>JAGUCH010000002.1:16177931-17543362 GCA_019096065.1 Paracyclopina nana | reverse complement strand
CCTGGCACAAGCACAACTGGCCTGGCACAACACAACCTGGCCTGGCCTGGCCTGGCCTGGCCTGGCCTGGCCTGGCCTGGCCTGGCCTGGCCTGGCCTGGCCTGGCCTGGCCTGGCCTGGCCTGGCCTGGCCTGGCCTGGCCTGGCCTGGCCTGGCCTGGCCTGGCCTGGCCTGGCCTGGCCTGGCCTGGCCTGGCCTGGCCTGGCCTGGCCTGGCCTGGCCTGGCCTGGCCTGGCCTGGCCTGGCCTGGCCTGGCCTGGCCTGGCCTGGCCTGGCCTGGCCTGGCCTGGCCTGGCCTGGCCTGGCCTGGCCTGGCCTGGCCTGGCCTGGCCTGGCCTGGCCTGGCCTGGCCTGGCCTGGCCTGGCCTGGCCTGGCCTGGCCTGGCCTGGCCTGGCCTGGCCTGGCCTGGCCTGGCCTGGCCTGGCCTGGCCTGGCCTGGCCTGGCCTGGCCTGGCCTGGCCTGGCCTGGCCTGGCCTGGCCTGGCCTGGCCTGGCCTGGCCTGGCCTGGCCTGGCCTGGCCTGGCCTGGCCTGGCCTGGCCTGGCCTGGCCTGGCCTGGCCTGGCCTGGCCTGGCTGACTGGCCTGGCCTGGCCTGGCCTGGCCTGGCCTGGCCTGGCCTGGCCTGGCCTGGCCTGGCCTGGCCTGGCCTGGCCTGGCCTGGCCTGGCCTGGCCTGGCCTGGCCTGGCCTGGCCTGGCCTGGCCTGGCCTGGCCTGGCCTGGCCTGGCCTGGCCTGGCCTGGCCTGGCCTGGCCTGGCCTGGCCTGGCCTGGCCTGGCCTGGCCTGGCCTGGCCTGGCCTGGCCTGGCCTGGCCTGGCCTGGCCTGGCCTGGCCTGGCCTGGCCTGGCCTGGCCTGGCCTGGCCTGGCCTGGCCTGGCCTGGCCTGGCCTGGCCTGGCCTGGCCTGGCCTGGCCTGGCCTGGCCTGGCCTGGCCTGGCCTGGCCTGGCCTGGCCTGGCCTGGCCTGGCCTGGCCTGGCCTGGCCTGGCCTGGCCTGGCCTGGCCTGGCCTGGCCTGGCCTGGCCTGGCCTGGCCTGGCCTGGCCTGGCCTGGCCTGGCCTGGCCTGGCCTGGCCTGGCCTGGCTGGCTGGCCTGGCCTGGCCTGGCCTGGCCTGGCCTGGCCTGGCCTGGCCTGGCCTGGCCTGGCCTGGCCTGGCCTGGCCTGGCCTGGCCTGGCCTGGCCTGGCCTGGCCTGGCCTGGCCTGGCTGGCTGGCCTGGCCTGGCCTGGCCTGGCCTGGCCTGGCCTGGCCTGGCCTGGCCTGGCCTGGCCTGGCCTGGCCTGGCCTGGCCTGGCCTGGCCTGGCCTGGCCTGGCCTGGCCTGGCCTGGCCTGGCCTGGCCTGGCCTGGCCTGGCCTGGCCTGGCCTGGCCTGGCCTGGCCTGGCCTGGCCTGGCCTGGCCTGGCCTGGCCTGGCCTGGCCTGGCCTGGCCTGGCCTGGCCTGGCCTGGCCTGGCCTGGCCTGGCCTGGCCTGGCCTGGCCTGGCCTGGCCTGGCCTGGCCTGGCCTGGCCTGGCCTGGCCTGGCCTGGCCTGGCCTGGCCTGGCCTGGCCTGGCCTGGCCTGGCCTGGCCTGGCCTGGCCTGGCCTGGCCTGGCCTGGCCTGGCCTGGCCTGGCCTGGCCTGGCCTGGCCTGGCCTGGCCTGGCCTGGCCTGGCCTGGCCTGGCCTGGCCTGGCCTGGCCTGGCCTGGCCTGGCCTGGCCTGGCCTGGCCTGGCCTGGCCTGGCCTGGCCTGGCCTGGCCTGGCCTGGCCTGGCCTGGCCTGGCCTGGCCTGGCCTGGCCTGGCCTGGCCTGGCCTGGCCTGGCCTGGCCTGGCCTGGCCTGGCCTGGCCTGGCCTGGCCTGGCCTGGCCTGGCCTGGCCTGGCCTGGCCTGGCCTGGCCTGGCCTGGCCTGGCCTGGCCTGGCCTGGCCTGGCCTGGCCTGGCCTGGCCTGGCCTGGCCTGGCCTGGCCTGGCCTGGCCTGGCCTGGCCTGGCCTGGCCTGGCCTGGCCTGGCCTGGCCTGGCCTGGCCTGGCCTGGCCTGGCCTGGCCTGGCCTGGCCTGGCCTGGCCTGGCCTGGCCTGGCTGGCCTGGCCTGGCCTGGCCTGGCCTGGCCTGGCCTGGCCTGGCCTGGCCTGGCCTGGCCTGGCCTGGCCTGGCCTGGCCTGGCCTGGCCTGGCCTGGCTTCTGGCCTGGCCTGGCCTGGCCTGGCCTGGCCTGGCCTGGCCTGGCCTGGCCTGGCCTGGCCTGGCCTGGCCTGGCCTGGCCTGGCCTGGCCTGGCCTGGCCTGGCCTGGCCTGGCCTGGCCTGGCCTTTCTTCTTCGGCCTGGCCTGGCCTGGCCTGGCCTGGCCTGGCCTGGCCTGGCCTGGCCTGGCCTGGCCTGGCCTGGCCTGGCCTGGCCTGGCCTGGCCTGGCCTGGCCTGGCCTGGCCTGGCCTGGCTGGCCTGGCCTGGCCTGGCCTGGCCTGGCCTGGCCTGGCCTGGCCTGGCCTGGCCTGGCCTGGCCTGGCCTGGCCTGGCCTGGCCTGGCCTGGCCTGGCCTGGCCTGGCCTGGCCTGGCCTGGCCTGGCCTGGCCTGGCCTGGCCTGGCCTGGCCTGGCCTGGCCTGGCCTGGCCTGGCCTGGCCTGGCCTGGCCTGGCCTGGCCTGGCCTGGCCTGGCCTGGCCTGGCCTGGCCTGGCCTGGCCTGGCCTGGCCTGGCCTGGCCTGGCCTGGCCTGGCCTGGCCTGGCCTGGCCTGGCCTGGCCTGGCCTGGCCTGGCCTGGCCTGGCCTGGCCTGGCCTGGCCTGGCCTGGCCTGGCCTGGCCTGGCCTGGCCTGGCCTGGCCTGGCCTGGCCTGGCCTGGCCTGGCCTGGCCTGGCCTGGCCTGGCCTGGCCTGGCCTGGCCTGGCCTGGCCTGGCCTGGCCTGGCCTGGCCTGGCCTGGCCTGGCCTGGCCTGGCCTGGCCTGGCCTGGCCTGGCCTGGCCTGGCCTGGCCTGGCCTGGCCTGGCCTGGCCTGGCCTGGCCTGGCCTGGCCTGGCCTGGCCTGGCCTGGCCTGGCCTGGCCTGGCCTGGCCTGGCCTGGCCTGGCCTGGCCTGGCCTGGCCTGGCCTGGCCTGGCCTGGCCTGGCCTGGCCTGGCCTGGCCTGGCCTGGCCTGGCCTGGCCTGGCCTGGCCTGGCCTGGCCTGGCCTGGCCTGGCCTGGCCTGGCCTGGCCTGGCCTGGCCTGGCCTGGCCTGGCCTGGCCTGGCCTGGCCTGGCCTGGCCTGGCCTGGCCTGGCCTGGCCTGGCCTGGCCTGGCCTGGCCTGGCCTGGCCTGGCCTGGCCTGGCCTGGCCTGGCCTGGCCTGGCCTGGCCTGGCCTGGCCTGGCCTGGCCTGGCCTGGCCTGGCCTGGCCTGGCCTGGCCTGGCCTGGCCTGGCCTGGCCTGGCCTGGCCTGGCCTGGCCTGGCCTGGCCTGGCCTGGCCTGGCCTGGCCTGGCCTGGCCTGGCCTGGCCTGGCCTGGCCTGGCCTGGCCTGGCCTGGCCTGGCCTGGCCTGGCCTGGCCTGGCCTGGCCTGGCCTGGCCTGGCCTGGCCTGGCCTGGCCTGGCCTGGCCTGGCTGGCCTGGCCTGGCCTGGCCTGGCCTGGCCTGGCCTGGCCTGGCCTGGCCTGGCCTGGCCTGGCCTGGCCTGGCCTGGCCTGGCCTGGCCTGGCCTGGCCTGGCCTGGCCTGGCCTGGCCTGGCCTGGCCTGGCCTGGCCTGGCCTGGCCTGGCCTGGCCTGGCCTGGCCTGGCCTGGCCTGGCCTGGCCTGGCCTGGCCTGGCCTGGCCTGGCCTGGCCTGGCCTGGCCTGGCCTGGCCTGGCCTGGCCTGGCCTGGCCTGGCCTGGCCTGGCCTGGCCTGGCCTGGCCTGGCCTGGCCTGGCCTGGCCTGGCCTGGCCTGGCCTGGCCTGGCCTGGCCTGGCCTGGCCTGGCCTGGCCTGGCCTGGCCTGGCCTGGCCTGGCCTGGCCTGGCCTGGCCTGGCCTGGCCTGGCCTGGCCTGGCCTGGCCTGGCCTGGCCTGGCCTGGCCTGGCCTGGCCTGGCCTGGCCTGGCCTGGCCTGGCCTGGCCTGGCCTGGCCTGGCCTGGCCTGGCCTGGCCTGGCCTGGCCTGGCCTGGCCTGGCCTGGCCTAGCCTGGCCTGGCCTGGCCTGGCCTGGCCTGGCCTGGCCTGGCCTGGCCTGGCCTGGCCTGGCCTGGCCTGGCCTGGCCTGGCCTGGCCTGGCCTGGCCTGGCCTGGCCTGGCCTGGCCTGGCCTGGCCTGGCCTGGCCTGGCCTGGCCTGGCCTGGCCTGGCCTGGCCTGGCCTGGCCTGGCCTGGCCTGGCCTGGCCTGGCCTGGCCTGGCCTGGCCTGGCCTGGCCTGGCCTGGCCTGGCCTGGCCTGGCCTGGCCTGGCCTGGCCTGGCCTGGCCTGGCCTGGCCTGGCCTGGCCTGGCTGGCCTGGCCTGGCCTGGCCTGGCCTGGCCTGGCCTGGCCTGGCCTGGCCTGGCCTGGCCTGGCCTGGCCTGGCCTGGCCTGGCCTGGCCTGGCCTGGCCTGGCCTGGCCTGGCCTGGCCTGGCCTGGCCTGGCCTGGCCTGGCCTGGCCTGGCCTGGCCTGGCCTGGCCTGGCCTGGCCTGGCCTGGCCTGGCCTGGCCTGGCCTGGCCTGGCCTGGCCTGGCCTGGCCTGGCCTGGCCTGGCCTGGCCTGGCCTGGCCTGGCCTGGCCTGGCCTGGCCTGGCCTGGCCTGGCCTGGCCTGGCCTGGCCTGGCCTGGCCTGGCCTGGCCTGGCCTGGCCTGGCCTGGCCTGGCCTGGCCTGGCCTGGCCTGGCCTGGCCTGGCCTGGCCTGGCCTGGCCTGGCCTGGCCTGGCCTGGCCTGGCCTGGCCTGGCCTGGCCTGGCCTGGCCTGGCCTGGCCTGGCCTGGCCTGGCCTGGCCTGGCCTGGCCTGGCCTGGCCTGGCCTGGCCTGGCCTGGCCTGGCCTGGCCTGGCCTGGCCTGGCCTGGCCTGGCCTGGCCTGGCCTGGCCTGGCCTGGCCTGGCCTGGCCTGGCCTGGCCTGGCCTGGCCTGGCCTGGCCTGGCCTGGCCTGGCCTGGCCTGGCCTGGCCTGGCCTGGCCTGGCCTGGCCTGGCCTGGCCTGGCCTGGCCTGGCCTGGCCTGGCCTGGCCTGGCCTGGCCTGGCCTGGCCTGGCCTGGCCTGGCCTGGCCTGGCCTGGCCTGGCCTGGCCTGGCCTGGCCTGGCCTGGCCTGGCCTGGCCTGGCCTGGCCTGGCCTGGCCTGGCCCTGGCCTGGCCTGGCCTGGCCTGGCCTGGCCTGGCCTGGCCTGGCCTGGCCTGGCCTGGCCTGGCCTGGCCTGGCCTGGCCTGGCCTGGCCTGGCCTGGCCTGGCCTGGCCTGGCCTGGCCTGGCCTGGCCTGGCCTGGCCTGGCCTGGCCTGGCCTGGCCTGGCCTGGCCTGGCCTGGCCTGGCCTGGCCTGGCCTGGCCTGGCCTGGCCTGGCCTGGCCTGGCCTGGCCTGGCCTGGCCTGGCCTGGCCTGGCCTGGCCTGGCCTGGCCTGGCCTGGCCTGGCCTGGCCTGGCCTGGCCTGGCCTGGCCTGGCCTGGCCTGGCCTGGCCTGGCCTGGCCTGGCCTGGCCTGGCCTGGCCTGGCCTGGCCTGGCCTGGCCTGGCCTGGCCTGGCCTGGCCTGGCCTGGCCTGGCCTGGCCTGGCCTGGCCTGGCCTGGCCTGGCCTGGCCTGGCCTGGCCTGGCCTGGCCTGGCCTGGCCTGGCCTGGCCTGGCCTGGCCTGGCCTGGCCTGGCCTGGCCTGGCCTGGCCTGGCCTGGCCTGGCCTGGCCTGGCCTGGCCTGGCCTGGCCTGGCCTGGCCTGGCCTGGCCTGGCCTGGCCTGGCCTGGCCTGGCCTGGCCTGGCCTGGCCTGGCCTGGCCTGGCCTGGCCTGGCCTGGCCTGGCCTGGCCTGGCCTGGCCTGGCCTGGCCTGGCCTGGCCTGGCCTGGCCTGGCCTGGCCTGGCCTGGCCTGGCCTGGCCTGGCCTGGCCTGGCCTGGCCTGGCCTGGCCTGGCCTGGCCTGGCCTGGCCTGGCCTGGCCTGGCCTGGCCTGGCCTGGCCTGGCCTGGCCTGGCCTGGCCTGGCCTGGCCTGGCCTGGCCTGGCCTGGCCTGGCCTGGCCTGGCCTGGCCTGGCCTGGCCTGGCCTGGCCTGGCCTGGCCTGGCCTGGCCTGGCCTGGCCTGGCCTGGCCTGGCCTGGCCTGGCCTGGCCTGGCCTGGCCTGGCCTGGCCTGGCCTGGCCTGGCCTGGCCTGGCCTGGCCTGGCCTGGCCTGGCCTGGCCTGGCCTGGCCTGGCCTGGCCTGGCCTGGCCTGGCCTGGCCTGGCCTGGCCTGGCCTGGCCTGGCCTGGCCTGGCCTGGCCTGGCCTGGCCTGGCCTGGCCTGGCCTGGCCTGGCCTGGCCTGGCCTGGCCTGGCCTGGCCTGGCCTGGCCTGGCCTGGCCTGGCCTGGCCTGGCCTGGCCTGGCCTGGCCTGGCCTGGCCTGGCCTGGCCTGGCCTGGCCTGGCCTGGCCTGGCCTGGCCTGGCCTGGCCTGGCCTGGCCTGGCCTGGCCTGGCCTGGCCTGGCCTGGCCTGGCCTGGCTTCTGGCCTGGCCTGGCCTGGCCTGGCCTGGCCTGGCCTGGCCTGGCCTGGCCTGGCCTGGCCTGGCCTGGCCTGGCCTGGCCTGGCCTGGCCTGGCCTGGCCTGGCCTGGCCTGGCCTGGCCTGGCCTGGCCTGGCCTGGCCTGGCCTGGCCTGGCCTGGCCTGGCCTGGCCTGGCCTGGCCTGGCCTGGCCTGGCCTGGCCTGGCCTGGCCTGGCCTGGCCTGGCCTGGCCTGGCCTGGCCTGGCCTGGCCTGGCCTGGCCTGGCCTGGCCTGGCCTGGCCTGGCCTGGCCTGGCCTGGCCTGGCCTGGCCTGGCCTGGCCTGGCCTGGCCTGGCCTGGCCTGGCCTGGCCTGGCCTGGCCTGGCCTGGCCTGGCCTGGCCTGGCCTGGCCTGGCCTGGCCTGGCCTGGCCTGGCCTGGCCTGGCCTGGCCTGGCCTGGCCTGGCCTGGCCTGGCCTGGCCTGGCCTGGCCTGGCCTGGCCTGGCCTGGCCTGGCCTGGCCTGGCCTGGCCTGGCCTGGCCTGGCCTGGCCTGGCCTGGCCTGGCCTGGCCTGGCCTGGCCTGGCCTGGCCTGGCCTGGCCTGGCCTGGCCTGGCCTGGCCTGGCCTGGCCTGGCCTGGCCTGGCCTGGCCTGGCCTGGCCTGGCCTGGCCTGGCCTGGCCTGGCCTGGCCTGGCCTGGCCTGGCCTGGCCTGGCCTGGCCTGGCCTGGCCTGGCCTGGCCTGGCCTGGCCTGGCCTGGCCTGGCCTGGCCTGGCCTGGCCTGGCCTGGCCTGGCCTGGCCTGGCCTGGCCTGGCCTGGCCTGGCCTGGCCTGGCCTGGCCTGGCCTGGCCTGGCCTGGCCTGGCCTGGCCTGGCCTGGCCTGGCCTGGCCTGGCCTGGCCTGGCCTGGCCTGGCCTGGCCTGGCCTGGCCTGGCCTGGCCTGGCCTGGCCTGGCCTGGCCTGGCCTGGCCTGGCCTGGCCTGGCCTGGCCTGGCCTGGCCTGGCCTGGCCTGGCCTGGCCTGGCCTGGCCTGGCCTGGCCTGGCCTGGCCTGGCCTGGCCTGGCCTGGCCTGGCCTGGCCTGGCCTGGCCTGGCCTGGCCTGGCCTGGCCTGGCCTGGCCTGGCCTGGCCTGGCCTGGCCTGGCCTGGCCTGGCCTGGCCTGGCCTGGCCTGGCCTGGCCTGGCTGGCCTGGCCTGGCCTGGCCTGGCCTGGCCTGGCCTGGCCTGGCCTGGCCTGGCCTGGCCTGGCCTGGCCTGGCCTGGCCTGGCCTGGCCTGGCCTGGCCTGGCCTGGCCTGGCCTGGCCTGGCCTGGCCTGGCCTGGCCTGGCCTGGCCTGGCCTGGCCTGGCCTGGCCTGGCCTGGCCTGGCCTGGCCTGGCCCTGGCCTGGCCTGGCCTGGCCTGGCCTGGCCTGGCCTGGCCTGGCCTGGCCTGGCCTGGCCTGGCCTGGCCTGGCCTGGCCTGGCCTGGCCTGGCCTGGCCTGGCCTGGCCTGGCCTGGCCTGGCCTGGCCTGGCCTGGCCTGGCCTGGCCTGGCCTGGCCTGGCCTGGCCTGGCCTGGCCTGGCCTGGCCTGGCCTGGCCTGGCCTGGCCTGGCCTGGCCTGGCCTGGCCTGGCCTGGCCTGGCCTGGCCTGGCCTGGCCTGGCCTGGCCTGGCCTGGCCTGGCCTGGCCTGGCCTGGCCTGGCCTGGCCTGGCCTGGCCTGGCCTGGCCTGGCCTGGCCTGGCCTGGCCTGGCCTGGCCTGGCCTGGCCCTGGCCTGGCCTGGCCTGGCCTGGCCTGGCCTGGCCTGGCCTGGCCTGGCCTGGCCTGGCCTGGCCTGGCCTGGCCTGGCCTGGCCTGGCCTGGCCTGGCCTGGCCTGGCCTGGCCTGGCCTGGCCTGGCCTGGCCTGGCCTGGCCTGGCCTGGCTGGCTGGCCTGGCCTGGCCTGGCCTGGCCTGGCCTGGCCTGGCCTGGCCTGGCCTGGCCTGGCTGGCCTGGCCTGGCCCTGGCCTGGCCTGGCCTGGCCTGGCCTGGCCTGGCTTCTGGCTTCTAAGCCTGGCCTAACCTAACTAACTTCTTCTTGTAACCTGGCCTTAACCTAACTTTCTTTAACCTAACCTAACGTAAGTTACCCATTACATAAAAAGATGATCTTCAAGATGATCCATGATGATCCTGGGTATGCTTGCAAGTAAACGACGTAACTGGAAGCTGATTTTTGGCATGGTGGTAGACCTTGCCCCTGGCTACCTCTTCACCAAAAATCAGCTGATTCCACGTGTACGTTTTTGGGGCAGCCCTCAATACGTGTCAAAGTTAGGTTAGGCCCAAGCTCCCAGGCCTTAGGCCTAGGTGAAAAATTTCATTAATAAAAAAGATGCCCCTCATCAAGATGAACAACTTTCCCTATGACCACTTTGCTCCAGCACCAACTCTGGCTTTACTACATAAGGTTTTCCGAGAGCCTCAATCACTACATAGGGTATATATATACTACTATGGATTCTTTGTACCAAACTGCAGACAACTGCACTAACGCCCCTGGCCCCGCCCCCAGGGGCCTAGGGGCCCCGGGGCTGGTACCCCAGGTTCCTTAGGGTCATGGCTACGCACTGGCGTTTGAAATGGCTCTCTGCACCAATCGGGCCCAAAGTTAGCCCCACCCCAGCTAACGGAGCAAACGACTAGAGACAGGGACTTTAACTTTTCACCCATTGGGAATCGCTCAGCGATTCGCCCATTACCCTACCGCGACCTACCGCAACCTACCGCAACCCCCAGATGACCCTGGGGGCCTAGGACGATTTTGACTCCGATTTTGGGCCCCGCCCCCACTATATACCCCGTTTCTTAACTACTGAGCACATTACTGACCCACTATACCTTACATAGACCCTAACTTTGGCCCCCTGACCCCGATTTTGACCCCGTTTGGGGGGGGCCACCCAAATATGGACCCCGTTTTTTTCGCAGATTTTCACTCGGAACGAGCCCAAAACTGACTTTTGAGATACAGCTGAGTCCTTTATGGAGCCAACTCAGCACAGTCAGCTGATTTCAAAACTGCTGAGTCACTTTCTCAGCACTCTGTATCTCGGAAACTGTGAGAGATATCAAAAAACTTATTTAGCAAAAGTTGCTCAGCACCCCAAAATACCCTTATATACCAAGTCTCAGCATCTCAGCCAAGTGACTCAGCAATCCAAAATGAGCAAATACAGCAAAGTCATTGAAGCAAAAGTGTTTGCAAATAAATCAAACATCATTTTGACCGAGTCTCAGCAAAGTAAACAACCGACTCAGCAACACAAAATGACAAGATACAGCAAAGTCATTGAAGCAAAAGTTGTTGCAAATAAATCAAACATCATTTTGACCGAGTCTCAGCGAAGTAAACAACCGACTCAGCAACTCTAAATGTTGAGCTACAGAGCTGAAATTTGATATGCAAGTAGCCCTTGATGTCCCCATCATTTCTTATTTTATGAAATTTTCTGACAGACCGCTCCTTCTGGGACCCGATTTCCACACTTTGACCCCCAATATCTCAGCAACGGAGCGTCTCAGCACACTTCAATTTAGTGTTTTGAAGTCAGGCCGAGCTCCTCTACAAGTCTTGGTTCATAGTCAAGTCCATAAAATGACTTGCCAAAAAGTCGAGTTTTCCTAAGGGGGTAGCCTTAGAAAAAGTGACCGATTTTTCAAAGTGCTCGGATCGAGCAGAAACTTGGTACGATTGTTCTCCGTCACATTCTGAGCAGATAATCCCAAGTAAACATATGCCCAAAAACGCTCAGCAGCTGAGTTATTCAGGCTCCCATTTGACCCCATTTTCAGGTTTTTGCATCAGAACTCAGCAGAATGATGAGATATATGAAATGTCTTTACTGATAAATGATCACTGTCTTATGGGCTATTAGAAAGTGTCATCAGTTTTTATCACAGCTCAGCTGGTTCTCTGCTGAGCAGGGTTTTATGCTGAGCATATCTGGCTGAATAACTCCGCTGCTGAGCTGCTGAGCGCCAAATCCTTTGGTGTGCTGACTTATTGCATCTAGTAGATCATTTGTGCCAAGTCTCAGCCCAATCGGAGAACTCAGCGAAAATGAGCACTTTTTCAGGGGGCTCAGCAGCAGTAAACTTTGACGATCGATATCTCAGCAACGGAGCGTCACAGCTCGGATCAATTTACTGTTCTGAAGTCGTGCTGAGCTCCTCTACCACTTTGTACTTCAAAGCCAAGTCCACAAGTCCACTTCCAAGTCCGCTGGTTCTGTACTGCTGAGCGCTCAGCGCTATCTCAGCTCGTAGTTGTCCGATTTTAAAACTGTTTACTTCTGTGGAATCCTGAGACTCAGCAGATCATTTTTTCATTTCATAGCAAAGTTCATATCTCCACTTTTACTGGCGCTACCTCTTAACGAAAAGCCCTATGTAGTACGTAGTACATAGAGCTGCGTTTCATCCGTCTATTCAATACGAAAATTCGAAAAATGCTCCGATTTTGGACCTCTTTACAGTTTTGGAAATGGGAGACCAAACTGAACACTTTTTGCTAAATAGTAAACAAGATAGCTCCGCTAGAAGTCTCCGTAAAGCTCAGCAGTTAGGCTTCTATTAAGCGAAAACTTTGGCGCGCGATATCTCCGGTTCTAGACCAGATATTTTGCCACAATTTGATGCTATGAAGTCAGGGCAACCTCCTCTACAAGGTTTCAAGGTGTCAAAGACCGTAGACCGACTTTAATTTGATCGCTCGAAATTTGACGCGAGCCGTTTTTCGCGGAAAATTCCACTTTAGAATGCAATAAAGTCTTCAAATTCATGAAAAAGTCCAAGAAAACAATAAGAGGAAGCTTAGGAGGAAGAATTGACCCATTTTGGGCAGTTTTAAGCCCCAAAACAAGCCGAATTCGGGCCCAAATGCAAAAGTAAACAAAGTCTCTATATAGTAAACTTCGGCGCGCGATATCTCAGCAACGGAGAGTCTCAGATCACTTCTTTTTGCACCCAGAGATTCGTCTTGACATTCTCTATCACTTTTATAAGTAAGCAACTCAGCATCTCCGCTTTCAGTCTCCGTAAAACTTACCCGCTAGGCTGCTATTTAGCGGTACCGGCGCTCAGCGCTATCTCAGCTCGTTATTGTCCGATTTTAAAACTATTTATACCAATGGAATCCTGAGACTCAGCAGATCATTTTTTCATTTCATAGCAAACTTGATAAGTCAACTTTTACTGGCTCTACTTCTTAACGAAAAGCCCTATGTACTACGTAGTACATAGAGCTGCGTTTCATCCGTCTATTCAATACGAAAATTCGAAAATTGCTCCGATTTTGGATCTATTTACAGTTTTGGAAATGGGAGACCAAACTGAACACTTTTTGCTACATAGTAAACAAGATATCTCAGCTCCTTGTCTCCGTAAAACTCAGCAGACGGATGCTATTAAGCGGTAAACTTTGGCGCGCGATATCTCCGGTTCTAGACCAGATATTTTGCCCCAATTTGATGCTATGAAGTCAGGGCAATCAGCTCTACAAGGTCTTTTAGTAATCAAAGGCCGTAGACCGACTTTAATTTGATCGGCGAAAATTTGACGCGATCCGTTTTTCGCGGAAAATTCCACTGTAGAATGCAATAAAGTCATCAAATTCATGAAAAAGTCCAAGAAAACAATAAGTAGAAGACTTGGCACTAAGAATCGCCGCATTTCGAGTAGTTTTAGGCCCCAAAACAGGCCAAATTCGTGCCCAAAATGAAAAGTAAACAAAGTCTATAGTAGTAAACTTCGGGGAGCTATATCTCAGCAACGGAGAGCCTCAGATCACTTCTTTTTGCACCCAGAGATTCGTCTTGACATTCTCTATCACTTCTATAAGTACTCAAAGTCCCTCAGCGCATTTTCGTTTACGAAGTTCTGTACTGCTGAGCGCTCAGCGCTATCTCCGCTTGTATTTATCCGATTTTAAAACTGTTTACACCTATGGAATCCAGAGACTCAGCAGAAACTACTTTTACTTAATAGCAAAATTGATATCTCCACTTTTGCGCCCGCTACTTCTTAACGAAAAGCTCTATGTACTACGTAGTACATAGCACTGTACTTAAAACTCGTTAAGCATGCGAAAATTCGAAAAATGCCCCGATTTTGGAACTCTTTACAGTTTTGGAAATGGGAGACCAAACTGAACACTTTTTGCTAAATAGTAAACAAGATAGCTCAGCTAGAAGTCTCCGTAAAGCTCAGCAGTTAGGCTGCTATTAAGCGAAAACTTTGGCGCGCGATATCTCCGGTTCTAGACCAGATATTTTGCCACAATTTGATGCTATGAAGTCAGGGCAACCTCCTCTACAAGGTTTCAAGGTGTCAAAGGCCGTAGACCGACTTTAATTTGATCGCTCGAAATTTGACGCGAGCCGTTTTTCGCGGAAAATTCCACTCTAGAATGCAATAAAGTCTTCAAATTCATGAAAAAGTCCAAGAAAACAGTAAAAGGAAGCTTGGCTGCAAGAATTACCGCTTTCCCGGCACTTTTAGCCCCAAAAACTGGCCAAATTCGAGCTAAAATGCAAAAGTAAACAAAGTCTATAGTTGTAAACTTCGACCCGCGATATCTCCGCAACGGAGCGTCTCAGCTCACTTCAATTTACTGTTTTGAAGTCGTGAGCTCATTCTCTACAACTTTTGCTTCAAAGTCATTTTCATATCTCAGCATTTACTCCCGCTCGAACTCGCACTTTTTGTGCTGAGCCAATTCCAAAATTCAAAGATGGAATCAAAAAGTTTACTTATAAAAGTTCTAGAGAATGACTTTATGTATTCATGTATCAAAGGGCTTGGCAAGAGGGCAAGCCGTTGGCCCACAATCCTTGGAAGAGACATTATTCACTACAATGAACTTTGCGAATCAATATCTCAGCAACGGAGCGTCTCAGCTCACATCCATTTACTGTTATGAAGTCGTGCTGAGCTCCTCTACCACTTTGCATATCATAGTCAAGTCCATAAAATGACTTGGGAAAAAGTCGAGTTTCCCAAGGCCAGAGCCTTAGGGATTTTTCGACGATTTCGTCAAAAGCGGCCTAGCTCAAAAACAAGACCAGTTCTGAACTCAGTGATTTATTTGCAACAACTTTTGCTTCAATGACTTTGCTGTATCTTGCCATTTTAGGGTGCTGAGTCACTTTACTGAGATGCTGAGATTCGGTATGTTTACATATTTTGGGGTGCTGAGCAACTTTTGCTAAATAAGTTTTTTGATATCTCTTACCGTTCCGGCCCTACCGAATGCTGAGAAAACGACTCAGCAGTTTTGAAATCAGCTGACTGTGCTGAGTAGCCTCCATAAAGGAAAGTGCTGGGAGCCAGAATCCAAAGTTTCATCGAGTTTGGGTGAAAAATAAGCCATCTAGGGCGGGTTAAAGTTTTGGGGTGACTCCCCAAGTCGGGGTCACGGACCGGGTCCTCGTAGCCCAAATCGGGGTCCAGAATCGGGTTCAGCACCCCCAAAAACCCTATAGAGGACACCGAGCACGTCCCGATATCTCAAAGGACCCCCGAGTTACCCCCAGGGCCCAAACTTGCCCCAAAACCCGCGCGCCCACATGGCCCGCGACCGCCCAGTATCGCTATTTCCGGTCCGATCGGGTCGCGCGATACGGCAAATGAAAGCTGAGGCCAAACTGAACAACTTTTATTTTATGGGTCATTGGGGTCAGACCCCCCCAAGAGGTAGTTGGAGTACATAGGGTACCCCATTTGGGACCCTGCGGGTACTAGGAGTGGAGCTAGCGCCAATCTGACTGCAGATTTGGATTCCCCACCCCTGAAAACCTGTCCGAGGACACCTCAGCCGACCCGATAGGCCACTCCACGTAGGAGTTGACCTCAGCCTGGGGGGTGGCTTCC
Organism: Paracyclopina nana; assembly: GCA_019096065.1. NCBI lineage: Eukaryota > Metazoa > Arthropoda > Copepoda > Cyclopoida > Cyclopettidae > Paracyclopina > Paracyclopina nana. The sequence continues at coordinate 17,528,909 of JAGUCH010000002.1, read as the reverse complement.
TGCCAAAAGTGCAGTTCACTAATAAAGTACCCCCAAATCGGGTCCTAACCCGATTTTGACAACTGATTCGGGTTCCCAGAGCCCAAGTTTCATAATAAGAATGAGAGGGTGTGGCCCCTGGGCCACTCCTTCTGAATCTTGGCGGGGTCAGCCTGCAAGGTTTCACTGTCTCTTCCGCCCCTAGCTCCCCAAATCTTTGCCCTCTTGGAACGGGACCAACGCCATCGGGTTCCCAGAGTTTGAAATCAATTTGGTGTTTTTTTTTCAGCCCATTCTACCTATGAAAATGAGGTCAACCCTGGCCTCAAAGTTGAAAATGGAGGCCAAAAAGTGAAAAATCGGGTTAAAACGATGATCCTTATGAAGCGAGCGGGCCAATCTAGAAGGTGGGCAAAAAAATTTCACTAATAGAAGTTGTAGGGCGTGTCATGAATGGGCTAGGATATAAAGGGTGGGCCGAGAGGGCACACCCCGTCCCGCCCATGGGCGGAAGAGACACCTTTTACAGATGAAACATAGAGTAAAACGGTTTTTTTAACCTAGCGGCCGAAATCAAAGGTGAATCGTGAAGGACCATAAAATATCAAATTACCTACATGAAAATCGGGTTTTTTTGTATTAATGAAGTTTTTCAAGAGGGCAAGCCCCCAGGGCCCCAGGCTACGGAAGAGACGAGGATCATCCTTAGGTTAACTTATCCTAACCTAACCTAACCTAACCTAACCTAACCTAACCTAACCTAACCTAACCTAACCTAACCTAACCTAACCTAACCTAACCTAACCTAACCTAACCTAACCTAACCTAACCTAACCTAACCTAACCTAACCTAACCTAACCTAACCTAACCTAACCTAACCTAACCTAACCTAACCTAACCTAACCTAACCTAACCTAACCTAACCTAACCTAACCTAACCTAACCTAACCTAACCTAACCTGAACTCATGTACAAAACTTCAGTATTTTGGTCGCACAAGTTACAGTTTTACATAACACTCACACTCTACTCTCTCTCTCTTACAGTCTGAGTTGCTAACTATCACAATAATCTAGCCAACAGTACCAAATATGAACACTAACCATGCCCATGCCAATGTGGTGCAACGCTTCTTTTCTGCTGCTGGCCCTCTTCATGTATGGCTACTGGGTCCTCCTCAATGAGGTGGCACTGGAAGCCATCCTCCAAGGTCAAATCATTGGCAGGTAGAAGCGCAGACCTGTATAAGCCTGAGGCTAAAGCGGCCTTGTTCACAACCTACGACTGCGCACACCCCGATGCAATCCACGAGGCCATCAATCTAAGTCAGCCGGAGCTTGTGACTAGGTGTGGGTACAAGAAGGTAGCGGTGGCGCTGAACAACCCGACGTTGCTCTCATACTTCTCCAAGGGAGTCTTGGACAAGGACCACAAGTGCACCGCGACCACCTTCACCAGCGGGGGCGTGACCTTCTACAAATCAAATGAGACCACCACGATCCACGCCTTGGTCGAGCCATCTACGGGAAGTTGAACACGGCTAACGGGCGGGTGGTGTTCTCCAACCACCTGACCGCGAACTTCCAGGACCTCATCGTGCAGGACGACGCCGAGGGCATGATCGTGTGGCCCAACGCAAGTCTCCACGCTGTGAGGATCAACTGAGTGAAGTCTACCAGGGACCTGCGGTGCTCTTCCCCCATCGAAATGCCACCAGCTCGCTGGGAGGAACTGGGCACCTTGGCGACCTCCTCCTGCTAGCCCCTGAGGAGGAGTCCCGATTTGCCGGATTTGCCCTCAAGGGCGCGCAGTCAATGTGCCAGCAGAAGCTATTCACCACGCAGTTGAGAGACTTCGTGATGCTGTTGATCGAACCTGGAGATGGGGCCCCTTCAGGCCAAGTATCTGCACCAGGAAGGCATGGACGGGGCCAATATCCAAACCCAACTGGCACTCGTTCACCCTCAACATGCATTGCACATCCAGGACCGGTTCAAAGTTTCTGCAGGAATTGATATGTTATAAGTTGCAGAGCATTGCCTCGGGGTCGTCAACGTATGCTACCCTGAACAGTCATGGGCCAGGTCACCTCGTCACCCGGGCCGGAGCAGTGGCCAATGTGACCTCGTGCTACCCGGTGCAGGCAGTCACCTGGTCCATCAACAACTGCACCCAAGAGATCGCAGTATTGGTGAACCGCGAGACTCGCTTCGCGGACCTGCTGTTGTTCATCCTGACGGACCGGCCCAGCATTGTCCCATGCAACTCCATCACGCCCATCAAATGCCCAGCTCAACTCCATGTTGGATGCTGCTCCTCGTAATCATCAATACGACGTCAGCCGTGGACTGGGTGGAGGTGTTTCTCAGCCGAGCGGCAGGCCAACCACATCCTCTATCTCCACCTCTTCAGCAGCCAGGGGGGCTGTCGTCAACATGATCACCAGCAACGTGCTTCACAACTCGCTCATCACTGGCAGCCGCTCCACCACCTTCTGGTCTCAGGGAGACATTGATCAGATGGTCGACCATGTGGGAAGTGCCATCATCCCCTTCTTCAGCTTGGCAGGGAAGCACTACTTGTACTTCACAGGATTCCTCATTACGGTGGGCCTCCTGAGACTGATCCTCGGAGCTCTGCTGCGCATGGTGGTCTTATACCGCTGGCGTGGCTTAGGGTGGTGGATGCTGTTGGCGGTTTGGCACACGGCATTCTTGATGGAGAAGATGACATGGAGAATGGTGACCAATCTGAGGCAAGACCGGATCCTCTTCCCAGGGGCGACAGTGACGACGAGCGGCCCTCCAGGCGAGGACGTCACCACCCCGGGGCGGGACCACTCAGGCCTTCTGCCTGGCTAACTTGGGCAGCTCCAATGACGATGGTGAGGATGAGGATGCACCGCCCAAGTATGCTACGGCCGCCGCCGGCTCAGCGGGAGACGGGGAGGCTGACGACGCCGCACCGGACATCCCCCAAGGCCTTCTCCAACGACTGTGCGAGACCCTGTTCCAGGAACACAATTAGGGCTACAAGAACCTACAAGCCCAAGTGGACGTGCTGGCTCGACAGAGCAAGTCGATGCACCATTATCTCATGACGGTCCTGCCCGCAGCCATGGTGCCTTCGTGCATCGACGCCTTTAAAACCATTCCCCGAAGTCGAGACTGCGGGAGCACCCCCAGCCTCCCTGGTGGCCTGCTACGCCAAGGCAAAGGATCGTAGGGCCCCGTCGTGAGGACACGACAACCCTTCAGTAGGGGGAAGTTGTAGCAGGAACACGGGTAGACGGGCGTGCTCGCAGACGCGCAGCGGGCGCGACGTCCCGGTGAAGCTAATTGTACAGAAGCAGTTAATAAACGGACGCACTCGAGTAAACACCTCGACTAGTTTCTAGTAGCAAGTTCTTCCATCGCTACCCGTGGGCGCGCGTGTCACCCTCGGGGGGTCTATACGAACCTCTTACAACTGGCGATTTGACGCACTTTTAATTGCGTTGACGGTTTTACTATTTAATTGCGTCGCACTTAGGCTCGGCACTTCAATTCCACGACGGTTTTACGGCGGGGTCTTGGCAAGATGGCAATGTTGTCTCGGCTCAACTGGATTTGCGCGCTGCATTGAAAAGCGCCGCTCTCGATTCGTGGCGAGGTAATTGGCCGAAAAGTTTCCAAAAGGGCCAAGCTCGTGGCAGAGGAGTTTGGAGCTCTCATTACAATGCACCACTTGGCGTCGACATTTTTGGTAGCGGCTGTTGACGAAGGAGCAATTTTCTTTCTTTGCTTTGAGAAATCTAAACTATCTGATGTTGGCCACAAGTTTTGTGGATGTTGATTTTATTCAACTGAACTCCACGAATTCATAACAGCAAGTGATTATAATGAGAACATAATACAAAAAGGTTGAGCATAACTGTCAAAGTTGAGCAAAAACACGCGCGCAAGCTGCACAGCCCGGTCACGTCAGCTTACAAAGATTTTGCCGCCAGCATTTGAATTCGCAAAAAACGAGCAAAATCGCTGACACGCCGCCCAGCAAATGCACTCGCAATTTGAATTTTAGCGCCAAAAATGCTTCAACTACAATTACGCTCCAACAAGAATGAATTTGAACACGCAGGTTCCAATCATTTTCAAGATGTAAAATGTTATGCGTGCGCGAGTTGTCTTTACGTTGCGGAAAAGCCTAGCTTTTCTTTCTCAAAATTTTGGATCGCGTCGCCAAGACAAAAATCGCAATGTTGCGAAGGATTTAGCTGCGCAGCACACATTTTACCCTCACCTAACATTCATGAGATAACAATAGATGATAGCATTGCACATGAGTTTCAAAACTACTCCCTTTTGAATGGGGCGACGCTTGTAGCCTTTGAAATTTGCGCAGCGCAGGCACTTTTGCCCTCTCAGCCCTGAAATACAAGTATGCAAACAAGACAGAAATTGCGCTGGACAGCTCATGTGCATGCTAATAATAATGACAATAAAATCGATACAGTTTCATTTGTTGATTGATGTAATTTTCTGCTTCCAGGACGATGTCTTCTGCAACCAGGACGAAGTCTTCTGCAGCCAGGTAAGATCAGCCGTGCGGCCTTTCTTTTGAGCTCCATGGGCTCACCACTGTCAATTTAGATGAGGCTGGGGAGTCTTTCTCTGGGAGCTCGTACGCGAGGCAATAGGACCATGCAAGAAATCTAGGCCTTGGTCCAGGTGGATCAAGAGGTCTTTTTCTCCATCATCGGCTTGCTCGAATGCATCTTCCAGGTCTTCTTCCCAATCGTCGACTAGTTCGCCAGGTTTATGTGGCTCAGTGGAGGGTCCTTCAAAAGGCAGGGCCCCTGAGACTGGTTCTTCCATTAGTGTGCCTTTTCTGATTTTTAAAGGCGGCACTAATTCAGCTGCTTCCTCTTCGGCTAAGATTGGCATCGGAATTACGAACTGGATTGGGCGCTCCTTGTAATGAAAGGCTACAAACTCTTTCCCTTGCTTGTCCTTCATGGTGAGCGCATATCTGACAATTACTCGACGAACCATGCCATCTGCATTGGTGTACACCTTGTCCACAATGGCCAGCCGCCAGTTGCTTCTCTTGGCATACTTCCTGGGATCAATCATGATCACCGGATCGCCGACTTTGAGTGATCGCACAAAGTTCTGCCACTTTGGCAATTTCTGGATGCGCAACAGCCATCCTTGGATATAAAACTCCCACAGGTGATGCAGACACTTCTCCATCAAAGAGTACCTTTTCGGCAAAGTCTCAATGTCCTTGGGGTCGATGCTGGGGATTAGGTCTCCTCCAGGCCCCCTCGTGAGGAAGTGATTGGGCGTCAAAACATGCCCATCTATGTTGCCGATCGGCCTGGCATTGACCATACTCTCCGCCCTTTTGATCAAGGTGGAGAACTCGTCAAATGTCAACACAGATTCCCCGCAGATCTTGTAAAGAGCTCTCTTCCAGTTCTTTATGGAGCTCTCAGCCAAACCGTTACAGTTGGGCCCGTACGGGGGGGCAAGTCGCCAATCTTGCACACCAATTTCCGATGCACTTTTCCTCACTTCAGTCCAGTCCATGGAGTCAAGCTTTTCAGTCAACTCTTTGTGTCTTGGATTATTGTATATCTCAAGACGAATCTTTTTCAAGCTTGCCCCTTGATCACTGCGAATCTGCTGAGGCACTCCAGTCCTCGCGATCATTCGATCCAGAGCATTTTTTAGGGCGGTCGCCGTCAAGTCAGGGGTCACTTCGGCATGGATAGCTTTGCTATCTTGGCAATGAGCTATGAGCACATAAACCTTGATGCTGCCTCTGCCATATTTCACAACAAAGGGGCCAGCATAGTCCAGCGAGATCCTTCTGAACGGAAACATCTGCTCAGCTGACACAAAGAAGTTTGACGGCAATGGAGCCATGACTTGTCTTACCACCTTTGCTCTTGCGATCGCACACAGCCAGCAACTTTGGGTGACACTCTGAAAGATAGCCTTAGCACTGCGAACATAGTACCTGGTCTGGAGAGTCGCTGCCATGGTGACTGGGCCATAGCCATGCCCTATTTGCTGGTGAAGATGCTCACACAGCTGTACAGCCAACTTTTCGGGGATCACCAGTCGATTTCGCCCAATCCAGGTGGGCTCACCTTTGTAAGTCCGCCCCCTCATGCGCAGATCACCATGCTTGCCAATAAACACATTGAGCGAAGCTAGCCGTGATGACTGAGGCCACTTTTTGTTCCTGTACAGGTAGTCGAGCTCCTCAGCAAATTCCTGCTGCTGAAAGATGCCTGCCAGTGCACTTTCCGCATGGGTGATCTCCATGGGACCAGGTTCACCGCTGCCCACGATCATCTCCTTGTCAATTGCCTTGTTCCTCCATCTCATGAAGAAAGCCAACTTCCTGACCAGGTAGCCATATTTGAACTTGGCTATGTCAAACATGAACTCGGTGGACCTCCAACTTTTCCATCTCATCTTGATCCGCTTTGTCAATTTCAGATGGTCTGGGATGATGCCCTCCCCCGCTTTAATAAATTCTTGCGTGGCTGAATTTATTAACGACTTTTTCGCAGATTTCTCCACAATTGCTTTGTCGTCATCGGTGAGGTCGATGTTTTCAGCGGGATAGTTTTCTGGCGAATCTTTGATGAAAGCTGGGCCACTGAACCAGGCCTGGTCTGTGGCTAGCTCTTTCGCCGTGACACCAGGAGTGGCTTTGTCCGAAGCGTTCAAGGTGCCCTTGATGTGACGCCATGACCATTGGTGCATCGTTTGAAAGATTTCTGACGCACGTCTTCCGACGAAGACTCTCCAATTTCTGGCAGGTTTTGAAATCCAATGCAGAACCACTCTGGAGTCTGTCCATAAAAAGACATCATCAATGCCTTCATAAAGTCTGTGCAGGTGACATGCAATTCTTGCTCCTAGAACTGCTCCAAGTAACTCTTTTTCTGCAATGGATCGGATTTCATTCAAGGGACACAACTTCATTCTTGAGGTCACCAGAGTTGATGTGGTCTCTGCATCTTCATAGTGGCAGACAAGGTAGGCGCACGCCGCATATGCTACGTCGCTTGCATCTGACATGACATGAAGATATTTCTTCTTAGCAGCCTTGTGTCGAAGTGCTCGTGGGATTGAGATACCCCCGATGTCATCCAGATCTTGGACATACATGTTCCACTTTGTTACAATTTCATTGGCTTCTTCTGTCCCGATTTTGGAAAGATCTGTGTCCCAATTGATCTTGAGTAACGACCTTATGGCGCACGCCGCTTGGATCAACAATTTGGCAGGCAATGTGACCGGGTTGACCAAGCCTAATAAGTCAAACAATCTTGGGGTGTACTTGACCATGGTTCGTAAGGTTAGCAGAATGTTCTTGAATGGTTCGTACGAGGGTTTTTCAAAGAAGATAGTGTCAGTCGTTTGGTCGATGTGCATCCCCAAAGCTTTTGTTGTTTCAGCATCTTCTTCCTTGATGTGGTACATCGAAGCACACCATTCTGGTGGAATGTGGTTGAGCCCTGCGGCATCTGAACATGTCCATTTGCGCAATGGCAACTTGGCAGCATCCATGATTTCCAAGAGTTGTTTGGAGACTTCCACAAATTCCTCAGTACTCTCAACACTTGCGATGAAGTCGTCGACATAAAGGCAGGTCTTAATGAGTCTGTACGCTACGGGGTACTTTTCTATGTACAATTCCGCATGCTTCTGAACACAGTACAGTGCCATGCATCGGGCTGCCGTAGTTCCAAATGGGACTGACATGAACTCATAGACCTTGTCCTGCCACACAAAACGATGGTACTTTCGGTCTTCGGGCCTCAGCTTGAACCGTAAGTACATCTTGCTGATGTCACTGGTGAAGCACACAGGCTTTTCTCTTGCAAGAAGCATGATATCGTAGCAATCAGTTTGGAGTTTGGGGCCGGGCAGCAGAGCATCGTTCAACGACTTCCGTCCTTGGACTTACGGGTTCCATCAAAGACAACCCGCACGGGCATTGATGGCTTATCGAGCCTGTTGACAAACAGCCACGCCAGAAACCTGCCATCAGTGATCTTTTCCAATTCAGGATCGAGACACCTGATAAAACCAAGGTCCAACCACTGTTGGATTTCGGCGCACGCCTTATCATAAGCTGCTTGGTTTCTGCTGAGCAATTTCTTCTCAACATCACGGGTGTCGACTAAGACTTCGTAATAATACTTGATTGCTTGGTGTAAGCTTTGTTTTAAGCCCAGTTGCGGCGCTAGGGGGCGCTGCTAAAATTCGAACACCAAATATTGGCGTATGAAGCGGGTTCTGAGAAGTTTCCGCTTTTTGTTGATTCTTTCATAAATAGTCATAGTAAGAAAAGGTTACATTACAATCTTTCCAACACCGTTGAAGTATATCAGACCCGAAAAAAGCAAAAAATCCAAAATATGGTCTCAAATTACAATAAAAAAGGTTGTCATTCTCCCTCACATAAATGCAGACAAACGAATATTCAGCCACTGCAGATATCTTTTAGGAGTTATTTCTTTCCCTTTTCGCAATTCCTTGCTGTGGCGTAATAATTTCAGGAATTCACTACCGAAAAAGTTCAAAATTGCAATTTAGGTTTAGTTTAGATCATTACGTAATCAAATGGATTTATGAGCGCCAAGCATCTAACGCCATCTGTGGCGGCATCGACAACTAAATCGGCGCAGTGCAAGCAATCAAGTATTCGATAAGAAGTCAGGCTCCCCCGGTCGCCAAAGTTCAGGCACTTCGTATTCACCACTTGGCAACTGACGAGTTTGCTCCAGAATCTCTAGAGCTCGCTTCTCATTGACACTTAGGGGCTTCACATGTTCTTCAGGGTACTTTTCCAATTCGTACAACACTTTCAAGGCTTCATAAGGGGGTGGTTCTGCACTGTAATGATTATCACTGCTTTCACTTTTTAGGGAGGTGCACACCAGACTCTTGGAGGGGTTTTCTGAATATGACACTGTGGGCCCCAGTCGGGTATGCTGTATCACTGGATCTTCTCGTTGTGGACCACACACTGTCTTGAGGCTGCAAATCAAATCAAAGTTATCCTGACCTACCAAGATCTCAGGAGCACCCTCTGCAAAGGTAGGAAAGTCACATTGTTTTATATGTTCATATTTTGATTGCAACAACCCGATTGGTGGCAACCTCATGGTGGGCTGCAAAGTGTTAATGGTGTTCACCGTGAGCAAGTACCGTTTAGGGGGAGGCTTTGGATTGGCTGGCCTCAGCATCACTTTTACCTTTTCACTCTTTATTTTGGAGTGAGCACCCACAAATTGCAAGCTTTGATTGTCTGGCACCCCCACAATTTTCAGTTTATTTTTTACCGATTCTGTGATGAATGTCATTTCACTACCAGTGTCTAGAAACCCATTCACAAACAGCTCACTATCTGGTTGATCTGGATGTGATATGTACAGTGGCACAATTGGAAAAAGTACAGTTTGATCTTTGGGCAGGAGAGACTCACCTCGCTGGACAGCACTTAACACTTTGGTCAGTTTTGGCATTTCTAAATGTCTGAAGATGCGCATCAGATTCGCAACGATGATCATTTTCTTATCACGCTCAGATGCAATACCTTGCCCAAAGTCATTATTAGCTTTTGTCACATGGCCAACACGTTTATTTGATTTGGCCACATGACATGCAATTAATTTTTTGTCGTATTTGAATGTTCGACACTGCTCTCAGACGGAGCCTTACCCTCCATGCGCTTTTCCAAGGATGCACACGTTTTCCTCACCTCCTCGATGCCTTTGTCCTGGTGCTTCTTCAACTGGTCTAGCAAGTCTTTGCTGGACAGCTGATTGTCTTCACCTTTCGCAAGATCTTCCTTCGAGGGTCCCGCTCGGGAGTACTTCAACTCTTCACAAGCTTTGTGGAGCCATGAGTTGTGGTCTGGCGAACCGCACTTGGAGCAGGTCCAGGACGACTTGTTGCATTGAGGTTTGTGATGTCTACCTCTCAGGCAGCGGAAACACGCGCCGCTGTTCTTGACCAAGAAGTACTTGTCCTTGTTTGAAGCTTCGCGAAACTTGGTGCAATCGGGGATCTTGTGTTCCTCATTGCATAGCGGACATACAAGGAAGGTGAACTGGTCGTCCTGGGCAACTACACTGAAGAGAACTTTGGCGCACGCCCCCTCGTCACCTGATGATGCGTAAGTAGGGTCTGCTGTCTCTTCGTTGCACATGGTTGACATCGCCAACTTGTTGTACTGTTGGTAGTTTCCTTTAGCAAAACTCGGCTCATAGTCTTCGTATTTCTTGGATGGATACACCGACTTGGCGGGCGCCTCTGGAGTGCTCACTTGAAGGGGCTTGAGTGCATCGAGATGGTGCTTCATCAGGCTTGAGGCCCATCCATCGAACAACTTGATGGTGAAACGATGATGTCCCAGGCCAGTCAAATACGTAATGACATGTTCTTTGGTATTTTCCGTGAACGAGATGTTTTGGAGGGCCATGGTTGCGTAAGCTTGGCGTTCGCCTTTCGACATCTTGCCCTTGGTGCAACATCGCAAATGAGCCATGAACGTATTCAAATGCGCTCGCACTGTCACAATTGTGTCTTTTTTCTTGATGTCAATAGGGGGAAGGTTCTGGAGCGTCAAGGTTGCATGGTCCAGCAGTCGATCCTTGTTGTAGAATTCTTTGTCCAATTTTTTGAGAGCTCTATAATAGCCTTTCTTGTTTCGATCCTGGTTGGAAACGAAGGTCTCCCCCGGACCGCCCTCGCAAGCGTCGCATAATCGGATGTATTTCTCCGGATAGCTCAATTGCTTGTCCTTGTGTACGAACAATTTGAATTTGTCGCGGAACATGAAGTAGTCTCCCTCCTTGGCGAACCTTGGCATCTTAATGTTCTCCAACTTGACCGCACGGTGCTTGGGTTTCGACTTACTGGACCTGGACGAGCGATGGGAGCCAAATGATCCCAAAGAAAACTCAGATGGTGGCGAGCGCCTTTTGGACTTCTTTTTGTCCTTTTCGTCCTCAGACGAATCTGAGTTCCAGAAGTCTTCGTCGTCAGAATCCTGCTTTTTCTTTTTCTTTTTTCGCTTTTTGTCGCGGTCCGAGTCTGAGTCGCTTGATGAAGACTTCTTCTTTTTCTTTTTCTTCTTCTTGTCTTTCCGTGACCAGTCAGACGACGAAGAGCTTGAATCCGAACTTGAGCTTGAACTCGAATCAGACAAATCAGAGGGATCTCCATCAGGTTCCCCTCCCCCTTGGTTCCCAGGAACGCGGCCAACCTTTTTGTAAGAGTCAGTCTTAGCGTCGTACTTGAGCTTGAGCCCACCCACTGTGTATTGGTGGACCTCGTCAAATGGGGGGGAATAGCTCTTTGTGGATCTATCACCTTTTTTAAACACAGTGCCCTTGGCTAGTTTGTCCAAATGTGTGCGCAGAATTTGCTCTTGAGTTGCAACGACACTAGCGGCTTTCTTCGCAACTTGGATGATCCTGTGATAGTCCAGATCATGCCGGTCGTGCTGTGCAGCTACTGAAGGACTAATTTCCAAGAGTTCTTGCCACTGTTGTGCATATATGGCAATTTTTGCTTCCAAGGACGTGACTGCATGAATGATCTCGGCTGAGGTTGCTGGCTTACAAATAGCCGCTTCGAGCTGCGCAGCCTTTTCCTTCAAAGCTTCTCTAGTCCATCCAATGTCCACCTCTTCTGGCAGCGGTTGAACGTTTGGCAGCTTTTGGGTGTGCTTTTTGGGTTCTGACAACGATATGACGGATGGCGTGGCAGACTTCGATTTGTCACGCTTATTTTTTGTCTCACTCGACTTCTTCTTTTCTGTGGGAGGCTCCATGGTGGCGGTCGCCGAAACAGACTCCTTTTGACGTTCTCGGTGTAATGTTGTTTCCAGATTTTTCGCAAACTCTGAAGAGTAGACTGGCTCCTGAAAAGCCCCGTTGAAGCTCTGCTCTTCAAAGGACTTTTCTGGGTGAGGCAAAACTCTGATCCCGGTGGACTCCGCTTCTTGACATGCCTTGAGCCAATCTTCAAGTCGTGTGACCAAGTTGTCGACCGCTTTGTTCTCTTGATCAAAGCCATTGAGCACTCTCGTGATGTCGATCTTGGCAGTTTGGTGCTTTTCAACCTCCTTGAAGCATGCTTGCATGGCCTCCTTGCCCTTTGCCAGTTTTTCAAGAACCTCCTCTATGTACCGAGCTTCTGGAATTTCCGTGCGGTTGTCCCAGTTCCTGGCCGTGATCCTTATGGATCTGCAAAAGGTGTTCACCTCTTTGATGGTGGCCTTGAATTGATCCACCGCCTTGATGGCCTTCTTGTAAGCTTTGGCATTGTCAACGTTGGAGGTCTTTTTTCGGGCTCCTTTCGAGGCTTCAGTCTCGGCGGGCTTCGGGTCTGGAGAGGGATCCTTGCTGCCAGGAGGAGTTTTGTCATCGCCCCCCATGATGGTTATATTGGGGCTTTCTTCTTTGTCTCCTGAAGTATTTGGACTCGGTGACAAATTGCCGTCCAAGTTGATGTTGCCGTGCGGCTGTTGACTTGGACCAGGATTGTCTTGATCAGTAGGGATGGTCAGTGGGGTTTTTAGCACTTGTGGAGTGCTGCTTCGGCTCCACTGAATGGGCGAGTCCGATAAGTCCCAATCTTCCAGGAATTGAAGCTGCTTCCTTGTTACTTCCCCACCGGAAAGCTGCGGTGTGGTGGTAAGATTGAAAAGTATCTTACACGCCTGAGGAAATATTCTTGGAAGGACTTCCCGCTCAACGCTGGGAGGCAGTCCTTGAATTCGCAAACTTCTTTGCAAAGCTGAGCTCGGAGTTTCTGCCCGGTCGGGATGGTTGAGGTCGAGGTCAGGGCTGAGGCCGAGGTCGAGGCCGATGACAAGACAAGATAGGGCCGAAATCACGGGGCTACTTGGCCTGGATAGATCCCGAGGATGAGGCCGCTATATAAGACTTGATACTCTCACTATAAGTCCTGAAATAGAGGCCGCTGGGCCAAAGTCTAAGAAATTGGACTTCTTACTTCAATGGCGGATTATTCTGTATTGAGTTGAGCATATTCAGTAATCATAATAAAGACAGCAAAGTAATGAGATGATGGTGAGCCGAGCGGCGAGGTTGCGGGACTTCCGACTTGCAGATTCCGAGGCCGACGTGGAGGCCGAAAGGAATGGGTAGGTGTGCGCCAAATGTTGAATTAATTTGGACAAACTTTGACCACACCCAAACTGGGTCTCTTAGACCACTGGACCCAATCAGGACATTTGGGCCACTGATTTCCAGAGCCTGCTTGGTCCGAATTCCCAATTGTCTGAATTGTCGGCAGTCATGGTTGCCCTCCAGTTATGGGGCCATCCTCTTGAACCAATTCTTGTTCACCTCCACTGGGACTCCTACCCTTGGATCGACAACGGACCGTCCTTGGATAGACTACGACGAACCGGCCTTGGATCTACGAAACGGATCATCCCTGGACAGACTACTGCTACGCACAGTCCCCAAATCGACAAGACGAATCATCCTTGGATCGACTGTTAGAACACATAGTCCTTGGATAGACCAGGACTGACATGTATTTGGTTAGACAAGAAAAACGAACTGTACTTGGATCGACGAGACGAAGCGTCCATGGATCGACTATGAGAACATACAGTCCTTAGATCGACCAACGGATCGTCCTTGGATAGACAAAAGACGGGTGACTGTACTTGGATCGACTGGGAAAACAGACTGTACTTGCATCGACGGGTCAACACTGGCACAGGCAGGCTATTTGCCAATGACTTTCTAATTATGCAAATTATGCAGCAGTTTTTCAAAAAATTTCGATCAGAACATGTTGCACAATTTCAGCCATCCTTAGGGTTGGCTGATTTTGAGGAAGCATCAAGAAAGGCAGCCCAAGAGACCTTTGCTGGTCTCATTGTGAAAGTATGTTGCTTCCACTTCACTCAGAACTTGCAGAAAATGGGCTTAAGCAAAACTTTCTTTAAGAACAAATTGTTCAGGAAATTTGTCAGGAATATCATGGACATTCCTTAATTGCCTTCAAATATCATCACAGAGACTTTTATTTTATGTATATATTTTATCATTTGCCAGTCTATCCAAGAACAGTCTGTTCTGACAGTCTATCCAAGGACAGTCTGTTCTTACAGTCGATCCAAGGACAGCTCGTTCTAGTCTGTCCAGGGACAGTTTGTCATTGCAGTCTAACATTGTACAGTACGTTCTAGCTGTTGATCCTAGTACGATCCGTTTTTCGATGCAGGGACAGTCTGTTCTGTCAGTCTATCCAGGCACAGTTCGTTCTAGTCGACCCATGTCCTATTTAGTCATAGAAGTCGATCCAAGGACTATCCGTTTCATTGGTCCAAGGACTGTTTATCTTCATAGTCGATCCAAGGATGATCCGTCTTGTCGATCCATGGACAGTACGTTCTCATAGTCTATCCAAGGACGATCCATCGTAGTCTATCCAAGGACAGTACGTCCTAGTCGATCCAAGTACGGCCGCCCCTCCACTGTTCTAGCCCATTTGAAACAGAACAGTGCGTAATCCTCCTCATCCAAGTGTATTTCGGGGTGCCACTCCAGAACATGTTCCCTACTCCAATCAATGTACTGAGCATTCAGCCGAGCATAGAGGGGAACGTTATGGGCTTCCATCTATTTGCAATGAAAAATGACCAAAATTAAACAGTGCAAAAGTGCATACCCAACATTGTTCGGAATAGCTATTATTATGGCTAGGTTAGGTTGGGCTTGCTGTCTTTTAAACTGTCTCCGGACCTTTCCATCAAGCAAATGTCAAACTTTTTGCTGTTAATTAATGTGCGAAATAAAGAGTGTCAAAGATAAAAAAGCTTTGATTTCTTAACTGTTCACGTGGGATCATCCCTGAATTTCTTCTTTCATCCATGAAATGGATCATTAAGAGAGTATATGGCATTTTAAAGAGTTACCTTTGCAATTTGCTGCATACGGAGGGTGGATTTTGCCTCAAAATCATAAGCGTTCTCGTGTCGCTTCTCAGTTTCCCTCAGTTCTTAGGCTAATTTACTACTTCATTGCTTTAAGCCATGTAAGCAACTAAAACCAAGCTTGTAACATTCCTGGCAGTTCAAGGAGTAATTTCCTATGCTCTTTTTTGAATTTCATTTCACCTAACTTGACCAACAAGACCAAATTGTACCTGAAAACAGAGACTTCTATTTTGTCTTTCCAATTTTTTGAGTGTTCAAAACAAAGTTGCTGCTTCAGAACAAACCCTAAAAAAATAGCCACTTTCAATGGAGAAAAGCCAATCAGTGAAAAAATTGATGGAAAACATGCTTTCTGGAAATTATGTTGCCCATGCTACAGTTCACGCACTGGCAAGAAAAGCAAGCCCATTTTTCATCTTTTTTTTAAAGGCACTCTCAGGCCATAAAAGACATCCAAAACTTGGAAAAAGTAAACAAATTGAAACCCATCTCTGCCCATAGCATAAAATCTTGAAAAGATTATGGCCATTTTTCTGAAATAATGAACAGCTTTGACCCCATCTCTCACATAGTGAAAACTAGCTTATTTGACTTCTGAAGGTAATATAGTGGAAAAGAAAGGAGGTTACGCGCATGTGTCCAGCTCCATGAAAAAGGCAAATAAGTTCAAACCTACTAAACAGAGCGTCGCAGATTCCTTAATTGCCACCGCAGTTATAAGCATATGCACTTCTCCAAAACTTATTTTTTGGATTTGCATGATAATGTCTCAATGAAAACGTATCACAAGGAAATGTATCATACATAGCATTTTGTATCATAAGGAAATGTATCATAGGGAAATGTATCATAGCATTGTATCATAGGAAAATGTATCATAAGGAATTGTATCATAGCACTTTGTATCTGGAATCAGCTGCTTGTGGTTTTTGAGAGGCTAAGGATGAGATCATTTCATAACAAGGTCAAGAGATGACCTTGAAGGTCAGCCTTTGAGTCACAACCAAGCACATAACATCAGCCAGTCAAATTTTGTAATTCAAACAAACTTTTGATCAGCTGTAATCAGCTGCTGGTATTTTTTGAAAGGCTAAGGATGAGGTCATTTTAGAACAAGGCCAAGAGATGACCTTGAAGGTCAGCCTTTGGGTCACAACCAAGCACATAACAAAGTGCTATTGTATGATACAATGTGCTATGATACATTTCCCTATGATACAAAGTGCCATGATACATTTCACTAGCAACAATATACATGACACACTTTCTTAAAGTATTTTATTTAATGACACACCTTGTTACGGCAAAAATCCTTGGGCACTTTTCTATTAATATGCTACAATGAGACAAATGTTCATGGGACAAAATCTACCCTTGCACCTGAGCGCGTTTTTTTCGAAAGGTGGACATGCGCGTAGCCAGAAAGGAGATACAGCTCAAACCAAATGTGTGCTCATCTTACAATGCCTATTTACCTACTCTGAATGGAGTCTAAATTAGTATTTCTATGTTTATGGAGATTCTTAAGCATACCAGCTTTTCTGCAAATAGGCAATTAATCTGTGCTCTTTTCAAAAAGCCTTTGAACGTTAACTAGCTTCTCTAACAGGTCGACTGCGTTTAAGTAGACTCCTTTAAGATGGATTTTCGCTTAAGCAGATTAGCTTAAAAGTGGATTTTTCTTCTTTTGGCTTCTTGAATGATGATAAAATAGCTAATACAATGTGCTTGAAAGTCTCTGCTTGAAGTTTAGTTCAATAGGTAGACAGTTGGTTATTTTTCATATGATGGAAAGCAATTTTTGCATGTACTATAATTTAGTTTTTCAACTACACATTGATAAAAGCTCTGATGTCTTACTTTATCAAGTGACGCACATTATAAAGTATTTCATTAGGTGTGTCACTCCACTGTTAGGCACCCATTAAAAGGACCAGAGGACATTGTCCAGGAAGTAAATCCCTTTATAGAAAAATGGAGAAAAAGTACATCTTTCTCAATTGGGGATCGAACCCTGGACATCTTAGTTTAGGAGTCCGACGCTCTGCTGACTGAGGTACTGATTAACTAACAAAGTTAAAGGTAACATTTGTTTAGTAAATCTGACCTCTGATGAAAAAGCTAAGCTTAGTAGAAGAGTGCAGTTTTTGGAAAAGTCTGAAGCTTGATCAATATCCAGGCTAGTTTTCGTTTCAAGAAGATGGTTGGCTTTTTATTGACTAACTCTTTGAATAGTTTCTCACACATAATAGAATTTAATGTTAACACGTTCTAGAGTTTTTTAACAGGATATCCAATTGGATAGTTGACAAATTCCGAGCTGTTGGCCTCGAGAAGCTTGAATAAAATGACCATCATTCCCATGCTGAACGTACAGAGAAAGACACAGCTCGCCGAAAGTCTGGATGTGGTGAGCAAGGTGAAGCAGAGAATGGCCAAGAATGTCAGCATCAAATGAGGGAGGTAAGCGACCATGTCAGCCTGCTTTTCGGCCCTCAAGGCCTTTTGGGCGGCCACGACATCACCAACTGTCAGCTCACCCAGCAAAAACTTGATCCCATCCGTCCTTTGGCCGTCGTAAAAGTTATTCTTGAAGTATCGAATGCCAGAGTTCCACCCATCCTAAGTGAGAAAAGTTTTCAAAAGTCTAAGCATTTATTGGCATTGATTCACCTGCATCAATCCCCAATGGGTGCGGGTGCCAGTTCTGGTATAGTCTGTCTTCAACGCCCCTGTTCCAGCATACTGAAAAAAGACCACATTTTTAAGAGCTCTTTTAAGCCAGTGGAGGGACAAACTATTTCGTTAGATGGCGCTTTTTGAGCAAGTATTTTTGCAAAAACTGTCAAGCGAAAAACTTGTCACGTGATCACGATTTGAAACTTGATTGGCTGATCTGTGGAGCCAGGCTAGGAAAATTTGGTTTCAACCAGGGCAAACTTGAACTTTTGCGTGAGACGCATGATGTTTTTTGGCTTGAAAGGGTGCCATTATGTCCAAAGATTAAATCATATTAATGAAGTTTTCGGCACAAGCGCTCCAAAAGCCAAGTAATTGCCAATTATCGGTCATCTATGTTGAGCAGCCTGGGCAAATGTACTTGTTCAATGCCTTGAAGGCGAATCTAATGCTAATTGAATGACCCACTCCGGAAACATGTGTTTTGGGAAATTTGTTGTCCGTAGGGTTCATTCGGTGATTAGTTTAAAATCCTGGCTGCTCCCTACCAAAAACTTATAAACACAACATTCTTCAATGAACATTGCGGACACTTTTAAAGAATTGTTGGTTTTGACTCCGTAACCAAGTTCAAAATGTGAAAGCTCAAGAAAAAGGAATCATAACTGTAGCCTATTTGAGCTGCACATTTTTCTTTTATGCTATGGGTAGGGACTTTTTTAATTATTCGTCAAGTGAATTCAATGGTCAACAAATATCAGAGAATGCATGCTTCCGGAGTGGGTCTTTCAATTAGCATTCGATTCGCCTTCAAGCCAAGTGCTTCAAATGCTCACCTGAACAGCAATGAGGTTTGCATGGTCTGCCCACGAGTTGCGATACATGGTTTGGAATGGCCCATTCTTCTCCAGCTCAGCGACCGAGTTGGCGTTCAAGATCCCCATGGATGACAGCATTTTGGCCAGGGCCTCGGAGGCCAGGTACGCCTGGACGACATTGGTCCTGTCCAGGCAGTCCATGCAGTTGGTGCGAAACACTCCAGTCTGCCTCACCACTGATGATGATCCACTGTGAGCCATTTTGTGGAAGTAACCAAAGTTGTAGTGCGACAGCTGGTCACTGAGGAGGATCAGGCGGTCGTAGCGCATCTTGCTGCACTCCTTGTGGAAGTCGAAGGCCTCGTAGTGAACGTCGCTCATGTCAATGCTGGCGACAAGCTGAGCAAAGGCTTGCTCGAGCTTCCCCTCGTTTTTCGACTGGTTGATCAGGTTGATGATCACCTGCTCGCCATAGCGGAGGATTTGATCCTTGAAATGCGCCACCATGACAGCCTTGTTCTCGGCCATGCTCCCCGTGACAACGGGCTTGGGCATGTACTTGATGCACGGCGTTTGGCACCACACGAATGGCATCGATCCTCGCGTCTGGACGTGAGAGGCCACTTGGCCTTCGAACTCCACGATCTGCTCCGTCTCGCAGAAGTTGGCTGCGTTCCCCTTGGCCTCGGCGCCTCGGCAAAAGAACCTCGTTCCTGTCATGTGCCTCGACCTCCGCGACACCAACGACCACACGAATGATTTCTGCAATAAGCAGTTGAATGGACAAACTTTTTCGCTAGATGGCAGTTTTGGGGCAAGTATATTTGGAAAAACTGTCGCGCGCGAAACTTGTCAAGTGATTATGAATGCCAATTTGATTGGCTGATAATCGAAGCCAGGCTCGACAAATTTGGTTTCGACAATGAAAAGCTTGAAAAATTGCTTGCTTTGCAAAAGATTCTATGGCTTGAAAGGGTGCTGTGTTGTCTGTAGGTTGTGCCGTATTAGTGAAGTTTTCAGCACAAGTGCTACCAAAGCTAAACAATTGCCAATTTGTGATCTTCTATGAAGCACAGCCATGTCAAATGTACTTGCTCAAGTTGCCTCGCTAGATGGCGCTGCGAATCTAGCGACTTTATCCCTTTGCCTTATTAGTAGAGCTGAACTGGTCAGTTTTTCTGCCATAAGCCTATGGTGTAAAGTCGCTAGATTCGCAGCGCCATCTAGCCTGGCAACATTGCCCAGTACATTTGACATGGCTACACTACATAAGCGAACTAATGGGCTATTTTTTGGCTTTTGGTGCACTAATTCTAAAAGCTTTATTAATATGACATAACCTAAGGATAAAATGGCACCCTTTCAAGCCATAAAACATTATGCGTCTCACCCAAAATTCCAAGCTTTTCATTGCCGAAACCAAATTTTTCCAGCCTGGCTACTCTGATCAGCCAATCAAATTTGATATCGTAATCACGTGACAAGTTTTTCGCATGACAGTTTGTCCAAATATACTTGCCCAAAAAGCGCAATCTAGGGAAGAAGTTTGTCCCTCCAAAAGCTTATTGTGAACAGAATTGAAAATCCAGGAGCAAAACATCTACCTTTTATTACTTCATAAGAATATCGCTGGAGCTAATAAGCCATTGGAGGGACAAACTTGCTCGTGCGCATAAAGTGGCACTCGTGTTGTTCCATTTTAAAATCCTCGCTCAGCTATTTAATCACCCGACTTTACGTGCCCCAGCTCGAAATAAATAACTATTCTGTAGGGTTCCATGGTTTTAAACAGGATTCTCTTACATAACCCGACTAAATTGAAACAATTCTATTCGAATGGACTTGCAATGTGACAAGTTTTTCCAAATTATTCCCTGACAAAAAGTTTTAATTATTGATTTGAGAGCCTCCAAACCATGGCTTTTCCAATGTCGGTGCAGAAAAATCCTTATAGAAATCCTAATAAAAATCAAGTTACCCCGTTGATGCTGCACCGTTGAATGAAAACAGCGCCGTGAACGAGCTGAACGAGGAACTGCGAGACGGTGGACTTGTCCGTGGTGGCTCGCGAGAGCAGCCTGTCAGCCATGTGATTGTTCCATATGAACCTGGAGTCGGCCGTCCGCCAAGGATCCAAGTCCTCCTCCTCCACTGAATCATGCAGCTTCTGCTGGCTCCGGGTCAAGTCTCCCGCGTAGCTGAAGTAGAAATAGGGCGTGGCCAAGGTCTCCGACATCATGGCCAAGCATTTTTTGTGGCCGTCCATTTCGGCGGAGGACGTGGCGGACTTTGAGGAGACGGGGATAAAGTCCACGCATTCCACCCTCCACACGCCTTGGCCGACCAGCTCGCCAACCTTGACCTTTCTCGTGATGACGACGAGGAAGCTGGCGAGCGGGAGCTCAATCATGCCGAGAACCCCGTGAATGGTCCGGCGGGTGGCTGTGGTTGGAATGGATCCGTGATTTGACACTCCCACTGATGACTCCGAGTCGCGCGACACTGAGATGACTGGCTGCGATTTGTCCGCCGACTCCAGCCAAAGACTCCTTGGCGACGTCCACAGGCTCAACGTCTCCATCTTTTTGATCCTCACACTCATTTCTTCGGCCAATTTGGTGACGTTTCTCACTTCAAGTTGAATGTGACAACTGACAACAAATCGATCGGAAAATCGCGTAGTTACCTACCCAAGTTTTTCAATTTACTCTAATTTGCTTG
Source organism: Paracyclopina nana (assembly GCA_019096065.1). Lineage (NCBI taxonomy): Eukaryota > Metazoa > Arthropoda > Copepoda > Cyclopoida > Cyclopettidae > Paracyclopina > Paracyclopina nana. Next base: position 17,507,708 of record JAGUCH010000002.1, on the reverse strand, counting down.
TGAAAACGCCAAAAAACTCATTAGTGAGGCTTGTTTACCTGGCAACTCGGATGTTTGTTTACAGCGGAAAATATCGGGATTTTCCGCGAGATGGCAACAGTGAAAACTCTTGGTCGACTCCTCCAGGGGAAAATGCCATTGCGCATCAACACCAATCTGTATATTCAAGAAACGCTTCCATTTGACAAGAAAATTTATTCAATTACCCATTAAAAAATAGTTATGAGCATGACTGATGAAAACTTTGCAATAATCACAGAGCGTTTCAATGACACACCGAAATAGCACTTTTCTCCATTTATAGTCAAATAACAATGCACTTTAGTGCCTAGATGATCCTCGGTGGTCCGGGGTGCAGGCTTCAAACCTGTAGCTGCCTAGCGGCAGAATGGTTCAATTCCATCTTCTGGGCGATTATTATATTAGACATTAAAAAAGAAATTAGTTTTGGCTTTTACTAAAAAAAATGTATAAATAATAAATTCAGTAGGGAACAAAAAACGATAAGTAAACTGTTTTTGCTATAAATATAAAATTCTAAGATAGTGCTTCCAACTTTAAGAATTAAACTAGGAGCATAATGGTACACATTCGTGCAATTTTCATGAAAGTCAAGGGATTTTGGAGCATGAGACAAATCATATCCAGAGCAGTAAATTGAGTTAGGTTATTGCCCTGCTAACAAACAGGTCCAGCTTGAGAGGATAAAATAATAAAAAATAGCCAAGATTTTGACAAAACAGTCAATTCTTTGAGAAAAAATGGAGCAAAAAAGTACGCAGTGGTTTAAGAAAAGTTGGAAAAAGCCAGACCAAAAGTTGTGATCAGGCAAAATAGTTTAATGAATATTCAATGTTGAAATATAAGGGTTGCAAATTAGTCAAATCTTAGTAAATTATGTTCAAAATTATCAAAGGACTTTGGCAACCACATTTCTGGTTAGGTTACAAGTAAACTTGTAGAAAAAAGCCAGCTTGTGTCAATGAGCTTATTATAAAGAAAATTGTATGGAGAAATAGGTTTATTCCAATGCTTTCCTGATCTCCTTGACCAGCATGTTGCCAATGACCATTTTTTCACAGTTGACAATCAGAGTGGCTTTGCCTTCGTGCGTTGTCTTCACTGAGAGCAAAACCAGACACTTGTTGGCCACCGTTTGCCCTGCAAATTTCACCACCAGAAGATCATCATTGGCAGAGGGAACTTGGAGGACGTTCACCACTTGGTAGATCTTCTTCTTGATGCTTTCCAGGTCGCCGATGATGGTTCGAGGCAGGTCAAAAGAAGCATCCACCTCATTCATTCCTCTCAGCTTGCTTCGCTCCTGGTCAAATGCCATTTCAGGCATGGAAATGGCCCTCACCAGTTCACCCACAGGAGCATGGATTTGCACTGAAAAAGGCCGCCCACCCACGACCAAATCAAACTTGGCAGCTTGGGTGGAATCGTTGTAATTCACACCTATGTTCACAGACTGGGTAGCATTTGGTGGCAGCATTGGCAGAGCTGGAAAATCATGCATTGACATGCCTGGTGCCAACGTTTTGGCCCCAATCTTGATTTCACTCAGGTCCTCTTGGCCAAGGTTGGTGAAAGTCAGTTGGATTGATGTCATGGAGGCTGAAAACAGATGTGGACTCCGGGTGAACCTGAAGAGCACCTGGAGGCCTCCAGTGGTGAGCTTGTTCAGTAGCTCCGTCTGGTTTTGTGGTATGAACATGGGCGAGGCTTCAGCAATGTTGGCCATGCCAGCTGATGCTGATGTTGATGAAGGGGTCAAAAGTCCACCTAAAGTGGGGGTCATCAAGGGTGATGAGGTTGAAATGACAGGAACCTCCTCATCCAGAGATAAAAGCAAATCTAAATTGCTCTTCTTCTTTTGTTGTTGGGAGGGAACTGCCCTCTTCTCCTCAACAGACTCATCATCAGAGGAAGAGTCTGAATCATCACTAGACTCACTGTCGCTGTCAGAGTCCTCGGACTCCTCTTCTCTCCGCTTGGCATCGGTTGTAGGTTTGGGATCAGCAGAATTGGTCTCCACAAGGAGCAAAGTGTTACCATCCTTCTTCACAATTTCATCCTCTTCTCCAGAGGATTCCTCTGAACCAGATGATGAACTAGATCCTGAGTTGGAAGATCCAGAAGAGGACTCCTCAGAGTAAAATCCTTTCGCAGAAGACTTTGCTTTGGTTTGGGCAGCACTCTGCTTTTTCTTTTTGTTGGCCTCCACTGTTTTCTCCCATGGGTTGGGAGCTTTTGGAGGCTCCACATTCCTCACAGCAGGGTCAGGAGCTGTTTCAGGAAAGTCAGGCAAATCATGGTAGCCATTGGTCCTGGCATTCAAGTAGTGAGACATGGAGCCCAACTGGAAGGTTTGCCGGTTCATGAATTTGGATTCAGTGGCAGGAGCTGGCTTGGCAGCCAAGAAAATCTTCTTGGCATGCTTGATCAGCTTGTTATTCTCCTGGCCAGGAGGTGGAAACAGAAATGCTCGCATGAACCTGGCCCGATCCCTGATGTCATAGTTGGCATCATATTTTGCCAGGTTGAATACATATTGGGCCAGTAGTTTGGTTTGCTTCGGGTTTGTCAGTGCCAGTTTGATTGCCAAATTCAGCACTTGAAGCTTCACCTACAAAAAAATAAAAAATTGAAAAATTAAAAAAATGGGACAAGTAAATGGCCAAAACTTACTTGTGGTTCCTCGTTGGGAAAAGTTTTGGCCATTTTTCTGAGGACATCAGGAGCGATCTTGGGCACACGCTCCGAGTACTCCCCAAGGACCCATAAAATGGCAGATTTGGCAGCTGGCTCGGTTATGGAGTCCACAAGCTTGGCCATGTGCTCGATGATCTCAATGTGGTCCCCTGCTTGAGTTTGGAGCAGTCTCTTAATGACAACAACAGATTCAGCCACAACAGCTTCATCCTTGTTGGACAGAAGGTGGACGAGGCCATTGAGACAAGTGTCTGTGATTTCCTCAATGGAGGCTGCACATCGTCCAATGGATTGAATGGTCGCAGCTACGCATACCTTATCTTGGCCAGTGATGTAGGATTGGAATTCTCTCAGAATGATGCCAATGTTGCCAGCTGTGGCAAGGTTGGTCAAGATTTCCAACTTCAAGATCTTCACGTGGGTTGGATCCGAGGACCTGATGAAGAAATTCCTCAAGTGTGGCTCAAACATGGAGCTATTATTTCTGCTCCCATGTCCAGATGTCATTGAGGCTATGCAGTTCAAGACCAGACATTGGACTTCAGTGTGGGATCTCAACAGCCTGATCATGGCCTTGGCCACAACCTGAACCTCAGGCCTTGGGGCGCAGTGGTAAAACAGCTGAGCTGTGGCCATGACCACAGCTGCATTCCTGCTTTGCAGCAAGGGCTTGGCGCTTTTGAGCAGCATCCGATGATCCGGATCCATGGCCTGCTTTGTCTTCTGTTGTGACCTCTTGTCAGTCTCATCCCCGGACATGTCTTCATCATCAGACTCCTCATAGAAGTTGGTCACCTCTTTCTCCCACTCATCACAATCCTTGTTGGGATCCACAAATTGGGTTCTCGCATACCTCAAGAGCATGTTGACAATCACCACTTGGCCCCATTCGTCAATGTCGGCAATCAGGTTGCAAAGCTTGCGGAATTGCTTGTGGATCAGCTCAATTCTTTCAGGGCACACCTCTTCAAATGCCATGACAGCAGAGCCAACTACCAAGGTGGTCCTGTCAGCCAGGAGTTTGTCAATCAGGCCAATCAGCTCTTCCTTTTGGTCAGGATCAACGCTGTACAACTTTGGAATGGCATGAGCTGCAGTCTTCCGGACAAAAGGACTCATATCGACAGCAGAGTCTCGAATGGCCAACATCACAATGGGCACAATGACTGGTACCCTGATGGATGACAGGACTCTCAAAGCTGAAGCCCTGATGAGTTGATTGGGATCCTGACAAGAAATGAGATTTAGAGACATTCGACACCATAGACTGATGTACCTTTAAAGCCCTCTGGAATGTGGAGATGGAGAGCAAGGCCAAATCCTGCTGCTCCTCCGCATACCTAGTCAAGTAGACGTACACAAGCTTCTTGATCTCAATGTTCTTGCTCACAACATTCTTGACCACAGCCGCGAAGAGATCTCCAGCATCTCTTCCACGCGCAATCATGCCAATGATCCGCTTCATGGCCTCCAACTTTTGCGACTCCTTGGAGGAATCCAGCATTGCCTTGAGGTCCTCGTGTTTCTTTGGGTCTCCGCTGAAGAAACCAGGACCCGCGGTTGAGGAGTCGAGGTCAATGGCCTCCATTGCTCCAGTCGGAGAAGAATCATTGTACGAAGACATGGATGCCATTATGACACTGACATCTGTTGTTCCACATCAACAATGTGTCAGAACTCAGAAGGAGAGAAAGTAAACAATGAGTGAGGAATCAAAAAGCCTCAAGCCAGTCACTTCAAAAACGCCCACTTCATCTTTTGTCTTTATATTGCTTGATAGAGCAACACACATATAAGAAAGAATTTTGTGGGTGCATCATATCAAAAAGATAGGCTTTGAGGGCGTTTTTTCCTGAGTTTACATCATAAATTGCCTAAACATTGAGCCTTAGAAATGCATGCCCGCAGTCTCTGGAGTAAAGTTAACAGACAGCGTAGCCAGATTTGGCAAAATGGCCACTTTTGGGCCAATGTGAGGCAGTTATTTAACATAATTCATTTTGAATTCATTTTGCTGACAATTCAACCCATTTTTGAGCCATTATAAAAAATTACAACTAAAACAAGGCAACTTATTCCTCTCTTCCTTTTAGTAATAGACTCATTATGGCTTTTTCCACTAATATTTGGCTCCCTCGCCGAAGAAATATCTGGTACCGCTGTAAAAGTCAAAACAACAACAGACTAGTGATGGAACGAGCCGGAAATTTTCAGCTTGATCAAGCTTCAAGCTTTTAGAAATGTGTTCGAGCGATCCCAAGCTTTTGAAAATTATTATCAAGCTTTTTCAAGCTCGAAATTTCACATTTCAAGCTTTTTCAATCTTTTCACATTTGTAGTATTTTAACATAAAAAATTGCGATTCGTCACCAGATTTGATAAAATTACCCAAAAAGCGCAAATAAAGACAGAAATAGCTATAACTTTGATTAAGTACTTCACTCCCTCGAGTATGTGCTAATTTTAAAATTTGCCCTTTTTTGTTTTGATAAAAAATGGATAAAGTTTTGAAATTTTTTGGTGTCAAGCTTTTTCAAGCTTTGTATTTTTGGGTTCAAGCTTTTTCAAGCTTTTCAAAATTTGGTTCGAGCGATCCTAAGCTTTTTGCTTATGTAGCTCAAGCTGGGTTTTAGCTTCAAGCTTTCAAGCCAAGCTGAAACTCGTTCCATCACTACAACAGACGTTCGTTAAATAGCAATATTTTTTCCTCTGCTGTTATATTTTTGTTCGTCAAAGTGCAGGTGGTTAGCTGAGTAAGCCGAAATCAGTGAAATGGACATCTCGGAAGACCTCGGCTGGGACGGGCCGAGCATTCGGCCGCCTCAAGCATCGGATGACCGAAGGCATCAGCGGTCCAAGCGTGATCGTCAAGTCTACGTTCCGAGGCACGATCGACCTCCAAACAAAGGCCACAGTCGTCGTGCAGAAGACGGCCAGCGGCATCGCCGCGGTGATTTGCGCGACCGGCTCAACAACACGAGAGATCGACATCCGGACTCGAAGCATGGCCAACGACGTCCTCAACAGCAAAGGTCGCTCCATCGCGACTCGGATCACCGAGGAGGAGGAGGAGCCGAGCGTGATCTCCGACTTCAGCGAATCATGAGCGCATCTGCCGCCAAATCCGAGTCACGGAGGGACGTCCAAGTTCGCCGACAAAGGCGTCTTTTGGAGCGAGAAGCTGCGGAGATTGAGAATCGCGTGAAGCGGAAGCGCGACCGATCCCGAGACAGACACGAGGTGAAGCGATCCAAACCGCCGAGTCCTTCGGCGAGCAGCCCGGCTGAAGAGAAAAAGGAGTCTGGGGAGGAAGAAGACTCGGAAGAAGAGTCCGAGGAGAGTGACGGCGAGGAGTCGACTGCGGAGGAGTCCGACACGGCCTCTGAGCAATCTGGAGCCACTCCCGACCGCGACGAGGATCAAGACTCCAATGAAGCGAATTCGAGCAATGACGAGGCCGAAGAAGGAGCAAAAGCGAGTGATGATGATGATGAAGAGGAGACGAAAGCGAGCGAGGGAAAATGGAGCCGGAAAAACGAGCCGAAATCCGATCGCAGCCGAACACCGTCAAAGTCTCCAACTCCGCGACGAAAGAGCAGCGGCTCTGAAGAAGAGGAAGAAGAGACGCACGAGGACGAGCTCGAAGAGGCCTACCAGGAGGGTGCTGTGGTCGGCCAAAAAGAAAAGCCAGCCGAGCCAGCCAGAAAATCTCCCGAGCCTGACATCAGGGACAGTTTGCCAACATATTTGCCCTCCATTCTCGGCTGCCGAAGCGTCGAAGAATTTCACGTAAGTCGTGCATAGTTGCCACTTTGACCAGTATATCTGCCAAACCGCAAATCCGCTTAAACGCAATCCGTTAAAATCATTATTTCACAATACTATTTGTGCACAAAAAATATTGATTTTAATGGTTTGTACGAAATTAGTGACTAGATTAGATCAACTGAATTCGTAATTGCAGTGATTTGAATGCAGGCCGATTGTGTCATAAGAAATGGTGTGGACTGGCTGCACTGTCACACTAAATAAACCATTAATTCTTTAAAAGTCCGGTCCATCCGATGGGTACGTCATTATTCTGAGGGAATGAACAGCATTGACCCACTCTAGGACTGAGCTAACTAAGTTATTTGACTTCATAAGGTTTTTGCTAGATTGAATTAGAAAGAAGAAATATACAGGCCTATATAAAGTGTTGTTTGCCTGAGTTGATAGCTCAGTCAAATATCACAAAAAGTGGAAAAAGTGCTGGTGCCATAAAAATGTATTTTGTTTCACTGTCAGTGCCACCCTATACACTTTTAAAAGGAAAAAGGATGCAAAAAAGTGCCATTCAAAGCTGCAATGAATGTGCAAAAATGGGCTCTCATACTCGCACATTCAAAAGTTGTCCAAAGTTGTGAGCACTGATTTTTTTTTACTCCAAAACGATCAAAATCTTGAGATGGGTGCCTTATATGCCAATATTATAAAGAGCCTTTTACTAGAGTACTGATATTGTATGGTGCCTTTTACAGCAGTGCCAATTTATGTAGTTGCCTTTCCAAAAAGTGCCTTTTACTAGTATACCCGTTTATTTCATACTCAGTAGAAGTGTGTAAGTTTTCAAAAACCTTAAAGATTCATGCTTATATCAAAAAGCGTGTAATTTTTACTGTGTTTAAGTAGACTACTTTTAGATGGAGTGCGTACAAGCAGATTTGCGTAAAAATGGATTGCGTTTGGGTGGATTTGCGGTTAGTCACTACATATTCCTTTCACCTCAGGGGTAGCCTGACAAAATGTTTGGTTAAAGGAAAAATTTCCATTCATTGTTATGCATATGAAAAGGCCAGAAAATTGAGGGCTTTTTTTCTTTCAGTGCTTGAACCGAATTGAGGAGGGAACTTATGGAGTTGTCTACAGGGCAAGAGACAAGAAGACCAATGAAATTGTCGCCCTGAAAAGGCTCAAAATGGAGAGGGAAAAGGAGGGATTTCCCATCACGTCCCTGCGAGAAATCAACACTCTCTTGATATCTCAGCACCAAAATGTGGTGACCGTGAGGGAAATTGTGGTGGGATCCAACATGGACAAAATCTTCATTGTCATGGACTTTGTGGAGCATGACATGAAGGGCTTGATGGAGACGATGCGACAAAAGAACCAAGTTTTCCTCCCCGGAGAAGTCAAATGCCTGATGACACAATTGTTGAGTGCCATCGCCCATCTCCATGACAACTGGATTCTTCATCGAGACTTGAAAACCTCCAACCTCCTCCTCAGTCACAACGGCATTTTGAAGGTATCAACACAACCAATACACATTAACTTGACACACATTGACTTGAAGACGGTTCCAAACCAAACTCTTTACAGCACCCTAAAATATACATTTTCTGAAAGCGTGTGTTCTTAGGGGTCATTTGGTAGAAATTGAAAAATTCTGGCCTATGTCATCCCTTGACATGTCAAAAACGTCTAGTACCTACAGTTTATTATCTTTTTGAGATTATTAATTGCAATGTTTATTATTTTTTGAGATTATTTATACCAATGACCCCCTCTGAAAAAAGAAGATCTAACTTTTTTTATTTCATAAGCAAGTTTGTAAAATGTTCTCAAATTGAGATACTTGCTGCCTTACTGAGTATGCAAAATTGATCAAGTTGGCAGAAATCAACTTTTTGCATTGCTATATCTCTGTTTCTGTTAAAATAACAAAAGTTTAATTTTCTAATTTTAGTGGGGGTCATTGAAGCTACCTATCCCCAAAAAATGAGACGTTTTTGAGCTAAACGTGCTTAAAATTTACCGATAGGCCAGAATTTTTATTTTACCACCAAATGAGCCTCATGCTTTCAGAAAATATTTAATTTTTGGGTTAATAGTTAAATTATTTTTCTTATCATTATGTTTCCTAAGTGATTGTGGAACAATTAACACTCTTGTTATTACTTGATATTAATTTGTTATAGAAAAAATATCATCAGGTTAGCTGATGCGATTTTCAGTGACTTCATTTGATTTTGAGATTGATTTTACATAATGCTTTTTATTGATTAATTTCAGGTTGGTGATTTTGGGCTTGCCCGTGAGTATGGCTCTCCTTTGAAACCCTACACAGCCATTGTGGTGACGTTGTGGTACCGGGCTCCAGAATTGCTCTTGGGCATCAAGGAGTACTCCACCTTCATTGACGTCTGGTCCATTGGTTGCATATTCGGCGAGTTCCTCCTCATGAATCCTCTGTTCCCTGGCAAGAGTGACATTGACCAGCTCAACCGCATTTTCAAGCTCCTCGGCACCCCAAGCGAAAAGATTTGGCCTGGCTACAATGACCTACCCGCAGTACAAAAGATGAAATTTGTGGAATTTCCAGTGAGCCAGCTGAGGAACAAGTTCCAACGGGACATGCTTTCGGACAAGGGTCTTGCCCTCTTGCGACAATTCCTCACTTACGACCCAAAGAAGCGAATAAGCTGCGATGCTGCTCTCAGGCATGAATACTTTGTCGAAACCCCCCTCGCAATTGACCCCAGCATGTTCCCCACATGGCCAGCCAAATCAGAGCTGTCTGCAAATGCTCCACCAAGAAAGACCACGTCACCCAAGCCACCTTCAGGTGGTGGCGCATTCAAGAGTATCAACGACGATGATGATGAGGCCCGACTTGGATTTTCGCTCAAGGCTGGTGCCAATCTGCTTCCTCCTGCAGCCGGTTGGAATTTGCGATTTTGAAACTACATGGCATACCATTAATTCCTAAGAATAAATTGCCAATTTATTAAGGTCAATATCAAAACAATGTAGCTCATTTTCTGCCAGCAACGGGAGTAGTCACTAAAGCCTAAAATAGGGGTGGGTTTTAGGATCTATGACAAAGATAGGTTTTAAAGCCTAAGTTTTTCTCCTATAAGATCTAAAGAATTGGATGCCAAAGCCTGACAACTGGATGTTAAGATCTAGTAACATGGGTTTTAAGATCTACATTGGAAAAGCATCATTTTGTTGGGCCTGGGTGTTTTGATCTAAAGGCAGGGGTTTTAAGGTATAAAATGTTGGAACATTGAATGTCAATTATCAAAACTTCACAAATAGTATTTAAGACAAGATAGACTCACTCAATAATCATGTAAGCTGCACAATATGCTTGCTCAGGTTTTGAGAATACTTTTTTTTGTTCCGATGCAATAGATCTTAAAACCCACGCTGTTAGATCATAAAACCCAGGCCTTTAGATGTTAAAACCCTAGTCTGTAGATATTAAAACACATGATGAACTTGATTTTTCCACTTAGATCATAGTACCCTGATAGCAAATTTAAAACCCTATTTGTTAGATCGTAAAACCCCGCTTTGATTTTAGATCCTAAAACCCACCTCATTTTAGGCCTTAGTGACGGCATCCCCCATCAACCTTATTATGAAAACGGGCATGAACTGCATTTACTCCAAGGCATGATTACTTTGTAGAATCCCTCTTCTCATCCAAGCCCAGCATGTTCCCCACATGGCCAGCCAAATCAGAGCAGTCAGCAAATACTCCACCAAGAAAGACCACATCACCCAAGCCACCTTTAAATCTACTTCGACTAGCAAGTGGAATTTTAGCTAATTGTGAGAGACTGAATAATTTAGGAGTATGCAGACCCACATATCGTTTATTCAGATAATACACACACGCACTTTAGTGGTCAAAAACCGTAAATATAGATTGAAGATCGCTCATATTTAGGGAGTGTCTTGGCTAAACGTCTACTCAGAAGACAACTGATCTCTCGCTCTTGCACTGACTGATAACGAATTGGATCTTGTTACAAAAACGAAGGACTGCGAGCGATAATGATGTTGTTGTAAGCGAGAGAGACAAGTTCTAAAGTTTTTAAATGCACAGCAAGACAAATCGCTGTGAACATTTAGTTGGCAGCAGCCTCAGCAGCCAACCTCTCGGCCTTGGTGACAACCTTAAAGGAGAAAAAACAATCCCATTTAATAAAGCATATTATTAAATCATTAAAATGATGTTACCTCTGAGATGTCTCCAACCATGTAGAAAGCGACCTCAGGCAAGTGATCGTATTTGCCGGAGAGGATCTCGTTGAATCCGGAAATGGTCTGCTCCATGGTGACAAGTTTGCCGGCATGGCCAGTGAAGACCTCGGCCACTTGGAAGGGTTGGGAGAGGAAACGCTGGATTTTGCGAGCGCGTGCAACCGTGAGCTTGTCTTCCTCAGACAACTCGTCCATACCTATGTGAATAGATTAGAAAAGGTCACAACCAGAAATTCTGATGCGCCAAACTAACCCTTCTCGAAACTCGATTTGTCAACATTGAGTTTATGTCATTTTTTTAACATCAACTGCTATACCACTTACGTAAAATGGAAAACACCGATTATCCAAGTTACCTGCAATTTATTTTACATAAGTGGTAAGGCAGTTAACGTAACATAACGACATACACTCAACTTGGCTAAAATAAAGGATCGCAAACATGTTACAATTACTTTCAGAAAACTTGGGAAAATTTCTCGTTGGCGTCCTTCACACAACATACCTCATACTCCAAAATAACCCCTCAATGAAACTCATAAGGCTTATGAAAAAGAGTTTTCGTCATTATCTAACATCAACTGCTATACCACTTAGTAAATGGGAAAACGCCAATTATCCAAGTTACCTTAATTTTTTTACATAGTTGGTAAGGCAGTTAATGAAGCATAACGACATACACTCAACTTGCGTAAAACAAAGGAGTGCCAACACGTCACAATTACTTTCAGAAAACTTGGGAAAATTTCTAGTTGACGCCCTTAACACAACATACCTCATACGCCAAACTAACTACTCAATGAAACTCATATGAAAAAGTGTTTTTGTCATTAAGTAACATTAACTGCTATACCACTTAAGTAAAATGGAAAACGCCAATCATCCAAGTTACCTTTAATTTTTTTACATAGAGTGGTAAGGCAGTGAACATGACATAACAACATACACTCAACTTGGGTAAAACGAAGGATTGCCAACACGTTACAATTACTTTCAGAAAGCTTGGGAAAATTTCTCGTTGGCGTCCTTCACACAACATACCTCATACGCCAAAATAACCCCTCGATGAAACTCATAAGGCTTATGAAAAAGAGTTCTTGTCAATAAGTAACATCAACTGCGATACCACTTAATTAAAATGGAAAACGCCTATTATAAAATTCACCTTCCATTTTTTTTTACATAGGTGGTAAGGCAGTTAACGTGTCATAACGACATACACTCAACTTGGGTAAAGCAAAGGAGTGCCAACACGTTACAATTACTTTCAGAAAACTTGGGAAAATTTCTCGTAGGTGACCTAAAAGCTCAAGTAGTACCCAAAATGGCGATGATGTCCTGGAGTGACTTGTAGTCCTGCAGGATTTTCTGGACGCCACGAGCCACCCTGTAGTGCTCCTCGCCGATGATGTTGGGGTCCATGATACGGGATGTGGAGTCGAGGGGGTCGACGGCGGGGTAGATGCCGAGCTCGGCGATGGCCCTGGACAGCACAGTGGTGGCGTCCAAGTGAGCGAAGGTGGTGGCGGGGGCGGGATCCGTCAAGTCGTCGGCGGGCACGTAGATGGCCTGCACGGAGGTGATGGAGCCCTTCTTGGTGGTCGTGATGCGCTCCTGCATGCTACCCATGTCGGTGGCCAGGGTGGGTTGGTAGCCCACGGCCGAGGGGATACGGCCGAGCAGGGCGGACACCTCGGAGCCGGCCTGAGTGAAGCGGAAAATGTTGTCGATGAAGAGGAGCACGTCCTGGCCCTCCTGGTCACGGAAATACTCGGCCACAGTCAAGCCGGTCAAGGCAACGCGAGCACGGGCACCTGGGGGCTCGTTCATTTGACCGTAGACAAGTGCGACCTAAGGGATTCATACTTGAAATGTTGAACTTGTGAATTCAAAAGGAGACTTTGTTTTTTGACGGCCTAGATCCTGGATCGAAGCTTTGATTGAGTATCAATTTTGAACAATGGAAAGAGCTTGACATGAGCTTTCCATCAAGGACTAGTATGCTAATGAGAGGGCCTTGGTTCCAGAGGAATCGGTCAAAATGTATCTGTAGCCCAAATCACTTTGTATGAGAGAAGATTGGCAAAGCGTAATTGATACTTGTAAATGAAGGAAATAGCTCTAATGCAAATTTGAGAAGTGACTTTATTTGAATTATCGCCTTGCAATTTGAAAGAGTCAACTTGCTCCATGGCGTTTTCTCATAGTAAGTGATTTAGAACAATTCCTTCGGAATCAAGATTCTCCCATAAACATATTTTACCTTGAACAAAAGCTCAAGTTCCGCTCTTTCCATTGGTACAAATTGATTCCTAATAAAAGCTACAGTTCAGGAACTAGGAGCCAAAAATCAATTCTCCTTTTTAAAGCTCGGACCTCGAAGTTCTTACACTTCCTATTTTTTGTAGTTTTAGCGAACTGACCAAACGCTACCTAAAACCCATCAGGCTAGGAAATTTTCATACATACCTTGGAGGTCTTGTCCTTGAGGGAAATGACACCACCCTCAATCATCTCATGGTAGAGATCGTTGCCCTCGCGGGTACGCTCTCCGACTCCGGCAAAGACAGAGTAGCCACCGTGGGCCTTGGCCACGTTGTTGATCAGCTCCATGATGAGGACAGTCTTGCCGACTCCGGCGCCGCCGAACAGGCCGATTTTGCCTCCCTTGGCGTAGGGCGCGAGCAGGTCGACGACCTTGATGCCGGTGACCAGGATCTCCTGCTCCACAGACATCTCGGAGAACTCGGGCGCCTCGGCGTGGATGGCGGCTCGCTTGTCGGTGTTGATGGGGCCGCGCTCGTCAATGGGGTCGCCGATGACGTTGATGATGCGGCCCAGAGTCTCCTCGCCGACGGGGATCCGGATGGGCGACCCGGTGTCAACGACCTTCTGCCCACGCACGAGACCCTCGGTACCGTCCATGGCAATGGTCCTCACGGTGTTCTCTCCCAAGTGCTGGGCGACCTCGAGCACCAGCCTCGGGCTGCGGCCGGCCACGTCCAAGGCGTTCAAGATCTCGGGCAGACCCTCGTCGAACTGGACGTCGACGACGGCACCGATGACGGCCACAATGCGGCCCTGGTTGGCCTTGGCAGCGGCAGCGGCATACTCGCGACGGAGCTCTTAACGAAAAAATAAGAATGGAGGCCGGTAACGTGGAAAGATATGGGAAAAGGCCGTGACAGGCGACTTACGGATGCTCTGGGAGGCAGAGATCACATGGGCTCCATCCTGGAACTGTGCGGAGCGAGCCGTGGCTCTTAGGATCTTTGTAGCGTTCCGACCGATGGCAGACATCATCTTGCAACGAGTGAGGTCGAACTCAAGATGGCCGTTTCACAGCGGCTATTGGAATGATGGCGGACGGTCCGTCTGCTCGTGTACGCGCCGAAAATTATCGGGCAGATTATCCAGCTTTCTTTTTGTTTACAATTAAGCTTAATAAGTTTGTTTTGCTCTCATTTCGCGCACTTTTTACTATTTTAATCAAACGGAAAGTGACCCCGTGTCATTTGGCGAATTTTTAATGTGTTTTGCCGGATAAAAAATTATGCAACTTTAATAAGAGCGTTTAACGATTCCTCGTTGGTCACGTGACAAATGGATGCCCACAACGGCTGCGAGTCACACTTTCTAAGGCACAAATTAGAGCCAACCAAGGCTTAACAATACGAATATCAACCTTTAACCATAGTCTTTTCAAGGTCTCAAGAGCAGCTTTTGAATATCTCAATATTGAGGCATGATTATGACTTTTATCGAGTTATTTTTTCAGTTGTGGCTTTGATGTTCAAAAGATTGGGGCATTCTTGGTCAGCCGTTATTGTTGACTGAAAATTCGTAGGCGAACTGCTGACGACAAAATGGCTCGAGTTCTCTATGGTTGCGCTCGGCTAGGAACTCAAGCTCTGAGGAGCAACAACAATGGCCAACTTTTGACGGCCGTCAGACATTACAGAGTCAACCTTCCCGACAGCGTTCGCAAGTGGATGTACAACCTGTCTGGATTCAACCAATATGGCCTCTACAAGGACGACTTGCTGCCCGAGGACAGTGCTGTCAAAGAGGCCATTCGCAGGTTGCCACCCCAACTCCAGGTAGGCTTTGTAAAGCTTGAAATAATCACGATTTCGAGTGCTTTACTTGCTCTTTAAGGACGAGAGGAATTACCGCCTTATGAGAGCCTGTCAATTGTCTCTCATGAAAACCGTCTTGCCCAAGAGCGAATGGGTGACCTTCGAAGAAGACGTGGCCAAGGGTCGCTACCTCCAGCCCTATTTGGACGAAGTCGACCGGGAAATGAAGGAAGAGGCCGAATGGAGCAAGCGTTAAAACCGTAGAAGCTAATAAACATTGAACACATTCAGAGTAGCAAAACAAGTGGATTTTTAATGTATTTTTGAATACTGAATTGAGCTAAACAGCCTTCTCTTCTTGGGCCTCCCGGGCCGGTTTACGTTTGTTGAACTTGGACAGGATCTCGTAGTCAAACTGCTCATGAATGTAGTCTTTGTTCTTAAAGGACGAGAGGAATTACCGCATTATGAGAGCCTGTCAACTGTCTCTCATGAAAACCATCTTGCCCAAGAGCGAATGGGTGACCTTCGAAGAAGACATGGCCAAGGGTCGCTACCTCCAGCCCTATTTGGACGAAGTCGACCGGGAAATGAAGGAAGAGGCCGAATGGAGCAAGCGTTAAAACCGTAGAAGCTAATAAATATTGAACACATTCAGCGTAGCAAAACAAGTGGATTTTTAATCGATTTTTGAATGCTGAATTGAGCTAAACAGCCTTCTCTTCTTGGGCCTCCCGGGCCAGCTTACGTTTGTTGAACTTGGACAGGATCTCGTAGTCAAACTGCTCGTGAACGTCGTCCAGGGGACACGTTTCGTCAATTTCGTATTTCAGAGTCTCCTTGAAGAACTTGGTGGCCTCGGGGTTATGCTTGAAAGCGGTCAACATGATCTTCCTCATGTCAGCTTTAAATGCGAGCATTTCCAGAACTGAAAAATGAAAATAAAGCTTAATTCCAAGATAGGAACTGAAGGCTTTTATTGTTATCAGGATGGCCAAGAAGAGAAAAAAAAACAGGCCAAGATTTTTAGCTCTCTTCAAGCAGCAAAAAAATTCGACAAAAATAAGCGCTTCAGCAATTTAGCAGGAAACCACAATTTCAACTTAAATTCAAATTTAAAAGTCATCTTCATCATAAAAATGGATTAACAAAATTTAAAAGGCACAAAAAATTCTCATATTTTGCATAATTTTGAATAATAAAAAAGTAGGAGAGGCCAGAATGGCAATAATTTGATAAAATTATCCAATTTGTTTATACCTTGCATCATGAATCGGCCGAGGCCCTTCCTCCGAAACTCCTCTTGAAGCTGAATCTCGTACACGTACACAACCTCGTCGTCGTAGTCCATGTCATACCGAAAATGCGAAAATCCCGCGATTTTCCCCTCTTTCGTCTTTGCGAGCAGGTACCAAGCGGCGTCTTCAAACATTTCCTCTCTTTTGGTCTTTTCATTCCATCCCCATTCGCTCGCTTCGTACAAGGATTGCATATTTTTGATCAAGAGCTTCATGATGAATTCTTTGTCTTCGCCGCTCAGGTCGGACACTTTCACGGTCGTCAGCGATGCTTCCAAACCATTTCGATTGAAAGCCTATTAGACATTATTGAGCTGTCATTTCAAAAGTACAACCATTTATCGAACCTGGAACGAAGGCAGTCCTGAGAGAGGATCTGGTTGAGCATTGGCAGCCTTCACGATGGCGATCCTGGCGTCCATTTTTCTCTGAAGGGCGATTCGCTCTTTTTTCTTTTCAGCTGCCTTCGAATTCATCTTGGCCTTGGCCATGGCGGAAATCCTATGGAATAGGCTAAACACAAAATGCAGCAAAAAAAAAAACACCTTTCGCTCCTTGAAAGCTTCAATTTCGAATTTGTTTTTGTTTAGTTGTTCGAGTTCGCGCCACCTAGGGTTACCAGATTTGAGACGTTTTGGTGTTTTTTCAACTGTGACAATTCGACGGAAAAAATAAGTTGGCAGAAAATCAAACTGAAGAAATGAAACGTAAATAAATAACAATAAACAAAATTTTGTCCGCCAAATCACCGTGGGTCAATTAATCAACAATGCCAAAATCCCTCGTTGACCTACAAAGCGTGTGTCTGGTAGCGTTGTCCGCAAGCAAAGTAAGCTGATTGGCAGAAAAGCAGGGTCGCCATATTGACTAACTTTCAGCTTTAAGGCTCAACTTGACTTGATTCCAGTTTCTTCCCTCGCGAGGTAAGGACAATTGTTTGAATTTCCCTGCGACTCTTCAATTTGCTAGTTTTGCTGAATCTGTTTTTTCCATTGAAGCAATGAATTGAAGGGCTTTTTTGGAACGTACCTTGAACTTGGCGTTACATTGGTTGGCCAACTTATGTAATTCAACTTGAGCCAATTTTTTGCTTGGTTTCCTTTTCACCCAGCTTTGATTTAGATCACTTTTATTTGATTTCACATGTTATTGGCAGCGTTCCAATTACTTTTCTAGCTCACTCGAAAATCAATTATGGCTGACATTGAAGCAGGAAAGAAGCTGTTTGTGCAGAGGTGCTCCCAATGCCACACCGTCGAGGCTGGTGGCAAGCACAAGGTTGGCCCCAACCTTAGCGGCCTTTTCGGCAGACAGACTGGCCAAGCCCCTGGCTACTCTTACACCGAGGCCAACAAGGACAAGGGTGAGGATTACTTTTATATATAATAACCTTTATGAGCTCTTATTATGTTTGACTTTTCCCAGGCATCATCTGGGGCGAGGACACCCTCGACGTCTACTTGACCAACCCCAAAAAATACATCCCTGGCACCAAGATGGTGTTCGCTGGCCTCAAGAAAGAGAAGGAGAGGAAGCAGCTGATAGCCTACTTGAAGGACGCGACTGCAGCATAAGTTATACATAGACGAAAAATTGAGAATAGTTCAGTGAATAGAGACCGTTTGCTCTCTTGGTATGACCTCTATGGTTTATTCAGTATGAGAGTCGCTTGTTTTTGTGTGACCATCAATACATTTAGAAACCTCATTGTCATTTTCCTTGTCCTCAACGATGCCTTTCCCCATTGGCAAAGTTTCTTAAATAGCCTCTGACAGCGTGTGGGTTTGAGACACAACACTCTCCCTGATCTGTAACACGTGGTCAATTGTGAATACTTTCATCAAGCTCAAAGCAGCTTGACGAACTAAAGGTACTGTGAAATGGCTGACACCAGCTTCTTGAGCAAGTTTGTGTCGAAGGTCTTTCAGAAGGTAGTTGTCTTCATATGGCCCAATCATAAAGACTTTGCAATTGGCGGTGTTGAGGTAGCTCTCATAAGATGTTATCAGATTTGCTCATCAGGTTGACTTTTGAGCTTCAATGAGAAGATTTGTTTAACTGGTATTGTGACCTCTTCAGCTAATTCACTTGTTTTTCTAATTGCCTTTTTGAGATGAATTCCATGATCAGAAACATTTGGTTGGCAGTGAATACTTTCCTTGCGCTTAACTTCTGGCTGCAAATTTGAGGCGAAGGCCTTCATGAAGGCTGCGGTCCACTAAGCCCCTAGCTAATAAAATGATTTAGACTTTGGCGAGGATCCTTTCAAATGCATATCTGAAGAAAGATTCATTTGATTGAAGTCATGGGCAAAGAGACCATTTGGTAAATAGGTACGTCTTGCATTATTTATTTGGTTTGAGAGTCACTTGTTGTAGTGTGACTATCAGCACACTTGGAAACCTTGCTGTCATTGTCTTTAACCTCAACAGCGCCTTTCCTCGCTGGCAAAGTTTCAAGAATAGCCTCTGACCAACTGCGGTTTTGGGACACGACACCGCCCATGATCTGAAACACGTGGTCGATCGTGAGCACTTTCCTCGTGCTCAACTTGACATACTCGTCCAAGGGTAGTCTGGCATGGCTGACACCAGCTTCTTGAGCAAGTTTGTGGCAGAGGCCTTTGTGCAGGTTGTGGTCTACCAAGCCCCCAATGATGTAGACTTTGGCGGGGTCGAGGCTGCCCTCGATGACGTTCTCCGATTCGCTAGTGAGATAGACGATGTCTGCTTTATCCTTGCACAGCGGATTTTCTCGGCCGTTCGAGAAGGCAGCCACGTAGGAGTCTGGATGAAATTTGAGGTCCCAATTTTGATATCCGTCGTGCCTTCCCATCTCTTCCTTCATGACGCCCTGAAAACTGGTGCAATGCAAGTGCATGGGGCGGTCGAGCCTTCGGTTAAGGCTGTAGCAGTGCATCATTTGCTTGAGGCACTTTCCTCGATCTCTCTGGTTCATCAGGTCCCCGAAGCTCAAGTCGAACGCGATGTGAATGCCACTTTTGGCCTTTTCATCTGCGGTCTTTTTGAGCCTTTTGCGGCTCTCGGAGTAGGAGGGCAAATCCGGGTTTTCGGCCCTTCGTTGCTCAACCTTGGCTTTCCGTTTCGCCTTTTCCTTCTCCCGGCGTTCGCTTCGGCTGTCAAGCCACTGTTTTCGTTTCAACTGCTTCTTCAAGGCTCTCTTCGAGACGGCCTCATTTTGGCTGTTGTCACTTCCTTCCATTCTTTCCGATTATTTTGCTTTTTTGAAAGTCGCGAAATGCGCGAGGGTCAAAACAATGTTTGTTTACATTTTGAAATCTGCTTCTAAGCAGCTACTTCGAGCTCGAGGTGGAGCTGAGCGGAACTTTATTTTTGAGGGAGTTTCAGATCAGGAGAAAAATGGACAAAAGCGCGACAGCCATTGAGTTCAGCATCAGCATGGAATTGGCGCCCGAGGCGACCCGAAGGCCATTTGTGACGTGGCACCTGCTCGAGTCGGAGCTCGCGGCCACCATTTTTGAAACGGATGAGAAGCAGCTCAGGCAACTGCTCGGCGTGCTCAATCAAGTTCAGGAGCAAGCTGATTGCTTGCTTATTCCCAAGAATTAAGAGGGCTGACAAGCTCGGATCATATATTAGCTATTAAATCGTACAATATGGTATCTAAGTGTTTCCTCCAAAGAAGATGGTCTTGAGGGCCTTCTTGATGGTCGTCGAGGCCTGCTTGGCGGGCTGCTCCCCGCCCTTTCTGCCCCCATTGACAGGGAGGGGCTTTGCAGCCTCTGAGGTTGGGCATTGAGGCACTTTTGGTACCTCAGGGTGCAGGCGGCCTCGATGGTCTTGCACAGTAGCCCAGAGGTGGGCTCGCAGTGGAACGTGTAGGCCCGAAGGCCATTTGTGACGTGGCACCTGCTCGAGTCGGAGGCGGCCACCATTTTTGAAACGGATGAGAAGCAGCTCAGGCAACTGCTCAGTGTGCTCAATCAAGTTCAGGAGCAAGCTGATTGCCTGCTTATTCCGAAGAATTAAGAGGGCTGACAAGCTCGGATCATATATTAGCTATTAAATCGTACAATATGGTATCTAAGTGTTTCCTCCAAAGAAGATGGTCTTGAGGGCCTTCTTGATGGTCGTCGAGGCCTGCTTGGCAGGCTGCTCCCCGCCCTTTCTGCCCTCCATCGACGGGGAGGGGCTTTGCAGCCTCTGAGGTCGGGCGTCGAGGCACTTTTGGTACCTCAGGGTGCAGGCAGCCTCGATGGTCTTGCACAGCGGCCCGGAGGTGGGCTCGCAGTGGAACGTGTAGGCCTGGAACGTGTCCTGCGCCGTGTGCACGATGAACGCGCATTTGCGGGGGTCTTGGCCGATGCCGAGGAAGCTGAGGAAGCGAACCCTGCAGTCGATCGGCGACCTCCTCGAGTCGCTAAACGTTATGGTGATTGTGGAGGGCGCCACGCCCACGTTGACTAGCGCCCATTCGGGCTCTGCGCATTTGCTCTCTGACAATTCTATGGCTTGGTTTATCGTATCCATGCCCCCTGGTCGAGTCACCTGCAAGCAAAGATATACACATAAGGATTCAAGGCACTCAAAACACATTTTTACTTATTTACATATTTACGATTTACTTATGGAGTAACAAGAGTTGGGCCTTTGAATTTTAAGTGGGGTAATAGAAGCAGATGATTTGCCTAAAACTCAGTGGGCCTGAGCTAGAGGCCTTTAAAAATTTGATGCGATAAGGACGGTTAGTCCAGGATCTTAACATTATCCCCGATGAACCCTTGGATGAAGCTTTCAGAACATTGAAAGGTTGAGGAATTCATTACCTCCACCTCGCCGATGAATCTGGCCTTGATGATCTTCTTCGGCTCCTCCATCGGAGTGGGAAACGATTCCGGAGCCCTGACCGTCTTGGTCTTGAGTTTGCTGGTGAAATGAGTGGGTCGGATCATGCCCGAGGACGAGGCATTGGGGACCATGGGAGCAGGCGGAGGCTGCTCCTCCACCGAAGAAGCTCGACTAGTTTGTTCAGCTTGAGCACGTGCTGAAGAGGAGGTCAAGCTGCGCTCAATGAGGATCTTCTTGCAAATGTCGCGCAGCTTGTTGGCAATGGCCCTGGCGGGAGCATCGCAGCGGAACACATGACAAGTGTGACACCTGGTCGCCTTGTCTCTGGCCACATAGGCGAAATCCCGGCTGTCATCCCTGCCCACGCCCCAAACGCGAATGGTGTGAATGGGCTGGCTGCTGACAACCGCACCTGTCCCCGGATCCGTGAGCTGGAGCGTTCCCTCGGTCAAGGACAAGATGAGCTCCTTGCACTCCGGACCGTCAAGGTTGGATCCGGAGGACAATTGCACAATGCACCGGTTCACGGCCTTGGAGCTGTTCTCGTTTGTCAGCGACTCCTCGTTGAGCTGGATGGAGCCGAGCGTGCGCACCCGGACCTGCATGCCAGCATTGGGATCATCCGTGAAGACCGGCGAGGTGGCTGCGGGCGGGAGGCTCTTCCTCTTCTGCTCTTCGTGGCTGGCTTGGCTTGGCAGCTTGCTCATGGTGGAGCTTTTGCTCATCTTGAACGCCTTGGGGATCTCCCTCTGGATGGTGCCGCTCTTGACGTGCCAAAAGTAGAGGCCGCCCTCGTCCTCGTGCA
Organism: Paracyclopina nana; assembly: GCA_019096065.1. Taxonomy (NCBI): domain Eukaryota; kingdom Metazoa; phylum Arthropoda; class Copepoda; order Cyclopoida; family Cyclopettidae; genus Paracyclopina; species Paracyclopina nana. The sequence goes on along the minus strand of JAGUCH010000002.1, from coordinate 17,485,942 downwards.
TTTCCCAGCCTTCAGCGAGGTCATTCTTCTTCTCGCAAGAGACCTCCTTCTCCTCATCTTTTGCCATTGGAGTGCCAATCATGGTTGCAGTGTTGAGCTGTCCGTAGGTCCACCTACTATTGTTCTGCTTCATATTCTCCATGCCCTCACCTTCAATTAATGCACTTTATCAATTTAGAAATCACTAATCCTATTAATGTTCTTAAAGCTTCATCTAAGGGTTCATCGGGGATAATGTTAAGATCCTGGACTAACCGTCCTTTTCGCATCAAATTTTTAAAGGCCTCTAGCTCAGGCCCACTGAGTTTTAGGCAAATCATCTGCTTCTATTACCCCACTAAAAATTCAAAGGCCCAACTCTTGTTACTCCATAAGTAAATCGCTAGGATGACCAGGAAAGGAGATAACTTTATGCAGCGTTGAGGATGGCTGAAAAACTGTACGGCTTAATTTTATTGCCTGGTCATCCTAGCTGCTTGCTTATGAAATAAAAAAAGTTAGCCCTTAAGATTTTATGAGGGGAGCTAAAAGCTTTTATGATCAAAAAAGTGACAGCTAAGGATGCTTGAAGCTTTTGAATGCTTTGCGAAGGCATATAAGCCAAAGGTGTAAAGTTGCTAGATTCGCAGCGCCATCTAGATACGGAGTTTGAGCAAGTTCATTTGACATGGCTACGCTATTAAGGTGATCAAAAATTGGCAAGTGTTTCGCATTGGGAGCACTTGTGCCAAAAACTTCATTAGCATTGCATAATCTATGTACAAAATGGCACCCTTTCAAGCCATTGAACATTATGCGTCACACCCAAATTTTCAAGCTTTTCATTGCTGAAACCAAATTTTCCTAGCCTGGCTCCTCTGACCAACCAATCAAATTTCAAATCATAATCACGTGACAAGTTTTTCGCTTGACAGTTTTTCCCAAAATACTTGCTCAAAAAGCGCCATCTATCGAAACTGTTTGTCCCTCCACTGGCTTATTTTAAAGCCCCGAATGAACCCTTTCTGAAGAATCTTTTAAGCTGTTCAAGTGAATATGAAATGCTATAGAAAAGTGTATAATACCAGAGAGGTCTGTGTAGATCTTGAGCTCTCGACAGAGCTCCTCATACATGACATTGGGCTCAATGTTGGAGTTCAAGTGGTCATCAATCCTGGCCTGATCCATGCTCTTGAACTGCTTCTCCAGCTGATAGTTGGGATTTTCGAAGCTCAACAGCAGATTTTCCTGCTGTTGCTGCTGCTGTAGCTCGCCAGCAGCAGAGGAGGTCTCCATAGCAGGTGATGAAAATGATCCAGGTGAGGAAAAGAGTTGCCAGAGGACAAGTGAATTTCGACTCACTTTGTGTGTGTCAGCAGACTATCGATTTTGCTCTTCCCTTGGCCTCACTTGGCTGGTCGTGGTAGCCTCGACAGCTGCTTCTGCAGCAGCCTCTCCCATGGCTTTCTTTCCAAGTGCCCACCTCACCAATATTTCTTTTTTTGCTGACTTTACTTAAAAGCAAAAGTATATTTATAAGCTAATATTGGAGCTAGAGTATGCTGAAGAGTAGTTAAATAATACCTTAAGTTGATGCTTTTCATGCTATTATTGATCAATTAGCATGCTAAGGAGACATGTAGTGCATTTATGCTATAGGCCCTGCCATTTGGGGTAACTAGCGCCCCCTATTGTGAAAAGAGTCAAGGCAGGGGTGTAGCTGTGAGGAATCACATTTTTTTGCTTTTTTCTGCAAAACTTGGCTGTATCCTGATCATAGCATCAACATTGACCCTTGGGATTTCTTCAAGCCTTTAAGGGCGAAATTGGCTTTTATTTATTTTACGCCAAACGGATGATTGCATTTTTGTCCTGCTGGTCCTTCACCAAATGAGCTCATATTTTGCATATGACTCTAATTTTTTACCCCCTACAACTTTTATTTATGGCATTTTTGCGAAAATTCACTTTTAAGGGCACTTCCTTATGAGCATTTAGAGTGATCTCATAATATACAGGATTTCCAGTAGATTTATAAATGCAGTCAACCAAAACATTTTTTACCTAAAAGTGCTCAGAAATGGGTTTTTCACTTGTTTTTTTTTGGCAAAAATTACCCTAATAAAAGTTTTTTTGTGAGAATTCCAGTCTACTTTGTGTATTTTTTATGTTTACTTTCAAAGCCCCTTTTTAAATTGCTAAAATTCCAAGAATTGTATCTAAACTTTTGATTGTATTGGCTTGATCATCAATGAATTTAGTGTTTCAAAGCTTCAATAAATGCTGAAATCTTTTTAAAGAATTGAGGATTTTCCCTGATGACACCACATTACTCAACACCAACTTCAAGCAGTTATAAATAAACTTCTGAAATAACTGCCTATATTTATTTTCTCTTTATTTTGCAGATTTTTTGTAATGATTTTTGCTGTTTCCTTTCCTCTCTATTTGGCTGCAGATGCAAGAAAACCCAAGGGTTTTGTTGGCTAAATAAATATGCCACTGAAGGACCTGGCTGCGTATTTACATGACAAAGAATTACAACAACCATAACAAGAGGAGCCAGAGCTTTTTGGCTAGCTGCAATGCAATTGAAAGACAGAGAAGGAATGTGGCGTATGTCACCAACAACAACCAACCGCAATTACACTAGTGAAAATAAAAGGGAAAAACGCGGACAGAGGAATTGCTTTCTAAATTGCCCCTCTATTGGCATGCTCTGTGCTGGTATAAAGTGAGCATAAAGAAAGGATTTCTGTATCCGAAACCAATAAGACGTTTTTCTCTAAGCCTGTTGGCTGTCCTATAGGCAACAGTGTCAAAACAAAGGCTTGCCATCTGCCGACAACTTGAAGAAACACTAGGGAGTTGAGCTCAAACTCAAAATTTTTGAACTTTGTTACAAATGGTTGATTTCATGATACTTATGCTTAGCTTCAGGACTCTAGCACCTTGATGTTAAAAGTATCATATGGTAAATATAGATTTAAGTCCGAATATCAAGTAATACTTTATTTTAAAAAGTTTAAAGACATTCATTAGGGTCATTATTTGGAACTATTGCTCGAATCGGAAATAAAAGGCAGCTCAGTTTTGCTCTCAAGTAGAGCTAGCTGTAGATCCCAGCTGTTGCCGCAAATGGCCGCTAGGATCGCTGCGCATCATTGTTATTGTTGTGATACTAACGCGAATAGAAAACTGTCTGCCCATGATCTCACGCCAGTGCGGCATCTGCGTTGAAAAGGCTACATTTGGCCTGAATTATATATATTAGAACGTCAGGGAAATGACTGCAATTAATCATTTGGGGGGCAAACATGTGTGCGTAACAATCCTTTCCAAATTGATGCCTTATTTTCACCTTTATTCCTTATAAGCTCCGAGCAAGGCTGAAAGGGACAAACTTTTTCGTTAGATGGCGCTTTTTGAGCAAGTATTTTAGGAAAAACTGTCAAGCGACAAACTTGTCACGTGATTACGATCTGAAATTTGATTGGCTGATCAGCGGAGCCAGGCTAGAAAAATTTGGTTTTAACCGTGGAAAGCTTGGAAATTTGCGTGAGACGCATAATGTTTTTTGGCTTGAAAGGGTGTCATTTTGTCTGTAGATTAAGTCTTGTTAATAAAGTTTTCGGCGCAAGTGCTCCAAAATCCAAACAATTGCCAATTATCTCTTGCCTTTTTAGCACAGCCATGACAATAGTAAATGATAACCCTAGGGATATTTTTTTCTAAATAAATGGTAAATGAGAACCCTAGGGATATTTTTTACTTAGCAAATGGTAAATGAGAACCCTAGGGACATTTTTTACTTAGTAAATGGTAAATGAGAACCCTAGGGACATTTTTTACTTAGTAAATGGTAAATGAGAACCCTAGGGATATTTTTTTCTATATAAATGGTCAATGAGAACCCTAGGGATATTTTTTACTTAGTAAATGGTAAATGAGAACCCTAGGGATATTTTTTTTCTATATAAATGGTAAATGAGAACCCTAGGGATATTTTTTACTTAGTAAATGGTAAATGAGAACCCTAGGGATATTTTTTCTTTGCTAATTTTTTACTAAGTAAAAAATACCCCTAGGGTTTCCATTTACCATTTAAAAGAAAAAAATATCCTTAGGGTTATCATTGACTATTGTCATGGCTGTGCTAAAAAGGCTAAAGAGGGATAAACCGAATTTCCTCGTGAGTAATTCACTTTGCCGGTTGACTCAGCTTTTTTGCACTCCCACTGCGCTATGAAGTAAATGATATCCCTGGGAATATTTTTTACAAAGTAAATGGTAAATGAGAACCCTAGGGATATTTTTTTCTAAGTAAATGGTAAATGAGAACCCTAGGGGTATTTTTTACCTAGTAAATGGAAACCCTAGAGGTATTTTTTACTTAGTAAAAAATACCCCTAGGGTTCTCATTTACCATTTACTTAGAAAAAAATATCCCTAGGGTTCTCATTTACCAGATTTATCTTGCAATATTATAATTATGGTCGTGGTGGTCTGTAAGTTCCCTTTGGGCCTCTTTTGTGTGTATATAAAGGAAACTTTTGTTCTGCAGCAGGTTTTAATCGAGAGGAGAGCCAAAGTCAGTATAAGTTATCTCAAGTTTCCGCACCAGAAACAAAGAGATCACAGTCTGCCTTTCTCCCTTATAAATTGCATTACTGAAGATGTAAATGCCATTTTCCTTAACGGTTTAAATAATGGAAGGCTCATTTACTCAAGGCCAATATTGAGGCAAAAGTTAAGTAAGCTTGGATTAGTCTCGGGAATTGATTTCTTTATCAAGCCAAAGCACCTGGAATTGGGCCCAAAATTGCTTAAATGTAAATTATGTTGATACATTAAATTCTCATAGTAGCTTTTGGCCCAAAATTGAGTTTTTTATTAAAAATTCACGGCTGTTTGAGCGCTTTCAAATTCAAGAGAGGATTGAGTGGTTTAATGTTCAAAACAGAAGAAAGGCTGTCAAATCAATGTCAAGTAGCGTAGCAAAACTTATTCCGTGTGAATAAAAAAGTATGGTTTTTTTTTTGGCTTACTTGGCCAAGCTTCCCAAACCAGATTTGCACGACTTGCCAAACTTTGTGGCACGCAACTCGCCATTTTTTGCCAATAACATGCTAAAGTGTACATAGTTTCTTTATAATTCACTTTATTTTTCGTCAGTTCCTTGTGAAAACTGCCAAAATCCATTTCAATTATCTGGTAGCACTTTACCCCCTCTTCAGTGGCGCCATCTTCTTGCTTGATATTTAGCGGAAAATATCAGAATCAAAATGTCGCATCTGGAATCACTTTAGCTGCTCAACAGTGGCATCTTTTTCTCAATTAATGGAAAATATCAACAAATCTTCTCGGTTGGCGGAAATAACTAAACAATACTTTTTGACAACATTTCGTCTAGTCCTGATCTGGTAGCACTTAACCCCCTTAAAAGTGGCGCCATCTTCCCATATGGCGGAAATAACAAAACAATTTTTATTAAACATTCCCTCCCATTTGGCTCTGGTAGCACTTTACTCCCTCTCTAGTGGCGCCATCTTCTTAGCACATTTTTGGCAGAAAATATCTTAAAGCAAATCTCATGTATGAAATCACTTAGCCGACTCAACTGTAGCACCATCTAAAGTGGCGCCATCTTCTTGGTTGCTGTTCGGCGGATAATATTAAAGCAAAATCTCGGATCTCTAAGCACTGTACCCCCTCTTCAGTGGCGCCATCTTCTTGGTAAATATTTGGCGGAAAATATCAAAAACAAAATATAGTATCTGGAAGCCCTTTACCCACTCAACAGTGGCGCCATCTTCTCAGTTCATGGAAAATATCAACACAAAATCTTTTGACAACATTCCGTCCAATCCTGATCTGGTAGCACTTAACCCACTTAAAAGTGGCGCCATCTTCCCATATGGCGGAAATAACAAAACAATTTTTTTTAAACATTCCCTCCCATTTGGCTATGGTAGAACTTTACCCCCTCTCTAGTGGCGCCATCTCCTAGGTAAATATTAGGCAGAAAATATTAAAAACTGGCGCCATCTTCTTGGTTGCTATTTGGCGGATAATATCAAAGCAAAATCGTGCTCTTGAAGCTCTTTACCCTCTCATTTTTTAGTGGCGCCATCTTCTTGGTAAATAGTTGGCAGAAAGTAACAAAAACAAAATATCCAATCTGGAAGCCCTTTACCCACTCAACAGTGGCGCCATCTTCTCAGTTGGCGGGAAATATCATAGCGAAATCTTTTGATCTAGCCTCATATTTGATGGAGCATTTAGCTACAGAAGAAGAGGCTTTGGGAAAGAGTCTTTCAAATAGCAAATCTCTGGAAATGCGCTTTTCTTGCTGGCTGCGCCTATGGAGCAAAGAGGACTCAAGAGGCTTGCGGCCTCGGCTGCAAAGCATTTAGTTGGAAAATGGCCTTTGTGAGCATGGCAGAAAGCAAGACCACAATTTGCGTTCTCGTTGTCTCAGTCATTTTGGGCTTGCTTTGCCTGATTGGCAGTGTGCTGGGATTCTACCATGAGTCCTCCAAATCCAAAGTAATTATTACTCAGCCTCATTTAAGAAAATATAATCCAATTTATTTGCCAAGGTCCTCCAAATTGACAATGGCAGTCAAATTTACCCCTTCAAGGCTGATGAGGATGAAGGCCAGGCAGCCATTAATAGCAGGCTCACATCCACTGACAACATCATAAAGGGAGAAAAGGGAGAAAAAGGCGAGAGGGTGAGGAAAACAGGCTTGAAATTGCACATTTTATCCAACTGGGAAATTTATTGGCCTCTCCTCCGACTTTTTATTGCAGCTTCAACTTGCAGGGTGTTCCCTTACTGACTGGTTAGTCAAGTTAAGTGAGGAAAAAAGTTGAGCTTGGCTCAGTTCTTTTCTTAGATATTCATCTTGGCAGATCCTAACTTTGCTTGATTTCATGCAGCGTTGCCTTGCTTGCTGAGTTAAGCCAGGTTGGTGAACTGAGCTTTGCTTCAAAAAGTGTTGGCAGATTAGCAACTGAAGCTTGCTCGATTGAGATAAGCTAAGTTAGCTCGTAAGCCAAGGTGATATCAAATGTGGTGGGGCGTCAGCATAGCAGCTAGCTTAACTTAGCTAAAACTAATTGAACTTAGCTTGAAGGAGCTTAACTTAACTCATCAAGTAAGGCTACTACTGTTTTAGCAAGGTTACTTGACTGAAAAATCGAATATGGGATGACATTGGTGTAATTGCAGTGTTTGGGGCCATTCAGTTGTGAAAAATGCCAAAAAACACCAGTAGTGTTAAAAGCCAAATCTGGTATTTCCCACCCTTCTACAGTGGCGCCACCCCAAGTGGCAGTGAGAAATGCTTGAACTATAATTCCAGCCTCTAATAGATTTGAATTTAGAAAATTAGATTCTGTAAGAGTTTAGTATATGCTAAAGAGTGTTTAATTGCCCTTTGCTTACCAAGGGACCGATGGGGAAAACGGTGAGAGGCCCAATAGGCCCCGAGGGGCCCATGGGACCTCCAGGTCCTCCAGGAAGTCCAGGGGTTTCGTCCTACTCCAGCAGCAGCCCTGTGCCTTGTCCAATGGTGGTGCCATCACAAGAGATGATTGAATCGAGGCCATTTGAGGCTGGGAGCTTAGTGTTCTTGAAGAAAGAGGAGAAACTTGTATTGAGAACCTCGGATACTTGGTACGAGTTGAAGGTACTTTCTACACTCTAAAGTCTAAACCCAACCAGAAATTTTCCACAGTTTCCTTAATGTTTATAGCCTTAGTGGAACAACAGCTTTGAGTAGGGATAATTCTTACACGAGATGGCGCTGGGAGCTCCATCGGGGCAGATTATTTTCCAAATTCAAGGGTTTCAGTGGGTTTTAATGGACTTTTAAGGCAAACTTGATGATATTTCCACGCATAGAAGGGGGTTTGGCATTATTAGCTAATTGTAAACCGAGTTTTAGCGACTTTTTTTCCAACTGCCCGGATGATCGACTGAGGCGCCACTCTGTGCTAAAATACCGCAACTAAGTTCCACTAAGGCTATTGTAACGTGTTGAAAATCATTCGTTTTATCAATGTTGAGTTTATGTCGTTATTTTATGTTAACAGTCTTTGGCGCCTAAGTAAAAAAATCAATGCTCAAACAACTAATCGGTTTTTGTCTTTGATTGATTTCACATAGACGCTAAGGCAGTTAATGTAACATACCAACATGATCTCAAAGTTGACAAAACGTAAAAGCTTCAATGAGGGTTCAATCGGGGTTCGAGGGCTCAAAATTTCTGGTTGGGTATACAGAGCTTTGGTGTATCCTTGGCATTTGCAGGCCGAACCCATGAAGGCTGCATCATCCGTGGCCTCAAGGTACAACGAGCCCGTGACAATATCATACAACAGGGAGGAGAAAACCTTGTCGACATTGGCGACCAAGAGTGACGACATCATGGTTGTCACCCAGCCACAATGGCGACCTCCTCCATCACCGCCTCAATTTAGATCCAACAGTGATAAGGTAAAAAGTTACTGTTCATTTTATGGACCCAACTAGAAAAACAGAGCCCTCATAGTAACCCACATTGACTTGGCAAAGGACCTAACCCAAACTACTTACAACACCCAAGAATTATATATTTTCTGAAAGCGTATGTCCCAAGGGTTCACTTGGTGATAAAATAAAAATCCTGGCCTATGGCTTCCAATGAGATAACATTTTTAAAAACTTTTTGCGCTTAAACGGCTCATTTTTGGGGGAATAATAGCTTCAATGACCCCCACTGAAATTCAAAAATAAAACTTAAATTACTTGATAGTAAAATCGCTAGGATGAACAGAAACGTAGATATAGCTATGCTAAAAGTTGATTACTGCCTACTTGATTAACTTTGCATAACAAGTTTGACAACAAATATCTCAATTTGAGTACATTTTACAGACTTGCTTATGAAATAAAGAAAGTTAGATCTTCTTTTTTCAGAGGGTGTCATTGTTATTAATATACTCAAAAAATAATAAACTGTTGGAGCTAGACGTTTTTGAAAATTTTATGTTATGGGAAGCCATAGGCCAGGATTGTTAAATTACTACCGAATGAACCCTAGGAACATAAGGTTTCAGAAAAAGTATACTTTTTGGGTGTTGTAAAGAGTTTGGGTTAGGACCTTCTTCAAGTCAATGTGAACCCTCATTGAAGCTTTTACCTTTTGTCAACTTTGAGTTCATGTCGCTATTTTATATTAAACTGCCTTAGCATCAACGTAAAATCAATCAAAGACAAAAACCGATGAGTCGTTTGACCATTTATTTTTTTGCTTGGGCGCCAAAGACTGTTAACGTAAAATAACGACATAAACTCAACATTGATAAAACGAATGAGTTTCAACACGTTACAATATCCTACTTACAAATTAGGTGCGAATCATAGCTCTGAATGAAAAGCGAAGCGGTCGACTGGGTGGAGTTCGAGGAGCTGATCTGCTTTGCCAAAGGGACGCGGAAAGGTCAAGCATTGAGGGCAACTTTCGAGCCTTTTTGCCCTCGGTGTCTCACGCGAGTGACAAGGATATGACACAAGCAGTTTTGTCTGCTCCCTTCCCAATGCAATCCTCCAGCCCCATCGCTAATGTCAAGGGTCAGATTCTCTTTAATTCGTGGGATCACATGCTGGAGACTGGCGGATTAGTGGCCTCCGGAGCCTCCATTTTCACGTTCGAGGGCCAAGACATTGGCTTAAGAGGGTAAGCGACAACAATGGCTGCAAGCATATTTCAAAAAAAGCAAATCTTATTACCAAGTTTTCATTCAAAATGCTAGCTTTTCTTGCTCAACTAATCCGAGTCCAGTTCCTCTGGACACCCAAATCTTTGTAAATCTTTAACTGGGTATTGTCAAAAATAAAAATCAAGTTCTAATGCAGTCCTCAGTACTGAACTTGATTAACTTGAGCTTTATTTGAAGTAGCAGTTTGTTATTGTTTTTAAAATGTGACGGGCTGGGTCACCTTTGTTTAACGGCTTTCCATGAAGCGCCCTCTACAATTCATTGAAGCGCGCGGCAAACATAAACACAATAAATGAATAATTGTAGAGGGCGCTGCCAATGCCTTGATCAAGGGTGACCCAGCACGACTTGTTTGCTTTACCAAGGAACAGAGTGGTGCCCATTTGGCATGGGGTGAACCCCTGGGGCGAAAAGTCGCACTACAATTGCGAGGATTGGACCTCGGAGAGCCCATTGCATGTCGGCCTCGCCTCCACACTCGAGGGGGGCCTTATCGCAAAACAGAAGAAGCTGTCGTGCAACAACAAATTCTACGTCCTCTGCATTGAAATGTAAACAGCCTAAAATGATGAGAAAAAAGCCAAAAGAAAAAGTCTTCCAAATTTGACTCTGCTTTTAAATTCCCTACTACAATAATAATCTACTTATTACATATCTTTGTTGCCAACCAAAAAACCAAAATCTGTGACTCACACACACACACAAAGTCTTCCATGTGTAAATCAATAAAGATCTGCGCACAATAATTATATGCTAGCCATGGTCATTATTCATTTGAGGGCTTAATGGCTTGTTTTAGTGACTTTTTTGCCTGCCAAGCTTTATTGCACATTTCGTGACTTCTTTTTTGCAACATTAGATCCACTGCAGCAATATTACACAAGTGACCTTGCTTCCCCTTTTAAAAAGGCCTTTTGGAAAATATGGCCTGAATCAAGAACAACTTTTAAAATGTTTGCAAAAACATGTTTTTTCTTAAAGCTACAGATGGCGCCACCTCTGAGATTGCCAAATTACCAGAAGTGGATTACAACAGTATATTGGCGTTTTTCGAAAATGCAAAGATTTTTCACAGGATTGAACATGTTGAAAAATTACCAGAAGTGGATTTTATGATTACAACAGTATTTTGGCGTTTTTTGAAAATGCAAAGATTTTTCACAGAATATACCTTATTGAAAAATTACCAGAAGTGGATTTTATGAGTACAAGACTACTTTGGCTTCTTTCCAAGGCCTGAGCTTAAATATTCTAAGCTACTTAAAAGAAAAGTTCTTTCTAAGGCCTGAGCTTAAATATTCTAAGCTACTTAAAAGAAAAGTTATTTCTCAACATTGTATATGGCGCCACCTTCGAGCAAAATTACCAGAAGTGGATTTTCATGGCGCAGAAGTATTTTGGCGTTTTTTAAGAGGCAAATGGCCATAATCAAGACATTTTAATTTGTGATTAATTTCTAATTTAAAAATGGCTTCATTTCAAGAGTATTTAGTCGTTTTTAAATGGCAAGTGTCTTGAATCAAGATATCTTTATTTTTTAATGTGATTTATTTTTTAAATTAAAAATGGTGCCATTTCTGAGCTTGCAAAATTACCAGAAGTGGATATTTCAGGTTGAAGAATATTATGGCGTTTTTATGAGTAGCTAAAAAATACGTTTGTCTAGGTCTAGCATTTAGGAAATTGCTTATTGGAAATTCCAAGGGGATCGCAATTCGTCACATTCTTTCCAGGCTCCTAAATACTTTATATAAAGTTTTTTCGAGTCTTTTCTAGTTTATGGTACGCTTTTTCTAGCTCGCCAACATTGGTTACCTAATGACTTCCATGCTTGAGTGAATTTGAGGTATGCATTCACATTAGCAACATAACGATAACATAGGGCGCTCCTAGCGGCCTTTTAGGGCAACATCTGGGACATTCACCTGACACTGCTCGAGAAAAAAACTGAGCAACCTCGTTTTTTCAATTCGAGCCTATAATTCGAGAAATGAAGGCCCAAGCAAATTAGTGTACTCAAACTTTTCAAAGAATATTATCATGATGCAAAAATAAAGTTGTTTAAAAAAGTCATAATTAAGTTAATGTTATGATGCTAATTAAGCTTAAGTAAAGTAAAAGTAACCTTTTGTAATAATTACTCACCCAAACAAGTTGTGGTTTGATTTTGAGCTCAACTCCAAAGTTTTCTTCGGAAATGTCGGTAGGTGGCGCTTCTTTGTTTTGATACTGTTGTCTATCCGCAGGCGTCTTATGTAAAAGGTTTGTGAAAAAGTCGACCATCCAGAACGCGATTTATGTTATCAGGTTTAATTGTTTCCTGCGGCGAAACTGAGGCTTCAGTCAATACCCAGGCATCAAAGCAATCACACAAGGCTTTGAAAAGAGCAAAATGCCCGAACCTCTTGTTGGAACACTTGACAAGCAAAAGCTGTTGAAGCTGGCTCAGGAGAATCTTAACGAGGTTCCTGAAAGGCTTCAAGAGGATCTTCAAGCTCTGAAGGAATGGATCAAAAAGCAGCCCCATCTGAATGACAACATTCCTTCAGGCAAGCCTTGCTAACAAAAGATTTGGGAAAATTCCACATTATTATTTAAGGGGAGGAAAATAATACCAGAAGTGGACTTTTCTTTCTCTACTCCTTTTTGGCATTTTTTGAAAACTCTTGGCCAAAACACTTGATTTTGATATTGGCATTTCTACCTTATTATGATGCTCCATCTTGCGGATCATTAATGACTCTGCCAGGCTGAGGGAGTAAAAATACCAGATGTGGATTTTTCTTAATTTTTTGACTGTGGCACTATTTGACTATCAATGGCCAAAATACTCAATTTTCAAATGGCATTTCTGCTGAAGTAAACATTTTGGCATTTTTTCACAGAATATGGCCAAAATACTTAGTTTGCATTCAGGTCATTTCTGACTTTGAGCAAAACTACCAGAAGTGGGTCTTTCCTTGATGGCTTCATTTTGGCATTTAATGCCAGTAAATGGCCAAAACACTGTTCACATGTAATTTCAGCCTAATTAAATTAATGCTCCATCTGGTGGATGATTTTTGGGTAAAATGAACAAAAATACCAGAAGTGGCTTTTCTCTCCATTAATACATTTTGGCACTTTTTCACAATATATGGCCAAAATACTCAATTTTTAAATGGTATTCCTGCTTAAATAAATCCTCCCTCTTGCAATTGATTTCTGTGACTCTTTGATAAAGGAACACAAAAGTACCAGAAGTGTATTACTAGATTTTCTCTTTATTTATGCATTTTGGCACTTTTTGCTAGTAAATGGCCAACATACTTAATTTTTACTTCAGATCACTTCTGACTCTGAGTGAAGGGTGCAAAGTTACCATGCGCAGAAGTGCATCTTTTCTTATGCCTTTTGGCATTTAATGCCAGTAAATGGCCAGAAAACTCAATGTTCAAATGGTATTCCTGCTTAAGTGCATTGATGCTCCCTCTTGCGGATGTTTTTTGACCCAGCAAAACTACCAGAAGTGGCTTTTCTCTCTATGCATACATTTTGGCATTTTGTGCCAATAAATGGCCAAATAAGCAGTCAATGTTCATCAGATCATTTTTCCAGCTTGAACTCCAATTCCCTTCCAGATGACCAGCTCCTCACCTACTTTCTGAGAGGCTGCAAATTCAGCCTGGAGAGGACCAAGCAAAAGCTCGACTTTTTCTACTCCATCAAGGCCAATTGTCCGGAATGGTTCGACAGCTGGGACGTCCATGAGCAACGGGTCTTGGGCATGGTCAAGCAGGGCCTCTTCATCCGCCTCAAGGGCTATGACAAGGATGGCCGCTATGTGTTCCTGGTGAAGAATGGCAACCTGGATCCGGAGACTCAGAGCTTGTCCGACTCCTTCCGCCTCTTCTTCATCATGCAGGAGCTGATCATGCACCAATGCGACCAGAGCAGCATCACTGGCTTCGTTGGCATCATTGACCTGGACAACATGGGGCTCAGGCATGCGGCCCTCTTCACCCCAACCCTGGGCAAAAAGGCCATGGTGGTGTGGCAAGATGCCTACCCGACAAGGCCGCAGGCCATCCACATGGTCAACATGCCACCGCCCATGGAGGCCGTCTTCACCATGTACAAGGGCTTCGCCAACGAAAAGATGAACAAGCGCATGCATGCCCACCCCAAAGGCCAAAGCCACGATGCTCTGGTTAATTCCCTGGGAAAGGAGGTCCTCCCTGCCGAATATGGAGGCTCCAATGGAACCCTCCAGGACCACATTGGTAATTATATGTTTGGCATCCCAAAACTTGCCAAAGCTGCCGCTAGTCGGAATAAAGGCGTGCAGCTGTAAAGCTCGCAGCGCCATCTAGCCTGGCAACTTGAGCAAGTACATTTGACATGGCTTTGCTACATTAATCACCGATACTTGGAAATTGCATGCACATTGGTTAATATGTAGTAACTTTAGCCTCCCAAAACTTGCGAAAGCTGCCGCTAGTCGGAATAAAGGCGTGCTGTTGTAGCGTTGGCAGCGCCATCTAGCCTGGCAACTTGAGCAAGTACATTTGTCATGGCTTCGCTAGTGAGATGAACGATAATTGGCAATTGCTTGGCTTTGGGAGCGCTTATGCCGAAAACTTAATAGAACATAATCTATGCATATTCCTTTCAAGCCATAAAACAATGTTCGTCTCTCGCTAATGACCAATGCTTTTCATGGTTGAAACCAAATTTTTGAAGCTTGGCTCCACAGATCAGCCAATCAAATTTCATATCGTAATCACGTGACAAGTTTAGCTCATGACAGTTTTCCCAAGAGTACTTGCTCAAAAAGCGCCATCTATAGGAAAAGTTTGCCTCTCCACTGGCTTATATTCTCTCTACTGATAGATTACACGGTGAAAATATTTGAGGACAATGCCAAGTGGTTTTCCGAGGTGTGCAAGCACAAGGCGGACGAGAAGAAGCGGCCTGGCAATCCCAAGACCTACGAGATGATCTTTGGCATGGAGGGATCTTTCCGCAAGCTCAATGTCGATTAAGCACAATAATGTAAATCTTTTCAACTGCAATAAAGCCAGCTTACTTTACAACAAGGCCCAAGATTTATTATTGCATTCACTTGACATTTGTCGCATTTTCAAAAGGTACAACATGGACAAGTTGTTGACTTGATAGCCTATTAACGTTTCAAAAACGACCACTATCAAACGACCACTTCTGCGTCCACAGTTCTTGAGACCATTTCACAAACGTCCATATTACAATTTAAAACCCGACCACTTTGGCGACCACAAACTTACACAATATTTCAAAGCGACCACAATTTTCTAAATCTTCACAAAAATGACCACTTTTGCATCCATGATATCACAAAAACGATCAAGGACTGTTGCAACCACAATTTATTGGACCATTTCAAAAGTGACCACTTTTACGATCTCAATTTTTAACGGTATCTTAAAAGTGACCATATTTGCGACCACAATTTTTAACACTTTTTGAATCAAGACCACTTCTGCAGCCACAACTTTTAAGCAACATTTCAAAAGTGACCACTTTTGTGACCACAATTTAAACTCTTTCATAAACGGCCACTTTTGTGACCACAATTTCTAACACCTGTTCAAAAACGACCACTTTTACAACTACAACTTTAAACATCATTTCATAAACTGACACTTTTGTGACCACAATTTCTAACACCTTTTCAAAAACGACCACTTTTACAACCGCAACTTTAAGCAACATTTCAAAAGTGACCACTTTTGTAACCACAATTTAAAAGCTTTCATAAACAGCAACTTTTGTGACTATAGTGTTTAACAACATTTTTAATGCGACAACTTTTGCAACCACAATTTTTAACACTTTTTCAAAAACGACCACTTCTGCAACCACAATTTTCAAAATCCAGATATTTTAACAAACCCTAACAAAAAAAAAGATTGCAAAAGCATGATGGCAATTGCAAGGCCTTTGCAATGTTCTTTCCGCAAGCTCAGCGTTGATCAAGCTAACTATAGTATACCTGTTTTGCTGCAGTAAAGCATACACTATACGCAATGACTCATGAGTTGTCGTTGGGCTTTCTTTTTGTCGCATGTACAAAACACCTGCCTGGAAAACATGCTCAGTGGCGATGGTGGCACCATGTTGGGTGAAGTGGACGATCATGTGGCCAAGCGGTATGAGATGGACAAGAGGTTAGGTCGGGGAGCCTATGGCATCGTCTGGAAGGCCAAGAGCAAGCAATCCGGACGAGTGGTTGCAGAGAAGAAATGATTCAATTTTGCAATCGGACCAAGCAAACTTTATATTCCTGTTTCCCTACAGCAAAAAACCCCACTTTTTCAAAAACCGACCACTTCTGCAACCACAATTTTCAAAATCCAGATATTTTAACAAACCCTAACAAAAAAAAAGATTGCAAAAGCATGATGGCAATTGCAAGGCCTTTGCAATGTTCTTTCCGCAAGCTCAGCGTTGATCAAGCTAACTATAGTATACCTGTTTTGCTGCAGTAAAGCATACACTATACGCAATGACTCATGAGTTGTCGTTGGGCTTTCTTTTTGTCGCATGTACAAAACACCTGGCTGGGAAACATGCTCAGTGGTGAAGATGCCAGCATGTTGGGTGAAGTGGACGATCATGTGGCCAAGCGGTACGAGATGGACAAGAGGTTGGGTCGGGGAGCCTATGGCATCGTCTGGAAGGCCAAGAGCAAGCGATCCGGACGAGTGGTCGCAGTGAAGAAGATATTCGATGCATTTCGCAATCGGACTGACGCGCAGCGGACGTTCCGCGAGATTGTGTTCCTCAAGGCTTTCCGGGATCATCCCAACATTGTGCAATTGCTCAATGTGCATCGGGCGGACAACCACCGAGACTTGTACCTCGTTTTCGAGTTTATGAACACTGACCTCCAACGAGCCATCCACCGGAGGCCGGGCATCCTCCAGGACATCCACAAGAGGTTTGCCCAGAGTTATCAACGTAATTCTTATTCCCCACCGAGACCATTAGGTTATGGTCCAAAACGACCACCGAGACCACCTTAAAAAAAGACCACTTTTACGACCACAATATTTTTGGGGCGATTTTAAAATGCCAAATTGCGGCCACAATTTTGTATAATATTTCAAAAATGACCACTTTTGCAACCACGATATATGCGATCATATGTGAAACGACCACTTTTGCGGCCACAATTTTTCATGCCATTTAAAAAACAACCCAAAGTCGGCCTCAGCTAAAAACGGCCACTTTTGTGAAATCAATTTTTAGGGCCATTTCAAAAAACGACCACTTTGACCACTTTTGGGGCAGCAGTTTTAAAAACCAATTCAAGCACGACCACCAGAATCACAAATTATTGGACATTTCAAAAATGACCACTTTTTTGGCCAGTTTTTTTTACAGCATAACAAAAAACGACCACTTTTGCGACCCCCTACCCAAATAAAAAACGACCACTTTAGGGACCAGAATTTTAAAACGATCCCATACAACTACTTTGCAATTACAATTGACTGGACCATTCCAAAAAAGATCACTTTTTCGAGTGCAATATATTGTACCATTACAAAAACGACCACTTTCGCAATAAATTTCCGAAATACAGCCTTAGTTAAAAAATGACAACTTTTTTTACCACAATTGCAATTCATAGACCTATTCCAAAAACGACCACTTTTGCGACCACAATTTCAAAACCATTCCAAAGCGACCACTTTGCACCAACAATTTATTGGACTATTCCTAAAACGACCACTTTTTTTACCTTACCACAATTTTTTGGATCATTCCAAAAACGACCACTTTTGCGGCAAGTATCTTAAACAACATATAAAAAAACGACCACTTTTGCGACAAACTCCCCACATACAGCCTTAGATAGAAAACGACCACTTTCGGAACCACAATTTTAAAGCAATTCATAACGACCACTTTGCAATTACAATTGAGTGGACCAGTCTAAAAATGACCACTTTTTCGACCACAATATATAGAACCATTCCAAAAACGACCACTTTGAAGTGGCCAGTATTTTTCAACAACATATAAAGGAAACGACCACTCCAACTAGACTAATTGGGCCTAAGTAAAAAACGACCACTTTGGTCGTTTCCGTTGGTAACTCTGGAGCCTCAGGTTTGTCATGTACCAACTCCTCTCGGCCACGAGATACTTGCACGCGGGCAATGTCATCCACCGCGACCAGAAGCCCTCCAATGTCCTCCTGGACACGGAGTGCACGGTGAAGATTGCGGATTTCGGCCTCGCCAGATCCCTCACCCATTTGCAGCTCGACCAGGATGATCAGGGATCATGCTTGACCGACTACGTTGCCACCCGTTGGTACAGAGCCCCCGAGATTTTACTGGGCTGTAAAAAGTATACGACTGGCGTGGATTTGTGGAGCCTTGGATGCATTCTAGGCGAAATGCTCATTGGAAAGCCCCTCTTTCCAGGAAACTCCAGCCTTGACCAGGTAATTTATGGTGTGCAATAATAAGGCAAAGGCGTAAAGTTGCTAGATTCTTTGGCCTCCCAAAACTTGCCAAAGCTGCCGCTAGTCGGAATAAAGACGTGCAGTTGCTACATTTGCGGCGCCATCTAGCCTGGCAACTTGAGCAAATACATTTGACATGGCTTTGCTACATTAATGACCGATAATTGGCAATTGTTCGGCTTTTGGAGTGCTTGTGCCGAAAACTTCATTAATAGGACATAATGTACTTATAAAATGGCCCCCTTTCAAGCCATAAAACAGTGTTCGTCTCATGCAAATGACCAATGCTTTTCATGGTTTAAACCAAATTTTTTATGCCTGGCTCCACAGATCAGTCAATCAAATTTCATATAGTAATCACATGACAAGTTTAGCTCATAACAGTTTTCCCAAGAGTACTTGCTCAAAAAGCGCCATCTGTCGAAAAAGTTTGCCCCTCCACTGGCTTATTAATACAGTAAATGTTCAAATTATGCATCAAGAATATTTCATTATAAGAGACTTTCCTTCGAAACTGACATTTTTTGCAACAGCAATTAATTCGACACTTTTTCTAAAGCACTGACTGAATTTAGATAAGATTATCTAAAGTCCAGGTAAATGCATTTCTATTTAAAAAATTATTTGATTATTAGTAAGCTTGTATCATTTTAGATGAAACTATGTGATTATCAATGAAAATTGATGTTAAAAATTATGCTCACTATTAAAAATTAAAGTATTGTCCAACTCCTTTTAGATTGAGAAGATCTTCACTTGCGGAGTTGTGAAGGACACAGCAACTTTGAAGAAGTTTCGATCAATTTGCCTTTCCTCCGATTATGCAGCCAGCCTGGTCGATAAAGCCATTAGCGCCAGCAAGGCCAAGCAGGGCAAAGATGCCAAGGATCCGCTCTCAGACCTGGATGACAAAGAGGCGAGAGATCTGATTGAGAAGCTGCTCAAAGTCATTCCGGAAGAGCGGATCGACGCCGACGATGCCATCAAGCACCCATATGTGGCCAAATTTTACAATGCCACCCTCGAGGACAAAGTGACTCGCCGTAAAGTCATTCCACCCCTGGACGATGACATCCAACTGTCCATTGACGAATACAGAAGGAAATTGTACGAGATCATTCAAACCGACAAATCTTTACTGTCTCGACAAAATAACAAAGCAATGCCAAATAAACCTTGATCCAGTTTCTCCTCATTTTCCAGAGGCTTTTGCAATTCTTTTTTTGCTTATGATCCTATAAAGCAGCCATATGTGGCCAAATTCTACAATGCCACCCTTGAGGACAAAGTGACTCGCCGTAAAGTCATTCCACCCCTTGACGACGACATCCAACTGTCCATCGACGAATAAAGAAAGAAATTGTACGAGATCATTCAAACCGACAAATCTTTAGTGTCTCGGCAAAATAACAAAGCAATGCCGAATAAACCTTGATCCACTTTTGCCTCATTTTCCAGAGGCTTTTGCAATTCTTTTTTTGCTTATGATCCTATAAAATTGCCATATGTGGCCAAATTCTACAATGCCACCCTTGAGGACAAAGTGACCCACCGTAAAGTCATTCCACCCCTTGACAACGACATCCAACTGTCCATCGACGAATAAAGAAAGAAATTGTACGAGATCATTCAAACCGACAAATCTTTAGTGTCTCGGCAAAATAACAAAGCAATGCCGAATAAACCTTGATCCACTTTTGCCTCATTTTCCAGAGGCTTTTGCAATTCTTTGCCCTTGTACTAATTGTACTAGTTGGTTTTGTGAAATATGCGTTTTGCTGTAAGGGCCACATGCTCTATACACTTCCTGGATTGGATAAATGCTAATGATCCTATAAAGCAGCCATATGCGTCTAAATTCAGCAATGCCACCCTTGAGGACAAAGTGACATTCAGCATAGTCATTCTGCCCATTGATGATGACATACAAATGTCCATCGATGAATACAGACAGGAATTGTATGAGATCATTCAAACCAACAAATCTTTACTATCTTGGCAAGATAAAGCCAAATAAACCTCAATCCATTTTTCAGTCAAATACTAAATTCTTGAATAGTTGATTGACGCTTATGATGCCATCAATCACCCATGTGTGGCCTAATTCTACTATGCCGCCATAGAGGACAAAGTGACTAGCTGCAAAGTCATTCTGCCCCTTATCAACGACATGCAACTGCCCATTGACGAATAAAATGCACAAATTGTACTAGATAATCCAAACCGACAAATCTTTACTGCCTTGGCAAAATAATAAAGTAATGCTAAATAAACCTTAATCCACTTTGGCCTCCTTTTCCAGAGGCTTTTGCAATTCTTTGTCCTCCTGCTTTTCGGTCTCGTCTAATTTGCGTTTTGCTGGAAGGGCCACATGCTCAACGTTGGCCTGGAGGTCTTTGTTGTCCTCGTCCTCAATGCTTTCAGGTGCAACATTTTTCTTTAAGCTTTCTATGCGGCGGAACAATGCTTGGAACATCTTGGCGATATCCTTGGAGGAGCCGCTCACCAGGAACACTTTGAGGCCATCGTTCTGCAAAATAAATCCTATTTATGAATTCTTGGCTTCGTTTGGACTTGAAAGGATCACTTCAAAGATGTCAGTTTGTTCCCATATTGACTGGTTAGTCAAGTTAAGTCAGGAAAAAGTTAAGCTCACTTCAGTTCCCTTCTCAGATATTCACCGAGGAAGATCCTAGCTTTGCTTAATTTTAAGTAGCGTTATCTTGCTTGCCAAGTTAAGTTAGGTTGCGGAACTGAACTTTGCTTCAAAAAGTGCTGGCACATTAGCAACTGAAGCTTGCTCGATAAAGTAAAGCTAAGTTAGCTCGTAAGCCAAGGTGATGACATATGTATTGGCGCGTCAGCATTGGAGTCACCTTAACTTGGCTGAAACCAACTGAACTAGGCTCGAACGAGCTCAACTTAACTGTTTGAGTAAGGTTACTGTTGTAGCAAGGTAACTTGGCTGAAAATGCAAACATGGGATTATCATTCAGAGATCGTACCCCGTCAGTAGCAGTGAGGCGTATGTTCTTGTCCGTGGGCTTTTCCAGGGTCATGCCCGCAAACACCTTCGAGTTGAGAATCACGCGAAGCGATCCGGCTGTTCTCATGATCAGTCTGGATGAGAGGATGGGTGAGTCTTCCTCGTTGGGATGTGATGTCCGCCGGTCATTGAGCCGGATCTGGCCGCGGCCTCGCTCCAGCCACGAGGACGTGGACTTTTCGAAAATGTACAGCTAAAAAAAGGTACAAAAATTAGCAACTAGGCGTCCAAAAAATTCATTTTCCATTGTGCAACAGTGGGACACAACGTGGCATTAACCATATTTCTCATTAGCCAAAATATAGGTCTGGTCAACCACTTGAAGATTTATGTCAACTTGTAAGCAGTGTTTAGTCGCTCTTTAATTCTGCCAACTTCTAAGGGCGATCCCATATTCAAATTTTCAGTCAGGTTACCTTGCTCAAACGTTAACCTTACTTGAACAGATAAGTTCAGTTTGTTCAAGCCAAGTTCAGTTGGTATTAGATAAGTTAAGGTGACTGCAATGCTGATGCACCATCAAATTTAAAATCACCTCCGCTCACGAGCCAACTTAGCTTTACTCAATCGAGCAAGCTTCACTTGCTGATCTGCAAACACTTTCTTAAGCCAAATTCAGTTCCGCAACCCAACTTAACTTGGCGAACCAGCTAGCATTACTTGAAATTAAGCAAAGTTAGGATCTGCCTAGATGAATATCTGAGCACGGAACTGAAGTAAGCTCAACTTTCTTCCTAGCTGAACTTGACTGACCGGTCAATATGGGAACGCCCTAGTTCTTTGGCGAGGTTCTTGGAGGGATCTTCAAAAAAGGAATGTAATACCAAAAAGATCTGCTCAAAGTAAGAAATGTACTGAAGAAAAGGCTGGCTCGAATCACCTTGGCACTCATTTGGAAGGCGTTCACCTCGTTCTCTTCACCGGTTATGAGCTCGACATCGCTGAAGTCGACCTTCTTGCTCCTCGACTCGACGTACTCGGCCGCGGACTCGCTCAGCGTTTTCACCTTCTCTGGCGAGGTCAATGTCGTCGTCTGTTCGGAGGCCTTTGTTTTCGAAGGCTTCTCTAAGTTCGGAGAGGCCTCGGAACAATGTGAAGCCTCGGATGATTTTGTACTCCCATTGACAACTTGCTCAAAATTGGCCACGCGATCCGTGAGGTTTTCGCCGAAGACAAACTCGGCCTCCGAGGCCTCTTTGGCCTCGCCAGTGACAGCCGAGTCCTTGCCCTGCTCATTTGCCAGATCATCTTTCGCCAAAGGAATGAAGCTCGGCTTTTGAGGCGCCGAGGCCGCTTTTGTTGCTGTTGGAGTTGACAAAGAGGCCGACGAGTCCTTGGCCTTGCAAACCGCTTGGGCGACAGACTCGAGTTTGCTGGCCTTGAGGCCGTGAAATGCGAGCTTCGAGGACACTGACGAGGCCGCGAGCGGCGAGCTCGCCGCCAGCTTGTCACTCGAGCCTCCAATGCCGAATGACAACTTGGACGGGGCCAAAATGGAGCCCGCGGGTCGGCGGAGGCTGGCCGAGGCCGCGGCGGCCTCATTCGACTCATTCGGCTTGGAAGCGGACATTTTGTCGGGGTTTGAGAGAAGAAACTGTCGACTCGAACCTTCAGCTGCCGTACGTCGCTTTGTTTTGATTTCGCGAGAAACAACAACGAGCAGCGCTGCCAGATTTTAAACGTGAAAACACGCCGCTCTTTGGGCCAAAATTGCCGGGATCGGCGTAATCGATTTGGCCAAAAACAGCCGGGTTTCGGCACATTTATTTCCATTAAAACGCCGCAGAGTTTTTGCAACCTAGTCAAGAATCTGAAAAAATGCCGCAAATTCGGTAAAAAAGCCGACTTTTGCCATAAAAACAACCGTCGCATCTGGCAGCACTGTGAGAGGCAACAACGGGGCAGGGTGACCAGAAAATTTGAGCGGGTTGTAGCCAGATTTTTCCCAAAAATAGCTAATTTTGGCTATCTAAGAAAAATGACTCAATTTAACCACAAATAGGCAAAAAATATCCGCAATTTTAGGAATTTTCACCATAACCAATATTTATTATGAAAATTAAATTCAATTTTTGGGATTAGCCGTGATGAAAGCAAGGTTTACATTATGATTTTCTTCTTAATTAGGTGGCAAAAGATTTATTAAAAAAGTCAGCCAATCTTTAACGCTTTGCTTTTTTGATGATTTTCTAGCGTTTATTAAGCAAAAAATTCCAATTTTCGGGCTTTTCAAAAAAAGCCACAAAAGGCTATGGCCATTCGGCCTGAATTGGGTCAAAAACAGCCACTTTGGCTATAAATAGCCGCATCTGGTCACGCTGCAACGGGGCGCGGCGCTGCCAGACGTTTCCAGGCGTTTCCAGCCGCGCACGCCGCGAAAACGCCAAGATGAGAGCAAGAAGAGGGGCAACATGTATTTGGTGTTTTAATCATTCTTGTATCGTTCGACTGTGGTTTTTTTAGTTGAAAAAGAGAAACATAAACGGCTAATTGTCAATGGTTAACGGCTCCTCCCGCGAGCAATGATGCAAATCCCTTAATAAACACTCATCATCGTGACAAAGTCTTCATCTACTTCTTTGTAAGCACTGCTGGAATAATTCGTCCATCTTTGCCTCGATTTCAATCTTGATGATGATGACAAAGGCACGAGATTTTGCCGTTAATTCGTAGTAGTAGTAGTAGTAAGAGTCATCAATGTACAAAGGTGGCTGGTCAAGCTCACCCAAACACTTAAGAAGATCCTCGACACAATGCTTGAGGATGTCACTGTTCTTCGCTAATTATGGTGATTATTTGATGATTATTTTGCTGAAGCATCCAATTCTTTTTCTTTGCTCACTGCTTGCAATGTTCTGAGCTGTGCACACGTTTTTTTTTCTTTCTTTTTTCTAAAACGGAAATCTTACTCGTCATTCTCGTCCATCTTGGCCTCTTTCAGGCCGGAGTCGATGGTGACAGGAGCTTCGTCAGAAGCGTCCGAGCTCAACACTTGTTTTCCTGAAAATATACATAAACCTTAACATAGGAATGGGAGAAAGTTTCATCGAAATTCGTTATGGATCAGCAGGAAACTTGTGTCGATTCCTTGATTTTTCAATGGTTGAAATGCTTCTTCGCATTGAGCCTGAGGGGTAGTGACTAACCCCGACAAAATTCCCCATCAAAAATATGCATATTTTCTGAAATCGTATGTCCCTTGGATTTCGTTTGGAAGTGATTTCAAAATCCTGGCCGAGCACTTCCCATAACGCAAAATTTTCGAAAACCTCTTCAACGCCTTCAACTTTAATTTTAGCGGTGGTTCATAGCAACAACTAGCTACAAAAATCCAATATCTAATTTCTTTACTTCATAAGCAAGTCTCTAAAATACTCAGGTTCAAAAGCTCATACTTATCATCGCAAATAGGATCGACTTGGCTGTAAATTGGTCTCCTTCCCTGTTGACTCTAGTGATTTTAGCATACAGTATTTTAAGTCTGATCTTTTGATTACAGAGGGAGTCAATTTTACGCAGAATGGCAGAAAAAAAACTAAGGCTGAGCTACGCATTTTTTGAAATTTTATGTTATGGGAAGCGCTAGGCCAGGAATTTCAAATCCCTACCAAATGATCCCCATGGACATACAATTTCAGAAAAAATGCATACTTCTGATGGGGGAATTTTGTCGGGGTGAGTCACTACCCCTCAGGCTCAATGTGTACAAGCATTTCAACCACTGAAAAGTCAAGGAATCAACACACGCTTGCTACTTGTCGGTGAACTGGTTACCTTTGCCCCCGGGGGGTCGCTGAATGGGGGTAGGGCTATAAGAGGTGCTGGGTTGAACAGCAGCGGCCGTAGAAGAAGCGGGCACATTGTTGCCATTAGTTGCGGCACTGGAACCTACCCTTAAAGACATCGAAGCCATCGACACAGCTGTGGCCTTCACCGCTGCTTGCTGCTGCTGCTGTTGTTGATGCTGCTGTTGCTGTTGCTGAGGACCATTGTTGGCAAATTGACGAGCCTGGAGGTTACCATAGGGATCATTCCGCTGCTGGTGCGGTTGGCCTCCGCTCGACTTGGACACATCTGGCTTCATCGCATACGGGTTCCCCCCGATGGGCACAGCGTTTCGCATCATCTGCTGCTGCACCAAACTCTGCTGGTTGGGATACATGCCAAAATTGTTTTGTCGCGACGACGAGGCCAACGCTTGGTAAAAGGCTGTCTGGCCAGCAGCGCTCCTCTGCATGGCTCCAAAAGCACCACCATCGTACTGGATGAGCAGGGGAGACGTCCCGGATCCGCCCAAGCCGCTTTGCTGCTGTTGCTGCTGCTGGTAAGCATTCATCTTGGTGCCAATGGGACCGATGCCCGAAGTGACCACCGACTGCTTCATCGCATTAGACATCGATCCGGACATGAGGCCTGCCACTGTCGATGGCTGGCTGGCATTGGGAGGGGGACCGGTGAACTGGCGGCCAAACTGGTTGTTGGAGGCGAATATGTCCGAGTTGCCCCCTCCCCCGTTGCCACTCATGCCCGAGCCTGCTCCTCCCGAGGGAGGCATGATCAAGGACTGACCGCCCATTCCGGTTGGAGGGTAGGAGTACAGTTGGTTCGTCACACCGCGGCTAGGGTCGATCTGGAATGCTTGATACAGCGAAGGCTGCTGTCCAAGAATGGAAGGCGGAGATTGCAGATTGGCCAGCCCGCTGCTCCCAAGGAGGCGGTTGTAGTTGATGTTGTTGCCTCCTCGGCCCATCATGCGGTCATCCAGACCCGAGGCTTGCTGTTGGTGGAGCAGGCTTTGGTGGACATGCTGCAACTGCTGCTGCACCACTTGGTGCTGCTGCAGATGCACCTGCTGCTGCAGAGGCTGCTGCGCCTGATGGTGGTGAGATGACTGCTGCTGCTGCTGGGGACCTTGCGGCGGGCCTTGGGGTCGCACCTTCCCCAAGTTGCTTGGCCCATTCGAGTCCTTGTCAATAAAGCCATTGTTTTGCTCGAAACTTTTCTCCTCCGAGGAGAAATCCGCTCCCACAACTGGGACTGGGGACATGGAGGGCAGCGTCTCCCAGACCTTCTTCACCGAGGCGATTTTCATGTTGAGGTCTTCAGCCGAAGCGGGCTGAGATACGGAGGACACAGAGGAGACTCCCGAGGAGGCAGGAACAACAACCCTCGTCGCCTTCTCCGCCTTGTCATCACCATGCCCCGAAATGTCATCGGTTTCAAATGTGAAGTCGAGCTTGAGGTCATCCTCCACTTTGGCCTGACCAAAGCCGAGGCCAGCCTTCTCCGCATTGGCGGCTGACAGCTTGAACATGAGCTTGTCTCCCTCACCAGCAGAGGCGGAGGAGGGAGGTGGAGGTGGCCGACCCTTGAAATTTGTGTTTTCAAAGATAATCGTCTGCACGGCGTTCTCGCGAGATTCCGAAGAGGCGGCGGCAAATGCATCTCCCATATTTTTAGAGGACAGTCCTGAGGTCAGCGAGTCGGCAGCGGAGCCATCATCATTGTTCCGGAACCGATGCATCAGCATGGCCCGGTCAAACTCAATGTTGACCTGCTGCTGCTGGATGCTCGACAGGCCATACGGAGCATGGGACAACACCTGATGGTCCCACGGGACTCCTCCGCCAACCGGAGGGGGGATGTCCACCTCGGCATTGGGCGCAGCTCCCCAAGCATCGCCATGGTTGACATGGGCACCGCCCGAGAAGCGGTTTTGCTCCTTCTGCTTGGCCAAACGGGGAGGCAGCTTGTTCTGACGTCGTTCGTAAGTGCTTTGCTTGTCCCGGTCTCCGCCACGATCACTCCGGTCTCCACGGCGGTCTCCTCGCTCAGGCTGAGCACTTCTCCGTCCCTCCTTGTTGTCATCATGCTTTCGGACTCGGTCACCAGAACGACGGTTGTTCCGACTGGCAGCTTCGCCATCATGATGATCATCACCATGCTCATTGCTTTTGCCACCAGTGGCCTTCTTGCCAGCATTCTTTTCACGACGGCCATGGGCACCTCCACGACGATGCTCTTTGTTGCGATCCTCATTTTGGCCTGCGCTTAGCTCGGAGGATGTCTCGTCCCAATCTTCATTGTGATGCTTGTGCCCCCTTGAGGATTGATGGTCCCCTTTCAGTTCTTGGCCTCGAGACTCTCCAGCCGTGATGAGACCACCCCTGCCTCGGCGGGACGGCTGTCCCCTGGGCGCAAACCACCCAATTTTTTCAATTTCACCAGATGGGGGGGCTTCAAATGAGGAGGGGCTGGCCGCTTCCTCTGGAGGCTGCTGCTGCTCTTGTCGATTTTGCTTCTGACCATGAACAGCTTCAGCTGGCTCCTCATCCTTTCTTGGCTGCTGTCGAGATCCTCTTGAGGACTTGGGCTCCCCTCCTCCCCTTTTGGTGTTCTCCTTAGGCACAAGAGCATTGTGGCCTCCACCACGCTGGCTACCCCGTTGTTGACCTCGTTCTCCCTTTTGCTGCTGCTGCGAAGAAGAAGAAGAAGCCGACTGTTGTTGTTTGGCTGGTGGCTCGCCTCTGAGGCGATGCTGATCTTTGGTGCTACCACTCTCCAATGCCTTTTTGTGCTGCTTCGAAGACGAGTCCTCATGCTTATTGTTTCTTTTATTTGACAAGCGGCCGCCAGAACCCCTCGCGAAATGGCCTCCGTCATCCTCATGGTCCAAAGCCATTTTCTTATCACTCTCCTCAGCATGATTGGCTTGCTCGTCAAATTTATCTTCGCTCTGCATCCTGTTATCTGAGGAGCCACTTTGGTGGCGCATGCCCCATCCAGACGAAGAAGCGTTGTTAGGTGCACCGCCAGTGCTTGACTGCCTGAACAGGGCTCCATAGTCTTTCTCCACAGGCGGTTGGCTGCTGTCTGCTGAATCTCTCGAGGCGCTCGACCGGTCAGCAGCGTTGTCCTCAAAATGCTGTTGGCCTCGCTGCTCCTTGGGCGGCGAAACCCTCTTGTATGAGTGCAGCTCAACGCCGTGACGCTTGAATCTTGGCGGAACGCTGGACTGCTTTGGAGGCCTTGAAGGCTGTTGTTGCTGTAGTGGGGGAGCATCAGTTGTGGCTGGCTTTTTAGGCTCGCTGTCGTAGTCGTCAGACTCGGTGGTCGCCCCGCCAACGTCAAACTTGCCAAAGGGGGCATTGCCCGAAGAGGACTTGGAGACTCCGTTTTCGTAGGAAGTTGCGGGGCTGTTGCGTCGGTTGTGGTACTCATTGCTGTACTGTCCGTAGTCATCAACGACCCTGTATTTCTGCTCCTCCTCAGCCCGCCTCCTTCGGGCCCGCTCAATGTTCTTGAGGACCTCTTCGTTCTTCTTGGTCCGACGCTGGTCCTCGTCGTCGAGGAAGGACAGGTGGGAGTCCACCTTGAGGCCAGCTCCTCGGCCTGCTCCTCCACCGCCCATTTGCGGATAACTTGGCTTTGGCTCATTGTAGTTGTCTTTAGGTTCGGAGTGACGGTTGGCTAGTTGATCAGTCCAGTTGTTGTGACCACGCTCATTCGTAGGATAATCATCTTCATCATCGCTGCATAATCATAAAAAAGGTCTACATTTGTATCAGACTTTTTAAACATGTGCAATTCGACGCAAAAAAAAAAATATTTGAAAGGATACCTTGCGATTTTCTTGTTGTAGTCAAATGACTCGTCTCGCTTTGTCCAATCGTCATCGGTGGAGTCGATGTCGTCCATCCGCTTAAGTTTCTCATTGTCAATGATGGAGCCTTGGAACACTTTGTCTCGGGGTCTGCTCTGCTGTTGAGGAGGCTGATGGGTGGGCTTGTTGACCAGCACCGGAGGCTGACTCCTCATGGGAGTGGACTTGCGCCCGGAGGAGGCAAACGAGGGCGGAGCTGCTCCTTGCTGCAACAGAGGGCTGTTGACTCCCACATCGAACTTGAGGCCTCCTCCGGACTCGACAGTCCTCGCTCGCGACTCAAACTTGTCCTGGTGGTGATGATGGGCATCCTTGCTCCCATCGTGATGATTGGACTGCTGCTTGCCTCCTCCGAAGGACCAAGTGGCAAAGCTTTGCGGCCTGAGGCTCGGGCCCGGGCCGTACTTGGACTCTGCCTTGCTGTGGCCCGCAGGAGGCGGGGAGGGGCCGTTGGGGTCGGCGGCAAGGGCGGAGCCCTCCGCGTTGCCCGTCAAGCTGGGGAAGTCCTGTCCGAAAAGGGGCGACCTGAAGGCGCTTCCGGGAGCAGCAGGTGCGTTATTCGAGGCCGACGCCGACGCTGCAGCCGCAGCCGCGCCCCACGTCGACTTGGAGGAGAGAGAGCTATTTGCAGCAGAGTTGGCTGCTGGCTGAGGAGCAGACGACGAAGCGTTCGCGGTAACGGCTGCTGAAGACGGTAATGAGGTGCTGTCGCCTTTTTTGTTGGCTTTCTGCGCGTCGGGCTCCTCCTTGCTGTTCCAGCCGCCGCCGGTCAAGCCGTGGCTGGATGGGACGAGATTGATGGTCGGATCATTGCCGCTGTGCTCGGCCTTCAAACTGGGCAAATTGGCCGGGGCCCTGCGGGCGGTGGGCACTTTTCCGAGACTTTGCAGGCCATGCTTCTGGGGAATGCTCTTTTGCAGCGGCTTCAACGCAGATCCCTACGAAAGCGGATGATGCGGAATAATCGAGGAGGCTGGATGTTGAATAAGGCTTACCTGGTAGAGATTGTTGATGTTTAGCGACTGGAACTTCTTGGTGCCCTTTTCTCCTTTAGTCACTACAGACATTCTGGCCCGCTTCTTCGAGGGAGGAGGCGGACCCACCACATATGAGCGAGCGAAATAGGTTCACCTCGACTCCGCTTTGGGGGCACTTTCCGCTCTCCGTGTTTCACTGCGGCGGAAGTCTCTGTGTGTTTTTCGGGCTCAGCGCCGAGATCGGGGGCAAAGATGGCGAAGAGTGTGTGCGAGTGTTACGGTGCAGTTCGGACGACTCACTCCTCTTACCGGCGCTGCCAGCTAACACTCAGCCCAACGCCGCAGGCCGCAGAGGCTGAACAAAACACCCAGGCCTAGCAGTCGGCAACTCCAGGCTGCTTAGTTCTTTTATCGCCTAATATTACTCAAACCAGCCAGAAAAGACGTAAATCAAAGCTGGCTCAAAGCAGTAACTCTGCTAGCGAGTTTAAACACCCCACTGCCCCACTTGCGAATTAGGTTTTCTAATTCTATTCTCAAGTGCACTTGCGCCCAGCTTTCCAGCTTCACTTTGACGAACAAATCAACCCCCTCGAAAATAAAAGATAAATATTGGTTTGTTGTTGATGTCAATGACAGCAATAGAAATTAGGAAGGTAGAAATGCAATGATCGAAAAAGGCTGCTGCTGGCGGCTCTCGCCCCAAAATGCGCCCGCCATTTTCCCCTCCTCCGATCAACACCAAAGAGACTGGATGGACAGATTTGAGCATTCTCCGCAGCGAGTGATCCAGCTGAAGAAGAAGAAGAGCAAGGGCGGCGATGTGAGAACGGCGTGCATGGCGTCCGCCAACGCCATCACTCTGCACCTCTCCAGGCTTGTTGACAACGAAAGCGTCCACCTCGACCACTACGACCAGATGATCAAGGTGACGAGGCAAGTCTCGTGCCTGGCCTTTGGACACTCTCGCCACGACAACCAGGTGTCAAAGCCCGTCCTGGCCAGCGGACATGTGAACGGTAAAAGACAACAAGTATATTTTAAACTGTATCTGTCAAATTCGTCTTCTTCCCCCAGGGGAAATTTGCCTTTGGCATGCCGACTCTTCGCAGCTCTTGACCCGCCTCATCTCTCACTCGGGGGCTGTCACTCAAATCGTTTTCTCCTCGGAGGCCGACCCAGATGACTCCCGCCCCACTCAAATCATCTCTGTTGCTCACGATCGCACTGCCAAAGTGTGGGACTTGGAGGACTATGGATACAACATGTGCCAGACACTCCATTTCCCGAGCGCAGTGTTCTGCAGCGCTTGGCACAAGCAAATGCTGGCCTTTGGCGGAGCCTCGCAAAAAGTCTACGTCCACCAAAAAAATGAAAGGCTGATCAAGGCTCCCGCCCTGCACTTATTAGCCGGTCACCTCCATAACGTCGTCGCTGTCAAGTTTTGGCCGGATGGCTCACTCCTTGTCTCGGCAAGCTGGGATGGCCGCGTCCACATCTGGGATCCGTTCGTGGGCAGCCTCAAGCAAGTGATCTCCTTGGCCTTCCCCCTGCCGCACTACGTGTTCCCCTCCCAAGTAAAGGGCAACATTAATCAATTAATAATAATAATTTATGGAGGCCTCTTTTTCAGATCAAGAGCATGGACATCAGTCGCCATGGCAATGCAATCGTAACTTTGTCAGATAAGGGTCTGTCCGTGTGGGATCCCATGACCAGGCTGCTTCACGTCACGGACAACTCCTGCTTTGTCCTCAATACCTCGTCAGAAGCAGGAATCTCATTATTGGAAGGAGAAGATACCTCAACCTACCGGAGCTGCACGTTCGCCTTCGAGGACAGATTCATGTTTGCCTCCAGCTTCTCTTCCGCGAAAACACAATGCATCGCTGTGCAGCTGCCAGTGCCGAGCTTGAAGCATTTATCTCGCTTAATCATTCGCAATGCAATACCGCAGTCACCCAAGCTGAGGCAGTTGTCTCTGCCTCCAATTCTGTTGTCATACTTGGCTTACGACTTATGGAACTGACAATATAAATCAGTATCGCCTTTTCTCAACTTTTCTAGCTAAGAAAAGGTTTTTTGCATGGACATCAGTCGCCATGGCAATGCAATCGTAACTTTGTCAGATAAAGGTCTGTCCGCCTGGGATCCCATGACCAGACTGCTTCACATAATGGACAACTCCTGCTTTGTCCTCAACGTCAGAGGCAGGAATCTCATTATTGGAAGGAGAAGATACCTCAACCTACCGTAGCTGCACATTCGCTTTCGAGGACAGGTTCATGTTTGCCTCCAGCTTCTCTTCCGCGAAAACTCAATGCATCACTGTGCAGCTGCCAGTGCAGTGCCAAGCTTGAAGCATTTATCTCGCTTGATCATTCGCAATGCAATACCGCAGTCACCCAAGCAGAGGCAGTCGTCTCTGCCTCCAATTCTGTTGTCACACTTGGCTTATGACTTATGGAACTGACAACATAAATCAGTATCACCTTTTTTCAACTTTTCTAGCTTTTTCTTGCCTTAAACTGAAGCTTTGATTGGGAGTCAATTTGTACCAATGCACAGTAGGGTCACTCCTAATAAAAAAGTCGCATCATTGAAAAGTACGTGAAAATGCGCCATAACTT
Source organism: Paracyclopina nana (assembly GCA_019096065.1). Taxonomy (NCBI): domain Eukaryota; kingdom Metazoa; phylum Arthropoda; class Copepoda; order Cyclopoida; family Cyclopettidae; genus Paracyclopina; species Paracyclopina nana. The sequence continues at coordinate 17,453,376 of JAGUCH010000002.1, read as the reverse complement.
TAAGAATGCAAAAAATTGGCATTTTCTTGATAAATCCCCTTCTAAATCAGATGAAAGTCATTCTAAAGCCAGAAAAATGTAAATAAATTAGGTTTTTAGGCAGCCAATTGCCTAAATTGATCAAAAACATACCAATTTTAATAAAAATAGCCACAAGTTTGGTTTGCAAAAACTCCGCCAAATCTCATAAGAATGTGAATATATGAACACAACATGGGTACTAAATTATTCCAAGGTGTCCTACTGAAGTTTTTTGGAAAGCATCTTTGAGGAATGCTGAGGTCCAAGGGATTTAGACTCATATGATTTTTTTCTGATTTTTGTGAAGCCTTTTGGGACAGATTTTCATAGACAAAATCTGAGTTTAATAAAATAAAATCTCCAAAGATAACATTTTAGTAGCCCAAAAACATCATGGAAGTCAATTTTGAAGTGTTAGCATCAATCTAGAGCCGAATTAGTGATAGCCTTTTTCGCTTAAGTTTCAATGAAAACGATGCGACTTTTTTGTTGGGAGTGACCCTTCTGTGCAATGGAAAGAGTTAAAGGTCTTTAGATCTTGAAACCCAGGTAGCACTCAATCTATTTTTTCAACTTAGATCTTCCAAGTCCAAAAAAGTTTAAAACCCGCCTATATTTTTCGAGGGAGCTGTCATTGAGGAACTTTTGAAAGTTCCACAAGGATATGCTCCAGTCAATGGATGAGGTGGGGAGCTCGATGTTCTCCCTGCTGAAGCAAATCATGGAAATCATGGCGGTATGCGAGGCGTAGCCGCCCAAAAGGTGGCCATGTGCCAAGTCCCATGAGAGGATGCGGGCATATTTTACCAAAATTGCTGGCTCAACTTTCACTCATGCCATTAGCATGCATTGATTCCCAATCAAAACTTCCACTCAAGAGTAAATCAAGCAAAACCCAATCTCCGTTTATCGAATTTTTGAAGTTGCTGTCATATGATGTATATTGAAAAAAAAGCCGTTCAGCTCTCAGAGGGACCCAGGCTGAGCAGGAGGTTACGTCTCGTGAAATGTATGCCAATCACGGGCGTCTCCTTGGTGCGGAACGAGGCTATGAGCATCTCAGACGTGTCCGTCCTCACCGAGGGGTTGTGCGTCACATTCACCTCCTCAAGGGAGCTGTCATCGAGGAACTTTTGAAAGTTCCACAAGGATATGCTCCCGTCGATGGATGAGGTGGCAAGCACGCTGTTCTCCCTGCTGAAGCAAATCATGGAAATCATGGCGGTATGCGAGGCGTAGTCGCCCAAAAGGTGGCCATGTGCCAAGTCCCATAAGAGGATACGGGCATCCCCGGAGGCCCCGCCCGAGGCCAAGAAGCGGCCATCGTTGGAAAACGCGATGGTGGCCACCGCGGCCTTGTGTCCGGTCATCAGGCGCACACACGATCCGCTCACGCAATCCCACAGCCTCACGCTTCGATCGCTGGATCCAGAGGCCACGTAATTCGAGTTGGGATGGAAGGCCACGCAGTCAACGTCCGAGACGTGGCCGACGAAAATGCGAAGGCTGTGAGACTGGTCTGTGGTCCACAGCCGCGCGGTCTTGTCGTGGCCGCAGCTGGCAAAGTAGTAGCCAGTGCTGGCAAACCGCACTTGCCACACGGGGAACATGTGGCCTTTGTATGCGACCAGGCAGGTCCACGTCTGGAGGCTCCACAGCCTTATGGTCCCGTCCTCCGAGCAGGAGAGCAGCTGAGATCGGTCAGGGCTGAAGGAGACGCCATAAATCTGGCAAAATTCAAAATTTGATTGTCATTCAGTATATGCAAAATATATATTTTTAGAAAATGGATATAAGATCAATTTAACATCGAAAATTGACATATGAAAGAACTATAGTTCATATCATTAGTTGTGTGTGGTATAAGCCATTGAAGGGACAAACTTTTTCGCTAGATGGCGCTTTTTGGGCAAGTCTAATTGGAGAAACTGCCAAGCGAAAAACTTGTCACGTGATTACGATATGAAATTTGATTGGCGGATCAGAGTAGCCAGGCTAGAAAAATTTGGTTTCGGCAATGAAAAGCTTGGAATTTTGGGTGAGACGCGTATTGTTTTATGGCTTGAAAGGGTGCCATTTTTTCCGTAGATTATGTCATATTAATAAAGCTTTTAGAATTAGTGCACCAAAAGCCAAAAAATAGCCCATTAGTGTTCGCTTATGTAGTGTAGCCATGTCAAGTGTACTGGGCAAAGTTGCCGGGCTAGATGGCGCTGCGAATCTAGCAACTTTACGTCTTTGACTTAAAGAAGTGATTTTTGTGGTTTGATCGTTAACTGGAGCCCAATAAGGCAAAGGCGTAAAGTATCTAGATTTGCAGCGCCATCTAGCCAAACAATTAGAGCAAGTACATTTGAGATGGCTGCGCTGCATTAATGAACAAAAATTGGTAATTGTTTGGCTTTTCGAACGCTTATGCCAAAAACTTCATGACTAAATCTACGAAACAAAATGGCACCCTTTCAAGCCTTGGAACCACATGCGTCTCACACAAACTTTCAAGCTTTTCATTGTAGAAACCATATTTTTCGAGGCCAGCCATACAAATCAGCCAATCTAATTGCCATTTGTAATCATGAGACAAGTTTGGTGCAAGGCAGTTTTTCCAAAAATACTTGCTCGAAAAGCGCCATCTAACGAAAAAGTTTGTCCCTCCACTGGCTTACAGTTAATTTCTCTAAGAGCATTTGGTTACGATCTTGAAAAATGAAGTCATGAGTTTTGACATTTTAAAATATTGCTGATGGAAAAATAACTTTACTTACAGGCCCCGAGTGTCCATGGAGGATTTTGCTGATGTCAGCAGTGCTTTCGTCAAGCATTCTATGGAGGACATCATCAGCGTCTCGATTGAGGTTGTCCAGGGCATCCGCAGACTTCAGCCCTTTCAGCTTATGCGTGTTGAGTGCCCAAACCTAAAGGATAAGCCAAAGGTGTTTAGTATCTAGATTTGCAGCGCCATCTAGCCAAGTAATTAGAGCAAGTACATTTGGCATGGCTGCGCTACATTAATGATCAACAATTGGCAATTGTTTGGCTTTTGGAGCACTTGTGCCGAGAACTTCATTAGAATGACATAATCTACATTCAAAATGGCACCCTTCCAAGCCATATGAAATAATATACGTCTCACGCAAAATCACAAGCTTTTCATGATTGGAACCAAATTTTTCAAGGCCGGACAAACAAATCAGCCAATCAAATAGCCGCTTGTAATCATCTGACAAGTTTAGCGCAAGGCAGTTTTTCCTATAACACTTGCCCACAAAGCGCCATCTAACGTACAAGGATCCTTCTCAACTGGCTAATAGAAACTAGCCATTTTAGCAGGGTGACCAGATGTGGCTATTTATAGCCAAAAGGCTATTTTTGATCCATGTGTGGCTACGGAAATTTAGGCCGAATAGACAGGCTATTTGAAAAGCCCGAAAATTTGATATTTTTACTTAATAAACGCTTGAAAATTATGCAGAAAAAGTTAGGGAAAAAAAATTGCAAAAATGGCTGACTTTTTGTATATCTTTTGTCAAATTTTCATAATAATTAGTATTATCGTGAAAATTCCTAAAAATGTGGCTATTTTTTGGCAATTTGTGGCTACTTTGAGTCTTTTTTCTGAGATAGCCAAATGTGGCTATTTTAGGGAGAAATCTGGAAATCTGGCTACAATCAGCTCAAACTTTCTGGTCACCCTGAATTATGATTTTCTCAAGCCTCAATAATCAGGGTGACCAGATGTGGCTATTTATAGCCATAGTGGCTATTTAATGTGTGGCTACGGAAATTTAGCCCGAATAGCCAAAGCCATTTGTGGCCATTTTAGAAAAGCCCGAAAATTTGATATTTTTACTAAAAAAACGCTTGAAATTCATCAAAAAAGCAGGGGGAAAAATGAAATTTGCAAAAATGGCTGACTTTCTTTAAAATCTTTTGCCACCATTATAAGAAGAAAATCATAATTAAATACTTGATTTCATCCACGACAATCCCAAAAAATGGTAAAATTTTTCATTATAACTAATATTATCTCGAAAATTCCTAGAAATGTGGCTATTTCTCCCAAATTGTGGCTATTTTGAGCTATTTTTCTATGATAGCCAAACGTGGCTATTTTAGGGAGAAATCTGGCTACAATCAGCTCAAACTGTCTGGTCACCCTGAATTATTTTTGCAAGCCTCATTTGAGTCTAAAAACTAGAAACTAGCCACATTAGCAGGGTGACCAGATGTGGCTATTTACAGCCAAAGTGGCTATTTTTGACCCATGTGTGGCTACGGAAATTTAGGCCAAATAGATAACTATTTTTGAAAAGCCCGAAAATTTGATTATTTTTACTTTTTAAATGCTTGAAAATCTGCAAAAAATATATAAAGTTAAATTTGCAAAAATGACTTTTTTTATATCTTTTGCCAACTAAAAAAAGGTGCTAATTATTGTTTCAGTCTTGATTTCAGCAACAATAATCCCAAAATTTGAGTCAATGTTTCACAATAATAATTATTCCTAAAAATGTGGCTATTTCTCCCAAATTGTGGCTATTTAGAGTCTTTTATCTGAGATAGCCAAACGTGGCTATTTTAGGGAGAAATCTGGCTACAATCAGCCCAAACTGCCTGGTCACCCTGAATTATGATTTTAGCAAGCCTCATTTGAGTCTAATTACTTTGACAGTGGAGTCCGCAAAGCCCAAGGCGACCATCGACGAGTCGTCCGTGATGTCCATGGCGCACACCGTGGAGCACGAGTTCATCACGGTGTAGTGGCAAATGGAGGGCAGCGTTTCCGCAGACAATTGGATCCGCTTGGAAATCTCCCTCAGGGCCTTGGCCCTCTCGCTCTTGTCCACATCCCTGAGCTCGGGCAATGGCATGCGAGCAGTACTTGGAGCATTGGGATCGGTCCTTTGCTTGCGCAGCTGCAGAGGGTCCTTTTTCGGCTTCTTCTTCTTGGGCTTCTCGCCATCCTTGAGCTCGCCCACTTCCTCGTCGCTGTCATCGTCCATGATGAAGGCGGAGAGGTCGGGCTCGCGTTGGAGGCCGAAGAAGATTTTGGCCCGATTGGCCTGCCGGTTGGCCTCGCCCGTCATCCCGCCCGCAGTGGCGTTGATCTGGCCTCGGTTGCGCGCGATGCCCTCGTAGACGTCCAAGTAGAGATGCTCCTGGATGATGTTCCAGAGGACGGCGTGCTTGCGCTCCGACATGAACTTCTTCTGCTGGCGCAGCTGCGTGTACGTGTCACGGCTCATCCGCACCGTGAACTGGGAGGTGCGGAAGTTCTCCATGAGCTCGCTGCCGCGCATGTGCTCGCGTCTCGTGATGTAGGACAACTTCTTGATGTCCTCCTGGTAGAAGCTCTCCTGCTTCGGCCCGAAGCTGGCGACAAAGTCCTTGGCCGCGCCCTCGTGCCCGTTGTAGACGAGCTCCAGGTACATGTGCACAAAGACGGGGTAGAGGATCAGGGCCAGCTCGTGGCGGTAAATGTCGAGCGAGGACTCGATGAACTTGGTCAGGTCGGTGTAGACGGCCGAGTAGAGGCTGGGGTCGCCTTCGCTCTTGTACGAGGACAGCACCGAGGAGTCCCCGGGGACGGCCTTCGCACCCACCGCCTGGCCTACTCCTCCACCTGCAACCCAAGCGAAACTCAAACTCATTTTCTAATCAATGGCCGACGAAGAAGCCTCGTGCAAAGGCCGTCCCCGAAGACTCCTCAGTGCTGTCCTCGTACTAGAGCGAATGCAACCCAAGCCTCTACTCAAACGTCTATACCGACTTGACCAAGTTCATCGAGTCCTCGCTCGACATTTACCACCACGAGCTGGCCCAGATCCTCTACCCCGTCTTTGTGCACATGTACCTGGAGCTTGTCTACAACGGCCCCAAGGGCGCCGCCAATGACTTTGTCGCCACCTTTGGGCCGAAGCAGGACAGCTCCAAGTACATGTGTGGTCTCTATGTTATAGAGGATCAGGGGCCAGCTCTTTTGAGCTCATCGAGCGAGGACTCGATGAACTTGGTCAGGTCGGTGTAGACGGCCGAGTAGAGGCTGGGGTCGCCTTCGCTCTTGTACGAGGACAGCACCGAGGAGTCCCCGGGGACGGCCTTCGCACCCACCGCCTGGCCTACTCCTCCACCTGCAACCCAAGCGAAACTCAAACTCATTTTCTTATCAATGGCCGAAGAAGCCTCGTGCAAAGGCCGTCCCCCGGGGACTCCTCAGTGCTGTCCTCGTACAAGAGCGAATGCAACCCAAGCCTCTACTCAAACGTCTATACCGACTTGACCAAGTTCATCGAGTCCTCGCTCGACATTTACCACCACGAGCTGGCCCAGATCCTCTACCCCGTCTTTGTGCACATGTACCTGGAGCTCGTCTACAACGGCCCCAAGGGCGCCGCCAATGACTTTGTCGCCACCTTTGGGCCGAAGCAGGACAGCTCCAAGTACATGTGTGGTCTCTATGTTATAGAGGATCAGGGGCCAGCTCTTTTGAGCTCATCGAGCGAGGACTCGATGAACTTGGTCAAGTAGACGGCCGAGTAGAGACTTTGGTCGCCTTTGCTCTTGTACGAGGACAGCACTGAGGAGTCCCCAGGGGCGGCCTTCGCAGGCTTCCTGCAACCCAGCCGAGTGAAACTGAAACTCAATTATGTGTTTTCTTACCGGCGGCCGAAGAAGCCTCGGCTGCGGAAGAGCTGGAGCTTGAGGAGCCGAGCTCATTCAGGAGAATCTCCTCGGTGGCCCGGAGGCCGCGTTTCCTCAAAAAGGCCAAGATCGCTTCATAGTCTTTGGGCTCTTCGTTCGCCTTACTCTCGGGAGCAGCGGCGTTGCCAGTCTCGTTAGCCATGTCATTTGACGAGAAAAACTCGCAATGTTTACTTACAATGATAAACAATGTTGTTGTTGTGCTTTTCAGTGACAGATCGAATCAGGGATGGAACGTACGAGTTTCAGCGTGGCTTGAAACTCCAGCTTGAGCTAAATAAGCAGATCGCTCGAACTAAAATAATCCATTTTTAATAGTCCCTTCTCTCTAACTTTTTTAAGGCATGGAGGAATGAAAAACAAATTGTGCTTTGAGAATCCGCATGCAAGGTTTGTGTTGTTATGTTTTTGTTTTTGTCTTGTTCGTAAAAAAGGCTCATCTTTGCGGCCTGATTTTTGAAAGATGCGTTGTTCCCAAAAATGCATCTCCCTCCTGAAATTTGTGATCATGATCGCAGCATTTTTTTTGTGGGGGGCAGCTATGACTTATTTTTATTGAGAAGCAGCTTCGACTCTCAAAGGAAACTTCTGCATACTTCGTCACCATAAAGCAACTATATTACACACCATACAATAATGAGTTCGAAGGGGGGCAAATAAAAATCACAATGTAGCCTTGTTGCACATTTATTTTTGAATACAGATACTTGGCAAATAGGATATGCATTTTTGCATTCTTGCAAATTCAGCAGGGCTTTAATTACAATATTTTTTTTGTTGTTGCGAGGTTAGCCATGTTGGTCGAATTTTTGGTTCATTTCGTGGCCCAAAAAAATTGCGATTTCAGTTAGATTAGTGATTAGCATTGCACGAAGAGTGCAGGCTATATAGATTTGACTTGATTAAAAACCTCTCTTTTGTCTTCTCGATTACGGTTTTAAAATTGTTGATTGCAATCTCTTTTGATCCTCATTTCAAAATGATTATTTTCATGGCTGTTTGAACCTTGCTATTTTAGAGATTGTTCTGTTTTTCTAAAAAAAAAGGGCAGCTAAGGATTCTGTCTGGTCTTTTAAGAACAGATTTGAAATTCCTTTAAAGATGAGTGAGACAAATCGTTCGATTCCAAAAATGTGAAGAATATGAATGTGGCATCAAGCAAAGCCCAAAAATGTTGATATTTTTGAGCTGGTTGCATTCAATTGCCTCAGGGATGGCAGTCAAAATGAAAATGATGATGGCCAATCTCACATCATAATATACATGCACGGTCAGTTTTGCATTAAAAAAGAGAATGTTATGTCTGGCGCCTCTTTACAGCAGCATTCGTTGACTTTATTTAGGCTGTTCAGCTTGGATAACTTTTTTGGCAATAGATTTATTTATCAAAATTTTTCACATTTCAAAAAAATGAATGTGGCCTTTTGAGTACCTTCAATTTTTCCATGCCTCAATCTGAAGCAAGAAAAAAGCTACTGGATGATCACAAAGGTTGGCTGTGGTATGATGATTTTTATGTTGAGCTTTTCATTTGTCCAACGGGTGGTCTAACAGAAACAATGATGCTCAATTTAATTGGTATCTTCTGCAGTGTACATTAGTAGAGCAGAAATGGCGCAGGCATTCTAAGAAGCGTTTATTGCCCCAAACTTTGCTCCCAATCGGGCTAGAGATTGAAGATACACGGTCAACAGAAAATTTTCGTTAGATCTCCCTGATAGGCTGATGTGAGACGACATGATTGAAGTCAAACATATCCATCAAATGGGAATTGGAAGGTCAATTTTGGTGGCCATCTGAGGAAACTGTATGAATATGCTGGATGATGTAATGTACCAATTTCCCTAGCTTTGTTCAATTTAAACTGGTTATCAGCTCTTGAAAACTGGATGTTTTCTACCTAGAGAACTAGAAAACTGCAGATATGGGCCAAGTCGGCATTAAATAAGTATAGCGTTATCTTTGGAAACCTATTTTTATCATCCACACTGAGAAGCCAATTCCAGCTGAACAAAGACAGTTGGGAAGGCTGAGCAAAAAATCCAATTTTAAATGTCTTTAATTGCCTCTCGAGTCTCCACGTTGAACAATGCTGGCTAGAAGAGATGCTTGTCAATATAGCAGCTAGGGCGGAGGAGAAAAAGCGGCATCGCGTTGAAATGTATAGGCACAATAAAATGTGAGTTGCACGCGTGGCCCGAGTGAGTTCCTTACGGTTTTGTTGCGCGCGCAGCAACGCAACGACGTCGCAGCAGCAGTCTGTAATTGGTGAACGTGGTCGTCCTTGGCCGTGGGTGTGGTGAGCCAAAGTCAGTCTTCAAGTCTTCTTCCAGAGGTAACTGCCAACATCCACGGACTTCACCCAACATGAGCTAGTCCAACCTAGAAGCGCAGCATGAAGACGTTCCATGGAGCGCCGACGATTTTCATCGTAAGCTGCTTTCACCAATAATTAGTTATAAAGGGTTACGGTATATGGGCAACTTACCATTTTGATTTTTAAAAAAAATCAGGGCTAAAATATGCTGCAACGACATTTTAATGGACCAAGTAGGCATAATTGCATCTAGCTCATTAAGTGCTAGGTAATTTATTGCAAATATTCCATGTAGCTTGAGATCGTGACCGCATATTGCAGGGTACTCAAGTGCAAGAAACCAAGTTATGCAAACTTACCGCAAATAGCCTTCTAAAATTCCTGATATAGACCCTCAGATTTGGCGAGACACACATTTAGCCAAGTTTTTAGAGTGCAGTTTTGCGGCAGAAAATGCAGTTTAATTTGCACGAAAAAAACGCACTTTGCATTGATAATTGACATTGCTGCGGTAATTTATGGCACAAAAACAGGCATCTATTGCAATAGCCAGGATGAAAAACCTTAATCACACTCCAATTATGTAATTGATAAAAATTGTCAAGTTCCTTTGTGTTCCATGATACCGACCAAAAATGGGACATTTTTCAGAGCTTAATGACATTTAGACTTATGGCTTAGGACATTTCTACTAGTGTTCCTACTAAAACACACATATTGTCCACAATTGACACACAACACCCACAAGGCACGCAACCGGCACACAATTACCAAATTGTGTGCACATCAAGTTAAAAAATAATAAAAATTAGATGATTCCTAAATGTACGCTAGAAAGTGGTTGCAAAAATTCATGGAATGAGGAGCCATGATTTTTAGCTTAGCTGTGTGCCAAATATGAAAGTAGCTTTTAAAATTATAAAGAATTAAAATTTGGCTTATCTTATTTCACACAAATTAAAGATAATGTGAGGCAACTTGCGAAAATGTAAAAACAATAATTTTCTGACTTTGCTTTGCTGAGATAATGCCAAAATTCGGGCAATTACCGATGAGACCTTTGTGAGCTTGTTGTGTGCCAAGTTTGAAAATTGCTTTCAAAATATAAAGAATTAAAGTTTGTGGCTCTTACTATATTTCGAAAATGAAAACTGAATAATTTTCTGACTTTGCTTTGCTGAGATAATGCCAAAATTAATCCAATGTTGCTAAAGTATCACACAGCCCAAGCACACAATAGCCCACAATAGCCTACAATGACCACTTTTGTGACACCACTTTTGTGACACCACTTTTGTGACACCACTTTTGTGACACCACTTTTGTGACACCACTTTTGTGACACCACTTTTGTGACACCACTTTTGTGACACCACTTTTGTGACACCACTTTTGTGACACCACTTTTGTGACACCACTTTTGTGACACCACTTTTGTGACACCACTTTTGTGACACCACTTTTGTGACACCACTTTTGTGACACCACTTTTGTGACACCACTTTTGTGACACCACTTTTGTGACACCACTTTTGTGACACCACTTTTGTGACACCACTTTTGTGACACCACTTTTGTGACACCACTTTTGTGACACCACTTTTGTGACACCACTTTTGTGACACCACTTTTGTGACACCACTTTTTTGACACCACTTTTGTGACACCACTTTTGTGACACTACTTTTGTGACACCACTTTTGTGACACCACTTTTGTGACACCACTTTTGTGACACCACTTTTGTGACACCACTTTTGTGACACCACTTTTGTGACACCACTTTTGTGACACCACTTTTGTGACACCACTTTTGTGACACCACTTTTGTGACACCACTTTTGTGACACCACTTTTGTGACACCACTTTTGTGACACCACTTTTGTGACACCACTTTTGTGACACCACTTTTGTGACACCACTTTACCGCAATTACCGCGTAATTAGTAATTTAGTATGCTTGTTGTGTGCCAAATATGAAGGTAGCTTTTGATTAAAAAAATATCTCATTTAACAAAAAGAGTTTTAGCTTCCAAAAATGTAAAAAGAATATTTTCTGGCTTTGCATTCCTGACCTAAGGCCAAAATTCAGGCAATTACCGGAAAGACCTTTGTGCGCTTGCCATGAGCAAAATAAAAAAGTAGCTTTTAAAAATAGAAATCATTAAAAGTTTGGCCATTCAAGTTAAAAAAAGGGAATTTTGGCAGGCTGCTTTTGTTGGGAATTTTGGCGGCCTACTTTTGCCTCAGGAATTATGCCTTGTTTCATCTGCCTTTTTTGCTTCTTCTTTTTTTCTGTTTGGTGGAAATCAGCTGTTGGCCTGTTGCTGTTCTTGACTTTTTGTTTTTCGCGAACTGTTAGTGACGTCACTACGAGTAGCGCTACGCAATTTTAACGCGCGCCCGTTTGACGGAAAAAATTAAATGTCAACAAACAAATAAAAAAATTCGTGAAATGGCGGATGGCAAGGGGGATAAAAGTCCTCGAATTTGAGGCACTTCCCGGCCACGCAGAGAAGAAATCTTGAGTGTTTTGGCGATCCCATGGAGCCCCTGAAGAGCTGGGCAAAAAAAATCGGGTAGGCCTATAGTCAAAAAAATGCAAACCGTAAAAAAAATAATTATTAACAGATTCAAAGTATAATCAAATGTATCTTTAATTTTTATATAATGATTTTCTCCCCTGATCATTTTTTGATTGGTCTGTAAAATGACCACTTTTTGGCCTCAGTGGTCAGGTGGTCACGAAGATGAAACTTATCAAAAATGTTCAAATAGCTCCCCTGATCACTTTCTGAGTGGTAACCAAAATGACCACTTTTTGACCACTGTGGTCAAGTCGTAAAAAAGTGGTCACTTTTCAAAAGCGCAAAAATGTTCAGATTGCTCATTGCTCAGACTGATCATTTTCTGAATGATCCACAAACTGACAACTGTTAGACCAAAGTGGTCAGTTGGTGATAAAGTAGTCAGTGAAGTTGGACTCAGCTGTAAATTTCAAGTTCTTGATTGCCTATTAGTATTTGTGTGTATACTGTGTGCCAATTGTTTATGTGTGTGTGCGATTGTGTGCCATAGTGTATCAGTGCCATGAACATGCCATTGTGTGCTGTTATATTCCATTGTGTGCGATGAATGTGCGCCATTGTCTGCTGTTGTGTGCCATTGTGTGCCATCATTGTGTTAAGTGCTGTTATTTTAAATTGTGTCCCATTGTGTGTCTTTGTGTGCTGTTGTGTGCCTATGTGCCATTGTGTACCATTGTGTACCATTGTGTGCCATTGTGTGCCATTGTGTGCTGTTGTGTGCCATTGTGTGCCAATGTATCCCATTGTGTGCTGTTGTGTGCCATTGTGTGCTGTTGTGTGCCATTGTGTGCCATTGTATCCCATTGTGTACCATAGTGTTCCATTATGTGCCATTGCGTTTCATTGTGTGCCATTGTGTGCCATTGTGTGCCATTGTGTGCTGTTGTGTGCCATTGTGTGCTGTTGTGAGCCATTGTGTGCCATTATTGTGTAACATTGTGTGCCAATGTGGGCTATTGTGTGATAGTTGTGTGCCACATTAGTTATCTTGGTCCATGCTTGGCTTGCCTTTTTTAGTGCAAAACTCAGCAATGCAAACTGTAAAAAAATCAATTATTACCAGATTCATACTATAATCAAATATATCTTTAATTTTTATTTATTAATTTTTATATTATGAAAGTTGTTGAGAAACATTCGTTTTCAGCCTAAAAAATGAAGCCCAAACACAAGAACTAAAAGGCACACAATGACCAATTTTCACCAAATGTTCAGATTTCTCCCCTGATCATTTTTTGAGTGGTCTATAAAATGACCACTTTTTGACCTCAGTGGTCAGGTGGTCACGAAGATGAAACTTATCAAAAATGTTCAAAAAGCTCGCCTGATCACTTTCTGAGTGGTACCCAAAATGACCACTTTTTGACCACTGTGGTCAAGTCGTAAAAAAGTGGTCACTTTCAAAAGAGCAAAAATGTTCAGATTGTTCATTGCTCAGACTGATCATTTTCTGAATGATCCACAAACTGACCACTCTAAGACCAAAGTGGTCAGTGAAGTTGGATGCAGCTGTAAAAATTTCAAGTTCTTGATTGCCTATTAGTATTTGTGTGTATATTGTGTGCCAATTGTTTATGTGTGTGTGCGATTGTGTGCCATAGTGTATCAGTGCCATCAACATGCCATTGTGTGCCATTGTGTGCTGTTATATTCCATTGTGTGCGATGAATGTGCGCCATTGTGTGCTGTTGTGTGTGATTGTGTGCCATTGTGTGCCATCATTGTGTTAAGTGCCGTTATTTTAAATTGTGTGCCATTGTGTTTCTTTGTGTGCTGTTGTGTGCCTATGTGCCATTGTATCCCATTGTGTACCATTGCGTTCCATTCTGTGCCATTGCGTTCCATTCTGTGCCATTGTGTGCTGTTGTGTGCCATTGTGTGCTGCTGTGAGCCATTGTGTGCCTTCATTGTGTTAAGTGCTGTTATTTTAAATTGTGTGCCATTGTGTGTCTTTGTGTGCTGTTGTGTGCCTATGTGCCATTGTATCCCATTGTGTACCATTGTGTTCCATTCTGTGCCATTTTGTTTCATTTTGTGCCATTTTGTGCCATTGTGTGCCATTGTATCCCATTGTGTACCATTGTGGTCCATTGTGTGCCATTGTGTGCCATTGTGTGCCATTGTGTGCCATTGTGTGCCGTTGTGTGCCATTGTGTGCTGTTGTGAGCCATTGTGTGCCATCATTGTGTGACATTGTGTGGCATTATAGTGTGCCATTGTGGGCTATTGTGTGATAGTTGTGTGCCATTGTGTGCTGTTGTGTGCCATTGTGTGCTTATGTGCTATTGTATCCCATTGTGTACCATTGCATTCCATTGTGTGCCATTGTGTGCCATTGTGTGCCGTTGTGTGCCATTGTGTGCTGTTGTGAGCCATTGTGTGCCATCATTGTGTGACATTGTGTGGCATTATAGTGTGCCATTGTGGGCTATTGTGTGATAGTTGTGTGCCATTGTGTGCTGTTGTGTGCCATTGTGTGCTGTTGTGAGCCATTGTGTGCCATCATTGTGTGACACTGTGTGGCATTATAGTGTGCCATTGTGGGCTATTGTGTGATAGTTGTGTGCCATTGTGTGCTGTTGTGTGCCATTGTGTGCTGTTGTGAGCCATTGTGTGCCATCATTGTGTGACATTGTGTGGCATTATAGTGTGCCATTGTGGGCTATTGTGTGATAGTTGTGTGCCATTGTGTGCTGTTGTGTGCCATTGTGTGCTGTTGTGAGCCATTGTGTGCCATCATTGTGTAACATTGTGTGACATTATTGTGTGCCATTGTGGGCTATTGTGTGATAGTTGTGTGCCACATTAGTTATCTTGGTCCATACCTTGCCTTTTAATTAAGTTTTAAGGCTGAAAAGGGACATTTTTGACATTTTAAAAATAAAAATCAAAGATGCATTTAATTTTTTTTCGGTTCCATTGATGGAGTAATTTTTTTCTTTTTTCTTTTATATTTTGTGTGCTTTTGAGTAATTGTGTTCTGGATGTGTGCCATGTGGGTATGGTGGGCATTGTGTGCCAATTGTGGGTAGTGTGGGCCTTTTAGTAGGACCCTATACTAGTGTTTAGTAGTTCAGTGCACTCAAGTTCGATCCACCATCTGAAAATTGGACAACAAAAGCCGCGCGAGATACCCGACCAGAAAATTGGAAAACTGACTTATCATGGTAAACAATAGAGCAATTCTAATGCTCGGCCAAGAATATCTTTTGCCACCATCACTTAAAAGCTTACAAAGGATGAAGTATCAATAGCTAAAAAGGTCTTCTACTGCAGAGTATTCCTTTTTTGTCACTGGAGCATAGCTGCATTTTTTCGCACATTTCTTCAGCGCTTCATAAATCAAACTGATAAGCGCACGATAAAATTGCAAAACATTTCGGCACACAATGGGCCATAGGAACAATGATACTGCATAATTGCATAAAAATCCCTTGAAAGTGTCGTTATTTTGTTTGTTCTCCGAAAATTGTCAGCATGAAATGGATAGACAATTTATATGCGTGTTGCGGTTTGGTTTCTTCTTGAGCTTTACTATAATCGGGCTTTTAAGTGATATTTGCAAATGTCAAATATATTTTAGTTATGCCGTTTAAGCCATAAAAATGTAATTGTCTATCCAAAATATGACCTTTCAAATAATACTTGCGAAAAAAACAACTATTTATGAAGATGGCTCGTGGTCATAGCTTGCATATATTGTAACCAGTCACGAGCTAATTAAAATTGGCCAAGTCTTTTTTGGGAGACATGTCTTATTCATAGTGTGATGTCTTGTTCACGAAGACATGCACCCTTAATAGCTTAAAAGTAATATGTATGATTTGCCTTTTATGGAGCTTCTCAATTTGGCCCTACATCACCTTTTTTGACAAGGGTCAATTTTACCGTTTCAAGCCAGCCAAAATTACATCTCAATTTGGCACACACACTAATGCCAGACGTCAGTCGTCATGTTTTTTAGCCATAAAAAACCTCTGTAAAGCGTCATTCCAATATCAGCACCATCTTGTGGACTCCAATGATGATTGCAGCCTATGTTTTGCTTTTTAGCTGCAGGCTATTTATGGCCACTGGTTGCACGACTTGTCTTGAGAAAGAGCTTCAGAAGTTCAATATCCCAAACAGGATTTGAATTTGAAAATGAAACTCCCGCCGTCTAGCTTTTTGCTGATATGTACAACTTGGTCTTAGATGGGCGTAATTCGATCTTTTTTGCGTAGTCAACCTAAAAGTGGAAATTGTATTCCCTGAAAATCTTATCATTTGCGAGGAGCAGCACACAAAGCCCCTGCCCGTGAAAAATGAGCTGCAATCTAAAATCACCTCGCCGAAAATGGAACCAAACACATTTACAATTCATTTGTTTGAATGCCTAGCCAGGTGTAGACACTTTAAATTGAAAAAGGCTCACAAAGCAAAGCATGGCATGCAGCAGCCAGAGAAAAACATGCGCAATCCAACATTTTTCATGACATTCCACAGAAGGGTCACTCCTAACAAAAAAGTCGCATCGTTTTCACTGAAACTTAAGCGAAAAAGTCCATCACTAAATCGGCTCTAGATTGATGCTAACACTTCAAAATTGACTTCCATGATGTTTTTGGGCTACTAAAATGTTATATTTGGAGATTTTATTTTATCAAACTCAGATTTTGTCTATGAAAATCTGTCTCTAAAGGCTGCACGAAAATCAGAAAAAAATTATATGTGCCTAGATCCCTTGGACCTCAGCATTCCTCAAAGATGCTTTCCAAAAAACTTCAGAAGGACACCTTGGAATAATTTAGTACCCATGTTGTGTTCATATATCCACATTCTTATGAGATATGGCGGAGTTTTTGCAAACCAAACTTGTGGCTATTTTTATTAAAATTGGTATGTTTTTGATCAATTTAGGCAATTGGCTGCCTAAAAACCTAATTTATTTAAATTTTTCTGGCTTTAAAATGACTTTCATATGATTTAGAAGGGGATTTATCAAGAAAATGCCAATTTTTGGCATTCTTAAAGTTATGGTGCATTTTTACGTACTTTTCAATGATGCGACTTTTTTATTAGGAGTGACCCTACTGTGCATTCATAACAAGTGCAATTTATTGCGGATCATCATCATATCGGATTAAGCTCTAAAGACCACTTAGCATCGCTTCTGAAGTCAAATTCCAATAACTATTCAAGAACTTTGTAGGAAAGCATCACGATGACGTGAAAGGAAAAAAATATTAATGACGCATTTTCAGCCATTATTGGCATTCCATCTGAAGCTCAGAGAACTCGTTTATGCATCCGGCAACTCTATGGTGACTCGCAAAGAAGCAAACCCGTTTTACTGAATTAATCACCTCGCATCAGTTTCTGTCACAATTCAATGCACCTGGTTTACACTATAGTGTTGTTCATTTGTAGCACTGATAAGACTCGAGTCCCATCAGTGACTAAATAAATGAGGACGGCCTGCACTGATGGGACGTACTGATGGGACCTCAAGGGAAAGTTGGGTCAAATGAGTTCCTGAGGTCAGTAGAATTCATTTGATACCAAATACTTGAAAATGGGTGGGTTGTCCCATCAATGCCATTAGCCATCAGAACGATGACCACTCCCTAATTTCATTTTTTGAATTATCTCGCAACCTTTCCCAATTAGGAGTGGTCATTTCTTGGCCATCAGTGAGTGGTCATTTTTTTGGCCATCAGTGAGTGGTCATTTTTTGGCCATCAGTGAGTGGTCATTTTCTGGCCATCAGTGAGTGGTCAATGTCCTTCAAGGAGTGGTCAGTTATTTCAGCTCATTTTATAGGCAGATCCACTGCATTTGACTTTGCCTCACGTTTTGTGTCAAGTTGACTCAAACTATCAGCTGCAACTGACATTTTGACTGAAATTTGACTAAGTCAAGAATTTCAAGTTTTCATATCAGTCACCTAGTAGTATAACGCGATGCGCAAGTTTTGGCATTTGCGAATTCAAAAAGTGTCATAAGTTTGACTTTGCCTCACATTTTGAGTCAAGTTGACTCAAACTATCAGCTGCAACTGACATTTTGACTGAAATTGGACTAAGTCAAGGATTTCGTGTTTTATTAGCAGTAAAAGAGAAGTACCGCGCGATGCGCAAGTTTTCACTCTTACGAATTCAAATGAATCAAAAATTTGACTTTGCCTCATATTTTGGGTCAAGTTGACTCAAACTATCGACTGCAACTGACATTTTGACACAAAATTGACTTGGTCAAGAATTTCGTGTTTTATTAGCAGTAAAAGAGAAGTACCGCCCGATGCGCAAGTTTTCACTCTTAAGAATTCACAACGAATCATAAATTTGAATTTGTCGGATATTTCGGGTCAAGTTGCATCAAACTATAAGCTGCACCGACATTTTGACTGAAATTTGACTAAGTCAAGAATTTCGAGTTTTCATAGCAGTCACCTATAAGTATAACGCGATGCGCAAGTTTCGGTATTTGTGAATTCAAAAGTGTCATACGTTTGACTTTGCCTCACGTTTTGTGTCAAGTTGACTCAAACTATAAGCTGCAACTGACATTTTGACTGAAATTTGACTAAGTCAAGAATTTCAAGTTTTCATAGCAGTCACCTATAAGTATAACGCGATCCGCAAGTTTCGCCATTTGCGAATTCAAAAAGTGTCATATGTTTGACTTTGCCTCACATTTTGAGTCAAGTTGACTTAAATTTTCAGCTGCAACTGACATTTTAGCTGAAATTAGACTCAGTCAAGAATTTCGAGTTTTCATAGCTGTCATCTAGTAAAAAAACGCGATGCACAAGTTTACCAAGCTTAGCCTATTAAGGCCCTGTTCACCTGCATTATTATCAGCAAAATAACGAGCGATATTATGCTGATATTTGCAAATATCCGGTATTTGTAAAATCATTTTTCAGATTTTGACTTCGGAATCGATCTATTGGTACCAAAAGCCATCCTGCTCCAAAATAAAAATTCCCAGTTTCTCAGTATTTCTCTCCAATATTTTGCCAAAATAACGGCCATAATAAGCAGGTGAACAGGCCCTAAGTTTTCATGGACTCATTTACTCAAAGCATTGCTTTTTGAGTCTTAGCTTAAGCCATGCAAGTCTTTTTTTATGACTAGACTTCAGAAAGCTTAGCCAAATAAGTTTTTGTGGACTAATTTTCTTAGAGCATTGCTTTTTGAGTCCAAGCTTAAGTCATGCAAGTCTTTCTTATGACTAGACTTAGCCTTGGGAGCCAAAGTCTCATCAAGGAGTGGTCATTTTTTCACTCAAGCTTGGAAATCTGTCTGGCTAGGAATAAATCTTTTTAAAAGTCCCATCAAGGAGTGGTCTTTTGCATAAGTCAAGTCCAGTTCTTAGGAGCTTAAGAAAGCTTAGCCAAATAAGTTTTTGTGGACTAATTTTCTTAGAGCATTGCTTTTTGAGTCCAAGCTTAAGTCATGCAAGTCTTTGTTATGACTAGACTTAGCCTTGGGAGCCAAAGTCTCATCAAGGAGTGGTCATTTTTTCACTCAAGCTTGGAAATCTGTCTGGCTAGGAATAAATCTTATTAAAAGTCCCATCAAGGAGTGGTCTTTTGCATAAGTCAAGTCCAGTTCTTAGGAGCTTAAGAAAGCTTAGCCAAATAAGTTTTTGTGGACTAAATTACTTAAAGCATTGCTTTTTGAGTCCAAGCTTAAGTCATACAAGTCTTTCTTATGACTAGACTTAGCCTTGGGAGCCAAAGTCTCATCAAGGAGTGGTCTTTTTTTGCTCAAGCTTGGAAATCTGTCTGGCTAGGAAAAAATCTTATTAAAAGTCCCATCAAGGAGTGGTCATTAGCAAAAGTCAAGTCCAGTTCTTAGTAACTCAAGAAAACTTAGCTAAATAAGTTTTTGTGGACTAAATTACTTAAAGCATTGCTTTTTGTGTCCAAGCTTAAGTCATACATGTCTTTGTTAAGACTAGACTTAGCCTTGGGAGCCAAAGTCTCATCAAGGAGTGGTCATTTTTTCACTCAAGCTTGGAAATCTGTCTGGCTAGGAAAAAATCTTATTAAAAGTCCCATCAAGGAGTGGTCTTTTGCATAAGTCAAGTCCAGTTCTTAGTAACTCAAGAAAACTTAGCTAAATAAGTTTTCATGGACTCATTTACTCAAAGCATTGCTTTTTGAGTCCTACCATAAGTCATGCAAGTCTTTGTTATGACTAGACTTAGCCTTAGGAGCCAAAGTCTCATCAAGGAGTGGTCATTTTTTCGCTCAAGCTTGGAAATCTGTCTGGCTAGGAATAAATCTTATTAAAAGTCCCATCAAGGAGTGGTCTTTTGCATAAGTCAAGTCCAGTTCTTAGTAACTTAAGAAAGCTTAGCCAAATAAGTGTTCATGGACTCATTTACTCAAAGCATTTCTTTTTGAGTCCTAGCTTAAGTCATGCAAGTCTTTGTTATGACTAGACTTAGCCTTAGGAGCCAAAGTCTCATCAAGGAGTGGTCATTTCTTTGCTCAAGCTTGGAAATCTGTCTGGCTAGGAATAAATCTTATTAAAAGTCCCATCAAGGAGTAGACATTAGCAAAAGTCAAGTCCAGTTCTTTGGAACTTAAGAAAGCTTAGCCAACTAAGTTTTCATGGACTCATTTACTTAAAGCATTGCTTTTGATTCCTATCTTAAGTCATGCAAGTCTTTGTTATGACTAGACTTAGCCTTGGGAGCCAAAGTCTCATCAAGGAGTGGTCATTTTTTCGCTCAAGCTTGGAAATCTGTCTGGCTAGGAATAAATCTTATTAAAAGTCCCATCAAGGAGTGGTCTTTTGCATAAGTCAAGTCCAGTTCTTAGTAACTTAAGAAAGCTTAGCCAAATAAGTGTTCATGGACTCATTTACTCAAAGCATTGCTTTTTGAGTCCTAGCTTAAGTCATGCAAGTCTTTGTTATGACTAGACTTAGCCATGGGAGCCAAAGTCTCATCAAGGAGTGGTCATTTTTTTGCTCAAGCTTGGAAATCTGTCTGGCTAGGAATAAATCTTATTAAAAGTCCCATCAAGGAGTGGTCTTTTGCATAAGCCAAGTCCAGTTTTTAGTAACTTAAAAGCTTAGCCAAATAAGTTTTTGTGGACTAATTTTCTTAGAGCATTGCTTTTTGAGTCCAAGCTTAAGTCATGCAAGTCCTTGTTATGACTAGACTTAGCCTTGGGAGCCAAAGTCTCATCAAGGAGTGGTCATTTTTTCACTCAAGCTTGGAAATCTGCCTGGCTAGGAATAAATCTTATTAAAAGTCCCATCAAGGAGTGGTCTTTTGCATAAGTCAAGTCCAGTTCTTAGGAGCTTAAGAAAGCTTAGCCAAATAAGTTTTTGTGGACTAATTTTCTTAGAGCATTGCTTTTTGAGTCCAAGCTTAAGTCATGCAAGTCTTTCTTATGACTAGACTTAGCCTTGGGAGCCAAAGTCTCATCAAGGAGTGGTCATTTTTACGCTCAAGCTTGGAAATCTGTCTGGCTAGGAATAAATCTTATTAAAAGTCCCATCAAGGAGTGGTCTTTTGCATTAGTCAAGTCCAGTTCTTAGGAGCTTAAGAAAGCTTAGCCAAATAAGTTTTTGTGGACTAATTTTCTTAGAGCATTGCTTTTTGAGTCCAAGCTTAAGTCATGCAAGTCTTTGTTATGACTAGACTTAGCCTTGGGAGCCAAAGTCTCATCAAGGAGTGGTCATTTTTTCGCTCAAGCTTGGATATCTGTCTGGCTAGGAATAAATCTTATTAAAAGTCCCATCAAGGAGTGGTCTTTTGCATAAGTCTAGTCCAGTTCTTAGGAGCTTAAGAAAGCTTAGCCAAATAAGTTTTTGTGGACTAATTTTTTTAGAGCATTGCTTTTTGAGTCCAAGCTTAAGTCATGCAAGTCTTTGTTATGACTAGACTTAGCCTTGGGAGCCAAAGTCTCATCAAGGAGTGGTCATTTTTTCACTCAAGCTTGGAAATCTGTCTGGCTAGGAATAAATCTTTTTAAAAGTCCCATCAAGGAGTGGTCATTAGCAAAAGTCAAGTCCAGTTCTTAGTAACTCAAGAAAACTTAGCTAAATAAGTTTTTGTGGACTAAATTACTTAAAGCATTGCTTTTTGAGTCCAAGCTTAAGTCATACATGTCTTTGTTAAGACTAGACTTAGCCTTGGGAGCCAAAGTCTCATCAAGGAGTGGTCATTTTTTCACTCAAGCTTGGAAATCTGTCTGGCTAGGAAAAAATCTTATTAAAAGTCCCATCAAGGAGTGGTCTTTTGCATAAGTCAAGTCCAGTTCTTAGTAACTCAAGAAAACTTAGCTAAATAAGTTTTTGTGGACTAAATTACTTAAAGCATTGCTTTTTGAGTCCAAGCTTAAGTCATACAAGTCTTTCTTATGACTAGACTTAGCCTTGGGAGCCAAAGTCTCATCAAGGAGTGGTCATTTTTTCGCTCAAGCTTGGAAATCTGTCTGGCTAGGAATAAATCTTATTAAAAGTCCCATCAAGGAGTGGTCTTTTGCATAAGTCAAGTCCAGTTCTTAGGAGCTTAAGAAAGCTTAGCCAAATAAGTTTTTGTGGACTAAATTACTTAAAGCATTGCTTTTTGAGTCCAAGCTTAAGTCATACAAGTCTTTCTTATGACTAGACTTAGCCTTGGGAGCCAAAGTCTCATCAAGGAGTGGTCATTTTTTCACTCAAGCTTGGAAATCTGTCTGGCTAGGAAAAAATCTTATTAAAAGTCCCATCAAGGAGTGGTCTTTTGCATAAGTCAAGTCCAGTTCTTAGTAACTCAAGAAAACTTAGCTAAATAAGTTTTTGTGGACTAAATTACTTAAAGCATTGCTTTTTGAGTCCAAGCTTAAGTCATACAAGTCTTTCTTATGACTAGACTTAGCCTTGGGAGCCAAAGTCTCATCAAGGAGTGGTCATTTTTTCGCTCAAGCTTGGAAATCTGTCTGGCTAGGAATAAATCTTATTAAAAGTCCCATCAAGGAGTGGTCTTTTGCATAAGTCAAGTCCAGTTCTTAGGAGCTTAAGAAAGCTTAGCCAAATAAGTTTTTGTGGACTAATTTTTTTAGAGCATTGCTTTTTGAGTCCAAGCTTAAGTCATGCAAGTCTTTGTTATGACTAGACTTAGCCTTGGGAGCCAAAGTCTCATCAAGGAGTGGTCATTTTTTCACTCAAGCTTGGAAATCTGTCTGGCTAGGAATAAATCTTTTTAAAAGTCCCATCAAGGAGTGGTCATTAGCAAAAGTCAAGTCCAGTTCTTAGTAACTCAAGAAAACTTAGCTAAATAAGTTTTTGTGGACTAAATTACTTAAAGCATTGCTTTTTGAGTCCAAGCTTAAGTCATACATGTCTTTGTTAAGACTAGACTTAGCCTTGGGAGCCAAAGTCTCATCAAGGAGTGGTCATTTTTTCACTCAAGCTTGGAAATCTGTCTGGCTAGGAAAAAATCTTATTAAAAGTCCCATCAAGGAGTGGTCTTTTGCATAAGTCAAGTCCAGTTCTTAGTAACTCAAGAAAACTTAGCTAAATAAGTTTTTGTGGACTAAATTACTTAAAGCATTGCTTTTTGAGTCCAAGCTTAAGTCATACATGTCTTTCTTATGACTAGACTTAGCCTTGGGAGCCAAAGTCTCATCAAGGAGTGGTCATTTTTTCGCTCAAGCTTGGAAATCTGTCTGGCTAGGAATAAATCTTATTAAAAGTCCCATCAAGGAGTGGTCTTTTGCATAAGTCAAGTCCAGTTCTTAGGAGCTTAAGAAAGCTTAGCCAAATAAGTTTTTGTGGACTAAATTACTTAAAGCATTGCTTTTTGAGTCCAAGCTTAAGTCATACAAGTCTTTCTTATGACTAGACTTAGCCTTGGGAGCCAAAGTCTCATCAAGGAGTGGTCATTTTTTCGCTCAAGCTTGGAAATCTGTCTGGCTAGGAATAAATGCTATTATAAGTCCCATCAAGGAGTGGTCATTTGTGGTCATTTTTGGCTCAATCTTGAAAATCTGCCTAAAACATCCTGATGTACTACTATTTCGAAACTGCAAAGAAACTTGAAATTCTGGACAAGGACAATTTTGAGCCAAAATGTCAGCTGTGGCTGAAAATTCGAGGCAGCTGGACTCAAAATGTGAGGCAAAAGTGTGACTTTGCCTCACAATCACTTGGCAAAGTCAATTTGAGTCAAAATGTCAGTTGCAGTCGATAGTTTGAGTAAACCTGACTCAAAATATGAGGCAATGTCAAACTTTTGACTCATTTTGAATTCGCAAGAGAGAAAACCTGCGCATCGCGCGGTACTTCTACTTTACTGCTAATAAAACACGAAATTCTTGACCAAGTCAATTTTGAGTCAAAATGTCAGTTGCAGCTGAAAGTTTTATTCAACTTGACACAAAATGTGAGGCAAAGTCATACTTTTGACACTTTTTGAATTCGCAAATGCCGAAACTTGCGCATCGTGTTATACTAAATCAGTCTGGACTGAAAACGTATAAAAAAAGACAAAACAGAGTGACCACTTGCTAATGTGACATTGACCTCTTCCAAATAGAACATTAACCACTCTTTGATAGAACCTTGACCATTTCTTACAAGGACATGCCAAAACTTGCGCATCGCGTTTTACTACTAGATGACAGCTATGAAAACTCGAAATTCTTGACTTAGTCAAATTTCAGCCAAAATGTCAGTTGCAGCTGAAAGTTTGAGTCAACTTGACTCAAAATGTGAGGCAAAGTCAAACTTATGACACTTTTTGATTTCGCAAATGCCAAAACTTGCGCATCCCGTTATGCTACTAGGTGATGCACATGAAAACTCGAAATTCTTGACTTAGTCAAATTTCAGTCAAAATGTCAGTTGCAGCTGAAAGTTTGAGTCAACTTGACTCAAAATGTGAGGCAAAGTCAAACTTATGACACTTTTTGATTTCGCAAATGCCAAAACTTGCGCATCGCGTTATGCTACTAGATGACAGCTATAAAAACTCGAAATTCTTGACCAAGTCAATTTTGAGTCAAAATGTCAATTGCAGCTGAAAGTTTGAGTCAACTTGACCCAAAATATGAGGCAAAGTCAAACTTTTGATTAATTTTGAATTCGCAAGAGAGAAAACTTGCGCATCACGCGGTATTTTAACTTAACTGCTAATAATTCTCTTAATTCTTGACCAAGTCAATTTTGAGTCAAAAGGTCAGTTGCAGCTGACAGTTTGGGTCAACTTAACTCAAACTATAAGGCAATTGATGTGCCTTTGGCCTTGCTGTTAAAAGTGGCTCTTAAAAGTCTTATTATGGAGTGGTTAAAGCTATTCAAGTACCATTATGGAGTGGTCTAATAACATGTCCCATCAGTGTATAATAAGATAGGAAAAGTCAGACTGAGTCCCATCAGTGTATAATAAGACCATAAGGTCCCATCAGTGTATAATAAGAATAGAATGTCTCAGATTTTGATGAAACTTGGCAAAATGATAGATTTTAGGGTCTAGTTTCCGAAAAAAATTACCCCAGCTCCCCCTGACCACCAGGAGCTGAGAAATCGCCGAGTGGTCAATTTGTCCATCAGTGCTACATACCGTCCTTCCTTTAACCACTCGTCCTATCAGTGCTACAGTGCGCACGAATATATGTGTGGGCACTCACTCCCCATAAAAGCTGTGGGAGGGGGAGGCCAAAGTAGCCACGTCCTTTCAATTATGCTCTGTTTTTCAGGTGGTGGCCATTTCAGTGCTCATGCTCAACCCTTTAATAAACATCGATTGCCTTGAGTCCGCCGCTTTTCAAGCCATCAATCCCTTATGGCTGAGATGGGTGCACGAGCAACGCAATCCGGATTCGGCCTCGGCCTCAGTTTCTGTCCTCGCTTTCCCTAGCAGTGAGGAGGATGGAAAGGTGGCGCGAGGGGAACGAACCATACAGACCAGGTCAGACACTGGGCTTGCATTCTTCAATGACTTCAACGTTGAGGCGTCTTCTTCCACTCTCCGACCGGAGGCCACTACCTTGGAGCAGCCTCTTTTCCTCAACGGGGTCACGTTCGCCAACCTGCTGGAGCGAGCCAGACAACGCACATCCGAAGAGACCACTTTGACGACACCCTTGAGCACAAGTGAAAGCCTTCTGCTCACTACAACGCCATCATCCATCATTTCAACGTTCTCCACCAACACAGAGGAGCCTACCACTCACAATACAGATTTCTACACGAAAAGAGCATCCAGCAGGTACCAGCCGAGAGCCATTGGCAAATCCCAGGAATTTCAGCGACTCATCAAAGCCACGCCCTATGTGGTTGTTGCCAAAAGGAGGCAAAACACTGCCAGAACGGTCAAGGGGACCACACTCTCCACTACTACTGCCACGCCAACAAGCACGACCACAGACTTGACCACTACAGCACCTGAATTGGTGACGACAACTGTCACTTCAGAGGCTCCTATGACTACAGTTTTTGAGGAAGCCACCACCGAGGAAGTTGCGGCAGAGTCTTCCCAAGAGGTGACCGACAATCCCTCAGAGCCAGAAACGACGACACTGCAGTTGACCCAACTGATCTTATCAGGGCAGTATCACGAGTCAAACCCTGGCCAATACTATGAGATCAACCCGGGCCAATACCATGAGGTCAATCCTGGCCAATACACTGAAGTCAACCCAGGGCAGTATCATGAAGATAACCCAGGTCAGTACGTTGAAGAGGAGCAGCAGCAACAGCAGGCGACTTTGGATGATGTCAAAGTCGAGGTTCAGCACACTGAAGATGCAAAAATCTATAACGTTCAGAGCAAGGTGGACAAGTTCATCATCGGCGAATACGGCACAATCAGCAAAGAAAGCGGACAGACTTTGCATGGGGTGCGATACACAGCTGTAGCGGACGTATCTGTGGATCCTAATTTGATCTACCAAACGCTCATCAAGTATTTCCCTATGGACAGCAGATTTCACGAAGAAGAGACCTGAAGCTTCGCAAGGATTTTTGCTTGTCCATATTTATTTTGCACAAAAAGACCATTTTTTTGTCGGCGTGTGAACAAAAAAGTATTCTTCTGGCTGCTCCTATAATTTTGCTCCAATTGATATTCCTACTGAAAATGATGAAATATACTGCAAGATGAAAAAAAACCTACATGGCTGGCCCCGTGAAAAGCGTCAGATGTTCCTTTGTCATTTAGTGGAATAATGGCTGCGTTACATAACTTGGCCAAGGAGCTAAGATCGATTTTGGTAGTTCTTGTCAGAAGCATGCACAACCCACTCAAAAGGAAGTTGGCCGGGATTGATGATGAATGACTGAAATGGTCATAACATGATGACTTGCATAAAAAATCAAATCAAATAAGATCGAATTTGGGGATGGAAACTTTCAGACTATGGGGGTTATTGTGGAGCCCTGGGCTCGCATGTTGAGCAGGCAGCCTGAAATTTGGCACGTGCATTCCTCTCCCCATTGCGCATGATCTTTATTAGCGGCATTTTTTTATTTTCCGCCAAATGACAGACTTCCATTTTTCTCCGCTCCCAGTTGACCAAATGACCTGAATTTTTGCATGTAACCCCAATTTTGCTAGGGCTACAATTTCTATTAATAATATTTTTTCAAAAAATCACTTTTAAGGGGACCTGTCTATGAGCGTTTTCAGTATTTTTGCCATATCTCTGGCAAGCACCAACTAAATGAGCTGAATTTTTTGTGTCTGACCGTAATTCTGCATCTGCTACCTTTTCTATTAATGATATTTTTTCAAAAAGTCACTTTTAAGTGGACCTGGCTATGAGCGTTTTTCATGTATTTAGCTATCTCGTTTTTACCTAATCAAAGCAGAGCTCAAGTGGGTATATCTGTTGAAATCTGTAATAAAAATAAAGGGAAAAAACTCTGTTTGGTTATGAACGCTACAAATCTGCTTACAAAGAATAGCATTTTTACCAGACTAGGAATATAAACTATTGCCAATACATACCATAATATAAATTAGGCTGACCTAATACTTTGAATCAGTTGAAACTAAAGCTGAAATGTGATTTACATTACAACCTAGCTGATACTTCAGGACTTGGCCAATACTTCAGGACTTGTCTCTACCTTCAAGTCTTGCCTCTAACTTCAAGACTTGCCTGAAAATTCAGGACTTGCCTTTAAATTCAGGGCTTGACAAATACTTCAGGACTTGGTTGAAACTTATCTACCTGATGTATTCAGTTACTTAATATACCCTGTTGGATTTGCCTATGATCAATGACACATTGGCTTAGGCCTGGTTCACCTGCGATATTATGATCAAAATATCGAGCGATATTATGCTGATATTTGCAAATATGAGGTACTTCCAAAATCATTTTTCACATTTTTTCTTCGGATTTGGTCTTTTGGTACGGAAAGCCATCCTACTACAGTATCTAAATTCTCAGTTTCTCAGTATTTCGCTCCGATATTTTGACAAAATATCAGATATTATAAGCAGGTGAACCATGCCTTTAATAATGGTTCATTGCAAACATAGCTAAGGGCCCGTTCACTTGCTTATTTTAGTTGTTATTTTGGCAAAATATTGGAGAGAATAATGAAACTGAGAATTTTTATTTTGGTACACAGGATGGCATTTGGCACCAATAGATTGATTCCAAAGTCAAAATCTGAAATATGATTCTACAAAAAGCGGATATTTGCAAACATCAGCATAATATCGCGCTTTATTTTGCTAATAACATTGCAGGTGAACAGGGCCTAAGTGTCACATAGTAAATTGGCCAAAAAGGCCAGTTGTGCCAGGAAATTCATGCTACCAGCTAACTTTTGCAGTAACCACTTAAAAAAAAAGTTACTTCTTGGTGCTGGTTTGAAATTACACTTGAAGTTTTGCTTTGCTACATAGGATAGCAGAAATGGCTCTTTCCTAGCTGGCCAGCCACTGGCCAACTTTTCACCCCAAAGGCCAAAAAGGTCAGTTGTGCCAGGAAGGTCATGCTTGCAGCATCCTTTTATAAGCTTTACGGTCAGACATGAAAATTAGGGTGAACTTTTTACGTTAGAAAGTCAAGTCATTTTAAGTTAGACACGACAAGTTTCTAAAGGTTAGACAACATCTATGCTTTAGTATAGACACCTTTTGGCATAGTCGGATTTTGTTATAAAGTCAAGATATTTTAATTTAGACACCTATTGGGAAAGCACTTTTAGCCTAGACAAATTTCATTGACTGGTATTCTTTATGATAGACACCTTTTGGCACAGTACTCTTTGAGTAGACACAAATTAGTGACTAGTATTTTTTAGGTTAGACACCTTTTGGCATAGCACTATTAGGGGTGTCTTGACATGTCTAATCAAATAGTGCTATGCCAAAAGGTGTCTAACCTAAAACGTCTTGGTGTGTCTAAGCTAAAAGTACTGTACCAAGAGTTGTCTAACCTAAAAGGTCTTGGTGTGTCAAAACTAAAAGTACAGTACCAAAAGGTGTCTAACCTAAAATGTTCATGTCACAAAAATGGTGTCTACTTTAAAAGTGCTATGCCAAAAGGTGGCTAACTTAAAGTATGCCAGTTATTAAAATGTGTCTAACCTTAAAATACTATGCTAGGATGTCTAAATTAAAACATCTTGACATTATAACAGAATCTATCTATGCCAAAAGGTGCTAAAACATGATAGTCATAAAAAATGTGTCTAACCTAAAATGACTATGCTAAAAGGTGTCTAACTTATTCCGACTGTACAAAATGTGTCTAGCTTTAAGATGGCATACGAAAATTCAGCTCAGTTGCCACAATTGAGCTCTATTTTGCTTCAGTAAAAACGAGATTACTAAATATATGAAAAAATGAAAAAGGCTCATAGCCAGGTCCACTTAAAAGTGACTTTTTGAAAAAATATCATTAATAGAAAAGGTAGCAGATGCAGAATTACGGTCAGACACGAAAAATTCAGCTCATTTAGTTGGTGCTTGCCAGAGATATGGCAAAAATACTGAAAACGCTCATAGACAGGTCCCCTTAAAAGTGATTTTTTGAAAAAATATTATTAATAGAAATTGTAGCCCTAGCAAAATTGGGGTTACATGCAAAAATTCAGGTCATTTGGTCAACTGGGAGCGGAGAAAAATGGAAGTCTGTCATTTGGCGGAAAATCAAAAAATGCCGCTAATAAAGATCATGTGCGATGGGGAGACGAATGCACATGCCAAATTTCAAATTGCCAGCTCAACATGCGAGCCCAGGGCTCCACAATAACCCCCATAGTCTGAAAGTTTCCATCGAAATCAACATGGGATTACAAAGTCGAAGCTTTTTTAGAGACTGGGTATTAAAGTCGAAAGTGTAGGGCAATAAGTCCGATGGATTTTGAGTCTCAGGGTAATAAGATCGAACGGTGAATTACAACGCCAAACTATGCCTGGATTTTAAAGTAGAAACACTAAGATTTTAAGGTGAAATGTACAATAAGAATTTGCTAAATAAATTGTACTTTCCAAAATATTGCTAAGCTCCATCAATGAAGCATTAGCAAGAAAGCCAAAAAACCCAACTTTTTGAATGCTTTTTTGAAACAAAAATCAAAGGAATTATTGAACTTATGGTTCAAAATGTTTCAAGCTTTTTGGCCCTAACAAATTAGAGCTATTATTTTAGTTCTTTAATAAGTTATTTTTGTTCTGATTATTTTTCCTAAATTCGACTTTTTAATCTGAGTTTTTCGACTTTAAATCCAGGTGTTTTGACTTTAAAATCTATTCGGTTTGGCTCTAAAATCTAGATGTTTCGACTTTAAAATCAAGGTAGAGGCTCATTTTTTGTGTTCCCCTTCGATCTTATTACCCACTATCAATTTCATTTCGATCTTAAAATCCAGGTGATTCGACTTTAAAATCCCTTATCAATTCGGCTTTAAAATCCCCCCTAAATTCGATCTTAATACCGGCACCCACTTTATCTAGATTTGTATGTGTTGCAAATCACCGTGGGGTTTAATTAACAATACTTCTAATTCAGGCTCCAGAACCACGCCCACGATTCATATGTGTCTGGGAGACTAATCACAACATTTATATCCAAGTCCTTTGTAAATAAACTGCAAAGCTAGCCAGACTCACATACATTTTTTGTCTGCTGGGCCTGCCATTAATGGTTTCAAGATATGATTTCAACAATAAACCAAAACACATTTTGGATTTCTTGTTAGCCTTTTTTGTTGCTTTTGGTAATTGAGTGCATGAAACAGTTGGAAGTGAGGCATTTTTTGTTCCTCATCAGGTTTCACAAAAATAAAGTTGATCCAACCTACATTTGTTTCTCTCATTTTGCCTTTTTCCAATTTTGGACTCCCAAATTTATGAATGCATTTGGTACTTTTGGTGCCTTAAAATCTACTAACTACTGTCATGAAGTTTGACTTTGGTTAGCCAGAAAAAAGACTCTTGAAAATATGGATTAAAGGAAATTGAGAAACTGGCTAAAGATAGCAAGCAAGTCTTGCAAAATTCCTCAAGCAATTGCACCTACAAACAAGGAAAGTAGCTCTGGAGAGGGGTGCCAGTACTTGGATCTAAAATTTTAAAATCTACAAGTTAAGGTCTAATGGCGTCTGTTTTATGATCTACTCTCGGTTTAAGGTGGATGTTGGATTTTTTGGTAACATTTTTACCTGAGTACTTTGATCTACACAACTGAGGAGTATTACTGGTTATAGCATGGCTTTAAGCTAGCTTCAGGTGATTATGAGCAAGCAAGAAAATTTGCATTAAAAAGGCCTCTTGGCAAAGTCTCAAATATTCCTAAATATTAAATGATTTTTTTTCAATAATAACCTTTACAAATAGAGTGTCTTACAAACCAAACAAAATGTGTGAAAATTGGGCTAAGGTTGCTAGGAGACCCAATTCAACATTCTGTAAGGACAGACTTAACCTATGTAAGGTTTGTAGGACTGCTTTAGTTACAACTGAAATAGTCATTGTAGATAAACATGAGGGCATTAAAACAGATCATAGTAGATCTTAAAACAGACTCCAATAGACTTTAAAACACAGGCACAAAATTGTCTCCAGCTTCTCCGCCTTAGATCTTAAAAATATGAGTGTAGATCATAAAACATAAACGCCATGTAGATCTTAAAAAACGTAGATCAAAGTTCGGTTTCCCCTTTTGCCATGAAGCCATTTAGCTACTAATCTTCAATTGATTGTCTTTTCAAGTTCAGGGAAAAGCACTCATAAGGAAGTGCCCTAATTAACTCAAACCTCAAAAAGCTGTGGAAAAACTGTGCCCAGGTACAAAAATGGAGCATTTGCAGGCTCCTAAGACAGCCGATTTTTAGCTAACTTCTATAAGAAAAAGGTGCTATGCCGAGTTATCAACGGATTTTTAGGCTTCCGACCACCTTTTTGGCCGAAAACGACCACTTTTGCGACCACCATTTTTCAGAACATTTCAAAAACGACCACTTTTCCGACCACCTACCAAAAAACGGCAGAAACTCTCCCAATTTAAGTATGAACTGTCTTTTTTTCATCTACAAAGTCTTTTTAGGCAATGTTTGCAGTAAAAAATTAGCCACTTCTAAAAATCTTACATGAAATTGGAATAATTATTTTGGTGTCCTAACGCTGAGCAAAAAGTAGCCTGATTCTTCAGAAGCTGCTGTTCATCAAAGTGGAGTTTTCACTGTTAATATTTTTTAGATCAAGCTTTTTTGTGAGTTTTATCTATCTCACATCGTTTCCATAAGGAAAAATGTGCTTTTGAAAATTGGAATTATGCCCTATTTTGGCTAAAAGTGCCTATTTTTAGATAGTTTTGGTCATTTTCAAAAACGACCACTTTTCCGACCACCGACCACCAATTTTTTTTCCGACCAAATCAAGTCAAAAACGACCACTTTGGTCGTTTCCGACCACCGTTGATAACTCTGACTGCCATACGACGATTTCACGACTTTTTTGGGATGAGCGTGAAAGGGACATTTTTAACCACTGAGCATATCTGCTATTTGCCTTTTTTATATAGCCTTTTACCAATTAGCAATTAGGTGGAGTGACAGATTTCCTAAAAATTGCTCTATCCAAGATGATCTATAATGTAAGGTGACCTCTCATCTCAGCTGTACTTCCACACTTCATCTGACTATGCTATAGAAGGGCTTCTGACGAAAAAAGTAGAGGTCTATGAATTGTGAGTTTTATAAAAAAGCTGTCCAATGATAGAAAACGCCACATAAGAGCAATTTTTGAAGTAAAAATTCCAAGTCTGGTAAAGCTGATTAACAGGCTCCTCCTACTCGAGCACTAAAAAATTGGCGCTAAAATCAAAATCAAATCAGGCCGCGCGATCCACTTTGCCCTCCTTGATTTTGCTGGACTTTGCAGCATTTGTAATTGATCTTGGAGATGTTGCGTAGCCTTGACTTTGATAAAAAAGACTCTGTGATCATGGAGACATCATATGGACAAATTGGCAGCATTGAATTTGTTCCTAGAGATCGTGTGACCAAAGTGGTCGTATTGACATAATTTGGTTGAAAAAAAATTGGTGGTCAGTGGTCGGAAAAGTGGTCTTTTTTTAATGACGAAAATTTTCTGCTCAAAATAGGCACTTTTATCCCTTAATAAGAGGATCAAAATTCAAATTTAAACTTGCACAATTCTCCTTCGGGAAACAATCTTAGGCACATTTGAGAGTTGGGCTACTTTTTTGCTCAGAGATGCGACCTCATAATAAAAATCTGATTTCTTATAAAAAAAATTCCTTACTGAGTGACTTATTTTTTACACCGAATAATTCTTACAAAGACTTTGTAGATGAAAAAAGGACATTTTAAGCATGAATTGTGTGAGTTTCGGCCGTTTTTGTGTGGGTGGTCTGAAAAGTGGTCATTTTTGAAATAATCACACAAATTGTGGTCGCAAAAGTGGTCGTTTTTGGCCAAAATGGTGGTCGGAAGTCTAAAACTCCGTTGGTAACTCTGGCCATGATTTTTAATTTAAAAAAAAACCAATTACTGCAGCCTCCAATTAATTCACATAAGTATCATAACAATAACATTGATGTAGGGCGATCCCAGCGGCCTTTATGGGCAACATTTGTGATTTTCAGCTGACACTGCTCGAGCCAAAAAACTGAGTTAGCGCGTTTTTGCGACTCGTAAAGTAGTTCGAAATAAAGACCCAAGCACAGAAGAGTTATCAATTTTTGTGAAGGATTACTTTATGACGGTAAAATAAAATGGTTTTAAATCTATTGTACCCAATAAAACTTAAAACATCAAGACGTTAGAGTCCTGAAGCTATGCATTTGTAAAAACAAAGTAACCATTTACTATAGCTATTTGCCCTAAATAAAGTGGCTCGACTAATGCATACAAAATGTGATTTTGAACTCGGCTCACAAGTGTTTCTTCAAAAAACTCGGTAGATGGAGTGTCTTTGTTATGATG
The DNA here is from genome assembly GCA_019096065.1 of Paracyclopina nana. Lineage (NCBI taxonomy): Eukaryota > Metazoa > Arthropoda > Copepoda > Cyclopoida > Cyclopettidae > Paracyclopina > Paracyclopina nana. The sequence continues at coordinate 17,419,345 of JAGUCH010000002.1, read as the reverse complement.
CTGCTGTCTATTCTTTTTATATATGATGGTTAAGTTCAAATTTTCATTTTCAAGGGAAACGAGAATTGCAAGAGCAATTCACTAAGGATGAGCTTGTTTTCACCACTTTCTAAGTTTCTAGCTTTTGCTGAGAGTGTCTGGTAATGCTGAAGCGTGTTAACGCTTCTGCTGAGAGTGTCTGGTAACGCTGAAGCGTGTTAAGTCTAATGTAAACAAAGAGTAGAACGCGAATCTTCCTGAAATTCATGACGAAATGAATATTGACATGAAAAAAGCCTCGTTGGCTCTGAGACGAGTCAATGCCCAATTTGACTCGGTTTTTGGCAGATTTTCCAAGCAGAGGGTGGTCCATGTCAACTCCAGATCAACCAGCCAATGGATCAACTTTCGGCCATCCAAGCAAAACGTCGCTTTTGCTGCCAACATTCCCCGGTTGTGCACCAAGTGTCGAGGCTCCAAATGCGCAGCCAAATTGCCTGATCCTTTCCCTTTGCGATCTTCTGCTGGTTGCGTCTGGTTTCGATATGATGTCAGCCATGACAAGGGACAAGTGTGTGTCCCTACCATCCGTGATGGCCAACTAGGTATACAATGATTCACTAATGCTTACAATTCTGTCTAATTTTTGCTCTCACATAATAGGAGACATCTACACTTGTCAGCTTTGTGGCAAGCTTATCCACCACAAGGGAGCTGGAGGACAAGTGTCTATGTATCAGATTTTCCAGGACTTGTATGCTGAAATTGGGAAAACCTTCTACAACAAGAAGCCAAAAACCATGCATCAACAAGATCTGAAAAGTGGACAAGGCAGGAAGACAAGCAAGCTGAAATTGGGGGATTTCATCTTGAACCCACTCAAAATTGACAACACTGACTGCAGAGGGGATTTCATGCCAAATTTCGCCAAAGCTGACAAGCCAACCTTCCAGCCAAGAGTTGGCCATTGGGAATTGCTCCTTGGCAACGTCCTGAATCCCAATAGGAGTCCTGTCAAGGTTGCTCAATGGGCAGACTACAAATTTCTAAGGAACAGCCATGCTCCTATGATTTGTACTGAGCTCCATATCGAGCCTTTGAATTTCTTCGCCACAAATGGGGCTGACATCAGGGACTTTGAATGCTCGTTCAACATTTGGGAGAAGAAGGCCAAGGAGCGCAAGTTCCAAGCTGACGTCATGCCAAAGCCTTTGTCAAAGCCTGAGTCGTATGAGAGGACCTTTGTTAAGTTGGAGCCAGTAAAGGTTCGACCTGAGAGAAAGGAGTCACCTGTTGTTGCTCAATTGCTTGAACAGCAATGCAACTTGTCCCACCAAATTGCCGAATGGGTATTGAGCGATTCTCAAGCTGAGCACCAAAAGCAGCAAGAAGAGCAACAGCCTGAAGAGGACTACAAGAAAGTTGACATCCTCCAGAAGGACCATGACGTTGAAGACCTCAAGCCTCTGGAGGTTGAGGCGCAAGAAGCTGATGAAGGCTATGAAGGTTCCAAGGAGAACCTCGCTATTGCTGACAAAGAAATTGAAATATGCTCTGGAGGAGAGGAGCTAGTATCTGCTGGAGAAGTTGGGACTGATCCTGGAGACTTGTATACAAAGTCATTTTGTATAATTACGGTTGTGACCATGATCTGCTGTCTCCTCACCTTCCTCCAATCTTTCAAGCTAGGTTAAAGAAGAATATACAGAATACTCTCATTACGCATCATTATCATTCTGTATTTTGCGCCCCCGCTGCTGCTTGGCCTCAATGTCACTCTGGATCTTTGCGATTTTCTCCTCTCGTTTCTGCAACCTCAACTTTTTGGCCTCTTTCTTCTCTTCCTTCAGTCGCCGTTTCTCCTCTTTGGTGAGCTTTGGCTCCTCCACCTTGAAATCTAGGGTTGCCTCAAAGTCTGCCAACTTGGTGAAATTGCGCCTGGAGCTCCTGGCAAGCACGTCATCCTCCTGGACCTTTTGGTCGCAGCATGCCAAGTTGAACACTTCCTCTTCATTCAAGTCAATTGCTTGAACAGGACTGCAACTTGTCCCACCAAATTGCCAAATGGGTATATTCTCGAGCTGAGCACCAAAAGCAGTAAGAAGAGCAACAGACTGAAGAGGACTACAAGAATGTTGACATCCTCCAGAAGGACCATGACGTTGAAGACCTCAAGCCCCTGGAGGTTGAGGCGCAAGAAGCTAAGGAAGGTTCCATGGAGAACCTCACTATAGCTGACAAAGAAATTGAAATATGCTCTGAAGAGGAAGGAAGAATATATGCTCTCATTCAGCATCATTTTGTATTTTGCGCCCCCGCTGCTGCTTGGCCTCAATGTCACTCTGGATCTTTGCGATTTTCTCCTCTCGTTTCTGCAACCTCAACTTTTTGGCCTCTTTCTTCTCTTCCTTCAGTCGCTGTTTCTCCTCTTTGGTGAGCTTTGGCTCCTCCACCTTGAAATCTAGGGTTGCCTCAAAGTCTGCCAACTTGGTGAAATTGCGCCTGGAGCTCCTGGCAAGCACGTCATCCTCCTGGACCTTTTGGTCGCAGCATGCCAAGTTGAACGCTTCCTCTTCATTCAAGTCTCTGAACTCCCGCAGAGCAACAGGGATCTCAGTGAGGGGCTTGCCATTTCTCTGCACGAGCAACTTGAGGCAATAATTCGAGTCCAATTCAGGCCAGGCTTGATGGAACACTGATTTGTCCCATGCAAAGTCCTGGGAATTTTTGATGATGGGCACACATTTGGCAAGGCCGCTCCAGAGCTCGGATGAGAAGTGTGGTGCCATGGGTGCCAAAAGGATGACAGCTGTGGCTAGGGCGCGTTGAAATTCACCAGAGTCTCTTTTCACCCTCCCATGACAAGTCCAAAGGTCACCCAAAAGACCTTGAATGCGGGCTTGCACCATGGCCAAATTTTGAGTTTCTCTCAGCGCATAGTTCACTCCCTATGTATAATTATCAAATTGACTTGACAAAGGATCTAACCCGAGCTATGTACAATACCCAAAAATTATATATTAAAGCCTGAGTCTCAAAGGTTCATTTGGCGTTGAAATAAAAATTGTGGCCTATTGCTTCCAATAACGTCAAATTTTTAAAAACGTTTAGCTCAATAACAGTTTATTCTTCAGGATAGTTTGCTTCAATCGCTAAAATTCAAAAATTAAACTGATGTTACTTCATAGTAAAATTGCTAAGATGAACATAAACGGAGATATAACCATGCTGAAAGTTGTTTGCTACCAACTTGATTAATTTTGCATAATACGTTTGGTAGCAAACTTCTCAATTTGAGTGCATTTTACAGATTAATTTGAATTTCTTTTTTCTGAGTGGGTCATTGCTATTGATATAATCACCAAAAATAATAAACTGTAGGTGCTAGACATTTCCGAAAATTTTTATGTTATGGGAAGCCAGATTTTTAAATTATAACCAAATGAACCCTTAGAACATGAGCTTTCAGAAAATGTATATTTATTGGGTGTTGTAAAAAAGAGTTTGGGTTAGGACCTTCTTCAAGTCAATGTGAATTATGCAGTAAGTCTTTAAAATTATTGAATGAGTGATGTGTCTTACTCTCAAGTAGAAATTCCGAGCGTCCCAACATTTCATTGACTGCTCTTCGAACTTGTCTTTATTGAGCTCAGGGACATCTTGCCTGCTTTGTAGCTCTATCATTTGGTAAACCAACTTCCATATTCTCCTTTGCATGCCTTCAATTCTTTGGTGAGAGTCCTCTGGGTTCCATTTTCTGTCTGATTGTGGACTGACATCAGACAAAATGAGTAATTTTGTGGTGTCGCTGCCATACTGTTGAATTATACTTCCAGGATCCACTCCATTGTATTTAGATTTGGACATCTTTTCCCATTCTTCAATGACTACTTCGCCCTTGGCAGTGTGCTCTGAGACCTCACTTGGTGCCAAATACTTGCCAGTGCCTTTAATCCGGAAGCTTTTGCCCTTGACCATGCCTTGCACCAGCAAGTTTTGGAAAGGCTCTTTCACAGGGCTCACTCCTATGTGGTGCATGAAGTGGGTGAAAAATCGAGCAAAGTACAAATGCAACGTGGCATGCTCCTTGCCACCAATGTACAAGTCAACTGGAAGATTTTGGGCTGCTGCCTCCCAGCCAAATGGCTCATTTTCATTCCTTGGATCCAGGTAGCGTGCAAAGTACCATGATGAGTCTACAAAAGTGTCCATTGTGTCTGTTTCTCGTTGGGCACTTTGTCCACAACTTGGGCATGGCACATTGACCCACTCGTCAGCGTGCAATAGTGGAGATTTCCCCTTGACTGAAAGAGTTTCCATAACGGGTAGTACAACAGGCAAATCTGACTCTTTGACTGGCACACTTCCACAATCAGAGCAATGGATTATTGGTATGGGAGTGCCCCAGTATCTTTGCCTTGAAACAAGCCAGTCTTTGAGCCTGGAAGATGTCCAATGCCCGCCTACATTGAGTTCTCTTAATTTTGCCAGAGCTTCTTCAGAGCTACAATCATTCACCTTTTCTGGCAAATATAGAATATTGGCAGCTTGGCAAATGGACAAGTGTTCGCTTGAAATGCTTGGTATACCCAGAAAAGCTTCCATTTCTCCTTGCATGTCAAGTATAAGAATAGGAATTCTAGTACCAGTGAACGGATTAATGGCATATTGATTCATAATTTTACCCGTTTCGCCAAACGCTGAAAAGAAACATATAAGCCATTATTATGCTTATTATTATAGAAGATGAACAGCTTACTAGCAAGGATGCTCTCAGTGTGGCTCAAAATGTGGTCTGATGTTATGGCTATAAAGGCCACTTCAGACAGTAATTCAGGCTTGTCAGTCCAAACGGTGAGCTTTTGAGCGCTGCTTTCGAGCTCAAAATCAACATTAGTACCATCACATTCTCCAATCCAATTCCGTTGAATTTTGACAATATCCCTCCAATTGTCCTTATCGAGGCTGTCTAATCCATTGTACAAATCTTTAGAGAAACGGGTCGTTCTCAGAAACCATTGCTTCAGTGGTCTTTTTTCAACGAGGGCTCCTGATCTCCAGGATCTACCCTGATTGTCAACTTGCTCATCTGCCAGCACAGTTTGGTCCACAGGATCCCAATTCACAATGGCTTCCTTCTGGTAAGCCATCCCTTCCTTGAACATTTTGACAAAAAAGTACTGAGTCCACTTGTAATAATTTGGATCGCACGTGGCAAATTCGCGGTCCCAGTCAAAGAGGCAAGCAAGTTCATCTAGTTGGCTCCTCATGCTTTCGATATTTCTCCGTGTCCATTCTTGAGGCAGAATGTTTCGTTCGATTGCGGCATTCTCAGCTGGAAGGCCAAACGCATCCCATCCCATGGGATGAATGACTTTGTAGCCCATCAGCCTATGATAATGAGCCATGGCGTCAGATATGGCATAAACGCGCACATGACCCATATGAAGTTGACCAGAGGGATAGGGGAACATGCTCAGAATGTATTTTGTTTCCTCTTTGCCAACAGAGGATTGGGCTTCTTTTACTAGCTGAGGAACGAGAGGCTTCCAATGTTGCTCAATGGCTTTGAGATGATTATCTTCCAAGTACTTTGGCCACTCACCAGTCAAGCTAAAAATGGTCCTGACTCGACCAAAGCTCATGTAACTTTTAGGAAAAGACTTGAGGTAGGCCGAACCGAGGCCTTTTAGGCTTGCCATCCTTTACTTTAATTCTTGTGACTTATATAGAAAGAGAAGTGCTTCTTCTTGCATTCTCACTGCACGCGAGCGGGCGCCAAGTGCTACAAGTGATTTTGAAAATGTTTAGGTCGGCTGTTCAAATGAAATAGTCAGCGGGCTGTTTTGATCCAGAAAGGAAAACGCCAACCCGCACCTCTGTATTACAACTTTTAATTCCTAATAATAGTTGTGAAAATATTTATAAAAGAGAAAAGATTTGAGCCGCTCGCTGAATAAGACTAATTTGGCTAAGTTGACTCATTTAGGAGTTATTAGCAACCAAAAGTCTGCCCTGGCCCAAATTCAACCAGCCGCGACCAAAATTCCATTGTAGTCTCTTTTGGGGCGTGCCGCAGATCTGCAAACACGCCCCCTTAAGCCTCGCCCAGTAGCACTTCTCTTGATATATAAGTCTCTGACTTGATCGTTCCAAGACTAGAATGAAGACTTTGCAGTGTTTTGTGTTTACATCATCAAGAGTGTTGCCGCTGTTGTTTTTATTTTGCGTGAACCGAGCACTTTTTTTAAGGCAGTTTGAATAAATGATGCCATGATGCAAAACTCATATGGACGGGAAAAAATTATTTGCTCCTTTATTATTTTGCTTATGAAAAATATCTGGCATTTTGAAGCTTTTATAGTCTTCAAAGCAATGGAAAAACAATGCTTAATTGCAGCAATTTTGGTTGGATCGACACAAATTCGATGCGTGCCCAAATTCATAACAAACTGGGACATGCGTGAAGAAAACTCAACTCAACTAAATTGAGCTAAGCGTAAAGAAGAATTGTAGACAATGGCCAAAAGCTTGAGGAGTAAGTGGAAGCGAAAAATGAAGGCCGTGAAGCGGATTCGGTATGGTGAGCGTGAAAATACAAGGCTTGTCAAGATGCTGGAAGCTGCAAAGGAGCTCAAAAGCCAGGACGGCTCTGATATGCTGATGCAAAACGCGGACAAAACTGAAGATGTCACCATCCAGCTTGACTCGAATGAGGCCGTTATGGACGTCAGCGAAAAGTCGAAATATTCGAAGAAATCACTCAAGGACGAACATGGCAATTATCCCAAGTGGCTGTCAACCCGGAAAATTCAAAAGTTGCAAAAGAAGAAGAAACCAACCAGCGCACAGTGGGCCCCGTTGAAGCATTTTCCTCCATTTCTTATTTTTCGTCAAATCGGCAGCGCATTAGCAAAGCCCCCAAATTACTGTAAAACTGGAACTTTTGACTCTTTCTAGCAAAGTCTTACGCAAATTCACGCACTTTTTTTGCAATCCAACCCCGTTCATATTACTTTTTCTCTAATTTGACAGTGTTATGGGTTGGACAACCTTGGACTTAAAAAGTTCAGCTAATATTTAGTTTAGTTTTACATGCAAATAGAAGATTCATCTTTTTGGGTCAATTTTGACCCTTATTTTTAATGAAATCCTGTTCTCTTGAGACCTAAAATACTTAGACTAATTCTAATCTAAGGCTTCAACAAAAAAATTATGGTTCTAATGGAACAGTAGAAGCTTGTAGCCACTTTTTGACATTTCTTTTTGCTTAGATTTTTTTAGCAAATTCGGGATGCTTCTCAAAAATGATCATGAATTCACAAATCGAATTGAATTTAGAGCCTTTTAAATGGTCATTTCTGATCACCAAGAACCCATTCGAACTATTTTAAGATAAAAAAGTGTTTGAAACTGGATTTCATAATTTGGCTGAAATGGAGAAAGAAGGGTCTCCGTGGCCCACTGTGCAGCGGCGGTAAAGTGGCCAAGAAGAATCGATCCAAGAAGTGAGGTTTATTTTCTTCTTTGAATTTCGTTCACCGAATAAAAAGGGGGAAAAATGCATTTCGTCCAATGTCAACTTTTATTTTATATACTGCAATACGATTTCCTCGTGTTATAATTCAGTTTACCGATCTGACTCAGCTCTTTTATATCACAGTTCTTTCTAAGCAATTTGGGGGATTTTAAATACTTAACGGCCCTGGAATCAAATTTGAGGGATTTTAAGTAATTTAATGCCCCTCATCTTCCATGGAATTAATCCAAATTCCAAAGAAGTTGGAAAAAAGAGGTGAGAAATTAGATTCAAAGTCACTAACTAGTTATTTATTTTGAGCTGGGGCACGTAAAGTAGGGTCATTCAATAGCTGAGCGAGGATTTTAAGATGGGAAAACTCGAGTACAGCTTTACTAGCCCGTAGTGATGGAACGAGCCGGAAATTTTCAGCTTGATCAAGCTTCAAGCTTTTTGAAAAGTGTTCGAGCGATCCCAAGCTTTTGAAAATTATTATCAAGCTTTTTCAAGCTCAAAATTTCACATTTCAAGCTTTTTTCAAGCTTTTCACTTTTTTAGAATTTTAACATAAAAAATGGAAATTAGTCACCAGATTTGAAAAAACTACCCAAAAAGCGCAAATAAGGACAGATATAGCTTAAACTTAGATTTAAGATTTAAGTTCTCCCTCAAGTATTAGTTAATTTTAAAATCAGCCCTTTTTGTTTTGATTAAAAATGGATTAAGTTTTTTTTTTTGGGTGTCAAGCTTTTTCAAGCTTTGTATTTTTGGTTTCAAGCTTTTCAAAATTTGGTTCGAGCGATCCCAAGCTTTTTGCTTATGTAGCTCAAGCTGGGTTTCAGCTTCAAGCTTTCAAGCCAAGCTGAAACTCGTTCCATCACTACTAGCCCGAGCCTGCAAGGGCTGTAATTGTGCGAGTGTTTTTCCATTTTAAAATCCGAGGTAATACATGAAAGTTGCATGCTATGTATGGGACTTTAACCATAATTTAAGCCAGATAAAGAAAAAAAAATAAGGTAAGGAATGACTGGGGTTTGAACACTAGACTGCTGAATCAAGAGCCTAGCACTCTAACCATTGTGCCATAGGAACACATCTGAAGAAGTGGATTTTAAAAATCTACCTAATTGGGCTTTGCTCACGGAGGCTCTGGTAGTTATGATTTTTGCCGCTAGGAGGAGCTAATGATACTCCAGCTAATAGCAGCGTAAGCTAAGAGGGCTGAAAATTGAATTTCGATCCGTTTCTGTTTGCACCCGCCCCACTACTAGCCCCGATCTAAAAATATTGAACCTCCGATCAATTTTTAAAGCAACCAGATTTGATATATTTCAACTACTTCACTAATATTTTAGTCTTCTAATTTTTGAAAAGCAAGTTTTAATCTAGTTTTGTAGTCATTTTATGGGCAAATTGACTAATAATTGCATGCTTTGTAGGACAATTTGCCCATGAAAATAAAGCTTGATACACGGTGGAGCTTTCTGGAAAAGGCAGAAAATCTCTTGTTTCTTGACAAGAACGCCAAATATTGAGTTTTTAAAAGTCAAAAAGCCAAATGATAACGATTATGCGAAAAACTAGTTAAAGCGACTTAGAAAAAGAATGGGAGGGTACTCCTAATGCCATCTTTTTTACCTTATTCGGAAAAATGTAACTACACCGTGAGCAAAGCCCAATTGCTCCCAACCCACTGGATGCTAGCTAATGAGAGCCAGTGATATTCACGTAGCAACTAAGAACCGAGCAGTATTTTCTAGGGCACAGGGCAGCCTGGTCAGTAAAACACTCCAAAATCGTATTACAGAATATAAAATTGTATATTTTGTATAAACACTCGTACAATTACAGCCCTCGCAGGCTCGGGCTAGTAAAGCTGTACTCGAGTTTTCCCATTTTAAAATCCTCGCTCCTCAGCTGTTTAATGACCCTACTTTACGTGCCCCAGCTCGAAATAAAAAACGATTATTAGGTGTGTTGCTGCTCCTCTGTTTGACCATTCACATAAGTATCATAACAATAACATTGATGTAGGGCGATCCCAGCGGCCTTTATGGGCAACATTTGTGATTTTCAGCTGACACTGCTCGAGCCAAAAAACTGAGTTAGCGCGTTTTTGCGACTCGTAAAGTAGTTCGAAATAAAGACCCAAGCACATAAGAGTTATCAATTTTTGTGAAGGATTACTTTATGACGGTAAAATAAAATGGTTTTAAATCTATTGTACCCAAAAAACTTAAAACATCAAGACGTTAGAGTCCTGAAGCTATGCATTTGTAAAAACAAAGTAACCATTTACTATAGCTATTTGCCCTAAATAAAGTGGCTCGACTAATGCATACAAAATGTGATTTTGAACTCGGCTCACAAGTGTTTCTTCAAAAAACTCGGTAGATGGAGTGTCTTTGTTATGATGCTGCTGTCTATAGACCTTGATATTGTCCAATTGTGCAAAAAGTGAAGAGTTGGTGGCTGGATCCAGCAGGTTTTTTTTTCATTCCTACTCGTTTTTTGGCCTGTGCACATTTGGGCCAATGGGAGGGCGAGAAACTGCACTAGCGAAGTCGGAGTGGAGCGAAAGCTATTGCACACACGCTCGCAATTTTGAAAACCTAGACACGTGCACTGTTCCCGCTTGGCAGGGTGACCAGAAAATTAGAGCGGGTTGTAGCCAGATTTTCCTCTAAAATAGCCACGTTTGGCTATCTCAGAAAAATTGCTCATAATAGCCACATTTTTAGGAATTTTCAAGATAGTATTTGTTATTCTGAAATTTTTCCCCAAGTTTTGGGATTGCTGCGGATGGATCAAGGATTTCATAATGATTTTCTTCATATATTGGTGGCAAAAGATCAAACAAATAAGTTGGCCAATTTTGCAAATTTCATTTTTTCCCCTGCTTTTTTGATGATTTCCAAGCGTTTATTTAGTAAAAATATCAAATTTTCGGACTGTTCAAAAATAGACTCCTCACTCATAACAATAACAATCAACTAGCGAGGCAGCTATCGGACGTTCGTGATCAAAATAGTAGGTGAAAATCTTGCCATTGAGGGATCGAGATATTACTACTTTTTAATTTTGCCTTAAAAAAGGTACATCGCCTTTATTCAATTTTCGCCTACGTTATTACCCGAATTTTTCCGCTAGGCGTCGCTCGAATGTTTTGAATGAGGAGTCAATAGCCACGAATGGCTATGGCTATTCGGCCTAAATTTCCGTAGCAGCCACACATGGGTCAAAAATAGCCACTTTGGCTATTAATAGCCACATCTGGTCACCCTGCCGCATGGCCGCGACCGGCGGCGACCTCCAGCGCCCGCCCAATCCACCGCCGGCTGGGTTTTGCAAGCTTTTTTGCAAGCTGCCGTGGCAAAGGGGGGCGCTGGCGCTCGAGTGCGCACGCGCGCTTGCACATGGCAACAATCAGCCAAGTCAGGCTGGCCCGGGAATGCACTTTAAACACCCCGGGGAGGAAGGACCGGCGAAGCCCTCGCCCCGCCCTTCCTCTCCCGCCCTTCCTCTCCCGCCCCCTCGGTGGCGTTGGTGGCGCCTGATAGGCGAGGGCTTTTGGGGCCGCTGGCCCCGGCCTGAAATTCTGGCCTCTTTTTCGCTACGTCAGCCTCGTGCATGGAATTGGCGACGGCGCGCGCGCGGTCACGGCGGTTCCTCCGTTTTTTTGCGTTTGCGCTAGTGATGGAACGAGCCGGAAATTTTCAGCTTGATCAAGCTTCAAGCTTTTAGAAATGTGTTCGAGCGATCCCAAGCTTTTGAAAATTATTATCAAGCTTTTTCAAGATCGAAATTTCACATTTCAAGCTTTTTCAAGCTTTTCACTTTTGTAGTATTTTGACATAAAAATGGCGATTAGTCGCCAGATTTGGCAAAATTACCCAAAAAAGAGCAAATAAAGACAGAAATAGCTTTAACTTTGATTAAGTACTTCATTCCCTCGAGTATGTGCTAATTTTAAAATTTGCCCTTTTTTGTTTTGATAAAAAATGGATAAAGTTTTGAAATTTTTTGGTGTCAAGCTTTTTCAAGCTTTGCATTTTTGGGTTCAAGCTTTTTCAAGCTTTTCAAAATTTGGTTCGAGCGATCCCAAGCTTTTTGCTTATGTAGCTCAAGCTGGGTTTTAGCTTCAAGCTTTCAAGCCAAGCTGAAACTCGTTCCATCACTAGTTTGCGCTAGCAAGACATACGACTACAGTCCCGCTGTTAAAGTGGCGAGGTGGCCACCCTCATCATCATCATCCTGTCCGTGGGGTAAGTGACGAACCCCGAGGCCACCCTCATTCGCATGGTGGGCCTAAAGGGCTCCATGCTAGAATAAGGGGCAAATGTGCGCGGGCTTGCTGCAAAGTTATCAACGGATTTTGAGGCTTCCGACCACCTTTTTGGCTAAAAACGACCACTTTTGCGACCACAATTTTTCAGACTATTTCAAAAACGACCACTTTTGCAACCACCTACACAAAAACGGCCGAAACTTACGCATACATGACCTTTTTTTATCTGCTGTAAAAAATATGTCACTTCGGAAAATGTTTACAAGAAATCAGAATTTTTATTTTGATGTTGCATCTCTGAGCACAAAAGTAGCCTTACTCATGAGAAGCTGTTTCTCATCTAAATCAATCTTTAATTTCATATTTCTATTGAGACCAATCTTATTTGCTAAGTTTCTATATTTAAGATTGTTACTCAAAGGAATAAGAGCTGATTTTGAGATTCATCATGCTAGATGGCGCCACTGTAAGGTAGTACAGCTGTTTACGCATGACGCTTTGACGGAAAAGTGTGAAAAAAATATTTTAAGGTTACGCACTCAAAAGCTGCTAAAAGTTGCCAGTATTTTCATAAAACAGCCCAAATCACTAATTATGTGATGAAAAAAGTTTTTATCTGGTAACGCCATAAAAGCCAACATTAATTAACTCTGCTCTGATTGGTCTAAAAAAAGGCGGAAAATTTCAAATTACATTGCAATTGAAGAATTTTAGCATTTTCCCGCTTTTTTTCTGCTGATTGGCCTGATTTTTTTTAACTAAGTAGCATGAAATGTAAAAGGGATCAAATATTTTTAATCGAATTTTTGAGAAATCATATGGGAAGGCCAATTTTTTGGCAAATTTCGAATTGCTATTTAGCTGCCTCTGTAGTGAACATACTACACGGCTTTTCACGCTAGGGTGCGCTGACTGTACTACGTAACAGACGCCATAATGTGCAATTTTAAATTGGAATTTTGGTCCTTTTTTGTCTAAAAGTGCCTATTTTTAGCTAGTTTTGGTCAGTTTCAAAAACTTTTTTTTTTCCGACCAAAGTGAGTCAAAAACGACCACTTTGCTCGTTTCCGACCACCGTTGATAACTCTGGCTTGCTGTCGTTGACATTAGGCGCTAAATTTCAAACAAAATTAACCAAATGAAGCATGATACCACATTTTTTCGGCCAGGTCTCGATTTTGCTTGATCTGTACATGGAAAAACATTTTTACAATTTTTTTTTTTCAAGATTGTGACCACAATCAGGCAGGACTGATTTTCTCCCCTCACAAAAGCCCTTTAGCAGCCAATCCAATATTTTTTTGGTAGGATGTCACTATTTTTAATAGCACAGCGAAAAAATAGCTCTGCCTGAAAAATCACTTTTTCAAAAAAAGCTGTTGAGCATTTTATAAGAGAGTCCCCTTCTTTGATTCTTTGTAGCTCTTGGTAGTCTTCATTAGACAATTCATTCTCCACCAAAAGTGATAGGCAATCTGGACAAGTCTTGAACTTCAGCTTTAAGGCACTTTGAACAATAAAGCCACTCAAGTAGTAGAGAACATTCTTTTCAGCAGTGCTGATTTCCTTGGATGAGTTATTGAGGTCTGAGTTAGACAAGAACATCTCAAAAGTCTCACTTTCTAGATCAGAGTCTGTTTCTGCAATAATCTTTTTCACTTCAGCCAAATCCAGCAAAAAATGCACGCGCCAATTTTGCATTTTGGCAGCACCGAAAAGCAAGCAAAGTGCATCGTTTCGCGAGGCCTTTTCATCCGCTCCTACTAAAAGGCACACAATGCCCACAATTGGCACACAATGCCCACACCACCCACAAGGCACACAACCGGCACACAATTACTAAAAGGCGGACATCAAATTAAAAAAAATAATAATAATTGATTCGTAAAAGTAAGTTGGAAAGTGGTTGCATGTTTTTAGCTTAGATGTGTGCCAAATATAAAAGTACCTTTTTAAAAATATAAGGAATTGCAATTTTGCTTATTTTATTTAACAAAACATAATTTGAAATATTTAATTTACTGACATTGCCTTGCTGAGATAATACCAAAATTTCGGCAATTACTGCTAGATCAATTGTTTCAATTGGTATTAACAAAAAAAGCACACATATGCACACAATGATGGCACATATCAGCACACAATGGCACACAACGGCACACAATGGCACATAATGGCACACAATGGCACACAACGGCCCACAATGGCACACAACAAAGAATTAAAATTTGGCTTTCACTTTGAAACATAAAATAAAGATAATTTGATGCAGTTTCCGAAAATGGAAACAAATTATTTTTCTGACTCTGTTTTGCTGAGATAATGCTAAAATTCGGGCAATTACTGCTGCGACCTTTTGTGCTTGTTGTGAGCCAACATGAAAGTTGCTTTTAAAAATATAAAGCATTAAAATTTGGCTTTCACTATTTAACATAAAATAAAGATAATTTGATGCAGTTTCAAAAAATGTAAACAAATTATTTTTCTGACTCTGCTTTGCTGAGATAATGCAAAAATTCAGGCAATTACAGCAAAAGCAATTGTTGTTAACAACTAAAGCACACAATGGCACACAATGATGGCACACAATGGCACACAACGGCACACAATGGCACACAATGGCACACAATGGCACACAATGGCACACAATGACACACAATGGCACACAATGACACACAATGGCACACAACGGCCCACAATGGCACACAATACCACACAACGGCACACAATGGCACACAATATCACACAATGGCACACAAAGGCAAACAATGGCTCACAATGGCTCACAATGGCACACAATGATGGCAAACTAATAGCACACTTTTGCGACTGCTCTTGTGACCACTTTTGTGACTTTTTTTTGTGCAAATTTAATTTTGAAAATGTAAACAAATCAATTTTCTGACTTTGCTTTGCTGAGATAATGCAAAAATTCGGGCAATTACTGCTACGACCTTTTGTGCTTGTTGTGAGCCAACATGAAAGTTGCTTTTAAAAATATAAAGCATTAAAATTTGACTTTCACTATTTAACAAAAAATAAAGATAATTTGATGCAGATTCCAAAAATGTAAACAATTTTTTTTTCTGATTTTGCTTTGCTGATATAATGCCAAAATTCATGGCCCACAATAGCACACAACGGCACAAAATGGCACATTATGATGGAAAACTAATAGCACACTTTTGTTTTTAGCTTAGCTTAGCTGTGTGCCAAATATGAAATTAGCTTTTAAAATTATAAAATATAATAATTTGGCTTTTAGTTTTTAATTGAAAAAAAATACTTTGGGAGAGTTTCCAAAAATTTGAACAGAGTAATTATCTGACTTTGCTTAGCTGAGATAATGCCCAAATTCGGGCAATTACTGCTAAGTCCATTGTTATTAGCAACCAAAGCACATGATCCAATTAGTTTGCTTTTTTACTCCATGTGTGCCTTTTAGTAATTGTGTGCCATCATGGCACACAATGGCACACAATGGCACACAATGGCACATAATGGCCCACAATGGCTCACAGTTGCACATATTGGCACACAATGATGGCACACATCATCACACAATGGCACACAACGATGGAAAACTAATAGCACACTTTTGTGACCACTTTTGTGACCACTTTTGTGACCACTTTTGTGACCACTTTTGTGACCTCTTTGCTGAGATAATTCCAAATTTTGGGCAATTACTGCAAGACATTTGTGTGAATGTTGTGTACTCAGCATGAAAATTGCTTTCAAATGTAAACAGAATAATTTACTGACTCTGCATAATGCAGAAATTCGGGCAATAATTCCAATGTTTCTAAAGTAGCACACAAGCCAAGAATGGCACACAATGACACATTATGGCACACAATGATGGCACACATTGATGGCACATTATGGCACACAATGATGGCACACAATGATGGCAAACAATGGCCCACAATGGCGCACAATGATGGTACACAATGGCCGGTTGAAACGGCACTCTTTTTTACAACGCACTACATAAGGCCTGCTGCTGAGATTTACGGTCTCAGAATGCAGAGATGCTGAGTTTTCTCAAAGACAAAAATGTAGTGTATGCTCTCGGACCATTTTTCGAATTTTGGTATTGATTAAACGGTTAAAACGGCAGTTTTAAGTGTTACGCATTACATTAGGCCTGCTGCTGAGATTTACGGAGTCAAAATGCAGAAAGGCTGAGTTTTCTCACTGATAAAAATTGTAGTATATGCTTTATAGTTTCCAAAACTGTAAGCAAATAAAAAATTGGACCATTTTTCGAATTTTGGTTCAGATTAAACGGTTGAAACGGCAACCTTGTGTATAACAGCAATGGATTTTGCGGTAATTGCCCAAATTTTGCGATTATATCAGCGAAGCAAAGTCAGAAAATTATTCAGTTTACATTTTTGGAGGATCCTCCAAATTATCTTTACTTTCTGTTCAATAAGATTAGCCAAATTATAATTCTTTGTAATTTTAAAAGCTAATTTCATATTTGACACACAGCTAAGCTAAAAACAGGCAACAACTTTCCGTTGTGTGCCTTTGTGTGCCATTGTGTGCCATTGTGTGCCATTGTGTGCCATTGTGTGCCACGATGGCACACAATTACTAAAAGGCACACATGGAGTAAAAAAGCAAACTAATTGGATCATGTGCTTGGGTTGCTAATAACAATGGATTTTGCGGTAATTGCCCAAATTTTGGCAATATCTCAGCTAAGCAAAGTAAAATATTATTCTGTTTACTTTTAAGGGAGTTCACCCAAATTTTCTTTATTTTTGTTAAATGAAAAAAGCCAAATTATTATTCTTTATAATTTTAAAAACTTATTTCATTTTTGGGACACAGCTAAGCTAAAAACAGGCAACCACTTTCCGTTGTATGCCTTTGTGTGCTATTGTGTACCATTGTGTGCCATTGTGTGCTGCTGTGCGCCATTGTGTGCCTTCATTGTGTGCTATTGTTTTTTAGTTGTTAACAACAATTGATTTAGCAGTAATTGCCCGAATTTTGGCATTAAGTTGCAAAGCAAAGTCAGAAAATTAATTTGTTTACATTTTCGGAAACTGCATCAAATTACCTTTATTTTATGTTAAATAGTTCAAGCCGAATTTTAATTCTTTGGATTCTTAAAAGCAACTTTCATGTTGGCACACAACAAGCACACAAAGGTTGTAGCAGTAATTGCCCGAATTTCGGCATTATCTCAGCAAAGCATAGTCAGAAAATTAATTTGTTTACATTTTCGGAAACTGGATTAAATTATCTTTATTGTTAGTAAAATGAAAAAAGCCAAATTTTAATTCTTTAAAACTTTAAAAGCTAATTTCATATTAGGCACACAGCTAAGCTAATAACAGGCAACCACCTTCAATTGTGTGCCATTGTGTGCCATCATTATGAGCCATTGTAAGCCTTCATTGTGAGCCATTTGTGGTCAGAAAAGTAATCACAAAAGTGGTCACAAAAGTGGTTGCAAAAGTGGTCACAAAAGTGGTCACAAAAGTGGTCACCAAAGTGTTCACAAAAGTGTTCACAAAAGTGTGCTATAAGTTTTCCATCCTAGTGTGCCGTTGTGTGCCGTTGTGTGCCATTGTGTGCCATTGTGTGCCATTGTGTGCCATTGTGTGCCGATGTGTGCCCTCATTGTGTGCCAATATGTGCTTTTGTGTGCTTTTGTTGGCTATCGTTTCAACCGGCCATTGTGTGTTGTATCACATTGAAACGTACTTGCCTATACTTGACTCTCACATGTATTATAGCTAGATACTCCCTCTTGTTACCCCAGCGCCATTGTGTGCCATTGTGCGCCATTGTGTGCCATTGTGTGCTGATGTGTGCTATCATTGTGTGCCAATATGTGCTTTTGTGTGCTTTTGTTGTTCACAACAATTGATTTAGCTGTAATTGCCAAAATTTTGGCATTACCTCAGCAAAACAAAGCAATGCCAGAAAATGTAAACGCAATAATTTTCTGACTTTGATTTGCAGCAAGCCTTATGTAGTGGATTGTACAAAAGGCTGCCGTTTCAACCGGCCATTGTGTACCATCATTGTGCGCCATTGTGGGCCATTGTGTGCCATCATTGTGGGCCATTATGTGCAACTGTGAGCCATTGTGTGCCATTGTGGACCATTGTGTGCCATTGTGTGCCTTTGTGTGCCATTGTGTGCCATTGTGTGCCATTGTGTGCCATTGTGCGCCAATGTTTGCCATTGTGCGCCAATGTGTGCCATTGTGCGCCAATGTGTGCCATCATTGTGTGCAAAGGAAAGTCAGCCATTGTGTGCCATTGTGTACCATTGTGTGACTTTGTGTGACTTTGTGTGCCATTGTGTGCCGATGTGTGCCATCATTGTGTGCCAATATGTGCTTTTGTTGTTAACAACTATTAAAACAATTGATTTAGCTGCATTTGCCGAAATTTTAACAAAGCAATGCAAGAAAATTTAAACACAATAATTTTCTGACTTTGATTTGCAGCAAGCCTTATGTAGTGCATTGCTGCCGTTTCAACCGGCCATTGTGTACCACCATTGTGTGCCCCATTGTGTGCCATTATGTGCAACTGTGAGCCATTGTGGGCCATTGTGTGTCATTGTGGCCCATTGTGTGCCATTGTGTGCCTTTGTGTGCCATTGTGTGCCATTGTGTGCCATTGTGTGCCATGATGGCACACAATTACTAAAGGGCACATGTGGAGTAAAAAAGCAAACTAATTGGATCATGTGCTTGGGTTGTTAATAACAATGGATTTAGCAGTAATTGCCCGAATTTTGGCATTATCTCAGCTAAGCAAAGTCAGAAAATTATTCGGTTTACATTTTTGGAAGCTCTCCCAAAGTATCTTTTTTTTAAATTAAATAATAAAAGCCAAATTATTATTCTTAATAATTTTAAAAGCTAATTTCATAATTGGCACACAGCTAAGCTAAAAACAAAAGTTTGCTATTAGTTTTCCATCATTGGGTGCCGTTGTGTGCCATTGTGTGCCATTGTGTGCCAATGTGTGCCATCATTGTGTGCCAATATGTGCTTTTGTGTGCTTTTGTTGTTAACAACAATTGATTTGCAGCAAGCCTTATGTAGTGCATTGCTGCCGTTTCAACCGGCCATTGTGTACCACCATTGTGTGCCCCATTGTGTGCCATTATGTGCAACTGTGAGCCATTGTGGGCCATTGTGTGCCATTGTGTGCCACTGTGGCCCATTGTGTGCCTTTGTGTGCCATTGTGTGCCATTGTGTGCCAAGATGGCACACAATTACTAAAAGGCACACATGGAGTAAAAAAGCAAACTAATTGGATCATGTGCTTGGGTTGTTAATTTTGTGTGCCATTGTGCGCCAATGTGTGCCATCATTGTGTGCAAAGGAGAGTCAGAAAATTTTCGTTTTACATTTTTGAAAGCTGCATCAAATTATGTTATGTTAAATAATATTTGCCAAATTGTGATTCCTTGTATTTTTAAAAAGGTACTTTTATATTTGGCACATTTCTAAACTAAAAACTTTCTTTTAGGATTCATTTATTAATTTTTATTGTTTAACTCGATGTGTGCCTTTTAGTAATTGTGTGCCGGTTGTGTGCCTTGTGGATATTGTGGGCATTGTGTGCCAATTGTGGGTATTGTGTGCCTTTTAGTAGGACCCTTTTCATCGATTGCATCGTGGCCGCAATGATTTTCGCGAAAACGGAGCGCAGATGCGCGCGCCAAACGTACTGCAAAAACGGGAGAAGTCACTAAAGCCTAAAATAGGGGTGGGTTTTGGGATCTATAATAAAGATAGGTTTTAAAGCCTAAGCTTTTTTCTCCTAGGTTTTAAGAGCTAAAGATTTGGATGTTAAAGCCTAACAACTAGATGTTAAGATCTAGTCACCTGGGTTTTAAGATCTACATTGGAAAAGCATCATTTTGTTGTACCTGGGTGTTTTGACCTAAAGGCGTAGGTTTTAAAGTCTAAAATGTTGGAACATTAAATGTCAATTATCAAAACTTCACTAATAGCATTTCAGCATTTAGCATTTAATTTTCATGTAATGCTTGCTCAGGTTTTAGTTGGCAACATGGTTTTGAGAATACTTTTTTTTTTGTTCTGATGCAATAGATCTTAAAACCCACGCTGTTAGATCATAAAACCTAGGCCTTTAGATATTAAAACCCATGATGAACTTTATTTGATTTTTCCACTTAGATCTTAGTACCCTGATGCCAAATCTGTAGGCTTTAAAATCCAATTTGTTAGATCGTAAAACCCACTTTGATTTTAGATCCTAAAACCCACCTCATTTTAGGCCTTAGTGACGGCACCCGCAAAAACAGCTTCTAAAAACGCTCGCCGTCTCTTTAAACGGCAAATGGAAACGCCGAAAACGCCGTTGCATGCCGGCTCAGTTTTTCCGCGAATGTGGGCCTTAATTGCCAAAAAGTGCTTGCTTTCTCGATGGCCTTTAAAAAGTGGGCGCAAAGAATATCCGGGGTGCGAAAACAAAGAAATCGATACTCGGCGAATTCCCCGCAAAGCAAAGACCGGAATTTCTCGAGAGGCGAAAAAATGACCTTGGGCGAATGCATGCCATATGCCAGCTGGCTTTCTCAAACTTTCCGCCAACGTAAAGTGCACTTGTGCATCCACGGGAGAGCGCGGCTCCAGCCTTAAAAAGGAGGGTCGAGGAGGAGGAAAAAAAGCGTGATTGATTCAACGAGAGGCTTGACGTCGGGAAAAGCTTTTTCAATAAAGCTTATCATCGGCCATTGCGCGTGGGTGCGGTGCTTCTACGAAACCATGGCGTGATCATGCGAGCCAGACGGATAATCAGCCATTGCTTGGCCCTCCTTTTGAATGCCACCTTGACTCCCATTAGATTGGCAGCGACAACGCGCGGTGCGTGCGCAGAACTCCGCCAGCTCTTTATTGTCTGGCCAGAATGCAAAATTCCGCCTAGTAACAGGACTCGCAGAGCATGCAGAAACACGCCTTTGTCGTGCGAACGTGGCTGGATCACATCCAAGGATGGGAAAGAAAGGGCCGAAAACGCTGGCTTTTGCCCATTTTCCCACATATCGCCATGACAAGATCGGCAACAGACAGCCGAATAAATTGTTAAGAAAGAAGTGCATCATCGCGTCTGAAAAACATGGCAATATGTGTGACCGATGAACTAGGCCGAGTTCGTCATTCGATTTCCATGTCGGCCAAATTGCACTGAAATTACGGCTCGGTGAACCTTTGAAATCTTGCTGCATTGGACTTATATTCTTTCGCATTCGCAGCGCAAAAAGGAGAGCTAGGCATGCCTTGGCTGCCCGCAAGCACACACGTTTGCATTTACTTTGTGCAAAACCCGTCGTTTTGCAAATAATTCGACGCGTCTGCGCTCCAAATTCACAAATGGCATGCAAACCATTGTTCTTTGTCATCTACCTTGCCTTGGCCGAATCGCAGTGCGCGCTTGAATTGAATTCTGCTAATAGGTCATCGCACTAATGAAGCAATTTATCCCTTGGCTTTCTCTCAAGCCAAACGCATGGCCAAATTGCGGCAGCGCTTGCTGACTTTGAAACTTGCCTAGAGCCTGCGCACTTTTTTTGCTTTTGTTGCCCACAAACTCCTTCACCACTGTACATCTTCGACGCATCAATTCATCATGAAAATTGCACATCCGTCTGCATGCACACAATGTATTCCCATCATTTATCATCACGTCTTTTTTTCAGATCAACGCAAGATGGCGGGAGCAATTCCTAAAAAGATTTCTGTGCTCAACCCCGACGAGGTGTACAAGCCTCCGCCCACCCCCGATCTCGATGCCTATGTCCACAAAAAGTACAACAAGCACCGCAAGGGGTTGGCCTCGGTGAGCTGCTCTCAGGACGATTCCGCTTCAAATGATTCGGATGCAAAGCCCACTCTCTGGTCGTTGAGTCCACCACCCACGAGAAGGTACAAGCATCAGCCAGTTCAACATCCGGAGCACAGCACCAACGCCTTCCGACCACCAGCCCAGATACGGTTTCGAATCAACTTGGAGCAGGACATAGACAGGCTGCGCATCAACCACAAGATTCCCTCTAAAATGAAGCTGGAACTGGACTTGAGGTCAGCATCGATACCCCTGGCTTGGCCGCCAGCATGGCAGCTGCAGAGTCATTTCCAACCTCCATCTAGTGCAGCCAGCTTCATGTTCCCTAGGCCGCAAATGTACCCCTTTATTCACCCCATAGGACTCCATTCGTTCGTTCCCCATCATGCCGCTGTCCACCCACTCGAAAGAGCCCAGCCTCCCCCATTAAGCCATGCTTTTCATATCCCCGCTGAAACCACTCTCACGCCTGTGGAGGAGCCCCTAGTTCCGACGCCAGCACCTCAAGAAGAGCATCAAGCGAGCTACTTGCACAGCCCAGCGCCATCCGATGACAACTCCTCCAGATCCAGCTCATACGGTGGAGGCGATGCCAGCTCAGGAGCGGGCAGCTCGGTCAGGGGCGTGGCCAGGGGCAGGATCCGGCGCAGCCGAAAGAGCAGGGAAATCATTCCCGACTGGGTCAAAGTGAGCGCTGCTCAGGCTTGATGGTGCATTTTAAATTAACCCGTTCCATCATCATGTTGCAGGTGGAAAGTATAGACGAATTTAACAGGCTCTGCGAAATAAATTGCAGCACGGAGGAGCAGGCAAAGGACATGAAGGAACTTAGGAGAAAAATTAAGAACAGAGTGAGTGAAAAAAGAATGCCTCATGTTTCTTATCACCTCGCTCAATTTGTTAGGATGCTGCCCAGAGGTCCAGGCAGAAGCGGATCAAGGACACGGATGACTTGAAAACCACCAATGGGATCCTCAGTGAGAAGTTCAAACACGCTCAAGACGTCCTTAAGGTTCACAGGCAGTACAGTGTGGATCAGAGGAGGTCCATTGAGACGGTCGAGGCTGCAATAGCATTCTACAAAGACGCCCTCGTCCATGCTGGAAAAATAGGAAAAGAAAACATTCTACATTAGAGTCCCACTAAGAATGCTGGAGAGCTAGTCGTCTTTCAACCCCCAACAGCTATGTTCAATGCATCCATGTCTAGCGATAAACAGTCAAACGATTACTGCATGACCATTTTTAGTGAAGAACGCTCAAAACACGAAGAAGAGTTCTGCAATATTTGTCACCTCGATCTACGTTTCAAGGTGGCTCAGATGACTTGTTTGCCGCCTTATAGAGCGAAGTAGGCCAAATCCATCGTCGTATCTTGCCCAAGAGTTCAGTTGGTACACATATAGTCACAATCGGTGATACCAGCCTAGGAATAATGCTGCCACTGATGAAAATTAAGCTTGCAAAGCCTAGTAGCCTCCGTGTGCTCATGGACATTATTCCATTGAATAGGCTCAATCTGCCTGATATCTGCTATTCATATATAATTGCTTGCCTAGGCATGTAAGTTATTTAAAGAGGAAACGTATGGAGAATTTTGAAGTGTTATGTACATTGTACCTGGTGAAGGAAAGGATGGATAACTACTCTTACAGAGCGAAATAAAGTCTATTGAAAACACGATTCCGGATTCAAGGTATGCACACCACAATGCAGCCGAAGCAAATAAATGTGCGTGTAATAATGCTATAGCAGCCTGCCGCTAATACATACATACTATGGCTACCCAACTAACTAGAACCATTTCCCAACAATTGCTAGATCCAGAATGGGCCTTAATAATCTTCTCAAGTGATCGGCGTGATCAGAGTGATCAGAGCAATTTGTGCATTCTGGGTGACCATTTGTTCACAGTGATCAGCGTGATCAGAGCAATTTGTGTGTTCTAGGTGACCATTTTGTTCACTGTGATCAGCGTGATCAGAGTGATCAGAGCAATTTGTGTGTTCTGGGTGACCATTTGTTCACAGTGATCAGCGTGATCAGAGCAATTTGTGTGTTCTAGGTGACCATTTTGTTCACTGTGATCAGCGTGATCAGAGCAATTTGTGTGTTCTAGGTGACCATTTTGTTCACTGTGATCAGCGTGATCAGAGTGATCAGGCGCTCTGTAAATACTTAGATCACAAAGATACTATAGATAGTTAAGATCCCAAATCTTTGGGATCTATATGTTGACAATTTTATAAACACATAGATCTCTGTTGGGCAAAGGGGATCTATGTATTGACAGTTTGCCCAGCTACGAGATGGTGGTCAACAATTAGATCCTCTTCAGGGAACAGAATCTAAGGATTGACATTTAAGATATGTCTGGGCTCAACGCAAATTCATTAATAGACTAGGGTAGTACCAAACTCATTCAACGTATATATTTGCTTTATTTCCAACTCAAAATAATGGGAAAAGCACTGATAATAATATTTTTGTAATAATTGTTGTTTGGCCAGCCTTAATCTCTCTTTTTTTGGCTTGAAGATGATCTAGCCTATTCTTATAGGCATGTTCAACATTAGTTATCTGTAGCTTACAAGTGTTAAATTCTTTACAGTCAGTTAAAAGGATCAGGCACAATTCACTAACAATACTTGCATCCGTGATTGGAATAGGCTGAAGCCTTCTGAGTATATTTAATACTACTACTAGGAAGAAGCTTAACTTAAGTTCACCAAGAATGTGGCAGATGATTTTGTAGACTTGATTCTGAAAAATAAATGAGCTAGATTTTTCAAATAGTTTTGAAGTAGTTTATGACAGTATCTATTTGAAATTATTTTGATTTAGTTTACCCTAAAATTTAGTTCTGACTTTGTAGAGTCTATTAGGATCTTTAGATGTCAATACTTAGATCTTCATTGGTCAAAGAGGATCTATATTTTGACTACCAATTAATTAGCTGGAAATGTGTCAATATATAGATCCTCTTGGACCTATGAAGATCTAAGTATTGACAAAATTGTCAATACATAGATCATAAAGATCCCGGATCTTTGCTATCTATAGGATCTTTGGGATCTAAAAATCCATGGACCCGTGATCAGGGCAATCTGTGCATTCTGGGTGACCATTTTGTTCATTGTGATCAGCGTGATCAGAGCAATTCTGCTCTTGCAATTATTCACGTTACGCGAGTTTCGCTCCTAGCTCAAAAAGTTGCAAAAAATATGCTAGTTTCAGTTCTTATTTTGCACTAGGAGACCAGTCTTGTCAAAACTATATGAAAAAAGGCCAAACTTTGGCCTTTGTCAAAAAATCTCACAATTATTCCTATAATAATATATAAAAAGACAGCTATATAATATTTAGCAGAGCAATGCTTTTTTAAATCCCATATAATATTTGAGCATTTAAGGAAAAGAATCAAAATTCTTAGGCAACTTTGTAGGTACTTAAATGCTTTTTAATCGTGTATATTTTATTAAGTACTCTTTTACCAACTAGCATAAACACTGCTATTCCACCAAAATTCACCACTACTCTTGTTCCCCTTATTCGCAGCCTTTTTGGCCTTCTTCTTCTTGGCCTTTTCGACTTTGGCAGCCTCGTCCATGACCTTTTTTTCTAGTTGTGTAGATTCTTTGGCCTTTTCCTCTGATGGTTTCTCATCAGACAAAACAGCCTTTTCAGCCTTGTGTGCATTGGATTCGCAGGTTTTGTTGCAAAACAGCTTACCTTTGCATCTTGAGTGACTTTTGGAGCATTTTTTGCCTGCATTGGCCCCATGGCAAAAGTCACACTGAATATCAGTGCTAAAATTGCAATTGTTAAATTAATCGGCATAAATAAACGGACTTTAAAAGCAAATGTACCTTGCATTAAGATCCAAATTTCTTAAAGGTAACTGGGCTTCTTCTTGATTTTGATCCATTTTAGCTTAGTTTTGTCAGATTTTTGTGTCAAAGAATTTCGCGCGTTGTTGTTGTTCTAAGTGGCGCTACCAGAGAGGCTTACAAAATGTTACCAAATTTGGCCACTTTCGGCCAGTTGATTCTAAAATTCTTGGTTAGCATTCTCATGCCCAACTCAACTAAAAAATGAGTTTTTCATTATTTTTGGAACGCGATTGTTTCATTTTTGGCTCTTTATCGAGTACTTTTGGTGAATTTGGAGTTTGAACACGGTTAGTTTGTGGTGATGTTGATGTTGTTTGAGTTGGCCATGTTAGAAGAACTCGGTCCTAGTGATCCAGATCTACTTCCTCTGGCTGAGGCCGAACTGGGAAAAGCATTGCCTAGAGCCTCATCATCCAGCTCAGAGGCGACTGGAGGCCTTTGCCCACCTGCAGCACCTGCTGAGCCGCACATTTTCACATACTTGGGGTTGACTGTGATCTCCTCATCCATGGCAGCAATGTGACTGTCCAGACTGATGAGGTTTTCGACATCGCATTCCAGCTTCCTCAGCATTTTCACCGAATTGTATTTCTCGGGGTTCGTATGGAACCTCACCATGCCTAGGCAGCAAGTAGTAGAATCTAAATAAGCAATTAATGGAATCAATGATTACCATCTTTTTGGGAGATGGCAGCGAAAATGCTTCCATCTTCAATCATGCCAACCAGCTGTCTCTCAGCTTCTTGAGGACTGGTTAGGCCCACTCGAGCAGCCACGTCCTCAAGGCTGAGTGTCAAAAAGGTCTTGGTGAGCCGCTTGATGCTGGTTCGCTTCCTGGCCACAACCACCTGGTTAACCAGTCCGGAATTGCCATCCTCGCTGAAAATGTTGTTGTACTTCTCCATGACATTGGCCAATTCAGAGTGTTGGCTGGAGTAAAAGGCCTTGACGATTTCGTGGTAAGGAGAGCAGAGTGGCCTCACATATTTGTTGACGACTGGGCTAGTGTATTTTGGAAAGGAGAGAGCATCCTGGCTCTGCTCCCCATGCAGGATCAACCAGACCAAAATGTACTTTTTGTAGGCCTCCATCATGATATGGGAGACAGCCAAGGAGGGCATGGTGACACAGGCCTCAAAAAAGTACAGAGCACGCTGGTAATTCTGCAACAAAGAAAAAAAAAGGCCCAATCAATTTTGAGAGATGTGACAAGTTTTCTCTTTACCTTGGTGGCTGTTGAAATCATACCACCATAGTAGAAGAACAAAAGAAGACTCTTTGGATTCACCGAAGCCTCTCTCGCGATTTCGTTGTAGTTCACATCAAGCAAATCAATGATGGGCTTTGTGAAGCATTTGGAGGCCAGTGCCAATCTGACGACATCAGCGTGAACTGAAGTGAGGCATTTCTCACTCATCTGGATCTTGGAAATGGCCTTGATGAGAGATGACAGGCCCACCAAAGGAGTGTTTTTCCTGATCAACTGGTCGGCAAAAAGGTGGCAGAGTTCGGCGAAACTTTGGGCTGCATAACGGATTTGCTCACCGTTGCAGTCTTTGATAAAAACAGTCAAGCGGTTGAACAAATCATCCCAGTCAGTGATTTGGCTTTGCTGCAATTTGGCAGACATCACCTGAAACCATGAAAACTAGCTTAAATCACTGAAATCTTAAGTTTTAAATCAACTAAAAAGTGATGCAGAAAAAATTGAATTCTTTCATTTTTTTTACAGTTTGAAAATTCCGCGAAAAGCAATATTTTTACAGTTTGAAAATTCCGCGAAACGCAATATTGCTGTAGGGAAAACGGGCATTTCGCGAGATTTCTCATCTTTGTTGACAGTAAAAATACTCACGGCCAAAACGCCGAGTGAATGCTGTTGAATGTCCAAAGTTTCGAGTGCAGAGGACAAATGTGCGGGATTGCGCACCAAAACCTCCATGTTTTTCCCCAGGAATTCGTTCAGCTCGTTAAAGTTGCCCTGGTTGGACAAGGTACGCACATTCATCACAAAATTCTCCATCGCTGCTGAAGCCATTTCAGTAGAATTTGTTTTGCTTTGAATGTTGACGATTCACAGATTCAGGGCTACCAGATACCTAACGAGGCGCTACCAGGCATTATTTTAGAGCTTCAAAAAGCACGAGTTATACTTAAATGCGCGATGCATTTTTTTCTTAGTATCTTGTCCTATGTATGTACGGTTAACAGAAGCGTTTTTCGCTTGATATTATGAAACAGCTGACTTTTAATCAAGGTCAAATTCTGGTCAAAAAGTAGATGAAAAAAATAAACAAACAGCTGATTTTATTAAAAAAGCAGTCTCTGGTCAAAAGAGGCTGGTCTAGAAAGTAAACAAACAGCTAAACTTTAATAATTAATCAAAGTCAAATTCTAGTCAAAAGCAGGCACTGCAGTGCCTTTTTTTGCGGTGCCAATTATGAAGGTGCCTTTCACCAGCAGAGCCCTTATATGTATAGAAGATCTGATTTATTTAC
Organism: Paracyclopina nana; assembly: GCA_019096065.1. Taxonomy (NCBI): domain Eukaryota; kingdom Metazoa; phylum Arthropoda; class Copepoda; order Cyclopoida; family Cyclopettidae; genus Paracyclopina; species Paracyclopina nana. Next base: position 17,391,308 of record JAGUCH010000002.1, on the reverse strand, counting down.
CTCTAGAATGCTAGCTCATTTCATTTGCAGTGCATGTAATGCCTATTTATATATGTAAACAATGTATAAAACAAGCTAATAAAATAGCTGAGCAAATTTTCTAAAGTTAAAATCGATTGGCAACTTTGCGGGCTTGAGCTTGCGAGAGCCAAGTAATGCTACGAGATTTTTACTTTGTAAAATGAGCTCAGACATTTTGTAAGCATGTTTTGTAATTTGTTTACATATATATACGATTTTATATGATGGAAAGTAATTTTCAAATGTTAATGAAGTTACCAGACTAGGCGATCTTCTTGACTTAGCATTTGATCCATTACTTTGAGGGCTTGGGTTGAGAGGCCCTCAGTAGTGCAAGAGTAGCTGAAAGTGTTAATGAATCACTTAAAAAGTGTGCATTTTGAATTTGGCACTTTTTGAAGCTAAAAGATGTGTTAGATCAAGTTTTGTCAGGTATCTCTGAAAGAGGCTACTTCTACTAAGCTGAGCTAAGCTTAGTAGAAGAGCATAGATGTCATTCTTAAAACAAATATTACCCCAATATTCTTAGTAAATCAGTAGCTCTGTCAGTAGAGCATTAGTCTCCTCATCTAGATGATCAGGGTTCGATTCCCATGCAAGGCATTTTTTCTCCTTTTTTCTGCAATGGGATTTACTTCTTGGACAATATCTGGTCAAGCAGAGGAGCAACACACCTTATAAAATACTTTATAATGTGTGTCACTTGATAAAGTAAAACGTCTGAGCCTTTATACATGTGTTGTTATATGAACTGAGACGAATTGGTGAACTGAATTATACATGCGAAAATTGCTTTCCATCATATAAAATAAAGAAATGAGTAATTTGGATGAGTATAGTCACTCATGTTTATTCGCCTAGTTAAGCTCTAGAGAAAAGACATCCTTATTGTTACTTCTTGAAGGTCTCAATGGTGTCCTTGATGATCTTGAGAGCCTTTCGCAATTCCCCTTCAGTGATGGTCAAGGCTGGCACAAATCGCACCACATTCCTGTGAGTCTGCTTGCAGAGAAGCCCGTTTTCAGCCAGTTTCAGGCAGACATCCCAGGCATCAATGTGGTCAGCAATGACCACAGCATTGAGCAGCCCCTTGCCTCGCACTTGCAAGACAATGTTCTTGTCAATCTTGTTCAGCTCTTCCCTGAATTTGGATCATGGATTATTGATTATTGTTCTAATATGAGTGTTGCCAATACCTGACAATGATGCCCATTTTCTCAGCGTTTTCAGCCATGTTCTCCTCAACCAAAACTTGGAGAGCAGTTTTGGCAATCCTGCATGCCAATGGATTGCCTCCATAGGTGGATCCATGCTCACCTGGCTTGATGCAGAGCATAATGTCATCATTGGCAAGGACAGCAGACACTGGCATGGTTCCCCCGGACAATGCTTTGCCCAAGATCAAGATGTCAGGCTTGACATTCTCATGGTGCACTGCCAAGAGCTTGCCAGTCCTGCAGAGTCCAGTTTGCACCTCATCAGCAATGAAAAGGACGTTGTATTGAGTGCAAAGCCTCCTGACACCAGTCAAGTATCCATCATCTGGCACAATCACTCCAGCCTCGCCTTGAATTGGCTCCACCATGAATGCGCACACATTAGGATTCTTCAACTTCTCCTCCAGAGCATCGAGGTCATTGAAGGGAACAATGTCATACCTTCATCAAAATTATTGACTTCATTTTCTAGCATATATTTCCTGAAAGCTTATGTCCCAAGGGTTTGTTTGAGGGTAGTTATAAAATCCTGGCCTGGCGCTTCCCATAACATAAAATTTTGAAAAACGTCTAGCTCAGTACCACTTTGTTTTATTGCTATCATGCATTTCAATAACCCCCAACAAAATTGAAAGATCTAACTTTTTTAATTTCATAAGCAAGTTGCTAGGACGACCGGGAAAAGAGATACAGAGGGACACTTTTTCAAGTGGCTAAACATTTGTAACAATTTAATATAAAGTTTGGCACTCCATATCTCCTTTCCTGACCATTCTAGCGATTTGCTTATGAAATAAAAAAAGTAAGCCCTTTTGATTTGATGAGGGGTATTAGAAGCTCAACTTATCGAAAAAAGCACGCTGAAGAGAGCTAGAGGTTTTTTAAAATGTTATGTTATGAGGAGGGATAGGCCAGGATTTTAAAACTACCCTTGGGACAAAGCTTTCAGCCCCTAATAGGAGTCAAGCCCTGGTACTATTTTTTGAGCACTTACCCAGGCATGAAGGGTCCAAATCCCACAGTGGCTGAAGCACAGGTGGAGCTTGAAATGGCAGCCAAAGTGCGTCCCCAGTAGTTGTTTTGGCAGAAAATGATCCTCGCCTCGTTTTCAGGAATGCCCTTCACCAAGTAGCCCCATTTCCTGGCCAACTTGTTGGCAGCCTCTCCCCCCTCCACACCAGTGTTGGTAGGCATCAACTTGTCAAATCCAAGCAGTTTGCACGCATACTCTGCGTACACCCCAAACTGGTCATTTTGGAAGGCTCTTGAGGTCAGAGTGAGCGTTTCGCATTGCTCTTGCATGGCAGCCACAATTTTGGGATGGCAATGACCCTGGTTCAAAGCAGCATATCCGCTCAGGAAATCATAGTAGCGTTTCCCTTCAACATCCCACACAAAGATATCCTTGCCTCTGGCCAAAGCCACTGGAATTGGCTTGTAGTCATGAGAGCCATACTTGTCCACCAAGCCAAACAGATCTTGAGAGCTGTGGTGAGCCTGCCAAAATAATCCATGAATGTTTGTGAGCAGTTTCACCAATTAATTAAAACCTTGGGTTTTCCATTGGCCACCACCTTGGCCTTGGTAGGATAGGAATGATTTCCATTGGTGTTGATGATAGTTGCCTGCATCTATATTAATTAATCTGCTTCAATGCTCAGAGAAAACTTTGGCCAAAAACTTATTGCTACCTTTGATGAAGCTTCCTTGATTCCAAGAGATGAAAAAATAGTGATGAGAGTGATGACAAGTTCGGTCCCAGTCTAACCAGGATCGACAAAGACAAGTTCTAAACTTGAGCAGTGTGAATAATCCAATATGAACAAGAACTTGAGTTCCGTTGGAGCAGTGGAGGGTACTTGAGCCGTCAAGCTAATGAACAATTGAAGGCTTGGCATCTCTTTATATACTAAGTTTTTCATATAAATTGAAAATATAAACGTCGTCATCATGTGTACGTTTTGTAAGAAAACAAGAAAACGGGACAAGTTGTTGGGAGAGTGTACAACCCAGGGCAAAAACTGATCAGTTATGTTAGCGCCTCTACCTGAGAAATAACTGTTCTAAAAATGATGAACTCCTATGTGATCGGCCTCGTCTTGGTGCTGATAGTCTGGACCAACACGAGTAATTCCCTGAGAAAGCATTTAAAAGGACCAGCCACTGACCCCCCGAAATTGAAATATGCTTTTTTGAAGCCTTCAACAAGCAGCACAATTGACTCACCGAACAAATGTCACTCCCCTCAATCAATTGGAGCATTTCAGTTCATGAATTTTGCTTTGGCCGCTGGAACAGTGGCTTTCAATTTAGGTGAGGCTGTTGAACTTAGTGTGAAATTTTCCAAGTAAAAGAGGCCTTCCTAACCTGAAAATAGTTTCCAATGTGAACAACAATAATCGGAACAACAACAACAATGACAACAACAACAACATCAATTCGCAAAACATCAATATTGGAAGCAACAACAATGCTGCCAATAATAACAATGCCATCATGGTCCCAATTGGAAAGAGGAAAAAACGTGAGGCGTTATCCAAATTTCATAAGCTCATCTTGGCAATTGGAGAGCCCAGCCAAGAAAAGGCAGCACTTTTACGTCCTATAGTACGAATGCTTTTAAAATCTACGACACAAGTGGACTCATGTTACTTATTTTGAATGGCAATAGACGTCTGGGTAAAGCTACAATCAGCAGCTTGAATGGTGTGAACCAGTCAGAACTGGAACAAACTTTTGTGACAAATCAGTGTGCAACATATTGGGCTTTGACCCTTATCAATCTCGTTGATACTTTTGGAAAAAAACCTGACAGCAAACAAGATTTCCATTGAGCAAAAACTCTTCTGGAATTGATGAAAAGTAAGGGTGCACAAACACCCTTGAAATTTTTCCATAGATCTGAGCACATTTAAAGCCTTTTATTTATCTGTGACAAACTCACTAAAATGTCAGAATTTAATCGAATCAAGTGGAATCCAAGATGGCCAACCAAAATATGAGCAACACTGGCTCCCAATCTGGATCCTTGAGTGACTGCAACACAAAGAGAAAAGATTAAACAAACGATTATAATATAGGCGAGCTTCATTACCTTGGTAAACTCTGACGGATGAGATGAAAAATAAGGCAGAAATAAATGTCCACATAACATCTGGACTGGTGAAATAATCCGTGAGGCTTAATTCAGTCTGAAAATGTGCGGGCACCCAAAGAAGGGCTATCAAATTACAAAATCGACTACAGTAAGACAACAGCAGTCCAAGGAGAAGCTTTCCAAGGTTGACAGACAAGCAGCATGGGATCAGAATGATGCAAAGCATAGCCGACAAGGCTGAAAAAAAAGGCAAAGCTGTTTTTTAGCTTTTTCAAGGACGAAAAATTATGTAGCACATACCGAGTACTAGCTTGAAGCACATCAAATAGAACTCGTATTCTTGCTCAAAAAATTCGCCTGCACCCGCAGATTGAGCCCAGGCAATGTAGCCATCACAGATCAGGGTCAAAAGAGCCATCCTGATGATGAGACCCTCATAGCCACCGTTGAATAGCACATGCCTATACGCTTCCTTGGACTGCAGCACAAGGTCAATAAGCAGCAAAGGCCCATCACACTCGATGTACTTGTCACCCACTTGGCCACAAGCATTGCAAAGCATCAACTTTAAAATATTGGACTTTTTATGCAGTTCTTCATCGTACAGTTCAAACACTGGCTTGCCATTTTTGTCCAGCAACTTGGCACCGCAGTGAGTGCAAAACTTGGCTTGCTTTTGGCCCTTCATCACTACTTTTTACGTGTCATCTTGCCAGATGGTTTTCCTGAAGCGGATGTCTTGGCAGTATCTTCCTTCACCATGGGCAGCACAATTTTGTTCAATTCGTAAATTATCTCATGCTCGGTTAAGTAAGCAGATTTAAACACTAATTTCTTGTCACTGTCATGGAAAGTTAGAGTCACTGTGGGCTCACTACGATCAGACACAAATTCGTTTTTAAACGTCGTTTTTGGCCCAGTTCTCACTATTTTCTCGTTGCTTATGATTGTCATCAGCTGGAAAATGTGCAAAATTTGTTTAAAAGATAACGACGACTCACCAAACATCATATTTACCTTGCGTATTGAGTGTGAATTGGGGTGAAGTGGATCCACGCGATAAGAAATCCGCTTGACAGGCTTCAAATTGATGGCCTTGATTTGGCCTTTGTTGAGGGTGTTCTCGGTAATACGAGGTATACGGCCTTCAAAGGGCAAATAGCCATAGTGTGACCTCGACGGAGCCGCGGAAAAAATCAGCGGGTTCAAATGGCGAGTCAAAAATGTGGCAGCCATTATGCTCTTTTACTGTGTCTACTTGGTCACTTCAATGCCGAGTTGCTCGAGAAAATATGGCGAAATGTGAATGGCGGTGCAAACGATGAAATAAGTCAAAGTGGTTCCCACAACCGCGGCGTTTGCAGCTTTAATTTCTTCTTGCTCGTCCAAGGCTGATGGTCCTCCCATGCGAATCATTCTGCAATGTTCTCAAGTTGTTGTTGTGCTTTTCAGTGACAGATCGAATTTTTGGTCTCAGTCTCGCGTGCCGAGACAAAATGTCGGATCGAAAAGCAAGGCAACAATTTCGTTTTTCTGAGAAAAAAACCAGCTTCATTATGAAAAACTACTGCGCATTAATGTTTTGTAGACAATAATTTTTTATCAGTAGTTTCGCTTTGGAATCCCAAGCACTTACACTTATATTGTAAGCCTTAAAAAAAGTAGCCTCTTAATGAAAACGGGTTATGTATTTTCTCATCAAGGAGTCGGCTGAACTTTGAACCGATTTGAGCGTAATTAACAATTTTTCACATTTTATATCTCTCATTTGCGCAAACACTCTCTGGACTTTTCGAGAATCTCCTTGCAAATTTTGGGATAGTTGGGATACTTTTCAAGGATGTCATGACACACATCGATTGCATCCGTGAACCGCTTGGCCTTCATGTAGTTGAAGGCCAGCTTGTAGCCCACGGTGGGGTTGGCCTTGTTGCTAAACTTCCATGCCAACTCGTAATGCTGGGCCGTGTCCTTGTACGAGGACTTCTTCTCCATGATGTAGCCCATGTACTTGTAGGATTTTGTGCTTGACTTGTTGTGGATCAGGACTTTTCTCAGGAGCTCCGTGGCCAAGTCAAACTTGCCCCCTTGAATGTAGATATCCATGAGCAGGAGCCAGCACATTTCAAGGTATTCAGCAAGTTAAGAAAAAGTAGCCTTTGAATGAAAACACGCTATGTATTTTCTCACAAGCTGGACAGCTGAACATTGAGTGTAATTAGAACTTTTTTAAAGAAAAATATTTCATTTGCGCAAACACTCTCTGGACTTTTCGAGAATCTCCTTGCGAATTTTGGGATAGTTGGGATACTTTTCAAGGATGTCATGGCACACATCGATTGCATCCGTGAACCGCTTGGCCTTCATGTAGTTGAAGGCCAGCTTGTAGCCCACGGTGGGGTTGGCCTTGTTGCTAAACTTCCATGCCAACTCGTAATGCTGGGCCGCGTCCTTGTACGAGGACTCCTTCTCCATGATATAGCCCATGTACTCGTAGGACTTTGTGCTTGACTTGTTGTGGATCAGGACTTTTCTCAGGAGCTCCGTGGCCAAGTCAAACTTGCCCCCTTGAATGTAGATATCCGCAAGCAGGAGCCAGCACCTCTCAAGGTATTCAGCATCGTCAAAGTTCCAGCTGTGCTTGGCCACCCTCTTGAGCTGGTTCCTTGCCCTCGGAGTCTGCTTGAGGAGCTGGTAGGCAGTGGCCATTCCCATGACAGCTCCCACATTCTCCCTGCCCTGCTGCTCCATGGCAGCCAGGGAGAGAAAGTCCTGCAGCGCCTTCTCAATGACTACCTTGTTCTTGGTGGCCAATTGGAGCATGCCCTGGAGCAGCTGGAAACTCATCATTTGCTGGCCAGGCTTGGGATTCAGCTCCCTGAGCAGCTTCTCTGCTGTCCTCAGAGCCATCTCCTGGCTGTCCCTAGTGTCAGCGGTGACCTCAGAGTCCACGGACTCAAACACCTCGCCGCCCAGCATCTGGTTGTCAGGGTTGATGCAGATTTCAATCATGTTGAAGATGGCCCTCTGGCCCCACTCCTGGTCCTTCCTCGCCTTGTTGAAGAGCTTGAGGGCTTCATTGGGGTTGCCAGAGTACCACTCGAACATGCCCTTGCAAAAGTTCAGGCCTGGCTCCAGGCTGGCCCTGGTGCCCACAAACTCCTCGGATTTGGCCAGGAATTCAGGCACCCCTTCCAGGTGGCCAGTCCGCCGCATCACCTCCACCAGCCTGGCCAGGGCCACCCAGTAGTCTGGCCTTTTCTCCAGCAGGGTCTGGAAGTGCACCATGGCGGCCTCGTAGTCGTTTTTCCGGAAGGCCAAATCCGCCATCATGACAGTGGCCTCCTCGTTCTCCTTGTCCTTCCTCAGGAGGGTCATGCAGGTGTACTGACACTGGTCAAGATCATCATTCATCAGGTGGAGCCTGGCCAGGGCACACAGGGCAATGTCATCCTCAGGGTGGAAGGTCAGGGCCTCCTTGTAGTACTGGATGGCAGTGTCAAAGTCCCTATGATTGATGGCCTGCTCGGCCATCTGGTGGCAGATCGAGGCACTCAGCTGCCTATGCTCCAGGACTGCATCAGGCTGCTCCACTTGCACCCGCTTGAGCAGCTTGGCCCGGATCTCCTTGGCCTCGGAGAGGCACTTCAAGCCAGCCTCCATGTTGCCATTCTTCTCGTGCACAGTGGCCAACAGGGTGACGAATTTGGCCTGGGCCATCAGAGAGGCCAGATCGTTCGACTTGGCCTCCTCCTTCAGGGCCTCGTTGATGGCCCGCTCGGCCTTGTCATAGGTCTTGAGCTTCATGAGCAGCTCGGCCAGGTCAAATCTGAGGCTGCTGTGGTCCTCATTCTTCACGGCCTCGCGGTAATAGTTGATGGCCTTGCCATACTGGTGGGTCTTCTGAAGAGCTTGGCCCATTTTGGCGGCCAGCTGAGTGTCCCTGGGATTCCTTTTCCTGGCCTCCTCATAAATTTCGAGGGCCCTCTCAGGCTCCTGAAAGATAGGACTTGATTTATGTCAATGAAGGCTCACTCAGGAAAACCTAGGAAATTTTCGCTGTATTAGGCATTAACATAAAAAGCCTAAAGTGGCTACTTTGAGCAAAAAATGGCTATTTTCAGCCGAAAAATGACTATTTTCAGCCAAAAAATGACAATTTCAGCCAAAGATGACTATTTTCAGCCAAATAGTGGCTATTTCCGTTTGACAGGGCAATTATAGTCAATATAACTTTTTTTATCCTGCATTGCTATTTACAGTAACTATTTACAGCCAAAGTGGCAATTTACAGCCTAAGTGGCAATTTACAGCCAAAGTAGCTCTTGGCAGTCAAAGAAGATATATGCAGCCAAATCGGCTACTTACAGCCAAAGTGGCTATTTACAGCCAAATGGTTTACAGCCAAAGTGTCTATTTGCAGCCAAAGTGGCTATTTACAGCCAAATTGGCTATTTACAGCCAAATTGGCCAGCCAAAGTGTCTATTTGCAGCCAAATTGGCTATTTACAGCCAAATTGGCTATTTACAGCCAGAAAGTGGCTATTTACAGCTAAATTGGCTATTTACAGCTAAATTGGCTATTTACAGCCAAATAGTCTATGTACAGCCAAAGTAGTGCTTAACAGCCAAAATAGCTTTTTACAGCCAAAGTGGGGTATTTAAAAGCAAAGTGGCTATTTTCAGCCGCAGCCTAAGTAGTGATTTTCTGCCAAATTCGGTCTTTAAAGGTAAGTGGCTATTTACAGACAAAAGTAGCCATTTACAGCCAAAGTTAGTATTAAAAGGCAAATTGGCTTTTTACAGCCTAAGAAGCTACTTACTGCCAAAGAGGGTATTTGAAGGCAAAGTGGCTATTTACAGCCAAAGTAGCTATTTTAAAAGCCAAGTGGACAATAAATGGCAAATTAGCTATACAGGCAAAGTGTCTGTTTCCATCAGACATTGTTATAGACACCCAAAGCGACTAGTTGCAGCTAAATAGCTAGCCCAAATACACAGATTGTAAAAAATTGACTTATAAAATGTGGCTTTCAAAAAAATTGGCTAACATAATAATGGTAAGTTTTACCTGTATGGCCATGTAGGCGTCGCCCAAAAGAACATAGCTTTGAGGTGTAGGAGACTTTTCCACAATTTGCCTGTAGCAATTGGCGTACATTTTCTTGTCTTTTCTGTGATGCAGGTAAATTTGAGCCATTTTTTCCTTTGCCTGGATGAAATAGGGCTGCTCAGATCCAATTGTCCTCAGAATGTCCAACGCAGTATCAGTTTCACCTCTCTGCAGGGCAAGGTCGGCATTGGCAACAGTAAATCGTATCTCTTCTGGTGTAGCCTGTGGGCAAACATATAGCAAATTTATTTTGGTTGAGTCCCTTTGGCCCTTGGATGTTAAGGGCAATTGCCACTTTGGACATTGGCCCTTTGGACATTGGCCCTTTGGACATTGGCCCTTTGGACATTGGCCCTTTGGACATTGGCCCTTTGGACATTGGCCCTTTGGACATTGGCCCTTTGGACATTGGCCCTTTGGACATTGGCCCTTTGGACATTGGCCCTTTGGACATTGGCCCTTTGGACATTGGCCCTTTGGACATTGGCCCTTTGGACATTGGCCCTTTGGACATTGGCCCTTTGGACATTGGCCCTTTGGACATTGGCCCTTTGGACATTGGCCCTTTGGACATTGGCCCTTTGGACATTGGCCCTTTGGACATTGGCCCTTTGGACATTGGCCCTTTGGACATTGGCCCTTTGGACATTGGCCCTTTGGACATTGGCCCTTTGGACATTGGCCCTTTGGACATTGGCCCTTTGGACATTTGTCCTTTGCCCGTTTGGACATTTGCCAATTTGGATATTAGCCCCTTTGGACATTTTCCATTTGGGACATTTGTCATCTTGGACATTTGCTGCTATGGAACTTTGCCCATTTGAACATTTGCCCATTTGAACATTTGCCCCTTTGGACATTTGCCATTTTGAACATTTGCTATTTGGGACATTTGCCATCTTGGACATTTGCTGCTATGGAACTTTGCCCATTTGAACATTTGCCAATTTGGATATTAGCCCCTTTTGACATTTGCCATTTGGGACATTTGCCACCGTAGACATTCGCCGCTTTTGGAACTTTGCCTATTTGTGGACATTCAACTCTTTGGACATTTTTCCTTGAACTTTGTGGTCTTTTGTCTCAAACTAAGGTCTTTTGCCTTGAACTTTGGTTAATTGCCCCTTTGGTACATTGTCCTAGAGGACAATTTGCCCATTTGGACATTTGCCAATTTGTATATTAGCCCATTTGGACATTTGCCAATTTGGATATTAGCCCCTTTTGACATTTGCCATTTGGGAAATTTGTCATCTTGGACATTTGCTGCTATGGAACTTTGCCCCTTTGTACATTTGCCCCTTTGGACATTTGCCATTTTGAACATTTGCCATCTTGGACATTTGCTGCTATGGAACTTTGCCCATTTGAACATTTGCCTATTTGGACATAAGTTAATTTGTAATAACCCATCTCAAAGAGGCAAGCACTCAAAAGGGCAAATGTTTAAAGGGGCAAACGTAAATAAGCAATAATGTCCAAAAGGGCAAATGTCGAGAAGGACAAATGTTTAAAAGGGCAAACGTAAATAAGCAATATTGTCCAAAAGGGCAAACGTACATAAGCAATAATGTCCAAAAGGGCAAATGTCAAAGTAGGCAAACAAATAAACTCGAGGGCTAATGGGCAACATCTAAAGGTCAATAACTCCAGCCCTTCTTCGGAGGGAGGCTTGCTTCGCTCGATTTACTAATGGCATACCTGAAACTTGGACATGGCTTCTTGCATGATCCTGTTGCTTTCTTGAGACTTTCCCTGGATTCTGTAGCAATCCGCCAACTCAAGGTAAATCGTAGCTTGGTCAGTGGTGGTGAAAGCGATTTTCTTGCTCTGGTCCGGATTAGTCGAGCCAGGCTTTTTTGGCTTTCTAGCTGCTTCTTGCTCCTTGAGTGTGAGCTCAAGGGCTTTTTTGAGCGTTTTCTCAGCCTCGCTGATCTTCCCCTGGTCCTTTTGGACTTTGGCATTGATCAGGTGAAATAGAGGATGATCTTTGACCTCGAAGTTGTGGCTGAGTCCAACCTCGAGGCTTTGCTGGGCGCTCAAATAGTTCCCTTGGTACACCTGGATTTGAGCCATGAGCAAATGGGCTTCAGCCATGGTTGAGTCCAAGTTGTCCACGACATGTTGCAAAGTGCTCAGGGCAGCTTTGGTGTCTCCAGCCAGAAACCTGGCCTTTGACACCAAGAACAAGGCATCCCTGAGACCTGGACAGGCTCTTGTCACAGTCTCAAGGATCATCAGCACTTGCTTCAGGGCTGCAAAGGAAAACACTTCATTGAACTGACCATTTCAAGACCATTGAGGATGATTCACCTGAAGGCACAGCTTGGCCTTGCTGCACTGGATCATTGGGAGCATAGAGCAAGTACTCCTTGACCAGATCCGCAACAAAATCCGGATTCAACACTGTCAGGTAATCAAATCCGAAAATCATTCCCCTGACACATCTGAAAATGATCAGGGAGAGCATCATGAGCATCCTGTCAAGGGTTTTCAGGGATCTTACTTGAAATGGGAATCCACTGCTTCATTCAGAAGGGTCAAGACTTGATCAGACACTTGGTTGGTCAGCCTGCCAAGCAAGGCACTCATGTAGAGAATTTCAGACCTGTTTGAGGCATTCTGACTGGTCGTCCCCACTCCTCCAGGTCCATTAGTTTGTATTTCTATAAGGCAGCGGAGGGACAAATTTGTCCGTTAGAGGGCGCTTCTCATTGGAAAAACATATACATGTTCTTCTGAAAGGCACAGAAAAGTGGCAGCAAACCTAACCTAAATGAATTCGACCACCTGAAAGGTCTTTCATGTGGTTTTTCAGGGGCCAAATGCCTGAATCGATTTCCGGCGCCCATCACAACATAAGAATTTGAAAAGCTACTTTTGCCCCTTCAACAGCTCATTTTTTTGAAAAATATGCTAAATACACCCACCCCAAAATTTGAAAATGAAGAAAAAATTATTTCAATGACACTTAGCTAGAATCTTCTGTTCATGAGATATCAGCTTATTTTGGTATTCAGTACCAACTGTACTATACTTTTTGCAACATTTATTAACTTGATGCACATTGCATAAAGTGAATTTTTGCCTAAAAATTGCTAGGTCTTTTTAGAACTTTCAATTTTAGAGGGGGTCATAGAAGTAATATTTTTTAAAATAACTTGAACGGTTTAGGCAGGAGCTGTTTTTATATCTTATGTAGTGATGGGCGCCGGAAATTGATATAACCATTTTTACAGCCTCGAAGCAGCTGGTTGAAGAGGTTTCAAAAATTATAAGTTGTTGGGGTGGTCGAATTCATCTCGGATAGGGTGTCTTCTATCAACTTACTATGAAGGGTTCGTTTGGCACAAAATTTGAAATCCTGGTCTATCCCTGCCTATGACACAAATTCTCAAAAAACCCTGTATCTCTTATATGGGACATTTTTCTGGCAAAATGAATAAAATTCACCATATCTGAAATTGTAAGATCCAACTTTTTTAACTTTATAATGAAATCGCTAGGGTGAACATGAAAGGAGATACAAGCTCGCAAAAAACGTTTTCTAAAGTGGTATAACACTTTTAAGTTGATTTTTTAGTCACATGGTGTTTCAGCTTTAAAAATCTCCTTTTCTAGGCATTTTAGAGACTTGCATATCAAGTCAAAAAAGTTAGAGCACACAATTTGGAAGGTATTTTCATCTACAAATATTCTTACAAAACACAAAAATGTAGAAGTTTTTTTTAAATTTCAAGGTATAGGTAGGGAAAGGCCAGGATTCAAAATACCAAATGAACCCAAGGGAAATAAGCTTTCATATAAATATTGTTGGTTTGGGTCAGATGTCTAAGTAGCTTTTTGAGCAAGCATGTTTGGAATAACTGTCAACCGTGAAACTTGTGTAACGATTTACCAGGCTCAAAAAATTTGGCTTCAACAATGAAAAGTTTGAAATTTTGTGTGAGTTGCTTAATGATTTTTGGCTTGAAAGGGTGCTATTTTGTACATAGATTATGCCATCTTAATGAAGTTTTTGGCACTAGAAATCTAGAAGCTGAACAATCGCCGATTTTCGATCATTGATGTAGCATAGCAAAGTCAAATGTACTAAGGTCAAGCAGCTTGGCTAGATGGCGCTGCGAATCTAGCAACTTTACGCCTTTGGCTTAAAGAGATCAACGTTAGGTGGCGCTACTGCAGAATGGAGGGAATACCAGATGTGAGCTTTTTGCGCATTCAATCGTTTTGGCGCTTTTGAGGGGGGAGTGGCGAAAAATGGTTAAGTTTAGTGAATCATTCCTTTTTTGTCTGTATGATTTGCAGTATAAGGATCATGACCCAGAATTGAAACTATTTTAATGATAAAATTAGCAAAAATGGGCTACTCTTGCCTTTGAGAAAATCCAGTTGCTCCTTTCCTACTTCATATTGCCCATCCAGGATTTGGCATGACACAATTCCACTCAAGGCAATGATTGAGGTCTCATCAAGCTTGGTTGCAGTCTTGTAGAATTTCTGGGCCTCTTTAATCTAGCAATCAAATAAATTAGAGCCTTACTAAAAAAATCAGAAATGTTTACCTTGCCCCTTAAAATGCACTGTCTGCCCACTTCAGCCATTGCCATTGAGTTTGTGGATGCAATGCTTGCAGCTCTTTCAGCAAACATGCTGGTGGCCTCCAAAACAAGGGCATTCCTCCCACAAAGTCTGGAGAACAGCTGAGCATTGCAGGTGAACTGGTAGGCATTTTTGGGCTCCACTTTTTCCAGCTCTGAAAACAGCCTTTTCAGCTGCAAGGCTGCCTCCTCATAGGCGCCTTTTCTGCAAACCAGCTGCAGAATCTTGAACTTGAGAGCCTCAACATTTTTGGGCTCAAAGGCCACAACTCTATTGATGGTGTCCTCAGCCTGCTCCCAATCCTGGAGGGCCAGCTCCACTTTGGCCTTTTCAATGAGGGGTGGAGCAAACTTGGAGTAGGACACAATCAAGCTGCTCAGCACATCTTTGGCTTCCTCGAAATTCCCACTCATTTCAAAGAATTTGGCCTTGCCAAAGAGAGCCTCAATGTTCCTGTTGTTGGTCTTCAGCACAGACTCAAAGTATTGAATTGCATTTTTGCTGGTGCTTTCCCTCAGGCTCAGCACCTGGTGATACAAAAAAAGATGCTTAGGTCTCCTGAGGATAATTTTGATCTCACCTCAATCCAGCCTTTCAAAATGAGGCCATCCTTGTTCAAAGGGTTGATTTTGAGCAGCCTGTCCACATATTCACGGCCTTTGTCCACCTTATCCACATAGAGCAGAAAAATGCCAGCAAAGTAGAGCGCCTGGTCATCAGCCCTTTTCCGCTCATCCTTCAGCTTGGAGTCGTACAAAGCAACAGCCTCTTTGTCGATGGTCAAACATTGCTTGTGGGCATGAATGAGAGCCAAAAGGGAGCCTAGCATGACCTAAAAGCATCCATAGTGCACCAAATCAGCATTTAAAAGTGATTTTCAGTTCATTTTCACAGCGAATGAGACCTCCTGCTCATTATTGCGCCGGACGCTCACCAAAAGCGCCAAAAAGGCAGCAGTGGAAAAGGAAGTCATCTGGCAACACTTTAATCCCTCTACAGTGGCGCCATCTGATATATGATCGTTTCGCGGAAAATTAACTCCTGTTTACCTCAGGGTAGCCCTGTAATGGGTCAAGCTCCCTGATACCTTCTTGGGTTCTTCCTTCCAGAACCAGAGCAACTCCATAAAAGAACCTGAACACGGGATCACCACTGAAGCGTTTCATCCCCTCAACTGCAGCCACCTGGAAAGCAAAGAGAATGCCAAAAATAAATGGGTAAATTGGATATATCTTCTAGCATACCTGCATTGAGTGGTAGTACTTTTCTCGGGCAAAATAGTGAATTTTGCCCTTGATCAAAGTGTCTGGATCAGCCATGTTGATCTGCTTCACTGGCCCAGGTATGAAAAAAGCTCTCTACCTGAAACTGGCTTTCTACTTGGGGAAGAAACCAAATGAAGGCAATTAGTCATTGATAATTTTATTGGGTTAAAGATAAAGTAGCATCCATTTGTTCTGACAGTCAATTTCAATTTCGGTTTGAATCGTTGCTTTCGTATGTGATTAAAAGGCCAGCATCGACCGGTTCCATACATGAGGGACATGTAAAGCTTCGCATTAACCAGTTGTCAATGCATTCTGTGTGAAAAGTGTGCAAGCAGGGCAAATAACGGACGGAATCTCCCATGGCGAAGTCGATCATGCAAATGACGCACCTGCAACATAGAAAATTTCCATTATTTCTACTTAGGTGTCCAAGTTGAATGAGCTTCGGATTATTTGAGCAGCAGCAGAGCTTCTTTTTTTGAATCGTAATTTTTTAGAAAGCAGATATTGGACTCACTCGTTGCTCTTTTTGCTGCTGCTGCCATCAAATGACAGGATTGGCAAGTGCTGAATCAAGCCTATTCTCCTTGCAATCATGATTTGCTCATCAACTGTGAGCTGATGAGCTTGTCTCGCCACATTCGGACTAGGATAGAACAAGGGGCCTCTGTTGTCTTCCAATGCCTGCAAAAATGCAAAAATATTTTAAATATAAATAATTGCAAGCTGTCACTCAGTGTGCAAGTCTGAGTCACGTTTCACACATGATTGCAATTGAAACTTTGCACATGCTGAAATGTTCAGCGGATGACTCAATTTGCAAAATGGTAGAATATTTACCCCGTGGACGTCATAGGGATCTTCATGTGGAATCAACTGGTCCTCGTCTGGAGCCACGACAATGCCCAAGCAGCTCGCAAAAGCCTCGCGAATTCTTCTGCACAGCCTCGAAATGTGCTTTAAAAGCCTCCGCCATAGTGACACGCGAACTCCAGAATCCGTTCCAGCCAGTTTTGCTATCTTGATTGAGACTTTTTTCTTCAAAAAATATTGCCTCGCTCAAATCCTTGTTCAATCCGCGTTGAGATACTTGAGCAATAGTTGAGCTTCTAAAGTTGAGATTCTTGTTTTGAACTTATCAGCTGAGATAGCTTCAAGTGGAACGGGCTGGTTTTTCTAAAGCCCATCTCACTTTTAAGGAAGCTCATTAAAAAAAGCTTTATTTAAACACAAACTCACATATTAACTCCATTTTAAGTTGCTCGGATCAAGAATGTTGTACTGATCTTTTATAATATTTACAATATTTGAAATTTGACGGAAAATTTAAATCCTTTTTATTCGAATTAATAAATTATTTAAAAAACTCGTCAAAGTGAAGTGCGTTAAAAAAGCCGTTAATCTGAAATCTTTATCACAAACAAAAGGCGTGAATTGGACGAATTTCTGCCAAATAGAGAATAATTTTAAAGAAATGGCGCTTCAAATGAGGCGGCTCGCTTCCCAACTTTCCCTATGTTGGCTGTGACGCGATGATGGGCAGTCGGGCAGAACGATTCTCGTCGTCTTTGTGGTGGAAGAAGACATAGCAGCTGAATAATATCACTTCGGGAGTGTGACGTGACGTAGTCAGTGGTGAGGCCACTGAAACCACTGCTGTGCTAAGGAAAAGATCCTTTCCTTTGGAGCCCGGCGTCTGAGGAAGAAGTGCATCATCAACGGCAGAAGCAAAATGGGGATTTCCCAGGAGGAGATCGTCATAAATGCCCAGACGGTGACCAAGGGGCTGGAAGCCCTCCGAGCCGAGCACCAGAGCCTCTTGAGCAGCCTCAAGGGTGTGGCTGCGGCCTCGGAGGAGCCGGTGAGCAACGAGGCCAACCGAAGCGAGAAAGCCATGCTGCTTGAAAAGTCTTTGGAAATGATCGATCTTGGGCTCGGCGAGGCGCACGTCATGGCTGCTCTGGCCTCGCATTTACAGGTGCGTGTCTCCATTATTATTGCCCGACAAGAATTTTTGCCAAGTTTTCTGAAAGTTTTTGTAACGTGTTAGCACTCCTTCGTTTTACCCATGTTGAGTTCATGTCGTCATTGACATTAACTGCATAGCCGACAATGAGTAAAAATCAAAGGTGAAATGGCAAATTAATGCTTTCGATTCTACTTTGGCGTCAAGGCTGTTAATGTTACATACAGACATAAACTCTATGTCGATATATCCAAGATGATGATATATCATAAGTACAAGTTCGATCATCTTGGTACAAGTTTCAATTATGGTCATTTTGGCCTCTATGTCATTGAGGAATGATAACAGCCGTAACCTCCTAATAAAGACAAATCAAATGTGATATAAGCTAATTGATGCTTTTGATTTTACTTAGGCATCTAGGCAGTAAATGTTACATAAAGACATAAACTCTATGTCGATATATCCAAGATGATGATATATCATTAGCACAAGTTCGATCATCTTGGTACAAGTTTCAATTGTGGTCGTTTTGGCCTCTATGTCGTTGAGGAATGTTAACTGCCGTAACCACCTAATTAAGACAAATCAAATGTGATATAGCTAATTGATGCTTTCAATTTTACTTAGACACCTGTTACATGAATGTTGCATGAAGACATAAACTCTATGTCGTTGAGTAACATTAACTGCCGTAACTTTAGAAAATCAAATGTGATATAGCTAATTGGTGCCTTTGATTTAATTTAGGCGTCTAGGCAGTTAATGTTACATGAAGACATAAACTCAAAGTCAATACAACGCACAAGTTTCAATGATGGTTATTTGTGCGTTTGAGGTCGCAGAATTTCATGATTTCATAACAATGAATTTTATTTCTTGCAGGCTGTCGAGGCTGAAAAGCAGAAGCTGAGGTCGCAGGTCAAGAGGCTGTGCCAGGAAAATGCCTGGCTCCGCGACGAGCTGGCCACGACTCAGCAGAGGCTGCAGGCCTCGGAGCAAGCCGTGGCCCAGCTCGAGGAGGAGAAGAAGCATTTAGAGTTCATGAACTCGATCAAGAAGTACGACGCCGAGAGCGGCAATGGCGAAATGAGCGAGTCCTCAATGACGACGACGACCGCGGGCGAAGGAGGAGATCAGTCCATGATTTCGACCACCAAAGATGCCGACATTTTCGGGGATGATGGCGACGAGGACAATCGAGGCCAAGGCGGCCAAGACGCCAGCGGCAACGTCGGCTCGGCCTCGCAGTACGTCAATCAAGCCAATGCTGGCTACGAAATCCCCGCGCGATTGCGAACCTTGCACAACCTCGTCATTCAGTACGCATCGCAAGGCCGCTACGAGGTGGCCGTACCGTTGTGCAAGCAGGCCCTCGAGGACCTCGAAAAGACCTCGGGCCACGATCATCCGGATGTCGCAACCATGCTGAACATATTGGCTTTAGTGTATCGTGATCAGGTAAACAATCTACTCCTACTTTTAAAACAGTCCTCAGCCAGAAAATTAAAAAAAAGTAGCAGCTAGGAGTTTTTTTGTTATTATGTTATGAGGGAATTATTAATTTTTAACTTTGTGCCAAATGAACTCAGGGGAGATGAGCTTTCAGATAATGTATGTTTGCCAAAAGGATTTTTCAGTTTGGGTTGAACAGCTTCTAAGGATTAGTTAATGGCACGACTTGGGAGCTAGGCTCCAGAGTCTGGAAGGATCAGGAAAAATATGGCATTACAGTCTAGCATTCCGGAATTCTAGCCAATATCTGCCAGCTCTCAAGTGGCCACTTGTTTTATAAGTCTGGGTGTCAACACTTGCACCTGGGAGAAAAGTTGGACAAGTTCCTTGGTCCAATTTCCTTGATTTTTGCCCCATAAAATCCATATTCAAATAAGGAATGAGAGCCTCTGTAAGCTTTCTACTGCTGCTAGTCACTGCTAGTTTACTATAAGCCAAAGGCGTAAAGTCGCTTGATTCGCAGCACCATCTATCCAAGCAGCTGAAGCAAGTACATTTGTCATGGCTTTGCTTCATAGGCGATCAAAAATTGGGCATTGTTGTGCTTTTGGAGCACTTGCTCCAAAAACTCGATTAACAAGACATAATCTACATGCAAAATGGCACCCTTTCAAGCCATAAATCATTATGCTAGCCTAACAACTTTAGCAAGTACATTTGACATGGCTTTGCTTCATAGACGACCGATAATTGGCAATTGTTTGGATTTATGAGCGCTTGCATCGAAAACTTCATTAACATGACTTAATCGACAGACAAAATGGCACCCTTTCAAGCCATAAATCATTTAGCGTCTCACGCAAACTTTGAAGCTTTTCAGTGTCGAAACAGTATTGTTCGAGCCTGGCCCCGAAAATCATCCAATCAAGTTTCAGATTGTAATCACTCGAAGAGTTTTTCGCTTGGCAGTTTTTCCAAAGAGACTTGCTCACGAAGCGCCATCTGGCGAACAAGGTTGTCCCTCCCCTGGCTTATTATAGGATGTACAGATCATCTTGGGATGTACATGATTGTTTTACAGAACAAGTATAAGGAGGCCGCGAATTTGCTCAACGATGCCTTGGCCATCCGCGAGAAGACTCTGGGCGAGAACCACCCTGCGGTGGCTGCGACGCTCAACAACCTGGCCGTGTTGTACGGCAAGCGCGGCAAGTACAAGGACGCGGAGCCGCTGTGCAAGCGCGCCCTCGAGATCCGCGAGAAGGTGCTCGGGGCCGAGCACCCCGACGTGGCGAAGCAGCTCAACAACCTGGCGCTGCTCTGCCAGAACCAGGGCAAGTACGAGGAGGTGGAGAAGTACTACCAGCGCGCCCTGGCCATCTACGAGTCCAAGCTGGGCCAGGACGACCCCAACGTGGCCAAGACGAAGAACAACCTGGCCTCGGCCTACCTCAAGCAGGGCAAGTACAAGGAGGCCGAGATCCTGTACAAGCAGGTGCTCACGCGCGCGCACGAGCGCGAGTTCGGCTCCATCGACGAGTCCAACAAGCCCATTTGGCAGGTGGCCGAGGAGCGCGAGGAGAACAAGAACAATACGGAGCAGAGCGGCGGTGGCGGCGCCGGACCCTACGCGGAATACGGAGGCTGGCACAAGGCGGCCAAGGTCGACTCGCCCACCGTCACGACCACCCTCAAGAACCTGGGGGCGCTGTACCGCCGCCAGGGCAAGTACGAGGCCGCGGAGACCCTCGAGGACTGCGCGCTCCGCTCGCGCAAGGACGCGCTCGAGAGTAGTGGGAAAAAGGCCGCAGTGGCACATAATCATTCGGACCTGGCTGCGGCTGGTGGCAAGCGGCCAAGGTCTTCGTCCAAGGAGCGGCTGCGGGAGAGGCCGCCTGGCCTCAATAGAGGCTCCCGCGAGTCACTCGACTCCGCTCAATATGACGAGGAGCACCAAGGGCCGGGCATCAAGACAAAGATATTCCACGCCCTCGGCCTCAACTCGTGAGGAATTGTATACCAAAAATGAAGCCAATAACCTTTTTACTGAAACAACTGCTGGCGTCGCCGTCACTAATCGCAAAGAGATATTTTCCGACGGACTATGGAGCTTGATCATGCTATCACCACCATCCTTGCTAGGACAATAGTGTTCTGAAAAACTACTATTATTTGCACACAACATTCAATTTTTTGTGCTCCCCACAATCAATCATTAGTGATTTCCATCTATTATTATTATTACTATTATATTACATGAAATAATATAAACCGCTTATAAGTTATCAGTCTACATCAATCCTGGGCATAGGTACTGCTCTTCAATATGAATCAGCCTCAGCAGCACTTTTCAAATATTATGTTGCGAATGGCACATCAGGACTTTGCTGCTACAGGAGGCAAGCTGCCATGGTCTTCGTCCAAGGAGCGGCTGCGGGAGAGGCCGCCTGGCCTCAATAGAGGCTCACGCGAGTCCCTCGACTCCGCTCAATATGACGAGGAGCACCAAGGGCCTGGCATCAAGATGAAGATATTCCACGCCCTCGGCCTCAACTCGTGAGGAATTGTATACCAAAAATGAAGCCAATAACCTTTATACTGAAACAACTGCTGGCGTTGCCGTCACTAATCGCAAAGAGATATTTTCCGACGGACTATGGAGCTTGATCATGCTATCACCACCATCCTTGCTAGGACAATAGTGTTCTGAAAAACTACTATTATTTGCACAGTACATTCAATTTTTTGTGCTCCCCACAATCAATCATTAGTGATTTCCATCTATTATTATTATTACTATTACTATTATATTACATGAAATAATATAAACCGCTTGTAAGTTATCAGTCTACATCAATCCTGGGCATTGGTACTGCTCTACAATATGTGACAGCCCCAGCAGCACTTTTGCGGGTACTTGGGCAGGTAGATCTTGTTCTCGTAGCCGTACACGTAGAACACATGCAGCTTGGCCTTCCATTCATAGGTGACTCGTGTGACAGGTACGATCCGGACCTGGAACAGCCAACATTTCAACAAAAAGTCCAAGGCCAATGAAAGCCAGAAATCGTCCCAAGTTATCTGAACGTAATTGTAAAATGTTGAGTCCTTGGTTTAACTCATGTGGAGTTTGTGTCGCTACGAAACATCAACTGCCTTGCCACCTATGCCAAAAAAAATGAATGTGGATTTGCAAATTGGTGTTTAGGATTTCACTTAGGTGTCAAGGCAGTTAAAGTTATTTAATGACATTAACTCTAAGCTGATGAAATAATCAAGGTTATTCATGAGGTCTCAGAATTTCTGGAAGTGCAAGACAACATAAAAATTCTAATACATACGCCAGAATAACCATCATTGAAACTTGTACGTTTCATCAACACTAAGTTAACATCATTATGAAACATTGTCGCCTAAGTGAAATCCAAAACGCCAATTGGCAAATCCAGATTCGATTTTTTCAGCATCGGTGGCAAGGCAGTTGATGTTGAATAGCGACATAAACTCCACATGGGTTAACCCAAGGACTCAACATTTTACAATTACGTTCAGATAACTTGGGACAACTCTTAAATTCTTCGTTCTGATGAAGGAGGACAAGTGTGTACCTGGTGACGTTGGCGGATGACCTTGTGGTCAGAGAACGAGTTGAGGTGGTTGAACACAAGGCTGGTAGAGGCCTCCTTGATGCCGAGGCTGTCGCCAAAGGCCTCGATGGGCTTGATCCGCGAGGCCTCCTCCTCATAGGCAACCTGACCAGACACATCCCGGATCAGGTCGGTGGGCAGGTCGAGCCTCTCGATGATGTGCTCCGCGGTGTTGGTCTTCCACGTGATGGAGAGCTGGATGTAGCAGCGGATGTGGCCTCCGCCATCGCATGTCGCGCAGTTCACCTTGCCCTTGGAGCCGCATTTATTGCAGTCCTGTTGCCCATGTCCGTGCTTCGAGTGCTGGCAGTAAAAGCATCGCTCACGATAACCAGAGCTTTCGTGCAAGTAGCCCTCGCCGTGGCACTGAATGCACCGAGAGAAGCCTTTGCCGTTGCAGTCGCGACAGTTGAGGCCTCCACTGCCACGGCATTTGTGGCACGATTTAATGCTGGCCGTGTTAGGTACCTGCCAAAAGAATCACCATTCCATTGGAAATCGATATACTTGGCTTTTCCTTGGCAGTTTCAGTGAAATAGTTGAAAATACCAGAGGTGGATTTTTACAGCTCTTAAGATTTTTGGCATTTTCGGATGTGAAATGGGGGCAAAGTGTTTTTGCTGTACTGGCAACTTTGCTCAAAACAAATCGCAGCTCCATCTTGCGGATTTCTCATGTAATGTAACTTATTGCCTTACTTAATCTAGGAACTTTTTTGGATTATTTTGTGTTTTCACTTTGTCACTAGATGGTGCTACTGTAGAATGGGAAAAATACCAGAGGTGGTTTTTCACAACTCTTAACATTTTTGGCATTTTCGGATGTGAAATGGGGGCAAAGTGTTTTTGTTGTATGGGCAACTTTGTTCAAAACAAATCGCAGCTCCATCTAGCAGATTTCTCATGTAATGTAACTTATTGCCTTACTTAATCTAGGAACTTTTTTGGATTATTTTGTGTTTTCACTTTGTCACTAGATGGTGCTACTGTGGGAAATGGGAAAAATACCAAATGTTTTTTTCGGTATGGGTGTTTTGTTGCATTTTCGGCTGTGAAAAGGTGGCAAATTGTTTTTGTTGTATGGGCAACTTTGTTCAAAACAAATCGCAGCTCCATCTTGCGGATTACTAACTTAATGTAACTTATTGCCTTACTTAATCTTGGAACCTTCTGGGATTATTTTGTGTTTTCACTTTGTCACCAGATGGTGCTATTGTAGAATGGGAAAAATACCAGATGTTTTTTAATGCTTTTTGTGTTTTGTGGTATTTTCGGCTGTGAAATGATGGCCAATTGTTTTCTTTTCACGCGCAACTTTTTTCAAAACAAATCACAGCTCCATCTTGCGGATTACTACAATAATGAAACTTATTGCCTTATGAAATCTAGGAGCCCTTTAGGATTATTTTGTTATTTTGTTTTGCACATTGTCACTAGATGGCGCTACTGTTGAATGGGATTATTGGTCAAAAATTGCATTGTTTGCCACGCAACTTTAATCTAAACAAATCACAGCTCCATCTAGCGAATTCTAGCCGCATCCTTTTTTTGGTCACTTATTCAGTGCATGGTTTTTCACACTTTTTGTGTTTTGCGGCGTTTTTGGCTGTGAATTGGTGAATAATTGTACTGTTTTTCTCGCAACTATAATCAAAACAAATTGCAGCTCCATCTCGCGGATTAATTTTGTAGCTTGTCTTGGTAAATCAGGCGTAGTGGGCCGCGGCCCTTTTGGATTATGCGGCACAGCCTTCAGTATAGAAGCCTTTTCTGCTCTAAAGATGTGAAAGGGTCATAAACATGCACATTATCAGTCAGCATTAACGGTAATGGATGATCATGTTAGCGACCCACCCCTTGAATTAATCGGCAATGATTGCCCTAGCTCGATTCTTTTCCCCTTCATAACATGTTATTCAGCTTTATTATGCTTGTACAGAGAAGTTTTGCCTGCATAATTTAATATGCTAACAGAGAGCTCTAAGGTCAATAAATACGAAAAAGCGCCAAAACGATTGAATGCGCGAAAAGCTCACATCTGGTATTCCCTCCACTCTGCAGTGGCGCCACCTAACGTTCATCTCTATAAGCCAAAGGCGTAAAGTTGCTAGATTTGAAGCGCCATCTAGCCAAGCAGCTTGACCAAGTACATTTGACATTGCTATGCTACATATACTACATTAATGATCAAAAATTGGTGATTGTTCGGTTTCTAGATTTCTAGTGCCAAAAACTTGATTAACATGAAATGATCTGCTTACAAAATGGCCAAGCCAAAAATCATTAAGCGTCCTTAGCTAATTTTCAAGCTTTTCATAGTTGAAACCATATTTTTTGAGCCTGGCACCACAAATCAACCAATCAAGAATCAGATCATATTCGCTTTATGAGTTTCCCGCTAGACAGTTTTTTCAAAGATACTCGCTCACAAAGCGCCATCTAACGGAAAAGTTTATCCCTCCACTGGCTTATTGCTCTAGTTTGAGGCCTTGCAAGTGTTTGTGCTTTGGAAAATTGCAAAAAATACTTTAAGATCCCTTTACTGATAATTATTGTACCATAGAATAGAAGCAGAAAGTGCCTGAATTTCAGGGCACGTAATTCTGTTTATGCAGCAAACTTTCCCACTGAATTATTGATGACAATGCAATAACCTATAACAACTGCTGAGTACTGGCATGTAACACGAAAATAGTGCTTAAGCATAGTCATCAAAAAGAGGATATATATCCTGATCCACTTAGCCTTTAACCTGATCTATGATAATTAACCAAACTTTGTGTGCCAATCAACGCAATGCTTTGCACTAACAGAACTGTTTTTTCCTTAATGTGCGCAGCAAACGGCGCTAGATGGCGCGGCAATTTGTTTTGGTTGTTGCTGCGTGAGGCGCCAAACAGTTGTTCGCCATTTCATAGCCTAAAATGCCAAACAACACAAGTATAATAAAAACCACTTCTGGTATTTTTCCCTTTTTGCCTTGGAATGGGCTGGAAAGCATCTCTTGCATTTTTAATCGATCAGGCCTGACATTTTACGTCCCCGACAGCCATAAAATGTCACAACATGAGAGAGAAACGACGACGACATGTCCAAATGGCTCGCTATACTGTTCAGAGTTATATGGCACATATCCCAAAATGACCACATATATACTACATACTTGGCCCATTTTTCCTCAGTGCATTTCCATAAAAGTGTCACGTGCAAAGATGTCAATTCTGGGTCATGATCCTCTTATACTGCAAATCATACTGACAAAAAAGGAATAATCCGCCAGATGGCGAAGCTGTTTGTTTTTAAAAGAATTCTCGCAATAAACTAAACCGTTTTTTGCCACTCTCCCCTCAAAAGCGCCAAAACGATATAATGCGCGAAAAGCTCACATCTGGTATTCCCTCACCTCTGTGGCGCCACCTAACGTTCATAAGCCTTGCATTTGAGCGTAAGAAAATATAGAGGGAGCTCATTTCCTGCGTTTCTGAAAATTCCTCCGCTGATTTTAGGCCTCTGAATGCAGCAGCTTTTCCATTTGCTTTCATATAAAAACTGATGATATTGTAGCATAAAACCAAAACATGAGCAGTCATTTGAAGACATTTGCAAAATGTTAGTGTTTTCTGAGAATTTTCTTTTTGCCAAAAGCATAGTTCCAATTGATATTGAGTTCTTGGGTGAATATGCCATGCACAAACAGAGATTTTTTTACCAAAATTGTTGTTGATAAAAATACTAATAAGTTTACTTTCATCATTTTCAAAAATACTCCATAGGTCTCAAGAAAAACTCAAAAATCCTTATTTCCCTTTGCTACGCCGCTGCGTTGATACTAGCTCTATTTTCACAATAGGGGGCGCTATTTACCCTCGACGGCAGGGGCTATTAGCCAAAGGCGTAAAGTTGCTAGACTCGCAGCGCCATCTAGCCAAGCAGCTTGAGCAAGTACATTTGACATGGCTATGCTACATTAATGATCAAAAATTGGCAATTGTTCGGCTTCTAGATTTCTAGTGCCAAAAACTTGATTAACAAGAAATGATCTACTTACAAAATGGCACCCTTTCAAGCCAAAAATCATTAAGCGTCCTTAGCTAATTTTCAAGCTTTTCATTGCTGAAACCGAATAATTTGTTGAGCTTGGCACCACAAATCTGCCAATCAAGCCTCAGATCGCATTAGTTTTAAGAGTTTCCTGCTTGGCAGTTATACAAAAGATACTTGCTCTCAAAGCGCCATCTAGCGATAAAGTTTGTCCCTCCGCTGGCTTATTGCTCTAGTTTGAGGCCTTCCAAGAGTTTGTGCTTTGGAAATCATCTGACCTGAACGAGTCGGACTTCGTCCTTAAATGCTTGAGCTGGCTCCTCAAAGATCTCCCAAGGCAAGGGAGGAATGCCACTGCCAAGGGCTCCTCCTCCATTCAAATCGTATCCGTGTCGCATGGCCGCGTAGGTCCAGGCTGTCTCTCGCTTTTCAGTGAAGGTCTGCAGCTCGTAGTGGTAGGCAGGAAGGTACTCCATTTTCTTCACCGCCATGTTCTTGGCCGCGGCCTTGCCGTAGCAGCAGTGGCTGGCGATGTGGGAGAGCATGGCAGCCCTCACTTGCGCCTCGCTGAGCTTGGGCTCCATTTCCGGCGCGATCATCACCTTGGCTCCGCTTGGGACCTACAAAAAGGATCAGCCAGGGTCTGAGACGTGCTGCTGCTTTCCTATACATGGTATTGAATTGAGGTCAGTAGAGCTTCCAAGCCTTTCTTTCCCTATACTGTGAAAATGCGACTCTGTCATTATGCGACTCTGTTAAAATCCGAATCTGTTAAATTGCGTACATGCAAAAATGCGAATCTGTTAAAATGCGATGATGCAAAATCCAAGTATGTAAGAATCCGTACCAAATAGACATCTTGTCTGTTAAAACGTGTTTGCTAATTCTAATTTCAGATTCCTAGACTTATAGGAAAATTGGGAAGAATAAAGCGTAGCTAACGTAATTACTAAAAGTTGAGCAAACCACAAAATCACTTCAATGAAAGCCACTACTTTGCTATTGTTTAATTTTGATTTTACTGTTTATTCCAGAGCGAAAATTCGCTGATCGGATTTTCGCAGACCTACCAACTTAACTGAATTGTCTCGGATTATTTGAGCAAAATCAATGTCACCTTAATGCTGGCCTTGTTTTCGTTTCCCTCCTTGCTCGGCGGAGGATCTTGGCCATTGGCATTGGCAGCCTTTTCATCAAGGCTGGCATCACCGATGGCAGCTGGCTCTTCTTCCGGATCCTCCTCAAAGGGCGGGGGTGGCACTGAGGTGGCATCAAAGGACACCATTTCGTAGCCCTTGATGCAATCCAGGATGTCCAAGGGCGGAGCCGAAGGCCAGTCCTCGATGTCATCCTCGTCCTCTTCATGGCTGAGGCTCTTCCTCTCCAAATCCTCATCCTCATCCTTCCATCCGTGACGATCTTGAACATTGTCATTCTCGTCATCATCGTTGCTCCTCTTGCCATTATTCTTCTTGGCACTTGCTGTCGTTGGCAAGGGATCAAAGAGCCCGGCATCACCAAAGTCCAAGGCCATGATTTTCAAAGGCCAAAGTTATGGTTATAATGCATGGTATTCAATGTCCGGATGAGGTGGTATTCCTGGGACGACTGGCAGTATAACCACGGTATATACTATCAAAGCAGCTTGCTTGCTTGCTTCTTGCGGTGTGGAGAGCATAGCAGTGCACTACTACAGTGCAAAACATCAACAAGAGAAAGCCATCAGTATAGCAGCATGGCGAAATAGAAAGCCTAGCTGCTCTGTCATACCACCAAATACTTTTAGAGCGAGGGCGCGGCCTCTCTTCCTTTTGGGCCACATATTTGATTATTTAAAGTGTTGTATCCCTATTTTGAGAAGCTATGATATAGCCAGGAACGCAAAAAATTAGTTCAAATTGTAGCGCCATCTAGCGGATTAGTAATTGCATTGTTGCACAACATTCAATCCTCTTCCTTGCTATTCACAACATTCTGTAGCCATGAACGCAAAAATTAGCTCATGCGTCTTTCGCAACAGCTATAGATGGCGCCACTGAAGAGTGGGGAAATTACCAGATGTAGATATTTTGCCTTCGATGCCTTTTGGCATTTTCGAAGGTCGCATGGAGGAAAGAGCGCAATGTCATGAACGACTTCTTGGAATATATTTTGTGTGTGATGTGATACATCTGGTGGCATGAGAACGATGTTTGCTCCTACTATACGCAAAATGTATATACAAATGAATCCGCTAGATGGAGTAGTGATATTTGTTTTGGCCGAAATTGCAACCTTCAAATATGCCAAAAAGCATAGATAGCAAAATATCCACTTCTGGTAATTTCACCACTCTTCAGTGGCGCCATCTATAGCTGTTGCGAAAGACGCATAAGCTAACTTTTCTGTTCATGGCTACAGAATGTTGTGAATAGCAAGGAAGAGGATTGAATGCTGAGCAACAATGCAATTACTAATCCGCTAGATGGAGCTACAATATGTTTTAGCCGAAATTGCGTATAATTTGTAGCTAATATCGCCAAAGGACCGTCAAAAATGCCATAACTCAAAGCTGGCATAAAAATTCACTTCTGGTGTATTTACCCACTATGCAGTGGCGCCACCTAAAGGAGTAGCGGAAATGCCTCAACTAAACTTTTTGAAATGGAAAAGAATTGAATCACTAGGATCTTAACACAACTATAACCCGATGGAACAGATGTTTTGGCTGAAATTGTGTACAAGAAGAGTTGGCCCTCAAAAAAATACCAGAAAATCCTACTCCAGTTCTTGTATTTTCCCACTATATACAGAGTGGCCAAACCATCAATTGCCCGAACTAAATTTCATGTTCCAAGCTAGCATGAAATATAAATGGCAAAGGATTGAATAGCGTGCTACAATGCAATAGCATCATTACTAATCCGCTAGATGGAGCAGCAGTTTGATTTAGCAGAAATTGCACCAGGGGATTGTCAAAAATGCCATAACTCATAGGTAGCCAAAATATCCACATCTAGTGTGTTTTCACTATCTATACAGTGGCGCCATCAAAAGTTAAGTGTTCCAGGCTAGGATTGAAATCTAATCCGCTAGATGGAGCTGCAATTTGTTTAACCATAAATTGCTCATATACAAGATGTAGCTATATTCGCCAAAGGACCGTCAAAAATGCCAAAACTCATAGATAGTAAAACAATCCACATCTGGTGTATTTTACCACTACACAGTGGCGCCATCTAAGGTGGCAGCGGAAAAGAGCTGAACTAGATTTATTGTTCCAGGATTGAGTCGCATTATTATTGCTTTATTGTGTGCTACCTTAGGAATTCAATCAATACGACCATTGACATACCAATCCGGCATGAAATATTTAGGCCGAAGGCCAGCGGAAAAACAGGCCTTGCAAGGTGGTTAAACGGTGTAATTTATTTCCAAGTTCATCATAAACGATTCATCACAATTGGTTGCTTGCTGTAATTGTATTACGCGATTGGTGATCACGAGCTGGACAGCGCAGCATTGGGATCCGGATCTAGCGAGAGCGCCTGAACGATGCGAGGGTCATTCTACAAGATTTTCATAAGTTCAATCTGGATTCTGATTAGATTAAATTGATTGTTACCTTGCTGCCTTCCTTGAACTCTTCGAGCGTGAGCTTGTCATCGTGGTTCTTGTCCATCTGGTCGAAGATCTTCTCCACCCTTTTCTGAGGCGTGTTCTCGTCCTCGTTGGCCGACTGCTGGCCCTGCAATATAGTATGTGAAGAAGTTGGACAAGGTTGGAATATTGGATAGACTTCAACATTACCACCATTTGGTAGATGGCATCGACAATGTCGTACATTTCCTGCCGAGTGATGTAGCCGTCATTGTCCACGTCGTACAACCGGAAAGCCCCTGTGAAAAATGAATTATCCAGCTATTTTGTCATTCACCCAACCAGAAATTGTCCCAAGTTTCAAGAATGTGATTGTACAATGTTAAAAGTCCTTCGTTTTACCCATGTTGAGTTTATGTCGTTGAGTAACATTAACTGCTCTACTGCCTATGCCGAGGAAATCAAAGGTGAAATAGCGAATAGGTGCTTTCAATTTCACTGTGGCGTCAATGCATCTAATGTTATGTAAAGACATAAACTTCATGTTGATCAAGCGTACAAGTTTGCATAATGGTAATTTTGGCATCTATGTCGTTGAAGAACATTTACTGCCTTACTGCCTATGCCAAAGAAATCAAAGGTGAAATAGTGACTAGGTGCTTTCGATTTCACTAATGCATCAAGGCAGTCAATGTTAGCTAAAGACATAAACTCCATGTTGATGAAACATGCAAGTTTGCATAATGGTCATGACGTCTCAGAATTTCTGGTTAATGCAACTTACAGTTGAGCTTCTCATCGAGGTTTCCGCGAGACGTGATTGAGAGTGCCCGGATGAACTCCTCGAACTCGATGGATCCGTCCTGGTTCTCGTCAAACACCCTGAAGACGAGGGACGCGAACTTGGTGGGATCCCCGTTGGGAAAGAACTGAGTGTAGATCTTGATGAAGCCTTGCTCCGTGAGGAGGCCGTTGGGGCAGTCCTTGAGGAAGCCTTTGTGCCATTGCTTGATTTCCTTCTCGGAGACTGGAAAACAAGACAATAAAAGTAGCATGAATAAACCAAGCTGTAAGGTGAAGGAAACTTGCAGTAGGTGTCCGCAGTCAGCTTTTCCAGGGTGTTGGCCTTCAACTTGGAGTTTCTCTTTCCCATGATGATCAAGATTGGTGGTTCAGCCTGAGCATTTGCGGCCGACAACTACGACTATATGCTTGATATCACCCCCACAATTCCTCACATGCCAGTAGCTAAAGATATCGAGATTTATGCTCTGCTTAGACCATGAAAGCTGATATTCTAGCAAGGGGCCGTCGAGGACACACACTGGGCAGAGGCTGCTGGTGATGCTGCAGCATGTAGTAGTGCTTTTGTTCGACTCCCACACCACAAGACGAGCTAACCTGCCTACAAGTTGAGAAAGCGCCTCTTCAAAATAAGAAAGTACACAGCAGTGGGAGCGCCTCGACTCCGGCCTCGACTCCGGCCTCTCTTTTTGGCCTCCACAACAAGGATGAAAGCCATGAACTGCTTTCCAACTTAACCATCTTTTTTAGCCTCATATACCCAATAAGAATGGCATTCAGGCCCAAAAAAGTGGCACAGTACAACGTTTGTTTACATATAGTTATGCTTATGTAGTAGAGAAGCGAGGTTGCGTTGACGCGCATTAAATGTTCCGCCAAATCAGAGGGGGCGATTTGTTTACATTCTACCGTTTAACGTCAAATTTGGCCAGCTCGACAGACTTGGTAGAAAGGACCTCAGCTTTCTCCTGCTCTTCTTCCACGGCCTCGAGGCCCTTTTTGCCGTTTTTCGTAGTCGATACCAGTCACGAGGCTGAAGCACTTGATTTTTACTAAGCTGACAAAATGGCCGCGATGAAGGCCGGCAAGTGCCCGAACGAGGGGCTGTCACTGACGAACCGTCTCATGCTCAACCCGCGGGATCATGCGGCCTTCCAGAACAGCCGGCATCTCGAGGTGCGGACGGCCAACGGGAAGCAGTGGATCTTCACGGTGGAGCCCGAGCCCGCCATGGCCCCGGGGCAGATCGGCTTCTCGGCCGTGCAGCGGCGTTGGGCGGGCGTGGACGTGAACGTGGACGTGACGGCGGCGGCGTTCAGCGGCAAGGACTTCATCGCCGCCATGACCATCGAGATTGACTTCTACAGCCGGAAGAAGGTGTCGAAGGAGCCCTTCAACACGGACGAGATGGTGAAGGAGTTCCTGGAGATGCACCCCAGCCAGGCGTTCACCGTGGGCCAGCCGCTGCTGTTCCAGTTCCGCAACCTGCCCCTCACCACCTGCGTCGTCAAGGCCATCGAGGTGGCCGACCTCGAGGCCATCAAGGCCGGCACGGAGGGGTCCGCGGCGAGGAAGGCCAAATTCGGCATCAGTCTGCCCCACACGGGCATCACGTTCGAGAAGGCCGACGGCTCGCCCATCTTCCTCGCGGGGTCGGCCAAGGGCAAGATGGCGCACCAGTCCATCATCAATCCGGACTGGGACTTTTCCAAGATGGGCATCGGCGGCCTGGACACCGAGTTCAACGCCATCTTCCGGCGGGCCTTCGCCTCCCGCGTCTTCCCGCCGGAGATCATGGAGCAGCTGGGCTGCAAGCACGTCAAGGGCATCCTCCTCTTCGGCCCGCCCGGCACCGGCAAGACCCTCATGGCGCGCCAGATCGGCCAGATGCTCAACTCGCGCGAGCCCAAGATCGTCAACGGGCCGCAGATCCTGGACAAGTACGTGGGCGAGTCCGAGGCCAACATCCGGAGGCTCTTCGCCGACGCCGAGGAGGAGGAGAAGCGCATGGGGCCGCTCTCCGGACTCCACATCATCATCTTCGACGAGATCGACGCCATCTGCAAGGCCCGCGGCTCCATGGCCGGCAACACGGGCGTCAACGACACCGTCGTCAACCAGCTGCTCTCCAAGATCGACGGCGTGGACCAGCTCAACAACATCCTGGTCATTGGCATGACCAACCGGCGCGACATGATCGACGAGGCCCTGCTCCGCCCCGGACGCCTCGAGGTCTCCATCGAGATCGGCCTGCCCAAGGAGGCCGGCCGCATCCAGATCCTCAACATCCACACGCGCAAGATGAAGACCAACGGCAAGATGCACCCGGACGTCGACCTCGACGAGCTCGCCAAGATCACCAAGAACTTCTCCGGAGCCGAGCTCGAGGGCCTCGTAAGGGCCGCCCAGTCCTGCGCCCTCAACAGGCTCGTCAAGGCCTCCAGCAAGGTGGAGATCGACCCCGAGGCCGCGGAGAAGCTCATGATCTCCAGGGCGGATTTCATGCACGCCCTCGAGAACGACGTCAAGCCCGCCTTCGGGGCCTCCGCCGAGGTCCTCCAGAGCTACTTGTCGCGCGGAGTCATCACCTGGGGCCAGCCCGTCCAGGATGTCGTTGACGACGGAGCCCTGCTCATCCAGCAGGCCGCCAGCCAGGATGGCCCCGGCCTCGTGAGCATCCTCCTCGAGGGCGCTCCCAATGCTGGCAAAACCGCTTTGGCCGCACTCCTCGCCAACAACAGCGGATTCCCCTTCGTCAAGATCTGCAGTCCGGACGACATGGTCGGATTCACCGAGTCGGCCAAGTGCATGATGATCCGGAAGATCTTCGACGACGCCTACCGCTCCCAAATGTCCTGCATCGTGGTGGACAATGTGGAGCGGCTCCTCGACTACGGACCCATTGGCCCAAGGTACTCGAATCTCACGCTCCAGGCTCTGCTTGTCCTGCTGAAGCGGGCGCCGCCCAAGGGCCGACGCCTCCTCATCATCTGCACCACGAGCCGCAAGGACGTGCTTGACCAGATGGAGATGCTCTCCGCATTCACCGATGTCCTCCACGTCTCCAACTTGACCAAGGCCGAGCACATCGCCAAGATCCTCGAGGACAGCAATGCGTTCACGCCGCAGGAGAACAAGAGCATCGCCAACCAGCTGGCCAAGCACCACATCAGCATCGGGGTGAAGAAGCTCCTCGGCCTGCTCGACATGATCAAGCAAATGGAGCCCAAGCATCGGGTCATCAAGTTTGTGTCCAAGCTTGAGGAGGAGGGATTCGCCACGCCCTACTAGTTATGAAAATACACATTATTAAAATGCATTTGTAGATGATGCTATCGACACCCGTGCGAATACTATTTATTCTTACTGTTATCCCAATCTATTGAGCAGTTACTGTACACACATGTGATGAACTCAAAAAAAAAGTAAAGAAATGAAGCATCATTTCGACATGATGATGACCGTTTTTTGACCTCAACATAAACATTGGGGTAAAGATGCTGCTTGGCATACTCGACATGATCAAGCAAATGGAGCCCAAGCATCGGGTCATCAAGTTTGCGTCCAAGCTTTAGGATGAAGGATTTGCTAGTATGCATTTGAAGCATCGACGCTTACACATGTACAAGTTATTCTTTTAGTTACCCTATTTTATTGAGCAGTTACTGTATTACATATTTGATGAACTCAAAAAATACAATTGAACATACAGGCCCCATTTCCACATGACGATGACCGTTTTTTGACCTCGACATGAGCATTGGGGTAAAGAAGCTGCTTGGCATGCTTGACATGATCCAGCTAATGGAGCCCAATCATAATGTCATCAAGTTTGCGTCCAAGCTTGAGGACAAAGCCTTATCAGTGATGATTCTATACATTAAATTATGTGTGCCAATTGTGTGCCTTTTAGTAGGACCCACCGCTGAGACCATTGTTGTTAATGTAGCACACAACCCAAGCACACAATAGCCCACAATGGCACACAATGATATCACACAATGACACACAATGATGTCATACAATGATGTCACACAATGATGTCACACAATGATTGCACACTATGGCACACAATTGCACACAATGATTGCACACTATGGCACACAATTGCACACAATGACACACAATTGTGTGCCGTTGTGGGCTATTGTGTCCTTGGGTTGTGTGCTACTTTAGTAAAAATGCTCTCAGCGTTAAATGGCCCATGTTTTAGCATCATCTTAGAAAAGCAAAGTCAGAAAATTAGTCTGTTTACAATAACAAAAGCCGCATCAAATTATCTTTAAATAATCTTTTCTTATACATATATGAGTTCTTTTAAGCTACTTTCATGTTTGGCGCGCAACAAGCACACAAAGGTCTCTCCAGTAAATTCTCATTATATCAGCAAAGCATAATCAGAAAATTATTCTGTTTACATTTACCAAAACTGCATCAAATAATCTTTATTTTTTGTTAAATAATACAAGGTAAATATTACTTCTTTTCATTTTAAGAAGCTGCTTTCATGCCATTGTACAATTGTGTGCCATTGAGTGCCATTGTGTGCCATTGTGGGCTATTGTGTGCCACATTAACTATCTTGGTACATTCTTGGCTTGGCATTTAATTAAAAAAGTAATAGAATTGAGCTAAAGTTTTTAGGCTTAAAAGGGACATATTTGGTTTCGTTGATGAAGTAATTGTTCAAAGTTGCATTGCCAAGTGGTTTCTTGTGCTTTTTCAGTAATTGTGTGCTGTATGTGTGCCATGTGCGGGCATTGTGTGCGATTGTGTGCCTTTTAGTAGGACCCTTAAAATACATTTGTGGAAGAAGCTATAGACACTTACACATATTTATTCTTTTAGTTACCCTACTTAACTGAGCAATTACTTTTTTACATTTGTGATGAACTCAAGAAGAAAAAGAGAAAATTTCGACATGATGGTGTGACCTAACCGTACTGTGACCTCGACGCGCGTCGATTGCTCGGCGGTCAACGTGGAAACTTGAGTTACTAGGAGAAGTCGCCAAAAGAGACGGAAATCTCACACGAACCATATCTCTCAAGGCCAACAAATGAAGCTGCATTCTGGTTTATCGAGTAAGAGTTCCAGTGTATATCATTGAGCAACAACCGCGTGCCCTTTTTACGCGAATAATCGAGAGTCACACAGTGGAACAGAGCCAACTAAATCGCATTGATTTGAATTGTGCTAAATCTAATTTAATTTTTGAGAATACTTTTAAAACAGTTTTTTGATCATTTCCTTAATTTAGAATTTGCCTACATTTCAAAGCAACCAATCTTATGCGCTAGATGGCGCTGCGATTTGTTTTGGCCAAATTTGCACCTGATAGGAAACTTAAGTATTTCGCCATTCAGTCACCAAAAATGCCAAAATGCAACAGTAGCAAAAAAAACCACTTCTGGTATTTTCCCACACTCTTAAATCAAAACAGCAAGTTAAGCTATTGATAACTAAACACATATAGATAGTATTTCTTCTGCAACAAGGGCTGTAAAGTCGCTTGATTCGCAGCGCCATCTAGCATAACAACTTTAGCAAGTACATTTGACATGGCTTTGCTTCATAGACGACCAATAATTGGCAATTGTTTGGATTTATGAGCACTTGTATCGAAAACTTGATTAACATGACTTAATCGACAGACAAAATGGCACCCTTTCAAGCCCTAAAACCATAAGCAAGTCACACAAACTTTGAAGCTTTTCAGTGTCGAAACAATATTGTTCGAGCCTGGCCCCGAAAATCATCCAATCAAGTTTCAGTTTGTAATCACTCGAAGAGTTTTTCTCTTGGCAGTTTTTCCAAAGAGACTTGCTCTCAAAGCGCCATCTGGCGAAAAAGTTTGTCCCTCCACTGGCTTATACTACACCCCACTGTGTTCATAAATTTGAGGGATCCTTGAGGTAGATCATGCAAAAAATACCACCTTTATTCATCCACCTGAACACTACCAAAGAAGTTCAAGGCTCTGCTTTGGTGCCCTTCTTCTAATGACTTATTATGCAACCAAATCACAAATGAGAAGTGGGAAGAAGCCAATGTATTCACACATATAATAACTGCTTCGAAATTGATTTTTTGGCTTTAGTGGGAACTGCTGATCCAATCTAGCTTCCATAGGAGCCAAGGCAGGTGCGCGTAGTAGGTGATTGTGGCCCGCATTAAAGCTTGCTGTGCCAGCTCCCGATTTTGGAGGTCTCACGATGACATTGCGCCGCCGTGGCGCGGACTGAGATGCCCTTGGCACAGACCAATTTTCAGTTTACTTTGGACCAGGGCCCGGGGTACAACGAAGCCTGCCCATTTTTTATGTGATCACTGCCAAATCACTGGAGGGCTGTTGTAGTCTCAGGTGGTCTCCACGGTGGCCTTATCGGCACATAATTACTCAAGTAAGTGCATTTCGAACCAAGTTTATGTGTCGAAATGTAGCATCAACTTAAGTTTATGACCTAATAGGAAACGTTCCAAGTTTACTTAACCCAACCAGAAATTTTTCCAAGTTTTCTGAAAGTTATTGTAACGCGTTGGCACTCCTTCATTTTACCCAAGTTGAGTTAGTGTTGTTATGTACCATTAACTTCCGTACCACCTATGTACCAAAAATCGAAGGCGACTTGTAAAATTGGTGCTTTCGATTCTACCTAGGTGTCAAGGCACTTAACGTTACAAAATGACTTTAACTCTATGTTGATAAAACGTACAAGTTTCACTGAGGCTTTTTGGCATATGCGGGCTCAGAATTTTCAAGAGTGATTAACAAAAGTAAGAAATCTGTTTCGTCACTTATACTTTTTTCACGTCGAGGCTAAGGCAGTGAATGTCGCTTAACGACATCAACTCAACATGAAGAAACCGAATGACTCTCAACATTTCACAAGTCCGCTCAGAAAACTTGGGAAAATGTCTGGTTGGGCACAGATTGAAGCGCGCTGGCTGGTATACAACGATGAAGGTCATTTCTTTTTCTTCTTGCAGGATTTAGATAGTATACCCAAGGACACATCAGAATTATGGGCAAGTTGGTGCATATCCTTCTGCTCGCAACTGCGGTGGCCGCCTTCGGCCCCCAGCGGCCCCCGCCCCCCGTGGGCGACTACTCGCAATCCGGCTGTGCTCTCATCATTCCAGGGCAAGGCCGGTCATCGGCCTTTGACCACGCGGCCGGAGCCTTCGGAAACACGTACGCACCCACGCCCTACTCGGACAGCACGTGCATCACCTATGAGGCTGTGAATGCCGCCTTGACCTCGGCCATTGACCGGATCGGCCTCCCTCCGGGCCGGGGCAAGCATGCCGAGCTCCAGAACATTGCCAACCTTGGCACCGTCATCGCCGAGGCCAGCAGGTACTTGGCCAAGCAGTACGGCCTGAGCAAGGACGCCATTGCCAATGGCCTTCCCCTCATTGACTCGACCAAAACCGTCCTCGGAGGCTACTGTCCGGAAAGCCTGAAGACGCCCAAGTGTCAGGTGGAGCGCTACCGGTCCATTTCAGGCGCTTGCAACAATCTGGAGCATCCATTCTGGGGAGCTGCCAATGTTGCCCACCACCTTTGGATCCCTCCGGATTATGCTGACGGCATCAGCGCCCCTAGGTACGTGCTTTAAAAGAAGTTGTACCAAGTTTTCTGAGTGCACTTGTTAAGTGTTTGTACATATTAAATTCAGCCAGGTTGAGTCTATGTCGTAATGTAACATCAACTGCCTTACCACCTATGCCAAAAAAATCAAAGGTTTAATAGATACTTTCGATTCAACTTTGGTGGCAAGTCAGTTAATGTAACGTAATGACATTAATTTTATGTTGATAAAAAACTATGGCTATTCAACACGGAGTTCATATCATTAACGTACATCAAATGATTTAAATCAAACTATATCCGAAATCCGAGTCGCCTTTAACTTATTTTACATAGGCGTTAAGGAAGTCAGTGTAACATAACGACATAAGCACAACATTGATAAAATGAATGAGTTATAACAAGTCACAATCACGTTCAGAAAACTTGTTGGGTATACACATGACAATATAATAAAAGGGCATGACTGGGACTCGAACCAAGGACAACTAGATTTAGAGGCCAGTGCTCTAACCAGATGATCCAAGTCATAATTCGAATTTTCCAGGGTGTCCGTGACTGGCCAACCTTTGCCCACACCCCGATTTGTGTCCCATTCGGTACACACCGACGATGGATACCATGACCACGCCGTCACCCTGGCTCTCATCGCTTGGGGCCAATTTATTGACCACGACCTCACGCTGACGGCCGAAACGAGGGACCCTGCGACCGGAAAGGCCCCCAAGTGCTGCAGTGGAACCGGACCAGGCCCCGTGCACCCCGAATGCCTGCCCATCGAGATCCCGGCTGATGACGAATTTTACAGACAACATGGACAGAGGTGCATGAACTTTATCCGGTCCGTGCCCGGATTGAGGAGCGAATGTGCATTGGGACCTCGGGTGTCCTTCAACGAAATCTCCTCCTTTTTGGACGCTGGAACTGTCTACTCCAATTCGCCTGAGCTCTTTGAAAAATTGAGGGCCTTCAAAGGTGGCCTCTTGAAGGTATTAAAGTTATATACGCCATCAGTGAAACTTGTAAGGTTCATCGACATGGAGTTTATGTCTTTATGTAGCATTGACTGCCTTTACGGCTAAGTTAAATCAAAAACACCGATAAGCAGTTTCGCCTTCGATTTTTTTTACATAGGTGGCGAGGCTGTTGATGTTACATAACGACATGAACTAAAGAGCGAATGAGTTTCAACACTTTGTTTAGAAAGCTTATTTCTGAATAACCCTCAGTGAAACTGGTATGTTTCATCGACATAGAGTAGATGACATAATGTTACATCAACTGCCTTGACGGCAAAGTAAAATCGAAAACACCAATTAGCAGTTTCACCTTCGATTTTTTTACATAGGTGGCAATGCAGGTAATGTTACACTGCGACATAAACTCAACATGGGTAAAGCGAAGGACTTCTAACATTTTACAAACACATTTAAAAAAACAGTCAACTTTTCTATTTCGTTAGAGTTGCTAGGGTGACCCAGCCATTTGTCACCATTAGACTAGGAAAAATGCCAGAAAGCGATCAAAGTAAAAAATCCACTTCTGGTATTTGTGCTCCCATCTTGCCTACATGTATTTATTTGGCTGTAAAGTTGAGATCACGAATTCTTACGCAATTTGAATGATCTAGGAAGTGAAGACCCTGGGAGAAGTTGGATTTATCTAGATGTAAACCTACAGGAGGTGATGCCATGTAGCATTTAACTCGATTTGTCTAGTCAGGTCTAGCATTGGTTTGCGCTTTTTTCAAGGGCTTTGTTGGCTCTCAAAAGAGGAACTTTATGAGGGTGCTTGCACCGTACACTGCCTGAAACTAGCTAGTTACAGTATGAATCGGTTATAAAGATCAAATTTGGAATCAGGCCTTGAAAATTGCCACTATTCACTACATACAATCAAGTATACTAGATCAATTCTTACCACATCATATTGTTGCATTTACGCGAATTGCGTGGAATTGCAATGATTACACAATTACACATCATTAAAAAAGATAAGCGATTGAACTTTGCATAAAAAATAGTATCGCCTAGACATTTTCCCAAGTTTACTGGATTTCATTGTAACTAGTTATAATTCATTTGTTTCATTAACGTTGAGGTTACTTCATTAAGTAACATCGATGAAATTTTCCAAAGTTTAATTGTCATTTGCTTGCACTCCTTCGTTTTACCCATGTTGAGTTTCAGTCGTCATGTAACATAAACTGTCTGACCACGTATGCAAAAAAAATCAAAGGTGACACTGCGAAATGGTGCTTTCGATTGAGCTTAGGCGTGAAGGCAGTTAATGTTATGCAAAGACATAAACTGTCGAAGAAACATACAAGTCTCACTGTGTTTTGGTAATATTATCAGAGTATTAAAGACATTAACTCTATGTCGATAAAACATAAAAGCTGGAAAAATTTGAAGGTGACACTGCGAAATGGTGCTTTTGATTTACCCTATGCCTTAAGGCAGTTAATGTTACGCAAAGACATTAACTCTATGTCGATTAAACATACAAGTTTCACTGTATTTGGAATATCAACGACATTAACTCTTTGTCGATAAAACATTAAAGCTTGAAAAAATCAAAGGTGACACTGCGGAATGGTGCTTTCGATTTAGCTTAGGCATCAAGGCAGTTAATGTCACGCAAAGACATTAACTCTATGTGGATGAAACATACAAGTTTCACTGTTCTTTGGAATATCAACGACATTATCTCTTTGTCGATAAAACATTAAAGCTTGAAAAAATCAAAGGTGACACTGCGGAATGGTGCTTTCGATTGAGCTTAGGCGTGAAGGCAGTTAATGTTACGCAAAGACATTAACTCTATGTCGATGAAACATTAAAGCATGAATCAAGGTTACTTTGGGAGGGTTCTGATGAGCCACACCCGAAAACACATTTGAATGTTGTTCACCTTGAATCTCCAGATGCTGCCCGTCTTCGATGAGTTTGGCATGAAGGAATTGCTGCCCTTGAAGCTGGATGATCCGGATGCGGGTTGCATCCGCCCTTCGGAGGACATTTACTGCTTCTTGGCCGGTGATCCTCGGGTGAACGAGCAGACCCTCTTGGCCACGATGCACACCCTGTGGGTGCGGAACCACAACCTGGTCGCCAAGGAGCTGGCCCTCATCAATCCGCACTGGAACGACGAGACGCTCTTCCAGGAGGCGAGACACATCAACCAGGCGCAGATGCAGCACGTGAACAACAACGAGTTCTTGCCCATGGTCCTTGGCAAGGAGGTGATGCAGAGGCACAACCTCATTCTCCAGAAGGAGGGCTACTACAACGGCTACGACCCGAGCATCAACCCCTCCGTCGTCACCAGCTTCGCCGCCGCCGCCTTCAGGTTCGGCCACACCCTCTTGCCATCCACGATTGAGCGGTGGTCCAAGACACACCGGTACATTGGGTCACAGAGGCTGAGCGAGATGCTCCAGCAGCCCTATGACTTGTACAAGGGCGGATGGTTTGACAACTACATCATGGGCATGATCAACCAGGTACTGGTTTTACAAAGTCCTCCAATTTCCTCTCCTTTGTCGCCAATTAACCACCGAAAATGCCACAAAGCACCAACAGCGACAAAATCCACATCTGGTATTTTGCCAATTAGCAAGTGCTGCCATCTATTGTGTAGGACTGGAAAACACTCTGATATAACTATTTTTATCCAGGATGTGTAAGGCAACGGCGTAAAGCCGCTAGATTCGCAGCGCCATCTAGCGTTACTAATTGAGCAAGTACATTTGAAATGGCTTTGCTACGTTAATGATCGAAAATCAGCGATTGTTTGTAGCTTGGATATCAAGTGCCGATTACTTCTCTAAAATGAAATGATCTACAGACAAAATGGCACCCTTTCAAGCCATAAAATGATTTGCGTCTCGCACAAATTTTCAAGCTTTTCATCGTCCAAACCAAATTTTTTAGAGCCCCACAAATCAATCAGCCAATCAAATTTCAGATCGTAATCACGTGACAAGGTTTGCGCGTGGCAGTTTTTCCTAAAATACTTGCTCACAAAGCGCCATCTAACGAAAAGGTTTGTCACTCCACTGGCTTATTATGGGAAAACCAGTACAAAAAATCAACTTGGGTCCATTTTCTCCACAAAATAAGTGTAGAAAAGAAAGAAACCATAAGGGCAACATTGAATTAGAATAACTTAGTTGAAAAATCCTTTATATTACTTAGAATTGGCAAATTGGAGATATAATTATTACAATGTGAAAACATCTTATGAAGTTAAAAATAAGTCAGAAATGACTTGTAAGAAAATGCATTGTTGCCAACAATGTTTTAGCAATTTAGAATGACTCAGATGTTTAAAATTGATACTTTTGAATTATAGGTGGCTCAAGCTTATGACAACTCAATCACTCAAGAGGTGACCAACCATCTGTTCCAAGAGCCAGGCAAGAAGTTCGGCATGGACTTGGCCTCGCTGAACATGCAACGAGGCCGCGAGTTTGGCGTGCCCTCGTACAATGCTTGGCGCGAGTTCTGCGGCTTCAAACGCATCAAGAACTTCCACGAGCTTTACGGAATCATGGGCAACCAGACCGTGCACGGCTACCAAAAGTACTACTCCCATCCGGACGACATTGACCTCTGGTCCGCAGGCGTCTCCGAAAAGCCCCTTCCAGGATCCATGGTCGGACCCACGTTCGCTTGCATCATCGGCAAGCAGTTCTCCAACCTGAGGTCTGGAGACAGGTTCTGGTATGAGAACGGAGGCTGGCCAAGCAGTTTCACCCTCGAGCAGTTGGCAGAGATCAGGAAAACCAAGCTGTCGCGAGTGTTCTGCGACAACACGGATGAAATCGACTCGATCCAGGTCTACGCCATGGTCTTGCCCGATCATGAAATCAACCCCAGGGTGCCTTGCAAGAGCGGAGTGCTGCCCAGGATTGATTTCTCCAAGTGGAGAGACGCCTCCTACCACTCAAGTCCAGGAGCAGCGTTCAACTCGAGGCCTTTCTAGAGCCTCTCGTACACATTACACTCTAGTCGCGATGGCCTTTTGAAACGTCTTCCTTAACCTTCATTTGACTTGGCTATATTTATGATATTTGACCTGTTAGGTGCCATCGAAAAATAAACTATTTTCAAAAAACTGAAATCACTCACCTTGTCTACTAAAGCGCCTTCCAGGATCCATGGTTGGCCCCACATTCGCCTGCATCACCGGCAAGCAGTTCTCCAACCTGAGGTCTGGAGACAGGTTCTGGTATGAGAACGGAGGCTGGCCAAGCAGTTTCACCCTCGAGCAGTTGGCAGAGATCAGGAAAACCAAGCTGTCGCCAACGTTCTTCGACATCACGGATGAAATTGACTCGATCCTGGTCTACACTTTGGTCTTGCTCGATCACACACAAAAATTCTTTATTTTCACCACTAAAAAGGCCATTAGCAATTGCTTGTTTCAATCAAGTGTTTGCAAGTCATGTTTTTGAAACAAGCCAAAACATGTTTGTTTACATTTTACTCGCTGCCGATTTGTCCGCCAAAATGAGCATGAAGCTGAGAGCCGCTCCCGCTCACTCAGCACTCAGCTGCTGAGCCGTGAGCAGAGAGCACTCAGCCGTCTCAGCTCAGTGTCTACCTGCTGTCCGAGGTCAGTCCGAAAAGCAAACTAATCAAATTCTTAACTTAGAAAGTCAAGTTACATGGAGACAAGCAAAGCACGTGCAAATGTGGAGTGTAAACAAATGTTAAAAGGCCTTTTTGGTAAGAAAAAAATTGTTTTTTTTTGCCATAGTAAATAACAATGACCCCATCAAAATCAAATGATCCAACTTTTATTACTTCATAAGAAAATCGGCTCTGCTGGTAAAAGGCACTTTTTGGAAAAGGCACCAACATAAATTGGCACTGCAAAAAATGCACCTTCCATATTTAAAGGCACAAAAAGTGCTTTAAATTCAATCAGATTAA
The DNA here is from genome assembly GCA_019096065.1 of Paracyclopina nana. NCBI lineage: Eukaryota > Metazoa > Arthropoda > Copepoda > Cyclopoida > Cyclopettidae > Paracyclopina > Paracyclopina nana. The sequence continues at coordinate 17,346,963 of JAGUCH010000002.1, read as the reverse complement.
TTGTTATGATTTGGGTTTGAAATAAAGTGTATTATTGCATTGACTCATTACTCAAGTTAACTTAAGGAGAAAAAGTTAAACCGGGTTTAGCTCTGTTCTCTTATATTTACTCAGGCACGCCATAATCTTATTTTGCCCAACTGAATTTGGTGGCTAAGTTAAGTTGCCAATCTCAGCATGCTTCAAGTCAAGTTAAGCTGCTAAACTGAACTTTGCTTCAAAAAGTGCTCTCAAGTTTGGTGATGCTGAAGCTTGCAGCATTGAGTAAAGCTAACTTTGCTCATCAGCTACTGATATACAATTCAGTTGTCATGTTAGTTTACCAACGAAGAAATTAGGAATCTTAAAGCTAATATTTGATTGGAAAACCAACTTGTTCCAACAAAAAGACATAGAATGTTTTTGTCCAAAATAATTTTGAACAAATTGCCAATTTCATATTTGATATGGGTGCCTTTTGCTTGGAATGCCAAATCATAACGGTGCCTTTTATTGCTGTGCCTTTTTCAAAAAGTGCCTTTTACCAGTATACCCAGAAAATCGCAAACAGGGAAGGAGATACAGCCTAGCAAAAATTAACCAAGTCAATCCAACTGTGATTACAAGGCTTTAATTATCTTGCTGAGCGCTTCAGAGACTTCCTAATGAAATAAAGAAAGTTTTATTTGGGGATATTCATAGATGGTTTTTGAACATTATGATTTTAATGCTCCAAATGAACCCTTGGGACACAAACTCTCAGAAATCATACATTTCTTTGGTGGGCAATTTGCTTTTGGCTTTTGGGTCAAAAGTTCATAAAAACCTTTGAGAATTGCTTGTAAAATAAGAGTTATTTCGGCACCGCCATATCAATCTGGAATCATTAAGTAGGGCCGTTAAAGAGATGAGAGAAGATGGGAAAATGGGCAAACACGAGTACAGCTTTTCTAACCGAGCCAGCGAGAACTGTAATTTTACGAATATTTTTCCATTTTAAAATCTGAGGTCAGCTTTTTAAGAGCCCTTGATAGTCCTGTAGTAGTAACAACTGCATCACTAGTTTTTCATAGCTCAGTGGTTAGAGGTTTGGATTCTGTGGTTCGAATCCCAGCCATGCCTTAACTTTTTTCTAATTTCATCATATGGCTTTAAACAGCGGTAAAATAGTCCTGTAGTAGCAACTACTATATCTCAAGTTTTTCATAGCTCAGTGGTTTGAGCATCAGTTTCAGAATCCAACTGTCCGAGGATTGAATCTAGATTGTGCCATCACTTTTTTCTATAAATTCTTCTAGTTCCATGGAATTTTATGGGTAAAAATTAATTTATGCCCTTTAAAGTTGAATCCAAGGCCTTCAAGTATTTTCTGAAATCAGTAAAATGAACACAAGGAAATCACATTACAGTATACAAAATCACTAATGGGACATTATGACACATAAGTTTTTAAAAATGTTATGCTAATGGGACAAAATATGAATTAATGTTTTACTGACCATCATTATCAAATTCTGTTTGCACCAACTTCAAAATCAAAGGAACAACAAAAAGTTTTTCATTTTATTTGCAAGTAATTACATAATTATTTAAGTCCCTTAATTTTTGATGCATCAACCTCTTTTTTATTGGTTGATCTTTGCTGCATTTCATTATTAGCGATTTAAAGGCGGAAAGTTTTAGTCTTTTCCGTCTCTTTATTTTGGTGGCTTCTCAGGATCAATACTGAGAAATTCGAGTTACATCATCAAGCATAGATATACAGTCTGTCCCGTAGATTTCTGTACACTTTGAAATCAAAAGTTTGTGTTACAAATTCGGGAAATATTAGACACAATGGATATAATTGGAAAGCTTGAATCTTTTGCCATCTTTTTTTGCTTCAATGGATAAAAGAAATTAAAAGTAAAAAAAATGAGAAAACTTAATTTTCCTGAGGTACCCTTAATTTTTCTCCCAAAAAAGGAAATTTGCCAAAATTGGCTATTATTGACCAAATTTTCAGCTAAGCTAATCCTGGCTATTTTTTTGACATTTTTTCATGAAAAAAATCTTGCAGCACTGTGCTGGCTCATCAGAAAGGTGGATGATTGGAAAGGATATTTTTCAGTAAAAAAAGACAATAAGGCCACTGCCTACTAAAAAAGTTTCAAAATTAGTGTTTTAAACATCACATCTTTGGGATATTTTGTTTATGAAGATCAAATGTTTAACCAATTTTATGAGAAATTGAATAAATAGTTTTTTTGTGAAAGTGACTTTTCATAAAAAAAATCAGTGAAAATGGGAGTGAATTTGGAGTAACTATCAATTTTGTGGTCTAAATCAAAATTTGAATTAATACTTTTTAAAAATCTCAAAACTAAAAAAGATGGCTTAAGTTTCAAGCTTTCCAACAGTATCCATTGTGTCGAGTATTTCCAGAAGCTTTAACACAAACTTTTGATTTCAAAGTGTACAGAAATCTACGGGACAGACTGTATAGGCAAATCGAAGCATATGTTGCATAGTTTCTGTATATAGCAGCATGATATCTTTAATCATTCAATCTGTCATGGAAAGTCAAACTTGTCTATAAATAACTCTGGTATAAGCCAGTGGATGGGCAAACTTTTTCGTTAGATGGCGCTTTTCGAGCATGTATCTTTGGAAAAACTGTTTCACACAGAACTTGTCACGTGATTACGTTCTGAAATTTGATTGGCTGAGCATAGGAGCCGGGCACGTAAAATCCGGTTTCAACAGTGAAAAGCTTGAAAATTTGCATGAGACGCAAATCATTTTATGGCTTGAAAGGGTGCCATTTTGTCTGTAGATTATTTCATATCAAAGAAGTAATCGGCACTTCAAATCTAAAAGCCAAACAATCGCCGATATTAAATCATTAATGTAGCAAAGCCATTTCAAATGTACTTGCTACGCTAGATGGCGCTGTGAATCAAGCGGCTTTACGCCTTTGCCTTATACATCCTGGATAAAAATAGTTGAATCAGGGCGTTTTTTCACGCCTACAATATAGATGGCACCACATGAGAATTGGCAAAATACCAGATGTGGATTTTGTCGCTGTGGGTGCTATGCGGCGTTTTTGGTGGTTAATTGGCGAAAAAGGGGAGGAAATAGGAGGACATTGACTCATTCTAAGACCTTTTTCTGTCTCCACTTTAAGCCTATTTCCTTGCAATATGGCCCAAGTATACATAAGTACGGTGTGGCTCTCTGCTCAAGTTGAACAGTATATAGTCTAGTAGGACTGCTGCGTGACTTGCAGAGAATTAGAAAGCAGCCTTGGCAGCCTTGAGAATCAGCCGAAAGTATCGATCTGGGCGACGATGCATGTGCGCGCTTGTCATATGACCACCAGAGAAGAACCACCTTGGCAGCTTTCTCAACTTGGAATGGACTCTTTGAGGGAACAATCTGGAAGCAAAATCATACACCACACCAAGTTACAATTTTAGGGATACACCCATTGAAGGAAAGGCCCCTGAAAAATGTATTCAAATGTATCCAATTTCAATTTGAAGGAAGTATTTGTTGGGAAGTATGGCAAAGCAGTAGAAAGCCGTGGAATAATCGCGTGGTCCGGGCCTCGGTTTGCTCTGCAGGCTTCAGGCTTTCTACTGCTACTGCTGCAGCCTTTGCAGCCTTCACGGCCTTGGCCATTTTGATCTCGTGGTAGCTTCAGTCGGTTGTCCTTCAAGCCACACAGCAGAACTCCAGCTATGTCCATGTTCAGCGGGCTGACGAACCAGATTTCGGGGTGGGTGGCCAACAAGACGGGCGGGGCGGCGGGCGGGGCCGGGGAGGCGGACCCCAACGGCGGGCAGGTGGACCCGAACTACGTGCAAAATGGCGCCGAAGGTGAGATCCCCCTCGAGGGCGACCCGAACGCCGCGGCCGCGGCGGGCGGGGGCGGGATGGCGGGCATGGCGCAAGGCTTCCTCGCCAAGGCCATGGCGGCCAAGGACGGGGTGAAGGAGAAGGCCTCGGCCTTCCAGCCGCCCAACCTGGGCAACCTGGGCGGGGGCGTGCTCTCCAACATCACGAGCATGATTCCCGGCCAGCGGCGGGAGGAGGAGGTGCCCAACCCGCCCGACCAGCAGGTCGACATGTCCGGTGGGGAGATGGTGGACCAGCAGTACTACGACCAGCAGCAGTACCAGCAGTAATACCAACAACCCCACCAAGCCAACTTTACTATTGCAAAGAAGCGGTGAAGCTCAGACACGCTGTTGTAAAGAGGGAAACCCTGGGAATTCCCTTTACGACAAACAAGATTGACCTGTTCAAAGATTACTCGCTGGTGGTTGGACCGGTTTGTAATTTGCTTATTTGTAATTTGCTAATCTAGTCCCCTTTGGAAAGAATGAGATTGGCTTTCTGGAGATCCATTATTCGATGCTGGCTTGACCCGTTTCAAATGAGTGGGTCAGCATGCGACTCACGCCTAAGAAGCAGAGGTGGCTGAATGTAAAAGCTCGGCATGGTTTTTCCAGGGAAATTCCATAGCTTTTCTTTTCATGAGGTAGCCCATAGAGAAAATCAGCTGTACTCGTTTGGAGCACTTTACTTGGTAAAAATCCCCCATGAACTGTTCCGAATGGGGTCAGCTGTTGCCTCTGTATGTTACCATTTAGCGTAGTAGTAAAAAGAAGTTGGAATTTCGAGAGCCCTAGAAAAACCATGCGAGCTTTTACATTCAGCCACCTTCGCTTCATAGGCGTAAGTTGCATGCTGACCCGCTCATTTAAAACGATTCAAACCAGCATCGAATATCGGATCTCCAGAAAGCCAATCTCATTTTTTTCAAAGGCAATTTGATTTACTGGCGTACAAATAAGCAAATTACAAACCGGTCCAACCACCGGCGAAAAATCTTTAAAACGTTAATCTCATTTGTTCGAAAGGGAATTTTATGTTTTAGTTTACTGATAATTATTTTAGCCTTTTTGGGCATTGAGGAACATTCTAAAAGGCCTTTTTTATATTGATCGAGCCCGATGAATTCATTCGCCACTCTTTACAACAGAGTTTTTAGGTAAGACACACGTGCATTTGTTTTGGACTCTGCAGCCCATTCCGTAGGGGTGTGGAGTCGTTCTAGAAGAAGAAGTTTTCAGTAGCCTCCTCCATTCAATGCTATGGTTCATATATTGCAAAAGACAAGTTTAATTACTACATCGACTCAACTGTTCATACTACTACTACGTGTGTATCATTATTATTAAATATATATATGCTATCATCTCAAAACAATGACTATTTGGCTGCGCGCGAGATTTCGAAGCCACGCCCACCTCCTCCTTCTTCGAGTAAATGTTCTGCCCCGCCCATCATTTCAATTGATTTCAATGTATAAACATCGATTTTAGGCCTTGTTGTATTCTGCAATAAATTTGATTGTTGTTCAACAAAAAACTGGTGGGGAAATCTCTTCTTCTTCAGCTGAATGGAAAATCAGATTGATTTTGACTCGAACTGGGCAGACCCAAAAAGTCAAAGCTCCCGAAATTGCCTAAACATAGTAGAGAACATTACTTGACTTTGAACATAACCCGACCAGAAATTTTCCCAAGTTTTCTCAAAGTCATTGTTAAATGATGGCACTCATTCGGTTTTATTAATGTTGAGTTCATGTTGTTGTGTAACATCAACTGCCTTACCACTTATGCCAAAAAAAATCAAAAGTAAAACGACAATTTGGTGCTTTTAGTTTTTAAACATCGGTAATGTTAATTAACGACATAAACTATTTGTTGTTTAAACGTACAAGTTTCAATTATGATTATTTTAGGGTATTCTTGCAAGTTTTATAAATGTAACTGTTATGAGTTTTTAACTCCTTTGTTTAACCCAGGTTGAGTTCATGTTGTTATATGTAACATTAACTGCTTTACCACTTATGCCAAAAAAATCAAAAGTAAAACGACAATTTGGTGCTTTTAGTTTTTACTTTGGTACTGTTAATTAACGACATAAACTCTTTGTTGTTGAAACGTACAAGTCTAAATTATGGTTATTTTAGGGTATTCTTGCAAGTTTTATAAATGTAACTGTTATGAGTTTTTAACTCCTTCATTTAACCCAGGTTGAGTTCATGTTGTTATATGTAACATTAACTGCCTTACCACTTATGCCAAAAAAATCAAAAGTAAAACGACAATTTGGTGCTTTTAGTTTTTACTTTGGTACTGTTAATTAACGACATAAACTCTTTGTTGTTGAAACGTACAAGTCTAAATTATGGTTATTTTAGGGTATTCTTGCAAGTTTTATAAATGTAACTGTTATGAGTTTTTAACTCCTTCATTTAACCCAGGTTGAGTTCATGTTGTTATGTAACATTAACTGCCTTACCACTTATGCCAAAAAAATCAAAAGTAAAACGACAATTTGGTGCTTTTAGTTTTTAAACATCGGTAATGTTAATTAACGACATAAACTATTTGTTGTTTAAACGTACAAGTTTCAATTATGATTATTTTAGGGTATTCTTGCAAGTTTTATAAATGTAACTGTTATGAGTTTTTAACTCCTTTGTTTAACCCAGGTTGAGTTCATGTTGTTATATGTAACATTAACTGCCTTACCACTTATGCCAAAAAAATCAAAAGTAAAACGACAATTTGGTGCTTTTAGTTTTTACTTTGGTACTGTTACATAATGACATAAACTCCATGTTGATGAAATGAACAATTCTCAACTATGGCCATTTAGGTGTAAAGGGGCTGAGAATGTTCTGGTCGGGCATTGAAGGCATAATTTACCTCTGGCGCCTGCTAAGTTGTTATAGCCTCCGTTTATCACAGGGTATTTGGGCAGGTGATCCGGCCTCCAAATGGTGGCATAGGATGGCACTGATTGACCCGCTGAGCTGCTAGAAACCATGGCTTTTGCCAGGATGGGCTGCTCGATGTCCTTGCTGTAGGTGGATGCAATCTCTCCATTACTTGAGGCTGAGTACATCTTACTCGAGGCCGTCGAGGCCGTCGAGGACAGGGCGCTCCTTTCGTTGCGCCGAAACTTGGCTCGCCGGTTCTGAAACCACACCTGCAACCCAAAAATCTATTTTAAAAAAGAGAACTATTTCCATATTACTCCGCAAGAGGGAGAAAAACTTTATTCATGTGGTTTTTACAAAGTCCTCCAATTTCCCCCTTTTTCGCCATTTAACCACCAAAATTGCCACAAAGCATTAGCAACGAAAAAATCCACATCTGGTATTTTGCCAATTATTTAGTGGCGCCATCTATATTGTAGGCGTGAAAAAACGCCCTGATTCAACTATTTTTATCCAGGATGTATAAGGCAAAGGCGTAAAGCTGCTTGATTCGCAGCGCCATCTAGCGTAGCAAGTACATTTGACATGGCTTTGCTACAAAGTTGATCAAAAATTGGCGATTGTTCGGCTTCTAGATTTCTTGTGCGCCGAAAACTTTGCTAATATGACATAATATACAGACAAAATGGCACCCTTTCAAGCCATACAACAATATGCGTCTCAAGCAAATTTTCAAGCTTTTCATTGTAGAAAGCGGATTTTTAAAGCCTGGCTCTGCTGATCCGCTCATCAAATTGCAACTCGTAATCACTTGACAAGTTTTGTGTGTAACAGTTTTTCCTAAACTACTTGCTCCAAAAGCGCCATCTAACATAAAAAAGTTTTACCCTCCAATGGCTTATAGAAAAGCCCAAACAAAGGGGCCACTTCTGGCACTTCATCTTATAACTTACAGTGGCGCCATCTGTTTTCTTGTCTTACCTTATGACGTTTTAAAAACTAGGCTTTCTTCTAGGATTGACTAAACTAATTAATCAAGCCATTTTACTTGCTTTTATGGCTATGTATTATGTTTTGGTCAACCCTAACTGTCAGGCTTTACTAGGCTTTACTAGTCATCTTGTTAGGATAAACTGAACCATTGTAATTATGGCAGTTTAACTCTCAACTGATGGCAAAGCTACAATAATTTGACCAACCCTAGCTAGCCTGCGCTTAACTTGTTTGACTCTCCTGATTCTTCAGCATGAATGGAGGCTCCTGCTGAATGATTCCAAAAAAGGCTTGTTTTTTCAACAGCTTGAAAGTAGTTGGCTCTCAAAACATTAACATGAGAGCTGCTGGTAATTTTGTGTCTCAATTTAGAGGCAGTCACGGTAGGAGGTCAATTAATTCGCTCCAAGTGAGATTACAGCAAGAAAAACCTTTCCCTTGGGTAGCATAAATAGCTGCACCTCATTACATACTATGTAATACACTGTAGTGAATAATTCGGTCTGTCTACCTTCAATGATTATCCTGCAAAATCACGCCAAAGCATTGCCAGCTCTCTTTTTACCATTAGGCTAAAAAGCAGGAGTAATATTTTGCCACTTATTCTAGGCAATTCTGCAGTTATGCTTGCATAGCTATAATACACAATGTGGAAGTAATGTCTTTTTTGGCCAAGGCCAAGTTGCTCCAGCTTCAGAGACTGCCAAAGGGTTATTACACCTTGGGTTATAGACAGCAGTATCACAACAAAGACGCGCCATCTACCGACATTTTGAAGAAACACCTGGGAGTTGAGTTGAAAATCGAGTTTCATCTCGATTTCTTTTTTGTGACAGATCACAGAAGGTTCCTCTTATTTTACATAAGCTTAACATCAGGACTCTAACATCTTGATATTAAGTACTATAGTTATTATAGATTTAAAAACAATCCATTAAGCAATTCTTGAATAAGTTTGATTGCCCTAATTTACCAGGGTCATTATTTGGAACTGTTGCTCAAATCGCGCATAGGACGCAACTCAGTTTTTTTCTAGAGCAGTGTCAGCTGAAAATCCCAGCTGTTGCCCTAAAAGGCCGCTAGGAGCGCCCTACATCAATGTTATTGCTATGATACTAATGTGCTATAATTTACCTGAACCCGAGCTTCACTCAGCCCAGTTCTTCTTGCCAGGTCTTCCCTGGCAAAGGCGTCAGGGTAATGGGTTCGCTCAAAAATGGTCTCCAGGGCCTTCAATTGCACGCTTGTGAATGTGGTCCTATTTCGCCTGGTTCGGCGTCCCTGAAAGTCCTCGGTCACTTCAGTCTCGTTCGGATCAACCACGCTTTGATGATGATGGCCTGCAAATGTGAATTTTACCCATTATAATAAGCCGGCAGAGTGACAAACTTTTTCGTTAGATGGCGCTTTTTGAGCAAGTAATTTTGGAAAAACTGTCTAGCGCCAAACTTGTCACGTGAATACGATCTGAAATTTGATTGGCTGATTGATTTGTGGGGCTCGAAAAAATTTGGTTTGCACGATGAAAAGCTTGAAAATTTGTGGGAGACGCTTCTTGTTTTATGGCTTGAAAGGGGCCCATTTTGTCAGTAGATTAAGTCATATTAGTTAAGTTATCGGCACTAGAAATCTAGAAGCCAAACAATCGCCAATTTTTGATCAACTTTGTAGCGAAGCCATGTCAAATGTGCTTGCTCAAGTTGCCGGGCTAGATGGCGCTGCGAATCTAGCGGCTTTACGCCTATTGCTTATACATCCTGGATAAAAATAGCTAAATCAGAGCGTTTTTCCAGTCCCAGACAATAGACGGCGCCACTAAATAATTGGCACTACACCAGATGTGGATTTTTTCGTTGTTAATGCTTTGTGGCATTTTTGGTGGTTAAATGGCGAAAAATGGGAAATTGGAGGATTTTGTAAAAATTATAGGAATAAAGTTTTTCTTAAATGTCTTTTTAAGCTTTTTTGGGCTTTAGTTACACAAGCTTTCACCCTCGAAATTTCCAGCTTTCTACCATGATGAATGAAGGTAAAGCAAATTAGTTCTCTTAAGCAAAGAGCTGAACACCGTAGTTTTTTCGGGAATGCTTTTCCAGAATGAGAAAAATAATTTATTAAAGTTTAAAGCATTTCCCAATATTTTTAAAAACTGAGAGTGTATCTAAATAATGCTACTCAATCTCATTAAACCAGCACTTTTATGCTCTAAAATTAACTTTCTAATTTGATTTTGATGGTAGACATGCACGTGCTATTTTGAGCTCGAGTAGCAAAATTAATTTGCATTTTCAAAGCAGGTGTCAGCCCTATTTTATGTATCTAGCAATTTAGGTCACCTTTGAAATTAAATTAAACCCATTTCAGCTAGAAAAATGGCCAATAAAATAGTTTTTAATGTTTTTTAAGGATTCATTTTTGAAAAGCCCTCAAGAAAACGAAGAAAAGGAAGTGCTCTGTCACGACTTTAAAGCCATAAATCTTTGGAGCTCATTAAAATTTTTGTAGTGCAACCAAAATAACGTTGTTTTCTTAAGCTAAGTAAAAGTTATCTTTTTCGCACTGGCCAACTTTATATCCCCACTTTTTCTACTTAGCCTCAAACCAAAAACGTCTACCTTTAACCAAGTTAGCTCTATAACCGAATTACCCAGCAGGCCCAAAATTAGGACAAATATAACATTTGGGAAAATGGGAAAATATTAGAATTTTAAATGAAAAACCCTTTAAATCAAAGCAATAAAACCTTGAAAAATGATTTTTTGAACACATAGATTATGTTGCTTTATATCGCTAACTGCTTTGACGCCTAAGTAAAATCAGACAAACCAACTTGCTGTTTCACCTTTGATTTTTTTACATAGGTGGTAAGGCTGTTAATGTTACATAACAACATAAACTCAACATTAATAAAACGAATGAGTGACAACTGAAATTTTTTTTCAACATGTTGCTATGTAACGTTAACTGCTTTGACAACAAAGACAAATCAAATCAAACCAATTCACTATTTTGCCTTTGATTTTTTTGCATAGGTGGTAAGGCAATTAATGTAACATATCGACATAAACTCAACATTAACAAAAATCAACGAGTGAACTCAGACTTAATTCACGAGCATTGAGATTATGTCATTACGTTACATTAACCGCTTTCCCACATAAATAAAATCAATGCCTCCAATTTTGCTTTTCACCTTTGATTTTTTTACATAGGTGGTAATGCAGTTAATTTAACATAACGACATTAACTCAAAACAGGTAAAACGAAGGAGTGCTAAGCCATGACAATAACTTTCAGAAAACTTGGAAATCTTTCCGGTTGGTAAAGTAGCATAAAATCATGCTTTACCTCCAGGATGCTGATGCAGTTGATGATGGGGAGCGTTGTTCAGGTTGAGCAAGCTGGACATGTAAAACTTGTTGATCTCGATTGGATCATTTTTCGGCTGCTGCTGCTGATTGAAGAGTGTGCAATTGGCGGTTTGATCATCGTGATCATGGGTGGAAGCAGTCGAAGAAGAACTGTTTGAAATCATCGCAGAGCTGGACATGCGCACCTAATTAGATTAGCAACTAACTGCTCATTTGTCTCAAGAGGAGTAGACAAAAGCACAGTGGGCGAAATCACTCCCATGGGACCTGTGCCGGTCCAATCGGCATGGGTGCGAACTCTGGCGCCTCCCCAACGTCCGGAGAGCGGCCAATGACCGGCCAGCTTGAGCACATGTCGAGGCTGGCCCAGGAGAAAATGTCCGGAATGTCGAGCTTCACTAAGCGTGTCTGACATGTGTACGTAATTGATACCCGCCACCACGGAGTTCACCATGGAAAATGCTATCTGCCCGACCAGAAGCTTTCACAAGTTTTCTGAAAGTTATTGTAACGCATTAGCACTCCTTCGTTTTGCCTACTTTGAGTTTATGTCGTACTGTAACGTTAACTGCCTTAGCGCCTATGCAATAAAATCACTTGATAGCTTGAACAACGCTCCCCACCATCAACTGCATCAGCATCCTTGAGGTAAAGCATATTTTACGCTACTCTACCTACCGGAAAGTTTTCCAAGTTTTCTGAAAGTTATTGTAATGACTTAGCACTCCTTCATTTTGCCTACTTTGAGTTTATGTCGTACTGTAACGTTAACTGCCTTAGTGCCTATGCAATGAAATCAAGGGTGAAAAGCCGAATTGCTTTGCTTGATTGTGCTCTGGTTAATGTTCCTCAATGCCAAAAAGTCTATGTCGCTACAACATATAAACATTTCAATCTTAGGGCCCAACTGGTTCGCACTCATTAGTTTTAAAAAGATTGAGTTTTTGTCGATATGTGACATTTACTGCCTTAGCGCCTATGTCAAAAAATCAAAGGCGAAATGTCCAATTGGTGTTTTAGATCTTAATTAGGCGGCAAGGCAGATAATGTTACATTTCGACATAAACTCAATGTTGAAAAAGCGTACACGCTTCAATAATGGTGATTTCTGGTTGGGAAAATATGTGTGTATTTCAGTGATCATCCGTGAGCTTGCTGACTTTGGCCTTCATTTCCGTGAGCAGTTCAAGCTGGCGCTTTTTCCCGCTGGATTTGTAGTCAGCGATGAAGGAGGACACGTGGTTGCTGTCGAGTCCTTGCGAATGGTGGCGCAATAAAATGGGCATTTCCGCGGTGGCCAAAAACGACCTGGCATCACTGATGACCTCCGAAGGGAAGCCGGCCAAGCGCGCCACCTCCAAGCCGAAACTTTTGTTCGAGCTTCCACTCTTAACTTGGTACAGCAACGTGAACTGGAAAAAACACTTTTTTAAATGGGAGCAATTTGTTTGAGGAGCTCCCCCCTGGGGGAATTGCCAGGGGCAAACTACAGAAACATAAGAATTCAGAGACAGGGGAAAAGTTTTCGAAACTGCAGCCAATTCTCACAGTTACAGCTTACTGAGTACACATGTGAGCAGCATTCATGCATTTTGACTAAAGACTCTCTATCACATTGACTTGGCAAAGGACCTAACCCAAACTACTTACAATACCCAAGAATTTATGAAATAAAAAAAGTTTGATCTTCTTTTTTCAGAGGGAGGTCATTGCTATTAATAATCTCAAAAAATAATAAACTGTAGGTGCTAGACATTTTTGAAAATTTTATATACTGTAATACGATTTCCTCGTGTTATAATTCAGTTTACCGATCCGACTCAGCTCTTTTATATCACAGTTCTTTCTAAGCAATTTGGGGGATATTAAATACTTAACGGCCCCTAGAATCAAATTTGAGGGATTTTAAGTAGTTTAATGCCCCTCAAATTCCATGGAACTAATCAACATTCCAAAGAAGTTACAAAAAAGAGAGAATCATCCAAGATATAAAAATCAGACAGTTGGATTAGCATTCCAATAATCTAACCACTGAGCTATGGAAACACCATGAAAATTACATGCTATGTATAGGACTTAAACATAATTTAAGCCAGATAAAGAAACCAAAAAAAAAAACAAGGAATGACTGGGGTTTGAACCCTAGACTGAGGAATCAAGAGCCGAGCGCTCTAACCACTATGCCATAGGTGCAACTCAAATGAAATGTATTTTTAAAGTCTACTTGATGGTCTCAAACCACTGGATGCCAGCTGATGAGAGCCAGTGATACATAGCATAAAAACCGAGCAGTATTTTCTAGGGCACGGGGCAGCCCGGTAACTTCATTAAAACACTCGAAAATCGTATTACAGTATATAAAATTGTATATTTTGAGCTGGGGCACGTAAAATTGGGTCATTAAATAGCTTACCTCGGATTTTAAAATGGAAAAACACTCGTACAATTACAGCCCTCGCAGGCTCGGGCTAGTAAAGCTGTACTCAAGTTTTCCCATTTTAAAATCCTCGCTCAGCTATTTAATGACCCTACTTTACGTGCCCCAGCTCGAAATAAATAACTATTATGTTATGGGAAGCCATAGGCCAGGATTTTTCAATTACTACCAAATGAACCCTAAGAACATAAGCTTTCATAAAATGTATATTTTTTGGGTGTTGTAAAGAGTTTGGGTTAGGACCTCCTTCAAGTCAATGTGTCTAGTTGATGATGTAAGAGCGGTATGAGATTATTGGACCAATCAAAATCAGGTGCAAATTTGCGCTGGCCAATCAGAAGTTGGAGTTTTGTTGACATTATTCGGTCTTGCGACTCGAGGCAATTTTTGTCAGGCTCATGTTTAACATTTTGTATACTGTAATACGATTTCCTCGGGTTATAATTCAGTTTACCGATCCGACTCAGCTCTTTTATATCACAGTTCTCTCCTAAGCAATTTGGGGGATAATATAAACTAAATGGTCCTGGAATCAAATTTGAGGGATATAAAGTAATTTTATGCCCCTCATATTCCATGGAACTAATCCAAATTCCAAAGAAGCTAGAAAAAGAAAGGCTCTAACCTAGATTCGAACCTCAGACAGTTGGATTTTCAAAATCCTCTCTCAGCTCTTTAACAGCCCTACTTTATGATCCCCAGCTCGATATAAATATGTACAATTTTGACTGATGCATTATCAAATCGTGAAAACACAATTACTGAATTGGCATGATGAAAGTGCGGATTTCCCATTTTGACAAGTTAGTCAAGCAAAGCTAGGCAAAAAGTTGAACTTGGTTCCGTTCCGCTCTATCTTATCCAAAAATGAAAAAAAATATGATTGGAGCTAAAATATTGATATTTTAGTTATTTATAATGTAAGGTTTTTTTATTTGGGTACCTAGCCTCATGTGAATTACGTGAAAAAACATCACTTTCCCCCCAAAAAAATCTCTATTTAGAAAACTGCTGACTGGCTAGCTTAGTGGCCAATTTACGACCCTTTTACGACGCGAGTGAGCCGAGCGGAGCGGAGCGAGCTGCCGGAGGGCGACATTCAGAATGATGCGCTTTTTAAAACTACACCCAATAATTAAATATTTTCGGAAGGTGTGAGTCCCAAGGGCTTATCCGACGGAAAAATAAAAACCCTTGTCACAATGATGTGTCTAAGATAAAACGACAATGCGAAAATGTGTTAGTTAAACATCTTGACTGTCTAAACTAAAATCATAATTCAATGTCAAAAGGCGACGTAATATAACATAGCTTGTCCAAAAAAATACTTAAAAACTTTCCGAGCTAAAAAGTTAACACATCCAACAATGGCAAAAGTGCGATTTTCTAATCATGATCGACATCACTCAAATAATCCGAAACATTGTTGCTCATCTCGCACCGTGGACACCTAGACTCAACAAGGAATTTATCCACGTTTTCTGAACGTAATAGTAACATGTTGAAGCTAATTCGTTTTAGCGATGTTGAGTTTATATCGTAATGTAACATTAATTTCCTACATATGTTGGTAGGTTTACTAGGTTATGTTACATACCAGCATAAACTCAATGTTGACAAAACATATGTATGTTTCAATTAGGGTTATTTTAGTGGATGCGGGCTCAGAATGTAATTGCAATGAGTTAAAACTCATTTGTTTTACCCATGTTGAGTACATGTCGAAATGTAACATAACCTGCTTCACCACCTATGCAAAAAAATGGCTACGCGCATATGTCCAGCTTTACAAAAAATTGCAAATTAATAGTTTTATATTCTTGGAACATAGCAAAATGTTCCATAGCCATTAAGGCTACAAGGTTATATTATACTTACTGATTTGAAAAAAGGACCTTGTCTCATAGTATATTATCACATACCATAATGTCCCATAGCATACTGGGTCATAGCAAGTTGGCACATAGAAGATTGTCTCATAGCAAGTTGGCACATAGCAGATTGTCTCATAGCATATTGTCTCATAGGATATAGTCCCATAGCATATTGGCTCATAGCAAATTGGCTCATAGCAAATTGTCTCATAGACTATAGTCACATAGCATATTGTCTCAGAGCAAATGGGGTTATAGCAAATTGTCTCATAGCTAATTGTCTCATAGCAAATTGTCTCATAGCAAATTGTCTCATAGCAAATTGTCTCATAGCTAATTGTCTCATAGCAAATTGTCTCATAGCAAATTGTCTCATAGCAAATTGTCTCATAGCAAATTGTCTCATAGCAAATTGTCTCATAGCAAATTGTCGCATAGCAAATTGTCTCATAGGTAATTGTCACATTGCATAATTTCTCATAGCATATTGTCACATAACAAATTGTCACATAGAATGTCTCCTAGCATATTGGCACATAGCAAATTGTCACATAGCATTTTGGCTCATAGCATAATGTCTCATAGCATATTGTCACATAGCAAATTAGAAAAAAGCCAATTTAACTAAACATGCTAAGATGCATATTGTCTCATAACAGAATGTCACATAGCATTATATCCTATGAGACAATTTGCTATGAGACAAATTGCTATGAGCCAATATGCTATGTGACATTGTGCTATGTGACAATATGCTATGAGACAATTTGCTATGAGACATTATGCTATGAGCCAAAATGCTATGAGACATTATGCTATGAGACATAATGCAATGGGACATTATGCTATGGGACAATATGCTATGAGACAATATGCTATGAGACAAATGCCTATGTGACAATTTGCTATGAGCCAATATGCTATGGGACAAATGCCTATGTGACAATATGCTATGCGACAATTTGCTTTGTGACAATTTGTTATGGGACATTATGCTATGAGACAAAATGCTATGGGACAGAATGCTATGGGACATTATGTGTGGGCCCATGCAGCCTGATGTAGCACAGAATGTTACTTTATAATTATTCATGCGGCCATATATTATGGGACATCATAATATGTGACAATTTAGAGGAATATCTTGGTAGAATTTTTGACTTTTTTCGTGGAGCTGGACACATTCGCGTAGCCAAAAAAATCATAGGTGAAACGACAAATTGGTGCTTTCGATTCTACTCATGCGTCAAGGCAATTGATGTTACACAATGACATAAACTCAATGTCGATAAGGCATTCAAACTTCAATAAGGGTTACCCAACCAGAAATTTTCCCAAGTTTTCTGAAAGTTATTGTAACATGTTTGCACTCCTTCATTCTACCCAAGTTGAGTTTACGTTGTAATGTAACATTGACTTCAGTATCACAAGCGTAAAAAAACTAGAAAAAAATCAAAGGCGAAAGGACAAATTGGTGTCTTTGATTTTACCACGGTATCAAGGGGGTTAATGTTCAACAATGACATAAACTCAATGTCGATAAGGCGTCCAAACTTAAACGAGGGCTACCCAACCTGAAAGTCATTGTAGCTTGTTTGCACTCCTTCATTTTACCCTTGTTGAGTTTACGTCGTAAAGTAACAACACCTTCAGTACCACAATTGTAAAAAACTAGAAAAAAATTGAAGGTGTCATGAAAGATAGGTGTTTTCGATTTTACCACGGTGTCAAGGCAGTTAATGTTACATAATGACATAAACTCAATGTTGATAAAACGTACAAGTTTCAATGAGGGTTTAAGTGAATTTCTGGTTTCAAGTCAGGTATACCTGATCCTCGGAGGTGACTGCGTCGACGTAGCAGTTGAAGACGGCGTCTGGCAAGATGTCTGCCAGCCTCGTGACCTCGTGGAAGTGCGTGGCAAAGAGGGTTGGCGCCCTGATCCGCGATGCGATGTGCTCCGAGATGGCCCAGGAGATTCCGAGGCCGTCGTAGGTCGAGGTTCCGCGGCCCAGCTCGTCGATCAAGATCAGGCTGTTCTTGGTGGAAGAGCGGACGATGTGGGCAGCCTCGAGCATTTCCGCCATGAATGTGGACACGCCCATGAGCTGGGAGTCGCCAGCGCCGATGCGAACCAGGACTTTGTCAACGGGAAAGAGGACAGCCTCGCTGCACGCCACAAAGCTGCCGATTTGCGCCATCAAAACGTTGAGGGCGACTGTGCGCAGAAAAGTGCTCTTGCCGCCAAGGTTGGGCCCGGTGATGATGCAGAAATTCTTACCCTAAAAATATCTTGGAATCATTTCCTCCTTTGTCGCCAATTAACCACCAAAAATGCCACAATGCATCAACAGCGACAAAATCCAAATCTGGTATTTTGCCGAGCATCAAGTGGCGCCATCTATATTGTAGGCGTGAAAAAACGCCCTGATTCAACTATTTTTATCCAGGATGTATAAGGCCAAGTCGTAAAGCTGCTAAATTCGCAGCGCCATCTAGCGTTACTAATTGAGCAAGTACATTTGGAACTGCTTTGCTACATCAATGATCGAATATCGGCAATTGTTTGGCTTTTGGATTTCGAGTGCCGATTACTTCTTTGATATGAAATAATCTACAGACAAAATGGCACCCTTTCAAGCCATAAATCTTTAAGTGTCTTACGCAAATTTTCAAGTGTTTCATTGTTGAAATCAAATTTTTCTAGCGCGGTCCCACACATCAACCTATCAAATTTCAGATCGTAATCACTTGTTGAATTTTTCGTACGACAGTTTTTCCAAAAATGCTTGCTCACAAAGCGCCATCTAACGAAAAAGTTTGTCCCTCCACTGCCTTATTAAAAGGCCGAAAAATGCAAAAAAAGTTAGATTACCCAAATAAATCCCAATTGTTAAATTTGAATTCATTTTTTTGATGAGTTGAAAAATCTCTTTTAGTCAAAATGTCTAAATGAACCGAAAGCCTCTAGAAAGTCTTCAACTTTGCCTATTTTTTTCGCCTAAATGACTGAACAAAAACGTTTGAAGCAGTCGCATTTCTTGCCGATCTGCCTTTTGTAAAATAGAAATTCTTGAGCAGAATGACTGACTCAAAGATTCTAATTTCACAGCTAAATGAGGCTGGCATTTTTTGAGGTCATTCAGGGATTATTTCGGAAAAAAGAAGGAAAATCTCACATTGTGAAACTCAATACTGTTCGGGATGAATGTGACGTTGTCAAGGAGTTCCAAGCAGGGATGTCGAGCCTCGTCCAACTTGATCCGGCCTTCCTCTCGGCTCACAATTCGTGGCTTGGAGTAGGGAACTGGGGCAACGACTGCAGCGACAGCAAATCCGACCACGCAATCCAGATGCGACACCAGGCCACCGACATCGGAAAAAATGGGAGCATACCCGCAGGTGATCTCGGAGATCTCCTTCAAAACGTAGCGCTGTCGCTCCTCAAAGTCCGCATTGACCTGAAAAAATATTATAATGAGCGGCTCTCCATGTGATCCAGTGAGCTGCCTAACCTAAAATCATTGACCGCCCCCGAACATGGATAGTTTCTGACAGCTCGTAATCTTGGGATTCCAGTGGTTTATGGGTGTAATCGTTTCGCGCTACATAAAAATGCTTAAAAACTCCGGATGACATTCAATATTTTTCCACGTTACCATTCTTGTATAGATTGGCTCTAAAATTAAATGATCAAACTTATCTTTTATTTGTTAGAACATTGCGGAAAGTACCTAGAAACAATGAGATAGATAAAGTACCTTTCATCCTAGCGATTTTGTATGACAGTTTTTGAAACAAGTGGCATTTTTTACTAATGTAGCGCCGACAAACGATTACACCCTTAAACCACTGGAATCCCAAGATCATGAGCTTTCAGAAAATATTCATGTTTGGGGGTGTTCAATCAACTTTGGGTCAGGCAGCTGGCTGGATCACTGTAAGCTGCGTTCAGCTCCATTCTCTCAAGTTACGAAAAATGTCGCTGAAAAAGCTCGTCTTCGAGGCATTTTCTTGCCACTGTGCACAGTAAGCCACTTTTGCAAGTTGTTTTCCTGCAAATTATTGGCACGAAAATTGACTCTGACGATTTCGCGAGTTTTTTCCCTGCAAAATATTGGCACGAAAATTGACTGATTTGACTCGGACGATTTCGCGAGTTTTTTTCCTGCAAAATATAGATGCGAATATTGACTGACGATTTCGCGAGTTCTTTTTCTGCAAAATATAGATACGAAAATTGACTGACGATTTCGCGAGTTTTTTTCCTGTAAAATATTGGCACGAAAATTGATTGATTTGACTCTGACAATTTCGCGAGTTTTTTCCCTGCAAAATATTGGCACGAAAACTGACTCTGACGATTTCGCGAGTTCTTTTTCCTGCAAAATATAGATACGAAAATTGACTGACGAGTTCGCGAGTTCTTTTTTTCTGCAAAATATAGATACGAAAATCAATTGACTAAGACGATTTCGCGAGGTTTTTTTTGTCAATTTCGCGAGTTTTTTTCTTGCAAATTATAAGACACGAAAATTGACTAACGATTTCGCGAGTTCTTTTTTTCTGCAAAATATAGAATATAGATACTAAAAGTAACTCTAACGATTTCGCGAGTTTCAACTGTAAAGCAGGGTGCCCAGATGTGGCTACTTATAGTTAAAGTGGCTATTTTTGACCCATGTGTGGCTGCGGAAATAGAAACGGAAGCCCGAATAGTCCGAAAAATTGATATTTTTACTAAATAAACGCTTGAAAATCAATTTGTCAGCTTGGCGGTGGGTTCACTACATACGGCAGTGAAGCGAAAATCCTTGTATTTTGCTGAGATTTGGCGTGCGCTCGCATCTACCGTACAATAATGACTTTTTTTTCGCCACATGTGAAGAAATAATGGTCATTATTGTACAGTTGGCAACTTGAGATTTCTTCTTCAATTAAAAAAAGTCTAGACCGGGAATCGAACCTGGGTCGGCTGGGTGAAAGGCTTGCACGTTGTCAATGTACTAACTGAACACACATGTTTCTATGCACATTCTGTCCTTAAATAATTTAAAAAAACTTTTTAAAATGGTTATCAATTTCAAGTCAAAGAACTTTGACTATATTTATCCAATAATTGCATACTTTTAACGAAATATGTGTGGACTTAACGAAATATGAGTGTATTTACAGAAGAATTATGCTGCACCCAGATCACTCGTGGCTTCGCCACTCGGTGATCTTTCATTTGACTACTCATGAGCGAAAAACCCTATATGGACTCGTCATCAGGACAGTATTGTTACATTTTTACTAAATAAACGCTTGAAAATCATCAAAAAAGCAGGGGGGAAAATTTGCAAAAATGGCTGACTTTTTAAAAAATCTTTTGCCACCATTATAAGAAGAAAATCATAATAAGCCAAAGGCGTAAAGTTGCTAGATTCGCAGCGCCATCTAGCCAGGAAACTTGAGCAAGTACATTTGACTTGGCTGCACTACATAGGCGAACACAAATGGGCTATTTTTTGGCTTTGGGTGCACTAATTCCAAAAACTTTATTGATATCACGTAATCTATGGATAAAATGGCACCCTTTCAAGCCATAAAACCATATGCAACTCACACAAAATTCCAAGTTTTTCATTGCTGAAACCGATTTTTTCTAGCCTGGCTCCGCTGATGAGCCAATTAAATTGCCGCTCCTGATCACGTGACAAGTTTCGCGCGCGACAGTTTTTCCAAATAAACTTGCCCAAAAAGCGCCATCTAGCGAAAAAGTTTGTCCCTCCAATGGCTTATTGAATACTTGATTTCATCCACAACAATTCCCAAAAATGGAAACTAATATTACCTCGAAAATTCATAAAAATATGGCTATTTTTACCAATTTGTGGCTATTTTGAGCAATTTTTCTGATTGGCTATTTTAGGGGAAAATCTGGCTACAACCCGCTCAAATTTTCTGGTCACCCTGTTAAAAATAGTGATAAAAGATCATAAGTACAAATAAGTTACCGAGAGGAAAGATTTGTTCAGTTGGTCCAAGTGCCTGTCCCTGAAGCGGACGCCGGACTTGTTGGTGTCCACGATCAAGATGGCCGACTGCTTCTTCCTCAGCGCCTTCTCGTCCTTCATGGTCACTCGGTAGGTGTAGCCGTGCTGGTTGGACATCTCGAGCTTGACGCTCTTGGCATCGAGTCCAATGGTGGCCGCGATGTCACCGACCGACGACTCCATCTCCTCCTTGAGCTTGGCCTTTTGCTCGGACAAGCTCAGTAGCTCGTCGTCGAATTGGGCCTTGAGCTCAAAAACGCCCTCCTCGCGAATTGCGTCCATGTCGAGGGTGGCCTCGACCAGCTCGGTGTACATCCTCAGCCTCTCCAGGCGCCTCGTCAGCGGCCCGACAAAGGTGTCGTTGACCAGCTTGACCGCCATGCCGGACAAGTATTCGGTCACCTTGGTCACCTCCTTGGCGCCCTGGAGGACAGTGGTGGGATTATTTGCTGATTTCATGTGCACAGAAAAAAGTCGCGGATTCGACGTAGCACCTCTCTCTTAGAGGCCGCAAGCAACAAATGTTAAATCCTAGCACCCGAGAGAGCAAGTAAGATCAGTCAATTCTGGTGGATATTCATTTTATGCAACAAGTTTTACTGCCCTGACTTGTTCACTCAATTGGATTCGATTGGAATGAAAATAAAATTCGCCGAAATAAATTACCTTCTGCTGCGCCCAATTTGAATCTTTACATTGAATTTACATTAATTTGTGCTCTTTTGATAGCCTAGAAGCCATGCCAATTAGAAGCCAAAAAATTAGTGCTCAAGTCGGAAATTTGCGATTTGGCGTAATTTCTCGGGCGTATTGTCAGCGGCCCGACAAAGGTGTCGTTGACCAGCTTGAGCGCCATGCCGGACAAGTATTTGGCCAGCTTGGTCACCTCCTTGGCGCCCTGGACAGTGCAGTGGAGGGATTATTTGCCGATTTCACGCGCACGGAAAAAAGTCGCGGAGTCGACGTAGCACCTCTTTCTTAGAGGCCGCAAGCATTTTATGCCATATTTGACTTCCCTGACTTAAAGATCTTGAAAAACAGTCAACTTGATTTAAAAAGCAAAGTGTAAAGAGGTGATGTATTTCAATGTAGATCTTAAAACCCAGATGGTTAGATCTTAACATCCAACTTTTAGGCTTTAGTATCCAAACCTTTAGATCTTTTAAATCCCGCAGAGCAAAAAAAGTGTAGGCTTTATAACCCTCCATGATTTTAGATCCTAAAACCTACCCCTATTTTAGGCCTTAATGACTTCTCCCATGAAAATAAGATTCGTCGAAATAGATTACCCTTTTCTGCGCCCAATTTGAATCTTTACATTGAATTTACATTAATTTTGTGCTCTTTTGATAGCCTAGAAGCCATGCAAATTAGAAGCCAAAAAATTAGTGCTCAGGTCGGAAATCTGACGTACTTTCTATCGGCTCTTTACCTGGTAGCATTTGTACAGATCCTGCAGGGAGTTCCTCTTCTCCTCGAGCTTGACGCTGAGGCTCTCGAGATCCGGAATGCGACGGAGGAAGTTGTCATGCGCCATTTTGCGCGCTCCGCTCTCATTGACAAAGGCCTCGACAAGGCTCAGCCGCTCCTCGATCCTCAACTTGTCCGTTAGGGGCTGCCTGAGCCAGACCCGGAGCAGCCGCTCCCCTCCGGACGTGCGAGTCCGGTTGAGCACCTTGAACAGCGACGAAATGTTCAATCCGGACACTGCTTGGGCGTTCAGGTGGACAAAGTCGTCGGCGTTGATCAGCTCGACGCCCTTGGCCTCGATGACCTCGGCCAGGTCGACGCTCACGTGCTGGTGCAAAGTGGCGACAGCCTTGATGGCCACCTTCTTGTCCTCCAAGGCCTTGATGCAGCATAACTTCTTGGCATTGTTGTTGGGATTCGTGGGCAGGATCCCGTTTCGCTCGAGGATCTTCTTGACAGCTCGCCACTTGGGCTGGATCAAGGCCTCCATGGGCGAGCGTTGGACCAGGATGGACTCGAGGTTGTCGTGGCCGGTGTTGTCGAAGAACTCGGCCACCTCCACCGACTTGGACGCCTCGTGCCAAAAGGCGATGCCGACGAGCGGAGCCTTGGCCTCGCCCTCGACGACGATGGCGGCCAGCGGGCCAATGCTGAGCAGCTTGTCCTCCTCCGAAAGTCCAAAGTCAGAGGTCTGGTCGAAGAGAAGGTCGCGCACCTCGGAGAGGTCGCACGGGCTCGCGGCCAGCGCGCGAGAAAAGGCGCCATTTTGGAAGCGGAAAACCTCGACGCGATAATGGAGGACGAGGAGGACGTGCTGCAAGAGCCGCTGGTAGCACTTGGAAGCCAACACCGAGGTCAATTCCAGGTCGGCATAAATGCGCAGGTTGTTTGGCGGGAGGCAATTCTCCGCATGCTTCGAGTCCGGAGCGGCAAGGATGAGAAAGTCTCCGGACTCAAAGATCCACACCGTCGTCGGCAGCCGGTCCTTCAAGGTGCCATAAACGCGTTGGAAGGCCTCAAACTCGGCCTTAGACTTGAACGGCCCGCCCGACATGATTCCCGTGTTTACGTTTTGATCAATAATAAAAACAGCTGTGAGGTTTCGCGGAATTTTCCCGCTCGCTTTAAATTTCCGCAGAGTTGCCGGACAATTTCATCGACTTGTGGCCAGATTTTCCCCAAAAATGGCCACGGTTGGCCATCTTGGGAAAAATATTTTTTAACTGCTTAACACATTTTCGGGCTATGGTAGATAATATCCACTCTGGTCACCCTGAGAAGTTAAACAACAATGTCAGCGAGTTGCAGGGTGACCAGATGTGGCTATTTATAGCCAAAGTGGCTATTTTTGACCCGTGTGTGGCTACGGAAATTTAGCCCGAATAGCCATAGCCATTTGTGGCTATTTTTGAAAAGTCCGAAAATTTGATATTTTTACTTAATAAACGCTTGAAAATCATCAAAATAGCAGGGGAAACAAGCAATTTTTTCGGGCTATAATTGTGGTCTATATAATATCCTCTCTGGTCACCCTGAATTTTCCGCAGAGTTACCAGGCAATGTCAGCGAGTTGTGACCAGACTTTCCCCAAAAATGGCTACGGTTGGCCATCTCGGGAAAAATAATTTTTTACTTGCTTTTTGGAAGAAACTAGCGAATTTTTCGGGTCATAATTATGGTAAATATAATCCACTCTGGTTACCCTGAATTTTCTGCAGAGTTACCAGACAATGTCAGCGAGTTGTGGCCAGATTTTCCCCAAAAATGGCCACGGTTGGCCATCTCGGGAAAAATAATTTTTTCTTGCTTTTTTGAAGAAACTAGCAATTTTTTCGGGCTATAATTATGGTGTAAAATATCCACTCTGGTCGCCCTGAATTTTCTGCAGAGTTACCAGACAATGTCAGCTAGTTGTGGCCAGACTTTCCCCAAGAATAGCCACGGTTTTCCATCTCAGGAAAAATATAATTTTTATCTGGGTTTTTGAAAAACCTAGCAAAATTTTGGTGTAAAATATCCACTCTGGTTACCCTGAATTTTCTGCAGAGTTACCAGACAATGTCAGCGAGTTGTGGCCAGACTTTCCCCAAGAATAGCCACGGTTGGCCATCTCAGGAAAAATATAATTTTTATCTGGGTTTTTGTAAAACCTAGCAAATTTTTGGTGTAAAATATCCACTCTGGTCACCCTGAATTTTCTGCAGAGTTACCAGACTCGCGCGCGCGCGCGTGGATAAAGGAACCATAACTTATCCTGGCATATTTACCAACCCACTTTGCAAGCTCTAACAATTTTCCACAAAAGTGCCAAAAGTTGGCTTGCTTTCTTGCGCATGTCGTCCACCATGAGCGGAGTCCGGAGAAAGTCCACTGAGGTCGAGACAGCCACTGCAGCCGCAGCAGCAACCACTTCGAGGCCGGATTGAGCAGGCCCATATCGTATTGATTCGATGCTCCTGGCCCGGCATGAACAAGGCTGGCGCCCACTGAAGGCCAGAAGGAAAGTAGTAGGCTTTGGCAGCCTTCCCATCCACGCCAGTCAAGAGCCCAGCTATGAGGTCGCACGTCAATCCGGAGAAATAATAATGCAGCACATCGCTAGTGACCCCAACATCGAGAGGCCATCGAGTCGAGGCCGCGCTATCCCGTCGGGTGGAGGCCGCCTCACTGCCAGTGATGAGGAGGATGAGGCCTCGCATGCAGAGTCCTACCACAGCCGGAGATCCCACACCACAACCACTGGCCACTCAAGGTTTCTACTCACTTTGCATAAATTCAGAGACAATGAACCCTCATTGAAACTTGTACGTCAACATTGAGTTGATGTCATCATGTCACATGAACTACCTTGACACCTTGGTAAAATCGAAAACACCAATCTTTGGTGTCACCCTCGATTTTTTCTAGTTTTTTACACATGTTGTACTGAAGGTAATGTTGCATTACAACGATAACTCAACATGAGTAAAATGAAGGAGTGCGAACAAGTTACAATGACTTTTAAGTTGGGTGAACCTCATTGAGGATGCTTTATTGACATTGAGTTTATGTCAGCACGTAACATCAACTGCCTTGATGCAAGAGCATAATCGAAAGCACCAATTTGTCGTTTCACCTTTGATTTTTTTGCAAAGGTGGGGAGGCAGGTTATGCTACATTACGACATAAACTCAACATGGGTAAAACGAATGAGTTTTAATGCCTTACAATTACCATCCAGAACACTTGGAAACAATCTGAGCCCGCACCTGCCAAAGCAACCCTCATTGAAAAAAATATGCTTTATCCACATTGAGTTTATGTTGTTCAGTAACTACTACAGTAAAGTTTGAAAAACTGATATAATGCACCGTTTCACTTTCCTTTTTTTTGGTAGGTGGTTAGGCACTTAATGTAACATAACAATGTAAACTCAACATTAATAAAACGAGCCAATGCATTACAATTATGTTTGATGAATGAGATGGCGCCACTGTGTAGGGTGGCAAAATACCAGAGGTGGATTTTTCCACTATTTATACCATTTGGCTTTTTTGAAGCGTGAATGGGGAAATTGTTGCTTGATCATCATGCCTTTTTTTTGCTATCCTACTTAAATATTTCTTTTTTCAATAAACAGGCACAACAGCTCAAATTGCATCAATGTGTACTCCTCGTACACGACTGACCCCCTGCAAACGGCCTCTGGCCCAGACATCGACCCCGGCGGCGGCGGCGGCCTCGTGAACGTGCGGAGGAGTGCCAGTGGAGTATTCAGGTACCAAACTGGAGAGGACTCGGAAAACCAGTTCAGTGACCAACTTTATCTTTTGGAAAATGGCTGCAATAGGCATGGTCCCATCGGGGTGATGTCTGACTACGCAATGGAGGACATGTACCACAACCCCAAGGACCCCTTTGACGGGTAAGCTTCATCAGAAAACATTTATGCCCTATAGCCTAGGCTAAAAGATTTAGTTCAGGCGTTTTGCCACTTCACCATTTGATGGCGCCAGCGTAGGGGGGGAAGGTGTATCCATGCTTGGATATTTTTATTATGTTTACATTTTGGCGCTTTGAATGAACGAATGGCAAAAATATATTTTGAGCGCATGGTCGCTTACGCAAATTCCGCCAACAACAAATCTTAGCTCCATCTAGCGGAATAGTTCCGAACGAGTTTTGAGCTAGCCTATAAATAAAATACTTGTACAGAGTATAGGTAGTAAACATAGCAGCAGGCTTTTTCACATGACCACATATTTGGTTAGAACTAACCAATTGAAAGAGTTTGTTACCTAAAAACTTATCTGCAAGTCTCTCAAATGCTCTGGAACGGGATATACTAAAATGCGCGACATGCGCGACTACTAAAATGCGCAACAAGCACCACAGGTTACTAAAATGCAAAAAAATGTTTTGTTACCACTTCTTGAAATATTTTTCTATTTTCTATTACTGATTATTTGTCATGCTTTTTCATAAATATTACGTTGATGTAGCTCACTCTGCACTGTTCACCTAAAGTAACGGCCGAAATTATGGCGTAGTTTTTTATCAGAGAGGAGATAAATCAATGAAATGAAATAAAAAAAAAATTGTAAGAATTGAAAAAAAGTAAGAATTGAAAAAAATACTATGTTAGACTTGAAAAAAATACTATGTTAGACTTGAAAAAAAAATACAATGTTAGACTTAAAAATAGAATTATCATTTTTTCTTTTTTTTTGCCTGTTATTGTACAGTCTGAACTCTGTCCTTTCAATATTGGACAGTGTGGGAATCTAAACTTTGGGTTACATAATCAAGAAATACTGGACTTAATTAATCTCATTGGAAAGCTTGAGTCTTTTCCCATCTTTTTTGCCAAAATAGAAAAAAAATACTTTAAATTCCGTCAAAAAATAAAAAAGGTGTCCAAATGTTCAAGCTTTCCACCTATACCCATTATGCCTTGAAATTCATGAATTCATAACATAAACTTTTGGCTACAGCACTGTCCAATTTTGAATGGACAGACTGCATATAATTCTTAGATTAATAATGGATTAATAATCCAAGTACTTTTGGTTGTCCCATAATTTAGTAGTCGCGCATGTCGCGCATTTTAGTAGTTTGTCGCGCATGTCGCGCATTTTAGTAGTCGCGCATGTCGCGCATTTTAGCAGTTTGTCGCGCATGTCGCACTTGTCGCGCATGTCGCGCATTTTAGTATATCCCCTCTGGAACTACTCATTTAAGCTGAAACTCTATTGAAGTGAGCAATAAACTTAGAAAAACGTCAATTTTCAAAGGCACTTATGATTACCTAATGAAGTCAAATAACTTCAAATAGACAGGAATTTTAGAATTAATATCAAAGGTAACATTTGGGTTAGATCTGCCTTCTAGTTAATGTGATTATAAATCCAGTAAATCTAAAAGAGTCACTGATTTTTTAGAAACCATTAAAATTAATATATCTCCATTTTTTGTTCGTAAACATTGTGAAATAATTATGACTGTGTATTATTGCTAACTGCGTTTAGGCGGGCCGCGTTTAATAGGACTGCGTTTAGGTGGATTTGCGGTTTGGCAGATTTATTCCGTTATGATCAAGATGTCTATATGTAATAATTCTCACTGGATATGATCTCTTATTTCAAGCAGGCTCCAAAAGCAGATGACGATCATGAACAAGAACCTCAACTCGAAGCTGGAGGAGCTCCACGGATTCCAGCCCATCGACACGAGCGTGGCCCTGACTGAAATCCGCTCCCAACTCCACGAGCTCTCCAAGAGCGTGGAGAGCTGCCAGAGCGAGGTGTTCGACGTGAAGCACGACATGATGACCATCAAGAGCGAAATCGACTCGGTGCAATTCGTCAAGGAGGAGATCGATGACATCCGTGACTCGCTCTTCAGGTATGTCTGTTCAAATCCGTGTCCGCAAAAATCCGATCAGCAAAAATCCGATCAGCTAAAATTCGATCAGCAAAAGTCCGATCAGCAAAAGTCCGATCAGCAAAAGTCCGATCAGCAAAAGTCCGATCAGCAAAAATCCGATCAGCTAAAATTCGATCAGCAAAAGTCCGATCAGCAAAAGTTCGATCAGCAAAAATCCGCTCAGCAAAAATTTGCTGTTTTATGCGGAAAGGATTTTAACGGTACGGATTTTTGCGGAAACGGATTTTAACAGTTTATTTGCTGTTCAGGCTGGAAGCCGACGGTGAGCGGCGCAAGGCTCGCCTTCTGGATCAAGGCCTGACCTTCATGCTCGGCTACAGCATCTTCGCAGCTGTCCTCGGCATGCTCCAGTTCGGCTACAACACCGGCGTCATCAACGCCCCGGAATCCGTGATTGAAAAGTTCATCCGGTTCGCCTACCGCCAGAGGTACGACGGCGAGAACATGTCCTACAAGGCCTCCACCTTCCTCTACGCCATTGCTGTGGCAGTCTTTGCACTCGGTGGCATGTGCGGAGGATTTGTGGGAGGATGGGTGGCCAACAAGCTCGGAAGGTAACCAAATCACGTACAATTTCCCAACAGAGAACAGCAATCATTGCAAAACAAAATAAGCACAAGTTCCTTTTTTAAAAACATTTAACTGGTTAAAGGCTAATCGGTAAAAGGCTATCTGGTGAAAGATTAAATGGTGAAAGGCTAAATGTTGAAAGGCTAAATGCTGAAAGGCTTTGTATGAGCTAAAAATTATTTGAAATGGGAAGATATAGGCTAGGATTTGTAAATTACAACCAAAAAATATAATTTGTGTGTGGACAGATTTTGGGTTAGGACCTTTCAAAAGCAAGTCTATAGGCCATTCTCATATTGCCGAAAAAGCTAAACTAAGGTAAAAATAGCTAAGCAAACGCTCAACATTCGAAGCAAAAGCAGCTATGTTGCTTTCAATGTTGAGTGTTTGCTTAGCTTTTTTACTTTAGCTTAGATATTTCTGGCATACAAAGGAACATTGGTAAGTACATTGGGAAGCATCTAAAAAAGTCTTTAAAGGAGGAAAGAATACTTTAAAATTGTTCCATTTATTACAATCAACCAGCATAGTTTGGTAGCCTTTTGCCAATTTAGCCTTTCACCATTTAGTCTTTTACCAATTAGCCTTTAACCAGTAGAGCCAATCATATGACCCAACGAGAATGTTTCACATGTTTCCTGAAAGTTATCGTAACGTATTAGCATTAATTTGTTTTACTCATGTCGAGTGAAAGTCGATATGTAACTTTAACTGAAAGCCTAAGCTAATAATACCTTAGAGCTTAATAGTTAAAAATTGAAAATTATTTTTAGATGCCAAATAATGTTTTTATCAGATTGTCTTATCAAACTTGTATGCGATTGATGAATTATTTTACATAAATTAAAGAGTTTTGGCCATTATGTTCAAGAAGAAATCTGGAAAAATATTTGGTGGGTACAGAATTTTTTTGAGCCCTCAGTGAAACTATCAAAATTAAATCTTCCTGGTTTGAGTCATACTAAAACAAAATTTGTTCATTTGCAGAAAAGGCGGGCTGTTGTTCAACAACGTCATTGGGATCATTGGTGCCACAGCCATGGGCTGTTCCAAGTTCCTCGAGTCATACGAGCTTCTCATCATTGGCCGCTACTTGATCGGCATCAACTGCGGCCTCAACACCAGCCTCGTGCCCATGTACATCTCGGAAATCGCCCCACTGACTTTGCGCGGAGGCCTGGGCACCGTTAACCAGCTGGCTGTGACCGTGGGTCTTCTCATCTCTCAGGTCCTTGGGGTCGAAAGCCTCCTTGGCACCGACGGGGGCTGGCCCTACCTTCTGGGCGTGGCCCTCTTCCCATCGGTACTCCAAATGGCCTTGCTTCCACTCTGTCCGGAATCTCCGCGATACCTACTCATCACCAAGGGTCAAGAGCAGGAAGCCAGATTAGGTAATTATGATCCAATACCTAAACCCTCCTGGAAGCGTATATGTTTCATCACAATTGAGTTTAAGTCGTTCTGTAACATTAACTGCACTGACACCTGAGTGAAGTTAAACATACCAATTTGCAGTTTCACCTTTGATTTTTTAACATAGGCGGTGAGGCAGTTAATGTTACATTACAACATAAACTCAACATACAGAAAATGAATTAGCGTTAACTTGTTACAATAACGCTAAAAAATTCTCAAAATAAAACTCAAGCACTACATGTATGTTTCATCAACATTGAGTTTAAGTCGTTCTGTAACATTAACTGCACTGACGCCTGAGTGAAGTCAAACAGACCAATTTGCAGTTTCACCTTTGATTTTTAACATGGGTAGTGAGGCAGTTAATGTTACATTATGACATAAACTCAACATTTAGAAAACAAATGAGAGTTAACTTGTTGCAATTAAATAAGAATATCTGAAAATAAAACTTAAGTACTTCATGTATGTTTCATCACAATTGACTTTAAGTCATTCTGTAACATTAACTGCACTGACGCCTGAGTGAAGTTAAACAGACCAATTTGCAGTTTCACCTTTAATTTTTTTAACATATGCAGTGCGGCAGTTCATGTTACATTACAACATAAACTCAACATACATAAAATGAATTAGCGTTAACTTGTTCCAATTACGTTCAGAAAACTTGGGAAAATTTCGGGTTGGGATAATTTGATGCTGGAAATTGGACTTTGCGTTGCAGCCCTCAAGAAACTTCGCAACTCCAACGACATTGAGGATGACATCATGGAGATGCGGGCCGAGGAGCAGGCTCAGATGGCTGAGGCCAAAATCACCCTCTTTGAACTCGTGACCTCGCCCACGCTCAAGCTTCCCTTGCTCATAGCCATCATAATGCAGCTGTCACAGCAGCTATCAGGCATTAATGCGGTATGTAGGAGGATAGCATTACAATTGTAAAATGGTATATCAAGCCGGATTTTTTTGATGCATTGCAGGTCTTTTATTACTCTACTAACCTGTTCATCACGACTGGCTTGAGTGAAACGCACGCCAAGTATGCCACCATTGGCATTGGCCTGGTCATGGTCATCATGACACTCATCTCCATCCCACTGATGGACAGATCCGGAAGGCGAACTTTGCACCTCTACGGACTTGGTGGCATGTTCATCTTCTCCATCTTCATCACCATCTCATTCCTCGTCAAGGTGAGCCATTCCAATCCCAACCAGAACATCTGGAATAATCCTCATTCAAGCTTGAACGTTTCTTCAACATTGAGTGAATGTCATTTTGATACATTAACGTTACATTCGTAAAATGAAACAAAGGCAAAAACCGTTAAGCCGTTACATCCATAAAATATTCTAGATTACATTAATTAATCATACGTTACAAAATCATAGTTAACGTTTTGCCATTGACGTATTTTGCAAAGACTGCGAATATGTCACTTAAAACGACATCGACTCAACATTGATGAAACAAATGACTAACAATTTGTTACAAGTATGCTCAGAAAACTTGGGAAAATTTGAACTTTTGCAGGAGCTCGTCGCCTGGATCTGGTGGCTCTCGGTGGTGTCCACTCTGTTCTACGTGGTCTTCTTCGCAGTTGGGCCTGGCTCCATACCCTGGATGATCACTGCTGAGCTCTTCTCTCAAGGCCCGAGGCCGGCCGCGATGAGTGTGGCCGTCCTGGTGAATTGGAGTGCCAATTTCTTCGTCGGCATCGGCTTTCCCACCATGCAGACCACACTGGAGAATTACACCTTCCTCCCCTTCAGTGTGTTCCTCGCACTCTTCTGGGTCTTCACATATCGCAAGGTGCCAGAGACGAAAAACAAGACCTTTGACGAGATTGCCACCCTCTTTCGAATAGGACACAAGCAAAGGTATGAATTATGATTATATTTTTTGATTGCAATTTGGGATGGCGCCACTGTAGCCAACCCAAAATACCAGATGTGGATTTTCATGCTTTATATCATTTTTGGCGTTTTTGAAGGCTGCATGGCGATAATCGTTTGGTGCAGTATGGCATTTCTGCCAAAACGATCAATTGCTCCATCTTCCAGTTTTTATGTCATGCCAATTCCTATTTTAATGTTTACATTTGCTTTTTTGAAGGCTTTTGATGAACAACGTCAACTCCATTTCGCAAATGAACTCTGTGGTCTGCGAGCACAGCTCTCTCATTCCACCTGAAGGCAAAAAAGGGCCCATGGACAAAGATGGTAATATTTTATTATGGGGATTACCAATGGGTGCCAGTAATAAGATCGAAAAAATTAAGTCGACAAAGTGCGTTTTAAGACCGACGTTTCATTTTTTTCATTTTTAAAAACAATGCGAATTTAACACAAAATTGTAAGATTTCACTATATCTTTAATTTGATCTTAGATTCCAATTTCGCCTTCTGTTAGTTGGCTCTAAGACGCAGGTCTAAGATTGTAAAGCTAAGGCTTAAATCTTAAAACACATTTGTATTGATCTGATGACACTGGTGATTTTCAATCCAAAAATACCAAAAATACCAAAAATACACATCATTAAGCAATATGAAAATACATGTCGATCTTAAAACACAGATATGTCGATCTTAAAACACAGATATGTCGATCTTAAAACACAGATATGTCGATCTTAAAACACAGATATATAGATCTTAAACATAGATTTGCAGATCCCAAAACACATATGTCAATCTTAAAGCATAGATTTGTAGACCTTAAAACAAGGTGCAGATATCATTAAACACAGGCACTGATAGCTAAGTTGACAGTTGCCTTTAAAAAAGGGGCTTTGATCTTCAAACAAAAGTGCTAAAATCTTTAAACACAAATTTATCGATCTTAAACCACAGTAGTTGCTTCCTTGACATTTTAAAACACATATGCTTTGATCTAAATCACCAGTTTGATTCCACCTTTGCACTTGATCTTAAAACACAGGAGATTCGATCTTAGAATAAATATCTGTAGATCTTAAAACATATAATCATGCACCATTGTGACCTGAAAACAAAGAATGCTAAAATAGTTATTTATTTCGAGCTGGGGCACGTAAAGTAGGGTCATTAAATAGCTGAGCGAGGATTTTAAAATGGGAAAACTCGAGTACAGCTTTACTAGTCCGAGCCTGCGAGGGCTGTAATTGTACGAGTGTTTTTCCATTTTAAAATCCAAGGTCAGCTATTTAATGACCCGATTTTACGTGCCCCAGCTCAAAATATACAATTTTATATTCTGTAATACGATTTTTGAGTGTTTTAATGAAGTTACCGGGCTGCCCCGTGCCCTAGAAAACACTGCTCGGTTATTAGTTGCTCTGTAAATATCACTGGCTCTCATGAGCTAGCATCCCGTGGTTTGGGAGCAATGAAATATACTTTTAAAAACCTTATTTTCCAAAGGTGCTCCTATGGCACAATGGTTAGAGCGCTTGGCTCTTGATTAAGGAGTCTAGGGTTCAAACCCCAGTCATTCCTCAACTTTTTTTTTGATTTCTCTATTTTGCTTAAATTATGGTTAAGTCTTATACATAGCATGCATTTTTCATGATGTTTCCATCGCGCAGAGGTCAGCGTATGGGCTTGCTGACCCAACAGTCTGAGGTTCACACCTAGGATGCTACTCTCTCTTTTACCTTCTCTGGAATTTGGATCAGTTCCATGGAATTTGAGGGGCATTAAATTACTTAAAATCCCTCAAATGTGATTCCAGGGCCATTAAGTATTTAATAACCCCCAAATTGCTTAGAAAGAACTGTGATATAAAAGAGCTGAGTCGGATCGGTAAACTGAATTATAACATGAGGAAATCGTATTACAGTATATAAAAGCTTTAAGGTGCCTTTTGATAAAATAAACCGTCGATCTTATTCCGGCTTCCCATTGCAAAGCAATAATCTAGGATATGAAATAATTATGTTACTGCTCTAGGAGATGGCAAAGAGTATCCCCTACTTCCACCGAACGACAGCTGCCCAACTTCCCCCAGATCGAGGTCACCGCAGAGCATTCGATCGACCTCGCAGCTCTCCGAGTACTCAAATGGGCGTGGCCCTCACCACTCCCCAGACAGGTTAATGTCCCCCGAGGAGGACGAGGATGATGATGACCGCTCCGACGGCTCCGATGGATCCGAGAGGTCAATGTCGAGTCCTCGAGGCCAAGTGAGGCTGCCACACGGACATATGGAGCAGCCTCCTCCGCATGCAGCTGTTTATCTGAGGCCATTCTCCGAGTGCAACAGCAGCAAAAGCCCTCCGAATAACCACCACCATATGCCGCCAGCTTAACACCATAAAATTCCTTTATAGATGCTGAGGTTCAAGCCTCAGACAACTCAGCCTCTGACCTCTGTCAAAATGTGACGAGTCCCACTCAATCCACTCCAGTCCTGTGCTACAAAAAAGCAATCGTCATGCTCTTGTGATATTCACATGCTTGATGATGTGCCCGAAAATGATGATGATGAAAATCTGGATGAGTGGGGCCAAACCTTGCTCCCTTCCGGAGAAGAGGCTTTGATGTCTGAGCTAATCGAGGCTGAATGTTTGCACGTCGTTTCATGCTGAGGACTTTAAACAGAAAAAATGACAAAATACATGCGTGGATTTGAAAAAAAAAATTGTTTTGCTCATATTCATACCAGTATAAGCCAAAGGCGTAAAGTTGCTAGATTCGCAGCGCCATCTAGCCAAGCAACTTATTTGACATGGCTACACTACATGGGCGATCACAAATGGTCTATTCTTTTGGCTTTTGGTGCACTTATTCTAAATACTTTACTAATATGACATAATCTATGGATAAAATGGCACCCTTTCAAGCCATATGCAACTCGCACGAATTTCCAAGCTTTTCATTACTGAAACCAATTTTTTCTAACCTGGCTCCACTGATCAGCCAATCAAATTGCCGCGCGTGATCATGTGACAAGTTTTGCAGGAGACAGTTTTCCCAAATATACTTGCGAAAAAGTTTGTCCCACCAATGGCTCATAGCACCATAAAATTGTTTGATAAGATGGCAAGGCTAAAGACGAGTCCCTCTCAATCGAGTCAGGTCCTGTGCTTCTAAAAAGCAATCTTCATGCTCTTGTGATATTCACATGCTTGATGATGTGCCTGAAAATGATGATGATGAAAATCTGGATGAGTGGGGCCAAACCTTGATCCCTTCCGGATAAGAGGCTCTGATGTCTGAGCCAATCGAGGCTGAATGTTTTCACGTCATTTCATGCTGAGGTCATTAAACCAAAAAATGACAAAATACATGTTTGGATTTGAAAAAAATGCTTATGCTCATTTTTATTGAGTGGTGTTCAGTAGAAGAACTTTTAGCAAAAAATTTACATGCTGCTGAGCAACATTATTGTTAAGCTTTATCTCAGCGGATGGCTGCTACTTTAGTTAAATCTTCAATGGTCTCTCTTTTAGGACAAGTCAGGGGGGTCTCGTAAGTGAGTTCTTGACGCAAGTTTTGCATGCTAAAATCACCAAATCTGTTTGTCTTAGCCTAGGTGGCGCTAGTAGTTCTTACTACATAGCGCGTGAGCTCAAGTGATGTGTCAGTCATGGAAGCAAGCGGGCTAATCTCACGCGTCTTCAAAAGAGCTCCTAGATAAGTTCTGTATTTTTTAAAAAAGTATGCAATTTGGGCACTTTTTGATAATTTAAGGCAGGTTATGGAAATTTTTGGAAGTGAAATCCACAGAATTATATTGAAATTTTGTCTGAAGCCTACCACAGCTCAGTCAGACTGTGTGCTATAGTACAGCAGCGACAAGAACTCACCTTATTACTATAGATCATCTTGGGACAAGTGACATAGTTGGTTTCAAAATCATTGCTTGGCCTAACATTGGTCACAGGGGAATCCCTCAAAAAGCAATCCTTACTAAGCACATGATAAAGAAAGATTTTGCAGGCAGGATTTGCTTGGCAGATTTCCATGCTGCATATTTGTCAGCTACAATTAAGAGTGTGAAGAGCAACCCAAGGTGAATCGAGATCTGCTTGCACTGTGGGGCATCTCTCAACTGAAAAAAAAAAGATTTAAAACAGGATCCGGAAAGAAATGAATCAATTGTTACCCATTTTTGTAGACTTGCGAAACTGCACAAATGCACAGGAGAGCTGGAATGTCTCAGTTGGCATTTCATCAAAGTATTTGATTGGTGAGGATGTTCCGCAACCTTGGCCAGTGAAATAGTAATAGTTGGAATTCTCCCTCAGCAAACTCTCAGAAAAGGAGCAGAATGCAAAGACAAGGCTCAATTTGCCCAAAAATGCCATATTTGTTGTTAATCGATTGCCACTTAGTCTAGTACTGAAATAAAATTGCATTAATGAAATAGCTTTTATAGCTTTCCAACTAAGAATCTCCAATGTGTTTGACAACTTGTAAACTGAGGTTAAGCAAGACTTAATGTTTGCACCCACTTTTTTAATGTTAATGCTAAGTTCATTTTTCTCAGCATTGCTTAGCTTGACAAAGCTGTACATTGTGATTGGCTTACTAAATCTAATTCATGTCCTTTTTTAGTCTCTAGGACTTCTGTTTGGTTGAAGCATGTTAGCGGATTGTACACTATGCAAAATTAATGGGCTTTGACAAAATTAAGGTTTCAAGCAAAGAATGGCAGTACATATCCCACTTATTCATAGCTAATTGGAAAAGGTTCATTTTTTGTGGTCAAATATTGCACAAAGCACATGACAAACTGTTATATACTCCTATTATGCAAGTACTACTACTTCTTAGCACGCGTAAACAAACACGTCTTGCTCTCGTATATATAAGATGAAATACACGATCCCGATCATTATCGTTCTGATACTCGGCTCTGTCGCACTTGTTGATATCTAGCTGTCACCACAACTGCAACTTCGCTCCTGTTGGCATTTGTTAGAGATTGCGATTCCATTCTGGATCCGGATCTACCTTATTAGACCGTCGCAATCTACTATGGCGTCCCTCCAGTTCTAATTTGGGGTTTTTTCGCAAAAGTTGTTATACTTTACTCAACTTTGCTGGAAATCCTGATTAGCTGAACTTGTGCCTGCACCACATCACGACACTCTTTCCTCTCCAATGGCTGACTCCGACGTCAAGCATGAAGAGGACTCTTCCCCTGAGGCCATTCCGCCTATTGGTGACATTCCGGGTGTACCTGAGATTTGTACCGGATTCATCGCCAAGAAGGACGAAACCGACTTCCGGAAGGGCATGACTATATTCATCTCACTGGCTGCCTCGGTCCAATCCAAGCTACAGCTGGCTGAAGAATACCTCAAATTGAAGGCATCCCCAACTCTAAATGCCCAGATAAGTTCTTTTTGCACTGAGTTAAATGAGCAAGCGGCTAAGTTACTAGATATTGTTTCGAATCTATCTTTGATCACTGTCTGTGATGCCAACATTAAGGTCATGCCTTTAATTCGGCATAAAGAATGCCTTGTTGCTCAGCTAGGTAGAATGATTTCTGAATATGAAAATTCTTCAGTCCAGCCTACGGAGAAGTCTGCTTTGCGTCCCCGAAGCAATGATGCTTTGAGACCCTCCCCTCTGAAGGATTCTTCCACTGCTATTGAAGCAATTCGTTTCCTTAGAGATTTGCGCCCTTACTACGTCTCTAGTGGCTTTTTGAATCAAGGCCTCACTGAACAAAAGGGCTATCTTTTACGTCTTGTTGGCCCTGATCTCCAGGATAAGCTCCTTCAGGCCCCAGATGATACTCCAACTTTTGAGGACCCCTTACATCCGGAAAAGCCGTCTCTAGTTGACATTGTTAGCCAGTTCTATGAGAAGGTTTACCCGATGTACCGGCGAAGGAAAGACCTGTTTCGGTTCCAGCAAACTCCTGGTATGTCTTACTGCAATTTGAAATCCAGGATAATTGCTTTGGCACAAGCAGCTCGTTTCGATGAAATGACTAAAGAACAGGTTCTGAAGTACATCATCATGTCTGCAATTAATGATCCTCAAATGGTGCATGACATCACCAAAAAGGATGCCAAAAAGGAATTGACTTTAGAGGAATTAGATGAACGCGGTGAAGAGTTCGATCGAAAGCTTCTTCGGCTTAAAGGACTTCCTGACAAGTCTCTTCAAGTCAACAAAGCCCAACCTACCCAGCATAGGAAAAATCGCAATTCCAATAATAGTAAACCTGCTTCATCTTCTTCTAATACTAAAGCTCCTCCTACTCCTCAAAAACTTCCCCCACAGCAGCAACCTTGTTCGGCTTGCGGTAGCAAACAGCACACTGGTAAAAACTGTGCCAGAAAGGATTCTTTTGTTTGCAAACTTTGCAATAAAAAGGGCCATATTGCACCAGTTTGTCGCTCTTCGCAGTCTCAGACTTCGCAACCTGCCTCTGTTAAAACTGCTAAAGCTCAAAAAGTCCAGACTTTCTCTGTCATGAATTCTGTTGACCCCAATATTCGCCCACTTGAGCAATCGACCCCGGTCAATGCCCAGTTTCAATCCTATGGCCTTGCTCCCAACCCTACTATTTCTGCTAACTTTTTGCCTCATCCTATTCAGGAATACTCATATTCTTCTGATCCCTCTCTTGCTGCAAATACTCAAGCCTCTGTTCATGCTTTTACAGTTTCTAATGCTACGCATAACGGTCTATCTTCTGACCAATACCAGAGCTCTCTTGATGATGTCAATCATCTCAATGCTTTCAACATGCAGTTGACCCACTCTGTCATAGTTCCACCTGACTCAGACTTGTCATATTCTCCTGACACTATGACGCCTCACACGCACTTTTGGAATCAGTTTCCTCCTCCTCCACTGTCTTCGTCGGATTTTGCGCCCATGTGACAATCGCTAGCTGTTAATGATGCTTCGACAATT
Organism: Paracyclopina nana; assembly: GCA_019096065.1. Classification (NCBI taxonomy): domain Eukaryota; kingdom Metazoa; phylum Arthropoda; class Copepoda; order Cyclopoida; family Cyclopettidae; genus Paracyclopina; species Paracyclopina nana. The sequence continues at coordinate 17,307,242 of JAGUCH010000002.1, read as the reverse complement.
TGTCTCACTGTTTATCCAATTAACACTGCTGCGCGCATTTCTGCTACTGGCATCTCTGTCACTAATGATGCTCCTATCATTCCCAAACAGTTTAAAAAGCCTACTTTCTTTTTTCGTCCACACGTAGGCACTCCCTTCAAGGCAACAGCTCTTCCTGATACTGGAGCTATGGTTTCTGTTTTTTCTACTAAACTTTGTCGCGATCATAACATGCCTCTTTTTCCTGCTGCTGAGGCATTAAAAGGCATATCTGGGGTCGAAGTCAAAGTTCAACGTACTTGTCCTGTCACAATTACTTTTCATGACAGAAATGTCACAATCAATCCATATGTTTCCGATCACATACCGGATTTTGACATCATTATCGATTGGCAAGCTGCTTTGATGCTTGGTGTTGTTGATTTGCATTTTGACTACCCAGTCCAAGTTCTTCCAATTGCTACTCTTTCTCTAGACCAGCTTAAATCTTCATATGCACAAGTCTTTGCCCCTAACCTTGATCCATCTCGTATGCTCAAGGGGGACCCCATGCATATAACGTTAAAGCCTGGCCCAATTCAGCCCTTGCGTATCAGTAGCACTACTGCTATTCCAGTTCATTTGAAAGCTGCTGCTGATAAATGCATTGTCCAATTGGAATCCGCTGGCATTATCAAAAGGCTTGAACCCGGTGAAGCCACTACATGGACTTCTCGGGGCTTTTTTGTTCCAAAGCCTGACGGCAATTCCGTTCGTCTCGTCACTGATTACGTCGCTTTGAACAAGTACGTGTTAAGGCCCACTCATCCTTTTGTTTCAGCATATCACACGCTAATGAGTATTCCTGCTTCTGCTCAGTACTTTCTTACTGTGGATGCTGTCCAGGGTTATCATCAAATTCTTCTCGATGAACCCAGCAGCTTTCTAACTACGTTTTTGCTGCCTCAGGGACGTTTTCGTTATTTGCGTGCTCCCATGGGACTTAACGCTAGCTCAGATGAATGGTGTTCTCGTTCTGACAAGGTTCTTAGCGGTCTGAAAAATGCTATTAAACTTGTCGACGACATTCTTCTTTTTGCCTCTACTGAATTGGAGCTGCTGCAGTCTTTTGAGTTGCTACTCAAAAATTGCATAGCTCTTGGCTTTAGTTTGTCCTCTAAGAAAATTGAGTATGGCAATAAAGTCAAATTTGCTGGATTTTACGTTAGCGCTGAGGGCTTGCAGCCTCATAGCAACAGCATCGACGCTATTCGTGACTTCCCGCGTCCTAAAACTGCTACAGATGTGCGCAGTTGGCTTGGTTTGTGCCAAACTTTGGGCAATTTTGTTCCTGACCTTGCGCATATGTCTACTTCATTACGGCAACTGACTAGGTCTAACACTGCTTTCACATGGCTCCCAGATCATGAGGACGAATTTCTAGCGCTAAAGTCCGTCCTTACTGGCCCATTAGTCTTGCGACATTTTGATCCTAATCGGACCACTTTTCTCGTTACTGATGCTTCGCGCCTTCATGGCCTAGGCTACGTTTTGTTGCAAGAAGACCCTGACGATAGATCACGTAAGTATCTGATCATGTGCGGGTCACGCAAAAACTCGCCTGCTGAGACTAACTATAGCACAATAGAACTTGAGCTACTTGGCGTTGTTTTCGCAGTTGAGCGAGCTATGCATTTTTTATTGGGCTGCCCCAAGTTCTTCCTTCTCACGGATCATCGCAGTCTCATCGGTCTTTTTCGAAAAAGCCTTGCTGACATCGCTAATCCTAGGTTAGTTCGTCTACGTGAACGTCTCGTTCGTTTTAATTTTGACGTTCAACATATTGAAGGTAAGAACAATACTATTGCTGATGCCTTATCGCGATATCCTGTTGGCTTCTCTGAGCATCCATATTTATGCGATTCTTCTTCTTCGCACTCAGATGTCAACGTTTTTATTGCCCTTACTTCCGCTGAAGACCCGCTGTTTTCGTTCATTTACGAGGCTGCTGAAACTGATTCTCAGTATGCTGACATAATTCGCGCTATAAAACTCGATCTTCACAAGCAGCAACGCAAACCTTCTCTTGATGCCAAACACGCGCTTCGTCAAATTCCTGTTAGCATTTGGCCTGACCTCTCTTTGCAAGACGGCCTCGTGCTACTAGATAATTCCAAAATTCTGGTCCCATTAGCTGCTCGCAGACAAGTTTTGGATTCTCTACATGAAAGTCATCAAGGCATTACAAAATCCTTGATCACTGCTCGCCAATTCTTCTTTTGGCCTCACATGGCCAAAGAGATTCGAGCATATGTTGAAGCTTGTCCTGACTGTCAACGCTACATGCCTTCTAAACATGTGGCACACAACTTGGAAACTCAAATTCCCCGTTTTCCCATGCATCGCATTGGCTTGGACATGTTCACTTTTGAAAAACAAAACTATCTCATTATAGTTGACGCTTTTTCTGGATGGCCGTTTGTTCATCATATGACTACTACTACTACTACTGCCATCATTAATGCTTTAATGAAAGTTTTTCTAGACTTCGGATATCCTGTTATTATTCGAAGTGATGGCGCCCCAAATTTCGATTCGGCTGAAATGCATGCATTTTGCAAGAAGCATGGTATCTTTTTCACTTGCAGCAGCCCCTACAACCCTGAAAGTAATGGGCTCTCTGAATCTGGGGTACACTCAGTCAAACAGCTTTTCAAAAAGTCTGCTCACTTTACTGACTTTAAGCTACGCCTTCTTGAATTTCGAAATATGGCCAGGGCTGATGGCATTAGTCCTGCTCGCCTCTTTTTGGGCCGAAATTTACGTTCTCATCTTCCAATTCTTCCTGACAATTTGACATTGGATCCTGTGAGCAAGCGACCCTCAAAACCTGATCAACCCCCGGTTGCCACTGACCCTGCCGCCGATGCTTTACAGGTGGGAGATCATGTCTTTTTACAAAACCCTCTTACAAAGCAATGGGATGATCACGCTGTTATTCAGGAAATCTGCCCATATGGGCGGAGCTTTTTCGTTAAAACAAAAACTGGCAGCGTGATGCGCCGCAATGCTCGGTTCATTCGCAAAGCGCCCGCCTCATATCTGGAAAAACTTGTTTGATTGGCTGCATTTGCCCTGTCTTGTTTTCTATTGGTCACGCGTCTTATCACGCGCTCTTTTCGTATATAAGTTCTGCCTTATCCTCGTTGGTCATTCAGTCCCACTTTGATCTTTTACTCGATCACATCTCTCTACAGTTGAAACGTAAGTCTCCTGACACTTTCTTTCGCTTCTTCTTTTTCAATTCTTCTTTCTTAGAATGGGTCAATCCAACTCCACTCCCCAAATTGTCGAAACTGCTAACCAGTTTAGCATTTTCGATTTGGGCAGCTGGGCTGCTAATACTGACAAAACACTGTCTTTTGGCCATTTGTTGGAACTCCTTCTCTTGCTTGTTGCTTCTTTCCTGCTTTTTTATATAGTCAAGCAAATTTTTCGCTGGCGTGCAAAATTGCGCCGCGACCGGCGTAACAATTTGGCTCGATACGAGCGGGACCTGTTCCCCCCGCAGCCTTTTCATCCGCCCCCACCTCGTCCGCTTCCATACGTGCCTTTTCTTTCTGAGATTATGCAAAATCCTCAGAATCACGTCCAAGCTGACGCCTTTCGTGCTTTAACTCGTCCTTACGAACGTCCTTACGAACGTCCTCGTCCTCGGATGGCACCTCGTCGCCTCTTTGACAAGGAACGTTTCCAAGACATCACTGACCCGCTTAGCTCTGCTGCTCATGTAGAAATGAACGAATCTCCTAGCTACGATAATCGTTATGATGCTATGCCTCCAATTTACGTGTTCCCACCTCAACCTGCTACTCCGGCACTGCCTCCTCCATCACGGACTGCATCCTTCCAGGACTTACCCACCGAAAAACCTGTTGAAGAGGAACTCAAGCCCTTCAATCAATTCAAGCCCAAATAGGCACTTTATTCTACTGCTTACAGTTCTCCACGATGAGCAACGTCAAGCCTGATCAACTTATTTGTATTGATGATTCGGACACGGACCAGGAATTTCCTCAACGTTTTGCTTCGATGCAAGCCGCTCGCCGCTCCAACCCTCGTGATTTGCGGCACCTCATCAATCACACTCGTTATGACCACCAGCAACGAACTGCCATGGAACAATTGAGGTACAAAGATGCTCTGGATGACCTGGCTGTGGAGATGGCACCCCTTCCCAGGCATTCTCAAGTTGAGACTATCCAGCCTCTGCCTCAACGCCCAACTGCTGCTGTTCCGCCCAACGTGGCTTTGGGCCCTGCTGCTCAACCTCCGTTTCGCTACTTGCCCCATTTGGTCATGACCAGAGACCGTGGATGGAAGCTTTCCCTCCTCTACTTTTTTCAAGTCTTCCAGGCTTGCTTGATTTTTCTGCTCATACTTGTTATTCTCTATGCACTGGCTGAGTACCGCTTTTTGGCTCAGCTTACCTTGAAGCACTAATTTTTTCATAGTTTTTACTCGAGTTTCGCTCCGGCTTCTCGAACTTTTTCTATGAACTTCATCTTATTTTCTTGTCGACGCTATCGCCCTGTGCAAAGCGTCTGGGGGGATTGTTATATACTCCTATTATGCAAGTACTACTACTTCTTAGCACGCGTAAACAAACACGTCTTGCTCTCGTATATATAAGATGAAATACACGATCCCGATCATTATCGTTCTGATACTCGGCTCTGTCGCACTTGTTGATATCTAGCTGTCACCACAACTGCAACTTCGCTCCTGTTGGCATTTGTTAGAGATTGCGATTCCATTCTGGATCCGGATCTACCTTATTAGACCGTCGCAATCTACTACAAACTGATCTAGAGAATTTTGAACACATTCACAGCAACAAATTAACAAAGAGGTCTCACAGTTCTCCAAATCAGACTGTAACTGCAAAATGATCAAATTGTCTAAAAAATCAAAATAGATCAGAATATCCAATTTAGGGAAAGTCCAAAATTGTAAAGGTTCAATAAAGCTTAAAATGCTTAAGAGGGCAATTTACAAATGGGCAAATGCTGACTGTCCAATAGGGAAACTGCATTATTTTTTAGTTGGTTTATATTCTGCTTGCATTAAAGAGCACATCATGTTGCTTGCCACCATATTTAATTGGAACAAGGAGACTTTCCACTTAACAGCAAGTAATGCCCACCTTTTAAAGTGTTTGTTGGTCTTAAGGGAGTTCCAGCAGTTTAGGAATAGCTCAGTTGCTAAAATGACTTTGTCTATAAAAGATGAATTTAGCCAATTCTGCCTGGCTTCATCAATTCATGGAGTTCAATATATAAAGCCTGAAAGTGGACATAAAATCAAGATTGCCATATGGAGTGCCATTCTTTGCTTTTGCTTTGTGGCTGCTGGTATATTTGTTGTCAACTTGGTGGACTCATGGCAGGGAAACCCTATAGTGACCACAATTGCTACAACTTCAATGCCAGTGCAGGAAATTCCTTTTCCATCTGTCACAATTTGTAGTGATGGGTTTGATCAGTTTGCCTTTGCCCAAAAGTAAGGCCAGCATTCTAAACCATTTTGATTCTCTCATAATTAGCTCACACAAAAAAGACAGCAATTTATGTTTTTTAATTGCTTTGCTTTTGTCTGAGTGGATTCATGTGCCAAATTTTTTTTGGTAGCTCAATATTGAAATAAAATGAGGGTGCTTATTTAAGCCCTTTTCATGACAAATAGTACTTTTCACTAGGTGTGACACTCAAGCATGCACAAACAAAGTTAATGTCCTCTAATGATCTTACCAAAAAGAAAGTAAATATGGCTTTATAGAGTGCTTTAACACACAGGGTCTTGAATGCCATTGAAATTGATGACAAGGTGAGGTCAGATTTTCACTACTTGTATCTGCCCTGGATTAAAATGATTAAAACCTATGCCAAATCCTATTCGACAACTGAGGACTGGAGGAATTTAAGAGCAAGCATCATAGAGGAATGCAGAAATGCCACTGGACAAAGCTACACTTGCATGGCTTTCCTCATCATGCATGACATTTTCCAGCACAATCAAACTTTGGGCAAGACTCTGAAAACTGAGCTGATTGAAAATTACACAAGAAATGCCTTTCACACCCAAAGAATCTATTACTTATACATACAGGACAATGTTCTACCTACATTAAGGGAAATTGCCAAGAGGTTTGGAGTACCCTGCAAACAGTGCTTTCTTGAAGGTTTGCAATTATTCCCAATTACCAAGGAACTGGAGCTGTATTTGTGCAACAATGAGACTGATCCCTGCCAAAGAAGCATCAGGGAAGCAATGGATTTCAAGCTTCAACTTCAATACTTCTTCACAGAGAACATCAAGTACCTAGGAACTCTTGCAATCAACAAAGTGTTTGGAGCTCCAATCCCTTATGTATATTGATCATTACCATTAGTTTTATGATTTTTTTCCATAGGAATTTTAATCTTTTCCTTACAGGATTACCTCAATGGGGTTGTTCACAAGTTGATGAAAAGCAAGGACAGGGCAACTTACAAACACTTGACTTCAGGTTTGATCATGGACTTTGATTCAGACTTGAACAACTTGGAACAAAATGATGACTTATTTTTCATTTGTAATCCCATTGAGTTTGGCTGCTTCAATGGCACCTTTGAAGGAATCTTCACTCTCATGAAAGAGAGCCAACATCAACCCCACTTGGTGGACTTGAATTCCCAATTCAACCACACAGTTGACAGCCTTTTTGGTGAGCCAGATGCATTGCTGCAGAGCCTTGTCAATTACCCGCTGAGAAAAAGAGTGCTGAAAGAAGAGGTTGCCAATCTGGAGCCATTCATTCCCTACTGTAAAATTGCAACCTACTGGTCCAACTTGACTCAATGGGGGTCAACTAGAGTGAGAAACACAAAGGAGTATGATGAATTTTGCACACTCTTCAGACCCTCCTTCACTGACCATGGTGTTTGCTACACATTCAATGCTGAGGGATATGAAAGCCTCTTGCACAAGTCAGAAAACTTGGAGCAATTCCAAAAGGTCTATGGAGTGGGTCACAACAACTTTATCCACTATGCAGAAGGTTCAGGCAATGCCAATGGCCTCAAAGTCATCCTTGATGCCAACACATTGAAGCCAAGGTACAAGACAACTGGAACTTACAAAAACACATTCAAAATGTCCATCCAGCATCCCAAAGACTTCCCATTGCCTCTACTTGGAGGGATTGAGCTAGAAGGAGGGTACAAAATAAGTATTGTTGTGAGTCCCAAAGTCTTGGAATCGACATCATCAGTTGAAAGTTTGGAAGTGGGCAGAAGAGACTGTAAGTTTGAGGATGAAGGAAAGGATCTCAAGCTGTTCAAGAAATACAATCACAAAGCATGTCATTTTGATTGCATGTGGCAGTTGGCCCAAAAGATGTGTGAATGCATTCCTTGGATGTACCCAAATCCAGGAAGTCCCAATGAGACTTGCAGGACTGATGGCAATTTTTGCTGGAGGTCAAGCTTCAAAAATGGCTCCTCAATTCTGGAATGTGCATCAAAATGTCCATATGAGTGCAATAAAATTACTTACCCTTACTATGTTGTGAAGCAAGAAATCAAGCCTTGGGATTGTGTAGGTGACATCTTCTTCTTGCAACAAATTGTGAATTAAAATTCTTGTTTAGGAATCAGAAGAGCCAATATATGTGAAAATCAGGAATTATTTGGAAAACTATCAGCAAGAGCAGCACATGTTAGATTTTTGGAGATTGATAGAGAAGTAGTAGTGATTTGACTCAAAATTAATGCTTTTGACATTTATTAATCTGTAGAATCAGTTACAAATCAAATACATTTGCCCCCAATTTCAACTGTGAGCAAAGAATTGTGGAAGATATTGTCATTTTGGAGGTGTTCTATGGTGACACATTTGCTGAAAAGCTGCACAAGGATGTGAGGGCTAGTTTTTCTGATAAGCTAGCCTCAATAGGTAAAATACAAGTTCCTTTGTGTAAGTAACATAAATGTAAAGTAATCATTGTTTGCTTTAGGCGGCACTTTAGGACTATTTTGTGGCATGAGTGTCATGAGCTTTTTTGAGCTCTTTTTATGGCTTTTGAAGTTTTCCTATTCCATGTGTATGACTTGCTGTAATAAAATGAAATAAAACTCACATTTCTTTGATCAAACACAGTCAATTGTCAACACTTGCTAACTGAACTCAGACAAGAGTCCAACCACAATGCAAATTCTGATCAAGCTCATAGCCATTCTGGGCATAAAGAACCCCAACATCATACTGAAAAGCCATGAAAGACAGGCAGAAGAAGTCAAACAAATTGCAAAGGGGGCATTTAGAAAAGGTGAGCAGTTCTTTGCCACAACTGATCCAATGCACAACCTACTGAATGGAACACTGACCTCAGTGATTATGACTGACTATTTTCCATGCACATTTCACAATGTGCAAAGTGACCCAGACACTCCTTGGATTGTAGTTCTCAAAAACACTTCCATCCATGATGTCTTTTCCTCGATGAAAGATTCCATCTATTTTGTTCAAAACTTTTCACTTATTGAGAGGTTCAAAATTAAGTCAACTATTATCAAGAACATTCTTGGGCAATTTTCTGATGATCTCACCACATGGACACCCATACCATCACTTTCACTTGGGCTGGTTGAAAGGAGGGCAGATTTCAAAAATGATACCTTGATAGCTATAGCCATAAAGGATTACAACAACTATATAGCAGATGAGAGTAAGATGACAGATTCAATTTTGCCAGGATTCAAAGAAGTACTGAGATCTTTGCTTTTTTAAAATTCAATTAAGAAAAAAAGCTCATTGCATTTAGGTAACAGGTATCATTGAGGGCATTTACCATGAATTTCTATTGATATTAGCTGGAACATTGAATGCAACAATCTTGGAGCTTTTACAGCCTGATGGAGTCTTTGGCATCCTAAATATGGATACACAAGTATGGGAGGGGGCAATTGGAACTCTCATCTGCAATGATAATGTTGACTTGATCAGTTCTGGCTTGACACTCAGCTTCACAAGAAGTTCAGTGGTAGACTTTCTGCCATCCATTACCTACTCTACACCATCCTTGTCTGTTCGAAGAATGAGCTCAAGTATTCTCACATGGACCAACTACTTAACTCTATTTGACCTGACAATTTGGGTGGCAATTGGCCTCTTTGTGGCAGTTTCAACCATAGTCACTACATACTTGCACAAAAACTCTAAGGTACACAATAAGGCAGTAAAGAACTTTCAATAACAAGAAAGACATTTTTTTTGTAGGATAATTTCTCAATTGGCATGTCATTGTGGATATCTGTGGCATCTCTCATTGGAATAGGGGAAGTCAGTGCTAGCAATGCAGCATCCCAATGGAGTGCCAGAATTTGCCTTTTGTCAGTGTTCCTCACTGGAAGTCTCCTGTTCTATGCTTACAATGCAGTTTTGCTCTCAACTCTTTTTGCCAAGGATGAGATCATCCCCTTTTCTGATCTGGACAGCTTTTCAAAAACTGACTACAAGTACTCAAAAAAGGAACTACAGTGTAACATTGATAATTATCTTTTTTCTTCTAATAAGGCTTTTCACCACTGAGAAGAGCAGCTTTTATGGCCATACATTCATTTCATCTGCACCTGGCACAGTCACAAATGACATCTATCAAAACCAAATGTCCAAGGATTCCTTCAACTCACTTGGAGATTTGGTTGACATTGTCTTGAACTCACTTGGCAAAGTGGCTGTTTACAATGAGTATGAAGCAATGATTGAATTTGTTCACAGAAAGCAAAGATCTTGTGACATTCAATTTCTATGGATATCTAATGACAGGAAACTCACTTCAATGGTTTTTCCAAAAAAGTCCCCATTCTTTCCCTTCTTTGTACATGCCTACATGAAAGCACAAGAAGGAGGAGTGCTGAAGCACTTGCAAGAAAAATGGCAAGTACAAATGCCTGGATGTGTTGATGCTGAATCTCAAGCCCTTGGCATCAATAATGTAATATCCTTGTTTGCTCTACTTTCCATTGGATGCTTCTTCTCCCTTCTCCTTGTTATTTCTGAGATTTTTCAATTCAGAAAATACTATGTAAGGACTCAAAATTGAGGTATATGAATCAAAAGCTTTAAAATTAGAACTAAGCAAGACATAAGGAATGACATGTAGTTTATCAGTCATTCCAACATTTGTATGTGGTCTTATGTCTCATCTCACAATAACACATCATTCAGCAAATGAAAACCGATTCATACAATTAAGTCTAAACTTTAGAGAGATATTTTAAAGTGTCAAGTGTAACTTTATGGCTCAAGTTTCAAGGAGTTACAAGTGCATGAATATTTTCATTTGTAACCATCAATAACAATGCATGATATCTTAATTTTCTGCAAATAAAGTAATTCTTGAATTTCTTGGAAATGGGTAATTGACTTCACTTAGCAGCTAGATAAGGCTAATCTTGCACTGGATTTAAACTTCCAGATTTGACTGAAACTCCAGGACTTGGGTCACACTCAAGGATTTGCCATGAATTGACTTTTTTGATGCAGCAGCTATTGTCAGTGTAAAAGCTAAGCAGAGACTTTTAGACTTGTTGAATACCGATTGAGTCATCAAAACCGGGTAAGCGCTATGGCCAATTCGGCCGGTTTATTTAGTGCAGCAGTGCAGCCAGCGCATTGCGTTTCTCATGACTCAATCGGTACTTCCGGACTTACCTTGCTGGCCTAGTTGCAGTCTATTAGATTCTAAACTGTTCTTTTTTAGTAGATTTAGGTACAGTGGTTCGGGTTCGTCACAGTAGTTTCTCTTCCGGATCCTTTGTAGAATCCTAACATTTTTAAAGCATGGACAGAACCTTGAATTCGCAATTAGCCCCTTTTATTCAGGGATTACTGTAGTCAAGCTAGCTTCAGTCTTTCAAGTCAGTGACAAGAGAAAGCCAAAGAAGTGTGAAACAAGTCTTACCTGGGATTTCAGCAGAATGTTTCACAAATTGGCCCACTATGTCAATCTTCATCTTGGCAACATCCTTTGGTGCGATTCCACAAAGAATAATTCGTTGGAATTCATGCTTCCATGCAGATAAAAATGAGCGGTCAGAAACGGCCGAATTTGTTAGATCTCCTCATCTTGGGATCAAAATACACTCAACACCAGAGACTTATAGTCTCTGCTCAACAAAAGCATGAGGCTTTTCATCTGGTCTTTTGGCATAACGGATTTTTCAAGAGAATTATTCGCGAAAAAACTCATCAAAAACTCTTCAAGTTATGTTTGTAAACAAACAAGCTAAACCGGAAGGGCGACGCGAGAAAGCAATTTTTAAAATCATGAGATTTTGAAATATTTTGAATTTTCATTTGGCCATGTAAAGCTATTAATCTTAAGATTTTAAACTATTTTGAAATTTCATTCGGCCATTTTTTCACCCTCAGTGATTATCTCTTTTATCCCGAGTTATCAACGGTGGTCAGGAACGACCAAAGTGGTCGTTTCTCGGTTTGGTCGAGAAAAAAATTGGACTGAAAAGTGGTCGTTTTTGAATGACTAAAATAGTCTCAAAATAGGCTAATTAAGCCCAAATAAGGCTAACTACATTTTTCCTTTAGGAATAATCTTAGCCAGAAAAATAAGCTTAATTTCAAAAGAAAAAGAAAACTATAGCTTGACTAACATGAACAAGGATTTGTGACTATAAATCAAAATCCGTTGATAACTCTGCAGTTTAATCCGTAAAATGTTTTCAACAGCGTTCAAAATTGGCTCTTTTGCGTCAGCTCAGCTCGGGTAACGCTGCGTTTGTTTTGTTTACGTTTTCACTTTGACGGGAAAAAAAATTGCCATCAGATTTCTAGTGATGGAGGAAGATCCGGACTCTTTTGTCATCTATGGCAACGCTTTGCCTCCGTTGGAGGAGGAGAATGCCTCTGCCAAGAAGATGAAGCCAACTCCGATTGAGGAGCAAATTGCGACGGACGAGAATGGCCGGCGGCGCTTTCACGGCGCCTTCACCGGCGGTTTCTCCGCCGGATTTTTCAACACCGCCGGCTCCCGGGACGGCTGGACGCCGCGGCACTTCAAGTCCTCGAGGAGCAACCGCATGGGCCAGCCGCCGGGTGAGCAGCAGAGGCCGGAGGACTTTATGGACGACGAGGACATGGGCGAATTCGGCATTGCTCACCGAAAGCTGCAAACGTCCAAAGAGTTCAGCAGCAGCAGCAGCAGCAGAAAGCGGAAGGAGCCTTCAATGATTGATGAAGCTCCCATTGTTCCGGGTGATCCGGTCCTGGAGCAGTACATTCGTCCCGCTCAAGAGACCATCGGAGTCCGGCTGCTCAAGGAAATGGGCTGGAAACCCGGCCAGGGCATCGGGCCAAAGCTGTTGCGCAATCGCAAGAAAGCCGTCAGTCGAAAAACGAAAGCCCTTTTTATTAGAGAAGCAAACTCTGCTCAAAATGAAGATGAGGATGAGGATGAGGATGATGACAAGTACAAGGACTTTTTGTTTGCGCCGGACGACATTCCGGACTTTGTGGCCCAGCCGAAGGAGAACCTGTTTGGCATCGCCTACAGCGGCCTTGAGCGGGGCTCCTCAGTGCTCACCAGCTCCAGTAGTCACATCAACCTGTTTGGCCTCCCTATGACGAAATTCGACAATGCTGCCAAGAAGAAGCTCAAGATTTCCGGCCAAGCCTTTGGAGTGGGGGCTTACGAGGAGGAAGACGACGACATCTACCAATGGGACGACATGTCTCGCTACGACTTTGCCATAATTGACGACGAAGATCGCGGTAATGACCAGGATCAAAAGAGACAAAAAAGGCGAGCAGGTGGGACAAGGATCTCGTCGCTTGCCTCGAAGGCTTCATTTTAGCCAAGAAGAGCTCGACGCTCTTGCAGAAAAAGTTCGAGCCGCCGGAAATCCCCAAAGGCTTCCAGCCCAGAGGTCTGGCGCGGAAATCCCGATTTGAGCCCTCATCCAAAGAATTGGGCACCACCAATCCCACTCCGGATCAGCGAAGGTCAGCCATCAACGAAGAAGAAGAAGAAAAATTCATTACCGAGGAGCAAGTCAAGGTCATCTTGTCCGGGAGCCCGGCCGAGGAGGATTCCAGTCAGTTCAAGCCTTTTGCCAGCGATCCTGGGAAGCAGAAGAGATACGAGCACTTCATGGCTTGTCAAAAGCATGGAAATGCCCTGCCCATTTTGCAGCCCAAAGACATGCCGGAGTGGGAGCGCGAGCGGGAACGCCTCGAGTTCCACAGGGCCTCCATGCTCTTTCGCCCCCTGAATTTTAGCATGTCCTCAAGGTTCGTCTCCGCGGGCACATCCGACCAAGTCTTGGACGACAAGGCTGGCCAAGCAGGCAAGGAGCTGAGCGAGGCGGAGAAGGCTGCCAAAATGAAGCTGTACGGACATTTAACGCGCGAAACTGTGGAATGGCATCCCGCGAGGCTCCTTTGCGTCCGCTTCAACGTCAAGCCTCCATTTGGCGATGCCTCAGTGGTCGGAGTGGCCGTGGAGGCCAAGTCCAAGTTTGACCTCTTTGGCAGACTCAATGTGGTCGAGGCTAAACAGCCGGCTATAGAGCTTAGCGTGACAACTGAGACTGCCAAAGAGCCCTCTGATGACAATGAAGTCTTGGAGGGCAGCAAAGAGGAAGAGGTGGAAGAAGAGAAGCCGCCAATGGATCTGTTCAAGTCGATATTCCTGGCCAGCGAAGATTCCGAAGAAGAAGAAGAGGAGACAAGTGAGCTAGACTCCAAAGTTGCTCATAATTCATCCTGGGTGGAGAAACCGCATGAGAACCTCCTCAGGAATCCGGCTCCTGCCAAAGGCATTTTCGCCAACATTGATTTCGACAAGCTCAACAAGAAGATGCCTTCATCTTCGACTATGAAGCAGTCAGTCAGCAGTGAACCCAATAAGCCTTTCTTGACTGGCATGCCAAGCTCTAAAAGTCATCAGCGAATGTCAGCCACAGATTTCTTCACGGAGCCAGACTTTTTCGGCCCCAAAAAACCAGAGCAGGGCGTGGAATCTATGAAAGGCAGTCAACACAATTCAGAATCAAATGAAGACGATGATGAGTGGGTCGAAAAGTCATCAACGAAGAAAAAGCTGAAGAAGAAGAAGGACAAGAAGGAGCATCGCCGTAGAAGCAAGAGCAAAAAGAAGAAGAAGAAGAAAAGCAAGAAACGTCACTCCAATTCTTCCTCCACCTCTTCATCTTCTGATTAAATGTGATGAAAACCTGCTCAGGGATCCGGCTCCTGCCAAGGGCATTTTCGCCAACATCGATTTCGACAAGCTCAACAAGAAAATGCCTTCATCTTCGACTATGAAGCAGTCAGTCAGCAGTGAACCCAATAAGCCTTTCTTGACTGGCATGCCAAGCTCTAAAACTCGAATGTCAGCCACGGGTTTCTTCACGGAGCCAGACTTTTTCGGCCCCAAAAAACCAGAGCAGGGCGTGGAATCTATGAAAGGCAGTCAACACAATTCAGAATCAAATGAAGACGATGATGAGTGGGTGGAAAAGTCATCAAAGAAGAAGAAGCTGAAGCAGAAGAAGGACAAGAAGGAGCATCGCCGTAGAAGCAAGAGCAAAAAGAAGAAGAAGAAGAAAAGCAAGAAACGTCACTCCAATTACTCCTCCACCTCTTCATCTTCTGATTAAATGTGATCAAAAATGTAGCTAATTTCAAGTTCAATAAATCGGAAAACGTTTATTACAAGACTTGGTCGACTGGATGCAAAATCTGCTTAAACGCAATCCATCTAAAAGCAGTCTGCTGAAACGCAGTCGACTTTTCAGAGAAGCATAGAAAGGCTTTTTTTAAAAAAAGACCACAGATGAAGTGGTGCCTTTTTACTGAAAAGCTCTTAGACTTAAGAAAATGATCAAACCTGCATAATCTAGACTCCATTTGCATTCTGAGAAAATGATGAATACTGGAACCTTTTCCATATGAGCACACTTTTGTTTAGTAAATGACCACTAAATTAAAGTGTGTGTTACATAATATCTAAAATGTCTCTCAAATGTTCAGAAATATGCTAAGGTGAACAACAATTTTTTTGAAAGCCTCTGTCTCATTTCTTTTTTATTCTGAAGTCAAATAAGTTAGCAAGCTCGAGCCCGCAAAGTTGCCACTCGATTTTTACTTTACAAAATTTGCTCAGCTATTTTATTAGCTTGTTTTATAAATTGTTTACATATAAAAATAGATATTACACACTGTTAGAGTGGGTCAATGCTGCTCATTGTGCCATAAAAATGGCCAGAATCAGAGACGCGGTTTCAAATTTGGTAACATTTTGCTGATAGATCTGCCTTCAAGCCAATGCGATTATAAACCCAGTGCCTTTTAAATAGTTACGGATTGTGCTGAAATCATGAAGATTTAATATAAATTTTTTTTTCAGAATACTGATCCAATTTTGCTCTTATTAGTCAGTTTTTTTCTAAGCATTTTTGGGGTAATACCTTATGGCCTTGGAATAAAGGAGGACAAAGTAATTTTGATTCTTCCTATTCCATGGAACTAATTTTAATTCCAAAGATTTAGGAAAAAGCGTCGGTATAATCTAGATTTCAACATCAGACAGTTGGATAAAGAACAAACTACAACCACTGAGCAAAATTTCATGAATTAACTATTTTAAAATTATTCAAGCCATAACTCTGATTTAATAGTTTTATGGCTAGGTTGCGTGAGCTTTATTTGAAAATGTTGCGAAAAGCAGCTGATGTTTTCATTCTGCTTTTTTCATGCAGATTTCGCTGAAAGGCATTAAAAGGCCAAGCAACTCAAATATCGATTAGGCAAAGTGAGTTAGAATCGGCAAAAATGGCGGACGAAACGACCGAGGAGGTGAGGAATTTAGGCCTCGTTTATGCTTTAAAAGAGCTCAATGTTTACACATTTTTCAGACGCAATTCGTCGTTGACGAAGTGTCAAATATCATCAAGGAGTCGATAGAGAACACAATCGGAGGTAATGGATATGCTCATGCCAAAGTCAGCCAGTGGACAAATGCGGTGGTGGAGTCTTGCCTCGCCTCGCTCACCAAGCTCCAAAAACCCTTCAAATACATAGGTAAATTGAGGAGCATGGATTTTTTTCGCTTCTTCTCATTTTGGCCTTTTTGTTGCAGTGACGTGCGTGATCATGCAGAAAAACGGGGCCGGGCTGCACACGGCGAGCTCTTGCTTTTGGGACAACTCCACCGATGGGAGCTGCACTGTGCGGTGGGAGAACAAGACCATGTATTGCATCGTGTCTGTCTTTGGACTGGCGATTTGAATACACTGTCTCAATTCGTTGCGTGCATTGTCCCCCTGGGAAAAGGCTTTTTCAAGTTTAAGCAGTTTTGGCCTTTAGGAACTAGTGTTCTAGATATAACTCCGCCCACTTCGCTCCACTACGTTATAGGGTAACATACACGGAAAATGAGAGGTTTAAGTGATTCATAATTTGGAACCAATTCGGAACAGCTGTCAGCCTGGCAGATTGTGGCCGGCTTGATATTGCCCAACATCAGCCACCTAAATTCTAAATTCTTTAAATTCTCCTTTTATATTGATCAAAAGTATCATATCAGCTCATTATATGCTTTTTGAGACTTAAGCTTTCATATATGTTTTCCATCACCTTAACTTTTAACCTTTTGTTAAGTAAATCAAATTCCGAATTTGCATTTCTCACATTTATTTCAGTGTTGCCAGATACATCTCAAAAGTAGTAAAACAATGTTCTAAAAAGCCAAGTTAAGTACTACTGATAGACACAAGAATAGAACTAAAATATGACTTGCCATCCTATATAAAAAATGGCAACTGAGCTCAAATCCAAAAGCTACTGAACTCAAATTGAACAATGTTATAACATATATTTTATGCCTCCTATCTATGTCAAAAAAGAGGAGGAATTCTGCCAGAATCTAGAATAGTGAATAACATTATTCATATTTCTGTGATATTGAACATGAGATTGTGCTGGAATCCATGAATACAATAAAGTCAGACGCATCCATCACTCAATATAAATTATGAGTTGTTTCTTCTTCAGAATTTACTTTCTTGATACTGATGGTCTTCTGCTCAAAATTCCAATCTAAAAATGAAATTAATTATTAATTAACATTAAGATATATACAGAAAATATATCAGCATTGCCATGAATAAGTAATCCAATTTCAATAGATCTTGGACATTCCTAGCCAGAAATGAATTAATTGGTCCATCCAATTGAATATCTTTCAATCTGAATAAAATTTGAATAGATCTAGGACATTCCAGCATCCATATGAAAAGATTGTGATCAAATTTGATCTTGGAATTTCCACCATTGCCACAATTTAGTCATCAAATTTGAATTGATCATTGAATTTCCAGCATTGTCACGATTTAGTCATCAAATTTGATCTAGGAATTCCATCATTGCAACGAATTTGTCATCGAATTTGAATTGATCATGGAATTCCAGCATTGCCACGAATTTGTCATCAAATTTGAATTGATCATGGAATTCCAGCATTGCCAGGAATTTGTCATCGAATTTGAATTGATCATGGAATTCCATCATTGCCACGAATTTGTCATCGAATTTGAATTGATCATGGAATTCCATCATTGCCACGAATTTGTCATCAAATTTGATCTAGGAATTCCATCATTGCAACGAATTTGTCATCGAATTTGAAATAATCATGGAATTCGAGCTTGGCCATGAATTAGTCATCAAATTTGAAATGATCTTGGAACTCCAGCTTTGCCACGAATTTGTCATCAAATTTGAATTGATCATGGAATTCCAGCATTGCCACGAATTTGTCATCAAATTTGATCTTGGAATTCCATCATTTCAACGAATTTGTCATCGAATTTGAATTGATCATGGAATTCCAGCTTGGCCACGAATTAGTCATCAAATTTGAAATGATCATGGAATTCCGGCATTACCACGAATTTGTCATCAAATTTGAATTGATCTTGGAATTCCAGCTTGGCCACGAATTTGTCATCAAATTTGAATTGATCATGGAATTCCATCATTGCCACGAATTTGTCATCGAATTTGAATTGATCATGGAATTCCATCATTGCCACGAATTTGTCATCGAATTTGAATTGATCATGGAATTCCATCATTGCCACGAATTTGTCATCAAATTTGAATTGATCTTGGAACTCCAGCATTGCCACGAATTTGTCATCAAATTTGAATTGATCTTGGAACTCCAGCTTTGCCACGAATTTGTCATCAAATTTGAAATGGTCTTGGAACTCCAGCATTGCCACGATTTAGTCATCAAATTTGATCTAGGAATTCCATCATTGCAACGAATTTGTCATCGAATTTGAAATGATCATGGAATTCGAGCTTGGCCACGAATTAGTCATCAAATTTGAAATGATCTTGGAACTCAGCTTTGCCACGAATTTGTCATCAAATTTGATCTTGGAATTCCATCATTGCCACGAATTTGTCATCAAATTTGAATTGATCATGGAATTCCAGCATTGCCACGAATTTGTCATCAAATTTGAATTGATCTTGGAATTCCAGCTTGGCCACGAATTTGTCATCAAATTTGATCATCAAATCCATCAGTACCACGAATTTGTCATCGAAAACAGCATCTTTGAATTTGACTCGAATATTGAATTGCCACATCCATGGAATTCCAGCATTGCCACAAATATGTCATCAAATTTGATCTTGGAATTCCAGCATTGCCACGAATTTGTCATCAAATTTGATACTGGAATTTCCAGCATTGTCACGATTTAGTCATCAAATTTGATCTGGAATTCAAGCATTGCCACGAATTTGTCATCAAATTTGAATTGATCTTGGAATTCCAGCTTGGCCACGAATTTGTCATCAAATTTGAATCTTGGAATTCCATCATTGCCACGAATTTGTCATCAAATTTGAATTGATCATGGAATTCCAGCATTGCCACGAATTTGTCATCAAATTTGAATTGATCATGGAATTCCAGCATTGCCACGAATTTGTCATCAAATTTGAATTGATCTTGGAATTCCAGCATTGCCATGAATTTGTCATCAAATTTGATCTTGGAATTCCATCATTGCCACAAATATGTCATCAAATTTGATCTTGGAATTCCATCATTGCCACGAATTTGTCATCAAATTTGATCTTGTAACTCCAGCACAGCCACGAATTTGTCATCAAATTTGATCTTACAATTCCATCATTGCCACGAATTTGTCATCAAATTTGAATTGACCTTGGAATTTCAGCTTAGCCAAGAATTTGTCATCAAACTTGATCTTGGAATTCCATCATTGCCACGAATTTGTCATCAAATTTGATCTTGGAATTCCATCATTGCCACGAATTTGTCATCAAATTTGAATTGATCTTGGAACTCCAGCTTTGCCACGAATTTGTCATCAAATTTGATCTTGGAATTCCATCATTGCCACAAATATGTCATCAAATTTGATCTTGGAATTCCATCATTGCCACGAATTTGTCATCAAATTTGATCTTGTAACTCCAGCACAGCCACGAATTTGTCATCAAATTTGATCTTGGAATTCCATCATTGCCACGAATTTGTCATCAAATTTGAATTGATCTTGGAACTCCAGCTTGGCCATGAATTTGTCATCAAATTTGATTTTGGATTTTCCAGCATTGCCATGAATTTATCATCAAATTTGAATTGATCTTGAACATTCCAGCATTGCCACAAATTCATCTTCAAATTTGAATTGATCTTTGGCATTCCAGCAGTGCCACGAATTTGTCATCAAATTTGAATTGATCTTGGAACTCCAGCTTTGCCACGAATTTGTCATCAAATTTGAATTGATCTTGGAATTCCAGCATTGCCACGAATTTGTCATCAAATTTGAATTGATCTTGGAATTCCAGCATTGCCACGAATTTGTCATCAAATTTGAATTGATCTTGGAATTCCAGCTTGGCCACGAATTTGTCATCAAATTTGAAATGGTCTTGGAACTCCAGCATTGCCACGAATTTGTCATCAAATTTGAATTGATCATGGAATTCCAGCTTGGCCACGAATTTGTCATCAAATTTGATCTTGGAATTCCATCATTGCCACGAATTTGTCATCAAATTTGAATTGATCATGGAATTCCATCATTGCCACGAATTTGTCATCAAATTTGGAAATGGTCTTGAACCCTTGCCACGATTTAGTCATCAAATTTGATCTAGGAATTCATCATTGCCACGAATTTGTCAATGCTGCCCTTGATCTTGGAATTCCATCCTTTCTACGAATTTCTCCTCGAATCTGAATTGATCCTGGAATTCCAGCTTGGTGACCACGAATTTTAAGTCATCTGGAAATTTGATTTGATCTAGGAATTCCATCATTGCCACGAATTTGTCATCGAATTTGAATTGATCTTGGAATTCCATCATTGCCACGAATTTGTCATCAAATTTGAATTGATCTTGGAACTCCAGCTTGGCCATGAATTTGTCATCAAATTTGATCTTGGACCTCCAGCTTGGCCACGAATTTGTCATCAAATTTGATACTGGAATTCCAGCATTGCCACGAATTTGTCATCAAATTTGATCTTGTAACTCCAGCACAGCTCCGAATTTGTCATCAAATTTGATCTTGGAACTCCAGCTTTGCCACGAATTTGTCATCAAATTTGATCTTGGAATTCCATCATTGCCACGAATTTGTCATCAAATTTGATCTAGGAATTCCATCATTGCAACGAATTTGTCATCGAATTTGAAATAATCATGGAATTCGAGCTTGGCCATGAATTGAGTCATCAAATTTGAATTGATCTTGGAACTCCAGCTTTGCCACGAATTTGTCATCAAATTTGAATTGATCTTGGAACTCCAGCTTTGCCACGAATTTGTCATCAAATTTGAATTAATCTTGGAACTCCAGCTTTGCCACGAATTTGTCATCAAATTTGAAATGGTCTTGGAACTCCATCATTGCCACGAATTTGTCATCGAATTTGAATTGATCATGGAATTCCAGCATTGCCATGAATTTGTCATCAAATTTGAATTGATCATGGAATTCCAGCATTGCCACGAATTTGTCATCAAATTTGAATTGATCATGGAATTCCAGCATTGCCACGAATTTGTCATCAAATTTGAATTGATCTTGGAATTCCAGCTTGGCCACGAATTTGTCATCAAATTTGATCTTGGAATTCCATCATTGCCACGAATTTGTCATCAAATTTGATCTTGGAATTCCATCATTGCCATGAATTTGTCATCAAATTTGAATTGATCTTGGAACTCCATCATTGCCATGAATTTGTCATCAAATTTGATCTTGGAATTCCATCATTGCCACGAATTTGTCATCAAATTTGAAGTGATCATGGAACTCCAGCTTGGCCATGAATTTGTCATCAAATTTCATCTTGTAACTCCAGCACAGCCACGAATTTGTCATCAAATTTGATCTTGGAATTCCATCATTGCCACGAATTTGTCATCAAATTTGATACTGGAATTTCCAGCATTGTCACGATTTAGTCATCAAATTTGACCTGGATTTAAAGCATTGCCACGAATTTGTCATCAAATTTGATCTTGGAATTCCAGCATTGCCACGAATTTGTCATCAAATTTGAATTGATCATGGAATTCCAGCTTGGCCACGAATTAGTCATCAAATTTGAAATGATCATGGAATTCCGGCATTACCACGAATTTGTCATCAAATTTGAATTGATCTTGGAATTCCAGCTTGGCCACGAATTTGTCATCAAATTTGAATTGATCATGGAATTCCATCATTGCCACGAATTTGTCATCGAATTTGAATTGATCATGGAATTCCAGCTTGGCCACGAATTAGTCATCAAATTTGAAATGATCATGGAATTCCGGCATTACCACGAATTTGTCATCAAATTTGAATTGATCTTGGAATTCCAGCTTGGCCACGAATTTGTCATCAAATTTGAATTGATCATGGAATTCCATCATTGCCACGAATTTGTCATCGAATTTGAATTGATCATGGAATTCCAGCATTGCCACGAATTTGTCATCAAATTTGAATTGATCATGGAATTCCATCATTGCCACGAATTTGTCATCGAATTTGAATTGATCATGGAATTCCAGCATTGCCACGAATTTGTCATCAAATTTGAATTGATCTTGGAACTCCAGCATTGCCACGAATTTGTCATCAAATTTGAATTGATCTTGGAACTCCAGCTTTGCCACGAATTTGTCATCAAATTTGAAATGGTCTTGGAACTCCAGCATTGCCACGATTTAGTCATCAAATTTGATCTAGGAATTCCATCATTGCAACGAATTTGTCATCGAATTTGAAATGATCATGGAATTCGAGCTTGGCCACGAATTAGTCATCAAATTTGAAATGATCTTGGAACTCCAGCTTTGCCACGAATTTGTCATCAAATTTGAATTGATCATGGAATTCCAGCATTGCCACGAATTTGTCATCAAATTTGAATTGATCATGGAATTCCAGCATTGCCACGAATTTGTCATCAAATTTGAATTGATCTTGGAATTCCAGCTTGGCCACGAATTTGTCATCAAATATGATCTAGGAATTCCATCATTGCCACGAATTTGTCATCGAAATTGAATTGATCATGGAATTCCAGCATTGCCACGAATTTGTCATCAAATTTGAATTGATCTTGGAACTCCAGCTTTGCCACGAATTTGTCATCAAATTTGAAATGGTCTTGGAACTCCAGCATTGCCACGATTTAGTCATCAAATTTGATCTAGGAATTCCATCATTGCAACGAATTTGTCATCGAATTTGAAATGATCATGGAATTCGAGCTTGGCCACGAATTAGTCATCAAATTTGAAATGATCTTGGAACTCCAGCTTTGCCACGAATTTGTCATCAAATTTGAATTGATCATGGAATTCCAGCATTGCCACGAATTTGTCATCAAATTTGAATTGATCATGGAATTCCAGCATTGCCACGAATTTGTCATCAAATTTGAATTGATCTTGGAATTCCAGCTTGGCCACGAATTAGTCATCAAATTTGAAATGATCATGGAATTCCGGCATTGCCACGAATTTGTCATCAAATTTGAATTGATCTTGGAATTCCAGCATTGCCACGAATTTGTCATCAAATTTGAATTGATCATGGAATTCCAGCATTGCCACGAATTTGTCATCAAATTTGAATTGATCATGGAATTCCAGCATTGCCACGAATTTGTCATCAAATTTGAATTGATCATGGAATTCCAGCTTGGCCACGAATTTGTCATCAAATATGATCTAGGAATTCCATCATTGCCACGAATTTGTCATCGAATTTGAATTGATCATGGAATTCCAGCATTGCCACGAATTTGTCATCAAATTTGAATTGATCTTGGAACTCCAGCTTTGCCACGAATTTGTCATCAAATTTGAATTGATCATGGAATTCCAGCATTGCCACGAATTTGTCATCAAATTTGAATTGATCTTGGAACTCCAGCTTTGCCACGAATTTGTCATCAAATTTGAATTGATCTTGGAACTCCAGCATTGCCACGATTTAGTCATCAAATTTGATCTAGGAATTCCATCATTGCAACGAATTTGTCATCGAATTTGAAATGATCATGGAACTCCAGCTTTGCCACGAATTTGTCATCAAATTTGAATTGATCATGGAATTCCAGCATTGCCACGAATTTGTCATCGAATTTGAATTGATCATGGAATTCCAGCATTGCCACGAATTTGTCATCGAATTTGAATTGATCATGGAATTCCAGCATTGCCACGAATTTGTCATCAAATTTGAATTGATCTTGGAATTCCAGCTTTGCCACGAATTTGTCATCAAATTTGAATTGATCATGGAATTCCAGCATTGCCACGAATTTGTCATCGAATTTGAATTGATC
Source organism: Paracyclopina nana (assembly GCA_019096065.1). Taxonomy (NCBI): domain Eukaryota; kingdom Metazoa; phylum Arthropoda; class Copepoda; order Cyclopoida; family Cyclopettidae; genus Paracyclopina; species Paracyclopina nana. The sequence goes on along the minus strand of JAGUCH010000002.1, from coordinate 17,283,309 downwards.
ATGGAATTCCAGCATTGCCACGAATTTGTCATCAAATTTGAATTGATCTTGGAATTCCAGCTTGGCCACGAATTAGTCATCAAATTTGAAATGATCATGGAATTCCGGCATTGCCACGAATTTGTCATCAAATTTGAATTGATCTTGGAATTCCAGCTTGGCCACGAATTTGTCATCAAATTTGAATTGATCATGGAATTCCATCATTGCCACGAATTTGTCATCGAATTTGAATTGATCATGGAATTCAATCATTGCCACGAATTTGTCATCGAATTTGAAATGGTCTTGGAACTCCGGCATTGCCACGATTTAGTCATCAAATTTGATCTAGGAATTCCATCATTGCCACGAATTTGTCATCAAATTTGATCTTGGAATTCCATCATTTCAACGAATTTGTCATCGAATTTGAATTGATCATGGAATTCCAGCTTGGCCACGAATTTGTCATCAAATTTGAATTGATCATGGAATTCCATCATTGCCACGAATTTGTCATCGAATTTGAATTGATCATGGAATTCCATCATTGCCACGAATTTGTCATCAAAATTGAATTGATCATGGAATTCCAGCATTGCCACGAATTTGTCATCAAATTTGAATTGATCTTGGAACTCCAGCTTGGCCACGAATTTGTCATCAAATATGATATAGGAATTCCATCATTGCCACGAATTTGTCATCGAAATTGAATTGATCATGGAATTCCAGCATTGCCACGAATTTGTCATCAAATTTGAATTGATCTTGGAACTCCAGCTTTGCCACGAATTTGTCATCAAATTTGAAATGGTCTTGGAACTCCAGCATTGCCACGATTTAGTCATCAAATTTGATCTAGGAATTCCATCATTGCAACGAATTTGTCATCGAATTTGAAATAATCATGGAATTCGAGCTTGGCCATGAATTAGTCATCAAATTTGAAATGATCTTGGAACTCCAGCTTTGCCACGAATTTGTCATCAAATTTGAATTGATCATGGAATTCCAGCATTGCCACGAATTTGTCATCAAATTTGAATTGATCTTGGAATTCCAGCTTGGCCACGAATTAGTCATCAAATTTGAAATGATCATGGAATTCCGGCATTGCCACGAATTTGTCATCAAATTTGAATTGATCTTGGAATTCCAGCATTGCCACGAATTTGTCATCAAATTTGAATTGATCATGGAATTCCAGCATTGCCACGAATTTGTCATCAAATTTGAATTGATCATGGAATTCCAGCATTGCCACGAATTTGTCATCAAATTTGAATTGATCATGGAATTCCAGCTTGGCCACGAATTTGTCATCAAATATGATCTAGGAATTCCATCATTGCCACGAATTTGTCATCGAAATTGAATTGATCATGGAATTCCAGCATTGCCACGAATTTGTCATCAAATTTGAATTGATCTTGGAACTCCAGCTTTGCCACGAATTTGTCATCAAATTTGAATTGATCATGGAATTCCAGCATTGCCACGAATTTGTCATCAAATTTGAATTGATCTTGGAACTCCAGCTTTGCCACGAATTTGTCATCAAATTTGAATTGATCTTGGAACTCCAGCATTGCCACGATTTAGTCATCAAATTTGATCTAGGAATTCCATCATTGCAACGAATTTGTCATCGAATTTGAAATGATCATGGAATTCGAGCTTGGCCACGAATTAGTCATCAAATTTGAAATGATCTTGGAACTCCAGCTTTGCCACGAATTTGTCATCAAATTTGAATTGATCATGGAATTCCAGCATTGCCACGAATTTGTCATCAAATTTGAATTGATCATGGAATTCCAGCTTGGCCACGAATTAGTCATCAAATTTGAAATGATCATGGAATTCCGGCATTACCACGAATTTGTCATCAAATTTGAATTGATCTTGGAATTCCAGCTTGGCCACGAATTTGTCATCAAATTTGAATTGATCATGGAATTCCATCATTGCCACGAATTTGTCATCGAATTTGAATTGATCATGGAATTCCAGCTTGGCCACGAATTAGTCATCAAATTTGAAATGATCATGGAATTCCGGCATTACCACGAATTTGTCATCAAATTTGAATTGATCTTGGAATTCCAGCTTGGCCACGAATTTGTCATCAAATTTGAATTGATCATGGAATTCCATCATTGCCACGAATTTGTCATCGAATTTGAATTGATCATGGAATTCCAGCATTGCCACGAATTTGTCATCAAATTTGAATTGATCATGGAATTCCATCATTGCCACGAATTTGTCATCGAATTTGAATTGATCATGGAATTCCAGCATTGCCACGAATTTGTCATCAAATTTGAATTGATCTTGGAACTCCAGCTTTGCCACGAATTTGTCATCAAATTTGATCTTAGAATTTCCACCATTACCACGAATTTGTCATCAAATTTGATCTTGGAATTTCCAGCTTTGTCATGATTTAGTCATCAAATTTGATCTTGGAATTCCAGCATTGCCACAAATTTGTCATCAAAGTTAATCATGGAATTTCCAGCATTTCCATGAATTTGTCATCAAATTTGAATTGATCATGGAATTTCCAGCATTGCCATGAATTTTTCAACAAATTTGATCTTGTAACTCCAGCTTTGTCACGAATTTGTCATCAAATTTGATCTTGGAACTCCAGCTTTGCCAAGAATTTTTCATCAAATTTGATCTTGGAACTTCCAGCATTGCCACGAATTTGTGGTTAAATTTGATCTTGGAACTCCAGCATTGTCATGAATTGTTCATCCAATATGAAAGGGACTTGGAATTTCCACCATTGCAACAAATTCATCATCCAATTTGAAATCATCTTGGAACTTCCAGCTTTGTCATGAATTCATAATCAAATTTGAATTGATCTTGGACAAGCATTGCCACGAATTTGTGATCATCTGTTTTGAGTCAATCTTTGATTTTCTTGCTTTCCACAAATTTCTCATCATCTTTGGCATTTTTTTAAGTCCATCAACTTGATTCGAAATTGATATTATCTTTCAAGACTTTTTGTGGGTTCTTCCACGCCACCCAGGAGGTGACCCATCTAGGCTTCGCTATGAAGATTTTCTGCAGATCCATCAGGAATTACCCTCCTACCTATAACTGCTTTAGCCAAAACCAATGGCAAGACTACATATAGTAGGCTTTCATTGTTTTGCTTCCATGAGCTTGGCTTTCAATGCTGCCCTTGTGTTGGCTTTTCATTGCCTCGCAAATCTGTCTGGCGTAGATCATTTCTCTGACTGACAAGTACCGCTTGGTGACCAGTTTTAAGTGGCATTCTGGAACACCAGGTAATTGAGATATGATCTCCTTCTTGATTGCCTTGACAAGGGCTTCAACCACTTTCTTCTCACACCTGAACAGTTCCTCATTCATCTGAAAAACTGACTCCACAACACCGAACATGTCAATGGCTAGTTGACTGGGCCTTGTCAGTTTGCCCCTGACATATTCCTTCTCTGAGATTAGCTTGTGGCATTCTAATTGCTCAGAGGTTGTGAAGACTTCAGTGCAAGTTGAGCATTTGGACACACCATTGACAATGGTTTTTGACAACACAAATCCCATGAAGTTTACCATGGCATAAACTTCACCATTGATGCTGTGACAATCTGGGATAAGTATGGCAATGTTGCTGTCATCCTCTTGCTTCTGCAGTTCTTTGACATCTTTTAAAGTGGCCAGCCAGCTGGAGTCATCTGCCTCATATGATGTATGACGAGACGGTTTTAAGTACTGGAGGAAGGTGACAGCTCTCAGCGAGTACTTAAACTCCACGGCCCTTGGACTGGGATTTCTTCGACGTATACAAGAAAAGAAATTTTCTATGACATCAGATGTGTGGCGTCCAGCCAGTACCATGTTGAACCCCCGATTGGCTAAGTAGTCATGCTGGAGCTCCAGCATGGAGGTGGTGGACAGGATAATTCCAGATTGTATGGGCTTCCTGCCCACTAGCCCTTTCTTGGGGGAGATGCCACCACTTTTTGACAAAATGCAATGATCCATCATTGTCATGAACTGCTGCAGAAAGTGTGTGACCTCTTGATACTTTTCCATATTTGCATATGAAAAGGCAAGGGAACGGCTCCTGTTAGACATCAGGTCAAACCAATATCCAACTTGGTCCAGAGAAAAGGCAGTTGACAAAAAGTTTTCATCAAAGCCATACTCGTGAACCATAATTCGGATAGCCGCGCCAGTTTCGCGACACAAAATGGCCTTTGCTGGTTTAACCTGAAAGAGGGTATTTTCATCAAAATGTAGAAAGATCACACATGAACTACTTTATTAGCCTAGAAGTAACAGAACTTCAGTTTACATCCCTTAAAGCAAAATTATGTCTCTCACCTTCATTTTTTTGTAGTTGCTTGACATATCTAAATGGTCTGCATTTAGATGAGGAGCTAGCTTGAAATTTTGTCCACTTTGGAAATCAACCAGGGCTGTGATGGCATCCTTGTTGACTTCATTTGTAGGCAGGCTGTTGTGGCGAACAGTTTCCTGGGACAAGTAGAAGCTTGTGTTCTCCTTGAGAAGCGAGTTCCTGACATTTTTCAATAAATGTGCTGGATCAGCAGAAATGCGAATGCACTTCCCATTGACTCGGAATGAATTGAAAATTTCCTTTCTTCGAGAAAGAGAAATCCCTAATTCTCTCTAAACTCCTGCAAAAGAAGCAAAATATTGTATTTAGTTGAAAAATTGAACAAAAAAATGGATATGTATATTCATGTTAGTTTGCAGCCTTTTCATTTAAAAAAGGAAACCTTAGGTTCCTTAAAACTAATAGCTTAAAGCTCCCTCTCTGCATGTCCCTTGAATGATATCAAACCTACTATTGCAGATTACAGCAAAATGCTCAAATTGAAGGAATTGCAGAGAATCATTAGTGTTTTAAATTTACCTAGATTTAGAGACCCCATGTCCATTACAAAATCAGAAATGTCAATGCCAATTGCTTGGCACTTTTCAATTATTCTGACAATAATTTTGGTCACAGCCCTTTCACAAACAGAGTCACCAGTGAGCTCATATCCAACAGTCATTTTCCATCTTGTAGAAGCACCAGACACAAGGAAAACTAAGGCCTTGGTAGCAGGTATGAGATAGTTTGAATCTGGAAGTTAAATAAAAAAACCTCTTAGTTATTCTTCCTACAGCTAAAGTGGACAAGCCATTCATATCTCAAATATTTGCTATGCAAAGGGTGAAAAATATAAAAAAAACATGAAAACACAAGGTTTTCATTCATTAATGTTTGTGACAAAGAAAGAACTTTCATAGTGCATATAGTTAAAAGCATAAAACATCTTTTTCACAACCTATATTTCAAGTAGTACCTGATGGACACAGCCACTTCCTGGAGGTAGGTAATGTAGCGTCACCAATGATCAAGCCACTTGATGGATCAATTTGGTATCCAGCTTGCAGTCCCATTTCATCCATGCTCAAAACTCCGACTTTTTCCTGTTCACAAAGGTTTCGTGTCTTCAGCTCAAGAAGAGTGAAACAATCTTCAATGAGTCCAGGCTCAAAGTTAGTGCCTTTAAGCTGGTTATCCAAGGATGAGTTGCAAGGCAGAGGAAAACCTAATTCCCTTAGAGTGTCATAACCTAAAATGCATGAAATATAGTATCATATCATGATTTTTATGCTTCAAACTTATAATAAATTCTTAGGATTACAGGACAAGTGTGAAGTCATCTTTTTTGGCTATGCGCATGTGTCCAGCTCCACGAAAAAGCCCAAAGTTTTGATCATTGCAGGTGCCTCAATTGTCAAATATCATAATGTCCCATTATAAGAAGCACTAAGCCCTATCAACTAACATTCTTTAAGGACCCAGTAATATACCCTTCTGTCACATGGCATAATATCTCATGGCAAATTGTCACATAGCATATTGTCTCAAAACAAATGGTCTCATAGCATTTTGTCCCATATCATTTGGTCTCATAGCATATTGTCCCATAGCTATTTGTCACATAGGCATCTGTCACATAGCATATTGTCACATAGCACAATGGCCCACAGCAAATTGTCTCATAGCACAATGGCCCATAGCAAAATGGCCCATAGCATATTGTCACATAGCTTATTGTCACATAGCATATTGTCTCATAGAATATTGTCTCATAGCATTAAGTCATCTAGCAGATTGTTCCATAGCAAATTGTCTCATAACAAATTGTCACACTATGAGACAAAATCCTATGAGACAATTTTCTATGTAACAGTATGCTATGTGACAAATTGCTATGAGACAAATTACTATGAGCCAATTTGCTATGGAACAATATGCTATGAGACAAAATCCTATGTGACAATATGCTATGAGCCAATTTGCCATGTGACAATATGCTATGAGGCAATATGCTATGAGACAATGTGCTATAAGCCAATGTGCTATGGGACAATTTGCTATGGCCATAGTTCTATGTGACAATATACTATGTGACAATTTGCTTTCCTAAGTAAAAACAATATAGCCTTGTTACCTCATTGGCTATGGAACTTTCTAAATATGTTCCAAGAATATAAAATTAATAATTTGCAATTTTTTGTAAAACTGGACACATGCGCATAGCCTCTTTTTTGCAGTGGAACCCTTCTTTTTATTGAAATATATTTGGAAAAAATGCTTTTTTCAAAATAAATAATTTATCTAAAAATGAAGACAAAAAAGCATAATTATCAATTAATGTAGGTGTTTATTAACTTACCAGTTGATCCAACCACATGGCGAATATGAAGGCCTCTTTCAAGAGTGGGATATGACCACTTCTGGGGACGTTTTACTTCCTCCAATAGCACCTTGATTTGATCATCAAAAAATACTTTGCCAAGAGCATTTTTGAGCCTCAAATTTTCCTCCTGTGATTGTTGCAATTCTTGCTGTAAAGATGATATCCTCAACAACAAACCAGGAACTGTCACTTGTTCCTCAATAGGGACAAGTGAGACGTCTGGACAGTCAGGCCTAAGAGGAGTCACATCTTGGCTGGCTGACACAGGAGAAACCTCATCATGAAGAGAGCTCCTATTTTCAGGCTGCACCAAAGTGTAGGGATGATCAATTGCTACCACAGAAGCCTCATTTGTCACCAATGGTGGGCAAAAGGACCTTGGCACAATGGCTGGATTTCTTTGTGCTGGTGGCTTCCTGAAATAAAAGATCAAAATATAAATGAAACCCAACTTTTTGGATTCATTAAATGTTTTGACAAATGGGTCGGTCTCTATGCAACCTTTTACATACATTTACACTGCAAAAGGGTTATTTAAATAATGTTACTTGGTAACTATTTCAAAAAAGCCGATTATTCTCCAGAATAGAAAAAGGCCACAACTGACAATGAAAAAGAGGTATCAAAGAAAGCAAGAAAAAATGGCTTTTTGACCCATTGAGCAACTTATTGAGGCAAAAATCTTACCTAGGATGGCTGGTCTCCATGTTGTTCGGCTTTTTGAATTCAAAAAGTGTGGGCACCGCATTCGCCTTCAAAATGCGCTTTTTCAATGGTTTCCCTTTGCTGTCAAGGGATTCACTCGGTGGCACTAGTTGACTTTCATCAAAATGTTTGATGCAAAGCTTTGATGATGGCAGAGGAGACCAATTTTTGACACGCATTTTCTGCAACCACCTTGCCTGAAGTCGGGGTGATGTTGGAAACTTGAACATTTGAGCTTTAAGCTCCTTGGTTCTTCCAGAACGACACAAAAATGCTGCACAAGGCATGATGGCAATTTGGTTTGTTTATCGCAATTGAAACGCATGCGGTTTTTACTCTATTTTCAGGGTGGCCAGATGTGTACAATTTCACAACAGAATTGAGCAAAAATTGGCCCTTTTTGGTAGTATTTCAGCATTTGTTTACACTTTTCACGCGGAAAATTGCTTCCTTTGTAAGCGGGAAATTTAAAAATCATAACAAATTTGATTCGCCAATTTTTTCAGCACTATGATGCCTTTTTCATGATTTTTGGGGCTCAATCATATTGATTTTTAATCACGTTCATTCTCCATCCTCCCTCAAGACATGCATTGTTTTATGCCTTTTTAAAAAGCAAAAAACCTCAAAAAAAAACAGCGTAGCTGTTCCTTTTAGGTAGCTGCCGGCTTGCTGTGTATGTTACCCTATAACGTAGTGGAGCGAAGTGGGCGGAGTTATATCTAGAACACTATTAGGAACCGCGATCGATTGACAACACAACCAGAGTTTCCAGAAAAGCCTGTTACAAGAAGTGCGGCTTCAATTTTGGCTTTTCGAGGAAACTTTTGGCGTCAAACGGACTGAGGCAGCCCAAATTTTCGTTTCGCGTACAATAACAAAAGCTAAATCAAAACTTAAAAGTAAACGTCAACTTTTAATTTTTTTGTCGTCAAACGGACTGGGGTCAAACCGAATCTTGGATTCGCGAACAACACAAACTAAAATAAGAGAGTAAGCGTTCAAAAAGGCGGCTTTTTTTTCGTTAAACGGACTGAGGTCACCCAAAGCACACAAAAAAGAAAGAAAACGTCAAAAGGGCTCGGAATTCTGGATTCAGAATTCCAGATATTCAGAATTCCAGATTTGGAAGCTCGATGAGCGGAGAGAGTTCTGCGGCCATGGAGGCCACTCCGGCCTCGGTTGTGGGGAAGAGGAAGGCCAAGAAGGTGCATGCCGACGGCACCTTGTCCTGGGAGACGGTCGCCGATGCCGGTGAAGTGGAGAGGGAAGAAGACGACGACGACGACGACTCCGGGCCGGCATGCGGAGCCGCTCTGGGCGGCTTCCAAAGGATCCACCTGGACGCTCACCTGACGGCCTCCAAGTACGAGCTGGAGGACAAGTTGATCCGCAAGTTCCCCACCGGCCACCCCGTGACGGTGAAGCTGCTGCAGTCGGAGGGCTTCGCCAAGCCCATGTTCGTCCTCGACAAGGACGGGCTGGGCGTGAAGGTTCCGGAGGCGGTGGCCTTTGGCATCGGCGAAATTCGCGCGGCCGTCGGCTCTCGGCGGCTGCTCGACGTCATGAATGTCAACACGCAGACCAACCTGTCGATGACGATGAAGGAGTGGCACAAGTACTACGAGACTCCGCCTGAGCAGCGCCGCGACCTGTACAACGTGATCAGCCTGGAGTTCTCCAACACGAAGCTGGATCCGCAGGTCGTGGCGCCGAGGCTGGTGCGGCAAATCGACTGGATCGACAAGGTCTGGCCGCGCCACTTGAAGGAGATGCAGATCGAGGCCACCAACAGCCTCGATGACATGATGTACCCCAAGGTGCAAAAGTACTGCCTGATGAGCGTGCAAGGCTGCTGGACCGACTTCCACATCGACCTGGGGGGCACGTCGGTGTGGTACCACCTGCTCAAGGGCCAGAAGATCTTCTTCATGATCCCGCCCACGGATGACAACTTGAAGCGTTACGAGGAGTGGGTGTTGTCTGGCAAGCAGTCGCAGGTCTTCTTCGGGGACTTGGCGCAGGACTGCTGCCGCGTCGAGATCAACGCGGGCAACACCTTCTTCATTCCCTCGGGGTGGATCCACGCGGTCTACACGCCCAAGGACTCGCTCATTTTCGGTGGCAACTTCCTCCACAGCTTCTCCATGGAGAAGCAGTTGCAAGTGGCCCACATCGAGGAGGTGACGCGGGTGCCGCAAAAGTTCCGCTTCCCATTCTTCACCGAAATGCTCTGGTACTTGCTCGACAGGTACGTCCATTGTCTCTACGGCAGAACCCACCTCGACCTGCCCGAGGAAGAGAAGCGGAGGCTCAAGCTGGAGAAGGGCGAGAACATCGATCCGAACAAGGAGTTTATGAAAATGGCCGGACTTACGGGAGGAGCAAGCGGACTTACGGGCGGTCACGGAGAGCAGTTCAATCATCGCGTCCACCTGCTCGAGTCGGAGTTGCATGGCATCAAGTATGTCGTCATGTACCTGCACCATTTGTCGGCCAGCAAGAAAAACGTGCCCTTGATGCTGCCCGACCCGATCGCCGTCATCAAGGACATTCGCCAACTTGTCCTCGATCACAGCAATGACAACCAGGAGCTGGCCATCACTGGCAAATATGTCCTCCGCTGGACCGAAAATGATGACGTGGATCATGCCAAGAAGCCGCGCAAGAGCTTGCCAAAGCCGCAGCACAGCCAGGCCGAACCGAGCAGGAAAAAGGCCAAGATGCCATTGATGACGCCCCCGCCGAACAACGCACACTCCCCGCCCGCCTTGGCCATCAAGCCCAAGCTTCCCATGACAAGTCCCTTGATGGAGGCCAACAATTCCCCTGAGAAGAGTCCGCAGAAGAAAATGAATGCAGGCAATCGAAGGCGGCGAGTCCGATGCAAAAACTGCGAAGCCTGCCTCGGAGGAGATTGCAAGTTTTGCGTCTATTGCAAAGACATGACCAAGTACGGAGGACCAGGGCGAATGAAGCAGACTTGTGAAAAGGTATAGCTGATGTACATATTACTATTAAGCCACATTGACTTGAAATAGGTCCTAACCCAAACTCTTGACAACGCCCAAAAATACACATTTTCTGAAAGCTTATGCTCTTAGGGTTCATTTGGTAGTAATTGAAAAATCCTGGCCTATGGCTTCCCATAACATGAAATTTTCAAAAACGTCTACCACCTACAGTTTATTATTTTTTGAGATCATTAATAGCAATGGCCCCCTCTGAAAAAAGAAGATCTAACTTTTTTTTAATTTCATAAGCAAGTCTGTAAAATGCACTCAAATTGAGATATTTGCTAGCAAACGTATTATGCAAATTCAATCAAGTTGGCACTAATCAACTTTTAGCATGGCTGCATCTCCGTTTCTGTTCATCCTAGCGATTTGACTATAAAGTAACTTAAGTTTTGTTTTTGAATTTTATTTCATTAGATGCAAACTATCCCCAAAAGATATGAGCCATTTTTGCGCTAAATGTTTTTAAATTTTTCATGTTATTGGAAACGATAGGCCAGGATTTTTATCCTATCACCAAATGAACCCTTTGGACATACGCTTTCAGAAACTATATAATTCTTGGGTGTTGTAAGTAGTTTGGGTTATGTCTTTTGCCAAGTCAATATCATTATATTCCAACCTTGTTCGGAACTTATATTATAATATGTTTTCAGCGCCGTTGCTTGCATCCTCAACTGCCTGTCTGCGCATATTGCTCACATTGTAAGCTGGACGGGTGGCACAATGAGCCCAAGGTCCAGGGCAAGGAAACAGATCGACCAGATGAGCCTCCAAACCTGTTCGAGTGTACAGTGTGTCTCGACATCGTTCACCCAGAGTGTGCAGACAAAACCATAGGACGAGGCAGACTCAACACAGGCATGCCTTTTAACTTTATATCATTCTCCTACGTTTATCAAGTCTTTGTGCTCACTGCGCCATCTTGAGCAAGTGCATAGCAACATTAATGGTCAAAAATTGGCTTTTGGAGCACTTCGTCACAGAAGGGTCATTCCTATTATTAAAAAGGTAGCATCCATTTATGTTTTTGGGTTGCAAAAATATTAAGTTCTCAATTTTTTAACAGTATGACATTTTTCTGGCTAAGGAGTGAGTTTCATATGAATTTGGTATGCAATTTATCTAGGCTATTGGAGTTTTTTCACCTTTTTGAATTGATATCAGCCAATCAAATTTCATATCGTAATCACGTGACAAGTTTTGCACGCTTATAAGCCAGTGGAGGGACAAACTTTTTCGCAAGATGGCGCTTTTGGGGCAAGTATATTTGAAAAAACTGTGGCGCGCGAAACTTGTCACGTGACTACGATCTGAAATTTGATTGGCTGAACTGTGGAGCTAGGCTCGAAAAATTTGGTTTCAACACTGAAAAGCTTGAAAATTTGCGTGACTTACATATGGTTTTACGTCTTGAAAGGGTGCCATTTTAACCGTAGATTATGTCATATTAGTAAAGTTTTTAGAATTAGTGCACCAAAAGCCAAAAAATAGCCCATTAGTGGTGGCCTATGTAGTGGTCGCCATGTCAAATGTACTGGGCAAAGTTGCTTGGCTAGATGGCGCATGGAATCTAGCTACTTTACGCCTTTGGCTTATTGTGGCTTGAATATCTCTTTTGCAGATCTGAGCAACAGTTGGGAATGTGCAAAGTGCATCAGCTCCGGATATTCAACGGTGCCAAGTCGACAAAAGCGACACAATTCTGGTGACAGCGAAGATGATCCAAGCCTCAAGAAGCCATGCTTCCTCGATGTAGAATCTCCACCACCAAGCTTCAACTGAATTTGGCAATTCAGCTAAATGTAGCTCTCAAAATGTTGGTGGCCCCATAGCAAGCATGCTTAGATAGAACAGTAAATTATGCATTCACCAAAGCTGTTTACTCCTCATTTTTAAGGAGAGCAAAGAGGTGTTCATGGTTGAATCGGACGGCATCTTCATATGGAGTGTATCCCCACCTACAATCACAATTCTGATTGATTGCAAACTTTAATTGAAACTCTATTATGTACCTGTCTTTCAGCTGGCAATTGACTTTGGCCACTTCCACCAAGAACTTGGTGCAGTCATAATGGCCCTCTGCTGCAGCAATATGCAGAGCCTTCAATTACGTAAAATAGGTTAATGTTTTTACTTTATTCAAATTCCAAAAAGCTCTTACCGTTCTCCCATCGTAGTCGCACTCATTCAGGTTGAATCCATGCAGGTACATCCTGAAATGAGTTATTATGATAATGACCAATGGTTTGGGCAATAAGCCATTGGAGGGACAAACTTTTTCGCTAGATGGCGCTTCTTGAGCAAGTATATTTGGAAAAACTGTCATGTGAAAAACTTGTCACGTGATTATGATCTGAAGTTTGATTGGCTGATCAGAGGAGCCAGGCTAGAAAAAATTTGTTTCAACAATGAAAGGCTTGGAAATTTGGGTGAGACGCATAATGTTTTATAGCTTGAAAGGGTGCCATTTTATCTGTAGATTATGTCATATTAATTGGGGGGCGGGCCGAAGGCCCGCCCCCCACATTTCGCTGTGACCTATGTCGTGATCAAATTTCCAGACAGGAAACTGTACCAGGAAACCGTACCAGGATATCGACCAGGAAGTAAATTGTGATCCAGAAAAATGGAAAAATATATCTGACCTGAGCCGGATTCGAACCTGGTACAGTCTGATCTACAGCCAGACGCTCTACCATTGAGCCACCTAAGACACACACTGTACTATCATTTTATCTGCTACTTTATTGAGCACATTAGGGTAGGCTGTAGGCTGTAATTGGGGGTTGGCTACTTTTTTGCTTAGATATGCGGCATCAAAATAAAAATTCTGATTTTTTCCTGTAAACTTTTTCATAAGTGACATATTTTTTACAGTGGGGGGCGGGCCGAAGGCCCGCCCCCCACATTTCGCTGTGACCTATGTCGCGATCCAATTTCCAGACAGTAAACTGTACCAGGAAACCGTACATTTTATGCATAAATTGTGTGAGTTTCGGCCGTTTTTGTGTAGTTGGTTGGATGGAAAAGGATAAAGCGAGTTGCGATTTGGGGAAAAATGTTCTGAGCGAGTTTGAGATGACAATTTTGAATATTCAGCTGTTTAACTTTGGCCAATTTTTGCTTTTCTAGTTTTAGCTCGTTTGACTTTTGAGCTCACAAAAAATTGCTTCCGAATTTTTTGAATTCCCCTTAATATTTATCAAGCAAATTCAAGCTAAATGCTTATTTAGGACCTTTCCATGTGCTTGTTCAAAAAATAAAACTGAAAAATGGTTTTTGATGGTACAAAAAAATTGGTCTTTGGCAAGTAGCAATAGAAGTAAACAAAGTAAGTAAACATCCAGTACGTAAAAAGTAAACAAAAACATAAATAAACAATGAAAACGGTCTTGCAAAAACGGTTTTGCGTGGTACATTTTTTGTACCTCAAAACCAAAAGTGAGCACATAGAAAGGACCCTAGTCTGAATCGAGTTTGCCTTTCAAGTTGCCCGAGTCGAGTTGGAACTTGTTCCATCACTAGTGTGACGTCAATCAGTTACAGTTGGTAATAGCAGTGCCGTTAATAGTACAGCTCTGGGTTATAGTGATGGAATGAGTTGAAAAAATTGGGTTCAAGCGAGTTCCGAGTTGCTGAAAATTTTTCCGAGCAAGTTTGAGTTGCCTTTAATGGAAAATGAGCTAGGTCGAGTTGTCCGAGTTCATCCGATTTTTCATCAATTTACTTAAAAAATTTGCCGATTTGCCGATATTCGAGTTCTAACAAGCTGCCAAAATTTTTTTCGAGTTCGGCCAAAATTTATTTGAGCGAGTTCAGAGTTGGACGCTTATTTAGTCCGAGCCAAGTTTTGCTTTCGAGTTACCGAGTCAAGTTTGAGCTCGTTCCATCACTAGTTGGTTAGCTGAAAAAACAACAACAACATCAGCTGCAATGAGCGCGGTTTCGAGACAGCCTGTTGGTGTAAAACAAGCTTTAATTCCTGTGATTTTCTGAGAAAATTTGGTGGGGATTCAAAAGAGCCTCAAGTTGCAGATGAAAAATGGCAAAAGTAGCCCGCCAAAATTCATGTGAAAAGCAGGCCATGTTTCCCTTGACGAGCAGGTCAGGTTGCAATGAAAAATTGACCAAATTCTGGAAGAAAACTGGCAATAGTTTTTGGGAAAAGAATTATTTTGAAGAGGAAATCAGGCGAAATTGCCAGGAAAAGCAGCACAGTAAAAGGAGCCGAGTATTGCCATGGAAAATTGGCTAAACTCTGGAAATACTTGGGTAATATTTTCATGAAAAAAATCCCAAATTACCAGAATAAGGAGCATAAATGCCAAGAAAAAAGGTGAGGTTACTCTGAATTTTTTGTTTGAAAAATAAAAAAGGATATTTTCAGTTTTGGCTCAATGGAGTAAGATGACAAGGAAGACTAGCTGCAGATAAGATAGCAATAGTGAAAAATCGAAAATGCCTCCTTTCATGACTCGTGAAATCACCAGCTGTCTCAAAATATTTTCATCATGCCTGATGACCCTCTAGGACCTGTACACACTGGCCAACTCATCCTTGGTCAATCCTGGAAGGCTGGAGGACAACCTCATTTTGGCTGCAGATTAGCTGGCAATAGTGAAAAACGAAGATGCTTCCTTTCATGACTCGTGAAATCACCAGGTGCCTCAAAATATTTTCATCATGCCTGATGACCCTCTAGGACCTGTACACACTGGCCAACTCATCCTTGGTCAATCCTGGAAGGCTGGAGGACAACCTCATTTTGGCTGCAGATTAGCTGGCAATAGTGAAAAACGAAGATGCTTCCTTTCATGACTCGTGAAATCACCAGGTGCCTCAAAATATTTTCATCATGCCTGATGACCCTCTAGGACCTGTACACACTGGCTAACTCATCCTTGGTCAATCCTGGAAGGCTGGAGGACAACCTCATTTTGGCTGCAGATTAGCTGGCAATAGTGAAAAACGAAGATGCTTCCTTTCATGACTCGTGAAATCACCAGGTGCCTCAAAATATTTTCATCATGCCTGATGACCCTCTAGGACCTGTACACACTGGCCAACTCATCCTTGGTCAATCCTGGAAGGCTGGAGGACAACCTCATTTTGGCTGCAGATTAGCTGGCAATAGTGAAAAACGAAGATGCTTCCTTTCATGACTCGTGAAATCACCAGGTGCCTCAAAATATTTTCATCATGCCTGATGACCCTCTAGGACCTGTACACACTGGCCAACTCATCCTTGGTCAATCCTGGAAGGCTGGAGGACAACCTCATTTTGGCTGCAGATTAGCTGGCAATAGTGAAAAACGAAGATGCTTCCTTTCATGACTCGTGAAATCACCAGGTGCCTCAAAATATTTTCATCGTGCCTGATGACCCTCTAGGACCTGTACACACTGGCCAACTCATCCTTGGTCAATCCTGGAAGGCTGGAGGACAACCTCATTTTGGCTGCAGATTAGCTGGCAATAGTGAAAAACGAAGATGCTTCCTTTCATGACTCGTGAAATCACCAGGTGCCTCAAAATATTTTCATCATGCCTGATGACCCTCTAGGACCTGTACACACTGGCCAACTCATCCTTGGTCAATCCTGGAAGGCTGGAGGACAACCTCATTTTGGCTGCAGATTAGCTGGCAATAGTGAAAAATGAAGATGCTTCCTTTCATGACTCGTGAAATCACCAGGTGCCTCAAAATATTTTCATCATGCCTGATGACCCTCTAGGACCTGTACACACTGGCCAACTCATCCTTGGTCAATCCTGGAAGGCTGGAGGACAACCTCATTTTGGCTGCAGATTAGCTGGCAATAGTGAAAAACGAAGATGCTTCCTTTCATGACTCGTGAAATCACCAGGTGCCTCAAAATATTTTCATCATGCCTGATGACCCTCTAGGACCTGTACACACTGGCCAACTCATCCTTGGTCAATCCTGGAAGGCTGGAGGACAACCTCATTCTGCAGATTAGCGGGCAATAGTGTAAAACGAAGATGCCTCCTTTCATGACTCGTGAAATCACCAGCTGCCTCAAAATATTTTCACCATGCCTGATGACCTTCTAGGACCTGTACACACTGGCCAACTCATCCTTGGTCAATCCTGGAAGGCTGGAGGACAACCTCATTTTGGCTGCAGATTAGCTGGCAATAGTGAAAAATCGTAAGGCCTTGTGAGAGGACTTCCTAGTTGGAGCAGCACCCATTTGCAAACTCATCCTCAACCTCTCTAGAGCTGTTAGAGTCACAAATTCCTTCACTCAGAATCAACAAATGTGAACAGAACATTAAGTGATTCTGGCTGAACAAAAAATCCATGAAATAATTCAAATCATTAAAACAATATGTGACTTGTGTTTACTGTGATATGTATTTAAAAAATATTTTTTTCTCTTTTTAGATTCTATTGGATATTAACCCAAAATAATCAATACAAAAGTTTCACTATGTCTATGAAGGATTTTCCTGATAAAGACTTTAGAAACAAGGATTTTTCATTATTTGTTAATCAAATGTCTAATCAACAGCTAAAGATAATTAGAAATATCCTTAAAAGAAACACAGTTTTTTCATCAACTAAAGATAAAAAATTTGTGCTTAAACATTACATTAAAGAGTTTGACAACCCTCTGGCTGAATTGAAAGCTCATTTAGAGCAATCAATGGAAAATCGGCATACAGAGACTGTTGATGTATCTCCTTTGGAAGATTTCATTGGCAAAATGTCAAACACTCTTGTCAAAAAGCTAAAAGAGCTATTGAATTCAAAAACAAGATTCAGTGCCAAGAGAGACAAACAATTTTTGATCTCTCATTACTGTGCATTTGACAATCCTCTGGCTGAATTGAAAGCTCATTTGGAGCAATCAATTGAAAATCGGTATACAGAGCCTGTTGATGTATCTCCTTTGGAAGATTTCATTGGCAAAATGTCAAACACTCTTGTCAAAAAGCTAAAAGAGCTATTGAATTCAAAAACAAGATTCAGTGCCAAGAGAGACAAACAATTTCTGATATCACATTATAGTGCATTTGACAATCCTCTGGCTGAATTGAAAGCTCATTTGGAGCAATCAATGGAAAATCGGCATACAGAGCCTGTTGAGATATCTCCTTTGGAAGATTTTATAGGCAAATTGTCAAATATGCAAATCAAGCTCATCAAGCAAACAATGAAAAGAACAACAGAATTTAGCTCCAAGAGAGATAAAAAATTTCTGTTTGATCATTTCATCCTGCTTGAAAATCCATTAGCTGAATTGAAGGCTCTTCTGAGTAAATCAATTGAAAAGCTAGGCAATGAGAGTGATGAAATTGGAAATTTTGTGGCATTTGTCCAAAATCTTTCTTCTAACAACATCAGAGAGTTGAGGAGTTTCCTCAAAGGGATACACAATTTAACAGCGTTAAAGATAAAAGTTCCTGATCAAGCACTATCAAAAATTTCTCCTTTCTCTCCATTGGCCAAGTTAAAGGAGGATATGGCAAGTTCTTTTGAATTCAAGGGAGCAGTGCTAGAAAAATCCTCCAGGGGCAAATCTCTGTTTCCTCAATGGAACACTGAATGCCCTCTTGGCTTGCAAAAAGATTCAGCAAATTGCCAGAGAATCAAGTGACAGTCCTCTTTCACAATTCTTGGGTAAAATGTTGAATTCATCAGGACAATTCAATGCAAGGCAGATCAGGAATTGGATCGCATCTTTTGCTCCAGCATTTGCTGGTTCAGAACAGATGGATCCTTCAGAGCTTTTGGTATCTTTGATTCCTCATTTTCCAGCTTTGGAAGAATTGACCAGGCTCAAAATCCTGACAAATTTTCACTGTTCAGAGTGCTTAAACATCAATTGTTCAACAACAGATGTTATGTCATTCTTGAGTGAGTCCTTGCAAGGCAAATCTGTCAGTGACATTTTTGAAAAAACAGGCATGGCATTTTGGATGAGTACAATTGCCAATTGTGCAATTGCACCACAAGACATCATCTGGAGGAGGAATTTTCTGATATTCCAGAATTGTTGATTGTCTGCCTGAAAAGATTTGATTTTGATGGGAACAAGAGAAATGATCCTGTTTACCCATCCAGTTGCCTGAGGATTGCTAATGCCAAGTTAGTTCTAAGGGCTGTTATTGAGCACCATGGTTTGACCACTGGATCAGGTCACATCACTGCTTCAATTCCTTCCTTAAGTGGTTGGATAAAATGTGATGACATGTGTGTTCAGCAATCTTCCATGCCTATGCAAGGCTACATTTTCTTCTATGAGAAAGTTGGTTCTGATGAGGCTCACAATCCTCCAGAGCTTGCTCAAGCTGAAATTCCTGCTAGGCAAAGGAAAAACTCCAAAAAAATTGTCAAAGAGGATGTGGTCAATTTTGATCTAGATGACTTACATGCCAAAAGAGTTGATGCCTTGGCAGCCATCTCTAAAGGTGAAAAGTTTGTAGATCTTTTTGAAGACAATCCAATCATAAAAGCAGGACTGAAAATGCATGCTGAGCTCAAAAGCTGGCAGCCAGAAAGGCCATGTGATGTCTGCAAAGAGTCTTGGTTTGATACCAATATTAAGCTCTCCAAGGGACTTTACATGTGTGAAAGGTGCAGGAAAGAGTCCTATAAGGAAAAATCGGTGCTTACCTTTTCGAAAGCCAATGATATGATTCCTGGTCCAATTCCTGACTGCTTGAGAGATCTCAACTTTGTTGAGGAATCAAGCATCAAGCTCATAAAGCCATTTTTGCGCATTTACAAAAGACAAGGTGGAGGCATAGGCTGCAAAGGCCACTGCATCAGTTTTTCACAAAATGTCACTGAGTTTGCAAAAACTCTGCCCTGGGGAATTGATGAGCTACCCATAATCATCCTTCAAAAGGCTGGTGATGTGAGCTCTAAAAAGTTCAAAGCAGATGCAAAAAAATTCGAGTTGCTCTTGAGTGGCTGAAACAAAATAACCCAGATTATTGCAACATATCAATCAATGAGGAAAAGTTGTCACAATATGAATCTGGAATAATTGAAATGTCAACACCCTCAATGCCAATGAGGTACTTGTTGAGGAAACCAATTACACTCCAGTATTAAATGAGGATAGAGCTCTTCTGGAGGCAATCAATTCATGGCATGATAATGACTTTGACCTACCTAGGCCTACTTCAACTGTAAATGAGTCAATTGAACATGAGAAAGTTGAAACATATGTCAAGTCTGCACTGAGCGAAATTGAGAAAAATGGCAAAAGGAATTTCATTGGGTTGACACTGGTGATAAGCCTGAATGTGAATATCTTCCAGGATTTTTCACAAAGGCATTTCCTAGGCTGTTTCCAGATGGCAAAGGAGATATAACAAGGCCAGTTCTTGGGAAAACTCCACCAATGACCAATTGGATCCAGCACCTCCTCAGATGTGACAGGAGATTTGCCAATGACCCATTATTTTTATTAATGGCTGTCAACATGCTGCAAAAACACAAAGCACTCACATTTGGCAATTTGTACTGCCAAAGAGTCTTAAGTGACATCACTGTGCAGCAGCTGAAGGAGAAACTGAAAGAAAATGATACGTCAGTGTTGAAAAGTCTTTACTGCTTTTCCAATGCTATCAAAGGTAGCCAGCAGTTCTTCAGCCAACACATATCAAAAAGCTATAGCTTTCTCAGGGATATGAAAATCTCAAGTCAAGGCCAAGAAATGTTCAACTTGTTTCTGACATTTAGTGCTGCTGACATTCACTGGAGCTCGCTCCATGAATTGATACCAGGCCATGATGCCTATCTAGGCAAAACTGTTGTCAAAGACTTGAAACAAATTCCTGACTCATCTGACCCCAATGATTTCATTGATGAGCCAACTGACTATGCTTTGCGCACAAAAGCTATCAATGAGAATGTTGACATTGTCAATGCTTATTTCCAAAAGAGAATTGAGCTTTTCTGGAAGCATGTTCTAAAGCCAATTTTTGGCGGCAAAGAATACATACAAAGGTATGAGTTCCAGCATCGGGGTGCCATTCATTGTCATATGGTGATGTCGTGTGATTCTGGTCCATCTTGTGATGACTTAGATAATGCACTTGAGGCCTTGCCCAAAATCAAAGATGATATGACTGTGGCAACAAAGTTGAAGGCAAAAGAGGACATTGAGATTATTCTCAAGGCTAGGAGAAAAATGGTTGACTTTACCTCTCTCCATGCTGGTATTAAGGCTGTTCATCCAGAGCTGAACCCAGTTCAATGGCCAAGCCCTTTTGGGCAAAATGTCAGCAAGCCAAAGTCAAATGTGCTCAGAGAAGACTTTTCTTCTATTGCCAATGACAAAATGCTCTATATGACATGTACACTCGGCTGGTAAACAGAGTATTACTACACCACTGTAGAATGTTCAGTTGCCAGGATGTCAAAAGAGCCAAAACTGTCACTTTCAAGGACAAAGACGGCGTACTGCGTAAAAAAAGAGAGTTCCCATGCCGCTTTAATTTTCCAGAGAAAATCTTTGGGTTTTCAACCTCTGAGTTTAAGCATGGAGGACTTGAAAAGGTCACAATGCAGCAGGGTGGTCACTCTGATGAGAGCATAAATCCTACTATCAAGGGGGCAGCCTATGTTGATACAGATTTAAAGCATCTCAGAAATCACCCAAACATTGTTTGTCACATTCCAGAAATTGCTCTTCTTCATGGAGCAAACATTGACAACAAAGAGATCAAAAGCTTTGCTCAACTGCAGCGCTACTTGATGAAATATGTTATGAAGCCTGAAACTTCATCGGACATGTTTTCAAATCTTGCATGCACAGTGGCTCAAAAGCTGAAAGATGGTGAGACTCTGAAGAGTGCTGCTCAAAAGATCCTTCTTAAAAGCATAGGTGAACGTGACATGAGCCTTAATGAGTGCGCTCTGATAGCTCAAAACTTACCCTATGTGATTTATAGCAAAAGGCCTCGGCCAGCTAATTTGAAGGGGTCAAAAAAAGTTAAAATGACAGTTGCATCAGATGATGATGAAATTGCTGAGGATGACTGGGCTCAAGCCTATTGGAGCAGGGATAAACATCCTGGCTATCACAAACTTTGTGATGACTACCCTGATGAATTTTCCTACTCCAAGCATCCCAAAGACATTTCGCTAAGAGAGTTTATGAACAACTTCTCCAAAAGTTGGAAATATTCTCCAAATGCAAATGTCTTTCCTTACTTTATACCAACCTACAGATATGTTGTTCAAAAAAGCAAGCCCAATTATCAGGAGTTTTGCAAAAATCTGTTGCTCCAGGACAAGCCTGGATGCTATTTGGACAATGTGGGCACTCAGTTTGAGTCATGTTCTGAGGAACTCAAAGACTTTGTTGAGAATAGTCCATTTTGTCCAAGGTTGGTGAAGGAGGAGTATCAAGAGAGTCAACTTGAAATTAAAGAGCCAGAACAAGACAAGCCTAAAAAACCCATTGAGGGGAATGCGCTTGATGAACTTTACATTGATAATCCATCCAAGGTCTCTAATGCTCCCAGAGATGACTGGATGGAATTATGTGCTCATGATAATGACAAATATGATGCTGGCCCTGATGAGCATGCTGAAAATCCAGATTGTCCTCTTGAGGATGAAATTCTTGATGACAATGGCTACAATTGGTATTCAGATGCCAAGGAGCTTGGAATGACTCTTGCTTCATTCAAAGAGATCACAAAGTGGCTGGACTTTCAAAAGAAGTCCTTTAAACTGCCAAATTTTGATCATGTCAATTTTGACACATCTCTGCTGAATAGCAAACAAAAAATTGCCTATGATTTTATGACTACATGGGTGATCAAAAAGGTTGAAAATCCAGACAAAACTCCGCCAGTGTTCTTGAACATTTCTGGAAGGGCTGGATGTGGCAAAAGCTTTTGGCTGAATTGTCTTGCACAGTTCATCAGAAGTCATGCTGGCAACAATTTTTTGAAGATCTGTGCTCCTACTGCATCAGCAGCATTCTTGGTGAATGGGTCAACCATACACAGCTTACTCAAGCTTGATATCATCAAGAACACCAGAGCAGAGATCAGCCCTTTGACTGGTGACACACTGAAAAACATGCAAGATGATTTCAAAGATGTCCAACTTTTGGTCATTGATGAAAAGTCAATGCTTGGTCTTCATATGTTGTACTGTATTCACTCTAGGCTGAAAGAGCTTAAGGGCAAAGTCTTAATGCTGAGTCTGGACCTGCCTTTGGTGGGGTCTCCATTGTGCTCATGGGTGACTGTGCTCAGCAGCCTAGCGTTGGCGGCAGTGCTCTACACCCAAACCCAACAAAAAACTTGCCTCATGTTCAAATCATGGGCAAAACTCTGTTCAATCAGTTCTCACAGACAATTATTTTTGATCAGATCATGAGACAGCAGGGTGATGATCAGCTGAAATTCAGGCAATGTCTTGATAGCTTGGCTTCTGGATCATTCACTATTGCAGATTGGGAGTTTCTTAAGCAGAGAGAGTTGTACAATGAAACTATGTTTACTCATGAGCAAAGACAAGACTTCCTCTTGAATGGCATTTTGCTGTGTGTTCTCAGAGATGACATGACTAACTACAACTCAATGAGAATCAAAGCCATTGGCACTCCAGTTGCCAGCATAGCCAGTGAAAATAACTGTGCTGAGGCCGCCAAGGCAAATTCTATCAAGGCTCAAGGTTTGCCCTCTCAAATCTCAATAGCCAATAAATGTCAAGTCATTTTGACAACAAACACATGGAAGGAGGCTGGGCTCACCAATGGTGCCAGAGGTGAAGTCAAATTCATCCTCTACACTAGAGGAAAAAGCCAAGTTCTCTGCCAGCAGCTGTTATTGTTCAATTTGACCAATACAATGGGCCAAGCTATTGTGATGACATCCCACGATGTGTGCCAATTGTGCCCATCACAAAGACTTGGTACAGCAACAAGCAGTCTTGCACAAGAGTCATGGTTCCTTTGGAGCCAGCTTATGCAATGACCATTCACAAAAGCCAAGGAAGGACTCTGGATAAAGTGATCTTGAACATTAGCAAAAGTGAGTTTGCCAACGGTCTAGCTTACACTGCTATAAGCAGGGCAAAAAGGATAGAAGACTTGGCTTTCAATCCTATGCCTAATTGCATCAGGTTCACTAATATTTACAGAGCAAAGATTTTCAAGGATAGGAGATTGCAAGATAAAAAGAGAAAATCAGTGATGAACAATTTCAAGCTGATCAACTCTAGATTTATTCATACAATCTTCCAAGCTACAAGCAAAAAAAAAAAAAAAAAATACCCACTAGAATGGATGAGGCCTTGTCGCGGCCTAGTGGCTTCTTCACAAACATCATCCACCTTTTTGGTTCATTCTGAACATTCTTGGACTTAACAAATTTTTAATGCACAGCAATGACTTTTTGAGCTACTGTATAACCTCAAAATGTTTGTGATAAACTAGCCTTAATTCGTGGGGTTATCTGGATAAACTTGAATTTGTGAGAAGAAGATGATGAAGAAGCCTAATGAAAGTAGACAAATAAAAAAAACTACAGAAATGATTTTTGTTTGTTATTTTTTTATTATAGCGAGGGCCACAACAAAAAAGGTGCTGCAGCTGCTGCTTGCAGCTGCAGCCTCAGGGCCAGTTGCTGGGCCTGGATGTTGGCCATCAAATTTGGCTGAGCCTGCAGTGGCTGAAGAGGGGCAGCCAATTGTTGTTGTTGCTGTTGCTGTTGCTGCTGCTGTGGTTGTGGTTGTTGCTGCTGGCCTGCAAGGCAACCGCCACAGCACTGGTGATGCTGGCCACCACCTCCATGGCCTCCAGTGCCTCTGGGACCTCCACGGCCTCCACGACCTCCACGGCTTCCTCGTTTTCCACGTCCTCCCCAACCAGCATGGCCTCTTGGACCTCCATGGCCTCTGCGACCTCCAGCACCTTTGTCAGGGGCTGCTGGAGCAGGAGCCTCAGTGGCTTCCCATGTGGCAGAGTTGGAGGCTGCTGTTGCTGCTGCAGCCATTTTGGCTTCTTTGGCAGCCTCCCTCATGGCCTTATTGGCCATCTTTTGGGCCAAATTTCTTTTTCGATTTCTGAAGCAAAAAAAAATTATTTGAAGATTTGAAAAAGAGGAAAATTAAATTACAATACCTTTCTTGCTTGGCCTTTGCCCTTTGAATGGCCTTGTTCATGACATTTTCAGAAATGTTCATGTTTTTTGCCATCTGAACAAGGCCATCCTCACGGCTCGTGGTGGCTTCCTGGCTGATGAGGGGCTCTGGAGGTGTCACTGCCACCTCCACCTCCATTACCTCCTCCTTAGGCTGGGCATTGGCCCTGGTAGCCCTCTTCCCTCCTCTTGTTGCTCCAGCCTTCTTCTTTGCCATCTTGATCAATAATGTGGAAAAGCTGACCAGAATGGTTAGCACATGCACTCATCAAGATGGACCAAAGAACAATCCAAGAGCAGCATTTTTTAAGGTATTAATTTTACAGCATTAATATACTTCATTTGTCTTCACATAGTTAATAAATGAGTAGATGAGAAAAGCAAACTTCAACAATTAAATGTACAAAGTATATTTGAAAGAGCACAATTTTTTATGACATCAGAGATATAAAGGAAATTCACAACCCCAATTCATTATGTAATGATCAGGGTCATTTCCTTTTTTGCCAGCTTAGCCTAACTAGCACCAAAAAATGTGGCATGGACAGTTGGCTTATCTGGTTGAGGCCAATGCTAATGTACTGCTTGGCTTGCTCTAACCTGGCATGCTAGTTGCTGAGAAATAGTGCCAAACTTAACAAAAAGTCAAAGGAGTTATTTTGCTAATAACCTCCTTGGCTCAGTTGATAGAGTGGCTGTCTATGACACAGGAGGGTAGTGGATCAAGGCTCATCTGCGGAAATTATTTTTTTTTTTTTCCATTTCTTAATTTTAACACTTTAATTGAAAGGAAAAAAGTAATCTTCAAAACTATATAATGTATAGATAATTCCAAATGAGTCATCAAAATTGTGTAAGCTGTGGCCAATTTGTCCAGTTTATTTATTGCAACAGTGCAGCCAATGCAAACCGTTTCTCATGACCTAATTGGTATTTTTTCTTGTTGCAACAGCATCATTTACAATTATGGTGGCAAAAAATCATCAGAAAGCTACTTTCATTCGAAACCGTAGGCCCGCCCCCCGCTGTCCATTTATGGACGCCTTTACCTAGTTAAGTTTTTGGAATTAGTGCACCAAAAGCCAAAAAATAGCCCATTTGTGATTGCCTGTGATCGATTTGGTTGCGGCAATGACAAGCTTGGAATTTTGCACGAGTTGTGCATGGTTTTATGGCTTGAAAGGGTGCCATTTTATCCTTGGATTATGTCATATTAATAAAGTTTTTGGAATTAGTGCAGCCAAAGCCGAAAAATAGCCCATTGGTGGTCGCCAATGTTGTGCAGCCATGTCAAATGTACTTGCTCATGTTTCCTTGCTAGATGGCGCTGCGAATCTAGCAACTTTACGCCTTTGGCTTATTACCTTCTGATTTCATCCACATCTCCCTTTTTGGCTGCAAACAAAAGGGTGACAATGGGCACTCCTTTCTGGCTGTAAATGCTTCGTCGGGGATCCGACTTCTTTTCAGAGTGGAGCAAATTGTCAAAACGGTGAAAATTGAACTGCTTCACCAGCTCCTATGAGAAATAAGGATGCCCAGTTAGAAGTTTCTCATTATTGGAATGGATGCTCTTGCCTCGCAAAATTGCGTTCCCCTCACTGAATTGCCCTTCTCATCTAAAGGAGGTGACCACAGAGCAATTCCCATCACATTTGGAATCACCAAGATCAAAGCTCCGCTCACTCCGGATTTGGCTGGAAGGCCCACCTACAATGACATCATTGTTCGCATTAACAAAATTCCCCACCAAAAATGTGTACATTTTCTGATTGTGTCCATTCATATTTATTTGCAAGTGATTTGGAAATTCTGGCCCAGCTCTTCCCGTAACATAAAATTTAAAAAAGTGCGTAGCTCAGCTTAAGTATGTTTTATTTAAATTTAAATTTCTCATTTACATTAAAAGATGATTTTTGATAATTTTATGTTACGGGATTTCAAAATTACTTCCAAATGAACCCTTGGGACATGAGCCTACAGAAAATGAACATATTTATGAAATCTGGAAATTTTGTCTGGGTTTGGCAACCCCTCGGGTTGATATGAGTTGAATAAGAGCATATTCATAGGAGAAGATGCATGGTTACCGTGAATGAAAACTCCCCAGAGTAGTTGTACATTCCACAGGTGAACATGAGGGACAAGATGTTCCGGACTGAGTATGGAGCAAGGACCTTCTCTCCCGTGGGCGGGCAAATGCCTCCATTGGCCAAAGAGGCTCCCATCACAGCCAGCGATTCAGTCGTCGTTTCCATTGAGCATGTCTTTAAAAAAAAATTAATCAGCAAAAGCACAAATATCAGAAAATGGCGAAATCAAAGTTCTTTAACATAGAGCCATAAAAATTCAACATTTTGCTATTTTTCGCGATTTCTTAAAAACTAGACATCGATTTTCAGTGATTCGCGTTTGAGCAGAGTAATTACCGTACGCGCGCTAAATAAGAACGCCCAAATTTCTAATAAAAGCTTCTTTTTAAGGAGAAAATAATTTATTAAAAAAAACCAATACAAAATTCAGCTTAGCCACAAAAATATGGGCATATTCAAGTCTCCACTGCACAATGTAGCATAATAATCTTTAAATTGTAAAAGAGAAAGGAGGACAGAAAATAATTCATTGGAAAATGGAAATTGCACCGCGAGTGTTTTGAATTAGGGGCGTGTACGGTATTGCCATTGTTAATTCACCTGAAAGTAGAGATCCATAATGTCGGCCAAATTAGTGTTGGGTGGAAAACACCTGTTTTCCTTCATGTAGTAAGCCATGGCGTAATTTCTGTCTGCAGTTTCGCGCTCGGACAGAAACACCGCATTGTTGAAGCCCACAAATTCTCCGCCTGCAATTTTCTAATGCATCAACGCGTTAATCATGCAGACTGTGGACCGCATCAAAATATGCATCATAGCATACCCTCATATATTGGAGGACATAGTCAAACTTCTCAGAGCTTTTCATCTTGGGCTCGACGAGTGTGCTGGCCAGTGCTGATGTCATGATGGCACCTGAATTCAGCATTGGATTGTGAGGTTTGTCTGCAAACAAAGATTTGATCGAGTGTTAAAAGAGTCTGAAAAAATAAGTCTGCTAATTAAGGTTTCACATTCAAGGCAGTACAAGTAAAAAGGGATAAGTCACAAATGCCTAAAATAGGGTGCCGTCACTAAGGCCTAAAATGTGGTGGGTTTTAGGACCTAAAATACAGTTGGGTTTTAAGAGCTAAAAAATGGGTTTTAAAGCCTACACTTTTTAGGATTTGGGTACTAAGATCTAAGTTGAAAAATTGATTTGAGCTGTACCTGGGTTTCAAGATCTAAAGAACAAGATTTTAAGATCTAACATCTTCAAAACTAGACAGTAACAAGAAATTGAAGTTTCACAACATATTTTTGTTATTGGAAAGCACATATTATTAGCTTACCAAAATACATGTTTATTAATGGCTCTTCACGTTTTGAAGAGAAAATACAAATTTATGAAATAAATTAAAATATGAAGTTCCTGCAAGTTTTCTATTGAAAGTCACTTTTCAGAACTAAAAGATCTTAAGTAAACCATTCGACTGGATTTTAAAAACTAGGAATAAAACTTGATGTTTTTTTCAATTTAGATCTTAAAACCCACATGGTTAGATGTTAACACCCATATATTAGGCTTTAGCATCCAAACCTTTAGATCTTAAAACCCAGAGCCAAAAAAGTGTAGGCTTTAAAACCCACTATGATTTTAGATCCTAAAACCTACCCCTATTTTAGGCCTTAGTGACTTCTCCCCTAAAATAGGGGTAGGCTTTAGGATCTAAAATCATCCTCTGGCTCTGGGTCTTAAGATCTAAAGGTTTGGATGCTAAAGCCTAATATTTGGATGTTAACATCTACCCATATGGTTTTAAGACCTACATTGAAAAAACATCAAGTTTTTGTTCCTAGTTTTTAAAATCCAGTTGAATGTTTTTTTAAGATATTGAAGTTATGAAAAAACTTTTAATTTTTATTTATTTTGGTATTTATGGGTATTTTGGTGCGCTAATAATTTGTGCTTTCCAGTTACAAAAATATGCTGTGAAAACTTCAAGTTCTTGTTGCTGTTAGATCTTAAAATCTTGTTTTTAGATCTTGAAACCAAGGTAACGCTCAAATCAATTTTTCAACTTAGATCTAAGCACCCGAATCCAAAAAAAGTGTAGGCTTTAAACCCATTTTTATATCTTAAAACCCACCTATATTTTTGGTCCTAAAACCCACAACATTTTAGGCCTTATTGACGGTACCCAATAAAAATGGGAAACATATTTTCTGATGTCTAAAAAGGAAGTAACTTTGATATGCTAAAATCTAAAATTGCCTTATCTAATATCTTTCACTTCATACATAAAATCCCTAGAGTGGACAAGAAAGGAGACTCAGGCATGCTAAGTACTTTCACATTTCATCTTAATTCAATATCTTGCTTAAGAAGTTTGAAGCCTAAAAACTGCAAATTTGCTTCAAAAAGTCAAATCTGTAGCACTTTGATTTTTTTCCCAATGTAGTCATGTTAGAAATTGTCAATAAGGCATTATATATGATTTTTAATGAAAATAGAAAATGTTGCAATGCTTTAATGGAGTCTTACTTGATGAATCCAGGCAAATTTCATTAAAGTTGCGTCCACTTGGCTCATGGCCGACAAATCTGTGCACCACGTCCGAGCCAAGCTCGTTGAGGCAGATTCCATAGGTGAAAGGCTTGCTGCAAGATTGGATGGTGAACGGCGTGTTGATGTCGCCGATGGAGTATCTTTGCCCGTCCACGGTGCAAATGGACACTCCCCAGCATTTGTTGGAATATCGAGCCAACTGCGGAATGTAGCTCGCGTTCTCCCCGTCAAAGTTCTCCTTGCAATGGTCATAGATTTCCTCCACGCTGGCGCAAAACTCCTTGAATTTGGGAATCACCATGTCCCTCTGCAACAGCTTGTTGAGTATCACCACGTTGTCATCCAGAATGCTGCAAAATTGACAATTTACAATTTTAAAAAAAATATATATGTGTTGAATTACGTTTGGAAGGCTGAGATATCGTTGATGGTTGCAATTCCATCCCTTTTCTATGATAAAAGTGAGTCATGATTGTTAATTTGGATTTGAGTGATTACTGATTTGATTTTGCGGATTGCACCCATCATTTTGTTCAGTCTGGAGTCGTTGATTCTGATCCCATTCTCAATAAACATCTAGAACAGGAAAAAAAGGAAATTTGGCCTTGAAAGCATAATTTCAGCTTGTATGCACACGTTGTAGAAAGTGCCAAGTTTGATGACTCCGTCATCGTCCTTGCATATCTTGATGATATCGTTGGCCGAGGCTGAAAAGCATCTGGAGAACAAACATCAATTCTGTATCACATTTTTGGGGGGCGGGCCGAAGGCCCGCCCCCCACATTTCGCTGTGACCTATGTCGTGATCAAATTTCCAGACAGGAAACTGTACCAGGAAACCGTACCAGGATATCGACCAGGAAGTAAATTGTGATCCAGAAAAATGGAAAAATATATCTGTTCTGAGCCGGATTCGAACCTGGTACAGTCTGATCTACAGCCAGACGCTCTACCATTGAGCCACCTAAGACACACACTGTACTATCATTTTATCTGCTACTTTATTGAGCACATTAGGGTAGGCTGTAGGCTGTAATTGGGGGTTGGCTACTTTTTTGCTTAGATATGCGGCATCAAAATAAAAATTCTGATTTTTTCCTGTAAACTTTTTCATAAGTGACATATTTTTTACAGTGGGGGGCGGGCCGAAGGCCCGCCCCCCACATTTCGCTGTGACCTATGTCGCGATCCAATTTCCAGATAGTAAACTGTACCAGGAAACCGTACATTTTATGCATAAATTGTGTGAGTTTCGGCCGTTTTTGTGTAGTTGGTTGGATGGAAAAGGATAAAGCGAGTTGCGATTTGGGGAAAAATGTTCTGAGCGAGTTTGAGATGACAATTTTGAATATTCAGCTGTTTAACTTTGGCCAATTTTTGCTTTTCTAGTTTTAGCTCGTTTGACTTTTGAGCTCACAAAAAATTGCTTCCGAATTTTTTGAATTCCCCTTAATATTTATCAAGCAAATTCAAGCTAAATGCTTATTTAGGACCTTTCCATGTGCTTGTTCAAAAAATAAAACTGAAAAATGGTTTTTGATGGTACAAAAAAATTGGTCTTTGGCAAGTAGCAATAGAAGTAAACAAAGTAAGTAAACATCCAGTACGTAAAAAGTAAACAAAAACATAAATAAACAATGAAAACGGTCTTGCAAAAACGGTTTTGCGTGGTACATTTTTTGTACCTCAAAACCAAAAGTGAGCACATAGAAAGGACCCTAGTCTGAATCGAGTTTGCCTTTCAAGTTGCCCGAGTCGAGTTGGAACTTGTTCCATCACTAGTGTGACGTCAATCAGTTACAGTTGGTAATAGCAGTGCCGTTAATAGTACAGCTCTGGGTTATAGTGATGGAATGAGTTGAAAAAATTGGGTTCAAGCGAGTTCCGAGTTGCTGAAAATTTTTCCGAGCAAGTTTGAGTTGCCTTTAATGGAAAATGAGCTAGGTCGAGTTGTCCGAGTTCATCCGATTTTTCATCAATTTACTTAAAAAATTTGCCGATTTGCTGATATTCGAGTTCTAACAAGCTGCCAAAATTTTTTTCGAGTTCGGCCAAAATTTATTTGAGCGAGTTCAGAGTTGGACGCTTATTTAGTCCGAGCCAAGTTTTGCTTTCGAGTTACCGAGTCAAGTTTGAGCTCGTTCCATCACTAGTTGGTTAGCTGAAAAAACAACAACAACATCAGCTGCAATGAGCGCGGTTTCGAGACAGCCTGTTGGTGTAAAACAAGCTTTAATTCCTGTGATTTTCTGAGAAAATTTGGTGGGGATTCAAAAGAGCCTCAAGTTGCAGATGAAAAATGGCAAAAGTAGCCCGCCAAAATTCATGTGAAAAGCAGGCCATGTTTCCCTTGACGAGCAGGTCAGGTTGCAATGAAAAATTGACCAAATTCTGGAAGAAAACTGGCAATAGTTTTTGGGAAAAGAATTATTTTGAAGAGGAAATCAGGCGAAATTGCCAGGAAAAGCAGCACAGTAAAAGGAGCCGAGTATTGCCATGGAAAATTGGCTAAACTCTGGAAATACTTGGGTAATATTTTCATGAAAAAAATCCCAAATTACCAGAATAAGGAGCATAAATGCCAAGAAAAAAGGTGAGGTTACTCTGATTTTTTTGTTTGAAAAATAAAAAAAGGATATTTTCAGTTTTGGCTCAATGGAGTAAGATGACAAGGAAGACTAGCTGCAGATAAGATAGCAATAGTGAAAAACGAAGATGCTTCCTTTCATGACTCGTGAAATCACCAGGTGCCTCAAAATATTTTCATCATGCCTGATGACCCTCTAGGACCTGTACACACTGGCCAACTCATCCTTGGTCAATCCTGGAAGGCTGGAGGACAACCTCATTTTGGCTGCAGATTAGCTGGCAATAGTGAAAAACGAAGATGCTTCCTTTCATGACTCGTGAAATCACCAGGTGCCTCAAAATATTTTCATCATGCCTGATGACCCTCTAGGACCTGTACACACTGGCCAACTCATCCTTGGTCAATCCTGGAAGGCTGGAGGACAACCTCATTTTGGCTGCAGATTAGCTGGCAATAGTGAAAAACGAAGATGCTTCCTTTCATGACTCGTGAAATCACCAGGTGCCTCAAAATATTTTCATCATGCCTGATGACCCTCTAGGACCTGTACACACTGGCCAACTCATCCTTGGTCAATCCTGGAAGGCTGGAGGACAACCTCATTTTGGCTGCAGATTAGCTGGCAATAGTGAAAAACGAAGATGCTTCCTTTCATGACTCGTGAAATCACCAGGTGCCTCAAAATATTTTCATCATGCCTGATGACCCTCTAGGACCTGTACACACTGGCCAACTCATCCTTGGTCAATCCTGGAAGGCTGGAGGACAACCTCATTTTGGCTGCAGATTAGCTGGCAATAGTGAAAAACGAAGATGCTTCCTTTCATGACTCGTGAAATCACCAGGTGCCTCAAAATATTTTCATCATGCCTGATGACCCTCTAGGACCTGTACACACTGGCCAACTCATCCTTGGTCAATCCTGGAAGGCTGGAGGACAACCTCATTCTGCAGATTAGCGGGCAATAGTGTAAAACGAAGATGCCTCCTTTCATGACTCGTGAAATCACCAGCTGCCTCAAAATATTTTCACCATGCCTGATGACCTTCTAAGACCTGTACACACTGGCCAACTCATCCTTGGTCAATCCTGGAAGGCTGGAGGACAACCTCATTCTGCAGATTAGCGGGCAATAGTGTAAAACGAAGATGCCTCCTTTCATGACTCGTGAAATCACCAGCTGCCTCAAAATATTTTCACCATGCCTGATGACCTTCTAGGACCTGTACACACTGGCCAACTCATCCTTGGTCAATCCTGGAAGGCTGGAGGACAACCTCATTTTGGCTGCAGATTAGCTGGCAATAGTGAAAAACGAAGATGCTTCCTTTCATGACTCGTGAAATCACCAGGTGCCTCAAAATATTTTCATCATGCCTGATGACCCTCTAGGACCTGTACACACTGGCCAACTCATCCTTGGTCAATCCTGGAAGGCTGGAGGACAACCTCATTTTGGCTGCAGATTAGCTGGCAATAGTGAAAAACGAAGATGCTTCCTTTCATGACTCGTGAAATCACCAGGTGCCTCAAAATATTTTCATCATGCCTGATGACCCTCTAGGACCTGTACACACTGGCCAACTCATCCTTGGTCAATCCTGGAAGGCTGGAGGACAACCTCATTTTGGCTGCAGATTAGCTGGCAATAGTGAAAAACGAAGATGCTTCCTTTCATGACTCGTGAAATCACCAGGTGCCTCAAAATATTTTCATCATGCCTGATGACCCTCTAGGACCTGTACACACTGGCCAACTCATCCTTGGTCAATCCTGGAAGGCTGGAGGACAACCTCATTCTGCAGATTAGCGGGCAATAGTGTAAAACGAAGATGCCTCCTTTCATGACTCGTGAAATCACCAGCTGCCTCAAAATATTTTCACCATGCCTGATGACCTTCTAGGACCTGTACACACTGGCCAACTCATCCTTGGTCAATCCTGGAAGGCTGGAGGACAACCTCATTTTGGCTGCAGATTAGCTGGCAATAGTGAAAAATCGTAAGGCCTTGTGAGAGGACTTCCTAGTTGGAGCAGCACCCATTCAAACTCATCCTCAACCTCTCTAGAGCTGTTAGAGTCACAAATTCCTTCACTCAGAATCAACAAATGTGAACAGAACATTAAGTGATTCTGGCTGAACAAAAAATCCATGAAATAATTCAAATCATTAAAACAATATGTGACTTGTGTTTACTGTGATATGTATTTAAAAAATATTTTTTTCTCTTTTTAGATTCTATTGGATATTAACCCAAAACAATCAATACAAAAGTTTCACTATGTCTATGAAGGATTTTCCTGATAAAGACTTTAGAAACAAGGATTTTTCATTATTTGTTAATCAAATGTCTAATCAACAGCTAAAGATAATTAGAAATATCCTTAAAAGAAAACACAGTTTTTTCATCAACTAAAGATAAAAATTTGTGCTTAAACATTACATTAAAGAGTTTGACAACCCTCTGGCTGAATTGAAAGCTCATTTAGAGCAATCAATGGAAAATCGGCATACAGAGACTGTTGATGTATCTCCTTTGGAAGATTTCATTGGCAAAATGTCAAACACTCTTGTCAAAAAGCTAAAAGAGCTATTGAATTCAAAAACAAGATTCAGTGCCAAGAGAGACAAACAATTTTTGATCTCTCATTACTGTGCATTTGACAATCCTCTGGCTGAATTGAAAGCTCATTTGGAGCAATCAATTGAAAATCGGTATACAGAGCCTGTTGATGTATCTCCTTTGGAAGATTTCATTGGCAAAATGTCAAACACTCTTGTCAAAAAGCTAAAAGAGCTATTGAATTCAAAAACAAGATTCAGTGCCAAGAGAGACAAACAATTTCTGATATCACATTATAGTGCATTTGACAATCCTCTGGCTGAATTGAAAGCTCATTTGGAGCAATCAATGGAAAATCGGCATACAGAGCCTGTTGAGATATCTCCTTTGGAAGATTTTATAGGCAAATTGTCAAATATGCAAATCAAGCTCATCAAGCAAACAATGAAAAGAACAACAGAATTTAGCTCCAAGAGAGATAAAAATTTCTGTTTGATCATTTCATCCTGCTTGAAAATCCATTAGCTGAATTGAAGGCTCTTCTGAGTAAATCAATTGAAAAGCTAGGCAATGAGAGTGATGAAATTGGAAATTTTGTGGCATTTGTCCAAAATCTTTCTTCTAACAACATCAGAGAGTTGAGGAGTTTCCTCAAAAGGGATACACAATTTAACAGCGTTAAAGATAAAAAGTTCCTGATCAAGCACTATCAAAAATTTCTCCTTTCTCTCCATTGGCCAAGTTAAAGGAGGATATGGCAAGTTCTTTTGAATTCAAGGGAGCAGTGCTAGAAAATCCTCCAGGGGCAAATCTCTGTTTCCTCAATGGAACACTGAATGCCCTCTTGGCTTGCAAAAAGATTCAGCAAATTGCCAGAGAATCAAGTGACAGTCCTCTTTCACAATTCTTGGGTAAAATGTTGAATTCATCAGGACAATTCAATGCAAGGCAGATCAGGAATTGGATCGCATCTTTGCTCCAGCATTTGCTGGTTCAGAACAGATGGATCCTTCAGAGCTTTTGGTATCTTTGATTCCTCATTTTCCAGCTTTGGAAGAATTGACCAGGCTCAAAATCCTGACAAATTTTCACTGTTCAGAGTGCTTAAACATCAATTGTTCAACAACAGATGTTATGTCATTCTTGAGTGAGTCCTTGCAAGGCAAATCTGTCAGTGACATTTTTGAAAAAAACAGGCATGGCATTTTGGATGAGTACAATTGCCAATTGTGCAATTGCACCACAAGACATCATCTGGAGGAGGAATTTTCTGATATTCCAGAATTGTTGATTGTCTGCCTGAAAAGATTTGATTTTGATGGGAACAAGAGAAATGATCCTGTTTACCCATCCAGTTGCCTGAGGATTGCTAATGCCAAGTTAGTTCTAAGGGCTGTTATTGAGCACCATGGTTTGACCACTGGATCAGGTCACATCACTGCTTCAATTCCTTCCTTAAGTGGTTGGATAAAATGTGATGACATGTGTGTTCAGCAATCTTCCATGCCTATGCAAGGCTACATTTTCTTCTATGAGAAAGTTGGTTCTGATGAGGCTCACAATCCTCCAGAGCTTGCTCAAGCTGAAATTCCTGCTAGGCAAAGGAAAAACTCCAAAAAAATTGTCAAAGAGAATGTGGTCAATTTTGATCTAGATGACTTACATGCCAAAAGAGTTGATGCCTTGGCAGCCATCTCTAAAGGTGAAAAGTTTGTAGATCTTTTTGAAGACAATCCAATCATAAAAGCAGGACTGAAAATGCATGCTGAGCTCAAAAGCTGGCAGCCAGAAAGGCCATGTGATGTCTGCAAAGAGTCTTGGTTTGATACCAATATTAAGCTCTCCAAGGGACTTTACATGTGTGAAAGGTGCAGGAAAGAGTCCTATAAGGAAAAATCGGTGCTTACCTTTTCGAAAGCCAATGATATGATTCCTGGTCCAATTCCTGACTGCTTGAGAGATCTCAACTTTGTTGAGGAATCAAGCATCAAGCTCATAAAGCCATTTTTGCGCATTTACAAAAGACAAGGTGGAGGCATAGGCTGCAAAGGCCACTGCATCAGTTTTTCACAAAATGTCACTGAGTTTGCAAAAACTCTGCCCTGGGAATTGATGAGCTACCCATAATCATCCTTCAAAAGGCTGGTGATGTGAGCTCTAAAAAGTTCAAAGCAGATGCAAAAAAATTCGAGTTGCTCTTGAGTGGCTGAAACAAAATAACCCAGATTATTGCAACATATCAATCAATGAGGAAAAGTTGTCACAATATGAATCTGGAATAATTGAAAATGTCAACACCCTCAATGCCAATGAGGTACTTGTTGAGGAAACCAATTACACTCCAGTATTAAATGAGGATAGAGCTCTTCTGGAGGCAATCAATTCATGGCATGATAATGACTTTGACCTACCTAGGCCTACTTCAACTGTAAATGAGTCAATTGAACATGAGAAAGTTGAAACATATGTCAAGTCTGCACTGAGCGAAATTGAGAAAAATGGCAAAAAGGAATTTCATTGGGTTGACACTGGTGATAAGCCTGAATGTGAATATCTTCCAGGATTTTTCACAAAGGCATTTCCTAGGCTGTTTCCAGATGGCAAAGGAGATATAACAAGGCCAGTTCTTGGGAAAACTCCACCAATGACCAATTGGATCCAGCACCTCCTCCAGATGTGACAGGAGATTTGCCAATGACCCATTATTTTTATTAATGGCTGTCAACATGCTGCAAAAACACAAAGCACTCACATTTGGCAATTTGTACTGCCAAAGAGTCTTAAGTGACATCACTGTGCAGCAGCTGAAGGAGAAACTGAAAGAAAATGATACGTCAGTGTTGAAAAGTCTTTACTGCTTTTCCAATGCTATCAAAGGTAGCCAGCAGTTCTTCAGCCAACACATATCAAAAAGCTATAGCTTTCTCAGGGATATGAAAATCTCAAGTCAAGGCCAAGAAATGTTCAACTTGTTTCTGACATTTAGTGCTGCTGACATTCACTGGAGCTCGCTCCATGAATTGATACCAGGCCATGATGCCTATCTAGGCAAAACTGTTGTCAAAGACTTGAAACAAATTCCTGACTCATCTGACCCCAATGATTTCATTGATGAGCCAACTGACTATGCTTTGCGCACAAAAGCTATCAATGAGAATGTTGACATTGTCAATGCTTATTTCCAAAAGAGAATTGAGCTTTTCTGGAAGCATGTTCTAAAGCCAATTTTTGGCGGCAAAAGAATACATACAAAGGTATGAGTTCCAGCATCGGGGTGCCATTCATTGTCATATGGTGATGTCGTGTGATTCTGGTCCATCTTGTGATGACTTAGATAATGCACTTGAGGCCTTGCCCAAAATCAAA
Source organism: Paracyclopina nana (assembly GCA_019096065.1). Classification (NCBI taxonomy): domain Eukaryota; kingdom Metazoa; phylum Arthropoda; class Copepoda; order Cyclopoida; family Cyclopettidae; genus Paracyclopina; species Paracyclopina nana. The sequence goes on along the minus strand of JAGUCH010000002.1, from coordinate 17,245,523 downwards.
GATGATATGACTGAGGAAAAAAAGTTGAAGGCAAAAGAGGACATTGAGATTATTCTCAAGGCTAGGAGAAAAATGGTTGACTTTACCTCTCTCCATGCTGGTATTAAGGCTGTTCATCCAGAGCTGAACCCAGTTCAATGGCCAAGCCCTTTTGGGCAAAATGTCAGCAAGCCAAAGTCAAATGTGCTCAGAGAAGACTTTTCTTCTATTGCCAATGACAAAATGCTCTATATGACATGTACACTCGGCTGGTAAACAGAGTATTACTACACCACTGTAGAATGTTCAGTTGCCAGGATGTCAAAAGAGCCAAAACTGTCACTTTCAAGGACAAAGACGGCGTACTGCGTAAAAAAAGAGAGTTCCCATGCCGCTTTAATTTTCCAGAGAAAATCTTTGGGTTTTCAACCTCTGAGTTTAAGCATGGAGGACTTGAAAAGGTCACAATGCAGCAGGGTGGTCACTCTGATGAGAGCATAAATCCTACTATCAAGGGGGCAGCCTATGTTGATACAGATTTAAAGCATCTCAGAAATCACCCAAACATTGTTTGTCACATTCCAGAAATTGCTCTTCTTCATGGAGCAAACATTGACAACAAAGAGATCAAAAGCTTTGCTCAACTGCAGCGCTACTTGATGAAATATGTTATGAAGCCTGAAACTTCATCGGACATGTTTTCAAATCTTGCATGCACAGTGGCTCAAAAGCTGAAAGATGGTGAGACTCTGAAGAGTGCTGCTCAAAAGATCCTTCTTAAAAGCATAGGTGAACGTGACATGAGCCTTAATGAGTGCGCTCTGATAGCTCAAAACTTACCCTATGTGATTTATAGCAAAAGGCCTCGGCCAGCTAATTTGAAGGGGTCAAAAAAAGTTAAAATGACAGTTGCATCAGATGATGATGAAATTGCTGAGGATGACTGGGCTCAAGCCTATTGGAGCAGGGATAAACATCCTGGCTATCACAAACTTTGTGATGACTACCCTGATGAATTTTCCTACTCCAAGCATCCCAAAGACATTTCGCTAAGAGAGTTTATGAACAACTTCTCCAAAAGTTGGAAATATTCTCCAAATGCAAATGTCTTTCCTTACTTTATACCAACCTACAGATATGTTGTTCAAAAAAGCAAGCCCAATTATCAGGAGTTTTGCAAAAATCTGTTGCTCCAGGACAAGCCTGGATGCTATTTGGACAATGTGGGCACTCAGTTTGAGTCATGTTCTGAGGAACTCAAAGACTTTGTTGAGAATAGTCCATTTTGTCCAAGGTTGGTGAAGGAGGAGTATCAAGAGAGTCAACTTGAAATTAAAGAGCCAGAACAAGACAAGCCTAAAAAACCCATTGAGGGGAATGCGCTTGATGAACTTTACATTGATAATCCATCCAAGGTCTCTAATGCTCCCAGAGATGACTGGATGGAATTATGTGCTCATGATAATGACAAATATGATGCTGGCCCTGATGAGCATGCTGAAAATCCAGATTGTCCTCTTGAGGATGAAATTCTTGATGACAATGGCTACAATTGGTATTCAGATGCCAAGGAGCTTGGAATGACTCTTGCTTCATTCAAAGAGATCACAAAGTGGCTGGACTTTCAAAAGAAGTCCTTTAAACTGCCAAATTTTGATCATGTCAATTTTGACACATCTCTGCTGAATAGCAAACAAAAAATTGCCTATGATTTTATGACTACATGGGTGATCAAAAAGGTTGAAAATCCAGACAAAACTCCGCCAGTGTTCTTGAACATTTCTGGAAGGGCTGGATGTGGCAAAGTCTTTTGGCTGAATTGTCTTGCACAGTTCATCAGAAGTCATGCTGGCAACAATTTTTTGAAGATCTGTGCTCCTACTGCATCAGCAGCATTCTTGGTGAATGGGTCAACCATACACAGCTTACTCAAGCTTGATATCATCAAGAACACCAGAGCAGAGATCAGCCCTTTGACTGGTGACACACTGAAAAACATGCAAGATGATTTCAAAGATGTCCAACTTTTGGTCATTGATGAAAAGTCAATGCTTGGTCTTCATATGTTGTACTGTATTCACTCTAGGCTGAAAGAGCTTAAGGGCAAAAGTCTTAATGCTGAGTCTGGACCTGCCTTTGGTGGGGTCTCCATTGTGCTCATGGGTGACTTTGCTCAGCTGCCTAGCGTTGGCGACAATGCTCTATACACAAACACAACAAAAACTTGCCTCATGTTCAAATCATGGGCAAAACTCTGTTCAATCAGTTCTCACAGACAATTATTTTTGATCAGATCATGAGACAGCAGGGTGATGATCAGCTGAAATTCAGGCAATGTCTTGATAGCTTGGCCTCTGGATCATTCACTATTGCAGATTGGGAGTTTCTTAAGCAGAGAGAGTTGTACAATGAAACTATGTTTACTCATGAGCAAAGACAAGACTTCCTCTTGAATGGCATTTTGCTGTGTGCTCTCAGAGATGACATGACTAACTACAACTCAATGAGAATCAAAGCCATTGGCACTCCAGTTGCCAGCATAGCCAGTGAAAATAACTGTGCTGAGGCCGCCAAGGCAAATTCTATCAAGGCTCAAGGTTTGCCCTCTCAAATCTCAATAGCCAATAAATGTCAAGTCATTTTGACAACAAACACATGGAAGGAGGCTGGGCTCACCAATGGTGCCAGAGGTGAAGTCAAATTCATCCTCTACACTAGAGGAGAAAAGCCAAGTTCTCTGCCAGCAGCTGTTATTGTTCAATTTGACCAATACAATGGGCCAAGCTATTGTGATGACATCCCACGATGTGTGCCAATTGTGCCCATCACAAAGACTTGGTACAGCAACAAGCAGTCTTGCACAAGAGTCATGGTTCCTTTGGAGCCAGCTTATGCAATGACCATTCACAAAAGCCAAGGAAGGACTCTGGATAAAGTGATCTTGAACATTAGCAAAAGTGAGTTTGCCAACGGTCTAGCTTACACTGCTATAAGCAGGGCAAAAAGGATAGAAGACTTGGCTTTCAATCCTATGCCTAATTGCATCAGGTTCACTAATATTTACAGAGCAAAGATTTTCAAGGATAGGAGATTGCAAGATAAAAAGAGAAAATCAGTGATGAACAATTTCAAGCTGATCAACTCTAGATTTATTCATACAATCTTCCAAGCTACAAGCAAAAAAAAAAAAATACCCACTAGAATGGATGAGGCCTTGTCGCGGCCTAGTGGCTTCTTCACAAACATCATCCACCTTTTTGGTTCATTCTGAACATTCTTGGACTTAACAAATTTTTAATGCACAGCAATGACTTTTTGAGCTACTGTATAACCTCAAAATGTTTGTGATAAACTAGCCTTAATTCGTGGGGTTATCTGGATAAACTTGAATTTGTGAGAAGAAGATGATGAAAAAGCCTAATGAAAGTAGACAAATAAAAAAAACTACAGAAATGATTTTTGTTTGTTATTTTTTTATTATAGCGAGGGCCACAACAAAAAAGGTGCTGCAGCTGCTGCTTGCAGCTGCAGCCTCAGGGCCAGTTGCTGGGCCTGGATGTTGGCCATCAAATTTGGCTGAGCCTGCAGTGGCTGAAGAGGGGCAGCCAATTGTTGTTGTTGCTGTTGCTGTTGCTGCTGCTGTGGTTGTGGTTGTTGCTGCTGGCCTGCAAGGCAACCGCCACAGCACTGGTGATGCTGGCCACCACCTCCATGGCCTCCAGTGCCTCTGGGACCTCCACGGCCTCCACGACCTCCACGGCTTCCTCGTTTTCCACGTCCTCCCCAACCAGCATGGCCTCTTGGACCTCCATGGCCTCTGCGACCTCCAGCACCTTTGTCAGGGGCTGCTGGAGCAGGAGCCTCAGTGGCTTCCCATGTGGCAGAGTTGGAGGCTGCTGTTGCTGCTGCAGCCATTTTGGCTTCTTTGGCAGCCTCCCTCATGGCCTTATTGGCCATCTTTTGGGCCAAATTTCTTTTTCGATTTCTGAAGCAAAAAAAAAAAAAAATTATTTGAAGATTTGAAAAAGAGGAAAATTAAATTACAATACCTTTCTTGCTTGGCCTTTGCCCTTTGGATGGCCTTGTTCATGACATTTTCAGAAATGTTCATGTTTTTTGCCATCTGAACAAGGCCATCCTCACGGCTCGTGGTGGCTTCCTGGCTGATGAGGGGCTCTGGAGGTGTCACTGCCACCTCCACCTCCATTACCTCCTCCTTAGGCTGGGCATTGGCCCTGGTAGCCCTCTTCCCTCCTCTTGTTGCTCCAGCCTTCTTCTTTGCCATCTTGATCAATAATGTGGAAAAGCTGACCAGAATGGTTAGCACATGCACTCATCAAGATGGACCAAAGAACAATCCAAGAGCAGCATTTTTTAAGGGATTATTTTACAGCATTAATATACTTCATTTGTCTTCACATAGTTAAAAATTGAGTAGATGAGAAAAGCAAACTTCAACAATTAAATGTACAAAGTATATTTGAAAGAGCACAATTTTTTATGACATCAGAGATATAAAGGAAATTCACAACCCCAATTCATTATGTAATGATCAGGGTCATTTCCTTTTTTGCCAGCTTAGCCTAACTAGCACCAAAAAATGTGGCATGGACAGTTGGCTTATCTGGTTGAGGCCAATGCTAATGTACTGCTTGGCTTGCTCTAACCTGGCATGCTAGTTGCTGAGAAATAGTGCCAAACTTAACAAAAAGTCAAAGGAGTTATTTTGCTAATAACCTCCTTGGCTCAGTTGATAGAGTGGCTGTCTATGACACAGGAGGGTAGTGGATCAAGGCTCATCTGCGGAAATTATTTTTTTTTTTTTCCATTTCTTAATTTTAACACTTTAATTGAAAGGAAAAAAGTAATCTTCAAAACTATATAATGTATAGATAATTCCAAATGAGTCATCAAAATTGTGTAAGCTGTGGCCAATTTGTCCAGTTTATTTATTGCAACAGTGCAGCCAATGCAAACCGTTTCTCATGACCTAATTGGTATTTTTTCTTGTTGCAACAGCATCATTTACAATTATGGTGGCAAAAAATCATCAGAAAGCTACTTTCATTCGAAACCGTAGGCCCGCCCCCCGCTGTCCATTTATGGACGCCTTTACCTAGTTAATATTAATGAAATACCTGCGTGGTGACTGACGCAACAAAATGGCCTTGAGGAAGTAGACTATAAATTATACATTTTTCTAATTAAAGATATGTTTGCTTACCCTTTTCGCATTGTTCAGAGAAGAAATTGTCATGCTCCATACCGTCATGTTTTACTGACAATGTTGCCTACTTGCGAAAGAGCATGCAACTGAGGCTAAAAAAGTGCAAGGTAAAAGTAGGTAATGAAGGCTGCCGCACGCGCGCGAAGGCTTTCTCTTACGATCTTGACATTTCTGACTTTTTTTGACGCCATTCCCGACCCTAAAATGAACAAAGATAATCACATTGCTTTAATTACATTCATATTCTTACTATTCAAAGGTTTTGATGCATTGTGTAAGCTGTTACGTCCCAAGGGACGTTTTGCTGTCAACTCTTCTTGCACTTGCAATTTTCAGCATTTTGTATAAGAATGACCCTAGGTAAATGTTTGAGATCTATATTTTTTGATTTCATAAGCGAGTCTCTAAAATGCACTCAAAGTGAGATATGTTTGCTGCTCTATGTATATGAAACATTTAGGTTTGGTTGCATCTTTAAAATTTCTTATTAACTTTCATTATCAAAGTGATTATGCAAAAATAAAACAAAAATACTTTTGAATTTCCCAAAAAGTAGGTGCAAATAACTGAATAACAACTTTTCAAGACTTTTGCATTTCTTATAAAAAAGTCAAAATATCTTGATTTAGAGCAAATTGAAAGTAATTTACCTTGTTTGAGATGAAATCCTCCATAATTTCTTGCCACAATGTTGCCTTATTTAGCAAATGGCTACTTTTACGAGAATTTTGAATCATTGCCTGATCGCCAATCGATATTTGAATTTTGAATATTGAAGCGTGCGATTTCGCGAGTTTTTATTTTGACGGTTGCGTGAGAAAAATAAATAATGTTGCGCTTTGTTGATAAACGAATGTTTACCAAAATCGGCGGACGTAAACAGAAACCATTGATTGAGTGTGCTGATTGGAAGCAATGATCTGATTGCAAGTGTTAAAAGGATTCATGTGAGCAAGTTCCCGTATGGGAAACCAACTCCGCCACTTTTGGAACAATGATGATGCTCAGCCACCACAGGAACCGAGGAAGGACTCTGAGGAGTCTGGAGTGCTTCTGGAGCAGTACGCCCATCAAGTCTTGGACTTTTCAAGCCAGTACGGCTCTGACAGGTCTTTCTCTTACACTGCCGCCAATTGCATTGGGATCCCCTCCAAATTCCCGGCGTATGGGGATTTCCCCCAAACCTTTGTCATGCGTTCTTTCGGTCCTTGGTCTGAGAAGGTAAGCCGAAGGCATCAAGTCGCTAGATTCACTGCGCCATCTAGCTTGGCAACTTGAGCAAGTACATTTGTCATGGCTTTGCTTCATAGATGACCGATGATTGGCAGTTGTTCGGCTTTGGGAGCTCTCGCGCCGAAAACTTCATTAACATGACATAATCTAAATACAATATGGCACCCTTTCAAGCTATAAAATGATATGCGTCTCATGCAAATTTTCAATCTTTTCATTGTTGAAACCAAATTTGTCTTGCCTGGCTCCGCTGAATAGTCTAAGGGATTGCCACTCATAATCTTTGGACAAGGTTCGCGCAAGGCAGTTTTTCCAAAAATACCTGCTTGAAAAACGCCATCTAACGAAAAAGTTTGTCCCTCCACTGGCTTACAGTTTTAGTACCACTTAATAAACATAAATCTTTGTGCATTGCAGAGTCCTGCAGGGCAATTTCGCAAGCAAATTCGCAACTCAGAGTCTCTAGTTGGGTTTGAAGAGTTCATCGACTTGCGTTTCGAACACTCTGTCTTTGTGCATGCAATTTATGTGTATGAAACCCTCAACCCTGGCTCCATAACCGCAATCTGGGCTGGTAAGACTTTTTACCTTCACATAATTACTTTAATGATTAAAATGGGTGCTTAGGAGACTGCAAGGGTCAGTGGACTTGTCTTTGGCGAGGAGCTCGATCTCGGGTTGGCCACCAACCTCGCCAATTTGGCCCTCCGATCCACCAATCCACGACTTTTCCGGTCAACCAGATTAAAAGCAAGTGATAGTTGCCAATTTGCCTATTTTCCCAAGGTTGAAGAAATGCTTGCTTTTCAGTCGTCTTTGATGGCTACGATCTTCCTTACCATGCTGCCATTGACGCTGTTTGCCTCCTAGGTAAATTTTTATATATTATGTGATTCGATTTTTGAGTGTTTTAATGAAGCTGGCCTATTCCCTAAAAAATGCTGCTTAGCCTTTAGCTCAGTGGCTAGAGCATTGGATTCCCTATTCAGCCACCAGAGGTTCGAATCCCAATCAACTCTTTTCTAATTTCTCCATCTGGCTTTAAAAATAATTATTGCATAATAGCAACTTCAGTAATTTATGAAGTTTCCATAGCTTAGTGGTTTGTGCGTGGGTTTCTTAATCCAACTTTCTGAGGTTCGAATCTAGGTCGAGCCGTCACTTTTTCCCAAATTCTTTGCAATTTGATTAGTACCTTGGAATGTTAGGAGTGTTAATCGTATCTTCATTGAACATTTCATTTTATATTTCTAATTTTATAGGGACGACTGTGAAGCCTTCTTCTTGTCAGCCTTCTTCGCTTCTGGAGCAAGTCATAGGCAAAAAGCTGCACTTGCACCTGTTGACCTTGACACCACGCGGACTCTTGGTGACAAGCCACAATGGCAATGATGGGACAAGTGACAACAATGGGTGCTTTGACATGGTCCCTCGTGAGGCCATGGTGCACATTTTCCGCCACCTGGACTTTCACAGTCTGGTCCGCTGCAGCCAAGTCTGCAAGCTGTTCCGGACAGTCGCCAGCGATCCCCTGCTCTACACCCGGATCGAGCTCAAGCCGCTGTTCCACATCGCGTGCAACAGCACGCTCAAGTTCCTCTCGTCCAAGTCCTTGTTCATCCGCTACCTGGACCTGTCATGGTGTGGCAACTATGGCAAGATCTCCCCCTCAGCCTTGAGAACCTTCATTTTCTCGCGTGGCTCCAAGCTGCATCACCTCATGCTTTCCAATTGCCACGTGGCCACAAGGTACATTCCGGAGATCCCCAACCAGAAATTTACCCAAGTTTTCTGAAAGTCATTGTAACAACTTAGCGCTCCTTTGTTTTGCCCATGTTGAGTTCATGTTGTTATGTGACATTTACTCCCTTGCCACCTATGTGAAAAAATCAAAGGTGAAAAAGCAAATTGGTGTTTTCGATAGTCGCTTAGCTGTTGGGTGTTGAGGACAGAAAATACGTGAAAATAAGTGCATTAATAAAATTTGCTACTTGACTTTTCTAGTGCTTACACCTGCTTTGAGGTGCAACACTTAAAGTTCACCTTTGAAGTGAGAGCATTTATTGTTTGCATATTGGGCCATATAAAGGAATTTTCAGCCAGTTTTGGCCCCAATTTTTCAACTGTGACTTAGGGGACAGGTGCAAGGTGCAAAACTAGGAATTTACCCTAGAGTTATTATAAACGGTTACTCTGCTCAACCAGAAACCCCCTAAAAAATGACCCTTTTTTAATCTCAAATGTTTTATAAACTTGGAGTTTATGTCGATATTTTGCATCAATTGCCTTCCCTTCTAAGTCAAGTGGAAAACACCAATTTGCAGTTTCACCTTCAATTTTTTTACATCGGTGGTAAGACAGTTAATGATACACAACGACATAAATTCAACATGGGAAAAACGAATGAGTGCTAACACGTTACAATCATGTTCAGAAAACTTGGGAAATTTTCTGGTTGGGTAATGAGCGCAGCTGGTTAATAAGGCTGAATTTACAGTGACATCCTCAATGCAATCGCTCGCACCTGCACCAAGCTCGTGGACTTGGAGCTGTCCAATTGCCACATCCTCGACAATGGCTCCTTTGGCACTCTGGCGTTGCTCAACAACCTCCAAAACCTGAACGTCTACCGCACACAAATCGGCAACAGCGAGCTTAAAAGCATTCTGACAGCCAACAAGGTGAGCTTGAATCATGTCATCTAAATATCAGAGCAAATGAAAGATACTTAAAGGCCATTTGGTGTTAAGGATCGATCCCAATCAAAAATTTAATTTGGCCAAGTTTTCTGAAAATTATTGTAAGTTGTTCGCACTCCTTCATTTTATCCATATTGAGTTTATGTCGTTATGTGAAACTAGCTGCTTCACCACCTATGTAAAAAAATTGAAGGTGAAACTGCAAATTGGTTAGTTCGATTATGCTTATGTCGCAAGTCAGTTAATGTTAAATATCGACATAAACTCTATGTATGAATGAGGGATATTTTGGGGCATGAAGGCTCATAATTTCTTGTTGGGATAAAACCAAAGTATTTTTGAAAATTGCCTAAATGCAAATATGCCATGCTTAATTGTATTAATTTGCATTAATCTTAGTGTTTTAAAAATGATTACACATTTTAGATATATTTTGTCATTGTGTCACAATCAGCTCTGCATTGAATGTGCTGAATATCATATATTTGGCCCAAAATGGCACTGGTTTAAATGGCTTATTATTCCGTAACCACAACAGTGCAGCTTTCTAGTTTTTCATGGAATGTCATGAAATTGAAGTACAAGGCAAACTCAGAGAGCCATGTTCAGCCATTTTTTGTATATGTAAGCCTTTCTTTTGGGCAAGGACAAGCTGATCAGGCAGAATTGGCCAAATTCATATTTCAATGACACATATATTAGCCAAAAATTACACATTCTATAAATGGTCAAAAAAGGAGATTAATGAAAAGTGAAAGCATCCAATTATAAAAAATGAAAATAATGGTTGAATATGAGCTTTGCAATAGCCTAGTTTTAAAGCTGACCAAATCCAATCATGATATACTGGCTTGGCCAAGCCTTTTTTTAAAGCAAATGTACCCAGGGCCGATCGCAATATGAAGCTTGGACAAGTGAAGCAAGAGCAATACACAATAAAAACCATATTTATTGTCTAGAAATGGTTGATCCTTGCATTTCACTTTGCTTCACCTCCAAATCAATGTGAGCAGCCACTGAATTATTAAAGTGATCAAATAGCAGGCTCAATCATTTGCAAGCATTATTCAGTAGTCTGTTAAGCGACAATCAATTAGCATGGCTCTTTTAGTCAAATTGAGCCTTGTCTTTGTCTTCTGCTCCTGCTCTGGAGCTTTGATGAGGAAGAATTCCAACCATTACTATTTTACTGGTCAGGGTTGTGGAACATCCTCACCAATCAAATACTTTGATGAAATTCCAACTGAGACATCGCAGCTCTCCTGTGCATTTGTCAAGAAGCAAAATTCATTGGTTCGCAAGTCGACAAAAATGGGTACTTAATTGCAAAACAACTCATTTTTGTGGCTTGAAATAGCTTAATTTAGTTGAGAGATGTCCCACTGTGTCGTCAGACATTTATTCACCTTGGTACGACGGGCCGTTCATTCCTGTAGATGGCAAATATGCTTGCATGGAAAAGTGCCAAGCAAATCCTCAATGCAAAATATTCATGTATCGTGTGGCGGATCAGGCTTGCTACCTGAGGAATATCCCTGTGACCAATGTTAGGTTCTTGAATGGCTTTGAGACCAACTTTGTCACTTGTCCATACATCGAGACCATTGAAGATTTGGCTGTAGTAGCAGCCGTCCGTGGAAATACTGTTTACTAGCATGTAATAAACTAAGAAATACTGCTTTGAAACATACACCTTAAAGTCCTCAGCGTGAAACAAACTGAGACATTGCATCTCTCCTGTGCATTTGTCAAGAAGCAAAAGTCATTGGTTCGCAAGTCGACAAAAATGGGTACTTGATTGCAAAACACTTCATTTTTGTGGCTTGAAATAGCTTAATTTAGTTGAGAGATGACCCACAGTGTCGTCAGACATTAATTCACCTTGGTACGCCGAGCCATACATTCCTGTAGATGGCAAATATGCTTGCATAGAAAAGTGCCAAGCAAATGCTCAATGCAAAATATTCATGTTTCATGTGGCGGATCAGGCTTGCTGCCTGAGGGATATCCCTGTGACCAATGTAAGGCTCTTGAATGGCTTTGAGACCAACTTTGTCACTTCTCCATTCATCGAGACCATTGAAGATTTGGCTGTAGTAGTAGCCGTCCAATTTCAAATTCTGCTCAATGAGAGCTTTCCAATGTAGCCTTCATACTGTCAAAGATTGAAGGCAAAATAGGCCAAAAAATCTTTTAGGCATTTATAATATTATCAAGCTAAAAACAAAGTGATGATGGTCTCACTTTGTGAGCTTTTTAGCTTATATTGGTATTATACTATTTAGGTTTAATATGATTAAATGTTGCAGTCGCTCAAGTGCCTCAATGTGGCAGCGTGTCCCAACATCGATGGGGATGACATTTGCGCCACGTTGGCCCTTCACTGCAGCTCTTTGGTGGCTGTGGACTTTTGGAGGTGCACCACGCTCACGGCCCGTGGTGTGGTGGCCTTGTCAGGCCTCTCTCTGTTGGAAGACCTGGATTTGGGCTGGTGTGTCCTCGTCAACGCCTCAACTGACAACTGCATCCGGAAGCTAGCCGAGGGCTGCCCCAAGATCCGGAAGCTGTTCCTGACAGCCCACCGCCAGACGTCCGACGCGGACCTCGAGGCCGTCTCCCTACTTGGTCTTTTGCAGTTCAACTGCATGGGCAGCCGGAGTGTGAGTTGCGAAGCTGTGCTTGGCCTTGCTCGCAATTGCCCTGACCTGATGCTGCTCGACATTGGCTACTGCGAGCAGCTGGAAAATCCGGATTTCTTGCGCGACCTGCACACACTCTTGCCACGGTGCCAAATCCTCACTTCCCTCAACATGTGACGACTGATTTTTATATTTTCACTTTGCAAAAAGATATCAAGAATTGATAATAAGAAGATCCTCTTAACATAGTAATGTTGGTGGTGGAAAAGAACATAGTATATCTCTTCAATTTTAATCGGAAGGTATCAGAGGGCCACCCCAAGATCCGTAAGCTGTTCCTGACTGGGACTACACGGCTGTCATTCTATTTAGCCTTTTGCAGTTCATCTGCATTGGCAGCCGGAGAGTGAGCAGGAAAGTTGTGCTTGGCCTTGCTCGCAATTGCCCTGACCTGATGCTGCTTGACATTGGCTACTGCGAGCAGCTGGAAAATCCGGATTTCTTGCGCGACCTGCACACACTCTCGCCACGGTGCCAAATCCTCATTTCCCTCAACATGTGACGACTGATTTTTATATTTTCACTTTGCAAAAAGATACCAAGAATTGATAATAAGATGATCCTCTTAACATAGTAGCGTTGGTGGTGAAAAGAACATAGCATGTATCTTCAATTTTAATGGGAAGGTATCAGAGGGCCACCCCAAGATCCGTAAGCTGTTCCTGACTGGGACTTCACGGCTGTCATTCTATTTAGCCTTTTGCAGTTCATCTGCATTGGCAGCCGGAGAGTGAGCAGGAAAGTTGTGCTTGGCCTTGCTCGCAATTGCCCTGACCTGATGCTGCTTGACATTGGCTACTGCGAGCAGCTGGAAAATCCGGAATTTCTGCTCCACTTGCATGCCCACACACTTTCCGCGGTGCCAAATCCTCACTCACCATGAAGCAACTGATTTAAGTGATTTTTATATTTACGATTGGGAAAAATATCTACTTGCCAAAAGATGTAATCGGGAATTGATTAAAAGATCATCCTATTAATGTATTAGTTTTAACTAACACTGGTTAACATTGGTGGTATGAAAAGAACATTTTTTTCAAGGGTTTTTGCTGCTTGCGATAATGTATCTGGATTTGGAAGCTACAAAGGGTTGCCCCACGATCCGCAAGCTGCTCCTGAAGACCCATGACTCGGACTTTGAGGCCATCTCCCTACTTGGTCTTTTGCAGTTCATCAACAAAAGAAGAACGTGTGCCAGCTTCAAGGCTGTTCGAGATCTTGCTCATGATTGCCCCAACCTGATGCTCCTCAATGTAGATCAGCAGGAAGATCTGGAATTCCCGCATTCCAAATCCTCCCTCGAGAAGTGACAACTGATTTTTGTATTTTCAATTGGAAATAGTAACTATTTACAAAAAGATATCGAGAATTGATCATGATGATCCTCTTAACGTAGTAGTGTTGGGTGGTGTTGTGAAAAGAACAATGTTATTGAAGGATTTTTTCTGCTTGCGATAATATATCTGGATTTGGAAGCTGCAAATGGTTGTCATAGGTCAGCCAGCTTTTCCTGATGCCGGATGGCCCATTAGCAAACGCCTGACGAAGCCTTTATTTGCCATCTCCCTACTTGGTCTTTTGCGGAGAAAAGAATTATGTTATTGAAGGGGTTTTGCTGCTTGCGATAATGTATCTGGATTTGGAAGCTGCATACGGTTACCCCATGGCCAGCAAGCCGACCTTGATGGCCCACTAGCAAATGTTTGGCTCGGACTTTAAGGCCATCTCCCTATTGGGTCTTTAGCAGTTCATCTACAAAAGAAGAACGTGTGCCAGCTTCAAGGCTGTTCGAGGTCTTGCTCACAATTGCCCCGACCTGATGCTCCTCAATGTAGATCAGCAGGAAGATCTGGAATTCCCGCATTCCAAATCCTCCCTCGAGAAGTGACGACTGATTTTTGTATTTTCAATTGGAAATAGTAACTATTTACAAAAAGATATCGAGAATTGATCATGATGATCCTCTTAACGTAGTAGTGTTGGGTGGTGTTGTGAAAAGAACAATGTTATTGAAGGGGCTTTGCTGCTTGCTGCGAGGGGTGCATATAGTATATATATATCTGTTCTTTTTAAAAGCTGTTCGCTGGCAACTCCTTTGCCAGATAGCATTGCCGGGCTTTAATTGTGTGTTGGTGAGTAGAAGGAGGAGGAGTAAATTATTTCTATTGGGCACTTGCTTCCGCGTCCGCCGCTCCAGAAGCTGAGGCCTCGATGGCACCGGTGGCAGCCGCGCTTTCAGCAGAGGCCGCGGCGGCGGCGGGGCTTTCGGCTGCTGCTGCGGCCTCGGCCGCAGGCTGTTGCATGTGCCCCGGCACGAGCTGGGAGTTGAGAGTGGGCTGGATCTTGAGCTCGGCCTCAGTGAAGTTGAAGAGGGGCGGGAGGTCGCGTCCGTTGGGCAGCTTGGTGCCGGCCTCGCGGAGCTCGTCAAAGTAGGTGTGCGCGCAGGCCTGCATGGGCGTGATCCTTGCGGAGGGCGTGTACTCGAGGAGGCGCGAGACGAGGTCGATGGCCTCGGGCGAGGTGCGTGCGCGGAACACCTTCTGCCATGGGTGCGCCTTGATCTGCGGGAACTTGAACTCGGTGTAGTTGGGATTCATCTCCTTGATCTGCTCGCGCGTGGGCGTGCCGAGGACCTTGATGATCTCGACGAGCTGGTCGACGCCCGAGTCGCCGGGGAAGATGGGCTGGCCGAGCATGAGCTCGGCGAAGACGCAGCCCGCGCTCCACACGTCGATGTTGGTGGTGTAGTCGGTGGCGCCGAAGATGAGCTCGGGGGCGCGGTAGTAGCGCGAGCAGATGTAGGAGACGTTGGGCTCGCCGCGCACGAGGTGCTTGGCGCTGCCAAAGTCGCACAGCTTGAGGATGCCCGAGTCGGGGTCGAGGAGGAGGTTCTGCGGCTTGATGTCGCGGTGGCAGATGCCCTGCGAGTGGATGTAGGCGAGGCTGCGGAACAGCTGGTACATGTAGAGGCGGATGAAGGTGCCCGGGATGGACTGCTTGCTCTTCGCGTACTGCCGCGCCACCTTGTACACCGTCTCCGGGATGAACTCCAGGACGAGGTTCAGGTAGATCTCGTCCTTCTTCTCGCCCGACGTGTAGAAGAAGTACATCAGCTTGACAATGTTGCAGTGCTCCAGCCGCCGCATGATCTGCAGCTCGCGGTTCTTGAACCGCTTGTCCTGCAGCACTTTCTTGATCGCCACCATCTCGCCGCTCTCGCACAGCTTGGCCTGGTACACCACCCCGAAGCTCCCATTGCCGATGACCTGCAAAACGAAGACGTCATGACGAAACTGGATCACAGCCGAAAAAGCGAACCTTGGTGTCGGTGTACGAGACTTCGGTGGAGCGGTCGGGGCCCTGGCCGGGGCTGGCGATGACAGTCATCACCTTGCCCCCGTCTTTCGACGAGATCTTCATGGCGCTGCTGCTAACCTCGGCACGAAAAAGCACATTCGTCAGAGGCCACCAAATTGCGAGTTGCCTGACCTCGACAAGTTCTACGACAGTGGCTGGGGCGGCTGCTGCAACGAAGAAGAAGAAAGACTTTGCAAGAGAGCGACGAGGCCGAGAGAGCCAATGAGGCCTCGGAGAAAGCCTCCAGTGGAAAGCAGAGAGGCCTTTCGCCTCTCAAAAATCAAGCACCTGCTGCTGCTGCTGCTGGTTACCTGAGGAGGTCGGAAGAACGACGACGGAGAATGCGGCGGGGGGAGAATTCCAACTTGGAAACTTCCTTCACGAGGCCAGCTGCAACTAGACTGACTTCTGCGCCGTTCACGACCACCGCCCCAGCCCACGAGCCAGCGCCAACGGCCAAAACAGCCCGAAGCGTGAGCGCCTCGCTTTCCACCAAATGTAAACAACGTTTGGCGGAAAAAGCCAACGGCCGCCGAATATTTCCCATTTCAGTAACAATCCCGCAGCGCTGTTCAATTTTGACAACAAATTCGTCTGGAGGAGCGAAAATTCAACTAAAAAATGTCAATTCACTCAATTGTCTGATCCAAGTGCTAGGCTCTTCGTGCAACCTGATCAAGAAGAAGTATATACACGCGAAGTATTGTACTGCCTGGGCAGAAAAGATTGAAATATGCTGAAATAGAGGGAAAAGTGGCGCAACTCACATGGAAAAAGCCAAGCTAACAAAAACTGCGAACAAAGCGATTTTTTTGTTTAGAATAAGTTAACTTTTATTTTATTTTTCAAGTCTCTTGTCACTCTCTTTAGGCATTGATCAGCCTTGGCTGAATCGGCAGCAATTCGATCTGTTATCGCACACAGCTATAGTCGTCAATTGACCGAAAAAAGGAAATCTCCAAAGTACTCGTTTAATTTGAGTAGGCAGAATTTTTTGCAATCATCGAAGCTCGAAACGTGTTACCTTTTCCTTAGATGAAAAGCTATTAGATTAATTACTTTCTGGCTGGTGGATGCCTTAAATTAGTCGCGACTGTCGCCATGTTTTCCCAAAATCAAAACAAGAAAACAAACTTTTGACAAAATCTTGGCAAAACACTGAAGCGATTTGTTTTTGTCGCGAAATGAGCTGGAGCAATGAACAAGGCGGGCAAAGCAACCACGAAGCCAGAGTTCACTCTGGAATTGGAGTGTTTTTGGAGCAAGCTTCATCATCAACTGATGTGCCTCAAAGCAGCAGAGCAAATACAGTGCTCTCAACCAAAGACTACTCAAACCCAAATTATTGCAAAATCTGCCATGTCTCGTGCAACAACGTTGTTGTCTATGAGGACCACATCAAAGGCAAAAATCATATGAAAAAGCTGAAGGCTTTGGGCATAGAAAACCCCGAACTGGCAGTAGGGAATTCGGTTCACATACCCAAAGTGGAAAAATTCGTGACACTCGCCCAAAAATTGGCAGCAAATCCAAATGAACCCATTGTAGGCTTGAGCTATATAGAAGAGTTTTGGACTGCCATCGACCAAGACCACAACCCGCCCAGGTACTCTTGCACCCTGTGCAGTGTGACAGCTGAAGTCGAGCCTATTTTCATGCACATCACTGGCTCAAAGCATCGGGTCAAGTACATGGAGATGGTCTTGGGTATGGAAGTTACCAACAAGAGCTCCCAAGCCGTCATGGATCAGGCTTTCGCCATAGAGGGAATGGAGGGCCGTGATGTGTCTGTCATTGTCAAAACCATCAGTAATATTACGCTTAATTGATTATAGGTCTTTACTACTCTGATTATTCTTAGGTGATGAGAAATACCCCATGCCAATAGGACAGAAAGCAAAAAAATCAAAATGTAAGACTCCATGGAATTAAAAGCATTTTTACTTATTTCATTCTTATAGTGTCCATCTCAAGCCCAGAGTCTCCAGTCCAGCATTTACTCAGCGCACTTGTAAGATATTACTAAGATGCCATATCCTTTCATATTTAAAAAAAATCTTTTGACCACAGGTTGAAGGCGCCATAAAGAATGAATCAGATGCACAATTGGCCTACAAGGTTGCTGATGCGCTGATTGGAAAGTTGTCCGAGCACAGAGTTTCCATGAGTCACCCAGTGAGCAGGCCAGAGGCAAAAAAGTCATGGGACAATTTGCTTGAAACGCTCAAAAGGTTGAACCAGAGCAATGCCTCGCCATCATCTAATAATCAGAATTCTGAAGAGGAGCAGCATGCCAAGCAAAATCCAAGGAAAAGACTGCCTTACCAAAATTACCAAAACCAGCAAGGCATCCAGCCAAAGAGACGAAATGTAGCTGAGGATCCTTCTTCTAATCATGCCAATTATGATTACTGGGCTCCCAATGAAGCCGAAATGCTTCCAGGCATAAGGCCACACCCGCCACCACCTTGCATCAGTCAAAACTACCATGATCTCAATTCGAGGCAATACCATTTGCAAAATGATACAATGGTGGAAAGCCCTGACTTCTATTATTCGGCACCACCACCAAATTTCCACAATAACGCCCCAAGATACCCTAGATGAGCTATCTAAATGAGTGTTTCAATTGAATTGTTATGCGTGTCATGCAGTCATGCACTTGGCTGACAGATGAAATAAACTGTACCTTTAGCTCTTCAATGGTTGTGCATGCCTGCATTTCTTCATTCTGAAAATGGACTTTGATGAGGATGACTTGGCCTTGTCTCCGGATGGTCGACCAGCCTCAAGCAGAGGTCATCCAGGCAGTAGGCCGGTCACCAGTGGTGGACAACAGCCCACGACTGGAATTGCTGGAAGACCAACTTCAAGGAGAAGGTCAGCAGTAGCTTCTTCAAGCTCAACATCAGCTCGACCCTTTTCAAGGCAAGGCTCTGCGATTGGTGGTCGACCTTTGGGATCAGCCATGGGTGGAGGAAGATTGGGTAGTGGAATGCATTTCTCTCACATTGACTTGGCAAAGGACCTAATCCAAACTACTTATAACACCCAATAATTATATATTTTCTGAAAGCGTATGTCCCAAGGGTTTATTTGGTGATAAAATAAAAATCCTGGCCTATCGCTTCTAATAACATGAAAAATTTAAAAACATTAAGCGCAAAAATGGCTCATATCTTTTGGCCTCAAATGAAATAAAATTCAAAAACAAAACTTAAGTTACTTCATAGTCAAATCGCTAGAATGAACAGAAACGGAGATATAGCCATGACAAAAGTTGATTACTACCAACTTGATTGATTTTGCGTAATACGTTTGGTAGCAAATATCTCAATTTGAGTGCATTTTACAGACTTGCTTATGAAATAAAAAAAGTTTGATCTTCTTTTTTTCAGAGGGTGTCATTGCTATTAATAATCTAAAAAAATAATGAACTGTAGGTGCCAGACGTTTTTGAAAATTTTATGTTATGAGAAGCCATAGGCCAGGATTTTTAAATTACTATCAAATGAACCCTAAGAGCACAAGCTTTCAGAAAATGTATATTTTTTGAGTGTTGTTAAGAGTTTG
Source organism: Paracyclopina nana (assembly GCA_019096065.1). Taxonomy (NCBI): domain Eukaryota; kingdom Metazoa; phylum Arthropoda; class Copepoda; order Cyclopoida; family Cyclopettidae; genus Paracyclopina; species Paracyclopina nana. The sequence goes on along the minus strand of JAGUCH010000002.1, from coordinate 17,226,756 downwards.
GGTTAGGACCTTCTTCAAGTCAATGTGCCCTGCTGTCCCAGGAACTGCCTCAAGGCTGCAAGGTAGCATGTATTTTGCAGAATCCTAATGTATTATTTTAAAAGTCATGTGATTGCAGCGTCTGCCATGCAAAACCGACCCATGTCCTCATCACGTGGTGGCTTTGGACTGCAAACACCTATTCAAGTGGCTATCACACAGTAAGGCCTATCAGGGCTGAGGACTGGAGTTACAGGAACAAGTAGCATTTTAACAGCGAATTTGCATATAGTAATCTTCATTCCTCGAAAGTTTTGGAGTGAGCAAATGGCAACAGCTGGACAGATGCACTGAGCAGCAAAAAAGGGTACATTTTTGATACACCTCATTGATAAAAAAATCTTTAATTGAGCTCATTTAGATTGAGGCTGTCACTGCACAAATGGGTGAAGCTCTGGAGACGGTTGGAAGTGAAAATCTTCCCAGTCGGGTTGAACCTAACCTAACCGAAGGAAGACTTGGCATTTCGTGAGGTTGAGGTGGCAAAATCCAGGCAAACCTTGGAGGGATTGTCTTCAGAGCATAACCAACTCATGGTACTCTTTTATTTTATTTTATAGTTTATGCCTATATATGGAGTTAACAAATTTACGGATCAATCTGGAAAAGATTGAAGCCCTGGAGGAAAAAATCAAGGTGGAGATGGAGACACTCAAAACCAAAATGTCGACAATGAGCAAGGAAATGGTTGTGTTCAAGGACCTTGATAGGTTAAGGTCTGAGGCTGCTGAGAAAAGGCAGGCTTTGGAGGCTGAACACTTGTCTCTTGGAGCCAGAAAAACAGCTTCAGTTCAAACCACCAACTCAGTCCACGTGATTTCTTATCTACTTTAATATGACAGGCTTAAAAAGTCACTTACTGAAGGAACGCCATAATGCTCTGTTGAAATGAAACTGCAGTTCAACTGGCCAATCTTGAGAAAAAATGGAGCCATTTGGAGCAGAACAACTTTGCCATTGCAGAGTTTGTTGCCAATAAAAAAGCCGAAACAAGGTACCAAGCACAATTCCACTCTATTCAGCCATTTTACCAACTTATTCAATTTTTTTTCAGCTTTGAGCCAGTGAGGAATAAAGTGCTCAAAATGCAACTCAACTACAATCAGATCTTGATTGAAAATCTCAAGAATAAGACTTGAAGCATTTTTCTTCATCTTAAGATTTGCTCTAAAAAACTAAATTAAGATAATAAGTAATTTCTTTAGTGTGCGCCTGTATTTTATCAGTTTTATCAAAAAACTGCACTAGTACCAAAGTCAACAAAATGGATGGGAAAACCACAAATTGCCCCAAGAATTGCCTTCATGAGTAAAAAGCAAAATCATTTTTTCTCCGTTAAAAAATTGAAATAAGTGTTATAATGCAAATCATCTTAAAAGAATCACAATTCGTCTCTAAGTTGAGATAAGAATTCTTGCTTGACATAAATGTCATCAATTTCTACGGTGGAATGCAAAACATATCCGTTTCTTCTGAGCAAGAAAGCCAGCTGGGTTTGTGTGCCATCAAAAATGGAGCCAATGTGGTTCGTCTCGACGCTGATCACATTGATGTTCAGCTTGTCAAAGTCCAGGCTCTGCAAAATCTGCAGCTCCACACCTTCAACATCCAGGCTCAAATAATCAATTGTGGGATTTCCCAGGGCCAAAATCAAGGAGGTCAAAGGCAGACACTGCATTTTCACAATTTTCCTCTCATATGGAAATTGAGGCTTGAACTTGGAACTCCTTGCTTTCATCTGTTCAAGCATGTCATGGGAAGTGTCACCAGGCCTAAACTTGCCATTGATGATCCCACCAAAAATTCCAGCAGCATCAAAATCAACTTGAGTCACTGAAGGCTTAAAGCTGAGACAAGTTTCAATGGCATAGGCTTTCCTATTTTTGCTGAGCAAATTTTGGAAGTTGTCATGGTTGGGCTCCACCAGGATTCCAGTCCAGTTGTGCCTGAGCTCAAATAAGAGTGAATTGGAGTAAATCTCACCATCATAGGCTCCAGCTTCGATGAAAAAGCCATTTTTCTTGCCCTGGAACAGCTTCTCCACCTCAACTGGTTGACCATATTGGCCTCTCAAGTCCACACTTGTCTTGGTAAAATTGTACTTTGTATCCCATGATGGCTTGATCAGCAGTGAGGATTTGATAACTTCCAGCAACTTTGGGTCTTCTTGGCTTAAATCAGTTAAAGCTGGGTCTATTATGCTCAGAGCATTATTAAAGCCAAGATTTAAAGCCAATAGTAAAAATGGAAAAACCATTGTTCACCCAATTTTAGCTTGGTAATGATTTCACCTGCCAACTCTCTGGCACATGAAAGAGCAACTGGTTGCACAGCACATTTCAAAATATGGAAGCATTAGTGAAATACCTACCATTTTTGGTATATCTGCCAAACCGCAAATCCACCTAAACGCAGTCAGCAATGCACAGTCATAATTATTTCACATTTTTTGTACCCAAAAAAATAAGTGATATTAATTATAATGGTTTCTAAAAATCAGTGGCTATATATAGAAGGTGCGCGATATACTGGATTTATAATCACATTGACTTGCAGACAGATCTAACCCAAATTAATGTTACCTGAGATCCTGAGTAGTGAAATGTCTTCCATTTTTGGTATATCTGCCAAACCGCAAATCCACCTAAACGCAGTCCACCTAAACGCAGTGCGATTTAATGCAGTCCACCTAAACGCAGTCAGCAATGCACAGTCATAATTATTTCACAATTTTTGCGCACAAAAAAAGAAGTGATATTAATTATCATGGTTTCTACAAAATCAGTGACTATATTAGGGATACTGGATTTATAATCACATTGACTCGAAGGCAGATATCTAACCCAAATGTTACCAAATTTGAGATCCTGGACCATACCATTAGTTCTTCAAAATTCCTGTTTATCTGAAGTTATTTGACTTCTTCATAAGGTTATCATAAGATTGAACAAGAAAGGAGAACAGGCCAATGAAAATTGTCGTTTTTCTAAGTTTAAGGCCCAGTCCAATAAAGTTTCAGCCTGAATAGTTTCTGAGCATTTGAGATTAGTTTGCAGATTAGTTTTTAGGCAGCAAAATCTTTTAATGGGTTTAGTTCTAACCAAATATGCGCTCATCTGAAAAAGCCTGTAACAATGTTTACTACCTACTCAGTCCAAGTATCTAAGTTAGAACACTTAAATATTTTTCTGCAATGGTACCACTCCATCTGTGCTATCATATTAAAAAAGCTTGGAATGTTCAATAATTATGCAGAAAGGTTGACTGCGTTCAAGCAGCCTGCTTTTAGATGGACTGTATTTAAGAAAATTCGCCAAAAAGTGGACTGCGTTTAGGCGGATTTGCGGGTAGGTAGTACATTCATTAAATACATCCTGGTTAATTAAGCTATTATCTTCACTTTCTGAATCAGAAACTTGCCCAATGAGCTCAATTTTTTTAATTTCTTGCTTCCTGGCCAAAACTTCCTGTCTGGATTGCAAGGCCAATATGGACAGCCTGTGGCCTCTTTGAGGATTTGCAAACAACTATTCTCTTTTAAATGAGACTTTCCTCCAAGGAAATCATCATCATGGACTACTCAACATTGAAGTTGCAGTTTTGCTTGCGCTGAAGGTATATCAGACTGCACGCGAATTCCCAGAAACGCGAATCAATTCTAGGCGAATCATTTATGGGAATTGCAATTATATGGCTCTCATTTTTATGAATAGTTGAAAAAATTATGAAAAGTTTCTTTGATTCGGGTTTTCGTAAATTCGCGTTTTGGCAGTACATTCGCGCTGAAAACCCTTTTTGACAAAGTGGACATTTCAGTGCTGATGATTCTAGGAGACAATGACGAATTCAGGCAATGCTTGAACTTTCTACATGAGATTTGTTTACATCAAGAAGACTCCTTTGCCTCTCATGAACTTTTAGAATTTTAAAGAAGGGGAAAAAATCAACACCTACCATAGATTGTTGTTTGTGTTCATACAGCTTATGGACTTGGCCCATTCTATCAAATTGACAATCATGGACAGTGACCCTACAAAGACTGCAAAGGACTCTTTTTCCAGGCCACAGTAATGATCCAATGTGACTCTGAACTCGAAGCGTCTGAGCAGCCTGGTCGCTCATCCATCTCAATTTGGCCTGGGTAAAAAGGATGTCAGCTCTAGATTGCAAGCCATACCAATTCAAACTTACTTGAGGCCGAAGCCAATGGTTTTAGAGAAATGAAATGAGGACTGATATAGTGTGTGGTTTTGTTTACCAACTTAATTGACTCACTTAATTTCGCGTAATTCATTATTGAGAATTCGCGAGAAAAAAAATTCCGCCAAAGACGTTGAAATCAAAACATTCGAATTCTTAATTTTTTTGTCCGCGAAAGAACTCACAGGGTGACCAGATGTGGTGGAAATTTAGGCCGAATATTTAAAGACATTTATGGCTATTTTGAAAAGTCCGAAAAGATAGTTTTCTTAACAAACGCTTGAAAATTTTTTGACACACAAAAAAAGATGAACAGTTATCCCAAAAATTGGATCATAATAATCATAAAATTGTGGCTATTTTGGGGGAAAATTTGGCTACAACCCGCTCAAATTGTCTGGTTACCCTCGCAAGCAGCTGAAATCAAAACAAACAAAGCAAGAGCGGCTTAACATGTCTGATTCTTTGCATTTGGGGCGGCCCTTGGCGATGACCTTCGTCAGCGGCACCCCGGAGGAGTTCTGGCTGCAAAAGTCCTCCCCGGACGCCATTGGTTGGATCCAAACGGAGCTTCTCCTCCACACGGATCCCGGCCTCTTTTCCGGCGACGTTCGCGTCGGCGACGTCTACTCCGTTCTCAGCGTGGACGACGACTGCTTCTACCGCGGCAAGGTTGAGGACATCCAAAAGAACAACGGATCAAGCCTCGGGAACTTGTACACGGTCCGCCTCATCGACCACGGCCACGTGGTCAAGGTGCTCAAGAGCGAGATCCACGCTCTGCCCGAGGAGCTGGCCAACGTTCCGGCCAATGCGTTTCGCTGCTCGCTCCAAATGCTGATCACTCCCTCGGGGAACTATGCACAGCACCAGACCAAGCCAGCTCAGTTGGAGAGGAGCTTCCAGCTGAATCGCAACCTGTTTGCTGCGCTCTGGCGAAACTCCGACCGGTTCAGCGACCTCGAGCCCGACTTTTTGGCCGACATTGCCCGACACCAATGTCACTTGGAAGCGTACCTCAAAGAGACCGAGACGAGCGGGGATCATCACCAAAGGCAAGTCCAATCGAGGGACAAGGTGTCAAGTTGGCTCCAGGGCCTTCCAAATGACAATGACAGCTTTCGCAGCTATGACAGCCCTGATCCAGATGATTATGAAGATTATGAGCGGGCATCCAGGATTCCAACCCTGGAGCTCAAGGAGGAGAAAGGGTCCAAGGTGGAGTGCGTGGTGGAGCACGTTGAGCATCCGGGCCTCTTTTACGTCCACTTGACGGAGGCCAAGTACGACGGGGACAAGTGGCTCGACTTGCCTGCCAAGCTGGCCGAATTCCTGCATGGGAAATCCAATGGCAAGGATGTGAGGTTCAAGACTGGCGAGTACGTGGCCGTGCGGGAGATGCGCGACGCTTGGATCCGGGGCCAAATCGAGGGCTTCGATCCTGGAGAGAACACCTACACGGTTTTCCTCATTGACTATGGCGACACAATTGGTGCCAAAGCCAGCGACTTGCGCTACCTCCCTCTGCAATTTGGCAGCCTGCCCAAATTCGCCCTGCCCTGCGCGTTAAGAGGGATCCAGCCCCTGAGCAAGAATGGCAACAGGTTCTCCGAAGAGGCCACCAATCACATGAAACACTTGGCTCGAGACTCGCTTCTCCATTTCGTCTACGACCTTGATAATCAGGATTTGCCGCTGGAAATTGAACTGTTCAAGGAAAAGTCCTCTTTCGCCAACGCCTTGGTCTCCAGGGGTCTGGCCCAGTGGAAAAGAGTCACCACGTGGGACCCGATGACCGCCGATTTCCTGTCGCCCTCCAACGTGCCCGGCTATGACCATGATTTGCTCACTCAAGAGCTGAGGCCGCCAGAGGAGCGGCTCTGCAAATTCTTCCGAGCTAATGGTGATTTTAATTTTTTTTTCAACTCAATAATCAAGATGAATTCAACAACTCTTCCTAGGGCTTTATAAAAATTTGCATGATTTTTCAAATTATCATCCTAATCATGTTTTTTATGTTTTTTTATTCTTTATGGTAATTATGTTTAATTTTTGATTAATAATAAATGGAATAATTCAATAAGTCTAAAAATGCATGATTTTTATGTATTTCTATGCTTTTAGGGCGCTGTGCAAGACGTGATAATTGCAGATTTCTGCACGTGCAGACCGGTTCATGTAAGTTGATAATTTAAGTAGGAAACCCATTTTATATCAAGTTCATTTTTTCCAGCCTTTTTCGCCTCGGATGAGGACTCGGTGATGACTGTTGCTCACCACGAAATCACTCCTGAAGTTGGTGCAGAAGTTCACCTTGAAATTCCGGTTGTGCGACACCTGTCCAACTTTTATGCCATTTTCCTCTTGTCAGATGATGGCTCAACTCCTGCAAAAAATGGCTCCTCCTCATTGCAATTATCAGATTTGACTCGCGAGATGACCAGATACTACAGGCAGTCCCACTTGCCCAACGCCAAGATGCCCCACATTCCGGGCGAAGTTGTGGCTGCCAAATTCGAGGATGATCGATGGTACCGAGCTCGCATCATTGACGTCTATGACAACGACGACGATTGGGCCGATGATGATGTCAGCGGATGCATCCAGAAGGTCCGCTTGTTCTTTGTGGATTTCGGACACTCGTGGACCTCGGACATCCTGTCCATCCGTGAGATCCTCCCCCATTTTCTCACGCTCCCCTTCCAAGCCATCGAATGCTCCCTGGCCAATGTTGTCCCATATGGAGGAAAGCCGGGAGACAAGTGGCCGCGCGAGGTCAATGAAGAGTTCCGAAGGCTCACCTCTGGCAACAGACTCAAGGCCAAAATCCTCAACGACTTTGGCTGCCGCCTCGAGCTTGAGCTGCTTGCCAACCTGGACGACAAGGTGTGGATGGATGTGGCCCAATACTTGATTGATGCTAAAATGGCCTCACCACACCCAACAACCTTGATGCCCACGGGAGGAAAAATCATTATTCCCGGTTGAGATTATGCAGTCGACATATGTGACCAGAATGAGTAATATATTTATGAGCAAAATCGAATTGGTTCATTTACGCTCAACGGTTTCTGGTTGTATGCATCAAATGATCCCTCGCCAATGTTGTCTCATATGGAGGAAAGCGGCGAGACCAGTGGCCATGTGAGGTCGATGAAAAGTTCTGAAGGATCACCCCTGGCACCAGACTCAAGAATCCAAAAGGCTAGCTTGTTTTTCTTGTTAGCTACTCCCTTTTCAAGCCATCGAATGCTCCCTGGCCAATGTTGTCCCATTTGGAGGAAAGCCAGGAGACAAGTGGCCGCGCGAGGTCATTGAAGAGTTCCGAAGGCTCACCTCTGGCTCCAGACTCAAGGCCAAAATCTTCAACGACATTGGCTGCCGCCTCGAGCTTGAGCTGCTTGCCAACCTGGATGACAAGGTATGGATGGATGTGGCTCAATCCTTGATTGATGCTAAAAAGCCTAAAATGGCCATGCCCCACCCAACATCGACCTTGATGTCCGCAGAAGGAACAATCATTATTCCCGGCTGAGATTATGCAGTTGACATGTGTGACTAGAATGAGTAATATATTTTTGCTCCAAATCGAATTGGTTAATTTACAGCCGCCGGTCTCTGATCATTGGAGAAGCTCTCTCCTTCTTATTTAGGTATAATCGTAGTAGTCGAGGAATTCGGCCTCTTCCTTGTCCTTCCAAAAGTCCGTGCTGAAACGGAAATTTGTAGTTAAAATGATTAAAAAAATTCTTCATTGAACGCACCAGCTCGGTACAGCTTTGGGGTCGTCGCAGAGACCTGTGGCATTGTTGAAGACTGTCTTCCTCGGACAGACTCCGAGCCTTGGCTGACCATCCCGGAGACAAGAGTAGAACTTTTGGCAGTTATCCGGATCTGGAAGCCGGTCGTGATTGCCAAAGCGGAGAGTTCTGCAAAAGAAAAGAGAAGCTTTATAGTTCCAATTTTTCAAGTCGATTTTTGACCCAATTTTAAAAGGTCTCTTGAGGACTTAAGAGCATTAGCCAATGAGCTTTTCAACAATTAGCCTTTCACCATATAGCCTTTTACCATATAGCCTTTTACCATATAGCCTTTTCCCAGTATAATAATCTCTCATGGCTTAAAAATGAAATTTCCTTATAATAATTCTTAGATTAATGTAAAAATTGCTTAGTTAATTTTTTTTTTGGCAACATCTGGTGGGGAACTGCTTTAATGAAATATTCATACTTATCCAAAAAATCACCTAGCAAAATGGATGAAAGTTTGCTTAAGACTTTTTCAAAGCCAATATGCTAGCAATGAAATCGGTCTAAAAACTGGAGCTTCCCATCCTTGAAAGCGTAAATGTAGTTATTTGATAATTAAGTGCAATAAATCTGGCTTGTTACGGTGTGGTTACGGTATTATGTGGGCAGCAGCAAAATGCGTTCGGTTACGTGGCTTAATGAAGCTAAAGCTGTCAAACAACATCGTACGCAGTCGTGAGTGAAGGGGAGGTGGCAATAAGATCGAAATATTAAGGTCGAATCGACGAATAATTGCTGAAAAGCTTTAGCAACGATATCTGCAAATTCAGGTGATTAGACTTGAAACGTCCATTTACTGATTGAGATTCAGAAAGTTGTAATTGCTCCAAATGCAAGTTAATACAAAATTGTCAAAATCTCCAGTTCGGTCTTCAAATCCTGGTGAAAAAATAAAAAGCCCAAAACCTTTGATTCGGACAAATGTCATACACAATTCCTTTGTGCTAGAAGCTTCCAACCCAACCAGAAATTCAGAGTCCTCATTCGCCAAAATCACACTCAGTGTAGCGTTAATGTTTTATCGACAAATAGTCTACGTCACATTTAATAGTGGAATTCAAAAGTTTAATTTACAGTATCATTTTTGCATAGTTTCTTCAACATAGAGTTTATGTCATTATGCAACATTAAATGCCTTGACAGCTAATTAAAATTGAAAACACCAATTTTCAGTGTCACCTTTGAATTTTTTTACATAGGTGGTAAGGCAGTTAATGTTACACAACGACATAAACTCAACCTGGGCAAAACGAAGGAGTGCAAAAACATCCCAATCATATTAAGAAAACTTTGGAAAATTCTGAGTCCTCAAACGCCAAAATAGCCCTCAGTGAAACTTGCACGTTTTATCAACATTGAGTTAACGTCATTATTAAACATTAAACGCCTAGACGCCTAAATAAAATTGAAAACACAAATGTTCAATATCACCTTCGATTTTTTTTACATAGGTGGTAAGGCAGTTGATGTTACATATCGACATAAACTCAACCTGGGTAAAAGGAAGGAGTGCTAACCTGTTCCAATAACTTTCAGTAAACTTGGGAAAATTTCTGGTAGGGCATTAGTATAGGTATATAATGTTTAGCTTGGTGACTTACTCCTCATCCGAATAGGTCGGGCAATCGTATTTGAGAAACTTTTCCGCCCTGCACTCGTCTCGCACCGCTTGGTCGGGCGTGACGCAGGAGTCGACTTTCATGTCGAAAATCACGCCCTCGGGGCACACCTGCAAGTACGAGGTTCCGCCCCTGCAATCCCAGAATTTCTGGCAAGACTCCTCGGCTGGCCAGGCAAAAAACCCGTTGGCTCTGGGGCAATTTTTGGTGGGCTGAGGCGGCTCTGAAAAAGGGACAAGTATTGATCATCATCATCATATTCCTTAAACTGCTTACGAAGTTTGGTTCTGTTGCCACAAACGACTTTGGAAGGGTAGTCACAATGCTGGCCCTTCTCTTCAAACATCAGCCCATCGGGGCACAGTTTTTCACTCTCCTCTCCCTTGATATTGCACTCGTAGTACCTTCAAACGTAATTACAAATTGGTTATAAGATATAAGGCGTAAAGCATCTAGATTCGCAACGCCATCTAGCCTGACAACTTGAGCAAGTACATTTGACATGGCTGCGCTACATTAATTGTCGAAGATTGGCCATTGTTTGGCTTTGGGACCGCTTGAGCTGAAAACTTCACTTACATGGCATAATCCACATGTGAAATGGCACCCTTACAAGCCATTAAAGGATATGCGTCTCATGCAAATTTCCAAGCTTTTCATCATTGAAACCGTATCTATAACCCACAGATCAGCCAATCAAATTTCATACCGTAATCACGTGACAAGTGTCACGCCGACAGTTTCTCCAAGAATGCTTGCTCAAAAAGCGCCATCTGTCGAAAAAGTGTGTACCTCCACTGGCTTATTTCTACACCTATATAGCTTACTTGTCACATTGCTCGGGATCTGGATAGCGGTAGGACTCTGATCGGGGCTCGCATTCGTAGTCTTCATACTCAGGGACTGGACGAGGCCTCTTTTGTCGTTGCTGGGACTTTTGAGGCTGCCGCCGCTCGTTGTCATTGTCGTTCTCCGCTTTTTCGCGAATGTACTCTTTCCACGCCTTGACGAGCTCGCTGATGTCATAGTCCGGTTTGTCTTCAGCTTGAGCAGCATCATTTTTGGCGGGTGGGAGATCGCCCTCGTCGTCGTAGTACTCGTAGTACTCGTAGTCCACCGCGTGGCACGGCTCTGCAGAAGGAAGTTATGGAAGGTAATTATGTCATCAATTAAGTAATTAATCACCTGGGCAGTAAGAGAGCAGGGGCGCCAGGAGAAGAAAGGCGAGGAGAAGCATGATGATTTGTCTGGCCTTCACTCAAAGGCTCTGGAAGTGACACTGCTGCAGTCTACAGCTGATGAAGCCAGGAACAACCTGCAGCAGCGCACCTCATGGTCAATGGTGCACAGTGGGAAAGTGGTGGCGCAAAGCGCGCTCCATGATACGTAGCACAACTTCCTCAAATGATCATCGGGTTCACTGGCCGCTTTTAGCAATGAGATAACGCCCAAGTTTAAGTTCAAGGACCGTATCTATAAGCCAGTGGAGGGACACACTTTTTCGACAGATGGCGCTTTTTGAGCAAGTAATCTTGGAAAAACTGTCAGGCGAAAACTCATCAAGGGATTACTCATGGCAGTTTGATCTGCCGACCGGAGTCGGCAGGCTTGGAAAATTTGGTACCAACAATTAAAAGCTTGAAAATTCGCATAAGACGCATATCATTTTATGGCTTGAAAGAGTGCCACTTCACATGTGTATTATGCCATGTAAATGAAGTTTTCAGCTCAAGCGCTGCAAAAGCCAAACAATTGCCAATCTTCGATCATCTATGTAGCGCAGACATGCCAAATGTACTTGCTCAAGTTGCCGGGGTAGATGGCGCTGCGAATCTATCAACTTTACGCCTTTGCCTTATTGCGCGTTGAAATCTCCAAAGGATTGGCTCCATTGGCCTTGGCATAGTGCTATATTTCATTTTCGTGGATCGAAGTAGTGCGACACCATTTCCTCGGCGTTGAGTTGCGGGTGAGCCCTGAGATAATGGGATCGGAAATCCAGCTGGGAGTTGGTCTGCAGGCCGCAGTCCGAGCATGTGTAGACACTGGCACCAGGATGTTTGGTGGTTTTCAAAATGTGCTTCCTCAAGTTGTCCAGTCCCGAGGAGGAGTAGGAGCAGAGGCGGCAGTGGAACTTTTTGGTTTCTCCTTGAGAGCAGTGGACAGTTTTGAGGTGTCGACTCAAGTGCTGCCTCGAGTGCGTCGAGTATTGGCACACGTCGCACTTGAGCACCGATGACGATGCATTTCGATGCTTTTGGATGTGTCGCTGCAGCTCAGACTGCCGAGTGCACGTAAACTCGGAGCAGTGCGCGCAGCTCAAAAACGTGCGTTGCTCACTGTGCACCAGCAAGTGGCTTTTGAGGGAGGAGGCTTTCGTCGCGACGTAGGCACATTTGGGACAGCAATAGTGCTTTTTCCCAACTCCAGAGCACACGTGGTTGAGCGCTGATGAGGCGTAGGGAAAGAGGGCGTAGCACCTGGAGCATCGCGAGACATTGGCATCGTGGGCCAGAAGGTGGTGCAAAAGTTTGGCACGTGATGAAAAGTCACTCGCGTCGTTGCACACTGGGCATGACAACTTGTTCGCAGAGCCATGCACGGTGGCCACGTGGAGCATGAGCAAGCTTTGGCTTTTGCCTCGAAAGTGGCAAAGAGTGCACGGGATTCCTTCCAGAACTTTGGGTGCGGAATCATCACTGCAGCCTTTTTTGCGCACGTGCGCGCTCAGCTGTTGGGCCAAAGCGAAGCACTGCCCACAAACGCAACACTGGCTGGCCTCTTCGGGGTGCATCTCGAGGAAGTGCGAGGAGGCATCCTCGTAACCGAGGCCACAAATGTGGCAAACTTGAGGATTGTCCTTTGACACCTTGCCATGATGGCACTGGGAGTTCTTGTGCCTTTGAGCGGCTATCCTGGTCGTGAATTGGCGACGACATGGCACGCAAGTGAAGCTTTTCCTCCTTTTCTCTCTGTGGGCCCAAAAGATGTGATCCGACATGCTTTTCTTGCTCTGCGCCGCATACCCACACTTGCGGCACCTCATCATTTGCTGACTCGTCATTGGCAATTGGAAGTCTTTGCTTCCGTGGCAGTTTCTCATGTGGCGCAGCAGGCCAAATCCGAGGCGGAAGCTCCGCTGACACAGAGAGCACACATGCACTTGAATTTGACGGATGACAATAGGCACGCACCGGTTGATCATGAGCGAAATTTCGTAGTGGTTTTCGCTGAGCAAGTGCTCCAGCATGGACTCCTCGCTGGGGCAAACCACCTGGCAAGATGAGCACCAAAAGTTGGCTCCAGAGTTTTGGCAGTGGACCTCCTGCCAATGGCGCTCAAAGTAGTGGCTCCAGTTGCAGTAAAACCTGCAAGGTCGACACTGAAAGGGAGCCTCTCGAACAATGTCTTCAATGTGGCTGAGGACCAAGTTCTGCTGCATGGGATGCCCGAGGGATCGATGGTGGTGGAAGTGGGACACCAAATGCTTCCCATAGCCCATGGGAACGTGCGCCCCGCACGTGGGACACTTCAAATCATCTCCTTCATTGCGAGCTATTGTCTCACGCTTATTTTCAGCCTTGTTGACTTCCCGAATTTGATGTTTAGGCTCATCCTGGTCAGTGGCCGCCCGCTTGAAATGCAGCTCTGACAGCGTGTGTCGATAAAAGGCATCCTTGCTGCACAGCGAGCGGTTGCATGGCTTGCAATAAAAAGCCGAAGTCCTCCTTCTTCCAGAAGACTCGTTGCCAGAAGCCTCTGGACTGATGAACTCCATGTCTGCCTCAAGGTAGAGATCTCCGGCTGCAGCCGCAGCGCTCGACAGAATGTCGTTCCACAAGTCGTTGTTTTCGCTGTCAGGATTCCAGAGCCTCCACTTGACAGTGTTGAATCCTCCACTTTGGTCAATCCTCTCATCGGACTTGCCCCCCGATTTGTTCAGGAAGGAGAGCAGACTTTGCTGCTGCTGCTGCTTGGGCTTCGGCGTGATGACCTCATGATTCTCGCAATCCTCGCTGTTCCACATGAGCAAGTCGATGCCGTCGCGGGAATCATGCTTTGTTGCCACTCTGCTGATGGTGCTCGTCAGAGCCGGCCTCGGATTGAGGTAGAGGCCAATGTTTTCCATGAAGGCCGCTTCCGAGGCGAGCGCATCCGTGGCAGTGGAGAATCCATCGCCAAAGTCGATCTGACTGATTTCGCTCGGCTTGTCATTGGGCAAGTTTTCAAAGTCCTCTTCAGCTTCCACTGTTGTTGAGGAGCGGCAACACTGCGTCCGATGAGCCACGTACGCTTCCAGCCCCGAAATGACTTTTCGGCAAGAGATGCAGAGATGCTCATCATCTTTCTCTTCAGCCGCTTCCATTATTCACATTTCTCATCTTTTGATCAGTTTTGATTCTTTTGTTTTCATTTCGGATCTCAGAGCAACCAGACTATATGGGTTGAAAAAGCGCCAACTTCAGTTGTAAATCAAAAGTCATTTATTCTATCATCAGAATTATGCCTGTTTTTGTTTTTAACTCCACTTCACTTGACGATATTTTTAAATGGCTTAATGCATTTTTTATTTTCTACATCAGTCGATTTCTCGCCAAACCGTCATAGGGCAAACAACCAAAACAAAACCGAGTAACGCTGGCTTTATTTTCAGCTGTCAAAATCCGAGGAGAAAATCGATCTTGTGATTCTGGTGTGTGAATGACGGCGATTGGCAAGAGTGAAACAATAATGAAGATGGCTCATGAGAAGCAGCATGCCCAAGTTCGGCAGTGTGTTTAGCTCGCTCCAGGCCAAATTAGAAGAGGCACGCATCTCGGACATCAATTATGAGCTCGGGAAGTTCGCCCAGGAGTCCAAGGCCTATGTGACCAGCTCGTTTGGCTTCCGTCCCACCAGTTTTTGGCGGCGTCCTCCCCAGGCCTCGGTGCCCAAGAGCACCAGTCTTCCCGTCTTCCCTCTGAGCAGTGGCAGCAACAACAACCAAAAGCCTTCTTGCGGTGGCAGTGGCAAGTATCTGTACAAGAGCACAGCCGCTCACCAAGTCGACGAAGAGGACCAGCAGCTAGGGTATGATGATGATGCTGGCTTGCCGCCAACTGCCCAGGATGCAACTGTCGTCGAGAGATTCATCAAAGTGATCGAGGGCTCTTCTTCCATCAAGGATAGCAGCAGCAGAAACACGCGAGAGGAGATTCGCAAAAAGCTCGCATTCACCGCTGACAACTTTGACTCCCTGCCAAGAAACTCGAAGAGGGCCAACAACACCGATCTTGAGGTGTGCTACATCAACGAGATTAGCGAGGAGGACGACTGCGACGATGAGGAGTTTTCGCAGCAAAAGTTGACGCGCTCGCGGTCGGAGTTCGTGTCGATTGCCAACGCCGTTATTGGCGACGAGGACGTCAACGATTCTGCCCACGTGGCCAGCCAATTAGCCCAATGTCAAGACATTGCACGGCGCAAGCTACTCTTGGAGAAGCGCAACAGAAGGTTCATCGAGGCGAACGCCTTCAACAAACTCATCGGCAAAAGCATCGAAGGCCGTCTCTCTGAGGCGGCGTTGACGCGCATGAACCTCGCGACCATTCAGGTCATTGTCAACCATTTTCACTCCAAGGTCGAGCAACTCAACGAGGAGCTCGTCAGGGAGCTGCTCTTGAAGGACGAGCTACAGGTATACTTAGAATTGGCAAAACGTGACTCTTCTTCACTCCATGCAATTTTCAGATTGAACAGGACAGCCAGCTCGTTGACATCGATGATCTGTCCCAGTCGCTGAATCGGAAAAGACATGCCTTGTAGAGTCCTCATTCGCACCTACCGCTACGGCGATGAGCCCCAAATCAAAAAGCTGATTTACCAAGCCACCATGGCCACAGTGTGGCCTTTCTTTTTCGCCACTGTCCGGCGAGAAATCATCGCTCAGCTGATTCTCCTCGTTTCCGCCGTTCTCTTTGTCGTCATTGGCACTCCTCTGTACAAAAGGTTAGTATTGCCCTTTTTGTCATCATCATTATGCCATCAGTTCTCAATTGCAGCCTGCTAGCATTCCCAATCGTAGTGGTCATCACCTACATCAGCATCTGGATCGGACACGCTGTCAAGGCTGCCACCACTCACCACGACCTGAACAACATCACGAGCGAGTACATGGAGAATAGGTGTGGATTTTGGGTGGCCGAAATGCTCGATGAGCTCTCGCCTGACATCCAAGTGATCAGGGGCGACCAAATGAATTTGTCCGAAGTGGAGCGAGCCCTGAGCAGTGGCCGCAAAAGAGAAATCATAGGATCTGTCGCTGTGGCCATAAAAAACGATCCAGACCTTCGGGAGCCCCCCCAAAGCGTGGCGTGGCTGCGGAGGATGGCAGTGAAGAAGCCCTACCGAAGATTGGGCATTGGAGCAGCATTGACCAGCGTAGCTTTGGACCACTGCTCGAGAGCGAATTTTCGTGCTGTTGAACTGCTCACCACTGAGCACCACCAAGCGGCGAGGAATCTCTACTCCACCAAAGGCTTTGAGCTGATCGAAACCAAGCGCAAGTCCTTTCTGTGGGGCCTGTTAGGCTTCCACCTGCATCGACTTCGAGTGCCATGCGTTGTCACCCGTCTTCACCTGAATGCTTGATTACTTTTCATTGGGGCACTACTCAAGAGGAAATCTCTATCACATGCTTTGATCTAATTGAACCAAAACACAAGTCCTTTCTGTGGGGCCTGTTAGGAGTGTTGACTACCAAGTGCCAAGCATTGCCACACCTGAATGCTTGATTTTTTATAGGCTAAGTTGCTGTTGGCATTAAAAACGATCCAGATCTTTGGGAGCCCCCTTGAAGGGTGGCGTGGCTGCGGAGGATGGCAATGAAGAAGCCCTACCAAAGATAGGGCATTGGAGCTACATTAGCCAGCATAACTTCGAACCACTGCTCGATAGCAAATTTTTGCGCAGTTGAACTGCTCACCACTGAGCACCACCAAGTGGCGAGGAATCTCTACTCCACCAAAGGCTTTGAGCTTATCGAAACCAAACACAAGTCCTTTCTGCGGGGCCTGTTAGGCTTCCACCTGTACATACTCCGAGTGCCATGCGTTGTCATCCGTCTACACCTGAATGCACGATTTTTCGTAATAAACAACGTTTTATTTCACTTTCTCCGTCTTGCAACTTTGTTGGGGTCAAAGTTGGACAGAGGCAGCCTCAACGTGATGAATCCTCGCTTCGTGAGGGCATCAGTGCCGAAATTGGCACCAATCAAGTTGGCCAGCTTCTTGAGCCTGAAAAGCGAATAATAATAATATTTAGATTTAAAATACTCCCATGAAGGAATTGATACGCACTGTGGCACTTTTACAGACTTGATGGACGCTGACAAAACGCTAAAATCAAGGCTGAATCCGTTCACGAGCAAGGCCAACACCAAAATGTAGCAGGCAGCCCTGTCCCTCGACTCGGGACTGATTCTCCTGCAAAGGTTGAAAATTGCAATCAACATCATTAATAGTAATGCTCATTAATTAATTATGGTTACGTCTCATCGGTGAACACTGTGAATATTTTCTGCCGAATGCTCATTGGGATGAATTCAGGCAGGAATTTGGGCCCCTTGGCAAAATCATTGCTTCGCATGTTCAAGAACTTGACAATGCCCTCCATGTACATGGCAATGGACAAGTTGTCTTCCTGGGAAAGATCGGTGACATAGCGCTGCAAAGTGAGGCCCAGCAGCTCGGAAAACTTCCTGGCCTTGATGCCTTCCTGGACAGCTTCAACTGTGCTGAATTCCTCAGCGAAAGCACGGCTGGCTTGGCACAACTTTTCCATCTCGTGGTCACTTAGCATGTCTGATATCTTGTACACATCATGTATACTAGTAGCATCCCTGAAAACAAATAATAATTTGAATGATACTACAAAATGGACCCAATAAGAAATTTTCCCAAGTTTTCTGAAAGTTGTTGTAACGAGTTAGGACTGATTCTTTTTACCCAGGTTGAGATTATGTCGTTGCGTAACATTAACTGCCTTGCTGCCAATAAAAAAAAATCAAAGGTGACGCAGAAAATTAATGTCACTGATTCTACTTAGGTGGCTAGGTAGTTCATGTAATAATATGACATAAACTTTATGTTGATGAAGCGTAAAAGTTTCACTGCTTGAGGGTTATTTTGGCTTACGAAGACTCATAATTTTCCCAGGTTTTCCAAAAGTTATTATAAAGTGTTAGCACACCTTTGTTTTACCCAGGTTGAGTAAAGTTGTTACGTAACAATAACCGCCTTAGCACATATGTAAAAAAATCAAAGGTGACATGGCCAAATAGTGTTATTGATTTAACTTAGGTGGCAAGATAGTTAATGTTACATAATGGCATGAACTCTATGTTGAAGAAACATATGAGTTTCACTCAAGGTTAGCCTGTCATTTGAGGGCTCAGAATTTTTAGTTGGTTCGGTGACAAGAAATAGTCAAAATGGCAATCTTTATGTACCTATTGCAAGGGGGAGTGAGAGCAACTGGTTTATGCTGATTTGGCAAGGCTATGGACTCCTCAGTGACCTTTTCGGCAGCCTTCGACAGCTTCTCCTTCAACTTGTCCCCGTCCACCTGCATTCGGTCGGCCTGCTCATACATTCGCCTGCCTTTGGTCTGGCCAAATTCCTGCACCAAGTGCTTCTTCCTCTTGGCCTTTTCGGCAGCCTCGTCATTGTCATCATCATTGAGACGAGCCTCGAGCAAAAGTGGGTTTTTGGTGGGTGGAAATTTGGGCTTTGCTCCCACTGTGACAGAGCTAATTTGGTACAACTTCATGCTTCCATCCTTCTTGTTGCGAAGCCCAATATACTGATTGTAATACGGATCATGCCTCACTCCTGCGACCAATAAGAAATACTTTTTATACGTAATGATTTTCAATAAGCCAATGGAGGAACAAACTTTTTCGACAGACGGCGCTTTTTGAGCAAGTATCTTTGGAAAAACTGACACTTGTGAAACTTGCGCCATAATTACAAGTGGCAATTTGATCGGCGGATACAGGTTATAAAAATCCGCTTTCAACAATGATAAGCTTGAAAATTTGCTGAAGACGGATATCCTTTCATGGCTTGAAAGGGGGCCGTTACGTTCATAGATTATGCCATAATACTGAAGTTTTCGGCACAAGTGCTCGAAAAGCCGAGCAATTGCCAATTATCAGCCATCTATGAAGCAAAGCCATGGCAAATGTACTTGCTCAAGTTGTCGGGCTAGATGGCGCTGCGAATCTATTTTCTTTACGCCTATGGCTTATAGTACCGAGAAGGTTCTTTGAGGTGCTTGAGTAAGACAAGTGATCCGACTTGACACGGACCTTCAACAGAGGACCGTCATCATTTCCCTCGTCCTCCGAATTCTCCTTGCCTTCCCTGTCATGCTTGTCAACCTCGGGAAGGCCAATTTTGATCTTGGCCTTGAACTGCTCAAAGGCTTCCGGATCAACTTGACCGTGCTCAAAGTTCACTGCAAACAAAGGAATGAAGACCTTAAACTGAACCAGAATGCGATGAGCTGAAATTACCAAGCAATGGACACAGCTTTCCAGCATTTGATTTGATGCCGGCAATCTTCACCCTTTTGCTCTTGCCCATTTTATTTCGCGTTGACGCACACACGTTGTTTGTTTTTGTTTTTGTTTTGAACTGCAACAATGCGCAAATTGATGATGACAGATCACTCAACCTCGAAACTATCTTTTGTTAGACGGTATAAATAGTGCATTTTTCATCTAGTCACGAGTTCGAATCCCATTCCTGCAATTGAAAAGTGATGATTTCGAAATAGAGCCATTTCCATGCTACAATAATTTTCAAAGGTCTGGTAACGCTGACTACATAAGTAGCAGAAAATAAACAAACCGCGAAAAAGTCGCGAAAAGCCAAGTAGTCAAAAACAAAATCATGCATGAAGTTGCCATCAAAGATCATGTGGTTAAATTCCCGTATGAGCCGTACCCAGCGCAGTCTCTGTACATGGAAAAAGTCATTGCCTGTCTGGAGGAGAAGAAATTCGGGCTTTTGGAGTCGCCGACGGGCACCGGCAAAACTCTGTCCTTACTTTGCTCATCCTTGGCCTGGCTTGAAAAGCACAAAGCTGCCAACTCATTGGTTAACCAATGTGCCGTTCCAGATGCTGACATCAAAGCCTTATTACGTGGTGAAAGTTTGCAATCAGGTAATCAAACAACCAGAAAGTCAAACTAATGAGTTTTGGACGATCTGAAAACTTGGTAAAATTTCTGGTTTCTTGTTAGCTAAATAAATATCTCCTTTTTTGTGAAGGTGATGCACTAAATCGAAGCCTCCCCGTCAAATGTCGAATCGTGTATGCGTCAAGGACTCACAGTCAACTTGCTCAAGTCATCGAGGAGTTTCGAAGGTGCCCCTACAACTACGTGTCATCCGTGATCCTGGCCTCGCGAGACCAGCTGTGCATCAACGAGGCCCTGGCCACTTTTCAGGACAAAAATCAAATGTGCAAGGTCAAGCGCAAGGCCAAGGCTTGCGCCTACTTCAACAACCTCGAGAGGGCGGCTGACACGCAGCCAGAGTCCGGCATTGGTGACATCGAGTCCCTGAAGAAGCACGGGCAAAAGCGCAAGCTCTGCCCCTACTACATCTCCAGAGACCTGGCAGCCAAGGCGGACTTGATCTTCTTGCCCTACAACTACTTGGTCGATCCGAGGATCCGCAAGTCTCTCGCCATCAATCTGGAGGAGTGCGTGGTCATTGTCGACGAGGCGCACAACGTGCTCCGGATCTTCGAAGACTCCTCATCGGCCAGCTTCTCTGCCAAGGAGATTGCTCTTGCACTCTCCGAGCTGGACTTTGTCCTCGACTTCACTCTCAAGGTTCAGTGATCCAGCAGGCTGCCTAACCCAAATTCAAATGACCATCCCCAAACGCACATATTTTCTGAAAGCTCGTAACCCTAGAATTCCAATGGTGCAGTGGGTATAATCACTTGTAGGCTATACTTTCTTCTAATTTTTTTATGAAAGTTTTGTTGCGTAAATTGTAACTAATTTCATATTTATAGCATTAAATGTTATTTAAGTGACTTAACATTCCAAACTAAAGAAAAGTTAGATAAATTAATTAGAGATAGCTTCAGCAAAGACGATGACGGAAAGTATATTATTTTCAACTTTATAGTGCGGGTATCGCCAACAAATGATCATACCCTAAACTCCATTGGAATCTTAGGGTGAAGGACTTGGTTGAAATATGAATGTTTGGGGATGGTCAATTGACTTTGGGATAGGCAGCTCACTGGATCACATTGTGAAAGGCCAATGACGACACGGAAACGTATTCGGAGATGCTGTCATCGATGCCCAACCTGGACACCTCACAAGTGTACTCCGTGAAGGACGTGCTGTCCAAGCTGGAGAAGGATCTGGTGGAGTTCAAGAAGACCATGAAATCGGAGGCCGACTACACTGGCGAGGAGGTGATCAAGATGTTTGAGCGTTGCGGAGTGACTGCCCAAAACGCAGTCCTCCTCACCACCGCCATTGCCAACATCCTTGACTCACTCTCGGTCTTGAACCTCTCTGGCGGGAGCAACAAGGGCAAAGGCCTCTCAGCCATGGCCGAGCTGGTCGACTTGCTCTTCATGGACGCGAGCCAGGCGAACACGACTGAGAAAATGAAGTCTTTCTACCGGTAAATCTGTTCAAATCCGAGCCTCCCCTAAACCCCACGCGCCGTTAACATCAGCAAAAATCCGTTAATTGAAAATCCTATCAGTAAAATTGGTATGAACACTATAGGATGATATAGTATAGATCTAGAGGAACAAGCACAAATAATTTATCTAGATTAACAATCAATGACTCAAAACTGTTCAAGGCTCACCTGTTAAAATCCGCTCAGCAAAAATACGATAATTGAAAATCCGATCTGTTTAAATTCGGATGATCACTAAGACATGATATATCTAGAAGCTTAAGCACTTACCATTTGGGTAGATTATCAATCAATGACTCAAAACTTGGTCTGGGCTTGCCTGTAAAAACCCGCTCAGCAAAAATCCGATTATTGAAAATCCGACCAGCATAAATTCGGATGATCACTATGACATGATATATCTAGAAGCTCAAGCAAATCAATGACTCCAAACTTAGTTTGACCTGTTAAAATCCGCTCAGAAAAAATAGGATAATTGAAAATCCGATCAGTATAAATTCGGATGATCGCTATGACACAATATATCCAGAAGCTCAAGCACTAATCAATGAGGTAGATTATCAATCAATGACTCAAAACTTGGTCAGGGCTCGCCTGTTAAAACCCGCTCAGCAAAAATCCGATAATTGAATTTCCGACCAGTATAAATTCGGATGATAACTATGAAATCAAAAAAATTAGATGTCTTCATTTTGGCGGGGACTTTCGAACTGCATGACACCAATTAAAGAAGTGGAACTGATGTTTTTCAACAGGGGATGTAAACTTTGAGACCATTTGGGCTATTAAGGAGCCCCGGGTTCACATGTTGAGCAAGAAGCCTGAAATTGAGCATGTGCATCCGTCTCCTCATTGCGCATCATGTTTTTAGCGGTACTTTTTGATTTCCCACCAAATGACAGACTTCCATTTGTCTCCCCTCCCAGTCAACTAAATGATCTGAATTTTTGCAAGAGAGCCTAATTTTGCTAGGGCTACAATTTCTATTAATGACTTATTTTCGAAAAACGACTCTTAAGGGGACCTGTCTATGAGCGTTCTTAGTATTTTTATGATATCTCTGGCAAGCTTCAACTAGATGAGCTGAATTTTCATTTGTGACAGTTGCAAAATGACCGACACTATGAAAGCAAAAGGTACATGTATTGCCCTACGCAGGGCTTAAAGTTGCTAGATTCGCAGCGCCATCTAGCAAGGAAACTTGAGCAAGTACATTTGACATGGCTGCACAACATAGGCGATCACAAATGGGCTATTTTTTGGCTTTTGGTGCACTAATTCCAAAAACTTAATATGACATAATCTACAGATAAAATGGCACCCTTTCAAGCTATAAAACATTATGCGTCTCACCCAAATTTCCAAGCCTTTCATTGTTGAAACAAATTTTTTCTAGCCTGGCTCCTCTGATCAGCCAATCAAACTTCAGATCGTAATCACGGGACAAGTTTTTCGCTTGACAGTTTTTCCAAATATACTTGACCAAAAAGCGCCATCTAGCGATAAAGTTTGTCCCTCCAATGGCTTATTTAAAACTGTACTGTAATTAAAAGCTACATACGTTTCTTTTTTACATAGCTGCCTATTTTGTAACCTTGCATTGCATTGGCTTAAACATTT
Source organism: Paracyclopina nana (assembly GCA_019096065.1). Lineage (NCBI taxonomy): Eukaryota > Metazoa > Arthropoda > Copepoda > Cyclopoida > Cyclopettidae > Paracyclopina > Paracyclopina nana. The sequence continues at coordinate 17,203,740 of JAGUCH010000002.1, read as the reverse complement.
TGACAAAACCTGTTAAACATCAGGACTTTTTACATTAGGACTTCATATATTAGGACTTTTTACATGAGGATTTTATATATAAGGACTTTTGACATTGCGGACTTTTTACAGTATTCCCGTTTTTGGCACAAGTGCTCCAAAAGCCAAACTAATGCCAATTTTTTATTATCTATGCAGCGCAGCCAAGTCAAATCTACTTGCCCAAGTTTTCCGGGTTAGATGGCGCTGCAAATTACTGATATAATGCCTTTGTCTTATACCAATGAATCAATCTATAAAAATGTCTATTCAATGATTTTTAACAGTGCGGATTTTAACAATTCAGTTTTTAATAGTTCAGATTTTTACAGTACAGAATTTATCAGTACATAAATTTAACATTTAAAGAGTACATATTTTAACAGTACGGTTTGTAACAGATTGGAATATTACAATTAGGATTTAACAGATTGGATTTAAACTGTGCTGATTTTGATATATCGAATTTAACAAATCTAATTTCAACAGTTGGGATTATAGCAGTTCGGACTACAACAGTTCGGATTATAACAGTTCGGACTACAACAGTTCGGTTTATAGCAGTTCGGATTATTACAGTTCGGTTTATAACAGTTCAGATTATTACAGTTCAGATTATTACAGTTCGGATTTTAACAGTTTGGATTATAACAGTTCGGACTACTACAGTTCGGATTGTAACAGTTCGGATTGTAACAGTTCAAATTATTACAGTTCGGATTATAACAGTTCAGATTATTACAGTTCAGATTATTACAGTTCGGATTATAACAGTTCGGATTATAACAGTTCGGATTATAACAGTTCGGATTATAACAGTTCGGACTACAACAGTTCGGATTGTAACAGTTCAGATTATTACAGTTCGGATTATAACAGTTCGGATTATAACAATTCGGATTATAACAGTTCGGATTATAACAGTTCGGATTATAACAGTTCGGACAACAACAGTTCGGACTACAACAGTTCGGACTTAAACAGTTCAAATTAAAACAGTTTGGATTAAAACAGTTTGGATTAAAACAGTTCGGATTACAACAGTTCGGATTACAACAGTTCGGATTACAACAGTTCGGATGATAACAGGTCGGATTATAACAGTTCGGACTACAGCAGTTCGGACTTAACCAGTAGAAATTTTCTCGGATCCGGATTTGAACAGACCTCTCCTACAGCTTCCACATCTCGGAAGTCTCAAGCAAGTACGACAAGTTCACCAAGGACATTAATTACCACCTCTGGTGCTTCCATCCGGGCTTCTCGCTCGAGTCACTTGTGCGCTGCAACATCCGGACGCTGATCCTCACGAGTGGCACGCTCAAGCCGATGGACTCGTTCGCGGCCGAGTTGTCGGCCGACTTTCCCATCCGGCTGCAAAACTCGCACGTGATCCAGGCGGAGTCTCAGATCAACTACCAGGTCATTGGCCAGGGTCCGGATGGCCAGGAGCTCATCTCGACATTCCAGAGCCGCGGCAACCCCAAATACTTGGCCTCTCTCGGCCAATCCCTGGCCGAGCTGGCCCGGATCGTGCCCGACGGGCTCCTGGTCTTCTTCGCCTCCTACGCCTGGATGGACACTTGTCTGGCCAACTGGAAGCAGGTCGGGATTTGGGAGAGGATCAACGCTTGGAAGCAGTGCTTTGTCGAGCCCAAGGACCGGGCCAGCTTGGCCCGAATGGTGGCCGAGTTTCGGGCCAAGGTTCGGCTTGGCAGCGGCGCCTGCTTCATGGCAGTCTGCCGCGGCAAGGTATCCGAGGGCATCGACTTTGCAGACGCGGACGCCCGCGCCGTGGTCATCACGGGCATTCCATACCCGAGCGTCTTCGACCCCAAGGTCAAGCTCAAGCGGAAGTTCATGGACGGCTGCAAGAAGAGCTTGAGCGGAGCGGAGTGGTACAATCTGGAGGCCTTCAGGGCCATCAATCAGGCCATCGGCAGGGTCATCCGGCACAAGGACGATTTCGGGGCCGTCCTCCTCCTGGACAAGCGCTTCGGGGCCGAGGCCAGCGCGGCCAAGTTGTCCTCTTGGCTGCCAAAGGCCAAGATTTTCAACAACTTCAAGGCCTCCGTCCGGAGCCTGGAGGCCTTTTTTGCCAGGCATCACCATCTGCCAGCTGTTGCTGTTGATAAGCCTATAATGCTGCTTGGCCAGAGATCCGGACTGGCTGACCTCAAAAGGAGGCCGGTGCCGAATGCCCAGCAGCCTCCGGCCAAGCGGAAGAAAATTGTCATCAAAGCCAGATCATCATCTTCAGCCTCGGTGGATGCTAATAGTGGAGTAAGTGCACCGGTTCCGAAAACTGACATTCAACAGTTCGTGTTGGGCCTCAAGGAGAGGCTGGACAAGGACAAGCTGAGGGCACTGATTGCCTGCATCAGGACTTATAAGGAGAAAGGTGACGTGGCTCCGTTGGCCGAGCAGTTGAAGGCTTTCTTGTCAGCCGCCATCTTGGCCAAGAAAGACGTGCTTGATTTCGTTGCATTCGTCAAGCCTGAGCACCAGACAGCCATCTCCTCCATAGCTTAACACACTTTAGAATATATATTATTTACCTTTACTCTTGGAGCAATATTGATTTATAAGTTGAGCAAAAATAACTTTTCAGTTAATAAGTAGATAGTGTAAAGCAAATAGCAAAAGGAGTCCGGTGCCGAATGCCCAGCAGCCTCCGGCCAAGCGGAAGAAAATTGTCATCAAGGCCAGGTCATCATCTTCAGCCTCGGTGGATGCTAATAATGGAGTAAGTGCACCAGTTCCGAAAACTGACATTCAACAGTTCGTGTTGGGCCTCAAGGAGAGGCTGGACAAGCTGAAGGCACTGATTGCCTGCATCAGGACTTATAAGGAGAAAGGTGATGTGGCTCCGTTGGCCGAGCAGTTGAAGGCTTTCTTGTCAGCCGCCATCTTGACCAAGAAAGATGTGCTTGATTTCGTTGCATTCGTCAAGCCTGAGCACCAGACAGCCATCTCCTCCATAACTTAACACACTTTAGAATATATATTATTTACCTTTACTCTTGGAGCAATATTGATTTACAAGTTGAGCAAAAATAACTCTTTCAGCTAATAAGACAAAGGCGTCAAGAAAATAGATTCGCAGCGCCATCTAGCCCGACAACTTGAGCAAGTACATTTGCCATGGCTTTGCTTCATAGATGGCTGATAATTGGCAATTGCTCGGCTTTTCAAGCACTTGTGCCGAAAACTTCAGTATCATGGCATCATCTATGTACGTAACTGCCCCTTTCAAGCCATAAAAGGATATGTGTCTTTCGCAAATTTTCAAGCTTTTCATTGTTGAATGCGGATTTTTATAGCCTAGATCCGCCGATCAAATTGCCGCTCGTAATCATGTGAAAAGCTTCTCAAGTGACAGTTTTTCCAAAGATACTTGCTCAAAAAGCGCCATCTAGCGAAAATATTAAATTAGAAGGCCTGATTTGATTTTTCATGCTACTTTTTCTAATATTTATTTAATATAACTTAACTATAACTTTTTTAGATTAAATAAAATAATCACTGTATTACAACTTTTTTTAAATTTAACAAGATAAACACTTTTTTGAAGCTTGTTCTTAAATTAGATACAATTATTGGTCAAAATCTCACCAAGCAGAGTGAAAAAGAGAGCTTTTTGAGAAAGATAGAGCTCATCACAAAGAGGCTGGAAAAGATGACGTAGATGAACACCACATTAAGGCTTCAAAAATGAAAAGAACTTTTATTTACGGTTTTTTTTAAATAATGCTCATTGCTAAAGTCTTTATCAACAAAGTTAGGCTCAAATAATCTATTTAGCACTTATTTTTAAAAGCTTACTTAGCTTTGGTGTGCAAATACCAACTTTATTGTTACATTTGCAGGAATTTTTCTAAAATACTAATAATGCTCATGTATGCCTAGAAAGGTATTCTAGTATTATTTGGCCTTTTTTCTCTAATTTAATTTTTGGTGGATCTTGACTGACTATTTAATGCGACTTTTTTTAATTCTTTGTTGAAGATACCAAATGCGATTAGGTTTTTTATGCCTGATGTTTTTTGTGCTTTCGGGGATAAAGAAAGACTGATATTCGGACTTTTTGCTCTGATTAGAACTAATTTGCAGAAGAAAAAAAATCTCTTTAGCTTTGGTATTTTCATTTAATTAGCCAAAAAGCCTAAATAGCATTTTCAAGTATTTTTCAACCTAGACTTTTTCAAAAAAGTGTTTTTCAAATACTTTGCTTTAAAATCATAGCTGAAAAATTCAAATCAACTTTCCAAAAACTTTATTATTTATGCATCTTAACCAGTTTGTCATGAAAAGCTATTTTTTGTTATTTAGCTTTAGAGTGAAAAACAAAGCAGAAAAAAATTACATAGACAATTTTGTTTTTTCACCCACCATTATTTAGTTAAGAAAATAGTACCACTAGAGTTTAAAAAGTTGGTTAAAATTGCAATAATGCACTATAAATAGGAAAAAGTGCAATTTGTGATGATTTTCCCAGTGCAGTGTGAGTAAGAGATCATCGATTGCAGCAGTGGGAAAGAGAAACAAATCTCTTTGCTGAAGTGAAAGGCAAACATTGCCATGCTGACTAATGTTTGTCAAAGCCTCTATACTCTCTATAGTATATTGGCTCATGACTTTTCTCCTAGCTGCTGCCAACATATCACAGATGAATCCCTTCCCAACCGGAAATTTTCCCAACTTGTCTGAAAGTGATTGTTACACATTAAAACTCATTCGTTTCCATCAACGTTTAGTTAATGTCGTTAAGTGTCTTGAACTGGCTTAACGCCAATGTAAAACAAGTCAAAGGCAAAACGTCGGTGTTTTACCTATGTCATTCATAAAAATAACTGAACATCCCCAAAGCATCGTATTTAAAAAAAAAGTGTTCTGATAGTTATTGTAACGTGTTCGCACTCCTTTGTTTTACCCATGTTGAGTTTATGTCGTTGTGTAACATCAACTGCCTTACCACCTATGTAAATAAATCGAAGGTGAAACTGCCAATTGGTGCTTTCGATTTCACTTTGGCGTCAAGGCATTAAATGTGACATAGCGACATAACCTCAATGTCGATAAAGCGAACAAGCTTCACTGAGGGTTATGAAGATGTGTATTTGCTCAGACTTGCCAGTTGGGCATCCTCGCATATTTGTTGTATGACGATAGTTATTGTAACATGTTCGCACTCCTTTGTTTTACCCATGTTGAGTTTATGTCGTTGTGTAACATCAACTGCCTTACCACCAATGTAAATAAATCGAAGGTGAAACTGCCAATTGGTGCTTTCGATTTCACTTGGGCGTCAAGGCATTAAATGTGACATAGCGACATAACCTCAATGTCGATAAAGCGAACAAGCTTCACTGAGGGTTATGAAGATGTGTATTTGCTCAGACTTGCCAGTTGGGCATCCTCGCATATTTGTTGTATGACGATAGTTATTGTAACATGTTCGCACTCCTTTGTTTTACCCATGTTGAGTTTATGTCGTTGTGTAACATCAACTGCCTTACCACCAATGTAAAAAAATCGAAGGTGAAACTGCCAATTGGTGCTTTCGATTTCACTTGGGCGTCAAGGCATTAAATGTGACATAGCGACATAACCTTAATGTCGATAAAGCGAACAAGCTTCACTGAGGGTTATGAAGATGTGTATTTGCTCAGACTTTCCAGGTGGGCATCCTCGCATATTTGTTGCATGACGACGCGTGAAATGAACAAAGGGACACGAATTCGCCTGTCTTCCTCTTCTGTTTGATCTCTGCAGGAATCGAGGATAATCCCCAGGGGAGCACGTGGCCTCGACTTTGCCCGGGGTCTTGACCAACAAGCTCTTGAAAACTTTTGGAGCATATTTGGATACAGCAGCAGCATCAGCTGCCATGATGGCATCCGGATGCACGTGTTGCCTCCGAGGATGACATGGGGAGCTAGGGCAGCATATTGCCTCTTTCGTATTCCTATTTAGACAGCAGCAGTCTGTGTCAATAAGGGACGGAATGTGCTGCAGATCCCCGTTATGTGGCTCGCTGATCCCTCTGGCGGAAGCAAAGTCTCACTTAGAAAGTCTTTAACTTGGCTCCCTTGCGATCAATGACACTTTATCCTCCCACTGCTGTCACCAAATATAATATGAGACCCTAGCTGTGTGGGTGCAGAAAACAATCTAATCCGGAGCTTTAATTAATTCTTGTCCTTTTCTTCAGCCGAACATGAACACAGTGTACATACCAACTAGACATTTTCCCAAGCTTTCTGAAAGCACTTGTAACTTGTTGGGTCAAGTTCGTTTTGCCCATGTTTATGTCGATATGTAACATTAACTGACTTACTGCCGATGATGTCAAAAAATCAAAGGTGATGTGGACGATTGGTGTTTGGCATTTTATAGGATGGAAAGCAATTTTCGCATGTATAATTCAGTTTACCAATTCGTCTCAGTTCATATTACTATACATATATCAAAGCTCTGACGTTTTACTTTATCAAGTGACACACATTGTAAAGTATTTTATAAGGTGTGTTGCTCCTCTGTTTGACCAGAGACCATGATACTGTCCAAGAAGTAAATCCCATTGCAGAAAAAAGGAGGAAAAATGCCTAGTTCCCATATGGGGATCGAACCTTGAACATCACAATTAAGAGTCCTGTGCTCCATCGACTGAGCTACCAATACAGTTAAAAAATGATAGAATTCCTTTTTATTCTTCTTCTAAGCTGAGCTAAGCTTAGTAGAAGAGAAGAGTCTATATCAGAGATACCAGACAAAACTGGATCTAACAGATCTTTTAGCTCCAAAAAGTGCCAAATTCAAAATACACAACTTTTAATTGATTGATTAACGCTTTCAACTACTCTTGCCCTACTGAGGGCCTCTCAACCCCAGCCTTCAAAGTAATGGATCAGATGCTAAGTCAAGATTGCCTGGTCTGGTAACTTCATTAACATTTGAAAATTACTTTCCATCACATAAAATTGTATATATAGTATATATATATATATATATAAACAAATGTGTAAACAAATTATAAAACAGGCTTACAATATATCTGAGCTCATTTTGCAAAGTAAAAATCTCGTAGCATCACTTGGCCCTTGCAAGGTCGAGCCCGCAAAGTTGCCACTCGATTTTTACATTACAAAATTTGCTCAGCCATTTTATTAGCTTGTTTTATAAATTGTTTACATATATAAATAGATATTACTGTGGTGGCAAGGCATTTAATGTTGCATAATGACGTTACGTTCAACTTTTAATCTGGGTTATTTAGGGCTGCTAAAGCTCAAAATTTCTGGTTGGGATAGGAGGCCAGCTTAAAAATAAAAACAGCCTTTACAGTTCAAGGCAAATGGAAAAATTGGAAATGTCAAAAATACATGCGTCAATTGGGTTCACGTCAGAGGCCACATATTTAAATGTTATTCTAGTCAACCTACTTTAAATGTAGGAGAAAGCATCAATTTGGGCCTTGAAACTTTCTAAGGCCAACCAAGCCCAAAATAGCCCTCAATAAAACTTTATTAATGCAACGTGGAGTTTTTACTGCATTATGCAATAAAAACAATAACTAATAATTTATGCATTTTTTTGTTTTCATTACTGTTATTAGGCATTTCATTCATTTTAACCTTCTTTAGCTGTGGTATTTCATAATAAAGTCATCATGTCATAGTAAACAGGTGAACAGGCCCTTTGCCACTTCACCTTTGATTGTTTATCATGGGAAGTAAGACTGTTGTAATTTCATAATTAGTAATTGATAGAAAATTAATTGTGACTTGGGGAAAATTCTGGTTGTGGTGAAATTGTAAAAGGGTAGTTTCAACATTAACATTAACATTAACATTAACAACTAGAATACTATAAGGCTAAGGCGTAAAGTGGCTAGATTCGCAGCGCCATCTATCCTAGCAACTTGAGCAATGACATTTGGCATGGCTGTACTACATAGACAACATAAAATAGGCAATTATTTTGCTTTTGACATACTTAAGCCCAAAACTTCCTTTGAAAGCGTGTGAAAAATTGCCTGCTGAACTAATCTTGACCAGAAATCTTCAAAAGTTTAGCCAAAGGCGTATAGTCGCTAGATTCGCAGCGCCATCTATCTAAACAACTTGAGCAAGTACATTTGGCATGGCTGCGCTACATAGACGACCTATAATAGGCAATTATTTCGCTTTTGACGCACTTATGTCCAAAACTTCATTGATATAACTTAATCTACACACCAAATGGCGCACTTTCAAGCCACAAAACATTAAGCATCTCACGCCAATTTTCAAGCTTTTCATCGTTGAAACCATATTTTCAAAGCCTGGCCCCGCAAATCATCCATTCAATTTGCTTTAACTAATCGCATGACGAGTTCCGCACTTTGCAGTTTTTCCAAAAGTCCTAGCTCGAAAAGCGCCATCTGGCGAAAAAGTTTGTCCCTCGACTGGCTTATACATTAGGGCGATCCCTTATTTGAATTTTTAGTCAAGTTATGTTGCTATAACAGCAACCTTACTTGATCAATTAAGTTCAGCTTATAGTGCCATCTAGCGGAAAAGTTTGTCCCTCGACTGGCTTATAGTGCATTAATAAAATATATCCGGGTAACAGCATGGCGTCCGCTGCCGACGTTTGATGGCAAGTTAAACACGTGTGACGATCGCGCGCACGTGTTACCACGAATTCCGCCGTCGAAGCAAAGTGAAAGCTGCACATCCATTTTCCACCCCTGGCTGTAATATGGCAGGATCTTTCATCCCCTAAATACCGAGCGACGATCACAATAAGCGCGGAAAATATGCGTGGAATGGCAATGGTTTCTCCGAGCTCAACAAGATTCTCGTTATATCATGTTGCTGCCACGACAACAAATGGAAGAAGAAGGAGTAAAAAATCGACCCTCTGATGCCAAATTCCTCATGTATTACACAATGCAGAAAATGCTAGTGGAATTAGGCGTCCAAATAAGCCGTCTTGGATTACTTGAGCATTTTGCTTTGATCCACTGAGTGTGGCTTTTAAAAGAAGCTAAAAAAAAATTGATTCCACAAGATAGGTAATAAAATTGATGAATTTGTTGGGGATGAAAAAATATGTATGTAAAAAAGGTAGAAAAATCGGCATTTTGCATTTTTTTCAATTCACATCAGTATCATATAGCGATATTAATTTTGATAATATTGATCATTGATAACAATGATGTAGAGCGATCCTAGCGGCCTTTTTGGGCAACAGCTGGGATTTTCAGCTGACACTTCTAGAGAAAAAAAGATGAGCCTTTTTATGATTCGAGTAACAGTTTGAAAAAAGACCCAAGCAAATTAGAGTCATGCAACTATTTGGAGAATCATATTAGTTTTTAATCTTTAATAACCATTAGATACTAATTACCAAGATGTTTGAGTCCTGATGCTAAGTTTAAGTAAAATAAAAGTAACCATTTAGTACTAATGGATCGCCCAAAAAAAAGCAACTCGACCTAAAAAAAGGAAACCAGAGTTTGAGCTCAACTCCCAAGTGTTCCTTCAAATTGTCGGTAGATGGCATGTATTTGTTATGATACTATTGTCTATATACAAATCAAACAATTAGGCGTCCAAGTCTTTTGCCTCTGAGCAGGAATGCTTTCCCGCCTTGGATTATTTGAGCGGAGCTTTTTTTCAATGCATTATATGGCTTAAGGACAAAACAATTTAATTTTAAAAATTGTAAATAGAATAGACAACAGCATCATAACCAAGACATTTGTGAAGAGACACTTGGGAGTTGAGCTCAAAATCATGTTTTGTTTTTTAAGAGTCAAGCCACGTACCTTTTTAGGGCTAATAATTATTATTTTTTATTTACAGCCTGCTTTCATTTTACTTATGCTCAGCATCTTGTCTCTTAATGTCTTAATAACAAGTATCCAATGGCTTTTAATAAAATATGAAGTAATCCTTTAAAAAGTTTGATTGCACTCCTTCTCCTTGTATTTCAAACTACTACTCAAATCCCAAGCACGCAGAAATCCCAGCTGTTGCCCAAAAAGGCCGCTAGGGTCGCCCTGCATCAAAATCATTGTTATGCAACTAATGTGCATAGCTCCTTTTCAAAAAATGCCTCAAAAAGGCTCAAAGAGGAGAAATAAAGGCCAAAAGGCCAGGGCTTTTTCACTCACCTTGGTCACCTCATTGGCTCTCAAAAAGCGAGTCCCCACCCAAAGTTCGCACCTACAAGAAAGAGAAAGCCGCGCGCGCGCGCGCGCGCGCGCTTCAGCGGCGATTGCGGATGATTTAATTTTGCGCGAAAGCATCCATGTCATTTCCCAGTCTTGGGGGAAAAAATGACGGGGTCAGAGGTGTGCGAAGGCTGCTGCGAGGTCATCTACGACCGCTTTGTGATGCGGGTGGGCAATTCGCCTTGGCATGAAGATTGCCTCTTTTGCTCAGAGTGCCAAGCTCCCCTGACCAATTCATGCTATTACAAGGAAGGCAGACTTTTGTGCCGGGGCGATTACGAGCGGCGGTTCGGGGTCAAGTGCGGCCGGTGTGGCCAATGCCTTTTGCCCCATGACCTCGTGATGAGGACCAGGTTCTCCATTTACCACATTGCCTGCTTTGTCTGCACCGTTTGCGGCAGAACGCTCAACAGAGGCGACCAGTATGTCGTGCGCGCCGGTCAGGTAAGTGTCAATAATAGGGCGATCCCTTATTCGAATTGTTAGTCAAGTTACGTTGCTAAAATAGCAACCTTACTTGATCAGTTAAGTTCAGCTTGTTCTAGCCAAGTTCGGTTCGTTTTAGCAATGTTCAGTTGACCGCTGAGCTGACACGCCAACGCGTTGTACAGCAGCAGCTGATGAGCAAAGTTAGCTTTGCTCAATTAAGCGAGCTTCAGTTACTATGCTATGTTACACACTTTTTGTAGCCAAGTTCAGTTCGGCAACTGAACTTAGCTTAGCAAGCAAGCTACTACTACGTAAAATTAAGCTAAGTTAAGTTCTACCTACATCAATATCTGGGAACGGAACTGAACTGAACTTAGCTTTTTTCCTAGCTTAACTTGACTAACAGGTCAATATGTGAATGCCTTAATAATAGGGCGTTCCCGTGTTGGCCAGTAAGTCAAGTTAAGTTTAGTTCAGTTCCGTTCCCAGATATTTATGTAGGTAGAGCTTAACTTAGCTTGATTTTATGTAGTACTAGCTTGCTTGGCCAGTTAAGTTCTGAACTTGGCTACAAAAAGTGTTCTCACATGCATAGTAACTGAAGCTCGCTTTATTGAGAAAAGCTAACTTTGCTCATCAGCTGCTGATGTACAACGCGTTGGCGTGTCAGCTCAGCGGTCAACTGAACATTGCTAAAACGAACCGAACTTGGCTAGAACAAGCTGAACTTTACTGATCAAGTAAGGTTGCTATTTTAGCAACGTAACTTGACTAACAATTCGAATAAGGGATCGCCCTAATGTATAAGGCAGTGGAGGGAAAAACTTTTTCGCCAGATGGCGCTTTACGAGCAAGTACTTTTGGAAAAACTGCAAAGTGCGGAACTTGTCATGCGATTAGTTAAAGCAACTTGAATGGATGATTTGCGGGGCCAGGCTTTGAAAATATGGTTTCAACGATGAAAAGCTTGAAAATTGGTGTGAGAGGCTTAATATTTTGTGGCTTGAAGGGGAGCCATTTGTTGGCTTAATCAAGTTATATCTATGAAGTTTTGGGCATAATCAAAAGCCAAATAATTGCGAATTATAGGTCGTCTATGAAGCACAGCCATGCCAAATGTACTTGCTCAAGTTGCTAGGATAGATGGCGCTGCGAATCTAGCAAAATTACACTTTTGAAGATTTCTGGTCGAGATTAGTTCAGGCAATTTTTCATACGCTTTCAAAGCAGGCTTCTCATGAAATGCCAGAAGTTAATTTTTTTGCTATCCTTGCATTCTGGCATTTTTGAAGGGCGAATGGCGATAATGAGCAATTTCTACTGTAACAAAATGCGGATTTATACAATGAAGCATTTTACATAACTGGGTCATTTTTTTATAATAGGCTCGAGATACCAAAAAGTTCATTTTTTAAATTGAGGAGATTTGATCTGAAATGCCAGGCATTTTTTGAAGTATGGCAGGTTTCTAAAATTAACACAATTTCCGCCAAGAAGCAACCACAAATCGTAGAGCGCCATCTAGCGGATGAGTTGATAACTTTCCGGTGGTTTTTCCGCGCTTTAACGCACAAATCTTTGCAGCTGGTTTGCATGACGGATTACGAGAAAGAATGTTTCATGGTGCAGGGATTCAATTCCTCGGCGACTGCCAATAACAGCTCATCCCACTCAGAATTCGTTCAGGATGGACAACAAGGTAATGAGTGGCTTAACCCGACCAGAAAATTATGAGCCCTCATGCCCCAAAATAACCCTGATTTAAAGTTGTACTTTTAGTCAACAAAGAGTTTATGTCATTACGTAACATGAACTGCCTTCCAACTTGAGTTAAATCAAGCAAGCCAATTTGCCTTTTTTAAAACCTTTGGTTTCTTTTACATTGCTGATAAGGCTGTTAGTATATTAGACCAAAATTAGGGAAATATTAGACACTTTGGATATCATTGGAAAGCTTGAGCCTTTGGCCATCTTTTTTGCTTCAATGGGTAAAAAAAATAAAAGCAAGAAAATGAGAAAACTCAATTTTCCAGATTTTCCTTGATTTTTTGCCAAAAAAGCAAATTTGCCAAAACCGGCTATTTCTCAGCTATTTTTTTGACATTCATAAAAAATCTTGCTGCACTGAGCTGGCTCAGCAGATAGGTGGATGATTGGAAAGTTTCAAAATTAATTTTTTTTAAGCAACACACATCTTTGGGATTTTTTGTTCATGAAGATCAAATGTATAACCATTTTTAAGTGAAATTGAAGTAAAGTAACTTTTCATCAAATAAAATCAGTGAAAATGGACCTGAGTTTTAAGTAACTATCAATGTTGTGTTCTAACACAAAATTTGAATGAATTCTTTTTAAAAAAATCTCAAAACTAAAAAAGATGACTTAAGGTTCAAGCTTTCCAGCTGTTTCCATTGTGCCTAGTATTTCCCAAAGTTTTCCCACAATTTTTTGGCAAAATGACAAAGTTCAAACATGTAACAACTACATTCAGATAATTTGTGAAAATTTCTGGTCGGGAATGACATTTCCTGAACTCGATTGAAAAATGCTCCATGTTTCAGGTGTCACAGATGATTTTGTCGTGGAGGGCACACCTGGACGTCAACGTGATGGCCGAAGAGGGCCAAAAAGGCCGAGGACAATTCTGACAGCTGCACAAAGAAGGCAATTTAAGGCCTCCTTTGAAATCAGTCCAAAACCATGCAGAAAGGTAAGATATACACCTTTAAAAATATATTTATAGCAAGATTTAAAATTAGCCTTGTGGTGCATTTTTAAAGTTTTACTACTGGGAATAAATTCAAAATGAACTTTAGGTTGGAAATCAGCTTAAAAATAGCCCAATTGACATTTACTTCTTTTTTGGTACAATTTCTCTAGCATAGAAAAAGCAAATGATTCAATTGTTTATGACTGAAGTTTTCAATTTAGGCGCAAAAATTAATTTTCAAGCCAAATTCCGATTTTTGAGCAAAATCCCATAAATGTGCTATTTATACTATATTTGGCACATTAGCATTGAATTAAGGGCGTTCCCATATTGACTGGTTAGTCAAGTTAAGTGAGGATAAAAGTTGAGCTTTTTTAGTTAAGTTGATTAGCCGAGCTGAGCTTAGCTTCAAAAGGGGTCTGTATAAATATAAATAAAATATGCTAAAAAAATTCTACTGTACCAAATTATTACTGAGCTTGATGAATGCAGAAAAGAAAAAGAGCCAAAAAACTTTTTAAATGCTTTTTTGGAATAAAAATCAAGTAAAATATTGAGCTTTTGGCTCAAAATTTTTCAGGCTTTTTTGCCCTATAAAATTGGAGCTATTATTTTAGCTCTTTAATAAGTAATTCTTGGATTTTCCTTGCTCTAAAATGAAAAAGAAATCATAATTGTTCTGATTATTTTCCCTAAACACAGATTTTAAAAGAGCCAAGTATTATACAATAATTCAAAAGCCGATAATTTGCTTGAGCTTGGCTAAAGTCTAAAATCATCTATATTTTAAAAGTCTAAAGTCATCTATATTTTAAAAGTCTAAAATCATCTATATTTTAAAGTCTAAAATCATCTATATTTTTTGAAAAGTCTAAAATCATCTATATTTTTTGAAAAGTCTAAAATCATCTATATTTTAAAGTCTAAAATCATCTATATTTTAAAGTCTAAAATCATCTATAATTTAAAGACTAAATTCATCTATATTTTAAAAGTCTGAAATCATCTATATTTCAAAGTCTAAAATCATCTATAATTTAAAGTCTAAAATCATCTATATTTCAAAGTCTAAAGTCATCTATACTTTAAAGTCTAAAATCATCTGTATTTTTTGAAAAGTCTAAAATCATCTATATTTTAAAGTCTAAAATCATATAAATTTGCTCCTATATCATAGATGGCTGATCTTACAATCATCTATATATTTGAGCACAGGCAAGTAACAGTCCAAATATAGAAAATATAGCAAAAATTAACCTGAAAACGGCACAAATACGCAAAGATGATTATCTAAGCAATCTAAAGCATCTATATTTATACAGAGCGTTCCAAAAGTGTCAGCATTTCAGCTAGCTTAACTTAGCTAAAACCAACTGAGCTAGCTCAACTAATCAAGCAAGGTAACTTGCAAATTCGGCCATTACCCTTAATTTTTCAATTTTCAGGTGCGTGAAAGCCTGGCCAAAGAAACAGGTCTGAGTGTGCGAGTGGTCCAAGTTTGGTTCCAAAATCAGCGGGCGAAAATGAAGAAAATGCAGAGACGCGGGAAAATGGACAAGGACGGGAGCAGCAATGGCGGCGGCGGGAAAAAGGGCAAAGACAAGAGCGGCGGCGAGGGCTCTTCCGGGAAAGCAAGTGGCGGCGGCGGCAAGAGCGGCGGCGGCGGCGGCGGCAAGGAGAACTTTGATGGCACCGACTCCATTGCTTCCCACGAGGATTGCTACAGTGACGACGAGCTCGTTTTCGATCCTATGGACGACATTGCTACCTCGGACGAGACCAGTGAGACTGGCCAGCCCAATGTCGTCACCCCGATACCCATGGGGTCGACCCAGGAGGCCCTGGATCTGCGGGGCATGCCCATGCACCCCCAGCACCTTCAGCACCTCCACCACCTGCCTCAGGTGCACCAGCACCTGCACCCACCTGCGAGCGCCCATGCTGTGCCCCCGGGGGTGGAGTCGCTGCACAGCGCCAACCCCATTGACAAGCTGTATCTCATGCAGGACTCGTATTTCACCCAAATGTGAAGTTGTTCTATGTCATTTACATGCCATATTTGTTTCAATAAAAGTGGGCTCTTCAGTGCAGCATTTCAGCAAATATTTTAAATACAGCACATTGTCACAGTGATGACAATAAAGCTGGTTTTCGATATTATGGATGACATTGCTACCTACTACGAGACGGGCGGCCGTACTTGGATCGACTAGGACATACTGTCCCTGGATAGACTGCAACGGATCATCCTTGGATAGACAGACAGAACCCATAGTCCCTGGATCGACGAGACGGATCGTCCTTGGATAGAATATGAAGACGAACAGTCCTTGGATCAATGAAACGGATCATCCTTGGATCGACTACTACGACTTAGCAGGACCTGGATCGACTAGAACGAACTGTGCTTGGATAGACTGACAGAACAGACTGTCCCTGAATCGAAAAACGGATCGTACTTGGATCGACAGCTAGAACGTACTGTACTAAGTTAGACTGCAATGACAAACAGTCCCTGGATAGACTAGAACGAGCTGTCCCTGGATAGACTGTCAGAACAGACTGTCCTTGGATAGACTACCAGAACAGACTGTCCTTGGATAGACTCTCAGAACAGACTGTCCTTGGATAGATTGCCAAATGATGAAATAATATCTGATAAAATTAGACATCTATTTCTTAGGCAAAGCCATAAGCCATTGGTACAAATAATTTGCATAGACAGATGCTCCACAAGCATTCAAGTGTAGGCCATCAGAAAAGTAGCCATCAATGGCATGTCCATTTTTAAGGAACTTTTTCTCCATCGGAATATAAGTGCAGAAAGAGTATTTTCTTGCAAGCTGCAGCATTCCTTTACAAGCTTTTTTAAAAAGCTCTTTTGTTTCAGTCTCCTTTTGAGGGCAAGGCAATAAACCAATCAATATTATTTGCTTCCTGGAATTAAGAAACAATTAATAGCATGCTTCGAAAATTTGACTAACATTTTAAGCTGTACCTCATTTTTTGAGCACTTTCAACTATTTGAGTTTTAACTCTGACAGCAAAAGTGTTGCCAGCTTTGAAACGGAATTTTCGATTGTTTTCAATTTCAAGCCTCAAATTCTGACTTCTGTGCATACTGCTACTAAATGGTGGTTGGCAAAGCTAAAAAATAAAGTTTTCCCAGTCTATCCAAGTACAGTCTGTTTTCCCAGTCTATCCAAGTACAGTCCGTTTTCCCAGTCGATCCAAGTACAGTATGTTTTCCCAGTCGATCCAAGTACAGTCTGTTCTCTCAGTCGATCCAAGGCTGATTCGTCCCGTCGATGCAAGTACAACCCGTCTTTTGTCTATCCAAGGACGATCCGTTATTCGATCCAGGGACTGTATGTTCTCATAGTCGATCCAAGGATGATTCGTCTTGTCTATCCAAGTACAGTTCATTTTTTTGTCTAACCAAATACATGTCAGTCCTGGTCCATCCAAGGACTGTGTGTTCTAACAGTCGATCCAAGGATGATCCGTCTCGTCGATTTGGGGACTGTCCGTAGTAGTAGTCGATCCAGGGACGATCCGTTTCGTCGATCCGAGGCCGGTTCGTCGCAGTCTATCCACGGCTGGTCCGTTGTCGATCCAAGGGTAGGAGTCCTACGAGACCAGTGAGACAGCCCAATGTCGTCACCCCGATACCCAAGGGGTCGACCCAAGAGGCCCTGGATCTGCGGGGCATGCCCATGCACCACAAGCAGCACCTGTCTCAGTTGCATGAGCACCTACAACCACCTGCTAGCGCCCTGGATCTAAAGGACATGCACCTGTAGCACCTTCAGCACCTACCTCAGGTGCTTCAGCACCTGCATCCACCTTCTAGCGCCCTGCATCTACAGGACATGCACCTGTAGTACCTTCATCACCTGCCTCAGGTGCATCAGCACCTGCATACACCTGCGAGCGCCCATGCTTAGCCCCCGGGGGTGGAGTTGCTGCACAGCGCCAACCCCATTGACAAGCTGTATCTCATGCAGGACTCGTATTTCACCCAAATGTGAAGTTGTTGTCTGTCATTTATATTCTTAATTTGTTTCAATAAAAGTGTGCTTTTTAGCTAATAATTTCTGCAAGATCAAGATAAATTCGTTATGGGATCCCTGTTATCTCTTCTGTAAAGTCAAGTTACAATGATCAAACGAATTTTAATTCAACAAATGTTCAATTGAACGATTTTTGGCAGAGAGGATTTTTGCTGACTCGGATCTAAACAGATATACCAAGATGAACTTTTTTGTCCACTTTATCGTACTGTGCATGATCGATAGTCTTCTTATAAGAAGGATAAGTTTTTTTCGTCCACTTTTATCCTACTGTGCTGCTTTAAAAGGCAAACCTTTTTTCATCCACTTTCCCCCTTGTGAGTTATGTGCAACTTTTAATTGCAAACTATTTTCTTTCTCTTGCCCAATTGTGAACTATGTGCTATTTTTTTCGTCCACATTACCCCAATTCTATGTGCACTATGAACCACATCTGAAAGGGATTTTTTCGTCCGCTTTATCCTATTGTGCACTATACGACTTATTTTGAGGATGAACTTTTTTCCACTTTACCCCAGTGTGCATTTTTGAGCCGCTCTAAATTGCAAACTTTTTTTGTCCGCTTTACTCCACTGTGCTTTTTGGGCTACGTTTTCCACTCTACTTTCGCACAAAAAAGCGACTTTCATAGGGATTTTGTTGGTATTTGTGACCCCGCTGTGAACTATGTTAAATGGTATTTTTTGTCTACTTTACCCCACTGTGCACTTTGGGCTTATTTTTAAAGATTTTTTTGTCCACTTTACCTTAATGTGTACTATGGGCCACTTTTAAAGGTGAACTTTTTTGTCCGTGTTACCCCACTGTGCGCTATGGGCAACTACTGAAGGTGAGCTTTTTTCGTCAATGTTACCCCATTGTGCACAATCAGCCATTTTTATTCATGAACTTTTTTCGTCCACTTTTCCCCATTGTGCACAACGAGCCATTTTTATTCGTGAACTTTTTCATCTACTTTGCCCCACTGTGCACTATGTAGTCAAACTAGTTAATCGCAGGCTAGCTAGGGTCAATTAAATCTTTGTTGCTTTGCCATCAGCAATAGTTTTGCCAATCCTAACCTAACCTTAGCTAGTAAAGCCAGTCTGCTAGGGTCGACTAAAACATTCTAGTCTGCCAACAACTTGAGCGATTCAAATGTCTTTGTTAACTAGTTTAGTCAACCCTAGAAGGCATTAGAAGTGATCATAACATTGACATCAATGTGAAATACAAGGTGACATTTTGCGGTTTTTAAACTAGATTATCCTCTTCTGTTGCAACATACTTTGGCCAATTTTAGTTAGCAAATAGTATGTGAAAAAGTCAGTTTGGTCATGCAAGATGCAGTTATGAAAAGTTGCCACTGCAACCATATCAGTCATGTTTGTCCAAAGGCAATTTTCAGTTCTGTTCTAGCCTTGATAAGGCAAACAGCAGTTTTTGCAATCTTTCACAAAAAGGGCCAATTTTGAGCCTTAAAGCAAGGCTGAGAATAATACCAAGTAGAGCACTTTGCTGAGCAAATTTTTAAAGTCATTTAAAATGAGAATTTCCACTTGCCTTGAATGTCACTTATTTTTTTGCAATTTGCATGCTGTCATGGCATTTATGTCCCAAAAATCATTCAAGGGTGGAGGTTTTTTCGAGCCATCATCCATGCAATTGGTGCAATTTGGCCCAAATTTGTAAGAGTGCCTCAACCTAAGCAGGTGCAAGTTTGTGCAATCTCGCCTTGATTTTCTAGGGACTTTCAAAGGTGCACATTTGCATGCCTTCAACAGAAAACCTGCAATGGATTCAAGTTCAATGATACTTGCTACTTGACTGACAAGTATGCAGTGAGAACCTCAGCTGGCTCAACGAAAAAAACCAAGAACTTTTGGAGGTCTTTATCCACCCCTGGTAATCTCACCCACAACCAGAAATTCTCAGAAAGTTTTCTGAAAGTTTTAAGCATTCCTATGTTTTTTTAAGTTGAGGTTTTAAGCTCATTTTTCAGGCTAAGTCAAGTTAAGCAGGGAATTCTTTTGAAGGCTCAAATCTCAGCAAAAACTGAGTGCATTTGCACCCAAGTTGCCAGGAACACTTCTAATATTGGCTACGCGCATGTGTCCAGGTTTACAAAATGTTGCAAATTATTAATTTCAAATTCTTCCAATAAGGTAACAAGGCTCTTTTTAATGATCAAAGCAAATGGTCATAATAAGCATTTGTCACATAGCCTATTGTCACACAGCATAGTGTCACAAAGCACAATAGCCCATAACAAATTGTCTCATTGCGCAATGGCTCATAGCATGTTGTTACATAGCTTATTGTCACAGGGCGTTTTGTCTCATAGCATATTGTCTCATAGTATATTGTCATATGGCAAATTGGCTCATAGCATATTGTCACATAGCATATTGTCCCATAACTTATTGTCCCATAGCAGATTGTCTCATAGCGTATTGTCTCATAGCAAATTGTCTCATAGCATATTGTCACATGGCAAATCCGTTCATTGCATATTGTCACATAGCATATTGTCCCATAACTTATTGTCCCATAGCAGATTGTCTCATAGCGTATTGTCTCATAGCAAATTGTCTCATAGCATATTGTCACATGGCAAATCCGTTCATTGCATATTGTCACATAGCATATTGTCTCATCATAATTTTCCATAGCTAATTTTCTAATAGCAATTTGTCACATAGCATATTGTTCCATAGAAAATCGATTTTGTCGCATAGTGTGACAATTTGATATGAGACAATTAGTTATGAGACAATTTGTCATGGAACAACATGCTATGAGACAATATGCAATGTGGCAATTAGCTGGTCTCAGGACTTATGCCTTTGGCCATGTGCCTTTGGTCTTTTTGCCCTTGTCTGTTTGCATGTGGAGTCTTTTGCTCATGGGACTTTTGCCCCTGGGGACTTTTGCCCGAGGGATATTTGCCCTTGAAGCATTTGCCCTTAGATAATTTGGCCTTGGGGACTTTTGCCCCTGGGGACTTGCCCTTGGACACTTTTGCCCTTGGACACTTTTGCCCTACGGCACTTTTCCCTGTGTGACAATTTGCTATGAAATAAAATGATATGGGACAATATGCTATGAGCAAATATGCTATGGGACATTATGCTATTTGACAACATACCATGAGACAATATGCTATGAGACCAAATGATAAGGGACACTAGGCTATGAGACATTATGCTATACTCTAATATGCTATATTGGACATTATGCTATTTGACAACGTACCATGAGACAAATGCTATGAGACCAAATGATATGGGAAATAGGCTATGAGACATTATGGTATACTCTAAAATGCTATATGGGGCAATATGCTTTGAGGCAATTAGCCATGGGATCATTTCTAATGGGACAATCTGATATGACTATTTCCTATATGGGATTATAAGAAATGGGCACTTTTTTAAAATCAGATTGTATAGCCTCGTTACCTTATTGGCTATATGGCACATTTTAATATGTCCCAATAATATAAAATAGCTATTCAGCAATTTTAGCAAAGCTGGACTCATGCGCGTAGCCCAAAAATGGCCCCTTTCAATGCAGAAAAGCCACTATCTGTCAAAAAGTGACTAGAAACTTGCTTTCTGGAAATTTTATTGGTGTCAAGCTTCAGTTTTTTTAACCCATCCTAAGTTTCCTAAATTTTTCAACGATAGTTACCGCAACAATACGAATTTGGAAGAATCTTTTGCAGGCGTGACCATGTAAAATTGCCTTTAAAGAAGCTGTATAATTTCCATAACACCAAATTTGTGATTCATGAAAGATTTTTTAGTCACCCACTTCCTGCTGATTAATCCCCTCACTGGAACAGTCAATGATATCAGTTCCAATGAAGAACTTAGTCCAGCAGTAACATTTAATGTTAATTGGCCTGTCATATCTGAAGAAATATGTGGTGGATATGTTTTATATGACAACCTTACTTTGGTACTATTTGGCCTGAAAGGAAGCAGGCAATACCGAATTTGGAATATTGGTGGCTCATCAGTTCAGCTGCGTACCTATGAAAACAATAACATAGATTTGACTGGTGGTTCGGAAGTAGCTTCATTGGATGGTGTGATGTACCTTCATGGTTCCTCTGGTAAATAAACATAAAATTTGAAATTACCATTTTTTCTGGCTTGGGCAATTCAAAGGTTTTTTTTTATATTTCAAACCTCGCTGGCTCAATTATATAGATACATTTGATCCAGGGCCATCCGCTATGGCAATTCTAGACGGAAGTATGCAAACTAATTCACTGAACTTATTTTAGTTCTTTTGTCATTTGTGCGATGGCGCTTATGCTGCTTGCTTAAGGGAAAAAGCGGGAAATTCAAATTTAGATTTTAGCGCCAATTTTTTAGTGCTCCAGTGGGAGGAGCCTGTTAATCAGCTTTACCAGACATGGATTTTTCACTTCAAAAATTGCTGAAATTTGGCGTTTTCTATCACCTGACAGTTTTTTCATTCACATCAGCATCATAACAGTAACATTGATGTAGGACGATCCCAGCGGCCTTCATGGGCAACTTTTGGGATTTTCAGCTGACACTGCAGGAGAAGAAAAACTGAGTTACCGCGTTTTTGCGACAGGAGAAGTAGTTCGAAATAAAGACCCAAGCAAATAAGTGTATTGAATTTTTTAAAAGGATTACTTCATTACGGTAAAATAGAATGATTTTAAGGCTATGATAAACATGAGACACTCAATACCAAGATGTTAAGAGTCCTGATGCTATGCATTAGTAAAAAAGTAACCATTTAAAAAAATTACCCGCCCTAAAAAAAGTGGCTCGACTTATCAAAACAAAACATGATTTTGAACTCAACTCCCAAGTGTTTCTTCAAAAAAGTCGGTAGATGGTATGTCTTTGTTATGATACTGCTATCTATGAAACTCACGATTCAAAGAACTCTACTTTTTTTTGTCAGAAGCCCATCCATAGCATAGTCAGATGAAGTGTAGAAGTGCAGCTGAGATAATAGGTCACATTATCGATCATCTTGATTTGATCCTGGATAGATATGTTCAGCTTTACTAAAGCTTTGATTAACTCATTTTAGGTCAATCTTGGGGCTATGTCAACTCCACATGGCGCCAACTCAGGTCTTTGCCAGCGTCAGGCTTAGAAACTAAAACTAGGTAAAGGCGTCCATAAATGGACAGCGGGGGGCGGGCCTACGGTTTCGAATGAAAGTAGCTTTCTGATGATTTTTTGCCACCATAATTGTAAATGATGCTGTTGCAACAAGAAAAAATACCAATTAGGTCATGAGAAACGGTTTGCATTGGCTGCACTGTTGCAATAAATAAACTGGACAAATTGGCCACAGCTTACACAATTTTGATGACTCATTTGGAATTATCTATACATTATATAGTTTTGAAGATTACTTTTTTCCTTTCAATTAAAGTGTTAAAATTAAGAAATGGAAAAAAAAAAAATAATTTCCGCAGATGAGCCTTGATCCACTACCCTCCTGTGTCATAGACAGCCACTCTATCAACTGAGCCAAGGAGGTTATTAGCAAAATAACTCCTTTGACTTTTTGTTAAGTTTGGCACTATTTCTCAGCAACTAGCATGCCAGGTCAGAGCAAGCCAAGCAGTACATTAGCATTGGCCTCAACCAGATAAGCCAACTGTCCATGCCACATTTTTTGGTGCTAGTTAGGCTAAGCTGGCAAAAAAGGAAATGACCCTGATCATTACATAATGAATTGGGGTTGTGAATTTCCTTTATATCTCTGATGTGATAAAAAATTGTGCTCTTTCAAATATACTTTGTACATTTAATTGTTGAAGTTTGCTTTTCTCATCTACTCATTTATTAACTATGTGAAGACAAATGAAGTATATTAATGCTGTAAAATAATCCCTTAAAAAATGCTGCTCTTGGATTGTTCTTTGGTCCATCTTGATGAGTGCATGTGCTAACCATTCTGGTCAGCTTTTCCACATTATTGATCAAGATGGCAAAGAAGAAGGCTGGAGCAACAAGAGGAGGGAAGAGGGCTACCAGGGCCAATGCCCAGCCTAAGGAGGAGGTAATGGAGGTGGAGGTGGCAGTGACACCTCCAGAGCCCCTCATCAGCCAGGAAGCCACCACGAGCCGTGAGGATGGCCTTGTTCAGATGGCAAAAAACATGAACATTTCTGAAAATGTCATGAACAAGGCCATCCAAAGGGCAAAGGCCAAGCAAGAAAGGTATTGTAATTTAATTTTCCTCTTTTTCAAATCTTCAAATAATTTTTTTTTGCTTCAGAAATCGAAAAAGAAATTTGGCCCAAAAGATGGCCAATAAGGCCATGAGGGAGGCTGCCAAAGAAGCCAAAATGGCTGCAGCAGCAACAGCAGCCTCCAACTCTGCCACATGGGAAGCCACTGAGGCTCCTGCTCCAGCAGCCCCTGACAAAGGTGCTGGAGGTCGCAGAGGCCATGGAGGTCCAAGAGGCCATGCTGGTTGGGGAGGACGTGGAAAACGAGGAAGCCGTGGAGGTCGTGGAGGCCGTGGAGGTCCCAGAGGCACTGGAGGCCATGGAGGTGGTGGCCAGCATCACCAGTGCTGTGGCGGTTGCCTTGCAGGCCAGCAGCAACAACCACAGCAGCAGCAACAGCAACAACAACAATTGGCTGCCCCTCTTCAGCCACTGCAGGCTCAGCCAAATTTGATGGCCAACATCCAGGCCCAGCAACTGGCCCTGAGGCTGCAGCTGCAAGCAGCAGCTGCAGCACCTTTTTTGTTGTGGCCCTCGCTATAATAAAAAAACAACAAACAAAAATCATTTCTGTAGTTTTTTTTATTTGTCTACTTTCATTAGGCTTCTTCATCATCTTCTTCTCACAACTTCAAGTTTATCCAGATAACCCCACGAATTAAGGCTAGTTTATCACAAACATTTTGAGGTTATACAGTAGCTCAAAAAGTCATTGCTGTGCATTAAAAATTTGTTAAGTCCAAGAATGTTCAGAATGAACCAAAAAGGTGGATGATGTTTGTGAAGAAGCCACTAGGCCGCGACAAGGCCTCATCCATTCTAGTGGGTATTTTTTTTTTTTTTTTGCTTGTAGCTTGGAAGATTGTATGAATAAATCTAGAGTTGATCAGCTTGAAATTGTTCATCACTGATTTTCTCTTTTTATCTTGCAATCTCCTATCCTTGAAAATCTTTGCTCTGTAAATATTAGTGAACCTGATGCAATTAGGCATAGGATTGAAAGCCAAGTCTTCTATCCTTTTTGCCCTGCTTATAGCAGTGTAAGCTAGACCGTTGGCAAACTCACTTTTGCTAATGTTCAAGATCACTTTATCCAGAGTCCTTCCTTGGCTTTTGTGAATGGTCATTGCATAAGCTGGCTCCAAAGGAACCATGACTCTTGTGCAAGACTGCTTGTTGCTGTACCAAGTCTTTGTGATGGGCACAATTGGCACACATCGTGGGATGTCATCACAATAGCTTGGCCCATTGTATTGGTCAAATTGAACAATAACAGCTGCTGGCAGAGAACTTGGCTTTTTTCCTCTAGTGTAGAGGATGAATTTGACTTCACCTCTGGCACCATTGGTGAGCCCAGCCTCCTTCCATGTGTTTGTTGTCAAAATGACTTGACATTTATTGGCTATTGAGATTTGAGAGGGCAAACCTTGAGCCTTGATAGAATTTGCCTTGGCGGCCTCAGCACAGTTATTTTCACTGGCTATGCTGGCAACTGGAGTGCCAATGGCTTTGATTCTCATTGAGTTGTAGTTAGTCATGTCATCTCTGAGAGCACACAACAAAATGCCATTCAAGAGGAAGTCTTGTCTTTGCTCATGAGTAAACATAGTTTCATTGTACAACTCTCTCTGCTTAAGAAACTCCCAATCTGCAATAGTGAATGATCCAGAAGCCAAGCTATCAAGACATTGCCTGAATTTCAGCTGATCATCACCCTGCTGTCTCATGATCTGATCAAAAATAATTGTCTGTGAGAACTGATTGAACAGAGTTTTGCCCATGATTTGAACATGAGGCAAGTTTTTGTTGTGTTTGTGTATAGAGCATTGTCGCCAACGCTAGGCAGCTGAGCAAAGTCACCCATGAGCACAATGGAGACCCCACCAAAGGCAGGTCCAGACTCAGCATTAAGACTTTTGCCCTTAAGCTCTTTCAGCCTAGAGTGAATACAGTACAACATATGAAGACCAAGCATTGACTTTTCATCAATGACCAAAAGTTGGACATCTTTGAAATCATCTTGCATGTTTTTCAGTGTGTCACCAGTCAAAGGGCTGATCTCTGCTCTGGTGTTCTTGATGATATCAAGCTTGAGTAAGCTGTGTATGGTTGACCCATTCACCAAGAATGCTGCTGATGCAGTAGGAGCACAGATCTTCAAAAAATTGTTGCCAGCATGACTTCTGATGAACTGTGCAAGACAATTCAGCCAAAAGCTTTTGCCACATCCAGCCCTTCCAGAAATGTTCAAGAACACTGGCGGAGTTTTGTCTAGATTTTCAACCTTTTTGATCACCCATGTAGTCATAAAATCATAGGCAATTTTTTGTTTGCTATTCAGCAGAGATGTGTCAAAATTGACATGATCAAAATTTGGCAGTTTAAAGGACTTCTTTTGAAAGTCCAGCCACTTTGTGATCTCTTTGAATGAAGCAAGAGTCATTCCAAGCTCCTTGGCATCTGAATACCAATTGTAGCCATTGTCATCAAGAATTTCATCCTCAAGAGGACAATCTGGATTTTCAGCATGCTCATCAGGGCCAGCATCATATTTGTCATTATCATGAGCACATAATTCCATCCAGTCATCTCTGGGAGCATTAGAGACCTTGGATGGATTATCAATGTAAAGTTCATCAAGCGCATTCCCCTCAATGGGTTTTTTAGGCTTGTCTTGTTCTGGCTCTTTAATTTCAAGTTGACTCTCTTGATACTCCTCCTTCACCAACCTTGGACAAAATGGACTATTCTCAACAAAGTCTTTGAGTTCCTCAGAACATGACTCAAACTGAGTGCCCACATTGTCCAAATAGCATCCAGGCTTGTCCTGGAGCAACAGATTTTTGCAAAACTCCTGATAATTGGGCTTGCTTTTTTGAACAACATATCTGTAGGTTGGTATAAAGTAAGGAAAGACATTTGCATTTGGAGAATATTTCCAACTTTTGGAGAAGTTGTTCATAAACTCTCTTAGCGAAATGTCTTTGGGATGCTTGGAGTAGGAAAATTCATCAGGGTAGTCATCACAAAGTTTGTGATAGCCAGGATGTTTATCCCTGCTCCAATAGGCTTGAGCCCAGTCATCCTCAGCAATTTCATCATCATCTGATGCAACTGTCATTTTAACTTTTTTTGACCCCTTCAAATTAGCTGGCCGAGGCCTTTTGCTATAAATCACATAGGGTAAGTTTTGAGCTATCAGAGCGCACTCATTAAGGCTCATGTCACGTTCACCTATGCTTTTAAGAAGGATCTTTTGAGCAGCACTCTTCAGAGTCTCACCATCTTTCAGCTTTTGAGCCACTGTGCATGCAAGATTTGAAAACATGTCCGATGAAGTTTCAGGCTTCATAACATATTTCATCAAGTAGCGCTGCAGTTGAGCAAAGCTTTTGATCTCTTTGTTGTCAATGTTTGCTCCATGAAGAAGAGCAATTTCTGGAATGTGACAAACAATGTTTGGGTGATTTCTGAGATGCTTTAAATCTGTATCAACATAGGCTGCCCCCTTGATAGTAGGATTTATGCTCTCATCAGAGTGACCACCCTGCTGCATTGTGACCTTTTCAAGTCCTCCATGCTTAAACTCAGAGGTTGAAAACCCAAAGATTTTCTCTGGAAAATTAAAGCGGCATGGGAACTCTCTTTTTTTACGCAGTACGCCGTCTTTGTCCTTGAAAGTGACAGTTTTGGCTCTTTTGACATCCTGGCAACTGAACATTCTACAGTGGTGTAGTAATACTCTGTTTACCAGCCGAGTGTACATGTCATATAGAGCATTTTTGTCATTGGCAATAGAAGAAAAGTCTTCTCTGAGCACATTTGACTTTGGCTTGCTGACATTTTGCCCAAAAGGGCTTGGCCATTGAACTGGGTTCAGCTCTGGATGAACAGCCTTAATACCAGCATGGAGAGAGGTAAAGTCAACCATTTTTCTCCTAGCCTTGAGAATAATCTCAATGTCCTCTTTTGCCTTCAACTTTTTTTCCTCAGTCATATCATCTTTGATTTTGGGCAAGGCCTCAAGTGCATTATCTAAGTCATCACAAGATGGACCAGAATCACACGACATCACCATATGACAATGAATGGCACCCCGATGCTGGAACTCATACCTTTGTATGTATTCTTTGCCGCCAAAAATTGGCTTTAGAACTTGCTTCCAGAAAAGCTCAATTCTCTTTTGGAAATAAGCATTGACAATGTCAACATTCTCATTGATAGCTTTTGTGCGCAAAGCATAGTCAGTTGGCTCATCAATGAAATCATTGGGGTCAGATGAGTCAGGAATTTGTTTCAAGTCTTTGACAACAGTTTTGCCTAGATAGGCATCATGGCCTGGTATCAATTCATGGAGCGAGCTCCAGTGAATGTCAGCAGCACTAAATGTCAGAAACAAGTTGAACATTTCTTGGCCTTGACTTGAGATTTTCATATCCCTGAGAAAGCTATAGCTTTTTGATATGTGTTGGCTGAAGAACTGCTGGCTACCTTTGATAGCATTGGAAAAGCAGTAAAGACTTTTCAACACTGACGTATCATTTTCTTTCAGTTTCTCCTTCAGCTGCTGCACAGTGATGTCACTTAAGACTCTTTGGCAGTACAAATTGCCAAATGTGAGTGCTTTGTGTTTTTGCAGCATGTTGACAGCCATTAATAAAAATAATGGGTCATTGGCAAATCTCCTGTCACATCTGAGGAGGTGCTGGATCCAATTGGTCATTGGTGGAGTTTTCCCAAGAACTGGCCTTGTTATATCTCCTTTGCCATCTGGAAACAGCCTAGGAAATGCCTTTGTGAAAAATCCTGGAAGATATTCACATTCAGGCTTATCACCAGTGTCAACCCAATGAAATTCCTTTTTGCCATTTTTCTCAATTTCGCTCAGTGCAGACTTGACATATGTTTCAACTTTCTCATGTTCAATTGACTCATTTACAGTTGAAGTAGGCCTAGGTAGGTCAAAGTCATTATCATGCCATGAATTGATTGCCTCCAGAAGAGCTCTATCCTCATTTAATACTGGAGTGTAATTGGTTTCCTCAACAAGTACCTCATTGGCATTGAGGGTGTTGACATTTTCAATTATTCCAGATTCATATTGTGACAACTTTTCCTCATTGATTGATATGTTGCAATAATCTGGGTTATTTTGTTTCAGCCACTCAAGAGCAACTCGAATTTTTTTGCATCTGCTTTGAACTTTTTAGAGCTCACATCACCAGCCTTTTGAAGGATGATTATGGGTAGCTCATCAATTCCCAGGGCAGAGTTTTTGCAAACTCAGTGACATTTTGTGAAAAACTGATGCAGTGGCCTTTGCAGCCTATGCCTCCACCTTGTCTTTTGTAAATGCGCAAAAATGGCTTTATGAGCTTGATGCTTGATTCCTCAACAAAGTTGAGATCTCTCAAGCAGTCAGGAATTGGACCAGGAATCATATCATTGGCTTTCGAAAAGGTAAGCACCGATTTTTCCTTATAGGACTCTTTCCTGCACCTTTCACACATGTAAAGTCCCTTGGAGAGCTTAATATTGGTATCAAACCAAGACTCTTTGCAGACATCACATGGCCTTTCTGGCTGCCAGCTTTTGAGCTCAGCATGCATTTTCAGTCCTGCTTTTATGATTGGATTGTCTTCAAAAAGATCTACAAACTTTTCACCTTTAGAGATGGCTGCCAAGGCATCAACTCTTTGGCATGTAAGTCATCTAGATCAAAATTGACCACATCCTCTTTGACAATTTTTTTGGAGTTTTTCCTTTGCCTAGCAGGAATTTCAGCTTGAGCAAGCTCTGGAGGATTGTGAGCCTCATCAGAACCAACTTTCTCATAGAAGAAAATGTAGCCTTGCATAGGCATGGAAGATTGCTGAACACACATGTCATCACATTTTATCCAACCACTTAAGGAAGGAATTGAAGCAGTGATGTGACCTGATCCAGTGGTCAAACCATGGTGCTCAATAACAGCCCTTAGAACTAACTTGGCATTAGCAATCCTCAGGCAACTGGATGGGTAAACAGGATCATTTCTCTTGTTCCCATCAAAATCAAATCTTTTCAGGCAGACAATCAACAATTCTGGAATATCAGAAAATTCCTCCTCCAGATGATGTCTTGTGGTGCAATTGCACAATTGGCAATTGTACTCATCCAAAATGCCATGCCTGTTTTTTCAAAAATGTCACTGACAGATTTGCCTTGCAAGGACTCACTCAAGAATGACATAACATCTGTTGTTGAACAATTGATGTTTAAGCACTCTGAACAGTGAAAATTTGTCAGGATTTTGAGCCTGGTCAATTCTTCCAAAGCTGGAAAATGAGGAATCAAAGATACCAAAAGCTCTGAAGGATCCATCTGTTCTGAACCAGCAAATGCTGGAGCAAAAGATGCGATCCAATTCCTGATCTGCCTTGCATTGAATTGTCCTGATGAATTCAACATTTTACCCAAGAATTGTGAAAGAGGACTGTCACTTGATTCTCTAGCAATTTGCTGAATCTTTTGCAAGCCAAGAGGGCATTCAGTGTTCCATTGAGGAAACAGAGATTTGCCCCTGGAGGATTTTCTAGCACTGCTCCCTTGAATTCAAAAGAACTTGCCATATCCTCCTTTAACTTGGCCAATGGAGAGAAAGGAGAAATTTTTGATAGTGCTTGATCAGGAACTTTTTATCTTTAACGCTGTTAAATTGTGTATCCCTTTTGAGGAAACTCCTCAACTCTCTGATGTTGTTAGAAGAAAGATTTTGGACAAATGCCACAAAATTTCCAATTTCATCACTCTCATTGCCTAGCTTTTCAATTGATTTACTCAGAAGAGCCTTCAATTCAGCTAATGGATTTTCAAGCAGGATGAAATGATCAAACAGAAATTTTTATCTCTCTTGGAGCTAAATTCTGTTGTTCTTTTCATTGTTTGCTTGATGAGCTTGATTTGCATATTTGACAATTTGCCTATAAAATCTTCCAAAGGAGATATCTCAACAGGCTCTGTATGCCGATTTTCCATTGATTGCTCCAAATGAGCTTTCAATTCAGCCAGAGGATTGTCAAATGCACTATAATGTGATATCAGAAATTGTTTGTCTCTCTTGGCACTGAATCTTGTTTTTGAATTCAATAGCTCTTTTAGCTTTTTGACAAGAGTGTTTGACATTTTGCCAATGAAATCTTCCAAAGGAGATACATCAACAGGCTCTGTATACCGATTTTCAATTGATTGCTCCAAATGAGCTTTCAATTCAGCCAGAGGATTGTCAAATGCACTGTAATGAGAGATCAAAAATTGTTTGTCTCTCTTGGCACTGAATCTTGTTTTTGAATTCAATAGCTCTTTTAGCTTTTTGACAAGAGTGTTTGACATTTTGCCAATGAAATCTTCCAAAGGAGATACATCAACAGGCTCTGTATGCTGATTTTCCATTGATTGCTCCAAATGAGCTTTCAATTCAGCCAGAGGATTGTCAAATGCACAGTAATGAGAGATCAAAAATTGTTTGTCTCTCTTGGCACTGAATCTTGTTTTTGAATTCAATAGCTCTTTTAGCTTTTTGATACGAGTGTTTGACATTTTGCCAATTAAATCTTCCAAAGGAGTTTCATCAACGAGCTCTGTATGCCGATTTTTCATTTTTTGCTCTTTATGAGCTTTCAATTCAGCCAGTGGGTTGTAAAACTCTTTAAACTAATGATTAAGCACAAATTTTTTATCTTTGCTTGATGAAAAACTGTGCTTCTTTTAAGGATATTTCTAATTATCTTTAGCTGTTGATTAGACATTTGATTAACAAATAATGAAAAATCCTTGTTTCTAAAGTCTTTATCAGGAAAATCCTTCTTAGACATAGTGAAACTTTTGTTTTGATTATTTTGGGTTAATATCCAGTAGAATCTAAAAAGAGAAAAAAAAATTAAATTCATATCAGCATAAACAAAAGACACATATTGTTGTAGGGATTTGAATTATCTTGTGGATTTTTTGTTCAGTCAGAAGCACTTAATGTTCTGTTCACATTTCTTGATTCTATTTGAGATGAACTCTTGCCACCCTAGAGATGTTGAGGATGAGTTTGCAATTGGGTGCAGCTCTAACTGGGTCACAAGTCCTCTCACAAGGCCTCTTTGATTTTCACAATTGCCGGCTAATCTGAAGCCTAAATGAGGGTGTGATCTGCAGCCAAAATGAGGTTGTCCTCCAGCCTTCCAGGATTGACCAAGGATCAGTTGGCCAGTGTGTACAGGTTCTAGAGGGTCATCAGGCATGTTGAAAATATTTTGAGGCAGCTGGTGATTTCACGAGTCAAGAAAGGAGGCATCTTCGTTTTTCACTATAGCCATCAATCTGCAGCAAAAACGAGGTTGTCCTACAGCCTTCCAGGATTGACCAAGGATCAGTTGGCCAGTGTGTACAGGTTCTAGAGGGTCATCAGGCATGGTGAAAATATTTTGAGGCAGCAGGTTATTTCACGAGTCATGAAAGGAGGCATCTTCGTTTTTCACTATAGCCATCAATCTGCAGCAAAAACGAGGTTGTCCTACAGCCTTCCAGGATTGACCAAGGATCAGTTGGCCAGTGTGTACAGGTTCTAGAGGGTCATCAGGCATGGTGAAAATATTTTGAGGCAGCTGGTTATTTCACGAGTCATGAAAGGAGGCATCTTCGTTTTTCACTATAGCCATCAATCTGCAGCAAAAACGAGGTTGTCCTACAGCCTTCCAGGATTGACCAAGGATCAGTTGGCCAGTGTGTACAGGTTCTAGAGGGTCATCAGGCATGGTGAAAATATTTTGAGGCAGCAGGTTATTTCACGAGTCATGAAAGGAGGCATCTTCGTTTTTCACTATAGCCATCAATCTGCAGCAAAAACGAGGTTGTCCTACAGCCTTCCAGGATTGACCAAGGATCAGTTGGCCAGTGTGTACAGGTTCTAGAGGGTCATCAGGCATGGTGAAAATATTTTGAGGCAGCAGGTTATTTCACGAGTCATGAAAGGAGGCATCTTCGTTTTTCACTATAGCCATCAATCTGCAGCAAAAACGAGGTTGTCCTACAGCCTTCCAGGATTGACCAAGGATCAGTTGGCCAGTGTGTACAGGTTCTAGAGGGTCATCAGGCATGGTGAAAATATTTTGAGGCAGCAGGTTATTTCACGAGTCATGAAAGGAGGCATCTTCGTTTTTCACTATAGCCATCAATCTGCAGCAAAAACGAGGTTGTCCTACAGCCTTCCAGGATTGACCAAGGATCAGTTGGCCAGTGTGTACAGGTTCTAGAGGGTCATCAGGCATGGTGAAAATATTTTGAGGCAGCAGGTTATTTCACGAGTCATGAAAGGAGGCATCTTCGTTTTTCACTATAGCCATCAATCTGCAGCAAAAACGAGGTTGTCCTACAGCCTTCCAGGATTGACCAAGGATCAGTTGGCCAGTGTGTACAGGTTCTAGAGGGTCATCAGGCATGTTGAAAATATTTTGAAGCATCTGGTGATTTCACGAGTCATGAAAGGAGGCATCTTCGTTTTTCACTATAGCCATCAATCTGCAGCAAAAACGAGGTTGTCCTACAGCCTTCCAGGATTGACCAAGGATCAGTTGGCCAGTGTGTACAGGTTCTAGAGGGTCATCAGGCATGTTGAAAATATTTTGAAGCATCTGGTGATTTCACGAGTCATGAAAGGAGGCATCTTCGTTTTTCACTATAGCCATCAATCTGCAGCAAAAATGAGGTTGTCCTCCAGCCTTCCAGGATTGACCAAGGATCAGTTGGCCAGTGTGTACAGGTTCTAGAGGGTCATCAGGCATGGTGAAAATATTTTGAGGCAGCTGGTTATTTCACGAGTCATGAAAGGAGGCATCTTCGTTTTTCACTATAGCCATCAATCTGCAGCAAAAACGAGGTTGTCCTACAGCCTTCCAGGATTGACCAAGGATCAGTTGGCCAGTGTGTACAGGTTCTAGAGGGTCATCAGGCATGGTGAAAATATTTTGAGGCAGCAGGTTATTTCACGAGTCATGAAAGGAGGCATCTTCGTTTTTCACTATAGCCATCAATCTGCAGCAAAAACGAGGTTGTCCTACAGCCTTCCAGGATTGACCAAGGATCAGTTGGCCAGTGTGTACAGGTTCTAGAGGGTCATCAGGCATGTTGAAAATATTTTGAAGCATCTGGTGATTTCACGAGTCATGAAAGGAGGCATCTTCGTTTTTCACTATAGCCATCAATCTGCAGCAAAAATGAGGTTGTCCTCCAGCCTTCAGGATTGACCAAGGATCAGTTGGCCAGTGTGTACAGGTTCTAGAGGGTCATCAGGCATGGTGAAAATATTTTGAGGCAGCTGGTTATTTCACGAGTCATGAAAGGAGGCATCTTCATTTTTCACTATAGCCATCAATCTGCAGCAAAAACGAGGTTGTCCTACAGCCTTCCAGGATTGACCAAGGATCAGTTGGCCAGTGTGTACAGGTTCTAGAGGGTCATCAGGCATGGTGAAAATATTTTGAGGCAGCAGGTTATTTCACGAGTCATGAAAGGAGGCATCTTCGTTTTTCACTATAGCCATCAATCTGCAGCAAAAACGAGGTTGTCCTACAGCCTTCCAGGATTGACCAAGGATCAGTTGGCCAGTGTGTACAGGTTCTAGAGGGTCATCAGGCATGGTGAAAATATTTTGAGGCAGCTGGTTATTTCACGAGTCATGAAAGGAGGCATCTTCGTTTTTCACTATAGCCATCAATCTGCAGCAAAAACGAGGTTGTCCTACAGCCTTCCAGGATTGACCAAGGATCAGTTGGCCAGTGTGTACAGGTTCTAGAGGGTCATCAGGCATGTTGAAAATATTTTGAAGCATCTGGTGATTTCACGAGTCATGAAAGGAGGCATCTTCGTTTTTCACTATAGCCATCAATCTGCAGCAAAAACGAGGTTGTCCTACAGCCTTCCAGGATTGACCAAGGATCAGTTGGCCAGTGTGTACAGGTTCTAGAGGGTCATCAGGCATGGTGAAAATATTTTGAGGCAGCTGGTTATTTCACGAGTCATGAAAGGAGGCATCTTCGTTTTTCACTATAGCCATCAATCTGCAGCAAAAACGAGGTTGTCCTACAGCCTTCCAGGATTGACCAAGGATCAGTTGGCCAGTGTGTACAGGTTCTAGAGGGTCATCAGGCATGGTGAAAATATTTTGAGGCAGCTGGTTATTTCACGAGTCATGAAAGGAGGCATCTTCGTTTTTCACTATAGCCATCAATCTGCAGCAAAAACGAGGTTGTCCTACAGCCTTCCAGGATTGACCAAGGATCAGTTGGCCAGTGTGTACAGGTTCTAGAGGGTCATCAGGCATGGTGAAAATATTTTGAGGCAGCTGGTGATTTCACGAGTCATGAAAGGAGGCATCTTCGTTTTTCACTATAGCCATCATTCTGCAGCAAAAAAGAGGTTGTCCTACAGCCTTCCTGGATTGACCAATTTTTCTCCATTGAGCCAGAACTGAAAATATCCTTTTTTTATTTTTCAGACAAAGAATTCAGAGTAACCTCACCTTTTTTCTTGGCGTTTATGCTCCTTATTCTGAAAATATTTTCCAGGTATTTCTAGAGTTTAGCCAATTTTCCATGGCAATACTCAGCACTGTGCTGCTTTTCCCGTCAATTTCGCCTGATTTCTGCAACTTGAGGCTCTTTTGAATCACTGCCAAATTTTCTCAGAAAGTCACGGGAATTACAGGTGTTACACCAACAGGCTGTATCGAAACCGCGCTCATTACAGCTGATGATGTTGTTTTTTTTCAGCTAACCAACTATTGATGGAACGAGCTCGAACTCGACTTGGTAACTCGAAAGCAAAACTTGGCTCAGACTGAATAAGCGTCCAACTCGGAACTCGCTCAAAATTTTTTTGGCCAAACTCGAAAAAAATTTTGGCAGCTCGTTAAAACTTAAATAAAAAAATCGGCAAAATTGATGAAAAATTGGATGAACTCGTAAGCCTCTAAATCGACTTGACCAAGCTCGTTTTCCATTAAAGGCAACTCGAACTCGCTCGGAAAAATTTTCAGGCCAAAAACAACAACTTTTGCAACCACAATTTTTCAGGCCAAAAACGATAACAATTTTTCAGGCTATTTAAAAAACAACCACTTTTCCGACCACATACACAAAAACGGCCGAATGTCACACAATCTACGCATAAAAAGTCCTTTTTTTGTCTGCAAAGTCTTTTTTTGTTGTAAAAAATATGTCACTTAGGAAAAGGTTTACAGGAAAAATCGGAATTTTGATTTTGATGTCGCATATCTGAGCAAAAAAGTAGCCCACCCCCCAATTACTATGTAATGGCAGGCCGTATGTTTATTGGCAGGCCTACGGCCTTCCATTAAAATTTCATGTTAATTGGCAGGCCTACAGCCTACTCTAATGTGCTCAATAAAGTAGCAGAAAAAATTTAATTATGTTAGGTGTCTCAGGTGGCTCAATGGTAGAGTGTCTGGCTGCGGATCAGACTGTACCAGGTTCGAATCCTGCCCAGGTCAGAGAATTTTTTCCATTTTTCTGGATCACAATTTACTTCCTGGTCGATATCCTGGTACGGTTTCCTGGTACGGCTTCCTGGTACAGTTTCCTGTCTGGAAATTGGATCGCGACATAGGTCACAGCGAAATGTGGGGGGCGGGCCTTCGGCCCGCCCCCCAATTATGACATTTACCTGTGCAAGCTTCATTTCTGGTGTTCCTCATATGACGGTTACTGGGACATGGCGTCCTAATAGCGCTACATAAAAAATGCGATCTTGGGCTATTGGGACGGGCTATTGGGACATTTTCTAAAAACGTGTTTTTCTGGCTATTTGGACCCCCCTGATTAATTTAAACCTAAAACTAAAATGTCCCAATAGTGTCATGAAAATTGCAAAAAATGCACATGCTCTATTTTTAATTTTTGATTATCACGCAACCTTTCCCACTAAAACGTGTGCATTTGTCCCAATAAAGCATGTGCATTTTTGAAAATGAACATGAATTATTAGGACTTAATGTAGACTCATGAAAATAAGTAAAATTAAGTATTAAGGATAAAAAGGGACAAAGAAGCTCACTAAAACATAGGTTTATTGTTTAAAAAGTCTTGAAGCTTCATAATAACTGGAATTTTTAAAATGTCCCAACAAGGCGTGTGCATTATTTGCCTTGAACAAGTGACTCAAGCTATACAGCTGACATAGCAGAAATGACACAAATAATACTCAGTAACTTTTTGTGACTTATTGGACCATCTTTGAACATAATGTCAAGTCCACATAAGGCAAAAAGGCTCTTTGAAAGAATGTCCCAACAAAGAGTGTGCATTTTCCTACTTGGCCATGATTCTGGAACATGAGTCAAGTTTGCCTAAATGACTCAAATTGAAGACTTTGACTATCTATGACTCGTTTTATGAGTCAGGAACCATTTTGGACCATGTTTGGACCTAATGTCAAGTTCACTTGAGGCAAAAAGGCTCTTTGAAAGAATGTCCCAACAAAGCGTGTGCATTTTCCTACTTGGCCAAGCAACCAACTCAAACGTCAGAATTGATTCTTGGACTTGAGTCAAGTTTACAGAAATGACTCAAATTAAAGCTTTGACCATCTATTACTCATTTCATGACTCAGGGACCATTTTGGACCATGTTTGGACCTAATGTCAAGTCCACTGGAGGAAAAAAGGCTCTTTGAAAGAATGTCCCAACAAAGCGTGTGCATTTTCCTACATGGTCAAGTTAGCAACTCAAACTTCAGAATTGATTCTTGGACTTGAGTCAAGTTTACAGAAATTACTCAAATTGAAGACTTTGACCATCTATTACTCATTTCATGACTCAGGGACCATTTTGAACCATCTTTAAACGTAACGTCAAGTCCACTTGAGGCCAAAAGGTTCTTTGAAAGAATGTCCCAACAAAGTGTGTGCATTTTCCTACTTGGCCAAGCAACCAACTCAAACGTCAGAATTGATTCTTGGACTTGAGTCAAGTTTACAGAAATGACTCAAATTGAAGACTTGGATCATCCATGACTCATTTTATGACTCAGGGACCAATTTGGACCATCTTTAAACGTAACGTCAAGTCCACTTGAGGCAAAAAGGCTCTTTGAAAGAATGTCCCAACAAAGCCTGTTTATTTTCCTACTTTGCCAAGCTAGCAGCTCAAACTTTAGAAATGACTCTGGAACATGAGTCAAGTTTGCCTAAATGACTCAAATTGAAGACTTTGACTATCTATGACTCATTTTATGACTCAGGGACCATTTTGGACCATCTTTGAACATAATGTCAAGTCCACTTGAGGCAAAAAGGCTCTTTGAAAGAATGTCCCAACAAGGAGTGTGCATTTTCCTACTTGGCCAAGAAACCAACTCAAACTTGAGAAAAGATTCTTGGACTTGAGTCAAGTTTACAGAAATGACTCAAATTGAAGACTTTGACTATCTATGACTCATTTTATGACTCAGGGACCATTTTGGACCGTGTTTGGACCTAATGTCAAGTCCACTTGAGGCAAAAAGGTTCTTTGAAAGAATGTCCCAACAAAGAGTGTGCATTTTCCTACTTGGCCAAGAAACCAACTGAAACTTGAGAAAAGATTCTTGGACTTGAGTCAAGTTTACAGAAATGATTCAAATTGAAGACTTTGACCATCTATGACTCATTTTATTACCCAGGGACCATTTTGGACCGTGTTTGGACCTAATGTCAAGTCCACTTGAGGCAAAAAGGCTCTTTGAAAGAATGTCCCAACAAAGAGTGTGCATTTTCCTACTTGGCCAAGTTAGCAGCTCAAACTTTAGAAATGACTCTGGAACATGAGTCAAGTTTGCCTAAATGACTCAAATTGAAGACTTTGACTATCTATGACTCGTTTTATGACTCAGGAACCATTTTGAACCATGTTTGGACCTAATGTCAAGTTCACTTGAGGCAAAAAGGCTCTTTGAAAGAATGTCCCAACAAAGCCTGTTTATTTTCCTACTTTGCCAAGCTAGCAGCTCAAACTTTAGAAATGACTCTGGAACATGAGTCAAGTTTGCCTAAATGACTCAAATTGAAGACTTCGACTATCTATGACTCGTTTTATGACTCAGGAACCATTTTGGACCATCTTAGAACATAATGTCAAGTTCACTTGAGGCAAAAAGGCTCTTTGAAAGAATGTCCCAACAAAGCGTGTGCATTTTCCTACTTGGCCAAGCAACCAACTTAAACGTCAGAATTGATTCTTGGACTTGAGTCAAGTTTACAGAAATTACTCAAATTAAAGCTTTGACTATCTATGACTCGTTTTATGAGTCAGGAACCATTTTGGACCATGTTTGGACCTAATGTCAAGTTCACTTGAGGCAAAAAGGCTCTTTGAAAGAATGTCCCAACAAAGCGTGTGCATTTTCCTACTTGGCCAAGCAACCAACTCAAACGTCAGAATTGATTCTTGGACTTGAGTCAAGTTTACAGAAATGACTCAAATTAAAGCTTTGACCATCTATTACTCATTTCATGACTCAGGGACCATTTTGGACCATGTTTGGACCTAATGTCAAGTCCACTGGAGGAAAAAAGGCTCTTTGAAAGAATGTCCCAACAAAGCGTGTGCATTTTCCTACATGGTCAAGTTAGCAACTCAAACTTCAGAATTGATTCTTGGACTTGAGTCAAGTTTACAGAAATTACTCAAATTGAAGACTTTGACCATCTATTACTCATTTCATGACTCAGGGACCATTTTGAACCATCTTTAAACGTAACGTCAAGTCCACTTGAGGCCAAAAGGTTCTTTGAAAGAATGTCCCAACAAAGTGTGTGCATTTTCCTACTTGGCCAAGCAACCAACTCAAACGTCAGAATTGATTCTTGGACTTGAGTCAAGTTTACAGAAATGACTCAAATTGAAGACTTGGATCATCCATGACTCATTTTATGACTCAGGGACCAATTTGGACCATCTTTAAACGTAACGTCAAGTCCACTTGAGGCAAAAAGGCTCTTTGAAAGAATGTCCCAACAAAGCGTGTGCATTTTCCTACTTGGCCAAGCAACCAACTCAAACGTCAGAATTGATTCTTGGACTTGAGTCAAGTTTACAGAAATGACTCAAATTGAAGACTTGGATCATCCGTGACTCAGGGACCATTTTGGACCATGTTTGGACCTAATGTCAATTCCACTTGAGGCAAAAAGGTTCTTTGAAAGAATGTCCCAACAAAGCGTGTGCATTTTTCTTCTTGGTCAAACTTCAGAATTGATTCTTGGACTTGAGTCAAGAATACAGAAATGACTCAAATTGAAGACTTGGATCATCCATGACTCATTTCATGACTCAGGGACCATTATGGATCATATTTTAACATTGATTGACTTTGAGCTCGCAAGAGCGAAAACTTAGGCATAGCGTAATAGTACTAATAGACTGTAAAGAAAACTCGAAATTCTTGACAAGGCCGATTTTGAAGATAAATGTCCGTTTAGGCTGATAATTTGAGGCAATTGGACTCTAAATGTGAGGCAAAGTCTAACTTTTGACTCACTTTGAGCTCGCAAGAGCGAAAACTTGCCCATCGCGTAATAGTACTAATAAACTGCAAAGAAAACTCGAAATTCTTGACAAGGCCGATTTTGAGCCAAAATGTCAGTTTGGGCTGATATTTTGAGGCAGCTTGACTCAAAATGTGAGGCAAAGTTGAACTTTTGATTCACTTTGAGTTCGCAAGAGCGAAAACTTACGCATCGCTTAATACTAATAATAAAATGCTAAGAAAACGCGAAATTCCTGACAAGGTCAAATTTGAGTCAAAATGTCATTACTTGCTGATAATTTGAGGAGAATTAATGGACTCTAAAAGTCAGGCAAAGCCTAACTTTTGACACATTATTGGTTCGCAAGAGCGAAAACTTACGCATCACGTAATGCTGCTAATAAACTACAAAGAAAACTCGAAATTCTTGATAAGGTCACATTTGAGTCAAAATGTCAGTAGTGGCTGATTATTTGAGGCATCTGGACCCTAAATGTGAGGCAAAGTCAAAATTTGAATAATTTTTGACAATGCGTGAGCCAAAACTTGCGCATTGCGTAATGCAGCAAATAAACTACAAAGAAAATTCGAAATTCTTGATAAGGTCAAATTTGAGTCAAAATGTCAGTTGTTGCTGATTATTTGAGGCATCTGGACTCAAAATGTGAGGCAAAGTCAAACTTTGACTTATTTTTGACAATGCGAGAGCCAAAACTTGCGCATCTCGTAACACTGCTAATAAACTACAAAGAAAACTCGAAATTCCAGATAAGGCCAATTTTGAGTCAAAATGTCACTAGTGGCTGATAAGTTGAGGCAATTGAACTCTAAATGTGAGGCAAAGGCAAACTTTTGACACATGACTGATTCGCAAGAGCGGAAACTTGCGCATCGTGTAGTGCTGCTAATAAACTGCTAAGACAACACGAAATTCCTGATGAGGTCAAATTTGAGTCAAAATGTCAGTAGTGGCTGATTATTTGAGGCATCTGGACTCAAAATGTGAGGCAAAGTCAAACTCTGACTTATTTTTGACAATGCGAGAGCCAAAACTTGCGCATCGCGTAACACTGCTAATAAACTGCTAAGACAACACGAAATTACTGATAAGGTCAAATTTGAGTCAAAATGTCATTACTTGCTGATAATTTGATGCAAATGGACTCTAAATGTGAGGCAAAGTCAAACTTTTGACACATGATTGGTTCGCAAGAGCGGAAACATGCGCAGTCAAATTCAAATTTTTGACACATTATTGGTTCGCAAGAGCAAAAACTTACGCATCGCGTAATGCTGCTAAGAGACTGCAAAGAAAGCACGAAATTCCAGATATGGTCAAATTTGAGTCAAAATGTCAGTTGTGGCTGATAATTTGAGGCAACTAGACTGTAAATGTGGGGCAAAGTCAAACTTTTAACCCCATATTGTGGGGATTTGTTGAGGTAATTAAATGATTGGCTATTTTTGGCTCCTCCTTAATTTCTATAGCTTCTCTTATTGGTACAAATGCACACTTTTTATTGGGACAAAAGCACACTTTTTATTGGGACAAAAGCACACTTTTTATTGGGGCAAAAGCACACTTTTAACTGGGAGAAAAGCACAGTTCAGTGATATTCAGCTCCTTTAATTTTGTTGGCCCAAAGTCTGCTGGCCCAAAGTCTACTGGTCCAAAGTGTATTGGCCCAAAACTTGCGCATCGCGTAATTCTACTAATGTACTGCTAAGAAAACGCGAAATTCCTGATAAGGCCAATTTTGAGTCAAAATGTCATTAGTGACTGATAATTTGAGGCAATTGGACCCAAAATGTGAGGCAAAGTCAAACTTTTGACTCATGATTGGGTTGCAAGAGCGAAAACTTGCGCATCGCGTAATTAACTGCTAAGGAAACTCGGAATTCTTGATAGGGTCAAATTTGAGTCAAAATGTCAGTTGTGGCTGATAATTTGAGGCAGCTTGACTTCTAGTGTGAGGCAAAGTAAATCGTTTTACCCCATATTGTGGGGATTTGTTGAGGTAATTAAATGATTGGCTATTTATGGCTCCTCCTTAATTTCTATAGCTTTTCTTATTGGGACAAAAGCACACTTTTTATTGGGACAAAAGCACACTTTTTATTGGGACAAAAGCACACTTTTTATTGGGACAAAAGCACTCTTTCTATTGGGAGAAAAGCACTCTTTCTATTGGGACAAAAATGCACAGTTCAGTGATATTCAGCTCCTTTAAGCTTGTTTGTCCAAAGTCTACTGGCCCAAAGTCTACTGGCCCAAAGTCTACTGGCCCAAAGTCTACTGGCCCAAAGTCTACTGGCCCAAAGTCTACTGGCCCAAAGTCTACTGGCCCAAAGTCTACTGGCCCAAAGTCTACTGGCCCAAAGTCTACTGGCACCAAAGTCTACTGGCACCAAAGTCTACTGGCCCAAAGTCTACTGGCCCAAAGTCTACTGGCCCAAAGTCTACTGGCCACTGGCCCAAAGTGTTAATTTTTGTCACAATAGTGCATGTTCATTTCAGTCCCAATAGCATTTTATAATGTTGGTCTCAATAGTGCATGTGGATTGATGTCCCACTAGCAATTTGCACATTTTTGTCCCAATAGTGCATGTTCATATATGTCCCAATAGCAATTTGCACATTTTTGTCCCAACAGTGCATGTGGATTGATGTCCCAATAGCAATTTGCACATGCTCATGTCCCAATAAAACATGAAAAAAATGAAGGCCTTGGATTTTTATGAAATTTGGCCCAGAGGGGCCTGAAGGCCTATATTTTATGAAAAAAATTTAAAAAGTTGATATTTCTAGGCCTAAGGGCCTTAAAATTGATCGTGTTCATTCGGGTCCCAATAGCCCGGGTGTGCAATTCTATGTCCCAGTAACGTTATATATACCGCGCATATAGGAGACACAAACAGAGTCTATTTTATTGGCACAGCTAATCCAGATGTATTACACTCACATCTGTTTGAATACCGATTTGATACTGACTCTTATTCAGTGGTGAAGTCTCGAGCTGGTGAAAGAGTAAGTTCTCAGGGATGCACTGGTTACAAAGATGGCATGGGGAATAGGTATTTTGTCACTGTCGGTGACTTCCTTAAAAATACAGTGGAATTGTTCAACTTTACCTCAAACACTTGGACTAATTTGCCTGACTACCCATTAACAATCAGAACTGCAAGGGTGCTGGAAGATCAAGGCTATTTGTATGTTTTTGGGGGAAAGGACACAAATATGGATTTTTACATGAAAATTTTGAAGTTGAACTTGAGCAACCCTACCAAGGATGGATGGGTGCTACATAAAGTTTTGCCTCAGGGTATATTTAAAAAAGAATCTTATGTTATACCCTACCATTGATTCTGATCAGAATAAATACACATTTGGCCTGATACATCAAAGCCACTTCTTTTTGCGCTGATGCCTCTTATCATAATGGTTGTACTTAAATCAACTATGCACCAATCAAAAGCAAATTAAGGTTTCAAGGCTTCCATTCATGGCAATTGGATCACTGAAGCCCAAGTAGGTTTTTGTGGTAAAGGACTCAAAGGGGGATTTTTTAATGGGTGTTTTGAATTTAGACTTTACCAACTCAACAAACCATGGATAGACATGACATGAAGTTTTGCCTCATGGCATATTGAGAAAAAAAAATTAGGTCATACCCTATCATTGATCGTAACCAGAAGTTCAGTCAGTTTGTCCAGCAAAATGCAGTTATGAAAAGTTGCCAAAGCTTTTCAAAGAATTATGACTCACTGGATTATTGTAGAACAATTGATCGAGTTACTATAGAGCTCAATGTCCTGCCAAATATTAGCAAGTATTGGAGGAACTTTTATCAAAATAATTGCAACCATAAACTTAAGTCATTCTTGCTTAAAAGGTTTCAGTTCTGATCTAACCTTGATAAGGAAAAGATCCGTTTTTGTGATCATTTCAATCCAGGTTAATGTTTAGCCTATTTACTGTTAAATATTACTAATGCAAGCCCTTCAACAAGCACAATTTTTAAGCCATTCCAGCTACATTGAAAAGAGAATTTTCACTATGGTTGGATGTCTACTATTTTTTTGGAATATTCATGCCCCCATGGCATTTAAAATGTCCCAAAAATCATTCAAAGGTGGAGATTTTTTCGAGACATCCTCCATGGAGTTGGTACAATTTGGACAAAATTTGTAAGACCTTTACCTTATCAGACACAATTAAGTAAAATCTTGTATTGATTTTTTAGGGACTTTCAAAAGTGCACATTTGCATGTCTTCAAAGGCAAACCTGCAATGGATTCATGTACAATGATACTTGTTTCTTGACCAACAAGCATGCAGTGAGAACCTCTGCAGGATCAATGAAAAAAACTAGGTAAAGGCGTCCATAAATGGACAGCGGGGGGCGGGCCTACGGTTTCGAGTGAAAGTAGATTTCTGATGAGTTTGTTTCACCATAATTGTAAATTATGCTGTTGCACCAAATAAACTGGACAAATAAGCCAAAGGCGTAAAGTCACTAGATTCCATGCGCCATCTAGCCCGGCAGCTTTGCCCAGTACATTTGACATGGCTGCGCTACATAGGCGATCAAAAATGGGCTATTTTTTGGCTTTTGGTGCACTAATACTAAAAGCTGTATT
Source organism: Paracyclopina nana (assembly GCA_019096065.1). Classification (NCBI taxonomy): domain Eukaryota; kingdom Metazoa; phylum Arthropoda; class Copepoda; order Cyclopoida; family Cyclopettidae; genus Paracyclopina; species Paracyclopina nana. The sequence goes on along the minus strand of JAGUCH010000002.1, from coordinate 17,158,876 downwards.
AATATGACATATTCTATGGATAAAATGGCACCCTTTCGAGCCATAAAACCCTATGCAACTCACGCAAATTTCCAAGCTTTTCATGGTTGAAACAAAAATTTTCTAGCCTGGCTCCGCCGATCAGCCAATCAAATTGCCGCTCGTGATCACGTGACAATTTTCGCGCGCGACAGTTTTCTCAAATATACTTGCCCTAAAAGCGCCATCTAGCGAAAAAGTTTGTCCCTCCAATGGCTTATTGGCCACAGATTACATGGTTTTGATGACTCAATTGGAATTATCTATACACTATATATTTTTGAAGATTACTATTTTCTTTTCAATTAAGGAGCTAAAATTAAGAAATTGCATTTTTAGCCTTCGTATTCATTGATGATGAAATAAATACCTTTTGCTGAATGAGTTTACTTTTCTTACTGTTTATTTAACTGATTATCAAAAGAGAAGGCAAAATCCATAGATAAAAAAAAAAAAAATTTCCACTCTTGAGCCTTGATCCACTACCCTCCTATGTCTTAGTCGGCCACTCTATCAACTGAGCCATGGAGGTTATTAACAAGATTATATGTTTCACTTTTTATTAAGTTTGGTACTATTTCTCAGCAACTTGACATTGGCATGCCAGGTCAGAGCAAGCCAAGCAGCACATCAGCATTGGCCTCAACCAGATAAGCCAACTGTCCATGCCACATTTGTTGGTGCCAGTTAGGCTTAGCTGGCAAAAAGGAAATGACCCTGATCGTTACATAGTGAATTGGAGTTGTGAATTTCCTTAAAATATCTTTTGTGATAAAAAATCTGTACTCTTTCAAAAATGCCTTTTCCATTTGTTTGTAGAAGTTGGTTTTACTCATCTACTCATTTATTAACTATGAGAATACAAATGAAGTATTTTATTACTGTAAATATTCCACTAAAAAATTGCTGCTACTGGCTTGTTCTTTGGTCCATGTTGATGAGCGCATGTGCTAACCATTCTGGTCAGCTTTTCCACATTATTAATCAAGATGGCAAAGAAGAAGGCAGGAGCAGCAAGAGGAGGGAAGAGGGCTACCAGGGCTAATGCCCAGCCTAAAGAGGAGGTAATGGAGGTGGAGGTGGCAGTGACACCTCCAGAGCCCCAGATCAGCCAGGAAGCCACCACAAGTCATGAGGATGGCCTTGTTCAGATGGCTAAAAACATGAACATTTCTGAAAATGTCATGAACAAGGCCATCCAAAGGGCAAAGGCGAGGCAAGAAAGGTAATGTAATTTAATTTTCCATTTTTTCAAATCTTCAAAAAAATTTGTTCTGCTTCAGAAATCGAAAAAGAAATTTGGCCCAAAAAATGGCCAATAAGGCCATGAGGGAGGCTGCCAAAGAAGCCAAAATGGCAGCTGCAGCAACAGCAGCCTCCAACTCTGCCACATGGGAGGCCACAGAGGCTCCTGCTCCAGCAGCCCCTGACAAAGGTGCTGGAGGTCGCAGAAGCAATGGAGGTCCTAGAGGGCATGCAGGTTGGAGAGGCCGTGGAAATCAAGGAGGCCGTGGAAATCGAGGAGGCCTGGGAAATCGTGGAGGCCGTGGAGGTCGCGGAGGCAATAGAGGTCGTGGAAGCAATGGAGGTGGTGGCCACCAGCACCAGTGCTGTGGTGGTTGCCATGCAGGCCAGCAGCAACAACAACAACCGCTGCAGCAGCAACAACAACAACAATTGGCTGCCCCCCTTTTGCCTATGCAGGCTCAGCCCAATTTGATGGCCAACGTCCAGGCCCAGCAACTGGCCCTGAGGCTGCAGCTGCAAGCAGCAGCTGCAGCACCTTTTTTGCTGTGGCCCTCGCTTTAATAAAATGGCAAACAAAAATAATTTCAGTAGTTTTTGTCTATTTTTATTAAGCTTCTTCATCTTCGTCTTCTCACAACTTCTCACAAGTTAATCCAGATGACCCGGTGAATTTTGGCTAGTTTATCACAAAAAATTGGGTTTATTTTCCATGGGACAGTAGCTCAAAAAGTCATTGCCATGTGCATTAAAAATTAGTTCAAGAATGTTCAGAATGAACCAAAAAGGTGGATGATGTTTGTAAAGAAGCCACTAGGCCGCGACAAGGCCTCATCCATACTAGTGGGTATTTTTTTTTTTTTTTGCTTGTAGCTTGGAAGATTGTATGAATAAATCTATAGTTGATCAGCTTGAAATTGTTCATCATTGATTTTCTCTTTTGTATCTTGCAATCTCCTATCCTTGAAAATCTTTGCTCTGTAAATATTAGTGAACCTGATGCAATTAGGCATAGGATTGAAAGCCAAGTCTTCTATCCTTTTTGCCCTGCTTATAGCAGTGTAAGCTAGACCGTTGGCAAACTCACTTTTGCTAATGTTCAAGATCACTTTATCCAGAGTCCTTCCTTGGCTTTTGTGAATGGTCATTGCATAAGCTGGCTCCAAAGGAACCATGACCCTTGTGCACAACTGCTTGTTGCTGTACCAAGTCTTTGTGATGGGCACAATTGGCACACATCGAGGGATGTCATCACAATAGCTTGGCCCATTGTATTGGTCAAATTGAACGATAACAGCTGCTGGCAGAGAACTTGGCTTTTTCCCTCTAGTGTAGAGGATGAATTTGACTTCACCTCTGGCACCATTGGTGAGCCCAGCCTCCTTCCATGTGTTTGTTGTCAAAATGACTTGACATTTATTGGCTATTGAGATTTGAGAGGGCAAACCTTGAGCCTTGATTGAATTTGCCTTGGCGGCCTCAGCACAGTTATTTTCACTGGCTATGCTGGCAACTGGAGTGCCAATGGCTTTGATTCTCATTGAGTTGTAGTTAGTCATGTCATCTCTGAGAGCACACAGCAAAATGCCATTCAAGAGGAAGTCTTGTCTTTGCTCATGAGTAAACATAGTTTCATTGTACAACTCTCTCTGCTTAAGAAACTCCCAATCTGCAATAGTGAATGATCCCGAAGCCAAGCTATCAAGACATTGCCTGAATTTCAGCTGATCATCACCCTGCTGTCTCATGATCTGATCAAAAATGATTGTCTGTGAGAACTGATTGAACAGAGTTTTGCCCATGATTTGAACATGAGGCAAGTTTTTTGTTGTGTTTGTGTATAGAGCATTGTCGCCAACGCTAGGCAGCTGAGCAAAGTCACCCATGAGCACAATGGAGACCCCACCAAAGGCAGGTCCAGACTCAGCATTAAGACTTTTGCCCTTAAGCTCTTTCAGCCTAGAGTGAATACAGTACAACATATGAAGACCAAGCATTGACTTTTCATCAATGACCAAAAGTTGGACATCTTTGAAATCATCTTGCATGTTTTTCAGCGTGTCACCAGTCAAGGGGCTGATCTCTGCTCTGGTGTTCTTGATGATATCAAGCTTGAGTAAGCTGTGTATGGTTGACCCATTCACCAAGAATGCTGCTGATGCAGTAGGAGCACAGATCTTCAAAAAATTGTTGCCAGCATGACTTCTGATGAACTGTGCAAGACAATTCAGCCAAAAGCTTTTGCCACATCCAGCCCTGCCTGAAATGTTCAAGAACACTGGTGGAGTTTTGTCTGGATTTTCAACTTTTTTGATCACCCATGCAGTCATGAAATCATAGGCCATTTTTTGTTTGCTATTCAGCAGAGATGTGTCAAAATTGACATGATCAAAATTTGGCAGTTTAAAGGACTTCTTTTGAAAGTCCAGCCACTTTGTGATCTCTTTGAATGAAGCAAGAGTCATTCCAAGCTCCTTGGCATCAGAATACCAATTGTAGCCATTGTCATCCAGAATTTCATCCTCAAGAGGACAATCTGGATTTTCAGCATGCTCATCAGGGCCAGCATCATATTTGTCATTATCATGAGCACATAATTCCATCCAGTCATCTCTGGGAGCATTAGAGACCTTGGATGGATTTTCAATGTAAAGCTCATCAAGCGCATTCCCCTCAATGGGTTTTTTAGGCTTGTCTTTTTCTGGCTCTTTAATTTCAAATTGACTCTCTTGATACTCCTCCTTCACCAACCTTGGACAAAATGGACTATTCTCAACAAAGTCTTTGAGTTCCTCAGAACATGACTCAAACTGAGTGCCCACATTGTCCAAATAGCATCCAGGCTTGTCCTGGAGCAACAGATTTTTGCAAAACTCCTGATAATTGGGCTTGCTTTTTTGAACAACATATCTGTAGGTTGGTATAAAGTAAGGAAAGACATTTGCATTTGGAGAATATTTCCAACTTTTGGAGAAGTTGTTCATAAACTCTCTTAGCGAAATGTCTTTGGGATGCTTGGAGTAGGAAAATTCATCAGGGTAGTCATCACAAAGTTTGTGATAGCCAGGATGTTTATCCCTGCTCCAATAGGCTTGAGCCCAGTCATCCTCAGCAATTTCATCATCATCTGATGCAACTGTCATTTTAACTTTTTTTGACCCCTTCAAATTAGCTGGCCGAGGCCTTTTGCTATAAATCACATAGGGTAAGTTTTGAGCTATCAGAGCGCACTCATTAAGGCTCATGTCACGTTCACCTATGCTTTTAAGAAGGATCTTTTGAGCAGCACTCTTCAGAGTCTCGCCATCTTTCAGCTTTTGAGCCACTGTGCATGCAAGATTTGAAAACATGTCCGATGAAGTTTCAGGCTTCATAACATATTTCATCAAGTAGCGCTGCAGTTGAGCAAAGCTTTTGATCTCTTTGTTGTCAATGTTTGCTCCATGAAGAAGAGCAATTTCTGGAATGTGACAAACAATGTTTGGGTGATTTCTGAGATGCTTTAAATCTGTATCAACATAGGCTGCCCCCTTGATAGTAGGATTTATGCTCTCATCAGAGTGACCACCCTGCTGCATTGTGACCTTTTCAAGTCCTCCATGCTTAAACTCAGAGGTTGAAAACCCAAAGATTTTCTCTGGAAAATTAAAGCGGCATGGGAACTCTCTTTTTTTACGCAGTACGCCGTCCTTGTCCTTGAAAGTGACAGTTTTGGCTCTTTTGACATCCTGGCAACTGAACATTCTACAGTGGTGTAGTAATACTCTGTTTACCAGCCGAGTGTACATGTCATATAGAGCATTTTTGTCATTGGCAATAGAAGAAAAGTCTTCTCTGAGCACATTTGACTTTGGCTTGCTGACATTTTGCCCAAAAGGGCTTGGCCATTGAACTGGGTTCAGCTCTGGATGAACAGCCTTAATACCAGCATGGAGAGAGGTAAAGTCAACCATTTTTCTCCTAGCCTTGAGAATAATCTCAATGTCCTCTTTTGCCTTCAACTTTTTTTCCTCAGTCATATCATCTTTGATTTTGGGCAAGGCCTCAAGTGCATTATCTAAGTCATCACAAGATGGACCAGAATCACACGACATCACCATATGACAATGAATGGCACCCCGATGCTGGAACTCATACCTTTGTATGTATTCTTTGCCGCCAAAAATTGGCTTTAGAACATGCTTCCAGAAAAGCTCAATTCTCTTTTGGAAATAAGCATTGACAATGTCAACATTTTCATTGATAGCTTTTGTGCGCAAAGCATAGTCAGTTGGCTCATCAATGAAATCATTGGGGTCAGATGAGTCAGGAATTTGTTTCAAGTCTTTGACTACAGTTTTGCCTAGATAGGCATCATGGCCTGGTATCAATTCATGGAGCGAGCTCCAGTGAATGTCAGCAGCACTAAATGTCAGAAACAAGTTGAACATTTCTTGGCCTTGACTTGAGATTTTCATATCCCTGAGAAAGCTATAGCTTTTTGATATGTGTTGGCTGAAAAACTGCTGGCTACCTTTGATAGCATTGGAAAAACAGTAAAGACTTTTCAACACTGATGTATCATTTTCTTTCAGTTTCTCCTTCAGCTGCTGCACAGTGATGTCACTTAAGACTCTTTGGCAGTACAAATTGCCAAATGTGAGTGCTTTGTGTTTTTGCAGCATGTTGACAGCCATTAATAAGAATAATGGATCATTGGCAAATCTCCTGTCACATCTGAGGAGGTGCTGGATCCAATTGGTCATTGGTGGAGTTTTCCCAAGAACTGGCCTTGTGATATCTCCTTTGCCATCTGGAAACAGCCTAGGAAACGCCTTTGTGAAAAATCCAGGAAGGTATTCACATTCAGGCTTATCACCAGTGTCAACCCAGTGAAATTCCTTTTTGCCATTTTTCTCAATTTCGCTTAGTGCAGACTTGACATATGTTTCAACTTTCTCATGTTCAATTGACTCATTTACAGTTGAAGTAGGCCTAGGTAGGTCAAAGTCATTATCATGCCAGGAATTGATTGCCTCCAGAAGAGCTCGGTCCTCATTTAATACTGGAGTGTAATTGGTTTCCTCAACAAGTACCTCATTGGCATTGAGGGTGTTGACATTTTCAATTATTCCAGATTCATATTGTGACAACTTTTCCTCATTGATTGAGATGTTGCAATAATCTGGGTTATTTTGCTTCAGCCACTCAAGAGCAACTCGAATTTTTTTGCATCTGCTTTGAACTTTTTAGAGCTCACATCACCAGCCTTTTGAAGGATGATTATGGGTAGCTCATCAATTCCCAGGGCAGAGTTTTTGCAAACTCAGTCACATTTTGTGAAAAACTGATGCAGTGGCCTTTGCAGCCTATTCCTCCACCTTGTCTTTTGTAAATGCGCAAAAATGGCTTTATGAGCTTGATGCTTGATTCCTCAACAAAGTTGAGATCTCTCAAGCAGTCAGGAATTGGACCAGGAATCATGTCATTGGCTTCCGAAAAGGTAAGCACTGATTTTTCCTTATAGGACTCTTTCCTGCACCTTTCACACATGTAAAGTCCCTTGGAGAGCTTAATATTGGTATCAAACCAAGACTCTTTGCAGACATCACATGGCCTTTCTGGCTGCCAGCTTTTCAGCTCAGCATGCATTTTCAGCCCAGCCTTTATGATTGGATTGTCTTCAAAAGATCTACAAACTTTTCACCTTTAGAGATGGCTGCCAGGGCATCAACTCTTTGGCATGTAAGTCATCAAGATCAAAATTGACCACATCCTCTTTGACAACTTTTTAGAGCTTTTCCTTTGCCTAGTTGGAATTTCAGCTTGAGCAAGATCTGGAGGATTGTGAGCCTCATCAGAACCCACTTTCTCATAGAAGAAAATGTAGCCTTGCATAGGCATGGAAGATTGCTGAACACACATGTCATCACACTTTATCCAACCACTTAAGGAAGGAATTGAAGTAGTGATGTGACCTGATCCAGTGGTCAAACCATGGTGCTCAATAACAGCCCTTAGAACTAACTTGGCATTAGCAATCCTCAGGCAACTGGATGGGTAAACAGGATCATTTCTCTTGTTCCCATCAAAATCGAATCTTTTCAGGCAGACTATCAACAATTCTGGAATATCAGAAAATTCTTCCTCCAGATGATGTCTTGTGGTGCAATTGCACAATTGGCAATTGTACTCATCCAAAATGCCATGCCTGTTTTTTTCAAAAATGTCACTGACAGATTTGCCTTGCAAGGACTCACTCAAGAATGACATAACATCTGTCGTGGAACAATTGATGTTTAAGCACTCTGAACAGTGAAAATTTGTCAGGATTTTGAGTTTGGTTAATTCTTCCAAAGCTGGAAACTGAGGAATCAAAGATACCAAAAGCTCTGAAGGATCCATTTGTTCTGAACCAGCAAATGCTGGAGCAAAAGATGCGATCCAATTCCTGATCAGCCTTGCATTTAATTGTCCTGATGGATTCAACATTTTGCACAAGAATTTTGACAGAGGACTGTCACTTGGCTCTCTGGCAATTTGCTGAATCTTTTGCATGCCAAGAGGGCATTCAGTGTTCCATTGAGGAAACAGAGATTTGCCCCTGGAGGATTTTCTAGCACTGCTCCCTTGAATTCAAAAGAACTTGCCATATCCTCCTTTAACTTGACCAATGGAGAGAAAGGAGAAATTTTTGATAGTGCTTGATCAGGAACTTTTTATCTTTGGCACAGTCAAATTTTGTATTCCTATTCAGAAAACTCCTCAATTCTCTGATGTTGTTAGCTGGTAGATTTTGGACAAATGCCTCAAAATTTCCAATTTCATCACTCTCATTATTTAGCTTTTCAATTGAATTACTCAGAAGAGCCTTCAATTCAGCTAATGGGTTTTCAAGCAGGATAAAATGATCCAACAGAAATTTTTTATCTCTTGTGGAGCGAAATTGTGTTGTTCTTTTCAATGCTTGCTTGATGAGAATAATTTGTATATTTGACAATTTGCCAATGAAATCTTCCAAATAAGAGATCTCAACTGGCTCTGTATGCCGATTTTCAATTGACTGCTGCAAATGAGCTTTCAATTCAGCCAGAGGGTTGTCAAATGTACAATAATGAGAGATTAATAATTGTCTGTCTCTCTTGGCATTGAATCTAGTTTTTGAGGTCAAGAGGTCTTTCGGTTGCGTTATGTGAGTGTTTGACTTTTTGCCTATGCACTCTTCCAAAGGAGATAGCTCTCCAGGCTCTATATGACAATTTTCAATTGATTGCTCCAAATGAGCTTTCAATTCAGCCAGAGGGTTGTCAAACTCTTTAATGTAATGTTTAAGCACAAATTTTTTATCTTTAGTTGATGAAAAAACTGTGTTTCTTTTCAGGATATTTCTAATTATCTTTAGCTGTTGATTAGACATTTGATTAACAAATGATGAAAAATCCTTGTTTTTAAAGTCTTTATCAGGAAAATCCTTTTTAGACATAGTGAAACTTTAGTATTGATTATTTCGGGTTAATATCCAATAGAATCTAAAAAGAGAAAAAAATATGTTTTAAATACATATCACAGTAAACACAAGTCACATATTGTTGTGATGATTTGAATTATTTTATGGATTGTTTGTTCAGCCAGAAGCACTTAATGTTCTGTTCACATTTGTTGATTCTGTGTGAGGCAATTAGTGGCTCTAACCACTGTAGAGAGGTTGAGGATGAGTTTGCAATTGGGTGCAGCTCCAACTGGGTCACAAGTCCTCCAAAATGACTCTTCGATTTTCACTATTGCCAGCTCCTCTACAGCCAGTCCAGGACAGGACAGTCCAGAACCTAGAGGGTCATCAGGCATGGTCAAAATATTTTGAGGCAGCTGGTGATTTCACGAGTCATGAAAGGAGGCATCTTCGTTTTTCACTATAGCCAGCTGATCTGCAGCCAAAATGAGGTTGTCCTCCAGTCTTCCATGTGAGACCAAGGATGAGTTGGCCAGTCTGCACAGGTCCTAGAGGGTCATCAGGCATGGTCAAAATATTTTGAGGCAGCTGGTGATTTCACGAGTTATGAAAGGAGGCATCTTCGTATTTCACTATAGCCAGCTGATCTGCAGCCAAAATGAGGTTGTCCTCCAGTCTTCCATGTGAGACCAAGGATGAGTTGGCCAGTCTGCACAGGTCCTAGAGGGTCATCAGGCATGGTCAAAATATTTTGAGGCAGCTGGTGATTTCACAAGTCATGAAAGGAGGCATCTTCGTATTTCACTATAGCCAGCTGATCTGCAGCCAAAATGAGGTTGTCCTCCAGCCTTCCATGTGAGACCAAGGATGAGTTGGCCAGTCTGCACAGGTCCTAGAGGGTCATCAGGCATGGTCAAAATATTTTGAGGCAGCTGGTGATTTCACAAGTCATGAAAGGAGGCATCTTCGTATTTCACTATAGCCAGCTGATCTGCAGCCAAAATGAGGTTGTCCTCCAGCCTTCCATGTGAGACCAAGGATGAGTTGGCCAGTGTGCACAGGTCCTAGAGGGTCATCAGGCATGGTCAAAATATTTTGAGGAAGCTGGTGATTTCACGAGTCATGAAAGGAGGCAACTTCGTTTTTCACTATAGCCAGCTGATCTGCAGCCAAAATGAGGTTGTCCTCCAGCCTTCCATGTGAGACCAAGGATGAGTTGGCCAGTCTGCACAGGTCCTAGAGGGTCATCAGGCATGGTCAAAATATTTTGAGGCAGCTGGTGATTTCACAAGTCATGAAAGGAGGCATCTTCGTTTTTCACTATAGCCAGCTGATCTGCAGCCAAAATGAGGTTGTCCTCCAGCCTTCCATGTTAGACCAAGGATGAGTTGGCCAGTGTGTCCAGGTCCTAGAGGGTCATCAGGCATGGTCAAAATATTTTGAGGCAGCTGGTGATTTCACAAGTCATGAAAGGAGGCATCTTCGTATTTCACTATAGCCAGCTGATCTGCAGCCAAAATGAGGTTGTCCTCCAGCCTTCCATGTGAGACCAAGGATGAGTTGGCCAGTGTGCACAGGTCCTAGAGGGTCATCAGGCATGGTCAAAATATTTTGAGGCAGCTGGTGATTTTACGAGTCATGAAAGGAGGCATCTTCGTATTTCATTATAGCCAGCTGATCTGCAGCCAAAATGAGGTTGTCCTCCAGCCTTCCATGTGAGACCAAGGATGAGTTGGCCAGTGTGCACAGGTCCTAGAGGGTCATCAGGCATGGTCAAAATATGTTGAGGAAGCTGGTGATTTCACGAGTCATGAAAGGAGGCAACTTCGTGTTTCACTATAGCCAGCTGATCTGCAGCCAAAATGAGGTTGTCCTCCAGCCTTCCATGTGAGACCAAGGATGAGTTGGCCAGTGTGTCCAGGTCCTAGAGGGTCATCAGGCATGGTCAAAATATTTTGAGGCAGCTGGTGATTTCAAGAGTCATGAAAGGAGGCAACTTCGTTTTTCACTATAGCCAGCTGATCTGCAGCCAAAATGAGGTTGTCCTCCAGCCTTCCATGTGAGATCAAGGATGAGTTGGCCAGTGTGCTCAGGTCCTAGAGGGTCATCAGGCATGGTCAAAATATTTTGAGGCAGCTGGTGATTTCACGAGTCATGAAAGGAGGCATCTTCGTATTTCATTATAGCCAGCTGATCTGCAGCCAAAATGAGGTTGTCCTCCAGCCTTCCATGTGAGATCAAGGATGAGTTGGCCAGTGTGCGCAGGTTCTAGAGGGACATCAGGCATGGTCAAAATATTTTGAGGCAGCTGGTGATTTCACAAGTCATGAAAGGAGGCATCTTCGTATTTCACTATAGCCAGCTGATCTGCAGCCAAAATGAGGTTGTCCTCCAGCCTTCCATGTGAGACCAAGGATGAGTTGGCCAGTGTGTCCAGGTCCTAGAGGGTCATCAGGCATGGTCAAAATATTTTGAGGAAGCTGGTGATTTCACGAGTCATGAAAGGAGGCAACTTCGTTTTTCACTATAGCCAGCTGATCTGCAGCCAAAATGAGGTTGTCCTCCAGCCTTCCATGTGAGACCAAGGATGAGTTGGCCAGTGTGTCCAGGTCCTAGAGGGTCATCAGGCATGGTCAAAATATTTTGAGGCAGCTGGTGATTTCACGAGTCATGAAAGGAGGCAACTTCGTATTTCACTATAGCCAGCTGATCTGCAGCCAAAATGAGGTTGTCCTCCAGCCTTCCATGTGAGACCAAGGATGAGTTGGCCAGTCTGCACAGGTCCTAGAGGGTCATCAGGCATGGTCAAAATATTTTGAGGCAGCTGGTGATTTCACAAGTCATGAAAGGAGGCATCTTCGTTTTTCACTATAGCCAGCTGATCTGCAGCCAAAATGAGGTTGTCCTCCAGCCTTCCATGTTAGACCAAGGATGAGTTGGCCAGTGTGTCCAGGTCCTAGAGGGTCATCAGGCATGGTCAAAATATTTTGAGGCAGCTGGTGATTTCACGAGTCATGAAAGGAGGCAACTTCGTATTTCACTATAGCCAGCTGATCTGCAGCCAAAATGAGGTTGTCCTCCAGCCTTCCATGTGAGACCAAGGATGAGTTGGCCAGTCTGCACAGGTCCTAGAGGGTCATCAGGCATGGTCAAAATATTTTGAGGCAGCTGGTGATTTCACAAGTCATGAAAGGAGGCATCTTCGTTTTTCACTATAGCCAGCTGATCTGCAGCCAAAATGAGGTTGTCCTCCAGCCTTCCATGTTAGACCAAGGATGAGTTGGCCAGTGTGTCCAGGTCCTAGAGGGTCATCAGGCATGGTCAAAATATTTTGAGGCAGCTGGTGATTTCACGAGTCATGAAAGGAGGCATCTTCGTATTTCATTATAGCCAGCTGATCTGCAGCCAAAATGAGGTTGTCCTCCAGCCTTCCATGTGAGATCAAGGATGAGTTGGCCAGTGTGCGCAGGTTCTAGAGGGACATCAGGCATGGTCAAAATATTTTGAGGCAGCTGGTGATTTCACAAGTCATGAAAGGAGGCATCTTCGTATTTCACTATAGCCAGCTGATCTGCAGCCAAAATGAGGTTGTCCTCCAGCCTTCCATGTGAGACCAAGGATGAGTTGGCCAGTGTGTCCAGGTCCTAGAGGGTCATCAGGCATGGTCAAAATATTTTGAGGAAGCTGGTGATTTCACGAGTCATGAAAGGAGGCAACTTCGTTTTTCACTATAGCCAGCTGATCTGCAGCCAAAATGAGGTTGTCCTCCAGCCTTCCATGTGAGACCAAGGATGAGTTGGCCAGTGTGTCCAGGTCCTAGAGGGTCATCAGGCATGGTCAAAATATTTTGAGGCAGCTGGTGATTTCACGAGTCATGAAAGGAGGCAACTTCGTATTTCACTATAGCCAGCTGATCTGCAGCCAAAATGAGGTTGTCCTCCAGCCTTCCATGTGAGACCAAGGATGAGTTGGCCAGTCTGCACAGGTCCTAGAGGGTCATCAGGCATGGTCAAAATATTTTGAGGCAGCTGGTGATTTCACAAGTCATGAAAGGAGGCATCTTCGTTTTTCACTATAGCCAGCTGATCTGCAGCCAAAATGAGGTTGTCCTCCAGCCTTCCATGTTAGACCAAGGATGAGTTGGCCAGTGTGTCCAGGTCCTAGAGGGTCATCAGGCATGGTCAAAATATTTTGAGGCAGCTGGTGATTTCACGAGTCATGAAAGGAGGCAACTTCGTATTTCACTATAGCCAGCTGATCTGCAGCCAAAATGAGGTTGTCCTCCAGCCTTCCATGTGAGACCAAGGATGAGTTGGCCAGTCTGCACAGGTCCTAGAGGGTCATCAGGCATGGTCAAAATATTTTGAGGCAGCTGGTGATTTCACAAGTCATGAAAGGAGGCATCTTCGTTTTTCACTATAGCCAGCTGATCTGCAGCCAAAATGAGGTTGTCCTCCAGCCTTCCATGTTAGACCAAGGATGAGTTGGCCAGTGTGTCCAGGTCCTAGAGGGTCATCAGGCATGGTCAAAATATTTTGAGGCAGCTGGTGATTTCACAAGTCATGAAAGGAGGCATCTTCGTATTTCACTATAGCCAGCTGATCTGCAGCCAAAATGAGGTTGTCCTCCAGCCTTCCATGTGAGACCAAGGATGAGTTGGCCAGTGTGCACAGGTCCTAGAGGGTCATCAGGCATGGTCAAAATATTTTGAGGCAGCTGGTGATTTTACGAGTCATGAAAGGAGGCATCTTCGTATTTCATTATAGCCAGCTGATCTGCAGCCAAAATGAGGTTGTCCTCCAGCCTTCCATGTGAGACCAAGGATGAGTTGGCCAGTGTGCACAGGTCCTAGAGGGTCATCAGGCATGGTCAAAATATGTTGAGGAAGCTGGTGATTTCACGAGTCATGAAAGGAGGCAACTTCGTGTTTCACTATAGCCAGCTGATCTGCAGCCAAAATGAGGTTGTCCTCCAGCCTTCCATGTGAGACCAAGGATGAGTTGGCCAGTGTGTCCAGGTCCTAGAGGGTCATCAGGCATGGTCAAAATATTTTGAGGAAGCTGGTGATTTCACGAGTCATGAAAGGAGGCAACTTCGTTTTTCACTATAGCCAGCTGATCTGCAGCCAAAATGAGGTTGTCCTCCAGCCTTCCATGTGAGACCAAGGATGAGTTGGCCAGTGTGTCCAGGTCCTAGAGGGTCATCAGGCATGGTCAAAATATTTTGAGGAAGCTGGTGATTTCACAAGTCATGAAAGGAGGCATCTTCGTTTTTCACTATAGCCAGCTGATCTGCAGCCAAAATGAGGTTGTCCTCCAGCCTTCCATGTTAGACCAAGGATGAGTTGGCCAGTGTGTCCAGGTCCTAGAGGGTCATCAGGCATGGTCAAAATATTTTGAGGCAGCTGGTGATTTCACGAGTCATGAAAGGAGGCAACTTCGTATTTCACTATAGCCAGCTGATCTGCAGCCAAAATGAGGTTGTCCTCCAGCCTTCCATGTGAGACCAAGGATGAGTTGGCCAGTCTGCACAGGTCCTAGAGGGTCATCAGGCATGGTCAAAATATTTTGAGGCAGCTGGTGATTTCACAAGTCATGAAAGGAGGCAACTTCGTTTTTCACTATAGCCAGCTGATCTGCAGCCAAAATGAGGTTGTCCTCCAGCCTTCCATGTGAGACCAAGGATGAGTTGGCCAGTGTGTCCAGGTCCTAGAGGGTCATCAGGCATGGTCAAAATATTTTGAGGAAGCTGGTGATTTCACAAGTCATGAAAGGAGGCATCTTCGTTTTTCACTATAGCCAGCTGATCTGCAGCCAAAATGAGGTTGTCCTCCAGCCTTCCATGTTAGACCAAGGATGAGTTGGCCAGTGTGTCCAGGTCCTAGAGGGTCATCAGGCATGGTCAAAATATTTTGAGGCAGCTGGTGATTTCACGAGTCATGAAAGGAGGCAACTTCGTATTTCACTATAGCCAGCTGATCTGCAGCCAAAATGAGGTTGTCCTCCAGCCTTCCATGTGAGACCAAGGATGAGTTGGCCAGTCTGCACAGGTCCTAGAGGGTCATCAGGCATGGTCAAAATATTTTGAGGCAGCTGGTGATTTCACAAGTCATGAAAGGAGGCAACTTCGTTTTTCACTATAGCCAGCTGATCTGCAGCCAAAATGAGGTTGTCCTCCAGCCTTCCATGTGAGACCAAGGATGAGTTGGCCAGTGTGTCCAGGTCCTAGAGGGTCATCAGGCATGGTCAAAATATTTTGAGGCAGCTGGTGATTTCACGAGTCATGAAAGGAGGCAACTTCGTATTTCACTATAGCCAGCTGATCTGCAGCCAAAATGAGGTTGTCCTCCAGCCTTCCATGTGAGACCAAGGATGAGTTGGCCAGTCTGCACAGGTCCTAGAGGGTCATCAGGCATGGTCAAAATATTTTGAGGCAGCTGGTGATTTCACGAGTCATGAAAGGAGGCAACTTCGTATTTCACTATAGCCAGCTGATCTGCAGCCAAAATGAGGTTGTCCTCCAGCCTTCCATGTGAGACCAAGGATGAGTTGGCCAGTGTGTCCAGGTCCTAGAGGGTCATCAGGCATGGTCAAAATATTTTGAGGCAGCTGGTGATTTCACGAGTCATGAAAGGAGGCAACTTCGTATTTCACTATAGCCAGCTGATCTGCAGCCAAAATGAGGTTGTCCTCCAGCCTTCCATGTGAGACCAAGGATGAGTTGGCCAGTCTGCACAGGTCCTAGAGGGTCATCAGGCATGGTCAAAATATTTTGAGGCAGCTGGTGATTTCACAAGTCATGAAAGGAGGCATCTTCGTTTTTCACTATAGCCAGCTGATCTGCAGCCAAAATGAGGTTGTCCTCCAGCCTTCCATGTTAGACCAAGGATGAGTTGGCCAGTGTGTCCAGGTCCTAGAGGGTCATCAGGCATGGTCAAAATATTTTGAGGCAGCTGGTGATTTCACAAGTCATGAAAGGAGGCATCTTCGTATTTCACTATAGCCAGCTGATCTGCAGCCAAAATGAGGTTGTCCTCCAGCCTTCCATGTGAGACCAAGGATGAGTTGGCCAGTGTGCACAGGTCCTAGAGGGTCATCAGGCATGGTCAAAATATTTT
This sequence comes from Paracyclopina nana, assembly GCA_019096065.1. Taxonomy (NCBI): domain Eukaryota; kingdom Metazoa; phylum Arthropoda; class Copepoda; order Cyclopoida; family Cyclopettidae; genus Paracyclopina; species Paracyclopina nana. The sequence goes on along the minus strand of JAGUCH010000002.1, from coordinate 17,143,067 downwards.
GAGGCAGCTGGTGATTTCACGAGTCATGAAAGGAGGCATCTTCGTATTTCATTATAGCCAGCTGATCTGCAGCCAAAATGAGGTTGTCCTCCAGCCTTCCATGTGAGATCAAGGATGAGTTGGCCAGTGTGCGCAGGTTCTAGAGGGACATCAGGCATGGTCAAAATATTTTGAGGCAGCTGGTGATTTCACAAGTCATGAAAGGAGGCATCTTCGTATTTCACTATAGCCAGCTGATCTGCAGCCAAAATGAGGTTGTCCTCCAGCCTTCCATGTGAGACCAAGGATGAGTTGGCCAGTGTGTCCAGGTCCTAGAGGGTCATCAGGCATGGTCAAAATATTTTGAGGCAGCTGGTGATTTCACAAGTCATGAAAGGAGGCATCTTCGTATTTCACTATAGCCAGCTGATCTGCAGCCAAAATGAGGTTGTCCTCCAGCCTTCCATGTGAGACCAAGGATGAGTTGGCCAGTGTGCACAGGTCCTAGAGGGTCATCAGGCATGGTCAAAATATTTTGAGGCAGCTGGTGATTTTACGAGTCATGAAAGGAGGCATCTTCGTATTTCATTATAGCCAGCTGATCTGCAGCCAAAATGAGGTTGTCCTCCAGCCTTCCATGTGAGACCAAGGATGAGTTGGCCAGTGTGCACAGGTCCTAGAGGGTCATCAGGCATGGTCAAAATATGTTGAGGAAGCTGGTGATTTCACGAGTCATGAAAGGAGGCAACTTCGTGTTTCACTATAGCCAGCTGATCTGCAGCCAAAATGAGGTTGTCCTCCAGCCTTCCATGTGAGACCAAGGATGAGTTGGCCAGTGTGTCCAGGTCCTAGAGGGTCATCAGGCATGGTCAAAATATTTTGAGGCAGCTGGTGATTTCAAGAGTCATGAAAGGAGGCAACTTCGTTTTTCACTATAGCCAGCTGATCTGCAGCCAAAATGAGGTTGTCCTCCAGCCTTCCATGTGAGATCAAGGATGAGTTGGCCAGTGTGCTCAGGTCCTAGAGGGTCATCAGGCATGGTCAAAATATTTTGAGGCAGCTGGTGATTTCACGAGTCATGAAAGGAGGCATCTTCGTATTTCATTATAGCCAGCTGATCTGCAGCCAAAATGAGGTTGTCCTCCAGCCTTCCATGTGAGATCAAGGATGAGTTGGCCAGTGTGCGCAGGTTCTAGAGGGACATCAGGCATGGTCAAAATATTTTGAGGCAGCTGGTGATTTCACAAGTCATGAAAGGAGGCATCTTCGTATTTCACTATAGCCAGCTGATCTGCAGCCAAAATGAGGTTGTCCTCCAGCCTTCCATGTGAGACCAAGGATGAGTTGGCCAGTGTGTCCAGGTCCTAGAGGGTCATCAGGCATGGTCAAAATATTTTGAGGCAGCTGGTGATTTCACAAGTCATGAAAGGAGGCAACTTCGTATTTCACTATAGCCAGCTGATCTGCAGCCAAAATGAGGTTGTCCTCCAGCCTTCCATGTGAGACCAAGGATGAGTTGGCCAGTGTGCGCAGGTTCTAGAGGGACATCAGGCATGGTCAAAATATTTTGAGGCAGCTGGTGATTTCACAAGTCATGAAAGGAGGCATCTTTGTATTTCACTATAGCCAGCTGATCTGCAGCCAAAATGAGGTTGTCCTCCAGCCTTCCATGTGAGACCAAGGATGAGTTGGCCAGTGTGTCCAGGTCCTAGAGGGTCATCAGGCATGGTCAAAATATTTTGAGGCAGCTGGTGATTTCACAAGTCATGAAAGGAGGAAACTTCGTATTTCACTATAGCCAGCTGATCTGCAGCCAAAATGAGGTTGTCCTCCAGCCTTCCATGTGAGACCAAGGATGAGTTGGCCAGTGTGTCCAGGTCCTAGAGGGTCATCAGGCATGGTCAAAATATTTTGAGGCAGCTGGTGATTTCACAAGTCATGAAAGGAGGCAACTTCGTTTTTCACTATAGCCAGCTGATCTGCAGCCAAAATGAGGTTGTCCTCCAGCCTTCCATGTGAGATCAAGGATGAGTTGGCCAGTGTGTCCAGGTCCTAGAGGGTCATCAGGCATGGTCAAAATATTTTGAGGCAGCTGGTGATTTCACAAGTCATGAAAGGAGGCAACTTCGTTTTTCACTATAGCCAGCTGATCTGCAGCCAAAATGAGGTTGTCCTCCAGCCTTCCATGTGAGACCAAGGATGAGTTGGCCAGTGTGTCCAGGTCCTAGAGGGTCATCAGGCATGGTCAAAATATTTTGAGGCAGCTGGTGATTTCAAGAGTCATGAAAGGAGGCAACTTCGTTTTTCACTATAGCCAGCTGATCTGCAGCCAAAATGAGGTTGTCCTCCAGCCTTCCATGTGAGATCAAGGATGAGTTGGCCAGTGTGCTCAGGTCCTAGAGGGTCATCAGGCATGGTCAAAATATTTTGAGGCAGCTGGTGATTTCACGAGTCATGAAAGGAGGCATCTTCGTATTTCATTATAGCCAGCTGATCTGCAGCCAAAATGAGGTTGTCCTCCAGCCTTCCATGTGAGATCAAGGATGAGTTGGCCAGTGTGCGCAGGTTCTAGAGGGACATCAGGCATGGTCAAAATATTTTGAGGCAGCTGGTGATTTCACAAGTCATGAAAGGAGGCATCTTCGTATTTCACTATAGCCAGCTGATCTGCAGCCAAAATGAGGTTGTCCTCCAGCCTTCCATGTGAGACCAAGGATGAGTTGGCCAGTGTGTCCAGGTCCTAGAGGGTCATCAGGCATGGTCAAAATATTTTGAGGCAGCTGGTGATTTCACAAGTCATGAAAGGAGGCAACTTCGTATTTCACTATAGCCAGCTGATCTGCAGCCAAAATGAGGTTGTCCTCCAGCCTTCCATGTGAGACCAAGGATGAGTTGGCCAGTGTGCGCAGGTTCTAGAGGGACATCAGGCATGGTCAAAATATTTTGAGGCAGCTGGTGATTTCACAAGTCATGAAAGGAGGCATCTTTGTATTTCACTATAGCCAGCTGATCTGCAGCCAAAATGAGGTTGTCCTCCAGCCTTCCATGTGAGACCAAGGATGAGTTGGCCAGTGTGTCCAGGTCCTAGAGGGTCATCAGGCATGGTCAAAATATTTTGAGGCAGCTGGTGATTTCACAAGTCATGAAAGGAGGAAACTTCGTATTTCACTATAGCCAGCTGATCTGCAGCCAAAATGAGGTTGTCCTCCAGCCTTCCATGTGAGACCAAGGATGAGTTGGCCAGTGTGTCCAGGTCCTAGAGGGTCATCAGGCATGGTCAAAATATTTTGAGGCAGCTGGTGATTTCACAAGTCATGAAAGGAGGCAACTTCGTATTTCACTATAGCCAGCTGATCTGCAGCCAAAATGAGGTTGTCCTCCAGCCTTCCATGTGAGATCAAGGATGAGTTGGCCAGTGTGTCCAGGTCCTAGAGGGTCATCAGGCATGGTCAAAATATTTTGAGGCAGCTGGTGATTTCACAAGTCATGAAAGGAGGCAACTTCGTATTTCACTATAGCCAGCTGATCTGCAGCCAAAATGAGGTTGTCCTCCAGCCTTCCATGTGAGACCAAGGATGAGTTGGCCAGTGTGTCCAGGTCCTAGAGGGTCATCAGGCATGGTCAAAATATTTTGAGGCAGCTGGTGATTTCACAAGTCATGAAAGGAGGCAACTTCGTTTTTCACTATAGCCAGCTGATCTGCAGCCAAAATGAGGTTGTCCTCCAGCCTTCCATGTGAGATCAAGGATGAGTTGGCCAGTGTGCGCAGGTTCTAGAGGGACATCAGGCATGGTCAAAATATTTTGAGGCAGCTGGTGATTTCACAAGTCATGAAAGGAGGCATCTTCGTATTTCACTATAGCCAGCTGATCTGCAGCCAAAATGAGGTTGTCCTCCAGCCTTCCATGTGAGACCAAGGATGAGTTGGCCAGTGTGTCCAGGTCCTAGAGGGTCATCAGGCATGGTCAAAATATTTTGAGGCAGCTGGTGATTTCACAAGTCATGAAAGGAGGCAACTTCGTATTTCACTATAGCCAGCTGATCTGCAGCCAAAATGAGGTTGTCCTCCAGCCTTCCATGTGAGACCAAGGATGAGTTGGCCAGTGTGCGCAGGTTCTAGAGGGACATCAGGCATGGTCAAAATATTTTGAGGCAGCTGGTGATTTCACAAGTCATGAAAGGAGGCATCTTTGTATTTCACTATAGCCAGCTGATCTGCAGCCAAAATGAGGTTGTCCTCCAGCCTTCCATGTGAGACCAAGGATGAGTTGGCCAGTGTGTCCAGGTCCTAGAGGGTCATCAGGCATGGTCAAAATATTTTGAGGCAGCTGGTGATTTCACAAGTCATGAAAGGAGGCAACTTCGTATTTCACTATAGCCAGCTGATCTGCAGCCAAAATGAGGTTGTCCTCCAGCCTTCCATGTGAGACCAAGGATGAGTTGGCCAGTGTGTCCAGGTCCTAGAGGGTCATCAGGCATGGTCAAAATATTTTGAGGCAGCTGGTGATTTCACAAGTCATGAAAGGAGGCAACTTCGTTTTTCACTATAGCCAGCTGATCTGCAGCCAAAATGAGGTTGTCCTCCAGCCTTCCATGTGAGATCAAGGATGAGTTGGCCAGTGTGCGCAGGTTCTAGAGGGACATCAGGCATGGTCAAAATATTTTGAGGCAGCTGGTGATTTCACAAGTCATGAAAGGAGGCAACTTCGTTTTTCACTATAGCCAGCTGATCTGCAGCCAAAATGAGGTTGTACTCCAGCCTTCCATGTGAGACCAAGGATGAGTTGGCCAGTGTGTCCAGGTCCTAGAGGGTCATCAGGCATGGTCAAAATATTTTGAGGCAGCTGGTGATTTCACGAGTCATGAAAGGAGGCATCTTCGGTTTTCACAATTGCGAGCTAATCTGCAGTAAGTCTTCCTTTTTTGTTTTACTCCATTGAGCCGTATCTGAAAATATCCTTTTTCATATTTCAAACAAAGAATTCACAGTAACCTCACCTTTTTTCTTGGCATTTAGCATTTGGGCTTCTCATTCCTGTATATTGGTTTTTTTCATGAGAATTTAAGCTTGGTTTTTCAAAGGCAATGCTCGGCTCCTTTTACTGTGCTGCTTATTTCTGAAATTTGGCATGGTGTCCTCTTTAAAATAAGCTCTGTTTTCCAGTAATTTTGGCCAGAAAGTCTTGCAAATTCTAGCTTGTCTTCCACCTCACACTGCAACTGTTGCTGTTGTTTTGAAGATGCTTTCAGCTTACAAACAGAGTGACGTCACACTGGGCGAGCGCTACGTAATTAACGCGTGGCAAAATATGCCTTTTTAAAAATCGGAAAATGGTCAATGGAGAAGTGACAAGGCTGAGAAAAACCTCAAATTGACACATGTGACACATGCGACACCTAATATACGCGACCATCAATATTTCACAGAATTATAAATCGAATTTTTTAGGTATTTTAATATCTGAATTTCAATTTTAAGGTTATGGCCCGATGAAAATTGGCTGATTTTGCACCTACAATTTCACGAGTTTTTTCACTGCGCGCTGCGAGAAGAAAAGAAAGCGTTGTGTTTTAGTTTTTTTTTGTGCGAAAAAAATAAATCCCTCTCGTTGATAATTGGACATCTGTTTTTAGGCATAATTTTTCTTCGTGCGCATCAATTCAGCTTTTTGATCCACTGTGCCATGGAAAGCCATTTCAAAACAAACCTAAAACTAAGGCTCAAATGTGAAGCATCAGTCAACCTAGCAAAAGTAACAGGGCTGGCCTCTAATGTAATTGAAGGCCCAATAACAATTTAAAGTCAGGCCTTTTGTGAGACCAAGGATGAGTTGGCCAGTGTGTCCAGGTCCTAGAGGGTCATCAGGCATGGTCAAAATATTTTGAGGCAGCTGGTGATTTCACAAGTCATGAAAGGAGGCAACTTCGTATTTCACTATAGCCAGCTGATCTGCAGCCAAAATGAGGTTGTCCTCCTGCCTTCCATGTGAGACCAAGGATGAGTTGGCCAGTGTGCGCAGGTTCTAGAGGGACATCAGGCATGGTCAAAATATTTTGAGGCAGCTGGTGATTTCACAAGTCATGAAAGGAGGCATCTTTGTATTTCACTATAGCCAGCTGATCTGCAGCCAAAATGAGGTTGTCCTCCAGCCTTCCATGTGAGACCAAGGATGAGTTGGCCAGTGTGTCCAGGTCCTAGAGGGTCATCAGGCATGGTCAAAATATTTTGAGGCAGCTGGTGATTTCACAAGTCATGAAAGGAGGCAACTTCGTATTTCACTATAGCCAGCTGATCTGCAGCCAAAATGAGGTTGTCCTCCAGCCTTCCATGTGAGACCAAGGATGAGTTGGCCAGTGTGTCCAGGTCCTAGAGGGTCATCAGGCATGGTCAAAATATTTTGAGGCAGCTGGTGATTTCACAAGTCATGAAAGGAGGCAACTTCGTTTTTCACTATAGCCAGCTGATCTGCAGCCAAAATGAGGTTGTCCTCCAGCCTTCCATGTGAGATCAAGGATGAGTTGGCCAGTGTGTCCAGGTCCTAGAGGGTCATCAGGCATGGTCAAAATATTTTGAGGCAGCTGGTGATTTCACAAGTCATGAAAGGAGGCAACTTCGTTTTTCACTATAGCCAGCTGATCTGCAGCCAAAATGAGGTTGTCCTCCAGCCTTCCATGTGAGACCAAGGATGAGTTGGCCAGTGTGTCCAGGTCCTAGAGGGTCATCAGGCATGGTCAAAATATTTTGAGGCAGCTGGTGATTTCACAAGTCATGAAAGGAGGCAACTTCGTTTTTCACTATAGCCAGCTGATCTGCAGCCAAAATGAGGTTGTCCTCCAGCCTTCCATGTGAGATCAAGGATGAGTTGGCCAGTGTGCGCAGGTTCTAGAGGGACATCAGGCATGGTCAAAATATTTTGAGGCAGCTGGTGATTTCACAAGTCATGAAAGGAGGCATCTTCGTATTTCACTATAGCCAGCTGATCTGCAGCCAAAATGAGGTTGTCCTCCAGCCTTCCATGTGAGACCAAGGATGAGTTGGCCAGTGTGTCCAGGTCCTAGAGGGTCATCAGGCATGGTCAAAATATTTTGAGGCAGCTGGTGATTTCACAAGTCATGAAAGGAGGCAACTTCGTATTTCACTATAGCCAGCTGATCTGCAGCCAAAATGAGGTTGTCCTCCAGCCTTCCATGTGAGACCAAGGATGAGTTGGCCAGTGTGCGCAGGTTCTAGAGGGACATCAGGCATGGTCAAAATATTTTGAGGCAGCTGGTGATTTCACAAGTCATGAAAGGAGGCATCTTTGTATTTCACTATAGCCAGCTGATCTGCAGCCAAAATGAGGTTGTCCTCCAGCCTTCCATGTGAGACCAAGGATGAGTTGGCCAGTGTGTCCAGGTCCTAGAGGGTCATCAGGCATGGTCAAAATATTTTGAGGCAGCTGGTGATTTCACAAGTCATGAAAGGAGGCAACTTCGTATTTCACTATAGCCAGCTGATCTGCAGCCAAAATGAGGTTGTCCTCCAGCCTTCCATGTGAGACCAAGGATGAGTTGGCCAGTGTGTCCAGGTCCTAGAGGGTCATCAGGCATGGTCAAAATATTTTGAGGCAGCTGGTGATTTCACAAGTCATGAAAGGAGGCAACTTCGTTTTTCACTATAGCCAGCTGATCTGCAGCCAAAATGAGGTTGTCCTCCAGCCTTCCATGTGAGATCAAGGATGAGTTGGCCAGTGTGCGCAGGTTCTAGAGGGACATCAGGCATGGTCAAAATATTTTGAGGCAGCTGGTGATTTCACAAGTCATGAAAGGAGGCAACTTCGTTTTTCACTATAGCCAGCTGATCTGCAGCCAAAATGAGGTTGTACTCCAGCCTTCCATGTGAGACCAAGGATGAGTTGGCCAGTGTGTCCAGGTCCTAGAGGGTCATCAGGCATGGTCAAAATATTTTGAGGCAGCTGGTGATTTCACGAGTCATGAAAGGAGGCATCTTCGGTTTTCACAATTGCGAGCTAATCTGCAGTAAGTCTTCCTTTTTTGTTTTACTCCATTGAGCCGTATCTGAAAATATCCTTTTTCATATTTCAAACAAAGAATTCACAGTAACCTCACCTTTTTTCTTGGCATTTAGCATTTGGGCTTCTCATTCCTGTATATTGGTTTTTTTCATGAGAATTTAAGCTTGGTTTTTCAAAGGCAATGCTCGGCTCCTTTTACTGTGCTGCTTATTTCTGAAATTTGGCATGGTGTCCTCTTTAAAATAAGCTCTGTTTTCCAGTAATTTTGGCCAGAAAGTCTTGCAAATTCTAGCTTGTCTTCCACCTCACACTGCAACTGTTGCTGTTGTTTTGAAGATGCTTTCAGCTTACAAACAGAGTGACGTCACACTGGGCGAGCGCTACGTAATTAACGCGTGGCAAAATATGCCTTTTTAAAAATCGGAAAATGGTCAATGGAGAAGTGACAAGGCTGAGAAAAACCTCAAATTGACACATGTGACACATGCGACACCTAATATACGCGACCATCAATATTTCACAGAATTATAAATCGAATTTTTTAGGTATTTTAATATCTGAATTTCAATTTTAAGGTTATGGCCCGATGAAAATTGGCTGATTTTGCACCTACAATTTCACGAGTTTTTTCACTGCGCGCTGCGAGAAGAAAAGAAAGCGTTGTGTTTTAGTTTTTTTTTGTGCGAAAAAAATAAATCCCTCTCGTTGATAATTGGACATCTGTTTTTAGGCATAATTTTTCTTCGTGCGCATCAATTCAGCTTTTTGATCCACTGTGCCATGGAAAGCCATTTCAAAACAAACCTAAAACTAAGGCTCAAATGTGAAGCATCAGTCAACCTAGCAAAAGTAACAGGGCTGGCCTCTAATGTAATTGAAGGCCCAATAACAATTTAAAGTCAGGCCTACGGCCTGACTTTAAATTGTAATGTTAAATGGCAGGCCTACGGCCTACCATATACAGCCTGCAATTAAATTGCCTTGTTCAATTAAGTGGCAGGTCTATCTATATACCTGGCATTAGTAGATGCGACCTTTCTACAATATTTTAAATGATTTATAATGTTCAAAACATATAAAAGATATCTGTATCTGGTGGCTCAATGGTAGAGTGTCAGACTGCAGAGCGGAGTGTACCAGGTTCGAATCCTGCATGGGTCAGAGATTTTTTCAATTTTTCTGGATGACAATTTACTTCCTGGTCGATATCCTGGTGCAGTTTCCTGGCTCGAAACTGGGGAGCGACATAGGTCACAGCGAAAGAACTTTTGGAAGTATTCCTCCACCCCAGGTAATAAAAATGACCCACCCTTACAAATGGCACGCATTTCTGAATCCGAAACTGTTGAGCGAATTAAGCTCAGGCACCAAATTTGTGATTAATGAAAGATTTTTTAGTCACCCACTTCCTGCTGATTAATCCCCTCACTGGAACAGTCAATGATATCAGTTCCAATGAAGAACTAAGTCCATCAGTAACATTTAATGTTAATTGGCCTATCATGTCTGAAGAAATATGTGGTGGGTATGTTTTACATGACAACCTTACTTTGGTGCTATTTGGCCTGAAAGGAAGCAGGCAATACCGAATTTGGAATATTGGTGGCTCATCAGTTCAGCTGCGTACCTATGAAAACAATAACATAGATTTGACTGGTGGTTCGGAAGTAGCTTCATTGGATGGTGTGATGTATCTTCATGGCTCCTCAGGTAAATAAACAAAAAATGTGAAATTACCATTTTTGCTGGCTTGGGCAATTCAAAGGTTTTTTTTTACCTCTGGTAAATAAATAAACAACAAAAAATGAAAATCTTTGATCCTTATTTACTTTTGTTGGTTTTTTTTCAATTCATTATTCTATTATGGCCTTTTTAACTGTTTCATTTTACTTTAGGTCAATCTTGGGGCTATGTCAACTCCACATGGCGCCAACTCATGTCTTTGCCAGCGTCAGGCTTAGAAACTAAAATTATGAAATTTACCTGTGCAAGTTTCATTTCTGGAGACACAAACAGAGTCTATTTCATTGGCACAGCTAATCCAGATGTATTACAGTCACATCTGTTTGAATACCGATTTGATACTGACTCTTATTCAGTGGTGAAGTCTCGAGCTGGTGAAAGAGTAAGTTCTCAGGGATGCACTGGTTACAAAGATGGCACGGGGAATAGGTATTTTGTCACTGTCGGTGCCTTCCTTAGAAATACAGTGGAATTGTTCAACTTTACCTCAAACACTTGGACTAATTTGCCTGACTACCCATTAACAATCAGAACTGCAAGGGTGGTGGAAGATCAAGGCTATTTGTATGTTTTTGGGGGAAAGGACACAAATATGGATTTTTACATGAAAATTTTGAAGTTGAACTTGAGCAACCCCACCAAGGATGGATGGGTTCTACATAAAGTTTTGCCTCAGGGTATATTTAAAAAAGAATCTTATGTTATCCCCTACCATTGATTCTGATCAGAAATTCAAGGTCTAATTCACAATAAAAATGCCACTGATTCTTCTGCGTATATGAATAAATCAACTATGCACAAATCAAGAGCAACATCAATTGTCAAGGCTTCCATTGATGGCTATTGAGTCTTCCAAAGAGTTCAGGAGAAAATCTCAAAAACATCAATGATGAGGTTGAGTCAAGGTGATTTCCAGATTTAGATTCACTAGTCAAGAAGAGCTAGAGTTTTATTCCGGAGCCTAATCCAACTACGCACACAGTATGATAATAAAAGTAGTGTAAATGTACAAAAAAACATATTTCATAACAATTGACCCAAGTCAATGAATGAAGCTTTGGCTTCCTCTCCATGAGGGATGATGAATTGGTGGTGGGACAGAGTAGTTCATGTGCCCATATATGCTCCCGTATACCTCGCTCACTCCTCCATTTGGCGAATAACCTCCCTGAAAAAGGAATATAAAGAGCAGTTAGACATTTCTCCATAATCTTTCAGTCATCGCTGATAGCAAATGTGCAGCATAAGGCAAAGGCGTAGAGTCGCTAGAGTCGCAGCGCCATCTAGCCGTGCAACTTGAGCAAATACATTTGACATGGCTGCACTACATAGATGAACAAAAATTGGCAATCGTTTGGCTTTTGGAGCACTTGCGCCAAAAACTTCATTAATACGACATAATCTGCAAACAAAATGGCACCCTTTCAAGCCAATAAACGATTCGCAACTCACACAAATTGTGAAGCTTTTCTTCTTTGAAACCAAATGTTTCTAGCCTGGCTCTGCTGATCAGCCAATCAAATTGCCGCTTCTATTCACAAGTCAAGTTTAACGGGCGGCAGTTTTTCCAAAAATACTTGCTCAAAAAGCGCCATCTAACAAAAAAGTTTGTCCCTCTACTGGCTCATAGCAATGCTTCAAACTTACTAAAGAAGCTAAAAAAAGCATTTAAATGTCCACTTATCCAAAATAGTCCAACATTTACAAGCTGCCTAAATTTGTTAGTGCTTTCTATAGAGATCCAAATCATAACATTTTCTTGCTACGATGACTTTTTTGTTGACAAAACGGTACTATTTTTTTCAGGCGAACAATTCTTTAAAAGGCAGAAGTAATCATGATTTCCTTTGAAAAATCAAAGTTAACTAAAAATAGACGAAGTTTTGTAAATAGTCATAGTAATTATTGTTAGCCTCAAACAAAAAAAATGAAGATTTAGCGAAAAAATCAAAATTGAAAAAAAGGGTTGTGCCCAAATCGATACGCTTACTGAAGTACGTCATTCTGACTCAGGAAAGTGTTGTTTTTTTATATCTAATGCACTCATACAATTTCTTACAGAAAAAGCCATGCCGTGTAGAAACTAATTCTAAATAGAACTATCTGGTACTGATCATTTCTTTTCCGGCTGCTCACCAATTTTGCCCATAAAGATCGCTTGGAAGACTCTATGTCAATGTTATTGTTATGATTTAGATCTCTATTATATTTGGTTGACATTTCGCTGTAGGAAATCAAGTGAAATTTCACGCAAATTCAAAAACTCACCTGAAGGAACCTCGTCAATTCCTCCTGAGTGTCGAAGATCATGACCATAAACGGGGATCCTGGCACGTGTTCCCCACTCCATTTGACCTCGATTCGGTAATCACCCGGCTCAGTGGGCTCATATTTGCACAAGATTGTGCGATCTTTCTGAGACTCCCTTTGCATTTCAACTCGGAATGCGCCTAAGGAGAAAAGTTCATTAGTAAAAGTCATTTTCCAAATTCCCCAGCAAGATGGCGCCACTGTTCGAGGGTAAAACCAGATGCTAGAAAAGCGTCCTTGCGCGTGCCTCTCTGATATGTGGCGTTTTCAGCCAACCAAAGGCGACAAAGAAGTTAAAAGAGCTAATCTTTCGCAGAAAATTATTGCCTTTTGCTGAAAATGCTTTGTTTACCATTATTGACAAAAGGGTACACACTAAATACAGCTCACAAACGCAACGCAACGCACTCTACTAAAAATTGTACAATGCTCAAAAATTCAAATGCAATTGGGAAAATTAAACAGGCAATTATTCTAATGCACACAATGAATGCACAATGAAGACAAATAGTTTTACAATACAGTTTGGGCAAATGAACTGATTTTGGCTACAGGAGGCAGGCTATAGAAATATTTTTTCATCTTTTTCAAATATCTTCAAAGAATTAATTCACTGCCTTTTTTCAAACAAAACTTTGATGTGCAGTATTTAGTATACCGCACACACTTAAAAAAATCACTTGATAAAAATTCGGGCTGTAAGGATTTCCACATTTGAAATATAGCTACAAAATACTTGAAACTGAGTAGTTATTTGTATGCAAAAGGATTGGATTTCCGAGCACACTGCTCACTCAAGTTTCTTGACTCTTGAAAAATAATTTGTCTTGTCTTTAACCCAGTTCCATCAGTTCCTTAATATGAGCCCGGTTCCAATTTACAACAAAATAACCAGTAAAGCCACCTAGCACGGACCATGCTACACTTATAAAGGTGTCTTCACTACATTGATTTTCATTGTTGGAACCAGGCCATAAAGTTGTGTGCGCGGTATTTGGTATTTTACTATTTTGTGGTGTGCGTTGCGTTGCGTTTGTGCGCGGTATTTAGTATAAACTATAAACATTGAAAGGAAGAGCAAATATTCTTCAGCGGAAAATCGTGACATCTCGGGAAACATCAATGTTTTGTTTTCCTTAAATAAAAAAATCCCAAATCTTTCGCGGACAATCGAAAAATTCGGGAAACAAAAATGTTTTGTTTTAATTGTTTACCTTATAGTCCTTATTCAGAATTACTCAAGAAAGAGCAAATCCTTAACGGAAAATCGCGAAATCACAGAACTGAACAATATTTCGTTTTCTAGCATTTTCTTTTGCCGTTTCGCGGAAAATAGTGAAATCTCGCGAAATTAATAATGCACTGTTTTGTTTACCAAAAATCTTTCGCGGAAATTCTCAGAATCTCAGTATTTCGGGAATTGATGTGTGTTCATTGTTTTGTTTACCTTTGGGGCCTCGAATGCGGACGGTGAGTTGGCCGGCGCCGGCTCCGCGTGTGTCGCAAATGAACCTGGATTGGTACATGGCCAGGACCCCGTGCTCCACCCCGGGGCCGTAGACCCTGACCCTGGAGGGGTCCGGGGCTCCGGCCACGCGCACCATGAAGGGGCTGCCTTGGACGTGGACCCCGCCATAGCGGATGCTCAGCACATGCTTGCCCGCCTCCTGCGGCTTGAGGTTGAGCGAAAAGGTGCCGTCCTGGTGATCATTGAGCTCGCAGTAGGCCGTCTTGTTGGTGGGGCCCACGCAGTGCAGGCTCAACTCCCCGGGGCCGGCTTTTCGCGTGTCAATGAAGCTCCGGATGTCCTTGCCGAGCGTGCCGATGCGGAGGCCGTCGCCGGAGCAGACCACGGCCTTGTTCACTCCCGAGGACTCGACGCTGATCTTGAGCGGGCAGCCCTTGATTTGGCGGCCCGACCAGAGGACGTTGAGGAGGTAGGTGCCTGGCGCCCTGGGCGTGTAGGTGGCCGCGAAGATGTTGCTGCCCACGGGCCGGAGCCGGACGGGGACGTCGGCCTTGAGGCCGCCCGTGATGCTCACTTCGGGTCGGCCGTTGTCGCTGCTCGACGACCCGTCGATGGTGAAGTGGTTGTCTTCGCCGCACACCGCGCTCACCAGGCCCTGGCCGGTCAGCCTGACCCTCCCGACCACCAGCTGTTGTTGTTGTTGGTCAATATTGCTGCCACGTGGTGGTGTTGAGGTCGAGGCTGGCACCAGCTTGATGGGACTCTTGGCGAGAGGCTTGCCATTCCACCGGAGCACCAGGTTGTGTTGCACTGGATCCCTTGGCGTGAAGCGCACGAGCAGCCGCTGATGACTGTCGTTGACGGGCTCGACGGAGCTCTTGACCTCGCCGTACTGGGTCAAGACTTCGCTCTGGAGCTGGCCGGGGCCGGCCTTGGCCACGTCGAGCTCGAGCAGGCTCTCCTCTCCGGGCTGGAACTCGGTGACGCCCTGGTCGTCGAGGAGCCGATTCCAGCCGCCCACCGGGATGACAGCCTTGGCATTGCTGATTTTGGCCTGGAACGAGCGCTCCAGAGGCTGTCCGGAGAGGCTGGATCGGGCCGACACCTTGATGTCCAGGATGCCAACCTCGTTGGGGATGAAGGAGACGACGTAGGTGCCGTTCTTCTCGCGTTGCAGCATGGCCTTGGGAGCGGAGCTGGCGCCCCGGATCCGCACCAGAGGATCGCCCTCCAGCTGCTTGCCCTCGATGAAGAAGATGATCTCCTCGTTGATCTGCCCGCTGCTGAGGCCTTCGCCGTAGACCCGGAGCTCGTTGGACCTCCGGTCCTCCACCATGAAGTTGACAGGCGACCCCGGCACCTGCTCGCCCCCGTAGAGGATGACGAACTTGTAGTTGCCCGCGGCCTCGGGCACGAACTCCACCAGGTCGACTTCCCGGTCCTTGGCAATGCGCTTGATCTCCAGGGGCAGCTCGCCTCCCAAGGGAGAGGTGACTGTCACGTCCAGCTCGGCGAAGCCGGCCTCGGTCCGCTCCACGCGGAAGCTGATGGCCTCGTCCACCCAATTGACCCGGTCCTTCTTCGGCAGCCCCACAACCCGGACCCTGGCAGGGTCGTAGCTGAGGCAAGTGTAGGGGGAGCCCACGATGGGCTGGCCGTTGTCGAGCACTTCGATCTTGAAGCCTCCAGCCGTCCGCGTGATGAATTCCGCCAAGAGGTTGCCGTCCTTCTGCTGGTAGCACCGCACCGGGATGGCCTCGTTGGGAGGAATGACGTCCGCTGGCCCCGAGACGATGACATCAAAGTCCTTGCTGCTCTTGCCCATCGTGTGGATGATGAAGGAGGCCGCCTTGCCAACCCTCGTGTGGTAGAGGCCTTTGCCGCTCGCCGTCACCGCCTTGCCAAAGGCCGGATTCTTCACCTTCGTCTCCACGGGGTTGGCCGTGATGGGCAGCCCGTTGTACTTGATGTCCACCTTGTGCACGATGGCCATCGTGGGGTAGAAGAGCACGTCGTACTGGCCATTGGCAAGGTCCTGGATCGTGTGGCGGACCTCTTGGCCAGCTGCGCGAATGCTCACCGACAAGGCGCCCTCGCCAGCCTGAGAGGTGTCCACGCGCACTCGGTTCTCTTGGCCGAGAGCAGCCTCGGCCAGCTTGGACAGCCGGATCTTGGACGGGTCAAAGACGTCCACGGTGATGGGCTCGCCTGCGGTGTTCAGCTCCGGATCCAGGATGTGGATGGTGTACGGGCCCACTTTTTGCGGGCAGTAGATGATCCTGCAATCATTCAAAATTTTCTCAAGTTTTCTTAAAGTTATTGTAACGTGTTAACACTCCTTCGTTTTACCCAGGTTGAATTTATGTCGTTATGGAACATTAACTGCATTACCACCTATGCCAAAAAATCGAAGAAAATCCAAGGTGACGTGGATAATTGGTGTTTTCAATTTGACTTTGGCCGCAAGGCAGTTAATATTAATTAATGAAATTAACTATATGTAGATAAAACGTATAAGTTTTTCTGAGGGTTAGTTTGGCGTATGAGGGCTCAGAATTTCTGGTTGGGGTAGCCACAAATGTAAAATAATAACAAAATAATAACATTCACATGCGCACACATATAGCATAAAAATCTTAGTGAAACTGATACGTTTCATCTATATGTAATTCATCTGATCATGCAGCATTAACTGCTTTGCCACCTAAGTTAAATCGAAAACACCAATTTTCCATGTCGCCTTGGATTTTTTTCGATTTATTTCACATTGGTGGTAAGGCAGTTGATGTTACATGACGACATAAACTCAACATGGGTAAAACAAAGGAGTGCTAACACGTTACAATAACTTTCAGAACACTTTCAACCAATTTCCGGTTGGGAGCATCATTTGCTAGGTTTTAGCATTCAAATCTTAAGACCTTTGATCCCATGGCGAAAAAATGGGCTTTTCAACTCGCCATGATTGTAGATCCTAAACCTGCCACTTTTGTAGGCCTTAGTGACTACTCCCCTATGAAGGCAGCTTTGGTTGCACTTATTTGTGATTCAACATAAATATTTTATGAAGATAGTCGCGTAAGTATCCAAAACTTATCACTGCCTAACGGGACCCTATAAAATGCCCCAACTCGCCCAAACTTTTTAATCTTAAAAATTTCAATGCAGGTAGATCCAGTGGCATTAACAGAGCAAAAATATACCATTTTCGATGTCCAAATCCAATTGGAAGTACCTTAAGAAGTCATTTAAAGAATAAAAGAATACTTTATAATAGTCTGTGCGCCCAAACTCGCCCAAACCTTTAGATCTTCAAAATTCTAATGCCAAAAGCTCCCTTATGATGAGGAGAGCACATATAAAAAGTTTCAGATTCCAAATCCTATGGGAAGTGGGTTAATTATTAACTTAAACATTGAAATTGCTGCTATAAAAGGACTTTTGGGTGGACAGACTATTATTAAGTATTCTATTATTCTTTAAATGACTTTTTAAGGTACCTCCAATTGGATTTGGACATTAAAAATGGTATATTTTTGCTCTGCTAATGCCACTGGATCTACCTACATTGAAATTTTTAAGATTAAAAAGTTTTGGTGAGTTTGGGCGAGTTTGGGCATTTTATATGGTCCCCTACCTAACAAACGTTTTGAACGGGAAGACAAAAATTCTTAGTTGGAATATTTCTTATACACAAGCTTAAATAAGCAAGGTACATTTGGAGGCTTATAGCTCAGCAACTACTGAGTCGATTGGCACCAAATTTGGTAGCATTCATAATAGATACCTATCTCTTATTCTAACAAAATGACCTCGGAACTTGCCCAAATTTGTAATGCAGCTGTAGGTTGATGAATCCTACCTAATTTGGTCCAATGACCTCAATATCTGCTGAGATGTTACCCTCAAATGTCCTATGAACCTAGCTTAGCTTAGCTTAGCTTAGCTTGCTTGCTAGCTTGCTTTGATAATTAGAAATCGGCCTAATGTTTTCAACAGCCATAGGTTTAAACTTCAAGAAAACTATAAGCCATTGGACGGACAAACTTTTTCGCTAGATGGCGCTTTTTGGAAACTTGTCACGTGATCATGAGTGGCAATTTGATTGGCTGATCACTGGAGCCAGGTTAGAAAAAATTAGTTGCAGGAATGAAAAGCTTGGAAATTTGCGTGAGTTGCATATGGTTTTATGGCTTGAAAGGGTGCCATTTTATCCATAGATTATGTCATATTAATAAAGTTTTTAGAATTGTTCACCAAAAGCCCAAAAATAGCCCATTAGTGGTCGCCTATGCAGTGTAGCCATGTCAAATGTACTGGGCAAAGTTGCCGGGCTAGATGGCGCTGCGAATCTAGCGACTTTACGCATTTGGCTTATTACAGTCGCTAGATTCGCAGCGCCATCTAGCCTGTCAACTTGAGCAAGTACATTTGACATGGCTATGCTGCATTGACTATAGTAAATTGGCAATTGTTTGGCTTGTGGAGCACTTGTGCCGAAAACTTCACTAACATGACATAACCTGTCAACAAAATGGCACCCTTTCAAGCACTAAAATGATTTGCGTCTCATGCAAATTTCCAAGCTTTTCATTGTTGCAGCCATATTTTTCGCGTCTGGCTCCGGTGATCAGCCAATCAAATTGCCGCTCATAGTCACGTGACAAGCTATGCAAGTGGCAGTTTTTCCAAAAGTACTTGCTGGAAAAGCGCCATCTGGCAAAAAACTTTGTCCCTGCTCTGCCTTATAGTAGAATACGTTTACATGCACGTACTATATAGACAAAATTACTAATTATTTGGGTTTTTTCCTTTTCATACTAGACATTACCTTGTGATGCCCGACTGGACCTCAGATTCACGATGAGGAACGACCCGACCGGACGGGTCGTACACCCGGATTCCAATCTTCTCCACGAGATGTTTGGCGTTCACGGTGAACATTGCATCCCGACCAACCGAGGCCTTGACGAGGCCGTCTCCCCTGAGGACGAGGTCGGCAAACCTTTCGTTCCTCTTCTCGTGTCGTTCCTCTCTGTCCACGACGTTGATTTCGAATGGGCTGTGCTTGATGTCTTGCTCGTTGAAGGTGATGTTCACAAAATGGGGGGTGGGCTCAGAGGGCACAAAAGTGACATCGTAAAGGCCCCTGCTTCGAGCCTGAACTTCTGCCCGAACTGAGGCTTTGGCAGTCGTGACCACGAGCTCCAAAGTTCCTGAAATTGTTATGTAGGTTTTAGGTCAGGATCATAACAAAGGAGCGCCATCTACTGGTAATTTTGAAGAAACACTGGGGAGTTGCGCTCAAAATCAAGTTTCATTTAGCCAAGTCAATTTTTAAAATTATTATAGATGGCTGCTTTTATTTAACTTATGCTTAGTATCAGGACTCTAAAATCTTGATATTACATATTCTTTGGTTATAGCATATTTTCTATGTTTGCATGTATTCTTTTGATAGTTTTATTACACTATAGATTTAAAAAAAACATGGTTACTCAGGTTATTTTTCTCTATAGCAGTGTCAGATGATAATCCCAGATGTTGCCGTAAATGGCCGCTAGGATCGCCCTACACCTATGTTATTGAAATGATACCAATGCAAATAGAGTTAATAGACACCAGAATAATAACATATGTAGATATTGCAGCTTTTGAATTGAAAAGAGTAAAATTAATGATCAATCCATGTTATAAAAAAGTAAAGTATCCTTCTTCTGAAGCTTTCTAAAATAATATGATGATTACAAATGATTATTAACATTAATAACCTTCAATCACTATATTAAAAATCCCCAATAATTAGGCCCTTTCAAATCACAGATTTTGAAGCTACCTTCTCCAGCTTGGCTGGCATCCACGGTGAAGGTCAGAGGCCTGCCCACGGGCTGCTTGGCCACCAGGCCGGACACGGACACCTTGCGCGCATCATAGACATTGCAGGTGTACGGAGATCCGGCCACGTGCTGGTTGCCCCGCGCCTTGTCCGTGATCTTGACCACGTGCGGCCCGACCTCGGAGGGCTGGTACTCGGCCACCAGCGCGTCCGGACCCTTGTCCACAGTGATCTCCAATGGGTGTCCGGATGGCGCGGTGACACTCACACTGTACTGCTTCATCTCCTCCGGACTTGAAGCGTGGACCGCAAAAGCTGCCAAGGCGTTGACAGCGCACATCTTGATGCCGTCGCCGGTGACGGAGGCCGCGGAGGCTGCGACAGCGGCCTCCGAGGCCGCCGCACTCTCCACACCGCTGCTCCGGCTGACCGCGCACTCGAAGGGCGAGTTGGGCACGGGCTCATTGTTGAACTTGACACTGATGAGGTGAGGCTGGGGCTCGGTGGGGCGGAAGTTGACCCTGAACTTGGCGTTGCCCTCGGACTGCACGTAATTGGGCACATTCTTGCCGTTGACCGAGACGATGATCTCGAGGTTGCCGGCTCCGGCCTGCGAGGCGTCAATGCTGAAGTAGACCGGCTTCTGGATCACTCCGGACGTGAAGTTGGTCACGGAGACTTTGGTGGCGTCGTAGGCTTTCACCACGAAGGGCGAGCCCTGCACGTGCAGGTCCGAGATCTTGACCTCGATCTGGTGGTCGCCGACCTCGCTGGGCAGGTAGTCCACCCCGTAGTGGCCTTCGCTCACGAAGTGGATGGAGCTGGGCACCAACTTGCGCCCAGGGGAAAGCACCTTCACCTCCGGATCGCCCATCTCCGTCTGCCCCTCGATGTGGAAGTTGGCCTGCCGGCCCACGGGCACCTTCTCCAGGCCGTCCCCGGTCAGGTTGACCCTGGCGGCGTCCACGACGGCGCACTTGAACGGGCTGCCCGGAACGTTCTCCCCGTTGAACTTGAGCTCCACCACGTGGGCCTTGGCCTCCTTGGGCACAAACGAGATGGCATAGGTGTGATTGCCCTGGGCCTGAGCACTTGTGGGCACTTGCCCATTGTTCACTGCAATGGGGCAAAAATGACATTTTATGTAAGTTGAGAATCATGTGCCCACTAATAGCCCTAATTCAAACTGTTATGAAGTAAATGGTAACCCTAAGGATATTTTTACTAAGCAAATGGCAAATGGAAACCCTAGGGGCATTTCTAACTTAGTAAAAAGCATAACCAGGGGTATTTTTTTCTTAGTAAAAAGCATCCCCAGGGGTATTTTTTAGTAAGTAAAAAGTATCCCCAGGGGTATTTTTTAGTAAGTAAAAAGCATCCCAAGGGGTATTTTTTATTAAGTAAAAAGCATCCCCAGGGGTATTTTTTACTAAGTAAAACGCATCCCTAGGGTTTTCATTTACCATTAGCTAAGCAAAAAATATCCCTAGGGTTTTCATTTACTTAGTAAAAAATATCCCTAGGGTTATCATTTACTTCATAGCGGATCGGGAGCGCAAAAAAGCTGAGTCAACCCGCAAAGTGAATTACTCACGAGGAAATTCGGTTTACAGTGCGTAAATCTTAAAAACCAATTTGCACAATTTTTCACATAGGTGGTAAGGCAGTTCATGTTACATGACATAGTGTCAAATACCTGTCAATTGTGGGCACTTGCCCATTATTCACTGCAATCACAAAACTGACATGATATGTATTTTTCTGATAGAAGTTAGAAAAAAAACCTAGCTCCAAGTGAAACTCAAATGTCTTTTTCAAATCCAGTTAAAAATCAATGATCTTTTTCGTGGCCATGTAAAGCACATTTCTAAATCTGAATTAGCCCTACCATTGAATATGTAGCTGAAAATATATTATCAGGTAAGCTGAACACAGCTGCATAGTATCAAAAACACACCATCTACCGACAATTTTGAAGAAACACTTGGGAGTTCAAGTTTCATTTTGTTGAGTCCAGTCATTAATTTTAGTGTGAGTAATTCTCATAAATGTTTTTTTTTTCCTGCTTAATCATAGCATCAGCTTATGGTTGTGTTTGAAAACCACTTAATCATTGTATCAAGAAGTAATTATTTATAAAGTTTGACGGCACATCTTTGCTTGGGTCTTTATGTCGAACTATTACTCAAATCGCAAGAACTCAGTTATAGACAAAAGTATCATAACAATGATACGCCATCAAGTGACATTACTGAAGAAATACTTGGGATTTCAGGGTTCACGGTTTACACAACCGTACTACTTTTTTGAGGCTGAAATATAAAAAGAAGAATCAAAATAATCTCCAGACTTCTCAATTGGAGTGCAAAAAAACTTGCTCCATTGATCTTAATGATTTCTAACAGTTTAGAAAACTTGTAGCCAACACGAAACTAAAAAAATAGCTAATGCACACAAAAATTGCCCTAAGATCGGTCCTTTTCTTGTTAGACGATGTAAACAATCCAAAATTCACTGCACGCTCACATCAAGGGATCTTGTAGCACTGAATTTTGAATCGACTACTCCCTAATCCCAAATGTTTCAACTTTCCGTCCGCTAGGCGTGCTACTTGCGTTTGTTATTGTTATATTACTGTTGTGAATTTTTCCCGAGCAGTGTCAGCCGAATGTCCCAGCTGTTGCGCAAAAAGGCCGCTAGGGTCGCCCTGCATCAATATTATTGTTATAGTACTAATGTGTATAAATGGCTTACCTGTCACTTCCAGGTTTCCTGGGCCAGCTTGTGAGGTTTCCACGAGGAAGGTCACCGGTTTGCCCACAATTCCTTTCTTGCACTCGCGCACCTGGATGGCCGCAACATTGTACACCTTGCATGGGAATGGAGAGCCAGGGACAGGCTCGTTCCCAAAGGAGACGTAAATTTGGTGCTCGCCTGCCACCTTGGGGCAAAACTCCACCTTGAAGGTGCCCTTGGAGATTTCAGTCACTGCCGCTTGCACCGAGTCACCTGTGGGCGCGTCGATGGCAATTTCGATGTCCTCTAATGACCCAATGACATTCGATAAGGTGAAGAAGGACATTTTGCCGACTGCGGTTGCGGCAAGTGCGTGTCCAGATACGATGATGTGGTTAGGATCTGATTGATGATAAGGCATATTAGTTTCACCATATTGCACTAGAGAAATCAATCTCCCAACCAGAAAAGTATTCTGAGCCCAATTGAAACTTGGTGGTAAAAATCACCAACAAATGCCCTGTTCATCTACCACGACAAAATCAGTCTTAACCTAAGCTGTCTTAATTCAAATTGCCATTGTTCTATGACAACAAAATATGGTGGAAGTCAGTGTGCGAAACCAATTGCAAGCGTATCAGATTCAGGTGTAAGTGAGTCAAACAAGTAAAGCGCAGGCTAGCTAGGGCTGGTTAAATCAGTGTCGCTTTGCCATCAGTTGCAAGTTTGTCTACCAGTTCATCTACCACGACAAAATCAGTGGTAACCTCAGCTGTCTTTATACAAATTGCCATTGTTCTATGACGATAAATAATGGAGGAAGTCAATGTGCAAAACCTATTGTAAGCGTAAGAATTAGGTAAGCAAGTAAAACAAGTTAAG
Source organism: Paracyclopina nana (assembly GCA_019096065.1). NCBI lineage: Eukaryota > Metazoa > Arthropoda > Copepoda > Cyclopoida > Cyclopettidae > Paracyclopina > Paracyclopina nana. Next base: position 17,120,098 of record JAGUCH010000002.1, on the reverse strand, counting down.
AGCTGGCTAGCTAGGGCTGGTTAAATCAGTGTCGCTTTGCCATCAGTTGCAAGTTTGTCTACCAGTTCATCTACCCCGACAAAATCAGTGGTAACCTAAGCTGTCTTAATTCAAATTGCCATTGTTCTATGACGAAAAAATATAATGGAATTCAATGCGCGAAACCAATTGCAAGCGTAAGAATAAGTTGTAAGCGAGTCAAACAAATTAAGCGCAGGCTAGCTAGGGCTGGTTAAATGAGTGTCGCTTTGCCATCAGTTGCAAGTTTGTCTACCAGAATCACAATGGTTTACCTCGTACTAACTTAAGGACTAAATTTCTCAATGAGGTTTAATAAGCATCTTGGTTTAATAAGGATGAGTTGTGAGCAAGTAAAGCCCGCCAGTTAGGGTAGCCTGAAACATTCTACATATAGACTGCAACTCGAGCAATCTAGGTACGGCTTCGTGAATTCATCTAGCCAACCCTAGAAGCAGCTATTGCGCAGCTATGTGTTAAACTAGTTCTTCATAGCTATGACAGTGCATAGAAATTCATGGAGTTGCGACAACTTTTCAGTAAGGTCCAACAAGAAAGTTAGGAAAAAGTAGCTAAGATGAACAGTGACATAAACGTCCTACTTTCCAAAAGGGTTTAAAATGGATTTTCTGGTGGGGTATAAAATGGTAATTACCCGTGTGAATTTTGGCTGTGAACGGAGCGCCTGGTACGAGTTCCTTGTTGAATGTGATGTTGATGATGTGATCGATGCCCTCGAGGGGCACAAAGCTCACCACAAATTTGGCTGATCCCTGAGGATGCACTTGGGTGGGAATGTTGCGGCCACGTGCTGAGATGGTGATTTCCAAATTGCCCTCTCCGGCCTTGCTGGCGTCCACGGTGAAGTCCACGGCCTTTCCTATGGTGCCCCACGGAATTGAGGACACGAGCACCTTTGATGCGTCATATGCTTTGCCTGCATTCAATTAACATAGTCATTCATTATAATTCCCGACCAGAAGTTAAATCGAAAGCACCACTTTGCAGTTTCACTTTCAATTTTTTTTACATATAGGTGGTAAGGCACTTAGTGTTATGTTACAACATAAACTCAACATGGGTAAAAAAAAAGAGTGCTAATTGACACATAGCAATTACATTACTAAAAACTGAAAATTTCGGTTCCCATCATTTTGTAGCATTGACTGCCTTGACGCCTAAGTTAAATAAAAAAAACCACTTTGCAGTTTCACCTTTGATTTTTTACATATACTTGGTGGTAAGGCACTTAGTGTTATGTTACTACATACACTCAACATGGGTAAAACAAAAGAGTGCTAATTGACACATAGCAATTACATTACTAAAAACTGAAAATTTCGATTCCCATTGTTTTGTAGCATTGACTGCCTTGACGCCTAAGTTAAATAAAAAAATTCATCTTTGATTTTTTACATATACTAGGTGGTGAGGCAATTAGTGTTGTGTTACGACATAAACTCAACATGGGTAAAACGAAGGAGTGCTAACAAGATTCAAATACGAAAACTTGGGCAAATTTCTGGTCGGGTATTAAAATGTACCTGTGAAGGGCGTTCCTCCGACTGGAATGTTGTTGTACTCCACTGAAATGACATATGGACCCACTTCTTCGGGCAGGAATTCTGCGAGGAAGCCACTTTTGATGTTGCCAGTGACAAGAACTGGTAGATCTGACCGTGGTCCTGCCACAGACACTGCCAGCTCAGCATTGTCTGCAGTGTCCACGTGGATTTGAAAGGTGGCTTTCTCGTTGACAGGGAAAAGCTCCAAATGGTGCAGAGCCACGGACACTTTGCTTGTGTCTGCGATTCGGCACACAAATGGGCATCCAGTGATGGGTTCTGCAAAATCAAATCAATGCTTAGCAAAAAATGCCATATACTATACCACATTATGTGGCTCTCGTCCGCTAGATGGAGTTGCGATCTTTTTTATTATCATTATTTACGAGCCTAGAAGTATTTTCGCCGTTTCACCTTCAAAAATGCCAAAAAGTGTAAACAGCAGGAAAATTCGTATCTGGTATCCACACTAGCCTTATTGGCTATAAAGATTAACTTTATAATAAACTAATGTATGCTATAAAGATTGACTTTATAAACTAATGTTTGCGTGTTTTTTGAAAACTTGAGTCCCAATAAGAGTTCAAATCGGGGGTCTCTTTAAAATCCTCAAAATGTTGAAAGGCCTCTAGCTCAGGCACACTCAATTTTATTGACATCATGTGCTTTTATGACCCCCTCTCAAATTGAAAAACCCAGCTTTTTTTGCTTCATAAGCAAATTGCTAAAACGTCCATGAAAGGAGATATGGAGCACCAAACTTTACAGCTGGAAAACAATGTATCTCTTTTCCTGGTCATTTAAGAAACCCTTGAAGGGAAATCCATGTGAACTACCCCCCAAATGAGGCCTTTTTGGGGCTATCCTTGTATTTTAGCATTGATTACCTCCGTTGAACTTGATGTCGATTGTGTGAGGCTTGGCCACCTCGGGTGTGAAATGGACGAGGCAGCGGCCTCCACCCAGCACTTGGACATGATTTGGCACCTCTCCATCGTTGATGGAGATCTCGAGCTGGCCTTCGCCAGCCTGCGACGCGTCCACCCTGAATTGGCAGGGCTGGCCCACGACTCCATTGCCCGTCTCGGTGACGCGAATGAGCGAGGAGTCGTAGACTTTGTAGAACACCGGTGACTCCGGAATCTTGAGGCCGGCCGCGTACACCTCCATGATGTACGTGCCGACCTCCTGGGGCACGAATTCGACGAAGAAGAGCCCATCCCCTGTCTCTGACAGGCTGTACGAGACCGGCACCTTGGACGGAGAGAGGATGTTCACGTCAATGTCTTCGCGGTTGAAGCCCTCCGCCGAGATCTCACACGTGGCCTTGCTCCTGGCCGAGGTGTGCTTGACAACCTCGCCCACAATGGTGGCCTTTGGCTTGTTGGCCTCCATGGCCGTGACAAAGAAGAAGAAGAGCACTGATTTGCGTAGTATTGGTACAAGTAGTGAGAGGGCCAAGCCCTTGGAACAATCTTCTCCTGGCTGCTGCTGCTGATGGGAGATTGGGCTGGCGCCTATGGCAGCCACCACCAGAGTGGAAAAACGGTGCACAAGGAAGATTTCTCCCTGTACACCGCTCCACAGGTGACTCCGGCCAGCCAGGTATGCAACTCACGTCACCGACGTCTGCTCAGTACAGGCGGCTTCAAGGTGACGACTCCCATCTTCTTCTGCATAAAGCATGATCATGGGCACTCCGGATTGGCCCAATAAGGCTTGACAAGGCCTGACAAGGCCACAAACGCGCATAATATCGCTTTTCAGACCATATAGGTTATCGAGCAGAGGAGAGTACTCTTAAAAAACGTTATATGCCGCGGCTTTGTTTTGGTAAACAAAGCAGCGTATTTTTCGGCGAGTTTTTGTCGCGAAAACGCAACGCGCAACCCGCAGCGCTGTTGTTCGTGTGAAAATGTAAAATACGTCAGAATGCAATGGACAAAAATCGACAGCTGGCTTTGAACTGCGACGGAGACAAACAGAACCTCCTCCTCCCAAAGCCCAAAATCTTCTGACCAGAGACCGACCGAAAGATAGCTTACGGACCATAGTAGCGTCAATTACGTCTTGGCCGAGTTGGAAGTTGCTGGCTGAAAAATCCAGATCGAGTGCTACTCTTCACACACAAAGGAGACAAAGATGACGTCGGGAGGACCGTACAACTATTCCTACATCTTCAAGTACATCATCATCGGCGACATGGGGGTGGGAAAGTCCTGCCTTCTTCACCAGTTCACCGAGAAAAAATGTGAGACCTTTGACACTTGAAATTTTCTACTGTTGAGAGCTTAATGTTTGCCTTTCCAGTCATGGCTGATTGTCCACACACGATTGGCGTGGAGTTTGGCACGCGAATCATCGAGGTGTCTGGGCAGAAAATCAAGCTCCAGATTTGGGACACGGCCGGCCAGGAGCGGTTCAGGGCGGTGACCCGATCCTACTACAGGGGAGCAGCTGGGGCCTTGATGGTCTACGACGTGACCAGGAGGTCGACGTACAACCACCTCAGCAGCTGGCTCACGGATGCGAGAAATCTAACAAATCCAAACACGGTAAAAGATCCTTCCAGTACGACAACTTGAGCAAGTTCATTTGACATGGCTGCGCTACATTAAAGCGCAAAAGTTGGCAATTATTTGGCTTTTGGAGTGCTTGTGCCAAAAACTTCATGAATAGGACATAATCCACTTGTGAATTGGCATCCTTTCAAGCCATAAAACCATAAGTAACCTAACTTAACTCAGCAAATTTCCTTGCTTCTCATTGGTGAAGCCAAATTTTCCTAGCCTGGCAAAGCAATTTCCACGAGGACAATATCTAATTCCATTTATATATTGGTCGTAATTCTCAAAATCATTTTGAATCGTGCTCAATAAGGCAAAGGCGTAAAGTTGCTATATTAGCAGAGCCATCTAGCCCGGCAACTTGAGCAAGTACGTTTGACATGGCTGCGCTACATAGATGATCAAAAATTGGCAATTATTTGGCATTTGGAGCACTTGCACCAAAAACTTGAATGATTTGACATTAAACCATAAGCGTCTCTTACAAATTTTCCAGCTTTTCATTGTTGAAACCTAATTTTTCTAACCTGGCTCCGCTGATCCGCCAATCAAATTTCATATCGTAATCACGGGACAAGTTTCACGAATGACAGTTTCTCCAAAAATACTTGCTCGAAAAGCGCCATCTGACAAAAAAGTTTGTCCATTTACTTATAGATACTAGATCGCAATATTCAGTCTGGTTATCTTTTTTGCTCTTCCAGGTGATATTTCTAATTGGTAATAAGTGTGATTTGGAAGCACAGCGAGATGTGACTTTCGAGGAGGCTCGTCAATTCGCAGAGGAGAATGGCCTCATGTTTGTCGAGGCCTCGGCCAAAACCGGAGACGGCGTCGAAGAGGCCTTCTTGGAGACAGCCCGCAAAATCTACCAAAACATCCAGGATGGCAGCTTAGACCTCAACGCCGCCGAGTCCGGGGTGCAGCACAAGCCCTCGTCCGGATCCGGAGGATCCTCCGGAACGGCCAATTTGACAGATTCCGACAACTCCAACAAGGAGATGTGCAACTGCTGACTAATCAAAATCCAGGCCTCGGTGTCTATAACGTGTCGTGATGTGATTGAAGAGAGAAAAGCGAGTAGTTAGAGTGACGACGACTTGGTGATTCCCAAATTGATTTTCCATTATTATGAGATCAGCTCTTTCAGTCATCCTTTTGATGTGCCGCATTTTTGAAGATATACCCTAGAAAGAGAACTCCCCTCCACCACAAAAAACCAACAATAAATAAGCATACATTAGTAATTCGTCCAAAGAGCGATCATCCGATGAAAAATAGTGTCACAATATCATTATGTAAGTCTATAATTGAAAAAGAACTCAATACAGCATTTTCCGTCAAACCGTCAAAAACAAAACAAAGTGGTAATTTTTATTTATGCGGAAGGTCGCGAAAGTGAAGTGGTGCGCGCCAACTCAAAAGAGATGCACTCAAGTGCTCAAGTTCTCTTTTGCAGTAGTGCGCTACGTCATGGTTGTGACATTGCAGCTGAGCTTTCTGCTCTACTTCGCTTAGTGCTTATTTTCACGTTGCTTTTGGCTGCCTCCACTGCAAATCCAGAGCGGCCTTGCGTCTCTTCGCGAGTCGCTCGGCTCCAACCATGATCAAGTCGATCGAAAAACTCAAGGTGAGGATCGACCAGAACCTCAACAGGGCCGAAAAGTCAGAGGCCCTCAGCGAGGACGTTGCCAAAATCGAGGCCAGGATCTCCAGCTTGAAACAGGCAAGTCTACATTGAACAACCGCTTTTCTGGCCTCGACCGATTCACTTTTCGTCGTGTTTCCAGCTGTGTCAGTCTGTGACCAAGAAGCTGTCCTCGGAGGCCGGAGCGTCCTCTTCGTCCTCGGCCAAGTTGGGCAACGATGGGGCGGCGGTGGAGAAACGGATCAGGAAGACTCCCGAGTTCGCTCTGGGCATGACCTTTCAAGAAAATGGACGGGCCTACGCTAAACACGGGCCCAACGAAGAGCCTGGCGGCCTCAGCACCTTCCTCGTGGACGGAGGCCACTTGCTGAATGACCTCGCAGCCTCTCACGTTCAGTACGAGATTGGCGTGGAGAAACTGGTGCTACAAACGCTCACCGGGATCGTGGATGAGCACGTCCCATTGTTGGCCAAAGAGAAGAAAACGCTGACCTCTCTTTTGCTTGACTACGACGCAGCCAAAAGCAGGCTGGTCAGCTACCGGAACAAGGAGGGCTCCAGCTCAGCCCATGGGGGCACAGTGGAATCGGACCTGCGGGAAGATCGGCTGGCCTCGGAGTTGGCTGACATTGAAACAAAGGTACTTGAAAATCATTCAGTTTATACTTCGACAAAAAGCGTGCATGGTTGATGTGGTGGTAAAATCAAAATCCTGGCTTATGTCTTCACTTTACATGAAATTTTAAAAAACTTGCAGAGCTAAAACGGTTGATTTTTCAGGCATAATAAGCTTCAATGACCCCCATTCAAATTAGATTATCTAAATTTTGTTACTTCATAATAAAATCGCCAGGATGAACAGGAATGCAGATGCTGCATTGCTGAAAGTCAATTGAAACCAAGGTGATGCTTCGCATAAAACATGCTTGATGCCAATTATCTCAATTTGAGTGCATTTTAGAGGCTAGCTGATGAAATGAAAAAAGTTACACCTTGCCATTGCTATAAATTGTAAAATGTTGTCACTTCAAGTTTTTGAACATTCCTAAGGATTTTTTAAATCGAAACCAGCCAACCCATATGCACATAAGCTTAATGAAATAGCCAATACTTTTCAACTCCACAGCTCAATTTCGCACGTGATTCGGTGGAGCTGCACATGCTGCAATTTCTGGCCAAGGAGTCCGACGTTGGCTCCACTCTCCTCAAGTATCTGCAATTGAAGAAGGACTTCCATGCGCACACTGCCCGCCAGATTGATGAGCGAATCGAGCATTTCCAAGCACTACTCAATGCACCCACCGTGGCTTCCCCCATTTTCGGCTGTGCCCTTGATGACCACCTGCGGAAGCAAGGCCACGGAGTCTGCATAGCTCTTCCAATCCGGACCTCGGTGTGTAGGCTGATCCAGATGGACGCTGTCAAGGAGGAAGGGCTCTTTCGGGTCGCGAGCTCCACGCTTAAAATCAAGAGGCTCGCCGCACTCTTCGACACCGGAGAGGCCAACGATGCAGCCATCAGGGAAATCACCGATCCTCACGTGTTCTCCGGCGCCTTGAAACTCTACCTACGCGAGCTGCCCGTTCCCCTCCTGGGTCAGGAGTACGACCGATGGATCTCCGAGTGTCAAGGCTGCAACGAGGAGAGGAAAAGGGACAACATGGACCGGATCCTCTCGGGGCTGCCACAAAACTCCAGGCATAATCTGCATTACGTACTCAAGTTTCTGCAACTCGTCGCTAGTCATTCCGCTGTGAATAAGATGACATCAGCCAACTTGAGCATCGTGATGGCACCTAATCTCCTCTGGAGCCAGGTCGAGAGTGAGCAGCATGACTTGTCAGAGACGAATGTTGTCAACGACATAGTAGAGACTCTGATCGAGCAAGTGGATTACTTCTTCAGAGGCTTTGGATCCGGAGCCATCGACTTCTTCAAGGAAGTCACCCTGGAGAAGCCCAAAAGCTGGGGCAGGTCCAGTGATGAGGGGGATCGCACCACGCCCACCTTGTCAAGGACACCTGTTCCAAAGCCGAGGCAAAGCAAAACGCCCAGAGGCCCACCTCCACCGTTGGCACCAAGGCCGACTGAAAGGCCACCCGTTCAAAGCTTTGCCCCGTGTGGCTCCGCGACGTCAACGCATCTCTGACCTAGGACTGACCTTGCGTAGGACTCTTTTTCAATTTGGTTGCCATTCAGAAGGACTGTGATGACAATGGAATCAGAGTGCACAAACTGGAGTGATCTTGTCATGCTGCTGCGAGGACGGCTTTTTCTTGTCACCTTCATTTTCTGCATACTATCTAGCCATGCATTATTTAACTAATTATACTAACAACTAGCATTGAAATTAAACCAATTTAGACATCAAGTTTTGCATATTTCCACGCCCTGGTCGAAAAAGATGATATCATTAGTAATTGAGGGCGGAGCGCGTGAGCCTCCTCTTCTCTACCATGGAATTCTAGGGAGTAGTTGAGAGCAAGTAGGATGCTTGGAAAGAATAGCATGCGTAAACACAAAAGTAGCCAACAGTACACACCGTATCGCTGACGCCTTTGACTGTCCACTTTTCAATAAAAATTTTTATTGGAGGGCGGGCCGAAGGCCCGCCCTCCACATTTCGCTGTGACCTATGTCACTCCCCAGTTTTTAGCCAGGAAACTGCACCAGGAAACCAAACCAGGATATCGACCAGGAAGTAAATTGCAATCCAGAAAAAACCAGAAAAATAACTGCCTGTTGTGGGATTTGAACCTGGGTCTGACTGCATTGCAATCAGACACTCTGTCACTGAGCCACCAAAGCATCACATAAAATTTACTTCTCTGATCAGCATTATCAATGAAAAAGTTGAAGTTGAGCAAATTTTTAGGATTGCCTGTACCCCAAGCAAATTTTGTATGTTGGCCGCATTCTGCCCAGTGGCCGTAGGCCTCTGGGCAGAATATGGCAGTTACTGTTTTTCCAAAGATGGGATTTAAACCTTCATCCCATTAAACACAAACAGCAATGCTATATACAATTTGATTGATGCATATTATTGGGAGCGGGCAAAAGGCCCGCCCCTACTCAATTTTTTATTAGGGCGGGCCGTAGGCCCGCCCTCCACATTTCCCTGTGACCTATGTCACTCCCCAGTTTTTAGCCAGGAAACTGCACCAGGATATCGACCAGGAAGTAAACTGTTATTCAGAAAAAGACAAAAAATGTTTGCCTATACCGGGATTTGAACCTGGATTGGACTGCATTGCAATCTAACACTCTGTCACTGAGCCATCAGAACATCACACAATTTTTCCAACTCTTTGCAGTATCATTCATAGCAAAAGTTGAACAAATGTTTTGGATTGCCCCTACACCAAACAAATTATTCAGTAATATTCGGGCAATATTTGTGGGAGCGGGCAGAAGAAGACCCGCCCTCCACATTTCACTGTGACATATATTGCTCCCCTGTTTGAAAATGGAAACAACAAAAACCAATGACCCACCATGATTCCTTTGTATGCTTCTTCTCTGATATTATATGCTTTTTGCAACAAGGACATTTTAAGAAGAGCAATATTCGGGCAGTGTAAGTGAGAGCGGGCCAAAGGCCCGCCCATTCTCATTATTTTTGGGAGGGAGGGCTCTCATAACTCAAACTGCAATACTATCAACAAATTGATTGAAGCACATTATTGGGAGTGGGCAAAAGGCCTGCCCTCCACATTTCACTGTGACTTGTGTTGCTCCCCTGTTTGAAACAAGAAGCTGTACAAAAACCAATCAGGCACCATGATTCCTTTGTATATGTGATGTTTCTAGTTTGATATTAAGTGCTTTTTGAAAATACAAAATTTTAAGAAGAGCAATAGGCAGGAAATATTAGTTGGAGCGGATCAAAAACCCGCCCACTCTAATTATTTTTGGGAGGCTGGGCCCTCATAACTCAAACTGCTATCAACAAAGTTATTGAAGCATATTATTGAGAGTGGGCAAAAGGCCTGCCCCCTCTCCCTTCCCAATGCATCTCTGTCCTGTCTATCCAAGGAATGTGTGTTCTAACAATCGATCCAAGTAGTATCCCTCTTGTTGATCCAAGGACTGTACAAGTAGTTGATCCAAGTAGGATGTATATTGCAGTTTTGAGTTTTTGGGATAAGTTTCAAATCCCCTCTTTGGAAAAAGAAACACTACCACATTCAGCACAGAGGCCTACAGCCTCTTGTGCAATTTCAGCAAAATGTCAAGGGCAGGCCTTCAGTCTGACTTCCAAAAGAAGGACCCAGATCATGACCAACAAAACATTTCAGGAACATGGCCTACTGGTATGACTGACCCAGAACATAGCATGACAGGGACCAACTACTATTCTATTATTCTAACATACTAAGTTGGGGCTCATTTGTGTAACCTAACTGACTTGTGACTTAACTAGCTTGGGCTGACTTGGTTAAACACAAACTACTTAGGAATGACTTGGGTAGCCAAGCCTTATTAAGCTTCACCTGGTGCAGCCACTTAAGGAGTGACTTGAGTCACCATTTCTGACTTTGGAAACCATAGCTGAATTGAGGAGCAATGGATGACTTGGATAATGGTTATCCAAGTAATCCATTGCTGACTTAGATTTACCAAGACATAGGTAAATTTTGGGCAGCCAGGTCCAAGAACTGACTAAAATCTATTAGAACAGTTGGGACTCCTTCCCTTGGATTCACAATGGATCGTCCATGGATAGACTACGACAAATTGGCCTCTCATGGACAAAATAAATCGTTCTTGGATCAATTACTTTTACAGATAATCCATGGATCATCATTGGATCGACAATCAGAACACACAGGCCGTAGATAGACCAGGACAGACATATATTGGGTTCGACAAGAAATACCAACTCACATAAAAAGCCATTTCTGCAATCTCTAGAAATTCCACCAATTGGCCAAATTCTCATTTCAAGACCAATTTTCAGCATCTTATTTTTGAATGACTTCTTGGCTATCAAAAGTGCCCAAAGTAGTAGATATTGACAAATAAGATGAAATTTTGCCTTAAAAATAAATTTTTCTTGGATATAGTCCATTTTTGGAGAAAAAGAAGAACAGTTTGGCCATTTTGAGGCAATCAAGATATTGTGACAAAAAAATAACCAAGACACCATTTCAGGATAATCAATTGAAATTGGGCCTGGAAATTTATGGAATGAGGAGATATGATAGACTGTTTTTAGCTTAGGGCTATAAGAAAAAGATTTTGAAATACTGTCTCAAATGTAGCTATACTTTTGCTGCAAGAGTCAAAATTCAGTTGCTGAGCACTTTCTCTAGCCATGGTAGTCTCTTTTGCCAGTCTATCCAAGGATAGTCTGTTCTGCCAGTCTATCCAAGGACAGAATGTTTTTGTCAATACAGGGACAGTTTGTTGCTGCATTCTAACAATGTACAGGGTGCAGCGACAAAAATGCAATTGTGCAACAGCCAATTCGGCCAGTTTCTTTACTTCTTCTGAGCAGCCCGCTGTGTGTAGGGGCTCCTATCCTAGGATCTACTATGGACCTGGACTAGAAACTACTGTGATGCACCTGGACTAGCATCTACACTGGACCCGGAATTGAATCTACTGCCACAACGTACCAGGAATAGAAACTACTGTGACAGAACTGGAATTGGATCTACTGTGTAACATAACAGGAATAGCATCTACAGACCTGTACTTACATCTACTACAAAGACAGAAAAGGAATAGAATCCACTAGAACAAAAACTAGGCCAGCAAAGTTAGTAATACATCAGGTAGATAAATCAGCTAAGTGATTAAGGTCATGACAAATAAGATATATTGAAGTATGCAACAAGTCCTAGAAGTCTTGGCCATGTTTTTCAGTCAGGAAGAACTTTGGCATAAAAAGTCATAGTCTAATAAGTAAAACACAAGTCTTGAACTTATAGGCAAGTCTTGGAGTTATAGGCAAGCCCTTAAGTTTTGGCCAAATCCTGAAGTATTGGCCAAGTCCTGAAATTTTGGTAAGTCCTGAAGTTTCAACTAAGTCCTAAGTATTGGCTAAGTCTTGAAGCTTGAGACAAGTCCTGAAGTATTGGCCAAGTTCTGAAGTTAAGGTAAATCCTGAAGTTAAAAGCAAGTCTTGAAGTGAGAGGCAAGTCCTTAAGGTTCAGCCAAGTCCTAAAGTCCAAATCTTGAATGTAGTGGCCAAGTCCTGAAGTCCAAATCTTGAATGTTTTGGCCAAGTCCTGAAGTATCAGCTAGGTTGTAAAGTAAATTGCATTTCAGCTTTGGTTTCAACAAATTCAGAGTATTAGGTCAGCCTAAATTCTATTATGGCATGCATTAGCAATTGTTTAAATCCCAAGTCTGGTAAAGATGCTGTTCCTGGTCTGTCACAGTAGTTTCTATTCCTGTACTGTCACAGTAGATCCTATTCCTGCTCTGTTATGGAGTAGATTCTATTCCGGTATCGTCACAGTAGTTCCTATTCTAGCTCTGTCATGGAGTAGACTCTATTCCATTACCGTCACATTAGTTTCTAGCACAGTATGTTCTGGTAGGTCCTATTCCAGCTTCTTGAGTACAGTTTTGGAGCCGCATGCTTTTCTAGCTTTCAATCCAAGTTTGATCCGTTTTTGGTGCAGGGACAATCAGATTTGTCAGGCTATCCAGTCACAGTTTGAAATACTTGACCCAAGTCCTGCTAAGTCAGAGTAGTCGATCCAAGGACTATCCATTTCATTGATCCAAGGACAGTTTGTCTTCAAAGTTAATCCAGGGACTATGAGTTATGTCTATCCAAGGGCAATCCGTTGGAGTATTCCAAGTACAGTATGTCTTAGTTGATCCAAGCACAGCTGCCCGATAGTTGGTCCTGGCTCTAGCAAACAGTTGGTCCTGGTCTGAGTTTGTCTCAGTTGATCCATGCATAGGACACAGGTCTTCTTAATATTAGCATATTTGAACCTGAGTGCAACTACTAGTTCAACTGTACATCAGAGAGAGTGGCAATCTTGGCAAGCTGAGCCCGCCAAAATTTGCCAAGGTCAAACTTATTTACTTGGTGAAGTGGAGTGACAGATTTCCTTAAAATTGCACCACCTATGACTTCGACCATTTTCAACCTTTGCAATCTGCTCAGCAATGTGCGTTGGATGATTGCCGCTCTGTCATATAATAAAGTTGAACTATTAACTACACATGTGACTCAGCTCCATTTAAAAGTGAAGGTTGCTGAATGAAAAAGCTTTGTGATATGAAGCATGCTTTCCATTTTTTTTATTAAAATAAAGGGCTATACTTTCAAATATTTCCGTAGGCCCGCCCTCCGCTGTCCATTTATGGACGCCTTTACCTAGTTCTTATTATTTATTTATTTTTATTACTGTTCATACCAGTTCATCTTGCAACATTTTCTGACCACTATTCAGACCACCTTTTTTTAATTTTTTCTTACTACTCTCCAGGTCACTTTTTTATACCACTTTTTCTCTGACATCTTTCCCACATCACTTATTCTGAACACTTACCATTGACCACTTTTCCAAGACCACTTTTCTCTGCCTACTTTATTGTATCCCTCTCTTTGAACACTTTTCTGACCATTTTCTCTGATCAATTTTTTCTAACTACTTTCTTTTTTCCACTTTTGGCTGAACATTTTTCTTATTGACAGTTACAATATATTCTGTAAATAATTGAAAATGATTAAAATGTTTATCTCCTGGAGGAAACTGCCTTTTTGGCAACTTTGGCTCCCACAATCCCAATCACATTTCGGTGAACTATGCTTACTGTCTCTGCTTTACTTTTATAGATGCTCATTTTTTCACCCGCACCCAGCTGTCCACAACGTGTACGTGCACATCTGGTGCATTCTTTCTCGACGAAAAAAGGTGAATCATGAGTAATTTGAGTAATTTGCGAATTCTCTTCCTTGAGTTTTCAAAAACAAGATTTTCTATCAAAGGAACTCGACATCATTGCTACAATCTTATTTATTCAGCAGCATGTTGCGCATTTTTCCTCGTCAGAATTTGGCTTTTTTTCAAAAATGACAATTAACTCAAAAATATCTGGCAACTCTGCGGCGCAGCTTTTTGACTTTTGAAATTCTCGGGAAACTCGGCAAATTCAAAACAAAGCAGACATATCTATTATTTTTTTCTCGTCAAATTGACGCGGTGAATCCAAAATTGAAAAGGTATGCGATTTGCTGCAAAGACGTTAAGTGCTTCTTCTTCGGCTTTCCAATTGGAGCCAGCATGGCCCCAACTGTCAAGACTTATTGATCAATCTGAGTGAATTGAAGCTCGTCCAGCCAAAGCAAAATGCATCGAAAACCGATGCCTCGTCATCCCTGTGATCCAAACAATGGGAATTTCAGCTCTGACCGAGAAACGGCCGAGTTCAAGCGGCGTCAGCAGCTCCGTGAATCCAGCGTGGAAATTCGTGAGCTGGAAGCGAAGCTGAGGCAAGCTTACATCAACAAAGAGTTGGCCCTGCAGAAGCGCCAAAAGGAGACGCTGGCGCTCCAGAGGAAGCAAGAAAAAGTGCTCGAAGCGCAACACTCCGAGGCGCTGCGCCAGCAAGCCTTGCGCGAAGAAGAAGAAGCGGAGAAGCGTGAGATCCTGGAGAGGATCAAATTCAGAATGAGGCTCGATGGCCAGCTGGAGGAGAAGCAGTCGAAGCTGAATCAGGCCTACTCGGAGTTTTTGCAGGAGAAGCAAGTCATCGATGCGGTCATCGCTCAGGTCAAAGCTGAGGAGCGGCAAAAAGTCATCGAAGCCATGGTGAAGAAGCAAGTCACTCAGGAGGAAATCCAGGAGTTCATTGACAGCCAAAAGGTTTTTGTCGCACGTGAGCAGGAGAGGGTGGCACGGGAGAACGAGCAAATCCGCGCATTTATCGCCAAGAAAGATGCCTGGACGGCTGCACACGAGAAAATCCTCAAGGAGAGGAGAGTCCTCAAGAGCGAAGCTGTCCACCAGTTGGGTGAAGATCTCGAGGCTCAGCGTGTGCACAGCCGGCATATCGAGGAGCTGGTCCACGAGCTGAACGAAGGCAGGCAGCGAGAAGTCGAGAAAATGATGGAGCAGCAAGAGCTAGAGAAGGAGATACGAAAAAGGCTGACTTTCAGGCATGCCAATGAGGTAGCAATGGCCTACCGTGATGCATTAAGAGCCAAGGAGAAAATGGAGGACGAGATGTGGAAGGCCAAGATCACCGCCGAGGCTGAACAGGCCGCCAAGCTGGAGCAGATGAGCGACCAGAAGCGGAGAATGAAAGTTCTGGAGCTTCGCAGAGATGCCGAAAAGCTGTTGGCTGAAAGGCAGCGAATTCGCGACATTGAAAAGTCCGAAGAAAAGCTATTCTGGCTTGAGCAGCGCGAAGCTGAGCGAGCCCGCGATGCCTTGATCGAGGAGGAGCGTCAGAAAATCCTGCACGAGCATGCCCACAAATTGATGGGCTTCCTGCCCACCAGTGTCCTCACCGAGGAAGATCTGGAGAATCTGGGCAAGCGGGATATCAAGTTTTTGTACCAAAACCGACCCGACATAGACCGCTTAGGAGACTAGTCAGAAAGCCAGAGAAGTAACTATTGATCTTGACATTTTCAGATGGACGTCGACGATGAGGCATCCTCCATCTTGGATTTGCCCGGAGTCGAAGAAATTGGTGGCTTGACTGATGATCATGATGATCAGGCCACTCCAGAGCCTGCCAGCTTGAGCAAAGAGCGAAAAAGCTCAACCCAGGCCAAGCCGAGTGGAAGTGGGATGACTTTCTTCATGGAGGACTCTGATGATGACATGGATCAGTACGACGTTGAAGACACTCTGGAGCATGCAGCCACTTCGGATGAAGTCATTGGCAAATCCTATCAGAAGCAATTGTCCTCCGAGCATGACAGCTCGGAGAAGCTGCAGAAGGAGTGGACCGAGAAATACATGGCTGGTCAAATCACTTTCAAGGACTACATTCACCAGCTGGAGACTGATGAAGAAGAAGAAGACGAAGAAGAAGATGAGGAAGTCAGAAGAGATGACACCTTTGCCGACAGCTCCGATGAGGAATGGCTGATGCCTTCAAAGAAAGAGGCTCGAAGCAAAAAAAAGTCCATGGAAGACTTCACTGAAGACCTGAGAGCCACGACCAAGCAGCAGCTGGGGAGAAAGCTGCCCAGATTAGGTGTCTTGAGGGGCAAACGGAAGAGACTGAACCCGGCCTTGCAAGGACTCATGGGCGAGGCCAATTTGAGGTTTGCCCGCGGAGACGTGGAGAATGCCATCAAAATGTGCATGGAGGTGATCCGACAGGACCCCGGAGCACCCGAGCCATTCCAGACTCTCTCCACTCTCTACGAAGAGACTGGCGAGTTTGAAAAGTCTGTGCAGTTCGCCTTGATCGGGGCTCACTTGGCGCCACCAGACGCTGAAGAATGGGAGAGGTTGGCCAACATGTCTTTGGAACTGGGTGATCCCAAACAGGTAATCAATCCTTTCATAGTATCGTAAGATGGCGCTTTTGAGCAAGGCTTTTTTGCTGTTTTTGACGTTTTTTAGCCAAAATCCTCACCAAGGCGAGACTTTTTTGCTATTTTTGACTAAAAGTTGCATGAAAGGTAAAAAGGAGCCAATATTATTTTTCGATTTTTTGACAAATCAGAAGGAAGGCCGATTTTTTGGCTAATAAGTGATTTCTATGTAGCTGTCTCTGTAGTGAACATGCTACACAGCTTTTCACGCTAGGGCGCGCTGCCTGCACCGCATAACAGAAGCCATCGTACCCTATAAGCCATTGGAGGGACAAACTTTTTCGCTAGATGGCGCTTTTTGGGCAAGTATATTTGGAAAAACTGCCGCGCGCGAAACTTGTCACGTGATCAGGAGCAGCAATTTGATTGGCTCATCAGCGGAGCCAGGCTAGAAAAAATCGGTTTCAGCAATGAAAAGCTTGGAAGTTTGTGTGAGTTGCATATGGCTTGAAAGGGCGCCATTTCATCTGTAGACTATGTCATATTAATTAAGTTTTAAGAATTAGGGCACCAAAAGCCAAAAAATAGCCCATTTGTGATCGCCAATGTAGTGCAGCCATGTCAAATTTACTTGCTCAAGTTTCCTGGCTAGATGGCGCTGCGAGTCTAGCAACTTTACGCCTTTGGCTTATAGTCCCTGTCGTCGAGGGTAAATAGCGCCCCCTATTGTGAAAATATAGAGAGTATCAACGCAGCGGTGTAGCTATGAGAAATCACGTTTTTTAACTTTTTCTTGAAACCTATGCAGTATTTTCAAAAATGATGATAATATACTCATTAGTATTTTTCTCAACAGCAATTTTGGTGAAAAAAATCACCTTATATGCAATGGCATATTCACCAAAGAACTCAATATCCATTGGAACTATGTTTCTGGCGAAAAGAAAGTTCCCTGAAATCTCGAACATTTTGCAAATGTCTTCAAATGACATTTCATAATTTGGTTTTAAGCTACATCATCTTCAGTTTTTCTTAAAAAGCAATAGGAAAAGGTGTTGCACTCAGGGGCCTAAGATCAGCGGAGGAATTTTCTGAAAAGCTGGAAATGAGCTCCCTCCATATTTTCTTACTCTCAAATGCAAGGCTTATAGTGGGATGATTAAGTTATTATGCAACATGGACTTGGAAATGCTCCCGGGCTGAGCTAGAGGCCAATTCTTGGACCAAGGTGATAATTTGGTGATTTTTGGCTCTTTGTAGAAAGCGCTAAAAATTCAATAAGGCTAAGGCGTGCAGTCGCTATATTCACAGCGCCATCTATCCCGGCAACTTGAGCAAGTACATTTGACATGGCTGTGCTACATTAATGATCAAAAATTGGCAATTGTTTGCCTTTTGACGCACTTATGCCAAAAACTTCCTTGATGTGACATAGTCTACAAACATTATGGCGCCCTTTCAAGCCATAAACTAAAAAGCGTCTCACGCAATCTTTTCCATATTTTTCCAGCCTGGCCGCACAATTCAGCCAATCAAATTTCATATCGTAGTCACGTGACAAGTTTGGCGCGTGGCAGTTTTTCCAAAAGTACTAGCTCGAAAAGCGCCATCTAGCGAAAATTTTTGTCGCTCCACTGGCTTATACAAATGTCCTTTTCAGGCTGCGTCCTGCTACAAAAAAGCCATCGATGCCGACTCCTCCAACATCAAGTTCCACGTGACTCGGTGCAATCTTCTGGAGGAGATTGGCGAAAAGAAGAAAGCCTTGGCCGGTTACAGACGATTGCTCCTGTGCTTGAAACCGCATCAGGGTCGGGAGTGTCTTGAGGCTTCGCAAGAGGTTGCTCGTCTCCTCCACGAGAGGGGCGATGTCGAGTCTGCCAAGACCACCATCGAGGCTGCCATGGCCAAAAGCGAAGAGTTTGTCCAGCCTGAGCACGTCAACCTCCTGCTCGAGCTCCTCATCACTCTGAGTGACTTCAAGGAAGCCCTGGAGGTTTTGTGCCAACGGGCCCATGCCAAATTCGAGTCCCACTTGGCAGCTGGCCAAGTGGCCCAAATGGAGGCCGAGGATCAGCTCAAGGCTTTCACCAAGGTGACCCTGCCTCCGGACACCCCTCTGGACATCAAGGCCAAGCTGATTGTGGTGCTGCTCAACTTGAAGGCTGCCCATTTGGTGCAGCCTCTCTCGTTCCCAATGCTGGCCTGCCAGACCTCGGAATATGGCGACCTCATGCTCGACATTGCCGAGGCCTTCATGGGCCAAGGCTGCTTTGGCCAAGCTCTGGACTTCCTGGAGAAATTGGTGGTGGACGAGGAGTATGGCAAGGCTGCCGTGTGGCTCAGGTTTGCCGAATGTCTCTTTGAAACTGGCAAGCTGGACGAGGCCGAGAGAGCTTACTCCAGAGTGGTTGAAATGGCACCACATCACTATGAGGCTCGCAAGTCCTTATCCATCATCTTGAGGCAATTGGGGAGAACCGATGAAGCTCTGTTTACCCTGACTCAGGATGAGGAAGCTGAACTGCTCAACCCAACTTTGCTGTATGAGAGGTGCCAGCTCCTGCTGAGCGAAGGCCAAGAGGAGGAGTTCTTGAAGAAGACCAAACTCTTGTTCTCCAGACATTTCGTGGAGCTTCACAGTCGCGAAGAGGTGTTGGCAGTGGCCAACTCCAAACGGTTGTCGAAGAAAAACAAGGACCTGAATGAAGTACGGGCCCTGAACAAGCACATATCCAATGTGGAGGCCATGGATGACATGCCCACTTTTGATTCTGACACCAAGGTCACGGCCAGAGATGAGTTTGACCTCATGCGGAAGGCCTGTGATGTGCTACTTGCCAAAAAGCGGTTCGCTGAGTTGCAAAGGCTCACCTTCTCCGCTCTGGGCTCTCATGTTTTCAACAAGCACCCGGACATCATCAAGGTACTCATTCCTATTCAGGCTATGCCTGCATTCCAGTTATTTGAGCGGAGGAGCTATACCCATTCGTTTCTTCACAAGGAATTGAGGCAAAAAAGTAGGGCGTACCCATATTGACATGTTAGTCAAGTTAGGCCAGGAAAAAAGTTGAGCTTAGCTCAGTTCCGTGCTCAGAAATTTATGTTGGAAGATCCGAACTTTGCTTAATTTTATGTAGCACTATCGTGCTTGCCAAGTTAAGTAAAGTTACCAAACGGAACTCTGCTTACGAAAAGTGTTTGCTGATTAGCGACTGAAGCTTGCTTGATTGAGAAAAGCAAAGTTGGCTCATCAGCCGCTGATATCAAATGGATTGTCGAGTCAGCATAGCAGCTACCTGAACTTGGCTAAAACCAACTGAACTTGGCTCGACTGAGCTAAACTTAGCAAATCAAGAAAGGTTACTACTGTTTGAGCAAGGTGACCTGACTAGAAATCTGAATTTGGGATCGCCCTACTTCATATAAGTTGAGAGAAATGTCACAGGGGCTGAGGTCACTCTTTCAGACCTATGTAATTTGATGCCAAGAAATGGTGGATTATTCCATATTATGTCCCTCTGTGTAGCATGACTTCTAGATGTGCTTTTTTTGCCCACTTTACCCTACTGTGCACATTTTGTTGCTCAATCATGTGATTACCCTATGATGCACGTTTTTTCTGGGCTATTTCTAATCAGGCTCTTTTCAACTCTTTAGTGCTAATTTAAATTGTTCAGTTAGCCCCGCAGTGCACTTTTTGCTTCTTAAAAAGGTGCACTTTTTCGTCCACTTTGCCCCACTGTGCACTTTGCATGATTGTAAGGGTGAACTTTTTCCTGCTTTCACACCTGAACTTTTTTCGTCCAACTACCCACACGGTGCACTTTGTGCTCCTTTTGAACGTTTCCGCTCCAGTTTACCCCATCGTGCACTAAATGCTGCTTTTCCAGAGTATTTCTTTAGTCCAATCCACAGTGTGATTTTTGAGCTCCGGAATGACCAATGCTCCGCTCAAATAATCACCTAATTTGTGCTTTTCGTTTCCAGGAATGCGAGTGCTTGTGCCTTTTTTCGGCCTATTTCAACCGAGATGCCTACTTTGCGTTCAACTTTGCTCGCGAGCTGGTGGTGAAGGACGCGAGCAATGTCAAGCTGTGGAACTTGTTCAACGTCATCATCACCTCGCACACGGAGGACACGAGGCACAACAAGTTCCTCATGAGGCTGACCACGAGGCATCCGGACAACGTTCCCATGGGCATTTTGAACGGGCACAACACCCTGCTGTCCGGCACCTACAAATACTCCCTTGGGGAGTACATGAACGTTTTCAAGTCTGACCGGAGCAATGCCCTGCTGCCTTTGATGTTGGGCATAACATTCACTCACATGGCCTGCCAAAAGTTCTCTGCCAAAAAGCACAGCCTCGTCATTCAAGTGAGTTGTGGATCCTCTTGACACAGCCAGAATTTTTCCCAAGTTTTCTGAAAGTTATTGTAACGTGTTGGCACTCCTTCGTTTTACCCATGTTGAGTTTATGTCGCTATGCAACATTAACTGCCTTACCACCTATGCGAAAAAATCATGAATCACGTAAACTATATGCCGATAAAACGAACAAGTGTCACTGAGGGTTAGTTTGACGTATGTGGGCTCAGAATTTTCCCAAGTTTTCTGAAAGTTATTGTAATGTGTTGGCACTCCTTCGTTTTACCCATGTTGAGTTTATGTCGCTATGCAACATTAACTGCCTTACCACCTATGCGAAAAAATCAGTAATGACGTAAACTATATGTCGATAAAACGAACAAGTGTCACTGAGGGTTAGTTTGACGTATGTGGGCTCAGAATTTTCCCAAGTTTTCTTAGAGTAATTGTGACGCGTAAGCACTACTTTGTTTTACCCATGTTGAGTTTATGTCGTTATTGTAACATTTACTGGCTCACCACCTTTGTAAAAAAAAATCGAAGGCGAAACTGCTAATTGGTGTTGAAGATTTTACTTTGGTGGCAAGGCAGTTAACGTTAACTAACAAAATAAACTCTCTGTCGATGAAACGTAAAAGTCTCACTGAGAGTTATTTTGGCGTTTGACGGCTCAGAAATTCGGGTTGGGTTAAGTGGACTTATGGATATTATATATTAATTTTTTTTCAGGCTTGTGCCTTTTTCCATAGCTACGTCAGTCTCAGGGGCAAGTGCCAAGAGACCTACTACAATCTCGGCCGAGCTATGCACCAGCTGGGGATTTTGCATGCTGCCATGCACTACTACAAGTGTGTGCT
Organism: Paracyclopina nana; assembly: GCA_019096065.1. NCBI lineage: Eukaryota > Metazoa > Arthropoda > Copepoda > Cyclopoida > Cyclopettidae > Paracyclopina > Paracyclopina nana. The sequence goes on along the minus strand of JAGUCH010000002.1, from coordinate 17,098,604 downwards.
CAACTCTGAGCCTCCCATGGGAAATGAGCGGTTCAACCTGAGCAGAGAGGCTGCATTTAACCTCAGCCTCATCTACCAAAACTCTGGCTCTCATGACCTGGCCAGGATGATAATTCACAAGCACATAGAAATATAATTGGCAAAGATGGAATTTATTAGCACAAAACATCAGGCTCATGGTTCAACCACAGATTGGGCTGTTGCCATTGGAGCTTGGCATCTGGTGCAGCCTTTGCTTTTGATCCAGTTAAAGTACCGTGCAAGGTTGGTGTACACTCCAGGGACTCCGGGCAGAGCACAACCATACCCCCAAGAGACTACCCCCACTTGAACAAAAGTGCCATCTGCTTTTCGCTCCACAAGTGGCCCTAGTAAGAAAGTTTCATAAGGAGAGCCCGAATTCGAATGTTCAGTCAAGTTGCCTTGCTCAAACAGTAGTAACCTTTCTTGATTTGCTAAGTTTAGCTCAGTCGAGCCAAGTTCAGTTGGTTTTAGCCAAGTTAAGGTAGCTACTATGTAGACTCGACTATGCTTTTGATATCAGCAGCTGATGAGCTATCTTAGCTTTTCTCAATCGAGAAAGCTTCAGTCACTAATCAGCAAACACTTATCGCAAGCAGAGTTCAGTTCAGCAGCTTTACTTAACTCAACAAGCAAGCAAGTGCTACATAAAGTTAAGCGATGTTAGGATCTTCCTATATGAATATCTGAGAACGGAGCTGTACGAAGCTCAACTTTTTTCCTAGCTTAACTTGACTATCGATTTAATATGGGAACACCCTTCATGAAAAATGCCCTTTACCTCCACTATCTCCTTGGCAAGAGTCTTTGCCTCCTTCTGGAACTCCAGCACAAATCATATTCGAAGTAATCTCTCCTGGGTTGTAGACATTCTCACAAGTGACTCTGTCAATAATGGTAACATCCACTTTGAGCAGAGAAGATGGTTGGGATCCTTGCGAAGCAGTGACTCCCCATCCGGATACGATGACATTGGTGCCAGCCGAGGGCTCAGTTTGGGTCAAGCAAGCAGGGTACAAATTGTTGGTAAAAGTCACCGGCTTTTTGAGTCGAATCAAAGCAATGTCATTGTCAGCTATGTGAGGAATTAAATAATTTTATGTGGATCCCACAACAATTTTGTAGCTTGGCAGAGCAAAGCTATGTAACTTTATTGGCTCATTTCTCTTCGATGTCTGCATCGATAAGTACCAAAGTTGGTTGGATTTATTGAAGTTGCCTAATAATTGTTGATGTTAAATTTATTGCTGTGAATCTAAGTCTGCTAAGTGGCACCCAATTTTCGTTTACTTTACTCGGCTTAATTTGCTTTGCTTAAAAGTAATCTTTTAAATGTGGCCAAATTGTGCACCAAATTTGACATCAGTAATTATTAGGCAACTTCAATTAATCCCACCAACTTTGGTACTTATCGATGCAGACATTACTGAGATATGAGCCAACAAAGTGACATAGCTTTGCTTCGCTTAGCTGCCAAATTGTTATGCGATCCACCTTATATTAAAAGGAACAGGATACGTTACTTGTATCAGCGTTGTAACCAGCATGAACCGACACCTCGGCCACGTTGTAAACTTTGGCATTGCCAGCGTTCAAGCTGCCCATGACAACTTGAAAATTGCTTGGGACAATGCAATGGGCAGCCGTCAGAACATGGAAGTCATCTACCAAAGTGGCACCACAAAACACTTGATTGGCACCAATGTATTTGATGCCAGCTTGGTATGGGATTTCTCCCACTGAAGCTGGAGTTCCTCCTACAATGGAGCCAAATGGAGGCACTCCGCAAGAAGATCCAGATGAAGGATTGGGAGGAGTTGCAAACCACAATTCGAGAACAACTCCAAAATTCTTCTTGAATCTCCTCCTATGATCCAATTTCAAGGTGAGCACAGTGGCTTGATCCAGGCGCTCGAATATTGCCTGATCTTTGTTCAGTGAAGTCTTTTGGCCTCTCAAAATCAACTTGTCATCTCTCCGGATTTCGAACTTGCCATTAGCAGCACTGAAATCACATCTATGAAATGAACTAATTTTGAAGATGCTTCAGAGGTTTTTACTTGTTTGACAGCTTGAATTTCTTGAAATTGTAACCAATCATTTTGTCTGAAGGCACATTGATTTGGATTTGGCATCTGTAAGAAAAAATTAGAAAAATGACTTAATTAAGTAAGTAAGTAATTACATCTTCCTCCGGGATGGCTTTGGCCCCTTGTAATCAAATCTGAAGGGGATGTTAGCTGTTGGATTTCCAGAATATGTACGCTGAAATGATTCTGGATTATTTTGAGCAACTTGTAAAATCATTTAGGGTGTTCCCACATTGAACTGTTAGTCAAGTTAGGCGAGGAAAAAAGTTGAGCTTGATTCAGTTCCGCTCTCAGAAATTCATGTTGGTAGATCCAAACTTTGCTTAATTTTATGCAGCACTAGCTTGCTTGATAAGTTAAGTAAGGTTGCCGGACTGAACTTTGCTACAAAAAGTGCTCGCAGTTTAGCAACCTAAGCTTGCTCGATTAAGAAAAGCTAAGTTAGCTCATGAGTCATTGACATCAAATGTGTCGTTGTGTCAGCATCGCAGCCAACTTTACTTGGCTAAAACCAACTGAACTTGGCTTGAATGAGCTGAACTTAACAAATCTAGTAAGGTTACTACTGCTTTAGCAAGGTAACTTGACTAAACATTCGAATATGGGATGGCCCTTGAGTAATTGATCGACATACTCCGCATTGAATAGGAATATTATTAGCTGCTCTTGATTCAATGTTATCCTCAATTGGTAGAACGCTTGATTCTCCGGAAGCAACGAGCTGAAATAGAAGGACTTGGAATTTTTTGTAATAAGGAGAATTGACAAGTTAAGCTTACTGCAACAGTCAAGGCAAGGATTTCCTTCCACATTTCAGGTTGGCCTCTGAATGTGAAGTGTGCTTCAAAAGAAGTGGCAAAAGCCGAGCAAAACTTTAAACAAGTGTGAATACTAGAATGATTTTTTAGCAATTTTGACAGGCAGTTTTCAGCACAAAATATTTTATGCTTTGTAGGCTGCCAGTAACAAATCATGTAAATGTAAATTCCAACCTGCATATGACAGCCCTGAAAACCCTGAATAATCCAGTATTACTTGGCTCTTTTAAAAAGCTGCAGACATCTGCTTTTCTACGCATTAACCAACTTGAAAATGTGAGTGTTGATTAAACAGACTTTTTTCCTAAAATAATAATTCAGTTTGTTTGTATAAGGGTATTATTTAGTTTTTTTTTAAAATATTCATAAGCATGGATGCTAATGACCCAAATGGCAAAAATTGTTCTTATTAACAAAACTTTCATGGCTTTGATTTTCTTGCAACATTTGAAGTCTGATCAAATAAACTTTTTTAGGTTTGATGCATTTTCAGAATAGACCATTTAAGTGCAATCAAGGCCAAAGTCATTAAGTGGATCCATGAGGCATCGTGACATGAAGTATGAAAAGAGAAATCCACGTTTCACATTAACCGCAGCAAAGCTTGATCACACCGCATGTAAATTCCATTATTTTCTCATAGATTTTTTTGCTGAACATAAACCTTGATAAGTGTAAGTTTGCTCATCTGACGAACGATTGCCTGTTACTAAAAGCAAAGCGAAAACTGATTAGTACAGGATTGTTAAGAAAACGAAAGTGCATATAGAAGGTCTCTACACAAATGGAGGTGTCCTCGATCAACTTATTCTGCTTTTGAAGTGGTTGGAATGTCGTTACTCCTGATCCTCAAGGGTGTGCTTGACCTATGAAAAGTCAAAGTCCTACCCAGTGGTCCGCTTGAAAATGTCTAGGACATCCAAGCAAGTGGTTTCGAAGTGAGAGGTGGCGTCTTACAACTTGGACACGATCAAGTTGTTGGCCATTTTAGAATGGCTCAAAGTTGTCATTGATCTGGATAAACACATCACAGTGGTTCAAAAAGCCGTTTTCACGCTCAAGTAAAATTCCGCCAAATCGCCAAATTCTCATTTTGACACTGATTATCAGATTCTTTTTGGGAGAACTTCTTAGCCACGAAAATAGCTCAAATTAGTGAAAAATGACAGAAAAAGGTTGAAATTCATCTTTACAATGAAAATGTTAGAAATAGTTTCCATGAGGGAAAACAGTAGAACAGCCAATTTTGCCCACTTTCAGGATTCTATAACTTTTGTTTGACATCGAATGACATTTAGCTATTATGGTTATGATGAAAATCAGACCCCATTCAATGATTATTCATCAAAATTGGCTGCGGAAATGTGCGGCATTGTGAGCTCTGAAAGTCAATTTTTAGCTTAGAGCCCTATGAAAATTGACTCCGACGATTTCGCGAGTTTTTTCCCCGTGCGCGTCTAGAAGGGATTTTGAACCACTGTGCACATTTATTTTTTTGGATAGATTTATTTAGCAGAACATAAACCTTGATAAGTGTATGCTTACGCATCCGATGAACGATAGACTATTATAAAAGCAAAGCGAAAACTGATTATTACAGTATTATTAAGAAAACAAAAGTGCATTCAATTTCATTTGAGGGGGGGATACGTTCAAATCATTGAAGATCCTCCTCCTCTTCAAGTGTGTGTGTGGAAATGATGTCGTTCCAAGGAGCCAATTCGTCTTTTTCTGTTGATGGTTGCTTCAGAAAAAAAAGTGGTTGGAATGTTGTTACTCCTGATCCTCAAGGGTGTGCTTGACCTTGGAGAAGTCAAAGTCCTCGCCGGTGCTCCGCTTGAAAATGTCGAGGACATCCAAGCAAGTGGTCTCGAAGTGAGAGGTGGCGTCGTACGACTTGGACACGAACAAGTTGTTGGCCACGCCGTCGTTGAGAGGCTCAAAGTTGTCGCTGATCTGGATAAACTTCTGCTTGATGGGGCCGAGGAGGGCGAGGCCGGGCTGGATCTCCGCCTCGGGGTTGGCCGTCTCGACGGTGGTGGAGACCATGGCGATGAACCATCCCTTGGAGGCCACCTGGTGCGTGTAGCTGACCATGGTGACGTAGATGTCGGAGTTGCGGCCCACCTGCTTCTGCGGGATGATGATCTGGGAGGAGAGGGCGTCCTTGGTGTTGGGCAGGGGGTGGTCCATGAGGCAGATGCAGCGCACCACCTGTCCGTTCTTGCGCACGTGCTGGGGGCAATAGGAGGGATCACAGAAGACCTGCTTGCACCTGGCCGTCTCGCCGCCGGAGCGGACGCCGCACACCTTGCCCGCGTCGTCGAAGACGATCTCGTCGATCTGCTTGTCGAGCATGTAGGTGCCGCCGTAGATGGCGCTGAGCCTGGCGAATCCCTGGGGCAGCTCGCCGAGGCCGTAGAGCGGGTACAAGTAGGGCGACTTGCCGTAGCGGGCGAGCGAGTCGCTGTAGAGCTTGATCCGCTTGATGGAGTCCTTGAAGGGCTGGCGCAGGTAGTCGTCGTCGCGGTGCAGGGCGAGGGCGTGGCCGACAAAGTCGCAGGTGTTGGGGTCGAGGCCGTACTTGGTGTACAGGTCCTGCATGGTCATCGTGGCCGGGTCCATGTCCTTCCAGGTCTTGGGGTCGCTCTCCTCGAAGTCCTGCACGTAGATGAGGAAGTTCTTGAAGCGGCGCTTCTCGAACAGCCCCATGAGGTCGGAGGACAGCGCCTCGCGCTCGTCCGCCGGAACCTTGGACACGCGCCCGTTCTTGCCCATCACGTAGCTGCCCTCGACGCTCTTGAACTCGAGATAGCGGGTGACACCGGTGTGGATGAGCAGCTTCACCAGCTGCCCGTTCGCCATGATGAACTTGGGGATCAGGTCGACGTTCCAGTCGCGCCCGCGGCCGTACGCGTCGTCGGCCGGCGGCGGCACGCCGAACTTCTTGAACAGCTCGTCGAGGGGCGTGAGCGAGGCAGACTCGCCGCCGTAGTACTTGTTGCGGTCCATGTGCAGCACCCGCTTCCCCGACACGGACAGCATGCCGGAGAGGACGCACTCGGTGAGCCCGGTGCCGAGGACGATGCAGTCGTACTCTTCATCCATCTTGAAACTTCTGCAAAACGACTTTCGTGGCAGCTGTCGTTTATAACGGCGAAATCAACTTACACAGACTTCAATGACTACTTCTGGAGGAGCAGCACGAAAAAGAAGCAAAAGCGACACGAAAGTCTTCAAGGGCGGAGGATGAGGAATCCAGATTTTTCGCTCGCCAAGCTGTTGAAGAGGATCTCGGTGGCCAACGCGGCTTAATCTGACGATGCCGACATCGTTACTCACGCAGGACCAAAACAAAGCGCGCTTTTTCCGCGAAAACGCCGTCGCCCCGGCGATTTGACGAACTTTTCAAACTTCGCCTCTGGCAACGTTTACTTTTCGCTGCGGGCCGTTATCCAAAAGAGAACAGGCTGAATAAAAGAATCATGTTTACGATAAGGCGGAGGGCGTTCTCCACGGATCAATACGACTTGCGCGCATGCGCAAATGGTCCCATTACTTCCATAGCGTAATGTTAACCGGTTAGGGGTGACTTTCTAACCAAAACGAAAGCATGATGATGCCATCGCAGCTGTAGCACCATTTGAAGCCATGACTGAAGCGATTTTCGAGAGCTTTTCCACGCTGTCACACACCTACAATGTCTGCTCCACCGCGGCCTCGGATTCGTATCGGGACCTCGGAAAAGGGGTCTCGGCTGCCGTGGAGGTCTACCAGTACCTGATGGGGCTGGCGGACCCCCGAGTGGCCGACTGGCCCCTCATGACCTCGCCCTGGCCCACCTTGCTCATCACCTTAGGCTACCTTGGTCTGGTGACCAAAGGCCCGCCATTCATGGAGAACCGCAAGCCGCTTGAGCTGAGGCCGCTCATCCTCGCCTACAACGCATTCGTGGCCGGCCTCAATGTCTACATTGGCATGGAGCTCTTCTTGACCTCCAGGCAGCTGGACTTTAGCTGGCAATGCCAGCCTGTGGACTACTCGGACCATCCTCTTGCCCTCAGAGTGGCTTCTGCTCTATGGTACTTACTCAATTGCACTAATTGATGATTATCATGATTGATGATCCTTTTTAGGTGGTACTATGCATCCAAGCTGCTGGAAATGCTCGACACTGTCTTCTTCATTTTGCGCAAAAAGAGCAATCAGCTCACGTTTCTCCACATCTACCATCACAGCACCATGTTTTGCCTCTGGTGGATCGGTGTCAAGTACGTGGCCGGAGGCTCCTCCTTCCTCGGTGCCATGTTCAACTGCTTCGTTCATGTCCTCATGTACTCCTACTACTTCTTGGCCGCCTGTGGACCAACCGTGCGGAAGTGGCTGTGGTGGAAAAAGTACTTGACGTTGATCCAGATGGCCCAGTTTGTCTTTGCTCTCATCATGGGCATCAATGGGCTCCGGATTGGCTGTGACTTCCCGCTGTGGATGCAAATTGCTGCCAATTTGTACATGGTGTCCTTCCTTGTTCTCTTCTCGTCATACTTCTACCGAGAGTACTGCAGCTCCAAAGCCAAGCTGAAAAAGTGCCAATGAAGAAGACTTCATTTGGAACAATAATGGTTGCATTTTCTTGTTGATGATATCACACAAATCTTAGGCATAAAGACGAAATAGTTGTAGGCTGTACATAAAATCCATTCATTTTTGGCCCATTGTAAGCAATTCATGAATGCTCATCCTCGGTGCCATGTTCAACTGCTTCGTTCATGTCCTCATGTACGCCTACTACATATTGGCCGCCAGCGGACCAACCGTGCGGAAGTAGCTGTGGTGGCAAAAGTACTTGACGTTGATCCAGATGTCTTTGCTCTCATCATGGGCATCAATGGGCTCCGGATTGGCTGTGACTTCCTGCTGCGGATGCAAATTGCTGCCAATTTGTTCATGGTGTCCTTCCTCATCCTACTTCTACTGAGAGTATTGTAGCTCCAAAGCCAAGCTGAAAAAGTGCCAATGAAGAAGACTTCATTTGGAACAATAACGGATGCATTTTCTTGTTGATGACATCACACAAATCTTAGGCATAAAGACGAAATAGTTGTAGGCTATACATAAATTCCATTCATTTTTTGACCCATTTTGAGGGGGGGAAGATCATGAATGCTCTTGATTTTGGTGCCAAATAATTATGCATGAGCGTTAGTATTACTATATACTGGTTGCCCTCACTTTTTGCCATTCTTTCGCAGAGAGGGAAAGCGGAAAGATGTTCAAAATAGCAATGATATTCATGCTGTTGTGCTCCTTACCCACGCACATTACATCTCAACCCATAACCAGGTAAACTATCTTTTATGTCATAAGTCTTTCAGAACAATAAGTGGAAATTAAGCATTAAATCTACTGAAAAACGATAGAAATGCTCTCTCAGCTATTTAAGGGCCACAAACATGAGATTATCCCCTCGCGGGCTCGGACCAACAAAGCTTTGTTAGGGCTTTTCCATTTCACTCAGCTACAGTTTGTTTCAGAGATATCTATGAACCTTATAATCTAAAGTTTGTGGGGAAAAAACCAAGTGCAATTGTCATTGTTTGAGAAAGCTTGAATCTTTTGACATCTTTTTTGTGCTTCAATGTTAAAGTATATATGAAATTTATTAGCTTCTCTGAGATAAACTCAAATTTCTCAGTAAAAGTGAACAATTTTACAAAATTGATGAGCGTGTATGGGAAAAATGATTAAAAACCTATTTTTTCAGGCTTAAAAATTACTTTAAAGAATTTTTCATGTTAAAAATGAACATTAAACACCCACTCAATTTAATGGAGAATAGATTCTGTACGTTTTCTATGAAATATGAATATATCAGCACTGATTAACAGGATCAGAGGTTACTTTTTGAGTATCTCTTCATCCAAATGCTGACAATTACTTTTCAAAAATGTCATCATAAAAAAGGCAGCCAATTAGCTTTCCAACAATACCAATTAAAAACATCATTTTAATTTGATCACACCAACTTTTGAATTCAAATGCACAGAATTCTCTGAAGCAGACTGTAGAATTATTGCGAACACCAGAAAAAGCTAGCAAATAATATCAAACAGAATAACCGACCTCGCAGGCTCGGACTCGATAAGCTTCACTCGTGTTTTTCCGTTTTAAACTCCTCCCTAATGGAAAGGCCCTATTTTACGTTCCCTAGGTCCATAAAAAATAGATATGAAATGAAAATAAATCATCTTTTGCAGCTCTCGATGCGAGAAGGCTTCGCTTGGAGTCTTGCAACTCATCCGGATTTTGCATTTCCGAAGACTTGGCATCGATGTCTCCAAGGATGAAACTTGCCTTGGCTACTCCACCGCTTACTTCATGCCCAGGATGAGATACTTTGGATAGCATACATATATTATAGTATTTTTTCCATATATATATATAAACATACGTGGTGAAAATAGATAGGTTTTAAGTAGTAAAAAAGTTGCTTAAGCATTCTAAGGCCATAGAGTGTTCTTAGGGAGTCGATAACTTCTGCTTGAGCACTAGAAGCTTGCTGAGTCTTCCAGGCCTCGTGTTTTCCTTCGAGTCCACCTCCGTGGAAGAGATGGAGGCATCATATTCGTGGTCATTTTTCTGGTGGTTCTCCTCTTGGCCAACATTAGCTTACAGAGGCTCAGCGAAATTGGAAGCATTGTTGGGCACATCATGTAGAGGTTCTGGCAGGGCCATGATTGGTCTGGAGAGTGTCGTAGAGGAGTGCTTGATCGACTCACTTGGCTCCAGCCTGGATGTGACAATGAGCTTGTCCAGCCACTCCTCTTCACTCTCCCTGCTGGTGGCTTGGAACAGAAACTCAGAGCCATCTGTGGTCACCAGCCGGATGACAAAAATCTTCTTATTCGTGTAAATAGATAGGGTTTAAGTTGTAAAAATGCTCCTTGAGAATGAAAAGGTATTGAAGTGGTCTTAGGAAGTTGATATCTTTTGCTTGAGCCCTAGAAGCTTGCTGAGTCTTCCAGGCCTCTTGTTTTCCTTCGAGTCCACCTCCGAGGAAGAGATGGAAGTATCATGTTCGTGGTCATTATTCTGGTGGTTCTCCTCATGGCCAACATTGGCGTACAGAGGCTCAGCGAAATTGGAAGCATTGTTGGGCACATCATGTGGAGGTTCTGGCGGGGCCATGATTGGTCTGGAGAGCGTCGAAGAGGCGTGCTTGACCGACTCACTTGGCTCCAGCCTGGACGTGACAATGAGCTTGTCCAGCCACTCCTCTTCACTCTCCCTGCTGGTGGCTTGGAACAGAAACTCAGAGCCATCTGTGGTCACCAGCCGGATGACATGCTTCTTCTTTGTGTAGTCCTGAGCCTTTTCGCAGGTCGCATTGTGGATCAGGATGGGAGCAGCGGCCGCGGTCTTCGAGTCCCTGAAATCGCTGTGGTCTTTGAAGAAGCACAAAAGCTGACCGCTGAGAACGGTGTAGTAGCTCTTCCAGGATCGGATCGTGGAGCGTTTGCCACCAGTGTTGCTCTGCTGCTTCCGCTCCAAGTAGCCTTGCATGGAGACAAGGCTGCTGTCCATCTTCCACTTGTGACTGGTGCCTTGGCGAAGGCTTCTCCGAGTGTTGAAGCGTGGAATGGCAGCCTCACTGTCTACCTTGGAAGGTCTGCAAAAAAGGACGTGAAGTTGAGCTGAAGTCAAGTAAAAAGAACTAATTAATAAATACTATTTTTTGCATATTCATAATTAAAGAGATCCAAAGATAATCCATTTAACACTAGTATAGGGGCTAAATGGACAGAGGCAAACAGCCAGGGGCAAAAGGGTCGCAACTGCATAGATGATTTGTGCTTTTAGTAAAAGGAATCCTTAACATAAAAACAACATTGACCAAGGTAATTCCTTTCGAAGGCATGTTGTCGCTAGATTCACAGCGCCATCTGTCAAGGCAATTTGACCAAGTACATTTGTCATGGCTTCGCTACAAAGAAGATCGAAAATTGGCTATCGTTTGGCCTTTGCAGCACTTGCCCCAAACACTTCACTAATAATACATTATCCGCAGATGAAACTGCACCCATCCAAGCCATGAGACGATATGCGTCTAACGCAAACTTTCAAGTTTTTCATCGTTGAATCCAAATTTTCCAAGCCTTGCTCCGCCAATCCGGAGAAAGAATTGCTGCTCGTAATCGCATGATGAGTTTCGCGCCATGCAGTTTTGCCAAAAATACTTGCTCAAAAAACGCCATCTGTCGAAAAAGTTTGTCCCTCCACTGGCTTATATCAAAATCGACATACTCTTTGTTGAAGGCGTGATTTGGTGGCAGAACGATTTCCTGCGTCCGCCTTCGCTCATCTTCGCGCTTTCGCTCTCTGGTCTTCCTCGCCATTTCCTTCTTCTTGAGAGCCTCCACCCTTTCGGTTTCCAGGCGAAGCTCTTCCTCGCGACGAGCTTCCTCCTCTTTCGCCTTGAGAGCCTTGAACTCAGTCTCAATGAGGGTGACGCGTTTCACCTCATTCACCTTCTCCTCCTTGCTGACAAGAGCTTCTTCGATCTCGAGCTGCTTGATGATGAGTCTGTCGAGCTCGTTCAAGCTGCTGCCATAGTCATTGGAGGTCACCTCGGGCTCCTTCTCGTTGAGCCAGGCGTCGATGTCATTCACCTCCTTGTGCCATTTGAGGTAGTCCATGTGCTGCTCGTACAAGCTGTTCCTCAGCGTCCAGAAGTCCTGGAGGTTCTTCCTTTTGTGGATCAACTGGGAGATCTTCTCCCGGATGTCTTCGCTCATGTAATGCCCATTGTCGATGAGCTCCTTGCCAATGGCCTCAAAGGTGCCAATCTCACTGCTGCGCTCCTTGAGCTCCTCGGAGAGCAGGCCGTGACGTGAGTGGATGGTGAGAGCCTCTTGAAGGTCTTTGCTCAGCTCCGGATTGGACATTCGGAGCAAAAAGTCACTCGACCAGCCCATCAGCTCGCGGAACGTGGTGTAGTAGTCGAGCAGTTGTTCATTTTGCTCCAGCTGTTCATCCCTCTGCTTCACCAAGTTGTCCAGCTTCTCCACGGCTCGCAAGAGCTCTCTTCGCTTGGCAACGATGTGATCCACAGCGTCCGGATAGGCGGCCACCAAGGAATCTGCGTCTTTGTTTATGGCCATCACCTGTAATGATTTCTTTATAAATATAGATCCTAAAGATGGAAGAGATCAAGGATCTTTGGGATCTATGTGTGTACCTAGATCACAAAGATCATAGACATGGTAAAGATCCTGGATCTTTGGGATCCATTTATCAACAATGCTTAAAAATCACAATGATCCTAATCATAGTTAAGATCATGGATCTTTGGGATCTATGTGTACCTAGATTAGAAAGATCATAGTCATGGTAAAGATCCTGGAACTTTGGGATACATATATCTACGATGCTAATATCACAATGATCCTAATGAAAGTATAGATCATGGATTAATGGGTTCTATGTGTACTTAGATCACAAAAAACATAAAAATGGAAAAGATCCTGGATCTTTGGGATCTAGATATGAACAATGCTTTTTGAGATCAATACATTGGTCATTACTTAGAAAACAATGATACTATAGATTTTAAACATTCTAGATCAATGTGATCCATTAATTGACAGTTTGTACAATTTTGTCAATGATTAGATCCCATAGATCATAAACATAGTAAAGATCCCTTATCTTTGGGATCCATACATTGGCAATTATTTTTGTCCATGCTTAGATCACAATTATCCTAAATATAGAAAAGATCCTTGATCTTCTGTTTCTATAAATTGACAGTTTACATCAATAGATCCTGATGAGCTCTATAATTAGATCGACTTTAAAATTAGGGTAGTAGCAAACTCATTTTCCGTTCATGTTAGATCGCGGTCATTCTCAATATAATCACAATGCTCTGCTATATTCACTATGTTTCATTTGCTTGCACAGGAAATGAACACAAAATATTGCTTTTCGAGTGGATAGTGGATATTGAGTTCTAGGGAGAATCTGCCCATAACAAAAGGGGAACAAAAATAGCTAGAGCAATTTACAATTGGGGTTGTTAATGGCCATTTAAAAAAATACTGCAGAGTTTTCAAGAAAAGTGCGAAAAACGTAATTTCCCATGAGATAAATTAAAGAGGCATTGTTTAATTTTATGCCTAAAGTGATAAGCTAAGAAGAATTCTATGAGAAAAATATCAAGAATGTTAAAAGTGGCATTAATCAGATTTTGGGATAAAATTATTTAGTTTCGGATAAAATATTGAGATTTCGGACCAAATTATGTGATTTTCGGTAAACTTATGGGATTTCAAATAAAACTAATAAATTCTTGCAAAAATCAATTTCTTTTGTATAAAATAATGTGATTGTGGAATAAATAAGTGGTTTTGGATAAGATCATTTGATTTTGGATAAAATTGTTACACTTTGGACCTGATTTTACTTAAAAATATAATTTTGAATAAAAATAGGAGATTTTGCAGTAAATCATGTGATTTAGGATAAAATCATTAAATTCACAATTCTAGTAGAATGTCAATTGACTGCAATTGCACTGTTCACAATAATAAAATATCTTAATTTCAGAATGATTTCTTTTACCTGTTCATTTATGGCTTTTGCATCTTGTCTGATTCCCAGCTGCTTTTGCTTGAGCTCCTGGATCGTCTCGGTGTCTTGGCAGTTGACATCACTCGACAGGAGGGCTTCCTTCTCCAAAATCCAGTCAAGAGTGTCATCGATTTTCTTGTCAAACGAGTGGACCTTCTTGGCACCCACCAATGCCTCTTTCCTTGCCATCGCGAGCTCCATGAGGTCATCCCAGAGAGATCGGACCTCTTTGGTCCGGGTCTCAATATCCTGGTCAAGGACGTCTCCAATCAGGTTATCAGCAAAGGCGTTGAAGTTGGTCAGCTTGTCCTCGTGAGTGGACAAGTTGGCCAGGAAGAGGTCGAAATTGTGGATGAGCCGCTCAACGTCATCCAAGTCCTTGCCATAGTCCTCCGAGGCTGCCACTGACAACTGACCGTTGATCCAGTCCTCCATCTCTTCGCAGTCTCGCAAGAACTGGTAGACTCGTTGCTTCACGAGCAACACCTCCTTTTGACTCTTCACCTTGGAGAGGAGGCTGTCAAAGGCCGCGGCAATGGCCTCCATTTGCGCAACGATTTCCGTGCTCTCAAAATGGCCTCGTTTGACAAACGAATCCGCGTCCGCTTTGAGCTCTTCAACTTGCTCGGCATGCGTTGCCAGCTCAACTTCAAGAGCCTCTATGCGCTTGAGCAAGGACTGGATGAAGTCGTTATCGATGTGGATCTTTTGCGACACCATCAGATCCTTCTCCATGATCCATGAGTTGATTTCGTGGCATTGGATGAAGAACTGCTGGGACTGCATGGCATCATTCAGGCGCAATTTGCGCAGGGAGGACGCGTCTCGCAGCTGGTTTCGCGTCAGGGCCAGATCCTGGACGAGGCCTTGGATTTCGTGACTCTGCTGGTGGTTCGACTTGACCAGCTGCTCGCCCTTTTCAATGAGCGACTTGACAATGCTGTTGTGGTTGGTGACATCAGCCTCAAGCAGTTGGTGCCGCTTCGTCATTGACTGCACCTCCATGAGACTTTTGCCAAAGTCCGACACAGAGACAAGCGCAATCTTCTCCTTGATCCATAAGAGCGACTCCTGAGCATCCTTGACGTAGGCATGGTACACCAGGGATTCATCGAGGTTCTCCTTGAACACCTCCGACTGAGACTGTAGCAGTTCCAGCTCCTCAAAGGCATCTTGGACCTTCTGGGTCATGACGCCATGCGCAAAGTGGTTGTCCTTTTCAAACTTGGCAGCCTGCTTCTTCAGCTCCTCCAGCTTGCCCTCCTTTTGGCACAATTCACCCTCAATGTTGGCATGCTTCTTGAGAAGGGCGTTGACGCTCTCCACATCTTTGCCCAGGTCGTCATTGCGCAGCACTTCCTCGCCCTCTTTCAGCCAATGGATGATTTCATCCACATTGTTGACAAATTCCACCGCCTTGTTGGCCTGTTCAAGCCGCATGCGCTTCAACTTGACGGTCTCCTTGAGGTGCGACCACTCAGTGCCCAACTCTTCCACTTGCTGGAACACCTCCTTTTTGATCACCTTTGGAATGGACCCATCGTTGCAATCCTTGGACTCCTTTTCAATGTCCACAAGCCTTTCAGCATTGGCAGCAATTTCCGACTCGAGAACAGCATGCCTTTGCAGCTTGGAGAGCACATTGGTGAGCTCAAGGTAAGACTCGTCCAAGGCCACATGGAGCTTCTCCTTCATCCAACCTCGCATCTGGTTGACTTTTCGTAAGGTGATTTTGCACCGGTGCACACCCTTCAGCTCGGCAACAAGAGCAATGTTTTTGGCCTGAAGGCTCTGAAGGCCCTGCTCAGCATCGATGAGGTTGCTTGTGATGACATCCTTTTTGAAGTTGTCAGCGGCAACAAGAGCCTCCCCTTCTACTTTAGTACCGGCAAAGGCCTTTTGCTGCTGCTGTAGAGCCCTTTCAAATGTGACCTGTTTCCGGATGAGAGCCTCAATATCGGCCGGAGTGGCCTCAAGGGCATCGACCTTGAGCAGAGTCTCGGCATTGTCCATCCAGGCGGTGATTTCACTCAGCTTCAGGTGGAAGTTGAGGTAGGCTTTCAACTGATGCAGTCTGTTGCTCACCTCTTGCCACTTGGACTCACATTCGAATGCAAGAGCGCTAACCTTGTCGAGCTCCTCTTTCTGACTCTCGTACAAGACAATGAGCTCTCTCTTCTCAGGTTTCCTCTCTTGCAGCTTGCTGTACGAGGATTTGAGGATGTCCAGCTGAATCTGGAGAGACGCTTTCAGATCCTCATGCTTGGTGATGGCAGCATCGATTTCAGCATCGGTGTTGGGTAACTTTTGAGCATTCATGCTGTCACATGTGCTTTGTAGACTGTTCTTCTGGTCCTCGATGATTTTCATGGCTTTCAAATGCTCCTCGTGCCTGGTGACGAAATCCAGTTGGCTTTCACTAAAGTCCATGCAAGCTTGCCAGTCAGAGCTCAAGGCCTCATGAGTTGCACACACTTTGCTGCTGAGGGGATGACTTTCTGCACTCAATTGGCGGCTCTGATGGCCATACTCCTTGATTTTGGGCTCAAGAGTCTTGATAAAGTCCTGGATGGTGATGCATTTCTGGAGCAGCGTGTCAGCTGCCGCTCCACCCAAAGCTTTGGCATCGAACGTGAGCACCGTTTTCTTCTCACCAATCATTGTAATCATGTCCATCATGTCACTGTTCAGTTGGTGCGCACCAAGAGCCTTTGTCAGCGTTTTCTTATACGTCTCAATGAAGCCCTGGATGGAGTTCCACTTGAGCATGACTCGGTCCAGCTTTTCATTGGCCTTGGCGGCATCAGCGTTCATCTTGCTGTCTCTCACTTTGAGCGCCAGATCTTGGGCCTTCTTGATTTTCTCGTGGATGTTCATCTCAGCATCTGTCTCGCTCAGCTTGTGCAGCAGATCCTTGCAGTGCTCCAAATCTTTGCCAATGTCAGACACATTAGACATGTACTCCTTTTCGCGGACAATCGACTCGATTTCGTCGATTTCCGTTTCAAAGTTGAACAAGTCCAAAGCATCCTGCAGCTCCTTGCGAATCTGCTCGGACAGAGATTTCAGCTCTTTCCACAGCTTGAGCAGAGATTGTATGGTCGACTTGGTCTCCTCCACTTTGTAGTTGGAGTTGACGAGGAGTTCACCCTTGGCAATAATGCCATCCACAATCACCTGATGCTTGGACACTTCATTCTCAAACACTGTGTACTTCTGGAGAAACTTGATCTTTTCACTCAGCGAGCCCTGCTCATACTCTTTCGAGGCCTTGGAGAACTTGTCCATTTTGTCAGTCATCCAGTTCTCCACCTCGATCACATCACGCTGAAACTCAAGACTGGTCTTGATGTGTCTCAAATAAATTTCTCTTCCTTTTGTGTCGTCGTTGACCTTTTCTTGGAATTGCAAAATTTCCGCCACACTCCTCTTGATAAAGTTGGAGTCGAAATGGTTTTGCCCCACCAACTTTTTGCCATGGCTGTGAAGGACTTTGGTGCGATCCTCAAAATTCTTCACTTTCACTGCATTCGTCTCGAAAAACTTCAGCTCTTTGTCGATGGTTTCGATGTCGTCAACATTGATTGTCTTGGTGGCCACTCTTTCTTGGCCACTGTAGAAAGCCATGATTTGCTTTGTGTCACGCAGGAAGAAGTGCAAATCGAGCAACTGATCAAGGTACACCTTCTTCTGCTGCCAAGCCATGTGGAGGTTCTCCCGCTCCTCCAGGACTTGCCCTTGCTTTGCCTCCACCTCCTCGGCAAAGGGGTAGCTTTTGGACAGCATGGATTTGCCACTTTCAACCAGCTCTACAAAACTGCTCTCTTTAGCCTCAATCTCGCCCTTGAGGTTCTCGTGCTCAGACTTGAGCATTTGCGCCTCTGCCACCGAGCTCACTTTCTCCTCGGACAGCAGCATGATTTTGAGGTGGGAACACCACGTGAGCAAGTCTTGACACTTGAGCAGAAAAGTCTGGAATTTCAGATTTGCCACCAGCATCTGCCTATGCAGCTTGGCCTTGTCCTGCAAGCCTTCCCAGTTGGATTGGACAATTTCTAGTTGCTCAGCAATGTGCTCAGCATTTGGTCCCGGGTATTTGTTTTGCAGTTTGTCCGAGTCACTCTCGAGGACTTGCAGTTGGCCCTTCAGTGCAAGGAGGTCATTGTCAAAAATGTCATGGAGCCGGAGCTGCTTTTCAATCGACTTGATGTCCCTGACTTGCTCGTTGCCAAGAGCCGACGCCTTTTCCTGGATACGCAGCAAGGCCTCGGCAATGTCCCTGTTGAACTTGTGAATCTCTCCCGCGGCCTCCAGCTTTTGCCCCCTCAGCTTGACCAACTTGACAAGCTCCTCCCACTCGGCCACACACTTGTCCTTGTTCTCGGAAACTTCCTTCAGCACAGCCTCATCGCCACCTTTCAGCCTTTGCGACAAATTGATGCAGTTGTCCAGCTTTTCTTTGCTGCCAGCTACCTCCTTGCGCAGGGTGTCATATTTGCCAAGGAGCATTTCCAGATGCTCATAGTCTTGGCCCAAATCCTGCGAGGAGGCCAGTGAGGTCTTTTCGCGAATCCACTTGCGCAGTTCGTTGCACTCACGAAGGAACTCGTGATACTGAAGTTGAGCCATCAACGCATTCCTCCGTGCCCTTGTCATTTTCTGCAAAGCAGCAATTTCTTGCGACAATGACTGGTCCTTGTGCTTGAGCTGAGCGGTCAAAGGATGCTTGCTCTGGCACAATGTGGCTGCATTGTTTTTCACCTCATTGATGATTCCATAGTAGGAGTCCAGCTCCAACTCTATGGCTTTCTGCTTGGTCAGGTAGATCAAAATTGTGTCCTCATCCTTCCCATTGATGGGCGCCTCGAGCAGGGGCCGTTTGAGCTCAATCCAGTGCTCAATTTCATTGATCTCCTCCACAAGGGTGAAGATCTTGACAGACGTCTCAAGCTCATTGGCCCTTTCGGCCAGCTTAATCTGAAGCTCCTCTGCAGCCTCAGCCAGAACCGAGCAGGCATCGTCCACTACTTGCTTCTTCGACTCATCCCCATAGTTGGAGGCTCTTTCAATCAGCTCATAGACCACTGGTAGGTGGTTGGAGATCTCTTCCTCAAGGCTGCGATGGCGCTTGGTTTGAGAGCGCACCTGCATCAACCCCGTCCCTACCTCCCCACTCAAGATCAACTTGTTCTTCTCCTTGATCCAATGAAGCTCTGAATTCAGCTCTGACATCATTTCTTGGAATTTTAAGGACTGCTGCAACCCCTCCATATGTCGGTCAAACAGGGGCTTAAGTCCCTGGAGGCTTTCCTGGCACTCACCCAGTGCATTAAGCATGGATTCCTTGTTGCGGTGGTCTGCGCCCACATCAGCTGCATCGGACTCCAAGGCCTTGAACTTGTGCTCAAGCTGCTTGAAGGCAGCAAAGTTGGCCTTGTGCTTTGCTATCTGCTGGTTGCAATGCTTCACATCCTGGATTTCAGGTGAGGCTTTCAGCTCTGTCGAGAGAGCGTTGATCTTGGACACTATGTCCTCGATCCCATTGGTGACATCCACATCAATCAAAGACTCCTTGATGAAGCCATACTTGTAGTTGATGTTCTCCATGAGGGCGTCCCAAGATCGGACCAAGTCCTCATACTTGTTGATGATGATCCCTTTCTCTGGATGCTCCTCTTCCCTCACTTTGTCCACCCTCATTTTGATCAGCTTCATTTCGCTGCCATGTGCCTTCACCTCTCCATCAATGGCCTCGTGCTTTTTCAATTTGGTGCGCAGATGGGAGGGGTCCCTGTATGACAGGTCTTGAACCACCTTCTGCTTCTCATCGATGAACTGCTGCATCTCGTCAATGGTGGTGGCGAGGTCCAGGAACACCTTGTTGTCTTGCGTCTTGGCCTGGCACTTGGCAAAGTTGTCGTTCAGCACCTGCCAGTTCTTTTCAATTTCGTCCCGCTTGTGCATGCACTCCTCGTACTTGATATGCTCCTCCGGATTCAAGCTCTTCGCAGACTCGAGGAACTGCTTCACCCTCTCTTCGTAGCTCTCAATCATGGCAGCCAACAGGAATTGCCGCTTGATCATGTCGTCCAACTCTTCCTCGCTCAAGTGGCTCTCAAAGGAGGGCAGGAGGCGATTGCAGGACGAAATGTGTGTTTCGATGGTGCGAGCCTCCTGCGAGAACACCTTGTACTGGCCAATCCTACTTATGCACACCTTATGGGTGGCAATCAGGTCTTTTAGCTGGTTCGTCACTTCGACCACTTTTCCAAGCTCTTTGTTCCCCTCGGCACTCCTCTCCAGGGACTCGCCAATGTTGACAATCTCGTTAAAGTCGTCATTCTTCCGTGTCACCTCTGCATCGATTTCCTCAACGAGAACTTTGGAGGCATCGACAAAGGCGATTTCCTGCACGGGGTTCTGCTCCAGTTGCCTCATCTGGTCATTGGCCCATTCGATGTACTCCTTGGACAACTTAGCAAAGTTCTTTTGGTAGCTCAGCATGAGCAGTTCTTGCTCCTTGCCTTCCAGCTTTTGCGACAACTCGTTGTACAAGCCAATCATTTTCTCCACATTGGGAGCGACTGAGGGCGCTTCCTCGCTGAACGACCGAGCCACATTGGTGTACGCCACCCTCACTTCATCCACCCTCTCTTTGATGGGCACCATTTCTCGCTTGAGTGCTTTATGCCGACGAGTCATGTTGTCCAAGGCGTTGATGGTGAACATGGTATCGAGGGACTCGACATAGAGGAGCTTCTCCTCGATCCACTCGATGGTGTCGGTGCAAGTTTTCTTGAACTTTTCCAACTGGACCGAGTTGATGATTTTCCTTTCGGACGTCTGGCGAATGTTGTCCAGGTTGGCCCACAGCTTCTCCACCTCTTGCAGAGCTTGCAGGGTTTGGTTCCTCCGGGATGGCACCTCTTGTGCCAAGAGGCTGGCAGCTTTCCGCAGGCTCCCAATGTTCCCCTCATAGCTGCTGATGCTTTTGCATATCTCATCCACGCGGAGACTTTCCTTACTGCTCTTGATTGAGAGCAGGTCTCGCTGACGTTCGCTCAGCCAATACTTGACTCGGTCACACTGAGCCTTGAAGGCGAAGAATTTCATGGCACTCTCAAAGGCGACGCCTTTCTCAGCTGACATCCGGGCAATCTCGCAGTACAGCTCGACTAGGGCAGCCAGCCGTTTACCCAATGCTGAGGGGGACAAGTCTTCAGTGCCCGTCTTGAAATGCTCAATCTCTTTGTTTGTCTCAACTTGAACCACTCGCGCCTCAACCTCCTGCAACAAATAAAATACATTTTAAGCCAGTGCGGGGAGACAAACTTTTTCGCTAGATGGCGCTTTGTGAGCAAATGTTTTGGAATAAACTGCCAAGTGCAGAGCATGTCACGTGATTACGATATGAAATTTGATTGGCTCATCAGCGGAGCCGGACTGAAATAGTTATTTATTTCGATTTGGGTCACGCAATGTTGTTTAAACAGCTGAGGGAGGATTTTATAATGGAAAAACACAAGTGAGCAACTGTGCAAAGTGCGGAACTTGTCAATGGCTGATTGGCGGAACCAGACACGAATTTGGTGTCAACAATGCAAAACTTTAAAAAAATTGCATCAGATGCATATGGTTTCATGGCCTAAAAGGATGCCATTTTCTTACCTAAAGATTATGTCATATGAGCAAAGTTTTTGGCGCAAGTACTCCAAAAGCCGAACAAATGTCAATTTTTGACTGCCAATGGAGCGTATCCATGTCAAATGTACTTGCACAAATTGTCAGGCTAGATGGTGCAATGAATCTAGCTAATGTACAACTTTGGTTTTTAATCATTCCCAGTTAATATGATTGAATCACAAAACCTCTATATATTACATGTGGAACCAATATTTATGCCAAGTAAAGACAAAAAAAATTAAGAGTGCCAATTGATAAGCTTGTCAATGAGCTAAGAAAACTAGAATTTTAAAATTAGAAGCGGTATCAAATTTTTGATAGTTCCTAGCCAGACGAAACATATTTATGAGCAATTTGAATGTTGGGAAAAAAGCTTAAAGAGAAAAGCCTTTTTAACAGTAATTTTCACTTTCCACTAGCAGTCATGATGTGACAATTTCATTTTTGCCATTCTGATGATTCTAAATTGCTTAAAATATCCTTTCTTATATATTTCACATTGACTTGGCAAAGGACCTAACCCAAACTACTTACAACACCCAATAATTATATATAGTATTTTCTGAAAGCTTTTGTCCCAAAGGTTCATTTGGTGATAAAATAAAAATCCTGGTACATCACTTCAAATAGCATAAAAGTTTTAAAAACGTTTTGCGCAAAAACGGCCCATTTTTCGGGGATAGTTATCTTCAATGACCCCCACTAAAATTCAAAAATAAAACCTAAGTTATTTCATAGTAAAATGGCTAGGATGAACAGAAACGGAGATATTGCTATCCTAAAAGTTGATTACTGCCAACTTGATTAATTTTGCATAATAAGTTTGGCAGCAAATATCTCAATTTGAGTGCATTTTACAGACTTGCTTATGAAATAAACAAAGTTGGATATTCTTTTTTCAGAGGGGGTCATTGCTATTTAATGATTTTAAAAAAATTATAAACTGTAGGTGCTAGACGTTTTTGAAATTTTATATACTGTAATACGATATCCTCGTGTTATAATTCAGTTTACCGATCCAACTCAGCTCTTTTATATCACAGTTCTTTCTAAGCAATTTTGGGGATATTAAACTTAATGGCCCTGGAATCAAATTTGAGGGATTTTAAGTAATTCAATGCCCCTCATATTCCATGGAACTAATCCAAATTCCAAAGAAGTTAGAAAAAAGAGAGGATCATCCTAGATTCGAACCTCAGACAGTTGGATCAGCATTCCAATACTCTAATCACTGAGCTATGGAAACACCATGAAAATTGCATGCTATGTATAGGACTTCACCATGATTTAACAGCTCCTGACTGTAAGCCACAAGCAATCCTGATACAAGGTTTCGGATTCGAAAATCAGTTTTTTGGCCCAAACCCCTTGCAATAGTGTGAAAAGTTGGAAAATTAAGTTTCATGACCACTGGACCACTCTAGGGTGGTCAAGTGGTGCGGTAAGCAAAATGCTGTTTAGATTAAGGCAAAAATGAATGGGGGCCTAGCTGGAGGTGTGGGTATGGCCAGAAATCAACTATACCCTAATTATCTAGGCCCTGGGGGTGTCTCTAGGTGTCAGGGAAAAAAATTTGAAAAACGTAAACAAACTAGTTGAAAAATGGCCAAAATTCACTTTTTCGGACCCTACTTTGAGGGCATTTTCCTCCCATGTCAGTGGATGGATTTTTGATTTTTCAACTCTGGATGAAAGTCAAAGATTGGAACTGTCATTACAAAAAAGAAAATTCATTATATGTCTGCAGATGGAGCTCCTGGAGCGATTCAAAAATACACATTTTTTACAAAAATGACTTTACAGTAAAACATATAAAACTGACAAGCGGAAGTGAAGTCAAATACAAACATTTTTTTATCATCACAAACATGTCAGTGCACACCCAGAGGCTTCTCCCAAACAAAAAAATTCAGGATATACAGTCTGTCCTGTAGATTTCTGTACACTTTGAAATCAAAAGTTTTTGTTAAAACTTCTGGAAATACTCGACACAATGGATACTGTTGGAAAGCTTGAAACTTAAGCCATCTTTTTTAGTTTTGAGATTTTTAAAAAGTATTAATTCAAATTTTGATTTAGACCACAAAATTGATAGTTACTCCAAATTCACTCCCATTTTCACTGATTTTTTTTTATGAAAAGTCACTTTCACAAAAAAATTATTTATTCAATTTCTCATGAAATTGGTTAAACATTTGATCTTCATAAACAAAAAATCCCAAAGATGTGATGTTTAAAACACTAATTTTGAAACTTTTTTAGTAGGCAGTGGCCTTATTGTCTTTTTTTACTGAAAAATATCCTTTCCAATCATCCACCTTTCTGATGAGCGCAGTGCTGCAAGATTTTTTTTCATGAAAAAATGTCAAAAAAATAGCCAGGATTAGCTTAAGTGAAAATTTGGTCGATAATAGCCGATTTTGGCTAATTTGCTTTTTTGGGAGAAAAATTAAGGGTACCTCAGGAAAATTAAGTTTTCTCATTTTTTTACTTTTAATTTCTTTTATCCATTGAAGCAAAAAAAGATGGCAAAAGATTCAAGCTTTCCAATGATATCCATTGTGTCTAATAATTCCCGAATTTGTAACACAAACTTTTGATTTCAAAGTGTACAGAAATCTACGGGACAGACTGTATAGGCCCTGCCCCTGGCCAGGAGCCTGCGCGGTCCCATTTATTCTCTGCTGTAACAGCTACATAGGCCAACAGGGAGCCCTTGGCTCCCATGTCAGTGGATGAAAGTGTCCTTTTTTGGCCTCCTGAGGTCTGTGCTGACCTTGAGGCTTGGGCCAATCAAAAAAATTCAGGGTACATTGGCGTTGGCCCGGAGCCAGGGCGGTACCGGTTATGCTCTACTGCAGCAGCTTCATAGGCCAACAGGTAGCCCCTGGCTCCCATGTCAGTGGATGAAAGTGTCCTTTTTTGGCCTCCTGAGGTCTGTGCTGACCTGGAGGCTTGGTCCAAGCAAAAAAATTCAGGGTACATTGGCCCTGGCCAGGAGCCAGGGCGGTACTGGTTATGCTCTGCTGCAGCAGCTACATAGGCCAACAGGGAGCCCCTGGCTCCCATGTCAGTGGATGAAAGTGCCCTTTTTCAGCCTCCTGAGGTCTGTGCTGACCTGGAGGCTTGGTCCAAGCAAAAAAATTCAGGGTACATTGGCCCTGGCCTGGAGCCAGGGCGGTACCGGTTATACTCTACTGCATCAGCTTCATAGGCCAACAGGTAGCCCCTGGCTCCCATGTCAGTGGATGAAAGTGTCCTTTTTTGGCCTCCTGAGGTCTGTGCTGACCTGGAGGCTTGGTCCAAGCAAAAAAATTCAGGGTACATTGGCCCTGGCCAGGAGCCAGGGCGGTACTGGTTATGCTCTGCTGCAGCAGCTACATAGGCCAACAGGGAGCCCCTGGCTCCCATGTCAGTGGATGAAAGTGCCCTTTTTCAGCCTCCTGAGGTCTGTGCTGACCTGGAGGCTTGGTCCAAGCAAAAAAATTCAGGGTACATTGGCCCTGGCCAGGAGCCAGGGCGGTACCGGTTATACTCTACTGCAGCAGCTTCATTGGCCAACAGGTAGCCCCTGGCTCCCATGTCAGTGGATGAAAGTGTCCTTTTTTGGCCTCCTGAGGTCTGTGCTGACCTGGAGGCTTGGTCCAAGCAACAAAATTCAGGGTACATTGGCGTTGGCCCGGAGCCAGGGCGGTACTGGTTATACACTCTGCTGCAGCAGCTACATAGGCCAATAGGGAGCCCCTGGCTCCCATGTCAGTGGATGAAAGTGTCCTTTTTCATCCTCCTGAGGTCCAAAAGCAAAGAAGATCTGAACACCGATGAATTGTGGGTAGAAATGGAGTCCCATTTGTGATCAAAAGGTCTAATGAATCCTTGAAAATAAATTTGATAAACAGGCTATTGATCTGAGAGTCTGAAAAAACTCATAAGAATGAAAAATTAACAAAATGTATAGCTGAAACTGCCCAGACCAATGTACCCTGAATTTTTTTGCTTGGACCAAGCCTCCAGGTCAGCACAGACCTCAGGAGGCTGAAAAAGGGCACTTTCATCCACTGACATGGGAGCCAGGGGCTCCCTGTTGGCCTATGTAGCTGCTGCAGCAGAGTGTATAACCGGTACCGCCCAGGCTCCAGGCCAGGGCCAATGTACCCTGAATTTTTTTATTTGGACCAAGCCTCCAGGCCAGCACAGACCTCAGGAGGCTGAAAAAGGACACTTTCATCCACTGACATGGGAGCCAGGGGCTACCTGTTGGCCTATGTAGCTGCTGCAGCAGAGTATAACCGGTACCGCCCTGGCTCCTGGCCAGGGCCAATGTACCCTGAATTTTTTTGCTTGGACCAAGCCTCCAGGTCAGCACAGACCTCAGGAGGCCAAAAAAGGACACTTTCATCCACTGACATGGGAGCCAGGGGCTACCTGTTGGCCTATGAAGCTGCTGCAGTAGAGCATAACCGGTACCGCCCTGGCTCCTGGCCAGGGCCAATGTACCCTGAATTTTTTTGCTTGGACCAAGCCTCCAGGTCAGCACAGACCTCAGGAGGCTGAAAAAGGGCACTTTCATCCACTGACATGGGAGCCAGGGGCTCCCTGTTGGCCTATGTAGCTGCTGCAGCAGAGCATAACCAGTACCGCCCTGGCTCCTGGCCAGGGCCAATGTACCCTGAATTTTTTTGCTTGGACCAAGCCTCCAGGTCAGCACAGACCTCAGGAGGCCAAAAAAGGACACTTTCATCCACTGACATGGGAGCCAGGGGCTACCTGTTGGCCTATGAAGCTGCTGCAGTAGAGTATAACCGGTACCGCCCTGGCTCCAGGCCAGGGCCAATGTACCCTGAATTTTTTTGCTTGGACCAAGCCTCCAGGTCAGCACAGACCTCAGGAGGCTGAAAATGGGCACTTTCATCCACTGACATGGGAGCCAGGGGCTCCCTGTTGGCCTATGTAGCTGTTACAGCAGAGAATAAATGGGACCGCCCAGGCTCCTGGCCAGGGGCAGGGCCTATATATCCTGAATTTTTTTGTTTGGGAGAAGCCTCTGGGTGTGCACTGACATGTTTGTGATGATAAAAAAATGTTTGTATTTGACTTCACTTCCGCTTGTCAGTTTTATATGTTTTACTGTAAAGTCATTTTTGTAAAAAATGTGTATTTTTGAATCGCTCCAGGAGCTCCATCTGCAGACATATAATGAATTTTCTTTTTTGTAATGACAGTTCCAATCTTTGACTTTCATCCAGAGTTGAAAAATCAAAAATCCATCCACTGACATGGGAGGAAAATGCCCTCAAAGTAGGGTCCGAAAAAGTGAATTTTGGCCATTTTTCAACTAGTTTGTTTACGTTTTTCAAATTTTTTTCCCTGACACCTAGAGACACCCCCAGGGCCTAGATAATTAGGGTATAGTTGATTTCTGGCCATACCCACACCTCCAGCTAGGCCCCCATTCATTTTTGCCTTAATCTAAACAGCATTTTGCTTACCGCACCACTTGACCACCCTAGAGTGGTCCAGTGGTCATGAAACTTAATTTTCCAACTTTTCACACTATTGCAAGGGGTTTGGGCCAAAAAACTGATTTTCGAATCCGAAACCTTGTATCAGGATTGCTTGTGGCTTACAGTCAGGAGCTGTTAAGCCAGATAAAGAAATAAAAAAAGTTAAGGAATGACAGGTGTTTGAACCCCAGACTATTGAATCAAGAGCCGAGCGCTCTAACCATTGTGCCAGAGGTGCACCTCTGAAAAAATGAATTTTTAAGTCTATTTTATTGCTCCCAAACCACTGGATGCTTCCTCATGAGAGCCAGTGATATTCACATAGCAACTAAAAACCGAGCAGTATTTTCTAGGGCACGGGGCAGCCCGGTAACCTCATTAAAACACTCAAAAATTGTATTACAGAATATAGAATTGTATATTTTGAGCTGGGGCACGTAAAATTGGGTCATTAAATAGCTAAGCAAGGATTTTAAAATGGGAAAACTCGAGTACAGCTTTACTAGCCCGAGTCTGCGAGGGCTGTAATTGTACTAGTGTTTTTCCATTTTAAAATCCGTGCCCCAGCTCGAATTAAATAACTATTATGTTATGGGAAGCCATAGGCCAGGAGTTTTAAATTACTACCAAATGAACGCTTAGAGCATAAGCTTTCAGAAAATGTATATTTTTTGGGTGTTGTAAAGGACCTGCTTCAAGTCAATGTGATTAAATAGGGCAAGTACATTTGACATGCCTGCTCTACATAGACAATTGAAAATTGGCAAATTGGCAATTGTTTGGCGTTTGGAGCACTTGCGCCAAAAACTTTGCTTATATGATATAATCTACAGATAAGAAAATGGCATCCTTTCTGGGTAGAAACTATTTGCATCTGAAGCATTTTTTTTCAAGTTTGTCATAGCTAACTCGTAATTTTTATATATTGTAGTACGATTTCCTCTTGTTATAATTCAGTTTACCGATCTGACTCAGCTCTTCATATAGACCTATACATTGTAAATAGCTGACCTCAGATTTTAAAATGAAAAAAAACACACTCATTTTTTTAACGCACTCACTTCGCTCGTGCTTATAAAGTAGCACTTGTGTTTTTCTATTATAAAATCCACGCTCAGCTGTTTAAGCGACATTGTGTGCTCCAAATCGAAATAAATAACTATTTTATATACTGAAATACGATTTCCTCGTGTTATAATTCAGTTTACCGATCCGACTCAGCTCTTTAATATCACATTTCTTTCTAAGCAATTTGGGGGATATTAAATACTTAACGGCCCTAGAATCAAATTTGAGGGATTTTAAGTAATTCAATGTCCCTCATATTCTATGGAACTTATCCAAATTCCAGAGAAGTTGGAAAAAAGAGAGGATCATCCTAAATTCGAACATCAGACAATAGGATAAGCATTCCAATACTCTAACCTCTGAGCTATGGAGGCATCATGAAAATTGCGTGCTATGTACAGGACTTTACCATAATTTTAGCCAGATAAAGAAATAAAAAAAAGTTAAGGAACGATTGGGGTTTGAACCTCAGATCAAAACCTCGTACAATTACAGCCCTCGCAGGCTCGGGCTAGTAAAGCTGTACTCGAGTTTTCCCATTTTAAAATCCTCGCTCAGCTATTTAATGACCCAACTTTACGTGTCCCAAATCTAAATAAATAACTACTTTAGCCGGGCTCCGCTGATGAGCCAATCAAATTTCATATGATAATCACGTGACATGCTCTGCACTCGGCAGTTTTTTCCAAAACATTTGCTCATAAAGCGCCATCTAGCGAAAAAGTTTGCCCCCAGAAAATCTCGAGTTGGGCTCTGTAGTCACACAAAGGTGTATAGATGACAAGTACCTTGACATAGTTGGCGGGAACAAATCCGTCGTTGCCGCCTGCGGTGCGAACGTTCCACCAGTCCTTGTTGCTCTTGGCCAAGAGGAACATGAGCTCGCCCTTGACAACATCGATGCCGTGCCCACTGTAGGAGTAGATCGCCTTGACCTGCGGCACTCGCTTCGTCTCCACGATTTTCCTCTTGATGGCGGTCGTCGTCATTGGCGACGTTGGCACTTCTCTGACAAGCTTCTCGTGCGCGTTGGCCAACTTGGCGAGCTCCTGGTCAAAGATCTTGATTTGTTGGCCCACCTCCTTGTGCCGGTTGGAGAGTGCTTGGCAGGTGACTTCATCACTGCCGATGTCAGCCGCGGTGACCAGTGAGTTGAGATCCTTGAGCCAGGACTCTGCATCGTTGAGGTCGGAGTTGAGGTTGAGGGCGGAGAAGAGGGCGGCGAGGCGGGCCTCCTTGTCCTTGAGGAGCGCTCCCAACTCCTGCCACAGCTTGTCAATCACGCCCACCTTGGCGGTGAAGGCCTCGTCGGCGCCTAGGCCGAACTTCTTCATGGACTGCTGTGTGCTCTCGTACCTCTTGAACCACTTCTTGAACTCGTGCTGGAAGGTCTTCTGCTTCTCCACCTGGAGGCTGAGGGCGTTCAGGTCCTTCACCACGGCCGGGTTGAGGATCACCGTGTTCTTCTCCGACAGCCAGGCGTGCACGTCGTCCAGGTCGTTCCGGATCTGGTGGACGCACTGGATGTCCTCGAACGTTTGCCGCGTCCCCTTGGACATTTGCACGAGGTGCGAGTAGTCCTGGTCGAGGGCCTCCAGCTTGGCCACCACGTCCTTTTCGAGGTCGTTGCCCACGGCCGCGAACTGCTTGCCGTGCGACTTGAGCTTGCGGATCGCGTCCGCGATCGCGTTCACCTCCGACTCGAGCAGGTTGAGCTTCTGCATGGACTCGTCAATGTTGGCGGCCTTCTGGAACTCCTCCGAGGCGAACTTGGCGCGGAGCGCGGTGACGGAGGCGTGGAGCGTCTCGAGGTCGCGCAGGTGCGCGAGCATGCGGTTGTCCAGCTCGAGCTTCGCCTGGTGCTGCTCCAAAAGGCCGAGGAGCTGGGCCCACTGGCCCAGCAGGCCTTGACCGGCCGCCAAGGCCGCCGCCTTCGCGTGGTAGTTCTCCTTGTCGAGGTGGGCCATCAGCTTTTGGATCTCCTTGAAGCGGTCGTGCCTGGAGAGGATGTCTGCCGAGATGGCCTCGTGCTTCTTGAGGCTGGCCTCGACGTTGAAGAGGTTGGCGCCGTAGCGCGGGTCCGACAGCACCTGGATCATCTCCTCGAGGTAGCTCCTGCGCAGCCCCACCTTCTGGTTGAACTTGGCGGCCATCTGCTCCAGCTTCTCGAGCCGCATCATCTCGGAGCGCAGGGCAGTCTCCTGCAAGTGCTCCTCCTTCTCCAGGCCCTTCCAGGCCTGCTCAATGTCGGCCAGCCGGTGGCCCTCGGGCGGCACGTAGGGCGGCTGCCGAAGGTCCTTGAGCTTCATCTCGATCTCGAAGAAGCTGGCCTCGATGTCCACCTTCTCCTGGCACTTGGGCGGCTTCTCGCGCGTCGAGTAGGTCTTGAAGGCGCGATAGTCCTTCTGGATGCCCTCGAGGGAATTCGCATAGCTCCGGTTGCGCATCAGCTCCGTCTTGGCCGAGATCCAGGCGAGCAGGGCCTTGGAGGCTATCTCGTAATCCCTCTGTTTGTCCTCGATCACCTTAATCTTCGAGATGATGAAGGTGATTTTCTTGCCGCCGCGCTGGCCCTCGTTCAGCTTGGAGAAGGTGTGATAGTAGCTCGCGATGTAGGTCAGGATGGACTTTTCGTCGGGCCGAGCCACGTCCACGTCCTCCGCGTCCAGGAGCTTGGGGATGCCGAACTTGAGCTCGGCCACGTCGAAGGCGTGCTGCAGATTCTCCAGGTGATTGCTCGACGCCAACTTGGAGTAGTCCATGCAGTCGGGATTCTGATTGTGCAACATTGCGTTGAAGGCCATCCCGTCGCGCCAGGATGCGGTGAAGTCCTGCAATGTCAATTGTGAAGATAGGCGAAGAACGACGAGTGGTCAAACGAGTTACCCTGATGTGCACATCTCGGTAGCCGCGCGTATTGCGTTGACACCACATGAGCAGGGCTTCCTTGGCCGACTTTTTCTCCCCGTGCTCCTCCTGCTCGTCCACATTGATCTCGATCTCTTGAATCTGAAAATGATGATGATGATGGAAACCAGATGCTTAGAGTACTGTGCATCGGAAGTAAACCTGAAAACGCAGGATGATCGTCCAGATGAGGCCGAGGATGAGCCTCGGGTTGCCGTCCACGATGTCCTCGGCTCCGATGGACTCGAGTCGCACCTGACATGATTTGGAAGAAACATTAGCTCAGGAGCAAACTCTCGAATAAATAGTACCTTGGTGTGGAGGAAGGCCAGGCACTTGTTGACGTTCTCAATCTTGTGCACCCTCATCTTGCCCGAGTTGGGCTTGCCCAGCCTCTCGCCCGAGATGATCTCCAGGAGCCGCATGAGGTTCTTGCCGTCGGCCAAGTCGGTGAACAAATCGTTGATCTGGAAACGGCAAAAGTGTCAACATGCCATAACCCAAGCCTAGCTCTTACCTCGGTGCGGCCTTTCGACAGGAACGAGTTGACCCACTTGGTGAAGGTCTTCTTTTGGATCGACAGCCGCTCATCCTGGAGCGCCCGAATCCGGCCTTTTTCAAAGTCATGCGTCTCCTCCTCGTGGAGGAGATGCGAATATCGGCTGCTCATGGCTTATTAGTCAGTCATATGATGATGGCACACGCACTGCGATGACTCATTGGGAATAATAATCCGTGCCCAACTTTGTTATTATGACCCCCAACAATTTGACGAGAAAAGAATTTACGTTTTTATTCCCGCCGCTCGCCGACGAGCGCCCGCATTAAGTAAGTTGGGTGAGCAGCCGCACCTGTTGCAAACGGGTGCGCGTTACCCGAAAACTCGGTGATATGAAACAGTGTTAATCCTTTTTGGGTAACGTTCGCTCTGGCTTCCTTTTTGGGCAGGCGCGTTAGCTCTTCACATATAGGCCTATACAAGGCTGTTCCTTTTTGCGTAGCGCGCCCTCTTCAAATTTTTGTACGTTATTTGGGAGGAGTCGCTTGTCAACGGTCCGACAGCTCACTGTGTTCTCCTTCGTCTCACTTTTCTTGGAAGGCTGAAATTTGAATCACGAAGCGAAGAATGAAGAAGAAGATGATTGTGCGCTATCCAAACGATTACTGAACGCACGTGATTAATTGAGGCTGATAAGGAGGAATGTCGATGACATATACTTGATAGCATTTGCACAAGCTGATTAGACAATTTGATGAGGAGTGTTATTGAGTTGGCCTCGAATTTGCAGCACACACCTCCCCACGTGACAGAAAAGTCCAGCTTGGAAAGTGACACTTAATTTGGGTTGCCTCCTCCGGAACATTTTTAAATTATGTAATACGTTTTCTTCGTGTTGTAATTCAGTTTTCTGATCTGACTCAGCTCTGTTATGTCATAGTTATTTGTAAGCATTTTCTGGAATATTAATTACTCCATGGCCATGAAATTGGAGGGATAAAATTAAATGTTGTTTTTTTGAAAATTCATTGAATGAAAATTTGTTTGATGGCTGTAATTTGACTTTACAGGTCCAAGGGATCCCAAAACAAATTTATCTTGATCCTAGTCTTGGTCATATTTACTTGTATGATTTTCTCTACTTTTGTACTTTGCAACAGTCCATGATTTAATCTTCTTACAAATAACGCATAACAAATAATTCAGAGTCATAAAACTAAAGTTTTTGTACCAGAATGTGGAGGAAATGGCCAAATATGTAGATGCATAAAAACCAATCAAAAGCTTATCAATGCCATTCAAAGTATTAATGAAAAAGCCTGTTCATCTATTTTTGTCTGGTATTTTGTCAAAATATTGTAGAGAAATACTAAAAGACCAAATATTTTGGTAAGTTAGCAGGATGGCATTTTAGCACCGAAGGAAAAAAGTCTTAAGAAATATTTTTTTAAATTTTTAAATACTTTTCAATTTTTGGCTTAGACATCAGAGAGGATTTTCACGGAGCTGATTTTTGTGGAACGGATTTGAACACAACGGATTTTAACAGAACGGATTTTAACTGAACGGATTTAAACAGAACGGATTTTAACAGAACGGAGTTTAACTCTTTGAAATATTTCCATTTCCCGGACTTTTCCAATTGCCGGGGAGGGGTGTGGGCATGTTTGTTGCATAATGAAACATTGAGTCAATACAGTCTACTAAATTGATTTAGCATGAATTCAGTTAGATGTGTTCTGGGAGGCGAGTTTAATTAAGGCCCTCAAAAATGAAAAATAGCAACTTTTTGATCTTAGGGTTGATTTTGTTGCAAAATTAAAATCCTGGCCTATTTCTTCCGATGACATAAAATAAAAACTTCTAGTGCTACCACGGTTTATTTTTTTAGGCATAACAAGCTTCATTGACGTCCCCACTTAAATTAATAATAAAATGGCTTGGTAAACAGGAATCGAGATGCAGCATTGCTGATAGTCAATTGAAACAAAGTTGATGCTTATCTTAATTTTGCTTATAAAATAAAAAAGTTAAACATCTCATTTTTAGAGGGGGCCCCGAAAAATTGAAAACTGTTGGCGCTAGAAGGCTGTTGTGTGCATTGTGTGATTTCGGGATTTCTGTGCGCTGGTTATCTGGCCACTGCCGAACAAAACCTCGGTTGATGAATTTAGTCCATTTTTTGCACATTGAATTGTCAAGACAATTCGGAAACATTTCAAATACCAAAAATTATTTTAAAAAAAAGGTATCAAATTATTTGTATACGGCTCAAAAAAAATAATAATAATAATAATCATATGTCAATTTGGCTTAGCCTCGCGGTTTATAGACATCCTTATCATAACATTACACTGCCCGCTCGTGATAAAACATGGGAAAAATTGAGTAGAGCAAGAATTCATGATCGTTTTGTCAACAAATAGTCACACTCATTTTGGGGGCAAATAGGTATCAAAACTAACAGAGCATTGGGTGAAAAAGGGGCACCATGAATTCCAAGATTGCCCCTAACTTTTAAAGAGAGAACTCTCCTTTGGTGTTTCTAGTTTGTGGCTCCAATATTTGATTATAAGAGTTAATTTCTGTTTGAGAGAAGAATTGTTTTTTGTAAGCAAAAACTGAACAAAAACAGGGTAACTTAATCTTATGATGAATTCCTTACATGTTTTCGACAAAAACCAAATTGGGGATTCATTTGGAGCAACTGCAATTTTTAAATGCGCTAGATTTGCAGCGCCATCTAGCCCTGCAACTTGAGCAAGTACATTTGACATGGCAGCGCTACATAGATGATCAAAAATTGGAAATTGTTGGGCTTTGGGAGCACTGGTGCTTAAAAATTGATTAATACGACATAATCTACATACGGAATAGCACAGTTTCAAGCCGTGAAACAATATGTGTCTCATGCAAACATTCACGTTTTTCATTGTTGAAACCGAATTTTTCCAGCCAGGCTCCATTGATCAGCCAATCAAATTTCATATCGTAATCACATGACAAGTTTCACGGCGGACAGTTTTTCCAAAAGTACTTGCTCGAAAAGCGCCATCTAGCGACAAAGTTTGTCCCTCCGCTGGCCTATTGAGGAGTAGGAGTCAGACTTGAATCGAGTGTGTAATATCGAGAACTTTAAGCACAATGGATAATTTTGACGAGAAAGAGAGTGAGAATAGTTAAATATCGTGGTTACAAAGTATCTATCAATTGTGATTGCGCCGCCGTCGGCTTAGCGTCGTGCTGCGAGTCGCGATGTCTGCGAAGATCGACTTTGCGCTGAAACCGCTTTTCGCAGATGAGACATGCGAACGGCTTGTATCCACTGTGTTTCCTCATGTGTGTGATCAGGTTCGAGCTTTGGCTGAACGCCTTTCCGCACACGGCGCATTTGTGAGGCTTCTCACCTGCAAGCAGTAAAAGATGCGTGTTAATTAGGAGTCCAATTTGAGGGAGCGGTGCTTCACCGACTCGGATCATTCGAGCGGAGGAGCAAGCTCAAACATTAATGTAAATGAAGCATACAGTGTTTTTATTTTAATGTCAAATAGTGTATTTCATGTGAATCCAATTTTAAGCAATTTTTAATGAAAATAATTACAAGTACTTTTTTAAATTTCTTGTCAGTATTTTAAAAATGACTGAAATGACTGAAATTGCTTGAAAGTGATTAGTTTTACCCTGTTCAGCCAAATCTGGGCAAAAATGTTCAAATCGACTTTGCCACTTGTAACAATGCCAAAACATCGGAAGTGAAATTAACTACTCTCAAGTGAGTGGTCCAAGTTCAAGTCCAGTTGGCATTCCACTTTTTGTCAGAATAAAGTGCATCAAACCAATGTAGAATGCAGGGAAACTATCAGAGTAGCAGATTAATCTAGCATGAAACCACATGTTCCATATACGTAAAGAGTGAACCTAATAAACGCTTCGCAGCTTGACTCGCTCCGCTCAATTTGAAAATAGCACGTGCCATCATAGATAGAGACTAATAAAGCAAGAGAAGTGCTACTTGGTGAGGCTTAAGGGGGTGCGTTAGCAGATCTGCTGCACACTCCAAAAGAGACTAGAATGGAATTTTGAACTCTGCTGCGTACATTTGGGCCTAGGCCGACTTTTGATCGCTCATTACTAAGCAATGCGTCCACTTGGCCAAAATAGGCCTTTTAGAAAGGCGGCTCGATTCTGCAAGGGCCATCTTTTATGCTCTATAAATATTTCGACTACTAAAAGGAATTAAAAGTTGAAAAACAGAGGCGCCAGATGGCGTTTTCGCTTCAGAGTTATTAAAGCCTGCTGGCTGTTTTGTAAGAACAGCTAACCCAAATGTATTCAAAATCAAGCGTAGCACTTGGTGCTTGCTTACGTGCAGTGACATTGCAAGAAGTAGCACTTCTCTTTCTGTAGGGCGTTCCCATATGGACTGATTAGCCAAGTTAAGTTAGGAAAACAGTTACGCTCATTTCAGTTCCGATCTCAGGTATTCATGAAGGCAGATCCTAGCTTTGCTTATTTTTATGTAGTACTAGCTCACTTGCTAAGTCAAGTTAGGTCGCTGAACTGAACTTGGCCACAAAAAGTGTTCTTACATTCATCGCAACTGAAGCTAACTCAGTTGAGAAAAGCTAAGTTAACTCATCAGTCGCTGACATCAAATGCGTTGGCACGTCAGCATAACAGCCACCATACTTGCTAAGTTAAGCGAGGTCGTTGAACAGAACTCAGCTACAAAAAGTGCTAGCAGGTTCGCAACTTCAGCTCGCTTGATTGAGATAAGCTAAGTTAGCTCTTCAGCCATTGACATCAAATGTATCGGCTTACCAGCATCGCAGCTATCTCAACTCGGCTAAAACCAACTGAACTTGGCTCGAAAGAGCTGAACTTAACTAATCAAGTAAGGTTCCTGATTCATCTAGGTAACTTGACTAAAATTTCGAATATGGGATATCCCTTAAAAACAAATGTCTACTCTTAAATGTAATTATTTTTTACCTGTGTGGATGTAGGTGTGCTTCTTCATGTCGGACTTTTGGTGGAACCGTTTGCCACAATATTGGCATGGGTAAGGCCTTGTATCCGAGTGAATGAGCAGATGAGTGGACAAAGTTGAGCTTCTTTTGAAGCATTTTCCGCACTGGTCGCACTGCAATCAAATAAGAGAACCATCAAGATTTTGTGTCACGTGGGCAAATCTCGACTTGAAGCTAGCACATTTTTGCTGGCATATAGCCACTTTTTTATGGCTGTTTTCCACATTTTTTTTTGGGAAATAATAAAGGAGCACGCAACAAACAACGACAACCATGATTTTTCCAGCTTCCGCAATAACCGCTAAACAGCCGAGCAAGAAATCTGAAACTCATGCCGGAATTTATGCAAATATACACATAAAAATGCTCTCTTGGTCGCGTGACAACGCCAAATAAAGCAAATATCGTAAACTGAGGGGGCGAGAAAAAAGGCAGGATTAATGCCCTGTTCATCTACCACGGCCAAATCAGTCTCAACCTCGGCTGTCTTTGTTAAAATCATCGTTTTTCTATGATGGCAAAAATGGTCGAAAGTCAGAGTGTGACATCAATTGGTAGCGTCTTTATTGGGCAAGCGAGACGAACGAGTTGAGCGCGGGGTAGCTAGGGTTGGTTAAATCGATGCTGCTTCGCCATCAGTTGCAAGTTTGACTACCAGAATCACTATGGTTTACCTCGCACTAACATAAGGATGAGTCGTGAGCTAGTAAAGCCCGCCAGTTAGGGTCGACTAAAACATTCTACAACGCCTACAACTAGGGCAATCGTGATACGGATACGGCTTTGTTAATTCATCGAGACGACCCTAGAAGCAGCTATTGCGCAGCTGTGTATATAACTTAACTAGTTCTTGATCGCTTTGACAGCGCATAGAAATTCATGCAGTTACGACAACTTTACAAATAAGGTCCGACAAGAAGGTAATGAAAAAGAAGCGTAGATGAACAGGGCATAAAAAAGTAGTACCTTAAAGACGCGTTCTTTTCGTTGCGGCGCTGGCTTGGTGGCCATTGCATAGCCCAAAATGTCACTTGAAGGCTGCTGAAGCATTTCGAGGTTGTGGACTTTGCGGCAATGGACTTGCAATTTGGTGGGTGACACGAATCTTCTTTGGCATGTGTCGCATGAGAGCCCTGGAGTTAAAGTATCAGAGCTGCTGAGGATATTATTGGTGCCACTCTTCTGCTCGTTTTCCTCCTCGCAGCTGCTGGCTGGTGACCAAATGCCCTTATTTGAGGGTGTCCCATGGTACCTGTTGTTGTTGGTCATCAGCTTCTTCGTGCAGAGGTCCAGAGGGTGAGGATCAGAGCTGACCTCTTCTGAAATGTAATTGCAAATTATGATGAATTTTTAGAGCCATAAACCAACAAAATTATGAGTTATGAAAATTTTGGATTATCACAATTATGAAATATCAAAATTATAAATTATCAAAAAAATTATGAATGATCTCGAATATGAAACATCATAATTATGAATTACAAAACTTATTTGTGACTTGAATTATCAAAATTATAAATTATCAGTTACTAATTGTCAGGATTATGAATTATAAAGATATGAAAATTATAGATTATGAAAATTACAACTAGCAAAATTAAGCCTTTTACGATTTGATAGCTATGCCCATCGAGCATAGCTGAGAGAGGATATAAACCTCGTAAAATTACCGCCCTCACAGGCTCGGCCGCGAAAAAGTGTTTTTCCATTATGCCCTCAAAAATAGATTGCATGGCCATAAAATACTTTACATCCCCTTGATAATCCAGAAGACTGACAATAGCCTGGCCGGTAAACTGAATTACAACACGGGGAAATCGTTTTGCAGCACTTCATATCTATTCATATAGAGCGCGGGCACATAAAACCGGGCCTTAGAAAAACTGAAATAATGGCTTCAATCCAAAATGTTACCTTTGATGCTTTTGGCTGGAGAGGCAAACACCGAGGAGGATGGTACCAGAGGTGCCAACTTGTTGATGCCCAATTGGTGGCACTCAGCCATTAGTTTTTGGTAGTGCAGAAAGACGTTTTGCATGCATAGCGAGGGCAGCAGCGATGACCCGTAGATGGCTGCCGCGGCCGCTGCGGCCGCTGCCATGGTGGGCGTGGTCGGCGTGGGCGGCGAGGGCGGGGCGCCAGGGTAAACAAAGGTGGTGGGAGCTCCTGGAAAAATTCAGTTTATGTAGCAATAATGGTTGTCATGGGTGTCGCCAAGTACCATGTGTTGATTTTCCATCAAAAATGCATGAAGTGCTTTCTAAAGATTATTTAAACGCCGCCATCCGATTCATAAATCACCTTGTTTGCTCTCCTGAATAAATGACAATGTTTGCCCTTGTACAACGTGTGGAAAAAAGCCATGAGCTACTGCAACAAGTTTGCTAAGCTTCAATATTTATGAGGTATAAGCCAGTGGAGGGACAAACTTTTCCGTCAGATGGCGCTTTTCGGCCGAGTATTTTTGGAAAAACTGCTGAGCCAGGTACGAAAGATTTGGTTTCGACAATGAAAAGCTTGAAGTCCTTTAAAATCAAAACAATTTCCAATTTTTTACCTTCAATGTAGCGCAGCCATTTCGATTTACATTAGTATCATGATAATAGCAATGATTTAGAGTGACCCTAGCGGCCATTAAGGGCAACAGCTGGGATTTTCGGCTGACACTGCTCAAGAAAAAAACTGAGTTGCCTCGTTTTTGCGTTTAGAGCAACAGTTCGTAATAGAGACCGAAGCAAATTAAACGTTTTCGATAATTATTGGCTTGAAAAAAGTGACTTTAATCAATGAAGAGATGTATAATATCAAGATGCTAGGTTTAAATCAAATAAAAGTAGCCATTTTTTATGATTAAAAGTGCCTAAACTCATGGAAATGAAACTCCCAAGTGTTTCTTCAAAATTGCGGTAGATGGCGCGTCTTTGTTATGACCCTGTTATAATGATATGTTGTCTACACTTTTGCATTACTTTGGCTTTAGTGTAATCAAAGTAAGTTGTCTGCCATTAATCACTAGCAACAGCAGTAATAACTTTGTACCATGCTCGTGGTGGAGCTCATCAAACTTTCATGGCGGTCGTGTAATGACAATAATAATCACTTCAAAGGTGTTCTCGTTATCGGAATTCCACTTACGCCTTTCTGACATGATTAGGTCCTTACCTGGTAGCGAACCCACGACAGGGTTATTTCCCGCAAGGCAATGCAGTAGCATTCTCTGTGAGTGCTGCACTACCAAACTTTCGAGGCCAGAGCTGGTTGAAGATTGTCCACTGACTGAGCTCGTCGTTGGAGTCAAAATCCTCATAGAAGTTGGGTCAATGGTGGGAAGATGGTGGCCCCCTGAAACAGAGACTTACATTACAAGAGAAGCGCCACTGGGCGGGGCTTAAGGGGGTGCGTTTGCAGATCTGCTGCACGCTCCAAAAGAGACTACAATCGAATTTGGGTCGAGGCTGCGTGCATTTGGGCCGAGGCCGACTTTTGGTCGCTCATTACTCCGCAATGCGTCCACTTGGCAAAAATAGTCCTATTTTACGTACTGCTTGGTTTTGCAAGAGCTATCTTTGATATTTACTAAATATTTCGCCGGCTGAAAGCAATCAAAAGTTGAAAAACAGAGGCGCCAGTTGGCGTTTTCGCTTCAGAGTAAATAAAGCCCGCTGGCTGTTTTGTTAAAACGGCTGACCGAAACATTTTCAAAATCACGCGCAACGCTTGGCGCGCGCTCGCGTGCAGTGAGAATGCAAGAAGTAGCACTTCTCTGTCTACACAAAACGCTCAGATTTACCTTTTTTGCCGGTTGCTAACATGTGCGGCGCGTGCGTCGCGCTCAAAATATACCCGAAATCGTCAGGTGGCGAATAGACTTGAGCCGACAGATGGCGAGCGGAGCGGAGAGGAGCAACAAAAAGGACACCAACAACGGGATAAATAATCTCGTCTTCAGACAATCCGCTTCAAAACCAATTTTCAGGCACGCGCTTCTACTTTTCAACTGCTTTTCTGCCTCGTTCATGTGCAGCCAATTACTTAGGGTGCGGAAAAAGTTGTGAAAAAAGGTGAATCTGTTAGAACGGGTTCAGCTTGGGACCGAGTAGCGTTTTTTAGGGCAAATATTTCAGCTTTCTTCATGAGTCTTTGGGAATATTTGATATAGTACATCTGTTTGTTAGACAGAAAATGTTGATAATTAATTTTTGCTTTCTTGCTGAAATTATTCTTTTAAAAAACAACATTTCTCCAATTTCGGGGTATTTTCCGAGCATTTTCCTTCTGAGTTTAAGGCTTACTTGAACATGTTAGGAAAAACAACCCTAAATTAAGATAGGGTGAACCGAACCATTCTTTATTCAGGCAGTTCAACTCTTGACTGATGGCAAAATAATAATGATTTAATCAGCCCTAGCTACCCTCCGCTTAACTTGTTTGACTCGCCCGCCGACTTCTGACCATTTTGCCTTGTCACAAAAACAACAAATTTTGCTGTAGGTGAACGGGGCATCAAGGTAAATTATTTAGAGTTGACAGAGCTTGGAACCAATTTGAGGCAGGGAAACAACAGTGGACTTTTTTAAAAGCGTTGCTGCCGTAATCTGTGACAGCGTTTCCCACTTGCCATATGTGAATTGAATGGTCTTTGATGCCGCCAGGTGGGTTTACGTATAAGTAACGGCCGTACAACGACGACTCTTCTACCCCGTCAGCACCAAAGACCAACTTTTGGTAATTGGCAGCCAAGTTTGAAACACCGCACAACATCTGCCCTCATCAAAAAGTCGAATTTTGTTGCTGCTACTCATCAGATTTTCGGGTCGGGGGGCCAAAGTCAACTTTTTTTATCTTTAACTATTCTCACTCTCATTCTCGACAAAATTATCCATTGTGCTTAAAGTTCTCGATATTACTCACTTGATTCAAGTCTGACTCCTATTCCTCAATAAGCCAGCGGAGGGACTAACTTTGTCGCTAGATGGTGCTTTTTGAGCAAGTACTTTTGGAAAAACTGTCAGCCGTGAAACTTGTCACGTGATTACGATATGAAATTTGATTGGTTGATTAATGGAGCCGGGCTGGAGAAATTTGCTTTCGACAATTAAAAGCTTGAAGTTTGGAGTGAGTCGCATAATGTTTTACGGCTTGAAAGAGCGCCATTTTGTACATAGATTATGCCATAGTTATAAAGTTTTTTGCTCAAGTGCTTCTAAAGCCCAACAATTACCAATTTTTGATCATTAATGTAGCGCAGCCATGTCAAATGTACTTGCTCAAGTTGCCAGGCTAGATGGCGCTGCGAAACCAGCGACTTTACGCCTTTGCCTTATTAGGCCATTAGTTTTTAATCGTGGCGGAATTATTGTTATTACTCGCACACACTCCGCGCGTCATTGACCTAAAAATCGATGTGCAAATAAATGTGCGAAAGTAGCAAACATTTAGAAACGAGCTCGTTAATCACTCGCTATAATAGACTAGATGTAAGTGACTCTTAACCAGTCGCGAGTAATTTAATGCATGTGTAATGCCCGTTTCCCGGAATTGATTGCGACCCACGTGTGTGTCATACTTTTGCCCTGCTCATCTACTCTCCACTCGAATTTTTTTTTGCTATCGTAGCTTGTAAGAACTGGTTTTACTTTAGTAGGATTGGCTAAATTATTATAGGAGTCTTTGGAAATTATAGGCCTTGCAGAATGTTTTAGTCAACCCTAGCAGGCCGGCTTAACTCGCGGTGAGAGTTATCCTAACGTTTGGCACAAACTAAACCAACACAAGTTTGGATGGTTATCCTTTGAGCGAAGGCAAATCAAAATTGATTCAGTCAACCCTAGCTGGCCTGCTCTTGACTTGACCAGTCTTACGCTGACTTTTGACAATTTTGGTCCCCACTGAATTTAATGGCAATTTTTTGATAATATTACAGTCACGTCTGAAGGGCAATCCCATATTCGAAGTTTAAGTCAAGTTACCTTTTTAAAACAGTAGCCCTGCTTAATCAGTTAAGTTCAGCTTGTTCTAGCCGAGTTCAGTTGGTTTTAGCTAAGTTAAGCTAGCTCCTATGCTGAGGCGCCAACACATTTGATATCAGCGATTGATGAGCGAACTTAGCTTATCTCAATAGAGCAAGCTTCAGTTGCTACACTGCGAAAAAATATTTTAGCTGAATTCAGTTCGGCAGCTTCACTTAACTTAGCAAGCGAGCCAGTGCAACATAAAATTAAGCGAAGATAGGATGTACTTAAATGAATATCGGATAATGGAACTGAGCTAAGCTTATCTTTTTTCCTTTTTCTTAATTCACTAACCAGTCAATACCGGAAAATCCTAGCTAGTGCTACATAAATGTCAGCAAAGTTAGGATCTGCCTACATGAATAACTGAGAACGGAACTGAACTCTGCTCAACTTTTCCCCTCACTTAACTTGACTAACCAGTCAATATGGGAACGCCCTAGTTGAAAAACGACTATTTTAAGCATTGTCAAACATTCATGCTAAGCTCAAATTTTCTTCTCACTTAACTTGACTAACCAGTCTGAATGGGAACGCCCTTGACATAGACGATGTAGATGAACAGGGCATTATGAATTTTACATTTGATCCTAAATGGTAGACTGCTTTGAACTGTTGTAATCGTTAAATCG
Source organism: Paracyclopina nana (assembly GCA_019096065.1). Taxonomy (NCBI): domain Eukaryota; kingdom Metazoa; phylum Arthropoda; class Copepoda; order Cyclopoida; family Cyclopettidae; genus Paracyclopina; species Paracyclopina nana. The sequence continues at coordinate 17,055,709 of JAGUCH010000002.1, read as the reverse complement.
ATTTTATGCCACCCTAGGTCATCATATACCACCACCAAATTGTCAGCGTTCTCAAAATGCCTTCAGCAATTTGCAACACTGAATTGAGTGGCCATGTTTAAAACTGCAAATTAAGGACAAATATTCTCATAGAAAATGAAATTTGCAGCAAACTCTAGAGAGATTTTTTCAAATCATTTTTCAACCATTTTCAACCCATGAATTTTCATTTGCTTTATCACTGATCATTTTGCCCAAAAGTTTCTTGAAACATTTTTTGCCCTTTTCAAAATTCCTTCCAAATCCGCGCAAATCAAAATAATCAGATTGTAAGCTAATTACATGATAAAATCCATGCTTTTTTTCAAAATCTCAAAAATTTCCAAAAAAAACTTTTTTTATTAGAGAAAAGGTGTCTTCTTACCTTCCATTTCCCTTGGTGGTGCCAAATCAATTGCGGACTGAAATCAAAAAGGTGCGGGGCGCCAAAGCCAAGCAGTCAGTGGTTTAGTTGATCTCGGTCCGAAAAAGTGAGTCAAAGCTGGAATCGCGCCGCGGTCCTCGGTCCGCTAGCTCGCCTGCAATAGCAGAGAAACGCGCCACGAGCCCGCACCGATTGGCCACAGATTGGTGAAGGTGGAGCCAACCACTGCACCAATGGCTGTGGCACCAAAATCAAAATCATCATCATGTCGCAATCCGCATCAGCATCCTAATAATAACATTGATGCAGAGCGACCCTAGCGGCCTTCCAGGGCAACATCTGGGATTGTCAGCTGACGCTGCTAACGAGAAAACAACTGAGAATGATTAAATCATCGAAATGTAACTGAAAAATCTGATTTTGATTGGCCTTTTATGGCCTTTTTTGGCTGAAATTGGAGTTATCGTGAGGGGACAGATGAAGTAATTTTGACTAGTTTCCGCTATGTAGATATTTTGGACGAATCCAACACGGTTTTCTTGCTGAAGCAAAAAGCAAAGTAAGGCTAAAAAGCATGGCAGAGAAGAAAATAGTTTAGCAAACGATCAATGTTGAAAGTGAAGCAGTGCAATTTTAAACCGATTTGATTTGCTTAATTTCGCTCAACATTTCTCATAAGTAGCTGCTTTGCCTCAAATGCTGAGCATTTACTTAGCTATTTTGAGCTTTTCTTTGCTTGTTGTGGCAATACAAAAGCAAAATTATATATTTATATATTGCCGCAAAAAGCAAAGCAAAGCTCAAAAAAGCAAAGCAAACGCTCAGCATTTGAAGCAAAGCAGCTGCTTGAATTCATTTTTGAGCAAAATTAAGCAACGCAAACCAGTTATAACGCTCAACATTTTAAAAAAGAAGTTGCTTTGCTTTTGGCCTTGAGCGGTTGCTCAGCTTTTTTTAGCGTTGCTATTGAGCCTTACTTTGCTTTTTACGGCAGCAAGAAAACTGGATCGAATTTGGCCGAAACATCAGCCTAGTCAAAACTAGTTCAAACTCCCACATCTGTCCTGTCACGATAACTCCAATTTCAGCCAAAAAAGGCCATAAATAGCCAATCGAAATCAGATTTTCACCCCGAATCACTCAAAATTCTCCCATGTTCCTAAAGGCGAAAATAGAGACACACAACTTGAATAATTGGATTTTAGAGTGGAAAAAAAGCTGGCAGGAGTGGAAAAGTCATGATTTTCTCCATTTATAGCGGTAATGCTCGCGTTTTTCCTGCCATAATGTTATAAGCGCCGAGTGATTGTAGGGCTTCGCGGTTTCTTTTGTCTAAATTGGCAATAAAGCAAACTCGTCGATGTGCAACTAACGAGTCGTCAGCAAGATCCCATTTTCTCCATTTTTCAAAGCTGAGCAGATCCATCAATGCAGTCATAATTGGCCTTTATATCATCACATGGAGCAATGAAAAGTTATCATCTTGGAAATCTGCTCTGGAATTGGCACACAGCTGCAGTGTGCAGGATTTCGAGGCTACCACTGAATTTCCCTGTCCAATCGGCACATTTTCCAGGTGAGTGCTCAAGCACTAAGTGTTGATGGCCAGGGACCACCACCACCTGCTTCTTCATTATAACAACATTTCACAATAATGATAGACCCTCCTGACCCGTGCCATCTGATTAGCTAAATGTTTGACAATGCTTAAAATAGTCGTTTTTCAACTAGGGCGTTCCCATATTGACTGGTTAGTCAAGTTAAGTGAGGGGAAAAGTTGAGCAGAGTTCAGTTCCGTTCTCAGTTGTTCATGTAGGCAGATCCTAACTTTGCTGACATTTATGTTGCACTAGCTAGGCTTTTCCGGTATTGACTGGTTAGTCAAGTAAAGCTAGTGAAGAAGTTACGCTTAGATCAGTTCCAATCACAGATATTTATTTAGGTAGATCATGTAGCGCTAGCATGTAAGCTAAGTAAAGTAGCTGAACTAAGTTACAAAAAGTTTTCGCAGATTAGCAACTGAACCTTGCTCTGTCGGGATAAGCTAAGTTAGCTCATCAGACGCTGATATCAAATGTGTTGGATCATCAGCATAGTGGCTATCTTAACTTAGCAAAGACCAACTGAGCTTTGCTTGAACAAGCTGAACTTAACTAATTAAGTGAGGCTTCTGCTTCGCCAAGGTTACTTGACACAAAATTCGAAAATGGGATCGGCCTTCCACCGGGTATGTGCGGGTTAGCAAGTGAAATGGGTCCAAGAAATTTTGGGCTACCCAAACACTTGGAAATAGCATTGACTAGTGAAACAGCCATAAAAAACTTATTTAGAGTAATATTTAATTTTTTCAATATTCAAAGTGGGAAAGTTTTGGAAGTTTTGTCATAGGCCAAAACGTGATCAAAAGTGCAATTTGATCTGGACCTGGCCAAGGGCGATCCCAAGTTCGAAGTTTTAGTTACATTACTATGCTCAAATAGTAACCTTACTTGATTAGTAAAGTTCAGCTGGTACCAGCCAAGGTCAGTTGGTTTTAGCTAAGTTAAGCTAGCTGCTATGCTGAGGCGCCAACACATTTGATATCAGCGTCTGATGAGCTAACTTAGCTTATCCCAATAGAGCAAGCTTGAGTTGATAATCTGCAAACACTTTTTTTATCTTAGTTCAGTTCGGCTACTTTACTTAACATAGCAAACAAGCTAGCGCCTACACAAATATCTGTGATCGGAACTGATCAGCTGACTTAGCTTATCTCAAGCAAGCAAGCTTACATTGCTAATCTGCAAACACTTAACTTCAGTTACGCAACTTGACATAACTAAGCAAGTAAGCTAATAATAGCTTGTTCTCATAAAACTCAGTAAGGCAGGCAGTAAGCAAAGCAAGGCACTTTGGAAGCTCATAACTCAGTAAGTATTGAGCCGATTGGAACCAAATTTGGAGGGATTCATAAGAGCGTATTGAAGAATCTTCATGCCAATTTTCATCCGGATCGGAGGTCTCTAAGGGGGTGGCTGATTTTTCTCCCTTGCTTAACTGATTTGCCTCACTTTCAGTAAGGCGGCCTTAGCGTCCTACGATCCGGATGAAAATTGACATGAAGATTCTTCAATATGTCCTTATGAATTCCTCCAATTTTGGTTCCAATCGGACGAGTAGATGCTGAGATATAAGCGCGCAAAGTGCCTTGCTTACCTTATAGAAATGTTTATGAGAACAAGCTAATAAATAAAGTTAAGCAAAGTTAGGATCTACCTACATGAATATCTGATTACGGAACTGAGCTCAGCTCAACTTTATTCCTAACTTATCTTGACTAACCATGAAATAAGGGAACGCCCTAAATCGAGCATGAATAATTATTTTTCAAATGGCAGATGAGCAGGGCCAGAGCGTTTGGCTCGTGCTCGCTCGAATCTCCCAGCTTCCAACTGAGTCATTAAACTAAATGATCTCCGCCATAACCGCACGCAATGATGGCAATTAAGCGGTAACCGCCAAAAAAGACAGTTCATAGGCAGCTTCTCAGCTATGCAATTCTTGAAGGGTCAAGATGGGGTGACCTTTTGGTTTCAGCTGCGAATTGACCAGTGGTTTCCGGTCCTCCGCCCAAAAATGACCATGAGACCTCCAATTTCAGCCAAACTCACGTTTCACCTTTGTAAACAGATAGCAGTTAAAGGTAGCATTGATAAATTGATCCAATCAATTTGGCAGCAATACAAAACAAGCATTATTTGAGCAACTTTGCCTTCTTTTTGGGCAGACAAGTGAGTGAGCAATTATTCTTTATCTGCCAGGAATCATCAGGGCAAATCCCCTTTTGGAGCCACAGAGTACTGAAGAGCTGGCTTCTTTGTGTGTTTCAAGCCGCCAATGCCTCGTTCATCTGTAGACAATTTGAAAAAGTGCGGGAAAAATTGTGCAGAGTCAAAGCGAGTCAGCAGCTGACTGAGTATGAACGAGTTCAGCTCGAGACCGAGCATCGTTTTCTTGGGCATATGTTGACAATCTTTGCAAACATTTTTCACTACAAATCGCTCTTTTCCATGTTTCTTTTGATTTGTTTGAAAAACGTTTACTTTGGACGCTTGCTCGCCATCATTATTTTGGTTTACTTTCAAGGTGACTTGAAGTCGATCTGATTTTATTAGCATCAGCTGACGCTTGACATAAGTCAATTTCCCTCCTTCAACTGTATTATTAGCCGGCATTTTCCCCAAGAGCTTGGGGCGTACATGAACAGGACGCTTTTAAAAATTGGCTAAATAAACGCAAATGCTTGACAAATCTGCTTTTTCGCCCTTTGTCTCCTTTGCCCGCAATCAAATAATTGGAGCCTAGTCAATTTTTCATGATTTGCTTTGCTCCGAATAGCTGCCTAGTTAACAAGCAAATTGACCACTCCACAGTGGCCCGATGGTCATGAATCACATAGTGCAACACAACCACAGATTCATCAAGGAATCAAGCCTCTTTGTCTACTTTTTCAGCATAAAAATTACAGATTTTTCAGGATTTTCTGTATTTCAATGAGCTGCCTAGTTAACAAGCAAATTGACCACTCCAGTGTGGCCCAGTGGTCATGGACCTTAAAATGCTACCAAACCACTTACTTTCAACTAGGTTCGCCTAAATACCCAAAATTCCAAGGCTACTCATATAATACATGAACAGGACATTATGCTTTGTTGTAGTTGTGCTATATGCCCAACTGTCAGTTGTTTTGCGCGGATTAATCCTGTTGTCCGTTTTTCGACATGAGCATTTTTGTGGTGTGGTGTAATCCCGAGCTTGATGGTTATTTGGTATCTATGGCACGAGCCAGAAGCGAGCTCATCGCATCCGGTTCGCCTCGGATTCCACCCTTGTTGTTGCTGCTGCGTAGGAGTCCTCGATCCCTAATTTACCCATTGGCCACCTGACGCTCTTCCACCGATAACTTTGACTCCTGCCTTTACCACCTGCCTTTGAGCTGCTGCTGCTGCTACTTCTGCTGAAAAAAGCAGTTTTGCGCCTCGTGCCAACTCATCATCATCAACCGTTTCTTCCACGAGTAATTCCTCCAAGCAAAGAACTGCCTTTTTATATTTTTACCATTTTTTTGGAAGGCCATGAAAAGTGGTCAAAAATGAGTAGTTTCAACCATCATGCTAGTATGTTGAGGCTTGGATTTTTCGGGTTTGAGCTGAACGCAGTGACATTTCTGTGGTTTGGTTGCGTTTTAAGTTCATGACCACCGGGCCACACTGGAGTGGTCAATTTGCTTATTAACTAGGCAGCTCATTGAAATACAGAAAATCCTGAAAAATCTGTAATTTTTATGCTGAAGAAGTAGACAAAGAGGCTGGATGCCTTAATGAATCTGTGTTGCACTATGTGATTCATGACCACCGGGCCACTGTGGAGTGGTCAATTTGCTTTTTAACTAGGCATGAAAATCGACCACCCTCCAGTTTTTAGCAGATATAGAGGCCTCATATCAGCCGGCATTTTTGTTCATCTACCCCATTTTATGTCCTGTTCATGGGCGCCCCAAGCTTATTGGTAAAATGTGCAAAAATAATAAAGGAAAAGGAAGGAAATTGACTCATGCCAAGCGTCAGCTAATGCATATATCATCAGATCGATACCAAGTCACCTCAAAAGTAAACCAGAAATTATTTGTCAAGGAATTGTTCTTCATCAAAAATATGACGCCAAAAGTTAGAAATACTAAGAAACATGTAAAAGGGGGATTGGTAGCAAATACTGTTCACAAAGATTGGCGACATTTGCCCATGAAAACGCTGTTCGGTCCCAAGCTCAACTTGCACATTGATTGTCATCAGCTGATTCACTTTTCCGTAGGACAATTTTTTCCATTCTACAAATTGAATAAGGCTTATTAGGTATAAAAGGCGATGTGACCACCTCAGAGTGGCCCAGTGGCCCTCTAACTTTAATTACCAATTATACCAATTAATCATGTATTTTGTGCACTTTTTTGCCAAAAAATAACTGACTCGCTCAAATGCATTTTTTTAATATAACTGAAAATCTGAGTGGCTGTCAGCTCTTTCCTCGCTAGGCTGTCATTAAATTGCCGCCATGAGATTGAAGGCAGTCGTACCATCAGTTTTGGGACAAGCTCTCCGCTTCATCCAGATGATTCAAATCTGCAAAGGTCGATTAGCCGCAATTGCGGCGTACAGCTGCACGCAACAATGCAATGTTGACATTATTCCTGCGAGAGCTGTCAACTGTTGTGTTATTATGGGCCATTTCCGCTGTCAAACTCTTTATTTTAGCATATTGTGTGTATAGAAGTGTCAACAATTTGTACGCATAAATCCATTTTCCATTTTTTTTAGTCTTTTGGTACCCGTGCCACCTCCTGATTGGTCGACTTGCTGCATCCAACGAGAAAAAAACGTTACGCTTGAGAAAAGTTAACTTTGGCACGCATTTACCACATCAGGTAGATGGAAACGCCGACGAACGCGATGAACACGCATCCAATGCCGATCATTGCGAGCATCCAAGGGTTCAGTTGAGAGTCGTCTGCAAGTACAAGATGAATTAGTAGTGCAAATTCCAACTCATTTGCAACGCGGAGTTTCAACTTGGCCAGGACAATATCTATTTATGCATGGAGACGCCGTGTAAAACGGGGAACAGCTCAAAATTGAATTTAGGCAGCAAAAATCTTTGTAGGCTTTCCTATTGAATTCCAACTCAAAAATGTGGAGAGCTGTTTGCTGATTTTCTTTATTTTTGGAGTTGTAACTTGGACAGGGCAATATCTATTTATATATGGAGCGGGCGAGTAAAACAGGGAATTGCTCAAAACAGGGAATAGCTCAAAATTGAGTTAAGCCAGTTAAACTCTATTGCAAACTTTGACTTACTTTGACTCAAGCATTTAAAAACATTTTTATGAATTCCAGCTCAAGATTTGGAACCAGTTTGCTCATTTAAAAAAAATATTTTGTCACTTTTTTAAAAATTGACTTATTTTCCCAGCAGAAAGTGTTTTGCCAGAAAAACAGATAAATCTCCTATTTTCTTCCAGATGGAAAAAACAACCAAGTGATTTTTGATTGATGGCCTCAGTTTTCAAGAGCCATATTTGGCTACTGTGCATACAGTTTATTTCTGAGCAAATATGCTGTGTGTTTTTGCTGCATATGCATAACAACCGTACCACGTCAGCCAAATAACAAAAGCAGCTTAAACTTGGAAGGGAGGTAGCACGTGCCAATGCTCACCAGGACACCTGGTATACGTACGAGCACGTACCATTAATTTCGATTTTTGACCTAGTACACAAATATTAGTTGTGCGTCCAAGGCGCTTTGCCGACTAGGATAATTTGAGCCAAAAGCAAATCCATGTTTTTCAGAGCACTTTTGCCATTTGAGAAAACATAAGTTATTTATTTGATATGATTACAAGGTTGGCAGATCACTTTTCAAAAAACTTTCCAAAATTGCTGAGATGTTACAACTTCCTCATACAAGAAGAAGTGTTTTTCACCAATCAAATGTCAAAAATGCCAAAAGGGCATATATCCAAAAAAATCCACTTCTGCTATTTTCCTACTTTCACATTGGTGCAATCCAAGACAAACCCAAACTAAATTTCAAAAATTTTCACAAATAAATGGACACAATTTTGAGAAAGTACGAAATAATCCAGCATAGCCAGTTGAGGTACAAACTTTTTCATTCGATGGCACTTTTTGAGCTAGTCTTTTTAGAAAAACTGCCTTGCATGAAACTCGTCATGTGATTACAAGCCGCAATTTGATTGGCTAATTGGCAGAGCAAGGCACGAAAAAGCTTGAAAATTAGTGTGAGAGGCATGTAGCTTTCATGGCTCGAATGGGTGCCATCTTGTCAGTAGATTATGTCATATCAGCAAAGTTTTTGGCACAAGTGCTCCAAAAGCCAAACAATTGCCAATCTTTGATAATCTATGCAACACAGCCATGTCAAATGTACTTGCCCAAGTTTCAAGGCTAGATGGCGCTACAAATCTAGTAACTTTACGCCTTTGCCTTATTCATGTAAGCCACTTGTAAAGGAGAGCAAACAAAGCAAAGGCGTGTTTTCAATTCTTTTTAAGCTCTTCGTCCCAAATGGAAATTGAAATGTTACGCTTGTGAGATGCATTTCTTCATAGGGAAGAGGTTGGAAGAGTTCCATTTTTGCAGTCAGTCTAATTTCGTTTTCCCCTAGCAGCAGCAAGAGCTCTGGCTTCGAGTTTTTAGTATGGTACCTGGAAAGTAGCTCATTGGCACAACGGTGCCATTTTCAGGTGCATGAGCATCAACGACTCCACCGGGTAGAATCATGGTTCCATTATTGGCCATGGCTGCGTTTGTGCCCAGAAGGATACCAGTTTTTTCTGAGAGAATCTGACAATATACCAGGGTTGGTGGCCTCGATGAGAGGATGGGCGCCGGAAGGTAGGTTGGGTGGTAGCCTCGAAAGCAGCGACACTTGAGGTCAGGCCCACACTCACTGTTCAGCACTCGGCACGGAGGATCGCATCTTTGGTCAGCCAGGAATCCGGAATGAGAGTAGTTATCACGGCAAAAACGATCTGCAATGATGAAATGCAGCTGAAGCTGGCCTAGATGCGCGAGAGAGTCATACCATATACCAAATGGGGCTCTACAGGCTTTTGAGAGAAAGAGAAAGCCCATGGGAATCAACCAAGAGGATGACAGTAAACGGAACATTTCCGTGCGGCTCACGCAACCTATGATCTTATCAATGGGGCTTTCTACTCTAGTATGCCCTTTTCATCTACCATGGCAAAATCAGCCGCAACCTCAACTGTATTTACCCAAATTGTCGCTGTTCTTCATCGACAAAAATGGTTGGAAGTCAGGGGGTGAAACCAATTGTAAGCGTAAGAATCGGGCAAGAGAGTCAAACAAGTTAAGCGCAGGCTAGCTAGGCTTGGTTAAATCATTGTTGCATTGCCATCAGTTGAGAGATCGGCTATCAGAATATTAATGGTTTACCTATTTCTAATGTAAGGATGAGTTGCGAGCTAGGAAAGTCATTAACGTACAGCTCGGGCAAGCAAGTCAAACAAGTTGATCAGATGCATGCTAGGGTTGGTTAAGTTGATGTCGCTTTGACATAAATTGCGTAACTTCCATAATTACAATGGTTTACATTACTTTAGCGTAAGGATTGGCAAAAACTAGCATATAATAATATAGCTCTTGTAATAGGTTTAGTCAACCCTAGAAGCAGCTATTGTGAAGGTGTGTGTAAAACTAGTTCTTAATGGCTATGACAGCGCATAGAAATCCGTGGAGTTACTACAACTTTTTTCATAAGGCAAGTCAAGAAAGTTGCGAAAAAGTAGAGTAGATGAACAGGGCAGTAATGTTATGAAGGTGATGATCGTTAAAAGAGCATTAATAACAACTAATTGTCACCTGCTAACAGTGTGCTATGTATGTGGTAAAACCCTCGTAAATGGAAAGTCAGCAAAGAGCAACAAATATTTAACAATTACAGAGCACGCCATAATTTTGGCCACTTTATGCAAGCCTTTATAAATGGACAAAATGGACAAATATTTAGAAGTATTTGCCAAGACTACAATAGTCAATTTGAAACTTACTTTTTATTATTGCTATTACAAAGGCTGACATTTTCTTTTGTACCATTAAGGTTAGAGCCATTACATGCCGTTATCTACCTTCTGCCAGACTAATGTGAATGTACTACAATGCGTTCTCAATTATTAATTGCTGTCTGATGGCAGCCGCACGATACGTAATTACACAAGGCCAAGTCGCTGACCTTTGTTGCAGAGATTTTCACCAGAGGGATCGAGGGAGCAGCCATTTATCCATCTAATACATATTTTGCCTCAAAAATCCGCTAGATGGAGCTGCAGTTTGTTTGCACGCGAATTTCATACAAGACAAAACGTTTTTCACCATTCAGCCGTCAAAAATGCCAAAAGGCACAGATATCAGAAAAATCCACTTCTGGTATTTTCCTACTTTCACAGTGGCGCCATCTAACAAAAGCTCGAGCTAAATCTCATAAAATGTTCACAAATAATTGGACACATTTTCAGAGAATGTACGAAGTAATCCAGAGTAGCCCTAAATAAGCCAACAGAGGAACAAACTTTTTCATTAGATGGCGCTTTTTGTGCAAGTACTTTTGGAAAAACTGCCTTGCGCGAAACTTGCCATGCTATTACAATCTGCAATTTGATTGGCTCATTGGCGGAGCCGGACATTAAAAATTTGGTTTCAGCACTGAAAATCTATGAAAATTTGCATGCCTTGCAACTGATATTATAGCTCGAAAGTGTGCCATTTTATCTGCAGATTTTGCCATCTCGCCAAAGTTTTTGGCACAATCGTTCCATAAGCCAAACAATTGCCAATTTTCAATCAACTATGTAGCGCAGCCACGTCAAATGTACTTGCCCAAGTTGCCAAGCTAGATGGCGCTGTGAATCTAGTACCTTTACGCCTTTGGCTTATTCATGTAAGCCACTTGTGAAGGAGAGCAAACAAAGCAAAGGCGTGTTTTCAATTTTTTTTGGCTCTTCATCCCAAGGGGAAATTGAAATGGTATGCTTGTGAGATGCATTTCTTCATAGGGAAGAGGTGGGAAGAGTTCCATTTTTGCAGTCAGTCTAATTTCGTTTTCCCCTAGCAGCAGCAAGAGCAGGAGCTTTCAAAAGGCTTTCAAATTGAAGGGTATTTCATTCAGCAACTTTCTCTCTTCTGCGATTTTATGTGTCATGCATGACATCCATAGAACAGCAGCGGAAGCAGCCAAGTTTCTCCTCCCCATCATAAACTTTTGCGCCTGTTTCTCTTTACGATTTGGACTGGGTGTGGAATATCATCAAAATTGAGCTTTCGAAAATTCGAAAGCAACATCTGGTGAAGAAACTTTATGTATGTAATGAAGGTTTTTTTGGTGGCTAGGCAAAATTGACAAGGTTTTTAGAAAGCTCCAGGGAAAAATTATTTTTAGCCATGGTGGCTAGGTGAAATAAATCCCAGTAAGTCCAGCCTCATTTCCCCATGGCCCAAGCTGGTATTTTACGAAGGGAAACGGGGCTTTACCTTGTTATGCACCACTTTAAGCATATAGGCCCCTATCGTATGTGAGGTTTAATGCCCTGTTCATTTACCACAACAAAATTAATCATAATTTCAACTGTCATAGTTCAAATTGTCGTTTTTCTGGGATGATAAAAATAGTAGGCATTCTGAGAGCGAAACAAATTGTAAGCACACAAATCGGGTAAGCGTGTCAAACAAGTTAAGCGTAGGCTAGCTAGGGTTGGTTAAATCTATGTCGCTTTGTCATCAGTTACAAGTTTGTCTACCAGAATCACAATGATTAACACCATGCTAGCGTAAGGATGAGTCGTGAGCAAGTAAAGCCTCCCAGCTAGGGTCGACTAAAACATTCTTCATAACCTGCAACTTGGGCAATTTAGTTACGGCATCTTTGACTCGTCTAGTCAACCCTAGAAGCAGCTATTGCGCAGCTATGCGTATAACTAGTTCTTAACAGCTACGACAGCGCATAGAAATTCATGGAGTTACGACAACTTTTTCAATAAGGCAGGACAGTAACAAAAAAGTAGCGTAGATGAACAGGGCATAAAGTATTCGAGCAGTATCGAAACAAGTAAAGGGATGATGGGTTTGCTTCCTCGTGTTCAATATCAGATTAGAAAGTTGAATGGCTCCGATATTTTGCCAGTTTCCCCCCAGGCCATCAGTTTCCGTAGAAGCATGCTGTGTATTTCACCAAGCTTTTGTCTGAGGAAGAAGCATACAGCAAGCTTCTTATAATTTATCTCAAGCCAGACAGTTTCTCTTCCTATGAAAAATTGGCCATTATTATTAGCTTGGAACAGCCATAGCTTGATACCCTTTGCCATTAATAATTCACCCATGATCCCAAAGACTCAAGTGCCGACATTTTCCCCCTGAAAGATTTATGAGTGATTATGTCAATTGCCTCCAGCGCATGATCCCACTTGCCAAAAAGTTCTCTGCCATTCGAAAATGTACATTCAGTTGAAGAAGGCTTTTACTTGGAATTATATCTGTAAAATCAGCTCCATGTGGTCGGTATTATGCACTGCATATACACTCCTATATGGGCTCATGGCGTGACGTTTTTTTCCTCTATTTCTATAGGCTGATCCCATAATCAAAGTTTTAGTCAAGTTACCTAGCTGAAGCAGAAACCGTACTTGATTAGTTTTGTTGAGCTTGGATGAGCCAAGTTCAGTTGGTTTTAGCTAAGTTAAGGCAGCTGCTATGCTGATGCAACAATGCATTAGGTACCAACGGCTGATGAGCTATCTTAGCTATTCTCAATTGAGCGAGCTGAAGTTGCTAAGTTGCTAACTCTTTTTGCAGCTGAGTTCAGTTCAACAACCTAGCTTAACTTAAAGTTATGGCGGCTGCTATGCTGACGCGCCAACACATTTGACATCAGCGACTGATGAGCTAACTTAGCTTTTCTCAGTAGAGCAAGCATCAGTTGCTAATCTGCGAAAACTTTCTGTAGTCAAGTTCAGTTCGACAACCTAGCTTAACTTAGCAAGCTAGCGAGGACTACATAAAGTTAAGCAAAGTTAAGATCAACCTACATGAATAACTGAGAATGGAACTGAGCTAAGCTCAACTTTGTTCCTAGCCTAACTTGACTAACCGGCCAATATGGGAGCGCCCTTTTTGTCTGGCTCTGAAACCCCCCACGACATTCGAAAGCAGCATACTATACTCCATTCTCTAGTATAAAGGCTGCTAGCTAGCTCTCTGTCCAAATCACATAAAAGACCCCAGCTCGCTGCTTCTGCAGTACAAGAAAAAATGCTTTCACCCCCCAAAAAAGCTTGGCATATATAAGGTCCATGACCTCTTGGAAATGACTTATGTCTTCTTACCCTCTACAAAGAGTCCGTCCTGTCTCACACACCTGCCTCCACCTTGGAGTGAGGAGACAGGTGTGTAGGTATGACAAGGTTCCAAGATGCAGGTCTGGTTCTCCTCAAGATCTGAAAGACACTGACCATGTGGTTTCACAGCCTCTCGTTTGATGCTACGACTTCGACGGCGAGTCCCAGCTGAAACAAAGGAATATGCTAGACTTTTCATTTTAATTTTTGGTATCATACTTATATCACAATGATCCAAGTTTTTTATTTCATTAGCAAGTTTGTAAAATGCACTCAAAATCATACATATTAACATCAAACTAGGGAGCATAAATTAGGGCTGAGTGGGCATTTGAAAATGGAAAAGCAGGAGCTTTGCTAGCCCGAGCGAGCGAGTGCTGCAATTTTACGAGGGTTTTCTCATTTGAAAATCCAAGGTCGTAAAAATGAACCAGATTTCAAAGAATTTGCTTTTTGCCCTCAAACACAGACCTAATGGATATCGAATTCCATGGTGAATGTGCCATGCACAAAAGGTGATTTTTTCTCCAAAATTGCAATTGAGAAAATTACTAATAATGACTGTATTGTCACCATTTTTGAAACTACCCCAACCAGAAATTCTGGGCCCTCATACGGCAAAAAAACCCTCAGTGAAACTTATACGTTTTATCAACATTGAGTTCAAGTCGTTATGTAACATTAACTGCCTTGACACCTTGGTAAAATCGAAAATACGAATTTTCCGTGTCACATTCGATTTTCCTCAATTTTTTTTCATAGGTGGTACGGAAGTTAATGTTACATAACGACATAAACTCAACCTGGGTGAAACGAAGGAGTGCTAACACGTTACAATAACTTTCAGAAAACTTGGGAAAATTTCTGGTTGGGACTGCATCGATTTCAAGAAAAACGCTAAAAACGTGATTTTCCACAGCTACGCTTGCTCCATTTTCACAATAGGGGGCGCAATTTACCCTTGACGAAAAGGACTATTAGGTAGGAGCTATAGCTTAGTGGTAAGTGATTATTCTACGTTCAACTGCCTGCGGTTCGAATCCCAGACACACCTCACTTTTTCCAATTTCAAAGCAATTAGTCAAGTTCCGAGAACTTCATGGACATAAAATCACTTTATGTCCCCCTGAATCCAATGCTGGGCCATAAAATACTTTACATCCCCCACATAGCACAAAAACAGCTGAGTCTGTTCGGAACTGAATTACAACCCGAGGAAATTACTTTACATTTGGTTTACATACTTGTTCTCGTGCCAACACACTGGCCTCGACACTCGCTCCATGAGGTCCATTCGGAGAGGACGCAGTCCGAGGGGCAGGCCTTGAAGCACCTGTCCTCAGGTGCAAGCCAGCCCCGGCCTCCTCGGCACCTGTCCGCGGCCTCGGGAGCCTCGGATCCCGACCGGACGCACGTGGCCTTTCGCCCCGCGTGTCCCACTCCGCAGGCCGCGCCCTGAAGGTCGCAAGTCCAACTGGACAGTGACAGCTCGTAGCAAGGCCGCGCCGGGCAAGGCCGCGCCTCGTGGAGGACGGGCGGGCAAGGCCGCCCCGTCGGGCTGGCCTCGGTGGTGACAACGCGCGACCTCGTCATATTGGAGGCCGCTCGCCCGCAGCCGCACCCACTGGTATCCCAGGGGCTCCAGGCTGATACCTCGCAGTCCACAGGGCAATCTGTGGGGCACCAGGACTCGAGGTCCGAGTTTGGTGGCCTTTGCTTGCCCTGGCAAAGGCTTTCTCGCACTGGCCTTCGGTCGCCCAGGCGAATGCACCTCAGGCCTCGCTGGCGTTTGCCTTCGCCACAAGAGGAGTCACCCAGAGGCTGACAAGAGGACCAGGCCGTCAAGGCCCATTGGTATCGAGAGTAGCAGGCCTCGATGCAAGGCCTACTTTCGCCCAAGTGGCCTTCATCGTCCTCGCACCTCTCCTCGGCCTTTGAAGAGGTTCGCAGCAAAGTTCGGTTGCGAACTTGCTGGCCTCGCTCCAGGCAATCCTGCTGCATATTAACTCAAGTGTGTACTGCCCGACCAGAAATTTTCCCAAGTTTGCTGAGCGTCATTGTCACGTGTTGACACTCATTTGTTTGGCCCGTGTTGAGTTTATGTCGTTATGTAATGTTAACTGCCTTACCAACTATGTTAAAGAAATGAAAGGTGAAACGGGAAATTGTTTCGCTCAATCTTACTTTAGCGGCAAGGCAGTTAAAGTTAGGTTACGACATAAACTCTGTGATGATAAATTATATCAGTTTTAACGTTGAGTTTCTTTAGCTATTTAACGTTAACTGCCTTACCAGATATGTTAAAGAAATCAAAGGTGAAACGGCAAATTGGTTCGCTCAATCTTACTTTGGTGGCAAGGAAGTTAAAGTTAGGTAACAACATAAACTCTTTGATGATAAATTATACAGTTTCAACGTTGAGTTTCTTTAGCTATGTAACGCTAACTGCCTTACCACCTATGTTAAAGAAATCAAAGGTGAAACGGCAAATTGGTTCGCAAAATCTTACTTTAGCGGCAAGGTAGTTAAAGTTACGTAACGACATAAACTCTTTGATGACAAATTATATCAGTTTTAACGTTGAGTTTCTTTAGCTATGTAACGTTAACTGCCTTACCAGATATGTTAAAGAAATCAAAGGTGAAACGGCAAATTGGTTTGCTCAATCTTACTTTAGTGACAAGGCAGTTAAAGTTAGGCAACGACATAAACTCTGTGTTGATAAAACATATCAGTTTCAATGTGGGTTATTTTGGGGTATGAGGGCTCATAATGTCTGGTTGGGTGTATGGCATATGCAAAGACAATGATGTTGATTTTTTCCGCTTACCGACTCGCATGAAGACCACTCGGTCCACTCGGCAAGGACACATTGGCCTTCACAATAGACTCGACAGTCTCGCTCGTCTTGAGGCCGCTCTTCCGAATCGCAGTAGTGGCTTGGGACGTCCATTTCAAGGCCATCATTGGATATCTCCACACACCTAGAATACAAGATTATTTAGCAGTCCAAGGTCGAGGAGTGGTGGCTTGAATCATTTGAGCAGAGTTGAAAATTAGGCTTTCTCGCGGAGCAACTGATAGAGCTCTCTCCTTTAATGAGAATGCCCACTTTTCCCTTTAAGCTTTGAGTTGCTCATCAAACTTTGAAAGAATTTCAGTAACCCCTTCTAACAGAATCATGGTAACCTCTAATAGGGTTTTAAGCAACCTCTATTGGAGTTTCAGCTCCCTTTATTTGAATTTTAGAAGACTCTATTGCAAAGTATTTTGCACCATCAGAGTTTCAGTCACCCAATATTGAGTTTCACTAACCTCATAGTGATTTAGTAACCTCTTTTTACGTTTAAGCCTGTATTGAAGTTATAGAAACCTGTTATAGAATATCTTTAACCTCTAGTATATGAGTTTCAGTGACCCCTACCCGATTTCCAATAACCCTTCCAGAATTTTTGAGTAACCTCCATTGGAGAGTGGATAACCTTTTGGAGCTCTGCTGACCTTTATAAGAGTTTCAGCAACCTCTACAAGTCCTTCAGTAACCTCTACTAGAGTTTAAGTAAACATTACTAGTGCATCAGTGACCTCATTATACTTTCAGCAGCCTCTTCTGGAGTTACAGTAACCTCAACTATAGTTTCGGTAACCTCCACTTGAGTTTCAATAACCTCTTTAAGAGTTTCAGTAACCTCTTTAAGAGTTTCAGTAACCTCTACAAGAGTTTCAGTAACGTCTTCTAGTGTATCAGTAACCTCCACACTATAGCTTCAGTAACCTTTAATAGAACCTCAGTAACCTCTACTTAAGTATCAGTAATATCTTTAAGAATTTCACTAACCTCCATAATAGCTAAGGTTACCTCTCTATTGGTTTTTGGAACCTTGCAAGAGAGTATCAGTAACTTGAAAAAGAGTTTCAGTGACCTCAAAAAGAACTTTCGTAACCCTAACTTTTGGTAACCTCTTAACGAGTTTAAATCTTAGAAAGGACAACAAGACATAATGAGAAAAATAACTACAGCCTTCGGTAGCTCACCACGCTCCGCTCGAATGATAAAGATTCCATAAGCATGTTGATCTGGTAAAAAGTTTTCCTCCTCAGCCTGAAGGCTCCAGGGTGATGGATGGGTACTAACCTAATTGTCCTTGTTTTTCGTCCTTTTCCACACGAGTTTTTGCCTCCTTGCTGCACAACAGAGCACTCAGACCAGGAAGATGTTTTCCAGTAGAAGTTCTCGCAGGGATAGTTACACGTTGCATATTGCACCGAGGGACCCGGACATGGTCGGCCACCCACACTGGCCAAACGGAGCACCTGAAAATTGGATCAAAGTCAGCCTTTTTGTCAGCAGATGCCAAAAGATATTAGGGCGTTCCCATATTGACTGGCCGGTCAAGTTAAGTTGGGAAAACAGTTAAGCTAGGTTCAGTTCTGCTATCAGTTATTCATCTAGGTAGAACCTAACTTTGCTTAATTTTATGTAGTCCTCGCTAGCTTGCTAAGTTAAGTTAGGTTGCGAAACTGAACTTGGCGACAAAAAGTTTTCTCAGATTAGCAACTGAAGCTTGCTCTATATATTGGAAAGCTAAGTTAGCTCATCAGTTTCTGATATCAAATGTGTTGGCGCATCAGCAAAGCAGCCACCATACTTGCTAAGTTAGGCTAGGTTGTCGAACTGAACTCAGCTACAAAAAGAGTTAGCAGATTAGCAACTTCAGCTCGCTCGATTGAGAATAGCTAAGTTAGCTCATCAGCCGTTGGTACCTAATGCATTGGCGTGTCAGCATAGCAGCTGCCTTAACGTAGCTGAAACCAACTGAACTTGGCTCGAAAGAGCTGAACCTAACTAATCAAGTAAGGCTACTGTTTTATCAAGGTAACTTGACTAAAAATTCGATTATGGGATCGCCCTATATTCTCACCTTGGAGGTCCGGTTTTTGAGGCCAAACCCGCATATTGTATCACAGAGGCCCCACTCGCTCCAGGGCGACATGAGGCAATCGTTGGGACAGGTTACAACGCATGAATCAGTCTCGTATGTCTGGTTGCCACACATACTGGAAGCAAAAAGTGCATTCTTTTGAATTGCTGCCCTACATAAAAAGCAGCTTTCTTTCCTTTAGCTGTCTCCCCCTTTTTCCTCTGCATGCTGATGCAGAGACTCTTGAGGGGTAACACATCATGTCTAATGCAATGTTCATCTACAGTGATAACATCTTTCGAACTTACGCAGTCTTACAAAAAATGTCGCTATCAGAGACTTGTATAGAAGAAGAAGTGCTACTTCTTGCATTCTCACTGCACGCGAGCGAGCGCCAAGTGCTGCGCGTGATTTTGGAAATGTTGCCGTCAGCTGTTTGAACAAAACAGCCAGTGGGCTTTATTTACTCTGAAGCGAAAATACCAATTGGCGCCTCTGTTTTTCAACTTTTGATTCGTAATATTTAAAAAAAAAATGAATGATAGCCCTAGCAAAAATAAGCCGCTCGTAAAATGGTAGTAGTTTGGCCAAGTGGACTTATTTAGGAGTTATGAGCAACCAAAAGTCGACCTCGGCCCAAATGCAGGCAGCGGATACAAAAATTCCATTGTTGTCTCTTTTGGAGCTTGCAGCAGATCTGCAAACGTACCCCCTTAAACCTAGCCCAGAAGCACTTATGTTGCTGTATAAATCATCAGGTCGTTATTCTAGAGCAATGCAAATCGTCAAAAGCCAGCTTGAAACTCTACCAATTGGGAAAATAAGTAGGCAGGCTAGGGTTGACTAAATCTATTTTGATTTGTCATCATCTAGGGTGTAATCGTCCAAGCTGACAATGGTTTATTCTGCCCTAAAAGTGAGTCTTACAGCAAGTAAAACTGGCCAGCTAGGGCTGACTAAAACATTATGCAAGGTCTACCACTTCAGAGGAATTCTTTCAAAAGTTGCATTAGTTTAGTCAATCCTAACGTGAAACCAGTTAAACAGCTTTTTTCAGTCAGGTTAGGCAAGAAAAAAATTGAAGAAGATGAATAGGGCATGAAAGCCTTTAGGCAATTCCAATTTTTTGAGGGCTTTGAACCATTTTCGATTAGCATTTAGTGGTACAAATGGTATAGTGTATATGGTTAAAGTAGGTTATCTTACGTGGGCTCTGCCAGCTGGTTTGACATGTCAAGACAGTCGAGGCGACGATATCGCTTTCCAATGCCACAAAATGGAGATGCGATAATGTCTTCTCTTGGCTCAGAGCTGGTGGCTGCCAACTGTTCTCCATCAGCCATGATGAGACAATCGGACCAAGTACCGCTTGGAACCGACCTAAACATAATGTTACATCAGTTATTGTTTCTTATGCATGGCAGCAAAGTTCATGTCCCGTTCATGTACGCCCCAAACTCATTCAAAAATGAGTGACAAAATGACCTGTGAGTTAACTCTCAAAAAAATCAGATCGTTTTTTTAAGTCGAAAGTAAACAAAAAGGATTTTGCACAGCAAGTGTACTCTATTGCAAATATTTTTGAATTAAAAAAAGTTACGTTTTAACTTTAGGCGGAAAAATAAGGAGAAAGCTGATGAGGTATGAAAAATGCTTAATTGTGAAGGTGAGACAAAATGGCCCAAATTGCCTGTAAAAATGCTGCCCGGTCCCGAGCTAAACTTGTGTGAAAAAATTGTCAGCTGCAAATTCACTATTATGAGGATTCTGCCTCAGCTGGCGCTTGTCATATGACATTATGTCTCCCTTCTGTGAAGCGTTTTTAGCTCATTTTCCTAATGGGCTTGGGGCGTACATGACCCGTACATAAATGCTACTGGGCAGCAATCGAGAAGCTTGCATAGTTTCTACCGTTTAGCAAAATCGTTCATTAGGGCGTTCCCAGATTGATTGGTTAGTCAAGTCAAGTTGGGAAAAAAGATAAGCTTAGCTCAGTTCTGTTCCCAAATATTTATGAAGGTACATCCTAACTTCACTTATTTTTATTAAGCACTCCCTTGTGTGCTAAGTTAAGCTAGGTTGTCGAACTAAGCTCAGCTACAAAAAGAGTTAGAAGATTAGCAACTTCAACTCGCTCAATTGAGAAAAGCTAAGTTAGCTCATCAGCTGCTGATATCAAATGCATTGGCATGTCAGCATAGCAGCCACCTTAACCCAAGTTAAGTTAGGAAAATACCTGAGCTAGGTTCAGTTCTGCTATCAGTTATTCATCTATGCAGATCCTAACTTTGCTTAATTTAATGTAGTCCTCGCTAGCTAAGTTAAGCTAGGTTGTCGAACTAAACTCGCTACAAAAGGTGTTAGCAGATTAGCAACGGAAGCTTGCTCTATGTAGAAAAGCTAAGTTTGCTCATCAGTCTCTGATATCAGTTGGCGCATCAGCAAAGCAGCCACCATACTTGCTAAGTTAAGCTAGGTTGTCGAACTAAACTCCGCTACAAAAAGTGTTAGCATATTAGCAACTTCAGCTTGCTCTATGTAGAAAAGCTAAGTTCGCTCATCAGTCTCTGATATCAAATGTGTTGGCGCATCAGCAAATCAGCCACCATACTTGTTAAGTTAAGCTAAGTTGTCGAACTGAGCTCAGCTACAAAAAGAGTTAGCAGATTAGCAACTTCAGCTCGCTTGATTGAGAAAAGCTAAGTTAGCTCATCAGCCGCTGATATCAAATGCATTGGCACATCAGCATAGCAGCCACCTAAACTCAACTAAAATCAACTGAACTTGGCTCGAACGAGCTGAGCTTAACTAATCAAGCAAGGTTACCGTTTCACCAAGGTAACTTGACGAAAACTTCAAACATGGGATCGTCCTTCTATATATCAATGCTGCAAATAGGAATACATGAATCACATACCTATATTTCTGACAGGGGCATATCTCCGTCTCGACACTCGAGATTTGCTCGCATTGCACCTTGTTGCTGGTGGATCTGGAGCGTGACCTTCGACTAGGGCAATCAAGGCCACACGAAGACCACTCGGACCAAGGCCCAGTGACGCACTGGCTGACGCAGTCCAAGTAGCAGCGCTCATGCTGGTTTGGCACCTTGTGCCTCATCATCAGCTCCTCATCCTCCAGACACTCCTTCATGTCAACCTTGGCACCTCCGGAAGAAATGCAATCGAGGCTGCGCATCCGGATTCCTTCTCCGCAACTTTTGCCCTCTGGCAGCTGGCATTGAGACCACGGCTGAGGCCGCCAAAAGCGAGGCTGGCACGAGGTCGTCCAAGTCTGCTGCTGGAGTGGACACGGCCTCACATCCATCAATCTGGAGCAATCTTGGCCTCCATGCGAAGGCCACTGCAAAACGCGTCGGAATCGAGACTGCGTGTTCATGATCACAGTGGAGGCTGCCACAGTGGTCACCCTGGTGGGACTCGGGCCGGCACACTGGTCACCGTCGGAGCAGGAGGTCCACTCGGACCACTGTGTCAGTTGGCAGTCCTTGGGACAAGGCTTCTCGCAAGGCTCCTCCTTGATTGGAGGCTGGAGGCCGTGGCAGCGCCAATCAGGCACAATTCGGCCCCAAATGTCCAAGGCCGAGTTGTCCACGACGCAGACGGCCTCGCGGCGACGGAGGCCGAGGCCGCAGTTGGAATTGTTCACCAGACACCCGCTCCAAATGCCGGATCGCCAATGATAGGTGTCACAGTCCGTTTGGAGCTTACACACTCGAACATCTGACAAATCATGACAGCCTGAAAGAAAGAAAGGAGGCAAAAAGTTAGGCACAAAAGAACAGAGCAAACTTGCTCGAGACAAACTTTGTCCCCTTTATAGGGCGTTCCCATACTGACTGGTGAGTCAAGTTAAGTTAGGGAAGATGTTGAGCTTCGCTCAATTTCGTTCTCAGATATTTGTGTGGTTAGATCCTAACACAGCTTATATTTAAGTTGTACTAGCTAGCGTGTCGCCATTTTGACTGGTTAGTCAAGTTAAGTTAGGAAAGAAGTCGAGCTTCGCTCAGTTCCGTTCTCTAATATTCATGTAAGTCGATCCTAACATCACTTATTTTTATGTAGTACTCGCTTGCTTGCTAAGTTAAGTTAGGCTGCCGAACTAAACTCAGCCACAAAATGAGTGTTCTCAGGTTAGCGGCTGAAGCTTGTTTGATTGAGAAAAGCTAAGTTAGCTCATCAGCCGCTGATATCAAATGAGTTGGTGCGTCAGTATAACAGCTACCTTAACTTTGCAAAAACTAAATGAACTTGGCTCGACAGAGCTGAACTTAACTTCTCGAGTAAGGCTACTGTGTCAGCAAGGTAACTTGACTAAAAATTCGACTATAGGATCGCCCTTACGACTGAGGCCATTGTAGCGCGAATATTGCACCAAGCTTCAATGGCCACAACAAGTTGTTTCGGGGCTCAAGTTTTGTTCAAAGCAGTGATTTTGTGTGTGAGCAGAAGCATTGAGCAAACTGCTTTCACTTGAGTGGAGCGAACCATGCAACCTCAAGAGTCAATTTTTCAAAAGGTTGAGGCTAGTCCGGTTCATGTAAGCCTCAAACTCCATTGGAAAACTCACAAAAAATACCAACATGAAATGATAAATATTGTCGCATGACAAACGTCAGCTGATGCAAAACAAATCGGATCGACTCAACCTCAACTTGAACATAAACAAAAATGATTTTAAGCGTACTTTGTTGTAAACATTATATGCTTAATCAAAAGTTAGATTTCGACTTTTGGCCAAGAAACGCAAAGAAAACTGATTTTTGTTGAACAATGTTGAAAGTTGTGTGTGACAAATAGCACAATTTGCCCTTGAAAATGCTGCACGGCTCCAAGCTGAACTAGTTGAGTGGCAGTCAGCAGCAGATTCGCTTTTCAGTGAGACAATTTTTCCATACTTTTAGGGATTCTTCAAACGTAAGTAAGGCATTTTCTTATTAATGACCCGCGTTTGTGTTGTAAAGCTTTCTGCTTGGAACACCTATGTACACATACAACTAAGGACTTTAATATAAGTGATTATGCTATAATGCTACGAGCTCACATATAGTATACATATATGGAATTGTGGTTAGACTCGCAGCTGAGGTCGACATTGAGCCAAACCTCAAAGCTACCTTACAGTCATTAGGGCACTCCCATATTGGCGGGTTAGTCAAGCTAAGTAAGGAAAAAAGCTAAGCTTAGCTCAGCTTCATTCTCAGATATTCATGTAGGTAGATCCACACTTTGCTTTATTTTATGTAGAACTAGCATGCTTGCTAACTTAGGTTGAGTTTCGGAACTGAAAAAATGTGCTTGCTGATTAGCAACGGAAGCTTGCTTGATTGAGATAAGCTAAGTTAGCTCATCAGGCGCTGACATCAAATAGGTAGAAGCTAACTTCGCTTAATTTTATGTAGCACTAGCTAGGGTGTCGCCATATTGACTGGTTAGTCAAGTTAAGTTAGGAAAGAAGTGGAGCTTTGCTCAGTTCCGTCCTCTTATATAAAAGTAAGTCGATCCCTAACATCGCTCATTTTTATGTAGTGCTCGCTTGCTTTCTAAGTTAAGTTAGGCTGCCGAACTAAACTCAGCTACTAAATGAGCGTTCTCAGGTTAGCAACTGAAGCTTGCTCGATTGAGAAAAGCTAAGTTAGCTCAACAGCCGCTGAGATCAAACATGTTGGTGCGTCAGCTTGGCAGCTACCTTAACTTAGCTAAAACCAACTGAACTTGGCTCGACAGAGCTGAACTTGACTTCTCGAGTAAGGTTACTGTTTCAGCAAGGTAACTTGACTAAAAATGCGAATATGGGACCGCCCTAATAACTACGCCATTAGGAAACCTTATAGCCATACATTTTGAACATAAAGTGTTAAAGTTCCATTATACTGTATCGGTTTTTGCAAGAGATGCTTTGTTCTCCTTTACGCAGCCATATATTGCATTGTGCTCTATATATGCGACCAGAATTTCTATTTGAGATTGTACTATACCACTCTATTTCACACCAAGTTGGAGCAAATTCCTATATAGAGCGAGAAAAGAGAGGGCTTTATAAATCCAACAAGAAGAAAATGGAATTTTCACCACCAGAAGAGAGAAAAAGCTTGTGTTGTATAATCAAATTATTGCGTAGCCTCATCAGCATTAAAAGCTGGAATTGTGAGTGGGCTATAAAGAAAATAGTAGCAAAATTAGCTGGATTTTCCCTTGCGGCGAACTATATAATATCCGCCTTGGAAGTTCTACTCACTTAAATGTAAATGATATAAATACTACACATTGACCTGAGGGATGGTCTTACCCAGTCAAAATTGCCCACGAAAAATATGCATATTTTCTGAAAGCTTTTGCCTATTTAAATTCACTTTAAAACTATTTCGCTTTCCACAGCTTAACTTAAAAAAACGTGTAGCTCAGCTCAAGTTAGTTTTTCTGCCATTATGAATAAAATTGACCCTCTCCAAAATCAAAAGATCTACTTTTTATTACTTCATAATAAAATCGCTAGAGTGAACAGGAAAGGAGATACAGCCTAGCAAAAATCAACATACAGCCAGGGTATCGCACTTTTATATAAGTATGATCTTTCATATCTCCCTTCCTGAGTGTTTTAGAGACTTGCTTATGAAACAAAGAAAGCTAGATATGGGATTTTTAAAGGTAGTCATTTCTATATACAATCTTTAGAAAATGAAAGTTAAAGGAGCTAGAGGCTTTTGAAAAAATTTTTGCGCCCAGGGCCAGGATGTCAAAATTACTTCCAAATGTGTTCTAGGCCTTAGTCCCTCAGAAAATATGCATATTTTTGATGGGGAATTTTGCGTTGGTTAGGCTGTCCCTCAGGTGAATGTCTTACCTTCACCTTTCATCCCCACCGGATCTTGACCCAATGCCAATAGAGTCCTATTTCGGTAGGAGAGTGGCAGCCTCCGATTCACCGCTTGGGAATGGCAGGCCGGTGGACAATTGGACCATTCGGTCCACGTGGTGAGGACGCATTCTGCAGGACATCGGATATGACATTCCTCTTCAAAAGGAGGCTTTGGCAGCCTCGCGCAAGCCTCCACTGGAGCAAGGTGCTGAAATCCATTCACAAGAGGTTAATGGAGGTTGTTGGAGGATTTACGCGCGCACCAACTTTTTCCACGTGGTAGAAAGCCAGCAGTTTCGTGGAGAAACACAATTTAGTTGATTGCTTTCTCCCACCGGTGACAGGGCTCTTTTGTCATTATTTTCCTCCCCTAGCTCTATGGAGAGCATCTGCTTTCTAATTTCATGGTTGAAACTTGGTGT
The DNA here is from genome assembly GCA_019096065.1 of Paracyclopina nana. NCBI lineage: Eukaryota > Metazoa > Arthropoda > Copepoda > Cyclopoida > Cyclopettidae > Paracyclopina > Paracyclopina nana. The sequence continues at coordinate 17,030,117 of JAGUCH010000002.1, read as the reverse complement.
CAACTTCTTTAAAAGTATGTCCCCTCAGGGGATGAAGCCATCATAACTTTGCCAGTGCAAACAATGCAGCCAAGGAGAGTGGCATGCAAAAGCATTTGGCCATAATTGGATTGTACTATATGTACTACCATAGGGCGTTCCCATGTTGGCTGGTTAGTCAAGTTTGGCGAGGAAAAAAGTTGAGCTTTGCTCAGTTCCGTTCTCAGATATTTATTTAGGTGGATCCTAACTTTGCTCAATTTTAAGGAGCGCTAGCTTGCTCACTAAGTTAAGTCAAGTTTGGCTAGGAAATAAGTTGAGCTTCAGATAAGTTTCGTTCTCATACATATTTAGGTAGAATCTTAACAGTGCTTACTATTATGTAGTGCTCGCTTGCTTTCTAAGTTAAGTTAGGCTGCCGAACTGAACTCAGCTACAAAATGAGCGTTCTCAGATTAGCGACATAAGCTTGCTTGATTGAGAAAAGCTAAGTTAGATCATCAGCCGCTGATATCAAATGTGTTGGTGCATCAGCATAGCAGCTACCTTAACTTTGCTTGAGCCAACTGAGCTAAGCTCAAACAAGCTGAACTTAAATAATCAAGTGAGGTTACTGCTATAGCAAGGTAACTTGACTAAGAATTCGAATATGAGATTGCGCCCTAGTGGCAGCAAGCATATGAATCATTGCTTTTGGCCCAAAAATGTTGAAACCACCCATGAAGGAAATGTATTTTCGGTTCTGGCAATGGATCTACTGAAGATCGAGCTTCCATCATTATATGTCATGAATAAGCTTGTCCAGCTCTCATGCTGAGAGAAAGTAATGAGTAATGCTCCAAAAGGGGGAAAGATCATGGCAATTTTGCGAAAGTGTTCTCTGCTCTGAATTGCCACTGCAACAACTACGCGTAGTAAATGCCCTGTTCATGTATGGCAACAAAATCAGGCGTAACTTCAGCTGTCTTAAAGGAAATTGTCGAAATTCCATAACGACAAAAATGGTCAGAAGTCAGAGTGTGAAACCAGTTTTAAGCGTGAGAATCGGGCAAGCGAGTCAAACAAGTTGAGCGTAGGCCTGCTAGGGTTGGCTAAATCAATGTTGCTTCGCCATCAGTAGAGAGTTCAGCTACCAGAATCACAACGGTTTAGCCTATCCTAACGTAAGGATGAGTCGCGAGCAAGTAAAGCTGGGCAGTTAGGGTTGACTAAAACATTCTACGTAGCCTGCAACTCAATCGAGATTAAAAGTCTTCTTCAATTAGTTTTGCCGACCCTTAAAGAAGCTAAAGCGTAGCTATGTGTATGAATAGTTTTTAACGGCTTGGACAGCGCATAGAAATTCATAGAGTTACGACAACTTTTTCCATAAGGTAAGACAATGAAGTTACGAAAAAGTAGCGTAGATGAACAGGGCAATAAATTGTGGTAGTGAGGCTAACAAGACTTTCGTGCCAAATTCTTTTATGGCAGCACTTCTACCAGCTTTATTTGCAAGAGCCATGTTAAGGTCACTTCTCCTTTTTTCTAAGAAAGCTTTCAAGTCCTTACCATGCAGATTTTGCGAAAAACTGCTGTTGGCAATGTATATAAAGCTGGCCTTTTGGTTTGACTGACAGGTTTTGCGGTACAAGCAGATAATGTTGCATGACAAGAGTTTCAAAATAAAAGCCAGAGTAACTTCTTGCCATTATAATGGCACATGCAGGGTTAGAACCCTTATATGAGACCATTTTTTACATTAATTTATTTTTTGCCTCAGTTATTAATCTATTTTTGAAGGCCTTGCTGAGGCATATTTTATTTAGCTTTTGATGACCTTTATGGCCTTGTTGGTTAAGCCAAAAAGCTTTTTTTTACTTCACACTTGAGTAGCTTAAAAGGTGAAAAAATCGAATTAGGACCCATGAAACAGATAACATTTGGAGCCCAATTTTACTATTAAAAAATGCTAAAAATTGGCTTTCACAAAAGAGCTCAAATTGGGGACCGAACCCTGTACACACTGCATGAAATGGAGCACTTCCAGCTGGCGCAAAATGTGCGAGTTAATTTATTGATGATCGCCACTTACCCCATCAAAATCTACGCATGCAAAGAGGAGCTTTCGAGTGCCCTTTCCACATTTGTGTCCTCTTGGCAGGAAACAGTCCTCCTGCTTCTCCAGACGCCAAGAGTAGCAAGAGCTAATTGAGCAATCCCTCGCCTCCTCCAGATGAGGACAAGAAGAGCTGGAAGTTTGGCTGGAAGAAGTGGTGGTCGGGGTGCGACGACGAGTCTGTTTGCCTGCGATAGAAAACGATAATAATGAGAGCATCATGCATAATAATATGTGTATACATTGTGCAATTTCCCCCTCTCAAAACATTATATACCCAACCAGAAATTATGAGCACACATACCACAAAATTACCATCATTGAAAATTGTATGTTTCACCAACAGAGAGTTAATGTTGTTATGTCACATTAACTGCCTCACTGCCTGAGTGAAATAAGGCAAACCAATTTGCAGTTTCGCCTTACATTTCTTTTACATAGGTGGTAATTAAGGTACTTTCAAGTGGTCTGTGCACGCATACCTCAAAATTACCATGATTGAAACTTGTATGCTTTACTAATAGAAAGTTTATGTCGTTATGTCACATTAGCTTGTTCTCATAAAACTCAGTAAGGCAGGCGGTAAGCAAAGCAAGGCACTTTGGAAGCTCAGAACTCAGTAAGTACTGAGCCGATTGGAACCAAATTTGGAGGTATTCATTAGAGCATATTGAAGAATCTTGATGCCAATTTTCATCCGGATCGGAGAACTCTAAGGTGGTGGCTGATTTTTCTCCTTTGCTTAACTGATTTGCCTCACTTTCAGTAAGGCGGCCTTAGCGTCCTCCAATCCGGATGAAAATTGGCATGAAGATTCTTCAATACGTCCTTATGAATTCCACCAAATTTGGTTCCAATCAGACGAGTAGATGCTGAGATATAAGCGCGCAAAGTGCCTTGCTTACCTTATAGAAATGTTTATGAGAACAAGCTATTAACTACCTTACCGCCTAAGTGAAATAACGCTAACCAATTGGCTATTTCACCTTCGATTACTTTCACATTACTGTTAAGGCAGTTAATGTTACATTACAACAAAGACTCAACGTAAGTAAAGCAAATGAGTTTAAACACGTAACAATCATCCTCAGAAAACTTGGGAACATCAAAATAACCCTCATTGTAACGAAGTTATGTTATCAACATAGAGTTTATGCCTTGCCGTAACATTAACAGCTTTTCCGCCAAAGAAAAATCAAACACACAATTATAATGCCGTTTCCGCTTTGATTTCTTTTAGAAAGTTGATAATGCAGTTAATGTCACTTAACGACATAAACTCAATGCAGGTAAAACAAATGAGTTTCAACTCGTTTCAAGTACGCTCAGAAAACTTGGGAAAATTTCTGGTTGGGATATGGTAGTTATATATGCTGTGGTGGTGCCAGCAATTGAGAAAACTTTTGGCCTGCATGATTAGCCAAGGCGGAAATGACGACTGTCAAGAGGGTCATGATTTATCACACGCTATACACACGTACCTGGGAGCTGTGGTAGAAATGCGGCAGCCTCGGAGGCCGTGCAGTCCTTGGGGACGCACGCGGACCACGAGGACCAAGGCCCAACGCGACATGTGTCCGTACATGCCACGAAGCAGCTGGAAAAAGGCCAAAACACTACATTTGGTGATGATGGTAATCTTTGGGTATAAGCTTAACTTTTCTCATCTCTGTACAAATATCTTGTATAGTTGTTACAGTTTCGCAGAAAAAAGTTATACAGCACTACAAATATAGCGTGTAATGTAATTGCTGGTGCGGTATACTACATGTATACCACGGTATATAGCAAACTTCATAACAGCACTGTATGTGTAGTATATATATATGTAGTGAAAAATGCAGAGTATTTGTCATGGAAATGTATCAGCTTTCCCTACTCCTATATAATATAGACTAGAGTGCTTTCGGAATCTGCCACAAACATTAGGGCGATCGCATAGTCGAATTTTTAGTCAAGTGGCCTAGCTTGCACAGTGGCCTTACTTGATTAGTTAAGTTCAGCTCTGTCGAGCCAAGTTCAGTTTGGTCTAGCAAAGTTAAGGTAGCTGTTATGCTGACGCGCCAATGCATTTGATATCAGCGGCTGATGAGCTAACTTAGCTTTTCTCAATCGAGTAAGCTTCAGTCGTTAACCTGAGAACGCTCATTCTGTAGCTGAGTTCAGTTCCGCAACCTAGCTTAACCTATCAAGCAAGCTAGCGCTACATGGAATCAAGCAAAGTACGTACATATTTATGAGTACGGAACTGAACTAAGCTTAACTGCTTTCCTAACTTAACTTGACTAACCAGTCAATATGCGGACGCCCTAGCTGGTACAACTTAAAAATAAGCAATGTTAGGACCTAACTACATAAATATCTGAGAACGGAACTGAGCGAAGCTCAACTTCTTTCCTAACTTTACTTGACTAACCAATCAATATGGGAACGCCCTATTAGCAGGCATTAGCGTATACATTTTTTACTTGCAGTCATTTATGAGAAATGGGTCTCATGGCTGCTGCCAAGTTATCAAAGCCGACTTTTTCGCCGCCTATACGCTTTGCCTATTTAATCGATCTAACTTTTAAATGATGTGTTGTAATAAAGTTTTGAAAAGTTTGCTCTAGTACCGTTGAACTCTTGGCAGTTGGGGAAGATGGGAGCAAAATGTGAGTGCCACAGGCTGACGCGTTTGGCTGCGTAGGCAAGAAATATTTCGGTCTTGAAGGCCCCCTCCACAAATGGCCATATTCCCACTCAAGTCCTCAACTCGGCATTGGCTCCAGCCCGAGGCTGCCAGCACAAATCTGCAAAAAACCGGGCAGAAATAGAATGCCATTGGGGCGTACCAAATCTTTTTGATGAAATCAATTGTAAATTATGGTGGTCATTACGTGGCGCAATTGTTAGGGCTATTTACTCACATGCGAGCGGTCCGCGTTCGAGTCCCCTCAAGTCTATTTTTGCTTATTTATCAAAAAACAGGATACCATTTTTTCAATTTGGTTGCTCATCAAAAATTCTTCAAAATCTAATTAAGACGCTATAAATATTAATGCATAAAAAAGCTAGGTAAACATAAAAAAAGCTGAGCAAACCTGTTTTTAACGTTTTAGCCATGAAGTATTGCAAATTTATGAAGTGACATTGATGGCCATAATTTTGCAGAATTTGATCCACTAGCCAATGAAAAAAACCCGAGCTCTTTTATTAGAATTTTGAATAAAAAAGCAAAATTGGACTTGTTAGGATCCGAACCCGGACCGCACGCATGAGAGTCAATAGCCACAACAATTGCACCAGCGGGGATTTATATTAAAAAATTCTTTTTCAGCAATGCGGAAATATTTTGCTCAAATGAAACCATAAAATATGCTCCTAAATAAGCAGGGTGTAATTTTTTTATGATAAAAAATACTTACTTTGGCTTGCAGTTTGAAGATGAGGTGGTGGAGTTGGCCAAGAAGGAGGGCTTGTATTCAGTCAAATGAGGACATGGCCCTGCTTGTCCCACTGGAGGCTGCTCTATCCGCCTATGGCGGACCATTCGTGCCATCCTCGTGGTATCATCGCATTCCGAGTCCGTGTCAAGGGACCATTCAGACCATGAGCTGACTTCGCATCGCTTGGAAATGACGCAGCTTCTTACTTCTGAGGGCACGACAGTCTGGGATTGCCCATCAACGCAAACCCTAGGGAGTAGTTAGTCTAATTTCAAACTTCAACTCGAGGGAGATCCCATATTCGAATCTTAGTCAAGTTTCCTTTCTAAAGCAGTAACCTCACTTGATTAGTTAAGTTCAGCTCGTTCGAGCTTAGCTCAGTTGGCTCAAGCAAAGTTAAGGCAGCTGTTATGCTGACGCACCAACACATTTGATATCAGCGGCTGATGAGCTAACTTAGCTTTTCTCAATCGAGCAAGCTTCGGTCGCTAATCTGAGAGTCCTCATTTTGTAGCTGAGTTAAGTTCGGCAGCCTAACTTAACTTAGAAAGCAAGCGAGCACTACATAAAAGTAAGCGCTGTTACGATTCTACCTAAATATGTATGAGAATGGAACTTATCTTAAGCTCAACTTCTTTCCTAGCCAAACTTGACTTAACTTAGCGAGCAAGCTGACGCTCCATACAATTGAGCAAAGTTAGGATGTACCTACATAAATATCTGAGAACGGAACTGAGCAAAGCTCAACTTTTTCCCTTACTTAACTTGACTAACCAGCCAACATGGGAACGCCCTCGTCTATCTGAGTGGGGAAACAGCCTACTTTGCTGTTACGTATAGCACCTAAAAGGGTTTCTCGGCTGAAATTAGTTTCATATCACTCTAAATCCCTCTTCCCCCATCTGATATACCTCCATTTGCTATATACTGCCATTCTATGGCACAGCCTGAAAATTCTGGCCAACTTCATTTGTGGTCTCAAATATTTGCTGAAATTCAATATCACATAATGATTGTATTCATTTCTAAGTTCTGAGAGCCAATATTTCAATTTATAGCCATTTGAATGCCCATCGTTTTAAGTCCAGTTCATGTAAGCCCTCAACAACAACAACAACAAAAAATGCTTTATGATGCAGCATAACAGCAGCCATGAAAAACAGATCGGCTTTAAGTCAAGCTGACAGTAACCAGTCTCATTTACTATGTCAAATTTCAGGAACTCATAGTGGACATTTTCAATATTTGAAAATATCACATTTTCCATGGAACAGAAGCAATTTCATTGCTTTGAAATTAAAATAATCTGGATTCTTGATTAAGATGATGCAAAAGAAAATGCGCCCCTGAAAATGCTGCTCGGTCTCAACCTGAACTAGTTGAAAGACATAATAACTTAATGCCTTCTTCATGTATCAAGAATGCCTAATGATACTATGAAAAAAATTGGCGCAAGTAAAAAGTGAATCTGCTGCAGACTATCTACCAACAAGTTCAGCTTGGGACTGAGTAGCATTTTTTGGGGCAAAATTTGTTATTTTGCCTCATTTTTGCTAACATTATTCGAAACAAATCAGCTTTTCTCAGGTTTCCTTGATAAAAATTGTTGAAATTTTTCTTTTGTGTAAGCGAAAAATGTATGTAATAAAGTACGCAAAAATTAATTTTGTTTATACTTTCAAGTTGACTTAAAGTCGATCAGATTTTCGTAGCATAGGCTGGCGCCTGCCAAGAAACAATATTTTTCCTTTCCTTTTAAGGTGTTTTTCGTGGGGTTTCTTAAGGAGTTAAAGGCGTACATGAACAGGACATTAAAAACTGATCAGCCTCAAATTCACAAAGTGCTTTGAAAAAAGGCAATTTTCAGACTTAATTAGATAAACAAATGTCAGTATTAAAAGGCTGATAATGAACTGGTAAAATGCATTTAGATGCACTCATCGAAAAGGGATGTTGCATCACAGCTGTGGTTTTATCCATCTACAGCTTTAGGGAAAAGCCAATGTATTACAGAATTACTATAGTAGTTGGCTACAGGCAACGTTCTTTATTCCTTATTTTCGGCTCGTTCTCCTTTTTATCGTCCTTTCCTTTCGTGAGTAGTCAGTCGTTGTACTAGTACAACTTTTTTTTAACTATAACGTGCTTTTTATAAGTATTCTGTACCTTCTTCTATTGTGTGTAGAAAAGGCTTGCGTTCTCAGACCTTCTTCCCTTTTTTTTGCCTGATACACAACCTTAGCAGCCTTATCTTCTCCAGCCTTTATATTCAGACTGGTCTTGATCTCGAGTCATTATTTTTATTGTGCTGATCATGAACTACATACAGGTTGTCCCACCTTTAGCCAAGCTTTCACATTAACAAAGCTAATTTTTTCAAGGCATGGAAATTAACTTGGAGCCAGATCCAATCTTTACTTTTATCCTCATTTCTGTGTCAAAAATGCCAAAAAGCATGCTTGTTGACAAGATCCAAATCTGGTATTTCTGCCATCCTTTTCATATACAGTGGCGCCACTAATAAACACATTAGCAAAACAGGACCATATAAGCCAAAGGCGTAAAGTCGCTAGATTTGCAGCGCCATCTAGCCTGGCAACTTGAGCAAGTACATTTGACATGGCAGCGCTACATAGATGAACAAAAATTGGCAATTGTAGGGCTTTGGGAGCGCTTGTGCCAAAAACTTCATCAATACGACATAATCTACATACATAATAGCACACTTTCAAGCCATAAAACGATATGCGTCTCATGCAAACATTCAAGTCTTTCATCGTTGAAACCAAATTTTTCCTGCCCGGCTCCACTGATCAGCCAATCAAATGTCATATCGTGATCATGTGACAAGTTTCACATATGGCCGTTTATCCAAAAGTACTTGCTCGGAAAGCGCCATCTAGCGACAAAGTTTGTCCCTCCGCTGGCTTATTGAGGAATAGGAGTCAGACTTGAATCGAGTGTGTAATATCGAGAACTTTAAGCACAATGGATAATTTTGTCGAGAAAGAGAGTGAGAGCTCGGAAAGCGCCATCTAGCGAAATTTTTTGTCCCTACCCTGGCTTACATAGAGAAAAGGTGGGACACTCTGTGAGCAATGATATGGCCAAGACCATTAGCACTCGGCCTCAAAGATAATAAATACTCACCGAAAGGGCAGCTCCTCCCCATCTTGACCTCGGCAAAGGACCTCGCGTCTCTCCTCGCCTTGCTCTGGGGCCGGTAGGGATTTGGCCACAAAGCTAATTTCGAGGTCCGAAGGGAGTTTTGGAGGCCAGGCGCCCTCAGTTGGAGGCGGAGGCTCAAAATGGCTGCTCCTTTTCTTCTTATGCTGTTTTCGCCTTTTGCCTCTCTTTTCTGGCTCCGAGGCTGCTCCTAGTTGAAGAGTCCTCTGGCATTCAGACCAGGCTCCCACGTGGAGATAGGGCACAAAGGAGGCTGCCAATGCCTCTGGTGGCCTCAATGAGGACGAAGGCTGACTGATTGCTTCCGCAGAAGTGTGGTGCAAGCAAAGCGAGGGGGCAAAGCATGCTCGCTGCTCCTCAATCAACTGGTTTGTTAGTCCGCCGCACGCTAGATGGCGCCTCTGTCGACCCACGCAACTGGGGCAGATCGCGGGGCTCCAAGCGGACCAGAGGCCGTTTTCGCCATTGCACCTCACTTTAGGGCAAGGAGTGAAGCACACCGAGATGGATGGAGGCTGGAGGTCGGCCTCGCAGAGCTTGGCCTCGACCACGTGGCCGGCCTCGTTGGAGCACCACACTGAGCGCTTCTTGTAGCCGTAGGCAGGAGTATTTTTAGCGGAGTTTTGCATGCTGGAGCAACCTCCTTTTGCCACTTGACAGTCGGCCCAAGGGCCCGAGGCCCATTGGTAGTAATCCGAGGCTGAAGAAGTTGAGGCTGCTGCAGCTCCAAAGGAGAAGACAAATAGAAAATGGGAGAAGAAGCTCGGCATCATCACGCTCTTTCATCTGATGGGCGCATCCTTCTTCCTGCAAAAAAAATTAGGACAGCATTATCCAACCAGAAATTTTCCCAAGTTTTCTGAATGTAATTGTGACATGGTAGCACTCATTTGTTTTACCCATGTTGAGTCTATGTCGCTAAACTGCCCTATAACCTATTTGAAAGAATCGAAGGTGAAACAGCTGACTGGTTAGTTTGATTTTACTTCGGTGGCAATAAGGCAGTTAAATTTTAATAACGACATTAACTCTTTGTTGATAAAACGTGCAAGTTTTCATGAGGGCTTATTTTGTCGTATGAGGGCACTAAATTTTTCCAACTTTTCAAAAATGTAATTGTAACATGATAGCACTCCTTTGTTTTATCCATGTTGAGTTTATGTCGTTATGTTACATTAACTGCCTTGCCACCTATTTAAAAAAAATCGAAGGTGAAACGGCAAATTGGTTTGATTGATTTTACTTAGGTGGCAAGGCAGTTGATGGAACATAATGACATAAACTCCATGTTGATAAAACGTACAAGTTTCAATTATGGTTATTTTGGGGCATGAGGGCTCAGAATTTCTGGTAGGGTATATGCTTTTTAAAGGTTTCGAAAGCCACCAAAGAGATGTTTGAAATGCATGCAATACCCTTTACCTGCGCTGAGTAAACACAATGTGGCTTGGGGGGAGCTATAAAGGTAGTAGCATGGTATGTACAGTGAAAGCAATTACCCAATTGGAAGCATGCTAACAGCCCTAATAATCATCGGTTTACCCCTAAAAGCCATGTTCACCTGGCCCATAATTTGCATTATTTCTCCAGAATATTGCTCAATTTGAAAAATCCAAGTTTGACTCTTTTTTTAATTTTGCCTAATTTCTTAGCCCAAAATAGTTTTGCCACAGCTCAATTCTGATCATTTTATTTTAATACATATAAATAATATCCTTTCAAAATACTCCTTGCTTATCTTGATTAGCAATTTACTATAATTGCTAAAATGGATATTTTAGCAAAAACCTTTTTTTTAAATTAGAAAGCTCTCCAACTATCATTATACAATATTTTTTAAAAATGACCAAAATTGATGGAGATTCCTTTTTTTAGAGCTAAATCAAAGTATTGAGATCATTTTATGTTGCACTCACCAAATTGATTCTAGTATTCCACCATTGCAAGCAGCCCTTTTTTCGGCTGCCATCAACCTACTTTGGGGCAGACCAGTTAATTTCATTATCGAGTTGTTGTTGTTGTTTTTTCGCCTTAGCAGTGATGTGGTTCTGTCTGCACGTAACCGTGGACTACCAGCAAAGATCCCTTCCTTGCTTGGCTTTCTCTCCTTCTTGGCGAGCACGGAGCGCCTCAGACAACCATTGCTGGTACGCGACATAACGCTCTCAACCACAGGTTTTTCACGTCGTTGCATGCATGCATATACCAAATAATGGCAAAAGAAGATGTCCACGTCATTTTTATTGCCTTTCATTTCCTGAACGTGTAGCCCAACCAGAATGAAGCCTGGTTGAAATTTGTAAAATTAACAACATGGAGTTTATGTTGCTATGTTACATTAACTGCTTGGACGCCAAAGTAAAATCAAGCAAACCAATTTGCCGTATCACCTTTGATTTCTTTTACATAGGTGGTTATGGTTGTTAATGTTACTTAACAGCGGGAACTCAACGTGGGTTGAACGAATGAGTTTTAACATAAAACAAGTACGCTTGCAAAAGTTGGGATAATTCCGAACCATCATTGAAACTTGTACGCTTCATCAACAAAGTATATATTTCTTACATTAACTGCCTTGACAATGAGGTAAAATGAAACAAAACCAAAATGCTGTTTCACCCTTTATTTTTTTACAAAGGTGGTTACGGCAGTTAAAGTTACATAACATCATGTATTCAACATGGGTTGAACAAATGAGCTATAACATTTAACAAGGACGCTTACAAAAGTTGGGATGATTCCGAACCCTCATTGAAACTTGTACGCTTTATCAACAGAGTATATATATTTCGCTATGTAACATTAACTGCCTAGCCAATGAGGTAAAATGAAACAAAACCAATATGCCATTTAACCTATGATTTTTTTTTGTAAAAGGTGATAAGTCAGTTAATGTTACATAACGACTTAAACTCAACTGAGGTAAAATAAACATTCATCAACACATCATAATTACATTATAGAAACTTGTGAAATTTTCTGGTTGGGAGTGGACAGCAGCCATTTACTTGGCTCTTGATGGCCTCAGCTAAAAAAGCATTACACAACAGAAAGCTCTCATGAAAAGATACCCTTTTTTTGGTATACAAATAGGTATAAAACAGGAAAATAGTACTTTTGCCTACCCCACCCCAAAAACTGATCTGAGAATTCCCCCTATGGTACAGCTCTGAAGAAGCTACATGTCCTTTTCCCACTCTAGCTTCTTCTGAGGTGTTTCAGACAGGAAAAAAGCCATCAGGTTCAAGGAGATGGATGGTCCTGATTAGGGTATAATGTAAAATGTCTGAAATTATGCCCCAGGACGAGTCTGCGCTGGAAAATGACTTTTCTTTTCAATCCTAGCAATCCTAGCTCAAGGGGACGACTGTCTAGTATATTTTCTCCCCTCAAATGTTACTCCTTCTTCACTTGCTGTAGTACCACAATTCCTCGAGTGTCTGAGTTTGTGTTCTCATTCCCAATAGACTCCTACTACTATATATGGTACATATAGCTATCAGGATTAGGGTGGTATACAGCCGCATTTTCTTACACTGCTGGTCTGATAGTGGCTCGCATTCTTGACGTTTTCGCCCCTTTCCTACTTACCCATAATGGCAATTCAATGTGGTTTTCTGATAGTGATCAATAATGCGCTGCAGCCCTCATTTTTATGATGTAAGAGGCGACTGAAAGACAGACAGACCTCGTAAATTGATTAAGTGCCCTTAATGAATGCAAAGTGCACTTGTGCCGCCAATAAAGGACACAATTGGCGTGACATCTAACCATCATTGTATCATGCTTCACTAGGCAGTTCAAGCTATGGTAGAAATCCCAACCAGGCATTTTCCCAAGTTTTCTGAACGTAATTTGAACGGGTTAGCACTCCTTCAAAAGTATTATAGGACAGCATTATCCAACCAGAAATTTTCCCAAGTTGCCTGAATGTAATTGTAACATGGTAGCACTCATTTGTTTTACCCTCGTTGAGTTTATGTCGTTGAAGTTACATCAACTGCCTTTCGATATATGTAAAAAAAATCGAAGGTGAAACTGCAACTTGGTGGTTTAGACTTTACTTCGGTGGCAATCGCAGTTAATGTTACAACATAAACTCTTTGTCGATAAAACGTACAAGTTTTACTCAGCGTTATTTTGGGGTACGAGGGCTCAGAATTTTCCCATGTTATCTAAAATGTAATTGTAACATGGTAGCACTCCTTCATTTTACCCAAGTTGAGTTTATGTTGCTATGTTACATTAATTGCGCTACCACCTAAGTAAAATAAATCAAAGGTGAAACTGTATGTCGGTGGTTCAGATTTTACTTAGGTATCAAGGCAGTTAATGTAACATAATGACATGAACTCTCTGTTGAGGAAACGTGCAAGTTTCAATTTATGGTTAATTTGGGGCATGCGGGCTCAGAATTTCTGGTTGGGATATCATGCTTCACTAAGCAGTTGAAGCTATTACAGAAAAATGCCATCTTCCGATCAAGGTTGATTGGGCTCAATCTTCACCAAAGAGGATCATGTGGCCTTGATCAAATATAGTGCCAAATTGGCATATACTGCTAGTGAAGGCAAAAGTGTCATCTTCACTGGTGCTGCATTGCAGTTAGGGGAAGACCACCATCATCATGGTTAAGTAGGTTTTCACGCGCCGAAAATACTATGTGTGTCACTACTCAGTATGATGCGACGGACGACTTTTTCACCATATCCATAAGTAATCTGGCTGCAATGTTGCTGGAAGATTTACTATGCTCCACTTGAATGCCCTGTTCATCTACGCTGCTTTCTCCTAACTTTCTTGCCTGACCTTATGGAAAAAGTTGTCGTAACTCCATGAATTTATATGTGCTGTCGTAGCCATGCAGAACTAGTTTTACGCATTGCTGCGCAATAGCTGATTCTAGGGTTGGCAAGATGAATTAACAAAGCCGTACCAAGAAGTTCAAGTCGCAGGCTATGTAGAATGTTTTAGTCGACCCTAACTGGCGGGCTTTACTTGCTCACGACTCAGCCTTATGTTAGTATGAGGTTAACCATTGTGATTCTGGTAGCTAACCTTGCAACTGGTGGCAAAGCAACATCGATTTAACCAACCCTAGCTAGCCTGTGCTCAACTTGTTTGACTCGTTTGCCCAATTTTCACACTAACAAATTGTTTGATGCGATGACTTCCAACCATTTTTTGTAATAGAAAAACGACAATTTCTATTAATAATGCCGAAATTACGACTGATTTTGTTGTGGTAGAGACGTTACTGTTAATTTGCAACAAAAAAATTAACCTTTCCTCATTATTTAACCTAACCTAACCAAAAATATTTTAATTGGGAGTGTGAGGTGGTCAAGACAAGCAAGGGTTAATCAAACACATTTTACTTACATTGGTTTAGTCTGTCCTAGTTTAAGGATGAGTCGTACTACATCAAGTAAATTCGGTCTGCTAGGGATGACTAAAACATTATGGAGGGTCAATAATTTGGAGGGATTTTTTACTACGGCTGGAGTTGCAAGAAACTCAAAGCTTTTTTCACCACTTTGGAGGCAAAAAAGCCAAAATGATTATGCATGAATACAACCACATCTGGTATTTTTACCATTTTCCAAGGGATGGCTAAAAACGCCTCAACCAAAGCTTTTCCATGTAGATAAAAATATTGATCTGATGATGCCATGGCATTTTCTCAGCTGACTTCTTCTTCTTCTTCTTCTGGTTATGCTGCCATATGATCCAAGTAACGGAAACTTTTCCTGTTTCTTGGCCATCTCATGCATAAATGCAGCGGAGCAAAGCAAACGTCATGATGATGGTAGTATAGTCACATTGAGTCGTACAGTACAACTTTTCCCACCCATAAATACACATATGGCCCATATAAGAAAAATACCAGGGCTACTAGCTCATCTGCCAAAATGATCATTCTCGATTCAGCGGGGACTTGACTGTGTACTAAATGTAGTGAGGTTCATTTAGGTCGTGTGTTTTGGCAACCGAAACTACATGCTGTGTATTTCCATAGCTGAATGTTGTATACCAAGCTTACCTTGCTTGACCTTTGTGGCAGGTTGCTTTCTCTCCTCAATAATCCATCTGGGAGGTCGAGACATTCATCTTATTCCATGCACACATATCCCAACCAGAAATTTACCCAAGTTTTCTGAACGTAATCGGGACATGTTGATGCCTTGCCACCTATAGAACAGAAATGGAAGGTGAAACGCCAAATTGGTAAGTTAGATTTCACTTTGGCGTCAAGACAGTTCATGTTAACTAATGACATAAACACTATGTTGATAAAGCTTAAAAGTTTCAATGAAGGTTATTTTGGTGTATGAGGGCTCAGAATTTTCCCAAATGTTCTGGACGATTCATAAGTAAACAGTTAAAACTCATTCGTTTTACAAACGTTGCATTTATGTTGTTATGTAACATTAACTGCCTTGTCACCTATGTAAAAGAAATAAAAGGTGAAACGGCAAATTGGTAAATTAGATTTCACTTTGGCGCCAAGGCAGTTAATGTTAACTAATGACATATACACTATGTTGATAAAGCTTAAAAGTTTCAATGAGGGTTATTTTGGTGTATGAGGGCTCAGAATGTTCCCAAATGTTCTGGACGATTAATAAGTGACCAGTTAAAACTCATTTGTTTTACCAACGTTGCATTTTTGTTGTTATGTAACATTAACTGCCTTGTCACCTATGTAAAAGAAATAAAAGGTGAAACGCCAAATTGGTAAGTTAGATTTCACTTTGGCGCCGAGGCAGTTAATGTTAACTAATGACATAAACACTATGTTGATAAAGCTTAAAAGTTTCAATGAGGGTTATTTTTTTGTATGAGGGCTCAGAATTTTCCCAAATGTTCTGGACGATTAATAGGTAAACAGTTAAAAATCATTTGTTTAACCAAAGTTGCATTTATGTTGTTATGTAACATTTACTGCCTTGTCACCTATGTAAAAGAAATAAAAGGTGAAACGCCAAATTGGTAAGTTAGATTTCACTTTGGCGTCAAGGCAGTTAATGTTAACTAATGACATAAACTCTATGTTGATAAAACATACAAATTTCAATGGGGGCTCATGATTTCTGGACGGGATACAACAACCTGCCCTCAAAAACATACTGCTCTTTGGCATGAATACAAAATAACCCCATACATATAGTAGGATATGCATAAGTTTGTGTGTACGTCTACGTGCTGATTAATTCGAGGATATGTACCACCACCAGCCTCGAACTAATCGAGGCCAAAAACAGGAGCAGCTAGCAGTGAAAAATATCCTGACTCAAGGCAGAATCATTTGTTTGCGTTAGCCTCGTTGGTTGGCTACTGAACCGTAAAAAATGAGAAATCTGCCTTAGTACCAAAGTGTTTTAATAATGGAGCATCATCATTACATCTGTACCAAAGCCAAGATGAGGTTTTGGTGGTGAGCCTTTCAAAAGCTGAGTGCACTACTTCATTTATTAACCCATGACATGGCAGGCCCTTTTAAAAAGGCATTTCCACTTACTTAGTAGCCCTACTTCAAAAGACTTTTAATTCAACAAAAGGAATTAAGAATTATTCCAAGCTGCCTTAGTCATTTAGTCATCTAGGATATTATGCATTGTAAGCAAAAGAGCTAGCTGCATTATTCAAAGTGAGCCAAGAGTTTGGGAAAGCATGCAGCAATTTTGAATAAATTCAGGAGCAAAAATAAAGTTGAGCCAAGTTTGAGAGACAGTATAAAGAAAAATGCATTGGCTCCTAATGAAGATGTTGGCTTTCCCAGCTTGTAAAAAGCATTTTAAGGCAGGTCTAGCTTTTGTTCTAATTACTTTTTGCAATGCCAAGAAAGAAAAAGCCTTATCTGAACTTTTATCAGCATCAAGAAAAAAATAGCCTTTTTATAACACAAAGTTTTCTTTGCTTTTGCCTTGCTTTGTGTTTTTATTCACAAATATGATTTTGTAAATTACAATTTTTTTCCGGAGAAAAGGATGAGTCATCTTCGTTAGTAAGAATGTCACGTCATCGTTGAAGTGCAGCATCCAAATCACAATTTGGAACCAGATTTTCTTTTGTGCTCGCACAAAAGCTGGTGATTTCTTGGAAGCCATTTTACACTTTTGATAAGAATAATTTAGAAATTTAATTAATAAACATCAAGGCCATAATTAAAGTTTGCTGATCAATTACTTGCTTTGACCTTTTTTAAACTATTGAGATTCATAATTCTCATGAAAGAGATAACAAGTCGAAAAAATTGGAAGTTTTAAGTTAATTTTTATTTTAGCAGGAAAAATGATTGAAACAAATTTCCACATTACAATTCTTGAAAGATGGACATGGAAGATTTGGGGTTCAGTCAAAGCGCTTTTAGCCGGATCATTACTCATCCTACTTGTTCCATTTCCCTTGGTCCCCAGCTAAGGATTAAGTCCACTGCTCAAATCTTGGGGAAAATCTGAGCCGTTCTTACATGTAAAAATCAGACATTGCAATTGGTGATTATTAAGAAGCTGGCTGCCAGCAAAAAGGACTGACTTGGCTGAAAAAAATCAAAGGCTTTTAGGAGCAAAATGATGAATAAAAAACAAATTAGTAAATTAAAAGAAATTGAAACATATTTCAGTAATGAGTTGCCTTCATAAGGAATCCAGGCAGCTTAAGGAAGTAGCTTACAATCCCATAAATAAGCGAATAATTGATTTTTTCAAAATCTTGAAAAAGTATATGAGAAAGATCTAGAGTTTTCTTCGGAAGCCATAAAATGGCTTTACAGGCTAAAACACCACCGCAAAAACCGTATAAAAATTGTAGATTCTCGTCTGAAAAGATATTAGAAGTTAGAACTGAGAAAAACTGAGTAAAACTCGTCAACTGACAGCTGAGTCAGCTCTTAAAAATTACGCGAACTCGCTTATATAAACACACGCAATAAACCGACATTTTTAAGGCAAACCGCCCTCACTCCATTTCGCATAAAAACCAAAACAAAACCAAAACAAATCCTTCAACCACTCTTAAAACCTCCAAAAAATCCCCGCCCACAAAGCCATTAAGCAAAAGGCTTAAAAATCCCGGATTTATTTCGCAACCTCGGAGTTCATAGCCAGATCGAGCTCTTTCGATCTGCCGTCGGCGATAAAAGTAAACAGCTGCCCTGGCGTTTGCGAGTTTCACCTTATGTTGGGGATTTTTGACATTTGCGTCGGTGCGTCCTAAATAAAATGTGTTGAGCCATGTTTAGCCCGCAAGACGGCATCAGCAGTTCAGCTTATGGATCCGGGTCGGCCATCACAAACAGCTCTGACGACGACATGTTGGACATCAGACATTCCTCCTCGGAAAACGGCCGAAGCAGCTCGAGTACTCACGACCTCGGCGACGCGGAGGACGAGGCCGGCGGCCTCCACAATTCCACCTACGGGACCATGGCCTCCTCCGGGGGCCTCAGCGGGGCCATGGACGACTTCCCCGACCCCGGCATGGGCCAGTACGACGACTTCCACACCATAGACTGGCAGCGTGACATAGCCCGGGACCGAATGAGGCACAGGCACATCGTGAAAAAGAAGAAAGACTCCATTTGTGATATGGTGCGAGGCGCCCATGACGCGTGGTCGGGTTGGCTGTGCGTCCTCCTCGTCGGCCTCTGCTCCGGGGTGATGGCGGGCATCATTGACATCGGGGCCACGTGGCTCACCGACCTCAAGTTTGGCATTTGCCCCAGCGCGTTCTACCTGAACAAGGAGCAGTGCTGCTGGTCCTCCAATGAGACGGTCATTGGTGTCGCTGGCAATTGCTCTTTATGGTACGTGATTCTCAACATTGATCAGGGGTTTTTTAAAACTAAGTTGGCGAACATGCCAGGAGTGGATTTTTGAGCCATAGTAGTTTTTGGCCGTTTTTGACAGCCGCTGCACCATCTAGCAGATTTTTCATCAAGGTCTAGTTGAATCTGAACAAGCAAGGAGCAGTGCTGCTGGTCCTCCAATGAGACGGTCATTGGTGTCGCTGGCAATTGCTCTTTATGGTACGTGATTCCTAACATTGATCTGAGTGTTTTTTAAGTTAAGTTGGCGAAAATACCAGAAGTGGATTATGGAGCTATAGTAGTTTTTGGTCGTTTTTGACAGCCAAATGGCGAGAATAGTTTTGTTTTGTTTGCAACATCCTTTAAAAAGTAAATTGCTGCACGATCTAGCTGATTTTTCATCAAGTTCTAGTTGAATCTGAACTAGGAGCAGTGCTGTTGGTACTCCAATGAGACGGTCATTGGTGTCGCTGGCAATTGCTCATTATGGTGCATGATTCTTAACATTGGTCCGGGCGTTTTTTTAAACTAGGTTGGCGAAAATGCCAGAAGTGTATTTTTGAGCTATGGTAGTTTTTGGGCTTTTTTGACAGCCAAATGGCGAAAATAGCTTGGTTTTGTTCACAGCATCCCTTATAAAGTAAATTGCTGCACCATCTAGCACATTTTTCATCAATTTCTGGTTTTTTAAGCTAAGTTGGCCAAAATACCAGAAGTTGATTTTTGAGCTATATTAGTTTTTTGGCGTTTCTGACAACCAAATCGCAAAAATCATTTCAAAAAGCAAATCGCTGTGCCATCTAGCGGATTTTAGCATCATGAGCTCTGCTAGTTCTTCTTGAACATGGATCAGTGCTGCTGGTCCTCCAATGAGACGGTCTCAGACGGTGGATTTTTGAGCTATAGCAGTTTTGGGGCTATTTTTATAGCTAATTAGCGTAAATAGTTTGGTTTTGTTCGCAACATCCTTTGTAAAATAAATTGCTGCACCATCTAGCAGATTTTTCTTCAAGTGCTAGTTCTTTCTGAACAAGGAGCAGTGCTGTTGGTACTCCAATGAGACGGTCATTGGTGTCGTTGGCAATTGCTCATTGTGGTACGTGATTCTTAACATTGGTCCGGGTGTTTTATTTAACTTAAGTTGGTGAAAATACCAGAAGTGTATTTTTGAGCTATATTAGTTTTTGGGCGTTTTTGACGACCATATGGTGAAAACAGTTAAAATCCATTTTAAAATCCCTTCACTTCCCGTTGCATAAGATTTTACAAAGTGCTCAGCTCAGGTATGGTGTTTTTCTGTCATCGTGGGTAAAATTGACCCCCTCCAAAATCAAAAGATCTAACTTGTATTACTTCATAAAAAATCGCATGAGTTAACAGGAAAGGAGATACAGCATAGCAGAAATCAACTTACAGGCAATGCTTTCCTGCTGTTATTACAACTATGAGCTTCAACATCTCCCTTCCTGAGCATTTTAGTTTGGTTACTCCTCAGGTTTATGTAGAAAGTCAAGGCTCTAAGTTGATTTTTGCTTGATTATATCTCCTTTCCTGTTAACTCTAGCGATTTTCTTACTAAATAAGAAAAGTTAGATCTTTTGATTTTGGAGGGGGTCAATTTTATACACAATGACAGAAAAACTAACAAAAGGTGATTCCCAAATCACTACCAAATGAACCCCTGGGACGTAAAATGTCAGAAAATATATACATACATTATGGTGGGGAATTTTGTTTGGGTTAGGCAAACCCTCAGGTTACATCTAAAAACAAGTTGCAGCGCCATCTAGCGGGCTAGTAAACCATGCGTTAGACACATTGCATTATTTATGTTATAGGTTGTCATGGCCCGAAGTCATGGGGAGTGGCAAATCTGGAGCTGGCCCGTACACAGTGGCCTACATCTTCTACATTATGTGGGCCTTGATTTTCGCCTCCCTGGCAGCCTGTCTGGTCCGCATGTTTGCGCCGTATGGTAAGTTGCATTACATAAACATTGATGTAGGGCGATCCCAGCGGCCTTTTAGGGCAACATCTGGGACTTTCAGCTGACGCTGCTCAAGAAAAAAACTGAGCTATCGCGTTTCAAAATAATTTCGCAAGCAAAGTAGCGTCATCAAACTTTTTTATTTATTTATTTCGAGCTGGGGCACCTTAAGTCGGATTATTTAATAGCTGAGCTAGGATTTTATGATGAAAAATACGAGTGCCACTTTATAAGCACGAACGAAGTGAGCGCGTTAAAAAACGAGAGTTTTTCTTTTTTATAATCCTAGGTCAGCTATTTAATGCCCCAATTTTACTTGCCCCAGCTCAAAATAAACAATTTTATATCCTGTGATGCAATTTTTGAGTTTTTTAAGGGAGTTACCATGCTGCCCCGTGCCCTATAAAATGCTGCTCAGTTTTTGGTAGCTAATTGTATATAACTGGCTCTCATGTGCTAGCATCCTGTGGTTCGTCAGCAAAACTTTTAGAAACCATTTCTTCTGAGGTGCTCCTATAGCACAATGGTTAGAGCGCAGGGCTCTTGATTCAGTTGTCTGAGGTTCAAATCCCAGTCTTACCTTAACTTTCTGATTTCTTTATCTGGCGTAAATTATGTCCTGTAATATAGCACTCAATTTACATAAAGTTTCCATAGCTCAATGGTTAGAGCATTGGAATGCTAACTGAATGAGGTTCGAATCTAGATAGTTCCTCTCTTTTTTCAACTTCTTAGGAGTTATGATAAGTTCCAAGGAATATGAGGAGCATAAAACTACTTTAAATCCCTCAAATTTGATTCTAGGGCCATTAAGTATTTAATATCCCCCAAAATGCTTAGAAAGAAATGTAATATAAAAGAGCTGAGTCGGATCTATAAACTGAGTTATAACATGAGGAAATCATATTACAGTATATAAAATCTAGTAATCTACTATTCAATTATTATATGCCCTGCTTATTCAACTCCCAAGTGTTTCCTCACTAATGTCGGTAGATGGCGCTTCTTTGTTATGATGCTGTTGTCTATTGAGCATAACACATGTTTTCAATTTTCTTTCCAGCTTGTGGATCAGGAGTGCCGGAGATCAAGACCATTCTGGGGGGCTTCATCATCAGGGGCTACTTGGGCAAGTGGACGTTCCTCATCAAGTCCGTGGCTATCATGCTTGCGGTCGCAGCAGGGCTGAGCCTGGGCAAGGAGGGGCCCATGGTGCACATGGCCTGTTGCATTGGCAACATCCTCTCCTATTTGTTCCCAAAGTACGGGAGAAATGAGGCGAAAAAGCGGGAAATTCTGTCTGCGGCCGCAGCAGCTGGAGTCTCTGTAGCCTTTGGAGCTCCCATCGGTGGAGTTCTGTTCTCCCTTGAAGAAGTCAGCTACTACTTCCCCCTCAAGACCCTGTGGCGATCCTTTTTCTGTGCCCTCGTCGCAGCCTTTGTCCTTCAGTCCATCAATCCCTTTGGCAATGAGCACTCGGTGCTCTTCTACGTCGAGTACAACCAGCCGTGGCTCTTCTTTGAACTCCTGCCCTTTCTACTGCTTGGTAAGTCTGAAATCAACAGGGTCCAAGAATTACCCAACCAGAAGTCCTGAGTCCTCGAACGCTAAAGTAACCCTCAGTGAAGCTTGTACGTTTTATCAATGTCGAGTTGAGGTCAACATGTAACGTTAACTGCCTTGACGCCTCAGCGAAATGGAAAACATTAATTTTCCCTGTTGCCTTCTGTCTCTTAACGTAGCATTAACTTTCGTTATCACATATGTAAAAAAATCGAAGGTGCCTTGTAAAATTGGCAATCCTTTTTCTGTGCCTTGCCACCTAAGTAAAATCGAAAATGCAAACATTTTTTCCCGCCTTTGATTGTTTATTTCCGAATGTGGTGAGGCATATAATGGTATGTAAAAAAATCAAAGGTGATACAGCTTATTGGCATTTTCAATTTTACTTTGGTGGCCAGGCTTAGAAAAAGGACTGCCAATGTTACGAGGCACCTTCGATTTATTTACATAGGTGGTAAGGCAGTTAATGCTACGTAAAGAGATTGAAGGCGAAACTGACAATTAATGTTTTACATTTTGCTGAGGCGTCAAGGCAGTTAACGTTACATGTTGACCTCAACTCGACATTGATAAAACGTACAAGCTTCGCTGAGGGTTACTTTAGCGTATGAGGGCTCAGAACTTCTGGTTGGGTAGTGAGCGTTTCACGAAGACTTGTCTTCTTGTAGGAGTCATTGGCGGCGTGATTGGCACCGTTTTCATCCGGTGCAACATTTGGTGGTGCCGCTTCCGCAAAACGTCGAGGCTCGGCCAATACCCCGTTCTAGAGGTGATCATTGTGGCCTTTGCGACCGCCGTCTTGGCCTACCCCAACGAGTACACGCGTATGAACACATCCGAGCTGATCTACCTGCTCTTCAGCCAATGCGGGGTCACCAACCAGCAGGGCATTTGCGACTACAACGGGCGCAACTTCACCAATGTGAACCAGGGCGTGTCCATCGCCGAGGCTGGTCCAGGGGTAAGCAGATTTGGCGGACCTACAAGCTGAGCGCGTTTAGAATCTACAAATGACGTGGATCTACAAAACGAACCGACCGACACGAGCTACTTAAAACTACAAAGATTCGGAATACTGAGGGATATTTAGTGGGCTTCAGTCACATGACTTTGGGTTGTGAGGGCTTATTAGGTCTATTTGAATTTTGGCTAATGCATTATAACTTGGGTTGAAGAAACTTTTGGGATATTTTATCTGACTTAGTGACTGAGTGCTTAGGGCTGGAAAACTTGGGGCAGAAAACTTAGGGCTAGTAATCTTCAGGGTACAATAAGCCATTGGAGGGACAAACTTTTTTGCTAGATGGCGCTTTTTGGGCAAGTATATTTGGAAAAACTGTCGCGCGCGAAACTTGTCACGTGATTAGGATCGGCTATTTGATTGGCTCATCAGTGGAGCCAGGCTAGAAAAAATCGGTTTCAACAATGAAAAGCTTGGAAATTTGTGTGAGTTGCATATGGTTTATGGCTTGAAAGGGTGCCATTTTATCCGTAGATTATGTCATATTAATAAAGTTTTTGGAATTAATGCACCCAAAGCCAAAAAATAGCCCATTTGTGATCGCCTATGTAGTGCAGCCATGTCAAATATACTTGCTCAAGTTTCCTGGCTAGATGGCGCTGCGAATCTAGCAACTTTACGCCTTTGGCTTATAATTTGAGCTCGTTTTTTAAGACTCTTTTAAGACTTGAATCAAGCAGTCTATTATGCAAGTGGACCTTCTTGAAAAAAAGCTTAGTTTTTATGACTTTTAGTATTTTGTTTTTGTAGGCCAAGGTGTTTTTGTTATGTGTAGTTTCTGTGCTTACTCAAATGTAGATTGAAGTGAGATCAGTTTTGTATTTTCATCTGCAATAATGTTTTGTAGGTCCATGCGCGCTCAGTTCAATGTAGGACAAAGTACGCGCTCCCGATGATTTATTTTGAAGCAAAACTAGCATAACAAAAAAAAAGGCGTAAAGTTGCTATATTCGCAGCGCCATCTATCCCGGCAACTTGAGCAAGTACATTTGACATGGCTGTGCTACATTAATGATCAAAAATTGGCAATTATTTGGCTTTGCAAGCACTTGCGCCAAAAACTTCATTGATACAATGTAATCTACATATGCAATCGCACCTTTTCAAGCCATAAAACAATAAACGTCTTTCGCAATTTTTCAAGCTTTTCAACGTTGAAACCGAATTTTTCGAGCCTGGCTCCGCATATCAGCCAATCAAATTGCCGCTCCAAATCACGTGGCAAGTTTCGCACTCTGCAGTTTTTCCAAAAATACTTGCTTGAAAAGCGCCATCTGGTGAAAAAGTTTGTCCCTCTGATGGCTTATGGTTACTTTAAATTATGCAGCTTTCAACTGACTCAGTCAATTTCTTGCAGGTCTACACAGCCATGTGGGAGCTTTCCTTGGCACTTCTCTTCAAGATAGTCGTGACTATTTTCACCTTTGGCATCAAAGTGCCATCGGGGCTGTTCATTCCCTCTTTGGCCATGGGCTCCATCGTTGGTCGCATGATGGGCATCGGTGTGGAGCAGTTCATCTATAGCTACAAGGACATCCTCCCACTGTGGCTGCAAACGGAGTGCAACCAGAACGAGTCCTGCATCACACCTGGCCTCTATGCCATCGTGGGAGCGGCTGCAGTCCTCGGTGGCGTCACCAGGATGACCGTTTCCCTGGTCGTGATCATGTTTGAGCTGACAGGTAATTTGAAGCCTGCAAACATTAGATCGATCCCAAGCTAAGCAAAGTCACGTTGATAGTGCTCGTTTCTCAGCAACTTCTCAAATAGTTGGAACCGAAACTGGTGGGAGTCATTAGAGTTGTCTAATGATTGTTGATGCTTAATTTGGTCCAATTCCAAGGTAGCAATTGGAAGATCGGTTTTGAGCCAAGCAAAGCTGGGCTTAGCAAATGATATTTGGGTTCCTCTTCGCAGCCTGAGGTTCGCAACAAGTTTATATTTAACAATTATCATGCAACTCTGATGAATCCTAATGACTTTGGTACCAATCAATGCTGAAGAAGTTACTGAGCAATGAGCCAACAAAGTTACTTTGCTTTGCTCAGCCTCCTTATTTGTCATGGGATCGACCTCAAATTGCTAGTACACAGAAAGCAATATTCGCTTTACAAAGTAACTTTGATAGGTCACTTCTCAACTCATTTGAGCCAAAATTGGTGGGATTCATTAGAGTTGTCTAATGATTGTTGAGTCTTAATTGTGTCCAATTCCAAGGTAGCAATTGGAAGATCGGTTTTGAGCCAAGCAATGCTGGGCTTAGCAAATGATATTTGGGTTCCTCTTTGCAGCCTGAGGTTCGCAACAAGTTTATATTTAACAATTATCATGCAACTCTGATGAATCCTATTGACTTTGGTACCAATTGATGCTTAGGAAGCTATTGAGCAACAAGCCAACAACGTTACTTTGCTTTGCTCAGCCTCCTAATTTGTCAGGGGATCGACCTCAAATTGCTAGTATACAGAAAGCAATACTCGCTTTACAAAGTAACTTTGATAGGTCACTTCTCAACTCATTTGAACCAAAATTGGTGGGATTCATTAGAGTTGTCTAATGATTGTTGAGTCTTAATTTGGTCCAAAGCCATGGTAACAATCAAAACATTGATTTTGAGCAAAGCAAAGCTGAGCTTAGCAAATGATATTTGGGTTCCTCTCTGCAGCCTGATATTTGCAACAAGTTTATATTTAACAATTATCATGCAACTCTGGTGAATCCTTTTGACTTTGGTACCAATCGATGCTGAGGAAGTAACTGAGCAACATGCCAACAACGTTACTTTGCTTTGCTCAGCCTCCTAATTCACCATGGGATCCACCACAAATTGTTAGCCGATAGAAAGCAATATTTGCTTTACTAAGTAACTTTGATAGCTCACTTCTCAACTAATTGGTATCAAAGTTGGTGGGGCTCATAAGAGTTGTCTAATAATTGTTGAGTCTTAATTTGGTCCAATACCAAGGTAACAATCGAAACATTGATTTTGATCGATGCTGAGGAAGCTACTGAGCAACATGCCAACAACGTTACTTTGCTTTGCTCAGCCACCTAATTCACCATGGGATCCACCACAAATTGCTAGTCTATAGAAAGCAATATTCGCTTTTCTTCTAGGCGGAGTCCGCTATATTGTCCCCTTGATGGCCGCCTCAATGGCCAGCAAATGGGTTGGCGATGCCCTAGGTCGGGCTGGAATTTATGACGCTCATATTGCCCTTAATGGCTACCCATTCCTGGACATCAAGGAGGAGTTTGACCACACCACACTGGCAGCTGACGTGATGCAGCCTCAGAACAATGAGCCTCTGGCTGTGCTCACGCAGGATTCCATGACGCTCGGGCAATTAGAGGAGATCCTTGATCAGACTGATCACAATGGCTTTCCTGTGGTTGTCTCGATGGATTCCCAATACCTCGTGGGCTACATCCTCAGAAGGGATCTTCTGCTCGCCATTTCCAATGCCAAGCAGCGAATTGAAGACGTCAGCCCCAACACTCTGGTTCTGTTCACAAATCACGTGCCACCAGATGCTGGCAGAGGAGAGGGTCTCACCCCTCTCAAGCTGTGGAAGATTCTGGATCTGGCTCCCACCTGCATCACCGATAAAACTCCCATGGAAACAGTGGTGAACATGTTTCGAAAGCTGGGACTCCGGCAAACCTTGGTCACACACAATGGCAGGCTGCTCGGGATCATCACCAAAAAGGATGTCCTCCGCCACATCAAGAGGATGGACAATGAAGACCCCGAGACCATTCTTTTCAATTAGGCCATCAAGGAATCATTTATAGGCTTTTTTCCGTTTTAAACATGATCATGCAATGCTTGTCAGAATGCCAAATTCATGTTGTGTGCTGTCATCGACCAGACACACTTTTCAATGTTATGAATAATACGAGATCAATAATAAGTGTTTTGCATTGGACCCAACCAGAAATTCTGAGCCCTCGAAAATAACCTTGATTGAAACTTGTATGCTTTATCAATGAGGAGTTTATGTCGATAAGTAACTTTAACTGCCTTGACACCTAAGTAAAATGAAACTACCCAATTAGCCGTTTCACCTTTGATTTCTTTTGCATAGGTGGTAAGGCAGTTAACGTTGCAAAACAACAATAACTCAACCTATGTAAAACGAATGAGTTTTAACAAGTAATAATTAGTTCAGAAAAGTTGTGAAAATTCTGATCCCTCATCGAAACTTGAATGCTTTATCAAATTAGAGTTTATGTTGATATGAAACATGAACTGCCTTGATGCCTAAGTAAAATGAAAGAAATCAGTTTGCTGTTTCACTTTTGATTTCTTTTTCATAGGTGGCGCTGCAGTTAATGTTATGTAACGACAAAAACTCAGCATAGGTAGAATGAATGAGCTTTAACATGTTACAATTACATTAAGAAAAGTTGGGAAAATTCTGATCCCTCATCGAAACTTGAATGCTATATCAAATTAGAATTTATGTTGATATGAAACATTAATTACCTTGCCACCAAAGTAAAATTTAAAAAATCAGTTTGCAGTTTCACCCTTGGTTATTTTTTTCAAAAGTGGTAAGGCAGCTAACAAGGCATAGCGACATGAATAAAATAAATGAGTTTTAAAAAGTT
Organism: Paracyclopina nana; assembly: GCA_019096065.1. Lineage (NCBI taxonomy): Eukaryota > Metazoa > Arthropoda > Copepoda > Cyclopoida > Cyclopettidae > Paracyclopina > Paracyclopina nana. Next base: position 17,002,430 of record JAGUCH010000002.1, on the reverse strand, counting down.
GCAATTACCCTCGGAAAAGTTGGGAAAATTTCTGGTTGGGTATTGATCACACGTTGGAAGAAATGGTTTGATCGATATCCTCTATGTATCCTCATTGCGTCAATAGCAAGCCAGCAGACATGTCGTCGTCGAGAAAAAGCGCAGCAGCCGAATCCGCCAGCAAAAGTTTGAGCTCGCAGCCTCTGTCCTCGATAGGGGGAGGCCACGAGGATTTGAGGCTGGCCTGGATGGCTCAATACATTGGCTCGTGTTTCACAGACATCCCTGAAGGTAAAATAGAGCTAATTTAGGGCGATCCCATATTCAAATTTTTAGTCAAGTTACCTTGCTGAAACAGTAACCTTACTCGAGAGGTTAAGTTCAGCTCGTTCGAGCCAAGCTCGGTTGGTTTTAGCTAAGTTAGGCTGGATGCTATGCTGACGCACCAACACATTTGATATCAGCGGCTGATGAGCTAACTTGGCTTTTCTCAATCGAGCAAGCTTCAGTCGCTAATCTGAGAACGCTCATTTTGTAGCTGAGTTTAGTTCGGCAGCCTAACTTAACTGAGAAAGCAAGCAAGCACTACATAAAAATGAGCGATGTTAGGGATCTACTTACATGAATATCCGAGAACGGAACTGAGCAAAGCTCCACTTCTCTCCTAACTTAACTTGACTAACCAGCCAATATGGCGACACCATGGCTGATGAGCTAACTTAGCTTATCTCAAGCAAGCAAGCTTGCGCTGCCTAATCTGCAAACACATTTTTTCAGTTCCGAAACTCAACTTAACGTAGCAAGCATGCTAGTTCTACGCGAAATGAAGCAAAGTTAGGATCTACCGACATGAATATCCGAGAACGGAACTGAGCTAAGCTCAACTTTTCTCCTCACTTAACTTGACTAACCAGTCGACATGTGAACACCCAAATGTCATAATGATTGCTAATTTCTAAACGCAGATGCTCTCCGGTGGTACTTCAGCGAGAACAAGAAGATGTTCAAAGAGCTCCTTGACGAAAAGGTCGTTTTCAAGTCTCTCTTCTTCCAAAACATTTACGACCCCTCCAAGGACGAGCGGAGGCTGAGGAGGATCGAGAGGGAGAACCAGTTAAAGCGGGCAGCTGAAGAGGCCAGAGAAGAGAGGCGGCGGCGGGCTCTTGAGAGGGGTGAGGACGTGAGTGAGGCCGACCTCGAGGCCGAGGACAGCAGCGGCCTCGAGGAGGAAGAGGACGAAATGTACTACGGCCCGCCCCCGATCCCGCTCAAGTTGTTTGTGGACAAGCTCACCGAGTGGTTCCACCCTTTTGACCTATGCTTCGTCTACTTCACTAGACTCGACAGAGGGCCGATTGCAGAGCCATCTCCGGACAATGTCGAAGCTAAAATGTCCTCGGTAATTCATTCTTTTCCCAGTTTCATTTGAAAGTTGCAATTCAGCGAAAGTAAGGCCCCAAGAAAAATCCCTGGGAGGTATGGTGGGGGAAATTTTGGGAAGCTAGCTTCTTTTTTTTCAGCCGAGCATAGCGAGGTTATGAAAAATGTGCGGAGGATAGCAGGCAACATAGACTAGCAAAAATAGTCGATTGTTTGGCTTTGGGAGCACTTGTGCCGAAAACTTCATTGATATGACCTAATCTACGGGCAAAAAGGCGCCCTTGCCAAGTCATAAATTCAATGTTCAACTTACGCTTATTTACAAGCTTATCATGGTTGAAACCAAACTTTTCGAGCCTGGCTCCGCTGATCAGCCAATCAAATTGCTGGGCGTAATCAGGTGACAAGTTCAGCGTGCAACAGTTTTTCCAAAAATACTTGCTTATAAAACGCCATCTAGCGAAAAAGTGTGTCCCTCCATTGGCTTATTGTGGAGGAGTTCAAAATCAAGTTTGCCTAAAATATTCAGGCTTAAGGCTTAGTTACTTTTGCTCCAAACATTGCGTCAATTAAAAGTGCTGCCAAAATAGCTTTAGTTTCAAAAGTTATTTGAATTCTGATTCCATAGAATTGCACTGATGTACTATTTTAAATAGGTGTGAAATTTGTCCAAAACATTTCAACTGTCCGTATTTTTTGGGTTTTTTTTTTCTTTCTTTGCCGCTATTTAAATTAAAAATCTTGTTGAATTTTTTTATTGATGTTTAGGATAAAATTCTATGAAGGCAATTTTTACCGAAAATGGAAATCAAATTACTTTTCACATGGAAGTGACTTTTTAAATCTGAAAACCAAAAAAGAAAGGTCATTGTATTTTATTACTATGTCATTGTCAAGTGTTTTCGCCATCCACCTGCGAAAAAAGCCAAAAAGCCACTTCTGGTAATTTTTACCTTCTCAACGGTGGCGCGATCTATTTTTAAAGTGGCATTGAAAAAACATGGACTGAAAAAGATCTATAGGTACCAGAACTTTCTGATTGCCTTTAATAATGATGAATTTCTGGCATCAAAATATAGGTGTAAAGAGGAGACGCTTTTTGAGCATTGCAAATCTTTATGTACATCTTCTCAAAGTAAGTAAGAAATTGGTACTCTTGGTTGTTGGAGAGTGGAAGGCTTTTAAGAAAAAGAAGCACATCAAAAAAGGGGGCTGAACTCAAAGGGAAATTGAAAAAAGGAGGGATTGCGATTGTGGGCTTTCTTCCGAATTTCGAATAAGACAGTGCAGTGGAGGGACAAACTTTTTCGCTAGATGGCGCTTTTCGAGCAAGTATTTTTGGAAAAACTGATGCTCGCTAAACTTGCCACCTGATTACGCCCAGCAATTTGATTGGCTGATCAGCGGAGCCAGGCTCGAAAAATTTGGTTTCAACAATGAAAAGCTTGAAAATAAGCGTAAGTTGAACATCCAATTTATGGCTTGCAAAGGCGCCTTTTTGCCCGTAGATTAGGTCATATCAATGAAGTTTTCGGCACAAGTGCTCCCAAAGCCAAACAATTGCCGATTTTTGATCATCGATGTTGCTTACTATCCTCCGCACATTTTTCATATCCTCGCTACGCTCGGCTGAGAAAAAGTAGGCCTTTGCCTTACAGGTTCTTCTACGCGGCTGCGTCGACCGAGACCCAATGCAAATGCTGTACGAGCTGCTGGACTCTCATCCAGTGGTGAAGAATGCCGACCCATCAGTGAACTTTGAGGACAAGTACATCCTGCGATTTTACAAGCGGATAAAGAGCTACGCCGGAAGGGTGGAGGGTGAGCTCACTTTGAACATCCCAAGGGACTTGCGTTGCCTCTACGCGGCCCCATTTTCGGCGGAGGAAGCCTCCAAGGATTTCGAGGCTGTCAAGATCCTCAATGACTGCTGCTACGAGTGGATCCAGTCCGTGGAGCAAGTCCTCAACGACATCACCAAGGCACCAGATCACAAAGGTCTGTATAAAGATAGATTTTTGGTCCAAATTGTTATTGTGCTAAATATTTTTCTTAAGTACACATTCTAAAAAAATATTGGCTTAAATTGGCAATTTGATAAATGGCACTATTACAAATTGGCACTGCTGTAAAAAGGCACTTTTCAATAAAGGCGCAAATACATTTTTAACAAAAATAAAGATTCATTTTGAAAGTTATTTTCATTAGATGTTTGTGTGAATTTCTTCTTTATTCAGGACATTTTCAATAAGTGTCAATTAAGGATTCAAAGCCAATAATAGTAAACACACTCAAAATGAGCGCTTTGCCATGGTTTTCACGGGTGAACCGTCATTGTATTGAAATTTTTCAACGATTACTAAAAATTTCACTAAATTGCTCTTTTTTAAAAATATAGCAAAATGTTTTTTCATCATTAATTAAATCTTGCCTTTGTCTATGAATGCCTTCGGTTGTTGTGCCTTTTCCAAAGAGGGCCTCTTCCAAAAGTAAGTTTTCGGAAAAAGTGCCTTTTAGGAAAAAGTGCCTTTTCGGAAAAAGTGCCTTTTCGGAAAAAGTGCCTTTTCGGGAAAAGTGCATTTTCGGTAAAAGTACCTTTACGGAAAAAATGCCTTTTCGGTAAAAGTACCTTTACGGAAAAAATGCCTTTTCGGTAAAAGTGCCTTTACGGAAAAAATGCCGTTTCGGAAAAAAGCGGAAAATTGTCTTTTCGGAAGAAAAGTGGAAAAAGTGCCTTTTTGGAAAAAGTGCCATTTCGGTAAAAGTGCCATTTCAAAAAGGTGCCTTTTCGGAAAAAGTGTCCTTTCAAAAAGGTGTCTTTTCGAAAAAAAGTGCCTTTTCGGAAAAAGTACCTTTACGGAAAAATTGCCTTTTCGGAAAAAAGCGGACAAATTGCCTTTTTGGAAAAAGTGCCCTTTCAAAAAGGTGCCTTTTCGGAAAAAGTGTCCTTTCAAAAAGGTGTATTTTCGGAAAAAATTGCCTTTTCGGAAAAAGTACCTTTACGGAAAAATTGCCTTTTCGGAAAAAAGCGGAAAAATTGCCTTTTTGGAAAAAGTGCCTTTTTGGAAAAAGTGCCATTTCGGTAAAAGTGCCATTTCAAAAAGGTGCCTTTTCGGAAAAAGTGTCCTTTCAAAAAGGTGTCTTTTTGAAAAAAAAGTGCCTTTTCGGAAAAAGTACCTTTACGGAAAAATTGCCTTTTCGGAAAAAAGCGGAAAAATTGCCTTTTTGGAAAAAGTGCCCTTTCAAAAAGGTGCCTTTTCGGAAAAAGTGTCCTTTCAAAAAGGTGTCTTTTCGGAAAAAATGCCTTTCCTCGAAAAGGTGCCTTTTCGGTATAAAGCGGATAAAATGCTTTTTCGGGAAAAAGTTCCTTTTGCCACACATAAAGCAGAGTGGTAGCCTAGCCCAAACAAAATTCCCCATCAAAAATATGCATATTTTCTGAAGGCTCATGTCCCAAGTGTACATTCGGAAGTAATTTGAAATCCTGGCCTAGAGCCTGTTACTTTCATTTTTCTTAGATTGTTTGTAGGAATGACCACATACAAAAATTCCGTACCTCCCTTTCGTTACTTGATAAGCAAGTCTTTAAAGTACTCAGGAAGGGAGATATGAGAGCTCATGCTTATAATCACAGTACGATAGCCTTGGCTGTATCTCCTTTCCTGTTAATTCTAGCGATTTTCTTATAAAGCAACAAAAGCTAGATCTATAGATTTTGGAATGGGTCAATTTTATGCACAATGACGGAAAAACGAACGATATCTGAGCTACACGCTTTTTTATGTCAAGCTGTGGGAAGTTAAAGTGAATGTACATAAGCCACCAGATAACATCCATATTTCTGGTGGGAAATTGTGCCTGGGTAAGGCTACTCTCCAGGTTAATGCAGAGACTTATATAACAAGAGAAGTGCTACTGGGCGAGGCTTAAGGAGGTGCGTTTGCAGATCTGCTGCACGCCCCAAAAGAGACTACAATGGAATTTTGGTCGCGGCTGGCTGAATTTGGGCCAGGGCAGACTTTTGGTAGCTAATAACTCCTAAATGAGTCAACGTGCCCAAAATAATCCTATTTTACAAGCTACTCAAATTTGCTAGTGCTATCTCTCGTCTTTGATAAATATTTCCCCAAGTATTACGAATTAAAAGTTGTAAAACGGAGGTGTGGGTTGGCGTTTTCCGTTCTGGATCAATACAGCCCGCTGACTATTTCATTAGAACAGCCGACCCAAACGTTTTCAAAATCACTTGTAGCACTTGGTGCGCGCGCGCGTGCAGTGAGAATGCAAGAAGTAGCACTTCTCTTTCTACATAAGTCTCTGAGTTAGATGATCATCGATGTTTCCTCAGAGCCTGGCAAAGCGAAGGAGGACCCGAAGAAAGTGAAAGCCGCAGAAGAGGAGGTACCTAAAGCCGTGGACAATGACGTCTTGAACGAGATCAAGATGTGGGAGGATCGGCTGCGCCGGTTTGAAGGTCTGGAGGAGCAGCTCAAGATGGTGGCCATTGAGAGGTCGTTGCAGATTTTGGAGGCTGCGGGCAACATCCACGCGAAAACGCTGACGGACCACATCAACCAGATCCGGGGTCTGCTGGAGGAGGCCCAAGACAATGTCAAGTTCTTGAGCACGATCCGGAAGCCCACCCACGTGCTTGTCACCTCGATGGACTTCAAGGAGATGCGGACCACGCTGCCCAACCTGATGAACTCCCTGCGCAACATCTGGATGCTGTCCAAGCACTTCAACACGGACGAGCAGATTTGCAGCCTCCTCGACAAGATCACCAACATCATCCTGGCGCGGATCCGAGGCTTCGTCGACTTCAAGCTCCTGCACACTCCGGAGGCTGCGGAGCGGATCGCCAAGGAGTCCCAGAGTCTGCTCACGGGTTGGGACGAGAGCTTCCAGAGGACCAGGCGAGCCATCGAGGAATCCGGACGCGAGGCCAGATGGGAGTTTTCGGTGCAGAGGCAGTTTTCGCAGGTCCACCACGCGAGCAAGGTGTGCAGCGACATCGCCGAGGTCGCCAACATCCTCTCCCAGCTCCAATGCTGCTTCACCGAACACCTCATTGGCTGCACGCGCAAGCCCGATCTCATCATGAAGGCCAAGCAGCGCACGACCGAGATGACGGAGAGCTTCCACCTCCTCACCTACGACGCCTTCGATCCGGCCAACTCGCACCACTGGAAGAACCACATCGAGTGGTTCCACCGAGAGGTCCGCTTCGTCGACGCCGAGTCCGCCTCCATCGCCGAGGAGGTCTTTGACCACTTGCTCCTCTCCAAGCTCGCCATCGATGCCTTGGCTGGCATGATCAAGACCAACTACAGGTACATGTCGAAACGCGAATCCGCCCAAACGCAGACCACCTAAAACTACTCAAAGTCCAGAAATGTTCCCAAGTTTTCTGAAAGTAGTTGTAACGGGTTAGCACTCCTTCGTTTTACCCAGGTTGAGTTTATGTTGGGATGTAACATCAACTGCCTTGCCACCTATGTACGAAGAATCAAAGGCGAAACTGCTAGTTGGTGATTTCAATTTTACTTAGGTGTCAAGGCGGTTAATGTTACATAATGACAAAAACTCTATGTTGATAAAACGTAATTTTTTTTCTGAGGGTTATTGACGGCTCAGAATTTCTGGTTTTGGGGGTGGTTGTACTTGGATCGACTAGAACATACTCTCTGGAAAGACTGCAACAAATAGTCCCTGGATCGACCATGAAATAGCACTATCATTGGATCGACATGACGGGACTGTACTTGGATCGACAGTTGTGACAGATGTACCTGGGTCGACTAGAACGAACTTTATTTGGATAGACTGTCAGAACAGTGTGTACCTGCATCGAAAAACGGATCATCCTTGGATCGACTGTCAAAACAAACAGTCACTGAATAAACTAGAACTAAATTGCAAGACTTGCTAGGTTTACAAAGGTTTATAAAACTTCCCAAGCAAAAATTACTACATAAGAATTGCAAAGTAAAAATTGCTAAGCAAAAATTAAGGCTCAGCTGACAAGCAAGGCTTTCTATGTTGGACTTGGGTGACAGGAGTTCACTAGTCAATCAAAGGACGATCCGTTGTCGATCCAAGGACTGTTCATTCTCAATGTCGGTTCAAGGCCAGTTCGTCTTGTCTATCCAGGCTATGTTATTTTTCTTCTGGTCTACCTAGGGACTGAGTGTTCTCTAAATCGATCCAAGGCCGATTCGTTTTGTCGATCCAAAGGATGGAGTCCTTTTTGGGACAGTTCTCTTGAGCGCAGTCCACCCAAAGGATAAACCGTACCCACTCAAATAGGAAAATTTCCAAAGTTTAGTAAAAGTTTTGGTAACATGTTTGTTATACTCAGGTTGAGTAACCGTCCCTCCTGATCCTACTGTGAGTCTGTGACACAAGTAGTTGGTCCTACAAGAAAGATTGAACTTGGTACTGCTACCATGACAGACCGTACTGGTCCTACTGTTACACATCCTATCTTGTCTAACCTCCATGACAAACCGTATACCTGGTCCTACAAGTCAGATTGTACTTGGTACTACCACCAATACAGACCTTACCTGGTGACACTGTACCTAGTCTGACGACTATGATGACACACAAAGACTAGGACAGTCATCAGAAAAAAGAAAAATCACTATGTGTCTACAAATGGAGCTCCTAGAGCAACTCCAAAATACATCCTTTTTTAAAATGCTCTAATAGAAACACACATGAAACGGACAAGCAGAAGTGAAGTCATGGGCCAACTTTTATATCATCTTAAAAATGTCAGTACACTCGCCAGGTCGATCCCAGTAATGCTCCACTGTAGTAGCTAACTATGGCAACAGGGAGCTCCTGGCTAGGGGTAGGGCCAATGTACCCTAAATTTTCTAGCTTGTTACAAGCCTCCTGGTCAGCAAAGACCTCAAGAGGCTGAAAAAAGACACTTTCATCCACTGGCATGGGAACTACTGAGCCCTCATACGCCAAATATAACTCTCAGTGAAACTTGTACTTTTTTGCAATATAGAGTTTATGTCATTATGAAACATTAACTGCATTGCCACCTAAGTAAAATTGAAAACACCATTTTGCCATGCCGCCTTTGATTTTTGTGCATAGGTGGTGAGGCAATTAATGTTTAATTGACGACATAAACTCAACCTGGGTAAAACGAAGGAGCGCAAACATATTACAATAACTTTCAGTAAACTTGGGAACATTTCTTGTTGGGGTGCGTTAAAGCAGATTTGCGTTTGAGTGGACTGCGTTTAGGTGGATTCGCAGTTAAGCAGTACAATTATAGGCGTGACATTGGGCGTCGGCTGCTTGCCAAGGTGGGCTTGATCATCCGGAAGTTTACCCTGGAGATCCAGGAGGACGAGGCCATGTTTCGGTCGAGGCTCCAGAATCCGCCCATCGCGGAGAACCTTCCGCCCATTTCGGGTGCCATCTACTGGTCCAACGACATTGGGAGCAACCTGGCCCAAACGCTCCACAGCTTGTCCGCAGTTCCCCACGTGACTGAGCACAAGTCCTGGCCTTCGGCCTTGGAGAAGTACGAGGCCTTCTTGAACGAGCTGCACAAGTACAAAATGCATAGGTATGACGAGTGGCGATACCGAGTGAGTGACATCTTGGACGCCAACCTCACGAGGACTCTGCTGCTGACATTGCCTCCAAAGCCTCCGGCCCAAGCCAAGAGGTATTTGGTGAACTTCACCACGGATCTCTCGGACACGTTGGCTGAAGTGAAGCATTTGGAGCACCTCGGATTCACCGTTCCGGAGGTGGCACGCAACATGTCCCTGCAGGAGGGAAAGCTCACGGGGATCGCCACAGACCTGAGGAAGTTGGTGGACAAGTACCACGGAGCCATAGACAGTTTGCAGCCAGCTGAAGAAATCCTCATGCTGCCAGAGCTGAGCGTGACGCAAACCAGCCTCAATCCAGGTTGGTTGCAAGCATGCAGAAATTTTACCAAGTTTTCTGAATGTAGTTGTAATGGATTAGAGCTCTTTTGTTTCACCCATGTTGAGTTTATGTTGTAATGTTATGCTAACTGACATGCCATCAATGTTAAAGAAATGGAAGGTGAAGTGGCAAGGCAGTTAAATGTAATGTATCGACATAAACTCTTTGTGGATAAAGCGTACAAGTTTCAATGAGCGTACTTGTAAAATGTCAAAACATGTTAGCCCTACCCACATTGAGTTTATGTTGAAATGTGACATTAACTGGCTTGCCACCAATGTAAAAGAAATGGAAGGTGAAGTGTCAAACTAACATTTTAGTTTTTACTTAGGACTTAGGCACTAAAGCAGTATGATGTTATGTATCGACATAAACTCTTTGTGGATAAAGCATACAAGTTTCAATGAGGGCTCAGAATTTTCATAAGTTCTCTGAGCGTACTTGTAAAATGTCAAAACTTGTTTGCTCTACCTACATTGAGTTTATGTTGTAATGTGACATTAACTGACTTGCCACCGATGTAAAAGAAATGGAAGGTGAAGTGGCAAACTTGCATTTTAGATTTTACTTGGGCCCCAATGCATTCATGCTCTTTAGCCTCGAGATTATATTAAAAAGATGAAAAGGGCTTTCCCATTTAGTAAGGAAAAAAAGTGATGCTTAGCTCAGTTGCAGTCTCAGACATTCAATCCTCGCTTGCTTGCTAAGTTAAGTTGCCGAACTGAACTTGGCTACAAAAAGTGTTCACAGATTTGCAACGGAAGCTTGCTCGATTGAGAAAAGCTAAGTTAGCTCATCAACTACTGATATCAAATATGTTGGCACATCAACATAACAGCTAGCTTAACTTGACTAAAACCAACTGAGCTTGGCTCGGACAAGCTGAGCTTAACTAATCAAGCGAGGCTACTTTTTCAGCAAGGCAACTTGACTAAAAATTCAATTATGGGATATCCCTATTCTCACCATCAAGAATAGGGCAACTTAGGGCAACGGAAACTTGCTCTATTGAGAAAAGCTAAGTTAGCTCATCAACTGCTGATACCAAATGTATTGGCACGCCAGCATAACAGCTAGCTTAACTTGACTAAAATGAACAAAACTTGGCTCAAACAAGCTGAACTTAACTTACCAAGGTTACTTGACTAAAATTCGAATATGGGATTGCCCTCAATTTACCATATGTCAGGTTTCTTGTATTGCAATAAAGAAAGGCTTTCTAAAATTGCCCTTTTCAGGACACTCACGACTCACGTGGAATTCAATGGGTATCAAGGAATTTATCACTGCGGCAAATCAACAAATATCCTCCCTTATATCGAAGATCAGGCAAGTTGAGATCCTACGCATCCAACTGCAAGAAATTGTCGACTACGTTGCCAACAAAAAACTTTTAGAGTAAGCATTTCTTCATTATTATTTTCCAAGACCAAAATCAGCCCTTTTTCTTGCAGGCTGTCTCAATTAAAGGAGAAAAACGATGGTAAAAGTGAGATGCCGGCGTTTGAAGCGTTTTTCCAGTCCATGTACGATTTCTTGGAGAAAATGTACAAAGAGCTGCTCACCAAAGTCTCCCTGATGGCGCCTCTTCTTATCAAGGTGGAGGAAATTCTTGTCGCAACGAGAACGCAAAAAGCTCCAAGATTGGCTTCCTACTACCATCATTGGGAGAAGAAACTGTTTGAAGCCATCGGCAAGTATAATAAGCCAGAGGAGTGGCAAACTTTTTCGATAGGTGGCGCTTTTCGAGCAAGTATTTTTGGACGAACTGTCGCGCGCGCAACTTGTCACGTGATTACGATATGAAATTTGATTGGCTGATATACAAAGCTAGGTTAGATAAATTCGGTTTCAACAATGAAAAGCTTGAATATTTGCGTTTTATGGCATGAAAGCGTCCCATTATGTCTGAAGATTATGTCAAAATCAAGTTTTTGGCAGAAGCGCTCCAAAATTGCCCATTTTTGATCATTTATGTAGCGCAGCCATGTCAAATGTACTTGCCCAAATGGGAAGCCGGAATAGGATCTACCAGGACATACTGTACTAGAAACTACTGTGACGGCACCGGAATAGAATCTACTTCATGACAGAGCCGGAATAGGAACTACTGTGACAGTACCGGAATATAATCAACTCCATGACGGAGCCGGAATAGAATCTACAGTGACAGTACAGGCATTGAAACTACTGTGACGTACTAAGAACATAATCTACACCAGACCAGGAATAGAATCTATTGTTAATACACACCAGAATACAAAGTAGGCTGACCTACTTGAATTAGTTAAGACTGATAAAGCTAAGATGGATATACTTCAGGACCTAGCTATACTTCAGGATTTGACCGATTCTTAAGGACTTGGCTAATACTTGACATGGCTGAAACTTCAAGACTTGCTTTAAACTTCAAGACTTGCTCCTAACTTCAGGACTTGCTTCTAACTTCAGGACTTGTTTAAACTTCAGAACTTGGCCAATGCTTCAGGACTTGCCTCTAACTTGTTAGACTATGACTTTTTTATGCCTGTGTACTTGACAGACTCAAAAACATGTCCAAGACATACAGAGTTGTTGCATACATAAGGACTTCTAGATATCCTATTTGACTAAGTTGAAGTATACACTTACTTTGCTGGGCTAGTTTCTGTCTAGTAGATTATATTCCTGTTCTATCTTTGTAGTAGATGTTAGCAATGGTCTGTTGTAGATGCTATTCCTGTTCTGTTACCCAATAGATCATATTCCGGTTCTGTCATAGTAGTTCCTATTCCTTGTATGTCATGGCAGTAGATTCTATTCCGGGTCCGGCGTAGATGCTAGTCCGGGTCCGTCATAGTAGTTTCTATTCCGGGTCCGTAGTAGATCCTAAGGTAGGAGCCCAAACTGGTATAGATGGCGCGGTGAATCTTGTGATTTAACGCCTCTGACTTATCTTATAATGTGGTGTTCATCTATTAAGGAAAGTACAAACCTTATTTTCAACGTCTTTTTCCTTTGGCAAATCACTTCAGTACTAAGGGCTTTAGCTAAAAAACTGAGAGTTGGTGATGATCCTTTAAAGTTGCTTTTTTAGCTGTTGCAAGTCTAAAGGAGAAATATTATGATAAGGAAGGATGACGTAGATGAACACCACATTAAAGCGCCTTCTCAAATGTATGTGATGAAAAAAAATTGTCTAATGACAATCGGAAAAGTAAACGTCAGCTGATGCTAAATATTTGCAGAAAAAATGGGTCATTTTTGAGACTGCGTTTAACGTAAGCACTCCAATTTTCCTTCAATCTTAGTTCTAAAATGGCTATGAATTGACTCAACAATCAGCAAATTAACATGAACCAACAATTAGCAATTGCAGCATTATTGCAGCAAAGATACGGCTTAAAAGTTGAAAGTTTTTCGGAATTTTGCCTTAGCTTTGTCTACTCGCTTCTTGGTTCAACTAGTTGCCTTTTGACAATTTTTTCCTTTTCGAAAAGCAACACTATTTTTTTTTTTTATATTTCAGCTGTTGTAGCTTACATCGGCAAATGAATTATGGTCAGCTCAAATAATCCAAGGCGCTAAAGTTTTGGACACCTAACTAGAAAATCGCAGTCATATTGTCAAAAGCAGAGCATAAGACCACAAAATTATATAAGAATTAGGTGTCATTATTGGCATTATTATCCATTCACCCCAAAATAACGATCGGCTGAAAGATGAGCCAGCCAGCTCGTTATAACGATATTTGTATTGAATAGGGGAAGAAGTAGCTCAATTAGTTGCAGCCAAATCATCACAAAAACGAGAAATGCCCATTTGTGTTTTCTTGGTCTACAGCTCCGATTTTAGACTTTGCCCATATTTCAAAAGGGATTTGTGCCCTGTTCATCTACGAAGACAATTTCTGTCGTAACTTCAGGAGTCTTACAAAAATTTGTCGTTATTCTATAACGACAAAAACTGTCTTAAGTCAGCGTAAGACCAGTCGTTAGCGTACGAATTGGGTAAGCGCGTTGACCAAGTTTAGTTAAGCGCATGCTAGCTAGGGCTGACTTATTTGCCTTTGTTCAGGGGCTTACTTCAAACCTTCCTTTGGTTTAGTGTGTCCTAACGTAAGAATGAGTCTTACAGCAAGTAAAGCCGGCCTGCTAGGGCCGACTAAAACATTCTTCTAGGTCTGTCACAAGAGGGGATTGTTTCCAAAGTTACAATAGTTTAGTCAATCCTTGAGGGATCGCTAAAATAACGCTAGTTCTTATAAGCTACGACAGCTAATAGAAATTCGTGGAGTTACGACAACTTTTTCCGTAAGGTAGGACAAGAAAGTTACGAAAAAATAGAGTAGATGAACAGGGCATTGATGCGGATTACCGCGGTCAGAAAGCACTTTGACCTTAGGAAAGCAACTTGTGCAAAAACAGCCATTACCTTAATTTAGGCACTCTCACACCTTCTGCCCAACCAGAAATGTTCCCAAGTTTTCTGAAAGTTATTGTAACGCATGTAATTGTACTGCTTAACTGCGAATCCACCTAAACGCTGTCCACTCGAACGCAAATCTGCTTTAACGCACCCCAACTAGAAATGTTCCCAAGTTTTCTGAAAGTTATTGTAACGCATTAGCACTCCTTCGTTTTACCCATGTTGAGCTAATGTCGTTTTGTAACATCAACTGACTTACTACCTCCATAAAACAAAATCAAAGGTGACGCTGAGTTTAGGTGTTTTTGATTTTACTCAAGTGGCAAGGCAGTAAATGTAACATAACGACATACACTCAATGTCGATAAAACATACAAGTTTCACAACCGGTTAAATCAGGCCATGAGGGCTCAGAATTTTCCCAAGTTTTTTCAGCAAAATTGTAATGTATTAGCACTCCTTTGTTTTACCCATGTTGGGTAAATGTCATTTAGTAACATCAACTGACTTACTACCTCCATAAAACAAAATCAAAGGTGACACTGTGCTTAGGTATTTTTGATTTTACTCAAGTGGCAAGGCAGTAAATGTAACATAACGACATACACTCTATGTCGATAAAACATGCAAGTTTCACTACGGGTTAAGTCAGGTCATGAGGGCTCAGAATTTTTCAACCGTACAGATTATTCAATAAAAAACCCAACTTTTCAGCGGATATGACAAGCAAAAACCTGGAGGAGTACAGCGAGTATTTGCGCCAGAAATGCCCGCAGTTCACGATTCGTTCGCTTCTGCAGCAGAACGATGTCATTTTGGAGCCAGATGCCTCGTTCGTTCTCGACGGGGCCATCAACGTGGTGAAGAAGATGATTGATGGCACCAAGCGGTTCGTGCGATTCTACAAGGGCTCGTGTATCCCCGTGCGGCCCGTATACATTACAGGCTATTTGGATCGTGTCCTCCCAACGTTTTACGACGAGATCTCGTGTCTGCCACATATCGTCAAGAAAGTGGAATCGATCCAGGGTACGCTCATCAACATCCTCAAGATGATGTTCAACTACCTCAACGAGTGGAAGGGATACCGGAGCGTGTGGAAGTTCAACAAGGACATGACATGCTCCATCTTCCTCCGGACTTCGCCCACGTGCGTGGACTTTGACGAGAAGCTCTTGTACTACTACAACTTGAGGCGGACCATCGAGTCCGCCGTGGACGTGAAGGACTTTCGATGCATCCGGATGCAACTGCGACCCCTCAAGGATGGCATCCTTGAGCACATCGATGAGTGGATCAGTACTCTGGGCAAGCTGCTCGAGCAGACCGCCTGGGAGAGGCTGGAGAAGATCACCAACAAAATCGAGGACTACAGCTCGCGCCTCAAGGAGCTGCGCCACTCCAATGAGCTCGAGCGGACACTTGTCCTCGTCTCCGACATTTGGGACATGTCGCTCGAGTTCGAAATCGACTACATGGACATCCAGGAGCGGTGCCGGACCCTCGACATGTATGGCATCAAGTCGGAGAAGAACATTGTCTCGCTCTCCGCGGACTTGCCCAACACGTGGAACCAGCTCTACGTCAAGTCCAAAGAGATCTACTTCCGGATCTTCGGGCTCAAGGAGAAGAACTGCAGGATTGTCATGAAGAAGGTGGAGAGGCTGGCCAAGCGGTTGGCAGAGCTGTGGGACAGGTTTCGCACCGAGGGGCCCTCGTCCGAGGCCAAGTCGCTGGAGGAAGGATCCGCATCCTTGGACACCTTTCGCTCGCAGCTCGACACCATCGACAAGGTGATTGTGGAGATCAATGAGTACCAGCGCGTGCTCAAGCGCCCACTAACGCATTTCGAGGTGTTCACCATACTGAAGACCGAGTTCGCAAACCTCGAGGAGATCTACGCAGTCTTCCAGGAGATGCAGGACACGACGAACCGGATCGAGGACCTGACCTGCGATGTCTACTTTGCGGCTCCGGCCAAGTTCAGCCTGGACAACATCGCGGCGCAGATCAACAGCCTGAAGAGCAGGTTCGGGGACCACATCGTTCTGCTCAAGCTGGAGGCTCGGATGAGAGCTTTCGCCAACTACCAGAGGATCATCTACCTGCTCAACAATGACAAGTTGAGGCCGAGGCATTGGGTGATTTTGCAGGAGAAGACGGGCGTGTTCACCGACGAGGAGTACCAGAGCTTTCGCATGAACCTCTTCTTCAGCCTTGACCAATCGTTCCTTGAGGGCGCCATCACGGAGTGCATCGACATCGCCCAGGAGGAGGCGAGAATCGAGGACGAGCTCACGGTCATTCGCCTGCGGTGGGACGAGCGGAAGTTCATCCTCACGAGGGAGCCCATCAGCCTCGCGAAAAACGCCACCTCCCACAAGCTCACGGTCATCAACCAAATCAACAGCCTCAATGAGGAGGTGGAGCAGGACGATGCGGTCATCGAGACAATGATCCATTCCACCAAGTCTGCCCACTTTCGCCCCGACCTCGAGAAAATGAAGGCCATCCTGGCGGAGATCACGGCCATCCTCAAGACATGGATCGCCACTCAGGAGGACTGTCTGGTTCTTGCGCGAGTCCTGCTCACCTATGTGAGCGCAGACTTTCGCGAAATCGACGACATTCGCACCAGCTTCGAGGAGGACTTTAAGATCTACAACAAGCTGATGGAGGAGGTGGCGAAAAAGCCCATTGTGGCCAAATGCTGCTTGCTGCCCGAGCGCCGGAACATGCTCAAGGACTACAAGTCCAAGTTTCTGTCCCACAAGAAAGCCTGCCAAAAGCTCATTGAGCTCAAGCAGAAGTCGCTGACTCGTTTGAGCTTTCTGTCCGACCAAGAGTCACTGATCTTGCTAGGCGGCTTGACTGGTGATGGGGACACGTTCCAGAAGGTCATCCGCAAGATCCTTGGTCAGGGCTTCAAAAGCATCGTTTTCGAGACTGCCAAGCTGGAGAGGGATGACAGCCAGGAGAGTAGCATGGTTGTGGGCCACATCGAAAGCACCAATGGGGAGGTGCTGCAAATCTACAGACATGTGGACTGTCGACTGCCCACCGATGTTTGGCTTGGCCAGCTCATTGAGGAGATGCGCAAAAGCATCAAGAACAGCATGCGCAGGGCCCTCAAGGACCAACTCGAGTTGGCCAACTACACCTTTGAAGTGTACAGCGAGACGATAGAGTTGATTTCTGTGGCCCGATTCAACGTGTTGTGGACATCCACAGTGGAGCGGATTTTCGCCTCGGACCATCCAATGGATGAGATTAAGAATGTGTACCAGGGCTTAACCAACAAGGTGGCCTCTCTGTGCAAGGAGGTCATTCACACGTCCGCAAAGGATCACGTGGTGCAGGTCAAGTCGAAGAACTTGCTCAACATTTTGCTGTCGAAGCGCAACCAGTTGTACATGTTTCTGCAGAAGAACATCACCTCGAGCGGGGATTTCGCCTGGAAGTCCTCGTTTCGGCTCATTTGGCGCAAGGACCATGACGACATCGAGGCAAGACAGGGGTGCTCGTTGCAGAAATATGGCTATGAATATCAGGCATCGCAGACCATTCCCATTGAAACGGAGAGCACTCTCAAGGCTCAATTTGCAATATTTTCCAGCCTCCACGAGTACAAGCCGGTCTACTTGAAGGGTCCAATTTATGGAGGGAAGACCTCTTGTGTGACAGAGCTTTCGTTCCGGCTTGCCCGCTACCTCGTCTTCCTCAACTTGAACACAGAATTCACGCCCGAGGACATGGTCGAGTCACTGCAAGGCCTCTGCAGGGCCAACTGTTGGGCCCACTATGATGGAGTGGACTTGCTCCACTTTGAAACGCTCTCCATCTTGACGACCCAATTGCAGCAAATCAACCTGGCGCAAAGCATGAACCTCAAGGAGTTCCACCTCTCCGGCAAGAAAACCCAGCTGGGATTGCAAACCGGATTCTTCTTCCTGAGTAGGAACGACCAGACCATGCATAGCGATGGAGAGGCGCGGTCCATGGTGAACTTGCCGCCCATATCCCTCTCTTCGCAATTTCGCCAGGTGTTCATCCAGGTGCCTGACATAGGGCCCATCATCCAGGCAGAGCTGCTTGCCAAAGGCTTTGGCAGCCCAAAGTCCCTGACCAACTCCATCATTGCCATTCTGGAGACGTACTACAAAATCACCAGCCCAGGCTTCCGACATGTCCCAAAGCTGACTTTGGTGCGAGAAATTTTCTCCAGGCTGGCTGGCGATGAGGCCAAGATCGAATCATCGCAAATTGCCACCGCCATCATGACTACCATGAAGTCGACCCTGCCGAGCGGTGATATGGACATCATAGGCCATTTCATCAAGGAGCACTTCCCGGAGGTACTCAACGACCCTGTGCCTTCGCAGAGCATGGAGTCCTCCAATAATGCCTTTGAAAAGGACGAGCCACTGAGCACGTTTGAAAATGAGCTGAGGAACATGATCGAACAGAGGAAGTGGCCAGTTGTCATTGGGCCTCGTTGCTCCGGCAAAACTACGGCCATCACATCGGCCGTGAAAGCACTCGCCCCGTATGGCGGTGCCAAAGGGAAAGGAGCCGCTGTGGTCTCCTCCTCCTACTCCATTTTCGAAGTCAACTTGGCCAGACACTCCGTGCAGGAGCTCTTCGGCCACGAGGATGACAATGGCAAGTGGAACTTTGGCATCATCTCCCGGTTCTTGGCGCCCAACTCGAAGCCTCACGTCATAATCCTGGTCACTCCCATCTCAACGATGATGGCACACAACTTTGCGAGCATGTTTGACCGTGGCTACTTCCAGACAGACAGTAACCACTCGTTCGATATCCCCCCTCAAATCCGATTCGTGTTTGAGACCACAGACATTGCGCAAGTGTCTCCGCTTCTATTGGCGAGATGTAGCCTCATGTACCTACCTTCCCTTGGGACTTTTATTCAATTAAGCGCCTCAATTCGCAGCAACTCATTGCTGGACACTGCGATCAAAGCGCTGATCCACGGAGTCTCCGCTTTCCCCACAAGGGATGACGTGAAAACGATGACTGGGAAGCTCAGCCAGCTTGATACCATCTACAACATCCTACATCATGCTACTCAGCAGGAGGGAGAAGAGCAAGACGAAGTGACCATGCTGTCCAACTTTATCTACACCTTCTGTTGGTCTTTTGGCAGCACTCTTCAGTGCGAAGAGGATGTCGTCAAGTTCGATGCTGCAGTGCGGAAAACACTCAAGGAAGTGGACATTTTCCAGAAGATAGTCCTCCTCGAAAAGTGCAACATTTTCCAGCAGAAATACGACCCCCAGCTCAAAATGTGGCTCGACTTGGAATCCTCATTCACAGCCATCTTAGAAATCGTCGAGCTACTGCTGTCACACGACAAGCCGGTCGTTATTTTAGGCGAGCTCGAGACCAGATTGATTTTGAGGGCGCTCGAGGCCAGAAGGGAAAATCAGCTGGAGTGCATTGTGGTCAAAATGTCTCTTGGGAGTAATGTGAGCAAAAAAGACTGCCTCGATCTGATCCTCGGCCACTTGACCAAGCAGGGCGAGAGCCACATGCAGCCCAAGGACGATAAAAGGCTACTGTGGATTATCAAGCATATGGAGACGCGCAACTCGCAATCCGAGGGCAACATCCTCGCGGCTCTGGCTGACATTGCGAAAAATCGGACGATTTACAGCAAAGAGTTGGGCTTCAGGCGGAGAAAGCTAAAGCACATTTCGATGGTTGGGCAAATGTCGCGGACCAAGGGCATCGAGCTGTTCTCCACGTTCGAGGAGATCAACTACTTCAACATTGTGGCCACCAAAGTGTGCACGCCCAGCATGATTATTTGCCACCAGAACACGCAGGCTCAGATTCCACGGGAAATATTGGACGCCACGCTCGAGATTCATTACCAATTGGTGAACGCTTTCGGAGAGGCCGCAAATTGCAACCTGAGAAGCCCAGGGAAAATCTTGTCGTTAGCCAGCCTCGACAACGCCATCAGATGCATGAAAATTACAGACGGCGAGGCTGTGAGGCTAAATTGGATCAATTTGCTCCACCAAAACCTCTATCTGCCACTCTGGACCCAGGAGGACAAAGACAAAGTGAGGGACATTTTCGCCAAGAATGATGTCGACATTGGTGAGGTCGAGCCACCCAAAGGTCTGTCAGCCTTTGAGAGAACCGTGCATGAAATTGTCAAGGCCATCGATGCCAAAAGGAAGATCATCATTCTGGCCAGCGAGGCGGGGGTGGGCAAGAGAGCATCCATAACCAAAAGCTGCGAGGATGCAGGAGTGCAGCTTTTCAAAAACTTGGTCGATCCAACTTGCAGCAGTAGCTGTCAAACGATGGCCTCATTTGAGAACAAGCCGCAAGCATGCATCATCAATGGCCTCCTCTTCACGGAGCTCGACAACGCGAAAGACATTGACAAGTACATCCAGGCCATCAAGGCAATGCTCAGGCCCAATCTCACCATATTCGTGTCTGTCTCGGTGTCAGACTACAAGGAGATCGGGCTTAAGCTTCTGCTCCACCAGCTGAGGCAAGCTGGCGGAGCCATCATTGGCATTCCGGAATGGACCGATGATGACCTTAGGTATTGCTTCGGTCAAACTCAAAGTCCAGTCACTGAAATGCTCCTCAAGATCCACACGAGGATCAATATGCTGGGGCGAACAGTCAACTCGCGATATACACCCACTCCAGCCATGCTTACCTTGGCCTACCGAGTGACCGACCATAGGATTAAGGAGAAGTCGAACAGCATCAAGAGCAGGACCAAGCAGCTGGAGGGTGTCCTACGTGAGATGGTGGCACTGGACCAATTAGTAGAGTCCTCTGAAAGGCAGCTGGCTGCCATTGTGGAGGAGCTGGACACTGATGAGAAAAACCGGATCAAAATGACGGAGGACATGGAGAGCACCAAGTTGACCCTGGAAACGACCACTGAGCAGAAGACGGCACTGAAACGTCAAATACCAGACTTCCACAGGCAGGTGGATGTGCGGCAGCATGACCTCGTGGTCTCCACCCAGAAGCGACATGCTGGCTATGAGAAAGCAGCGGAAGTGTTGCGCGAGAAAGCCCCCAAAGACATTGAGAAGTTCTGCTCCAAGCAATCCGTGGCTCCGGAAGTCGAAGTCATTTGCTCAGCCATTCTGGTCATTACTGAGGGTATGAAATATCCCGAGCCGACCTACGTATGGAACCATTTCAGAAGTGCATATGCTCAAAATGAGTGGCGGCAGCAGTTCTACAACATTGATCCGGAAAGGCACGGGACGGTGACAGCCTTCTTCCTTGAACGGAGAATGAAAGAGCTGAGAAAGTTGGGGCCCAAGCGATCGCAATTGGCCAAGGAGGAGCCCATTGCAGACGCACTTTTGGAGTACTGCGAAGGATTCCTTGAAATTATCAATACAGTGGAGGAGAGAATTGAGTTGGAGAGCCGACTGAAGGTCTACGAGGAGATGTATGCCAACATGAACTCGGAGGTGGAACGACTTCAAACCACCGAGGACAACCTCCATGAGCAGTTGAAAGAGTTGACGGAGAAGATTGCCACCACCGAGTCCAAGATGACCATCTTGGGCGAGGAGATCAGGGACAAAAAGGGGAAACTGCAGATGGCCCAGGAAATTGCAAATTCCCTCCGGCACCAGAGAGCATATTGGAGTGAGCAGTTGAGCCAGCTCCAATCGGAGGAGAAGATCCTAGAGGAACGCGAGACGGTGGTGGCTGCAGCTTCCGTCTACCTTATGGAGTTGTCCCAGGCACAGAGAGAAACTGGCCTGGCAGTCATCGAAGATGCCGTTGGCAGTGGAGGCAGCTACTCCAACTTGGTCGGCACATTTGACCCATGCCACCGGAGGAACATCCTCAATCAGCAACAGCTTCCAGGATGGGAAGAACGGATCATCAAGCGGCTCTGCGTTGTCTACGATCCGCACAACATCCTCATCGACCTGTTTACAGAGAAAGAAGTCACCCTGCTGTACATCGAGGAGCTGGAGGACTTGGAAAATATCCGCCAGGAAATCAGCAAGGCAGACGAAGGGGACACTCTTGTCCTCAACTTTGGCTCCAATGGGAACATCATTTTCGACGTCATTGGCGAGCTCAAGAAAATGTGCTCGACTGGAGTGTCGGTCTTCCTCTGCCTCTCCCAATGGTCCCCGCTGCCCTCTCGCGTGACCTTTGTGAATTTGGAGATGCGAGGCAACGAGCTGCGACGCATGGCCTTGCACTTGTTCACACTCAAGGAGGGCAGGCAGCAGACAACAGAGAAATTGGCCCTTGAGGAGGAGGCCACGAGGCAGCTCAAAATTGTCGAGTCCCAACTCATGAACATCATCATGTCACCGCAAGTGCTTACGGAGAAGTATGCGGAAATCCTCAGCCTGTCAGCCAAAATGGAAGAGCATCGCGCCACAAGACGAGCTTCCAAGGTGGACCTCCACTCGGAAATGGAGGAATCGCTCAGAGCGGTCAAGACTGAACTCTTTTTCCCCATAGCTGTCATTGCTGCCTGCAGCGACATGTCCACAATTGCCAACAGGCCCTTCATGTCCTTGAGCCAGTTTGTCAACTTCACCTGGACGCGAATGCACGATATGGACCTTGACATTGAGGAGGCCCACAAGGTGATTTTCCAAAGGTACTGCTTGGCCTTCAGTGACCGCGAGCAGCTGCTCTTCCACACTCTCATCATATTCCACTACAACATTCTGAAGGGAGACTTCACTGAGGAGGACTTCAAGGACTTTCTGAACGTAGCCTCGGGCCACCAAAAGAAAGAGTTCCCCTTGTCCTGTCCGGAGTGGTGTGACGCCAAGGACTGGCACCACCTGAAGAAAATAGTGAGTGAGAAAAATTACCACTACGCCACGCGATCCTTGGAGGAAAACGAGGATAGCTGGAGGCAGTGGTACGAAAATACCTACGACTACCAACTTGAAGACACCTCCTTGGCAGCATTCCTGATCAAGTGCGCGTTGAGGCAAGGTCTTTTGCCCAACCATCTAAGCCAATTCGTCATTGGGAGAGCCGCTCCAGCCATGCAAGTTCCCTCCAATTTGTGCCTCGATTACGTCCACTCCTTCTCCACTTCGATATCCCCCATACTGCTGTACATTGACAACTCCGCCATCGAGGACCCAACGTTCCACCTCAAAAAGTTGGCCGATGTGCAGGGCATTGCCAGCACAAAAGTCAAATACTTTGCCCTGGGCGCCGGCAATGGCAATGTCGCCTGCAGCCTCCTCGACACCGCTTTCGTCCGAGGACAATGGCTGATCTTCCAAAACCTGCAACTCGTTCCGAACATAATTGTCGCGCTACAGAGGCGCATTGACGAGGCCAAGGACATTCACGAAGACTTCCGACTATGGTTCACGTGGCAGCACACGGCTCTTCCTCAGCTGCAGCTCCTCCAAAGAAGCATTGTCATCAACTGCCAGCCCATCCGGGCCATCCGGTACCACACCAACACGTTCGTCTACAGCCTCAACGATGCCATTTTTGATCATGAGACAACGAAGAGGAGCATCATTTGCTGCCTCCTCCAGCTTCATCGGAGGTGGGAGTGGAGCTCGGACTATGCCCCTTTCTACTGGCACGCAGCCTTCCGGATGCACTCCACCAACATCCTCAACGAAGTGAGCAACTATGCTGACTTTTTCTCCACCGACATCGTTTCCACCACGAGCGGAGGCGTGAGAAGGAGAATAACTGGGGAACAGCTGCATGACAGGTTGACCCGATTCTTGTCCTCCATCTACTCGCACTACATCCAGGATGAGTGCGACATGAGGCTGCTCGAGCTGGAAGTTGGCGAGGCCCTGCTCACCTTGCTAGTGGACGAAATCGTGATGATCCAAGGAGGCAAAGAGGAGCTGAAGGGCCAACTCTGCCAGTCACTCGTGCCAGCCATCGAGGCTCCAGGAAGAATTGGCAAGAGCCTGAACTTGCCAAGGACAGTGGACATCATCTACAACAAGTACATGTACGGCATGATTCAAAGGCACGTTGGCAAGCTGCTGGACGGAGTGAATCGGTGGTTTTCAGTCAGCTTCAGCCATGATGACATCCTGGCCAAGGCCAAGCAAGTCCAAGCTCTCCTCGATGGCTTCCATGGCACGGACTACTCTGAGGACACGATCTACAGGGAGAGCATCGACGAGCTGGTGCTCATTCGCGAAAAGAAAGAGTTCAACGAGAAAGCAGCCGTGCTCATGATTGAGGTCGTCACTGCTTTCTCCAACCAAGCGGAGGAAGAGTGGTTCCAGCAATTGAGGACTCCACAAGCTTGGCAGCTCATGTCCGGAGTCAGAAACCGACGACTGGATGCTTGGCTGGACGAGCTGGAGCTCAAGGTGAAGAACTTCCTCGGTGACGCCGAACCGGTTAATCTCGGATGGTTCTATGACCCACTCAGGTACCTGAGCGCAGTCAGCATTCGCCACCTGATCAGCTCCAACCTTGGCACCACTCGCACTGACTTCACAGTGACATTGAGCGGAATCAAGGACATTCATGAGCTCAAAGAGGGCTTGCATGCGGGCTGCTATGCCAATGGCATTTACCTGTTTGGCGCCAAATGGACGAGCAACGACGAGGGACCCGTTCCGGACGAGACCATTTCAACGAGTGGCAACCAGGTACAAAAAAAAATGAAAATAGTGAAAAACATCCTTCTCACCTGTTCATCTTGATGTTTTTTGCATAGGGAGTGGTCCAAAACTTGGGCATTGTCAGCTTGGTTCCCATCGAGAGCGACAAGGTGAAAACGTTCGCTACCATTCCGCTCCACCAAAAGTTGCCAGTGGATCACACTGAAAGCACATTTGTCATCAATCTGAGGGTGAAAGCAAAGCACAAGTTACCTCTCACTTCCAGCATCAAGTTTTTGTTGTCACCGAATGTGTAACACTGAAACGCGCGCTGGACTATTTTGGCAATAAACAATAAAAACAAATTCGGAAATTCCGCGAAATTCTTGTTTACATGTTGATTCACGATTCGACGTCAGAGTTACCAGAACAACCAATTTAGTTTCGTTTTGCAGACAATTTGGCGTTTTTTTTAGATGAATTGACTCATTAAGGTTTTCTGTAGACTGGGTACTAAATTCGAAATATTATCTAGTTTATCAGCTGACTTTCAATTCTTGCTGAATTCCTGATTGGACTGAAAGTTTCCACTTTTCAGTTTTCGTGCGGAGCTTTGACCGTTCGCCGTTGTGCTAAGTGCTGAAGTGTCAAAGAGCGGAGAAAGTAAGTAATTTTTATTGATGTCTTTTGGTTTGGATACTTGCTAACTTTAGTTTTAAAGGGCTATTCTGCCTGTTACGGATTCTTACCCATATTTCCCACGCTAAGCAACAATTTCTGGCTGTTTTTTGAAAGCTTCTGCAAAACGGCCCACTCTCTTAAATGATTTTGGTTGAGAATGTTTAACAGGCTGAAAATGTGAAAATGTCAGCATGACACCACAATGATCGCGTTTAGGTGTAAAAGTTCGCGTTTTATTAATTCTGTCATTTTTTGGGTTTTACTTAATGGTCAAACGAACGGAAGTATTCTTGTAACTTATCAATATATATATATATTATATATTATATATATATATATATATACCGTCTGACCGTTCAAAATTGGACGGTGCGGGAATCAAAAGTTTGTGTTATGAATTCATGAATTTTGCGGCTTAATGGGTGTCATTGGAAAGCTTGACCCTTTGTACATCTTTTTTGTTTTCTGACAAAATGAAAAATATTATTATGAATTCCGTGTGACAGCAAAAATAAATGTCGCATCAGTTTTTTCGTGACAATTTTCTGGGTTGCCTTAGGAAAATTGAATTTTCCTGGGTTTTTTTCTCTATAAATTGATTTTTTCTAATTTTACAAAAAAGATGGGAAAATGCTCAATCTTTCCAACGATATCATTTAAAAGTCCTGTATTACTTGAATATGTGACAAAAAGTTTAGATTCCCGTACCGTCCAATTTTGAACGGTCAGACTGTATATATAAATTGGTTCTCAACCAATTTCTTTGACTACCAAGATCAGAGTCTAGTTTTACTTGGATAGATAAGTCATGCATTGTCAGCCAGGTCTTGCTTGAAATACCAAGCCGTGCATGATCTGCCAAGCCGTGCTTTGGTAGGTGTTTTCTTAGTTACCCAAGCTTGGTCAAGCATTGTTTGCAAAATAATGCTTAGTAAGTCTTGCTTGAAAAGTTTTGCTTTGTGAACATTGCTTGGTTTGTCTTGCTAGATAAATAATCCCTGATGACCAAATGAGCTGAATTTTTGTGTGTGACTCTCATTTTGCAGGGGCTACAACTTTTATTAATTTTTTCCAAATTCGGACTTCCAAGGGGACTTGTTTATGGACGTTTTTTGTATTTTTGTGTAATCTCCTACAGGCCTCAACCAAATGAGCTGAATTTTCTAGTGTGGCCCTAACTTTGTATTCCCCACAACTTTTATTAGTGTTATTTCTGGGCTAAGTAACTTTTTAGGGTGGCTGTGTAAGGATATTTTGGCTATAACTGCCCTGCAGTGCACTACAGTGCAATCAGGCTCATATTTCATTTATTGTGAAAAACACTTAGCGCTAAAACAACTCATTTTTTGGGATATTTAGCTTCTAAGACCCCCACTAAAATTCAAAAATGAAACTTAAGTTACTTCAAACAAAAAAAGTTCTTTTTTCATAGGGGGTCATTGCTATTGATGATCTCATAAAATAATAAACAGAAGGTGCTAAACGTTTTTGAAAAGGGGTTTTAGGATGTATAATCAAGGTGGGTTTTATGATCTAACAAATTGTGGTCTGCCTTGACCAGTTTTGACTGCTCTCTCGTTAGGCACAACCTGGGCCTCCTCAGGCCCCGCAAATTGACCCCGCTTGAACGACTGCCCAAATCTGCTCAGATAAAAATTGATGAGTATGCTCAAAGCCAGCACCGGCCTCTGCACTTATCCGTTAACTATAACGGGGGCAACATAGGCTGGAAACCAACTTTGGACCCAATTGTGCTCACCCACAAAAAAGAGGGCGACAATTGAGTAAACACACTTTTTCTGCATTGATTTATCTTTACTTTACAAGTTCGTCCAGTCATTGCACTTTATGCACTCTGCAGACAAGGAAAATACTAGTATCAAAACAAAAAGTTGATTGCTCTACTTTCAATGCAATAAATTTTGTTTATTTTACTGTAAAGCATATGTACAATTTTTAGCACATTTGGCATGATTAGTCAAACCACTTAAGAGCAACTTCGGTCACAAGATCATCAGGAGCTTCTGCAAAAGGTCTGGTGCCATTGGTATCTTCATATTGGTTGACTTGCACAGTTGAAATGACTTGGTAGCCCAAGATGCGAGAAATGTGCTGTGTAAGCCTATTGGCATTAGTCGTGAAAATGCCCTCATACCCTTTTAGCTTCCCATGGCGAATATTCTCCAATTCCATGAACAAAGTCACCTTTAAAAATAGCAGCTTGATTATCTAGGATAGTTGGGTGCCATCATTTTGTCCGAAAATTTGTGATATAGATGTACGATAATTGAAAAGATTTGCCTAGTTGTTTTTTAGTCTGACTCATTTTCGGTGACAGTTACTATACTATCCCCGACCAAATCTATCAAGTTGTACTATCTCCGAAAAATCTAGTTGTATTTTCTTCAAAAATATATGCCTATTTGTATTTACTCTGAAAATGTTTCCAAGATAGTTCCCTAAACTAAATTGGGAAAACATGACGCGAGCATTTGCAATATGGGTACTACTAAATAAAATTGACTTAAAATGTGCCAAGTTTGGGGCTCACTATTTCAACTACTCTTTCACTACAGTTGCCACAAAGTTGCCACTCAATTTTACTTTACAAAATTTGCTCAGCTATTTTATTAGATTGTTGCATAAATTGTTTACATCCATAAAACTACTCAACTTTTCGGAGATTTTCAACAAGATTTTCGGACAAAAAATGTTTCCCCGGATAGTATTCTTTTTCCATTTAAATATTTACCTGGACGTTTTGAACGGGTGATAAATGTGCGGCAGTGCCCAAAAGGCTAGCATAGATTGTTTTCCCTTTGGCTTCTGGAAGGTATTGGTCTTTTAAAGGCTCCTCGATGGCATCGAGGAATTCCACCACTGACATGGGGACATGTTCTTCTTCTTCCTCGTTTTCTTTCTTTTGGATCTTTTCCACTTCCCCGGTTGTCATACTTCTTGAGAAAGCAGCGCAAGCACAAAGTGGAGCTGCCTCTTCAGACCTGGCGTCAAAATTGAGGCAGGCTCCAATAATTTCCTCACCCTCTTTGATTATGATGCTTAAATTGGCATCAAGAAGTGATTTCCATAGCAATTCCACCTATAATTGAATACTTTATCAAGTCTGCTAGTGCACATTTCAATGATGTCACTTTCTTGTTCGGCAATGTTTTCATAGGTGACATTTGCTAGAGTGGTCAAATCTCCCTTATTGGCAAAGCTTCTGCTGATCATGTTGACGACTATGTCCTTGTGCTCAGGCTCCAATGGTTGGCTGACATATCCAAAATCTTGGTTGACTAAATCGCTCAAATCCACCATATCAGACTGGCTGGAATCGTCCGGTTTAAGGGACTTTGCGATGCATGCAAGATTTTGTGCCAAAGTGAATTCGGTGATACCAATTTTGTACCCAAAATCAAAGCAGCGAGATATAACCTACAGGGGCATTTTTCGGCTCTGCTGGTAAAAGGCACTTTTGGGGAAAGGCACCTACATAAATTGGCACTGCAACAATTGGCACTGCATTAAAAGGCACCATTCATTAAAGGCACTGCTACAACTAATACCAAGCAAGACAAAATGAGCTTTATTATGGACTCTAATTTCTGCAAGGTGGCAAATAGCTTGCTGAGGTGTTCGCTTGATATCAAGTGACTAATACTACATGATTTTAAGTGCGAAAAAGGGGCATTTTCTGTTTCTTGAGCGTCAGTTTGCTTTAACAGTTTCATTTGGCAAAATGTCTGATGTTAACATTCCTGCTCATAACTTTGGCTATGAGAAGAAAATCACAAAAAGTGGAAAAAGTGCTGGTGCCATAAAGTATTTTGTTTCACTGTCAGTGCCACCCTACACAAAAGGATGCGAACACTTTTTTTTTAACCAGAGCGATCAAATAGTTTTCAGTTGGGTGGCTTATGCTAGGGGTGCCAATAATGTTATATAGTGCCTTTTATTACAGTGCTTTTATCGTACGGTGCCTTTTATAGTAGTGCCAATTCATGTAGGTGCCTTTCCCAAAAAGTGCCTTTTACCAGTATACCCCATTTTTCATAGGGAACTTTTTTAGAAGCCAATTCACATACCTGCACCATGTTAATGGAGTCACCACCGATATCAAAGAAATTGTCTTTCAATGTCGGTTTTTCGGTGCACCCTAGCGTTTGGGAGACAATATTCAACAGAAACCTGGCTGGTTCGTATTGTTCAGCTGGTACGAATTTGGCCAGTTCTTCATCGTGAAAGTCAAAGGTAGATTGAATGCTGTCTTCATAGCTATTTTCCAAGGAATGTGAATTAACTCTAAGGGACGACTAGAAACTGGAAGTAAATACCTCTTTAACAGAGACATTCTGTCAATTTTCCCATTTACCAGGAGAGGAATAGAGGCTATTTTAATGGGCTTCGGCATCATGTAGTCTGGCAGCTCAGCTCGTAACTTTTCCTCGACAAATATTTCATTGACGGACTTCTAAAACAAATATTACTTATTGAGCATTAACCATAAGATGCCTTTTTATACCTTTGTATCCGGTGTAAGCGGAGAAGAAACAAAGTAGCACAAAACCTTTTGCGCAGCCTCGTTTGGTTTGTAGCACAAAATGACAACTTTTTCGATACCGTAAATGCTCAATGCTGCCTTTTCGATTTCGCTCAAATCGACCCTGTGACCTCGTACTTTTATTTGATTGTCGCTCCGTCCCTCAAAATAAAGCATCATATTATCCCTCTTGACACTTGCAAGATCTCCAGTGCAATAGAGAATGCTATTGCAAGGCTCATTATCAAGCTGAAAAATTGAGTAGGTTAACATTGGAAATTCTTTTCAAATTCACGTTTGGCTTACTATGTTGGGCTTGAAGTTATCATTTTTGGCCCCAATGTATCCATCACATAAGTTGGCACTAGCAATATGTAAAGTGCCTACTTCCCCAAGACTCACTGGTTGCTTTTTATCATCGAGCACATATGCAGTTGTGTTAAAAATAGGCCTACCAATTGGGACTTTACCATTGCTGTCCAACTGGTTCTTAAGATCACACAAGCTTGAGAATGATGAACAAGTAACATCCATCATTTCTGTGGAGCCGTAAAAATTGCATATCCTTCTGTTTGTGTCTTCAAAGTCGCTGTAGATTTTGAAAAACAGCTCAACAAGGTCTGCAGTAACTGTCTCTGCTGAGCATTCCCAGTGATGGATCTATAATACAATGTTTAGGAGATTTCAACGCACGTGAAAATTCCTCCATATACTACTATTCACCTTTCGTAATTTGGGCTCACCATTCTTCTTCAATTCCATATCAAGATAGAAAAGAATGTTTTTCACTAGCGAAGTGACAGCAAAAAGCCTGGTTATTTGAGAGGCTTCCAGGGCCTCAACAAACTTCTCTACATTTTTAGTGACACTGTTTGATATTATGATGCTCGGTATACACTATGAGTAAATCAAACATGTGTACCTTTGTAAGAATTGCTTTATGGTGACTTTACGATATTGAAACAAACCTTTAGAAGTGGGCCCCATATCTCACTTATTGAGTCAACAAAAGTCAATGTTGTCTATGCATGAAATTAAGGTTTTTGTTCATTAATACAGTAAAAATCATACCTTGACGGCGCACATGTCGTTGTGCTTAAAGGGAAAAGTTTGCCATTGCCATTGCAGGCGATTGATAATGGCACTGTGGAGAATTCTGGTTCCCTTGGGCCTTCCAGTGCTGCCAGATGTGTAGAGAACAGCATATAGCACCTTTTGTCCATTGCTCCTATCATCCAGAGCTTTTGAGCTTTCTTTTTCATTATACGAGCAAGCTGCCTCTTCCTCAAGATCGCAAATCTGTAATTAGGCTCATGAGCATCTTGAAGCCATTTTCACAAAAAAGTTTCTCATTACTTGCAACACAGGCACATTATCCTGGCAGCTATCCTTAAATTCCTCAATTGCTCTGTACAGTAAATCAGCTTTGGTGTTGGTGATTACAGCTATAGGGCGAGAATCTTCAAGGAGAATCTTAATTCTTCCATGTGGCCAATTAGGAGCAATTGGAACATAGGCTATTCCTGCTTTGGATAAAGCCAAAATTGTGACTACCAACTCAATGGAAGGCAGAAATCGAAGCCCTATCAAGGCCTCTCTATCCTTCAAATCTTTGCTAATTGCTCTCTTTAGCAATGTGTAAGCTAATCTAGTTGCTCTTTGATTCAGCTCATCATAGGTAATGGACCGATTGGTGCCATACTCTTTAAAGCATGTCTTCCCTCCAAGGCCATTGTTGCTATCAAGTAATTTGTCAAGCAGCTTGTGTAACAAAGCGGGGCAATCTTCGTTGCTTTGATACTCTTCGCCCCTCAAAATTGATGCATCATTGTCAAACTTCATCTGCAATCACAAAACAAATATTTGTTATTTTCGCATTGTAGGAAGGCTTAAAATCCCTAAGAAAGGGCTGCACAGAAAATATTTTATTGGTTTTGCTAAGAAAAATGACAGCAGTGCTCCGATTGTGGGTCCAAGCCAGTACACAAAAAAGTGTTCATATGCTGAAATGTATCTGAAGTATCCACGACATCCATAGGTTCTCATAGTAGCAATGATGGGATGGAAAAAACCTCCAGTGTAGTAGAAAGCCATAAATACTAGGCCAGTTGTCACAGCACTGTGTGTCATGATTTTAATAAATGTCGCCAGCTTTGAGCCCGCTACAGTCCCATAAATGAGGTCACTTGCAAACATGCATATGAACGTTCCAGCCAATTCTTAAAGGTAGTTTTGGTTGCAAAGTCAGGTGCTATGGCTACTAATGCCAATTTCGCAATAATTAACATTGTCCTATCAAAATTGGAGCTATGGACAACATTGTTCATGTCGTGTCAAAAATAGCATGATCATCTGGGTACATGGTAGATAGTGTACTTGGTATTTTGCTTGCAGGCTAAAGGCTAAATAATTGCAAAAGCACATTGACTACTCTGTATTTTTAAGTGACCAAAGTTTGCTTGAGTTTGCAACCAATGAAAAATCCAACGGAGCCAGGAACGTTGAGGAAAGTCCAGCAAACTCCATAGCTAGTGTAATAGCTTGTGTACCAATGCGTTGGAGTCAGCGAGAAATTCCATGCCGACTGGTTAAGCCTGTAGGACCAAATGCCTCCCATGCATTGAGCGAAAATTCTCATAGCAATTTCTGTCATTGGTACTGCAGCATATTCTTGAGGTGAATACCTCCAGCTGGCCACATACGTAATTACATGGGTGTAAGGACAAGATACACCAGTGTAAAAGGTACTCCGATAGCTCTTCTGTATGAGGTTTAGAAATATTAAGGGGTAAAATGCGGTCGGTCCATAAATTGTGAAGATTGTGAAAATCTCCCAACTGACAAAGCATGACTCTGCTGAGCTTATAAAGTCCATGAGCATTCTTCTTGTGATGCTGTAACGCATTTCGTTCAGCAATATTTGCTTAGAAATCTCTGATGCTAGAATTGCCAGCACTACAGAGCAGCTCTAGGCATCAGTCTACAAAGCAATGTTAAGGTCTAATGAGAGCTCTATATCAATTTGTGAATTTCTTTAAAATTGAGAAAAGTAGTTAATAATTGGATTATTTCCAAAATAGATTGATGCCTATGAATGACAAGTCCACCCAAATTCCCGG
The DNA here is from genome assembly GCA_019096065.1 of Paracyclopina nana. Lineage (NCBI taxonomy): Eukaryota > Metazoa > Arthropoda > Copepoda > Cyclopoida > Cyclopettidae > Paracyclopina > Paracyclopina nana. The sequence continues at coordinate 16,969,749 of JAGUCH010000002.1, read as the reverse complement.
TATTTGCTGTTTTTGGAGAAAATACAGCAGAAGCTGGGAATAGTTTGGTAGGACTTCCGGATATAAAGCTGGAATGGGGCTGATTTCTTCCTTGCTTGAGGTTCCATTTACAGTTGAATTCCCATTGCCTGTAAGTTCTTGAGGTAGCTTCATTTCTGATCTTTACAGCCCAAAGTCTGGGCAACAATTGCGACTTTTGTTACTTTATCTTGCTTTCAATGTACACTTGTGTCTTAATGAAGAAATAATTAGTGAAAGTATTATCCAAATTTGATTCATTTTTTTCATATTCTAGTATAGAAAAAGTTATGTGTGTTCTTGAACTCCAGGTATATTCTCACCAAAGTTAACAGCTAAAATAATGAAAACTAATGCTTTTGAAGTCACATTCTGTGATAAAATATACTATCACCTTAACAAGAGTCATACTTGATAAGTCTTCTTTTGCATGTGTAGTACATCATGAAGGAGATACTCCTAAAGATGTTTCGAATATTGACGTAAGCAGTTTGTAATTAGTCAAAATTATACACTTATTTGTATAGGCCTCTTTCACATGGACTTTACTTGACAACTGGATGCTTAAAACAATTTTCATGTGCAAATTGAAAAAATACAGTTTTATGGCTCTTTGTATATAGTTCAAACAGGTGGCAACAGCACCTAGCAACTCTCATATCTCAATGCAATTCAAGCTTTGAGGATTGCTAAAAAGCTATCAACACTACTGATCATGTGGCATAGTTTTATGAATTGTGCTAACAAGTGTTTCTCATCATTTTTTGACGCATAATTAGACAATCAAGTGTACCAATCCCAAGGCTGATACAGGCTATTGCATAGAAACTGTATTTCTTGAAGGTGACAAAAATAATGCAGTTTCCTTTCCAAGAATGCAAAAAAACTTTGTCCAAGATTTAAAAGTAACTAAAAACTGTATTAAATATAAGAAAGCATGCAATATTGTTGTACCCTGTCCAGTTTTCATATAAAAGTCCAGGATCCGTCGAAGTCTTTCTCTTTGCTTGTCAGTCTCCCAAAAGGCACAATGACTTTTGGCACTCAGCTACATTCCGACAACAAATATGTAGTGATTAAGGAAACCAAAACTGAAAACATCATCAACAGCCGAGATGTTGAGCGAGAAAAGTCTCCAATCGTCGAGGTTGGAAATCTTCATTTCTCTGGTATCTATAATTTTCTTGGTGCTTAAGTTGACGAGAAGCTGTAACATTGCAAATAGATCTTTTGCCTTTTTTGAATGGACCCAAGGCTGAAAGAAACACCGAAGCCTTTTTGACCGAGGTCCATGGAATTTTGATTGACTTCATCAAAAAGAGCAATGACAGAAAGACGAAAATTGTCGACTTCCACCACCCCGACCAGCTTTTGGAAGTCATGGACTTTTCACTGCCAGACAAGCCCCAAAACCTTGATCAGATCCTGGTCGATTGCAAAGATACGCTTAAATACCAAGTCAAAACAGGTAACTATTTGCATTATGCATGCATATTATTTTACACATTGACTTGGCAAAGGACCTAACCCAAAGTACTTACAACACCCAAGAATTATATATTTGCTGAAAGCGTATGTCCCAAGGGTTCATTTGGTGATAAAATAAAAATCCTGGCCAATAGCTTCCAATACCATAAAAAATTTAAAAACGTTTTGCGCAAAAACGGCTCATTTTTTGGGGATAGTTAGCTTCAATGACCCCCACTAAAATTCAAAAATAAAACTTAAGTTACTTCATAGTAAAATGGCTAGGGTGAACAGAAACGGAGATATAGCTATGCTAAAAGTTGATTACTGCCACCTTGATTAATTTTGCTTAATAAGTTTGGCAACAAATATCTCATTTTGGATGCATTTTACAGACTTGCTCATGAAATAAAAAAAGTTAGATCTCCTCTTTTCAGAGGGGGTCACTGCTATTAATAATCTCATAAAATAATAAACTGTAAGTGCTAGACGTTTTTGAAAATTTTATGTTATGGGAAGCCATAGGCCAGGATTTTTAAATTGCTACCAAATGAACCCTAAGAACATGTATATTTTTTGGCTGTTGTAGGACCTTCTTCAAGTCAATGTGTTGCATTATGCATGCCTATTATTTTACAAATCATGTCTTTTAGGTCACCCAAGATTCTTGAATCAGCTATCGCAAGGACTGGACATGATTTCCATGGCAGGAGAATGGCTCGCAGCAACAGCCAATACCAACATGTTTACATACGAAATTGCTCCAGTTTTCATAATGATGGAACATGAAGTGAGGAGAACATTTTATTTGAGCTGAAAATTATTGTGTCTAGCTTGCATTTGCCAGGTTCTGAGCAAAATGAGGGAAATCATAGGATACCAAGACGGAGATTCCGTTTTGGCACCTGGTGGATCCATTTCGAACTTGTACGCGCTTCTCTGCGCTAGACACAAGCATTTCCCTGCCATTAAATCCAAAGGAGCCCAAGAGTACGACTCTAAGTTTGCCATCTATACATCTTCCCAGGTAGGTCCTTCTAAGATGCCTGGAATTAAGCAAACTATATTAATTTTTCCCTGCTAGTGTCACTACTCCATCAAGGGAGCTTGTGCAACTGCTGGATTTGGTACAGAAAACTGCTACCCAGTTCCTTGTGACGAGAGGTAAATATAATTAAAACAGATTATTAGTGCGCATGGTTTGGCAATGGCTTGGGTGTTTTAGGGGACGTATGCTGCCAAGTGCTCTTGAAGAAATGGTCGCAGAGCACAAGAGCCAAGGAAAGACGCCTTTCTTTGTCAATTGCACTGCAGGAACTACTGTCATGGGAGCATTCGATCCCATCAACGATATCGCTGATATTTGCCAAAAGCACAATATGTGGATGCATGTTGATGTAAGGCACTAAGCAATAATAATTAGGTTTTGCTCACGGTGTAGTTACATTTTTCCAAATAAGGTAAAAAAGATGGCATTAGGAGTAACCTCCTATTCTTTTACAAAGTCGCTTCAACTAGTTTTTCGCATAATCGTTATCATTTGGCTTTTTGACTTATAAAAACTCAGTATTTGGCGTTTTTGTCAAGAAAGAAAAGATTTTCTGCCTTTTCCAGAAAGCTTGATTGTGTATCAAGCTTGATTTTCTTGGACAAATTGTCCTAAAAAGCATGCAATTATTACTCAATTTGCCCATAAAATGACTACAAAACTAGATTAAAACTTGCTTTTCAAAAATTAGAAGACTAAAATATTAGTGAAGTAGTTGAAAAATATCAAATCTGTTTGCTTTAAAAATTGATCGGAGGTTCAATATTTTTAGATCGGGGCTAGTAGTGGGGCGGGTGCAAACAGAAACAGATCGAAATTCAATTTTCAGCCCGCTTAGCCTATGCTGCTATTAGCTGGGGTATCATTAGCTCCTCCTAGCGGCAAAAATTATTACTATTAGCTGAGACGGCTGAGCAGTACATAAGTTCCGACCATATAATTTCCATGATTTTTCACTGTTGTTTGATCTAGAGGAGGATAATGAACATTATGCATCTGCAAGTGGATAATGATCATTATACCTCACTTGATCCTTGCGCCATCTATTTTATTTGAATTTCATAGAAAAAAGGAAGGAGGTAGTAAGAATTGAACCCCGGTCACCCGGGTAGTGCGACGACGCTCTACCACTGAGCCACCAATTTGATTAGAAAAAATTGCTCAGAAGCTGGGTTAAATACATACAGCAGTAAACTAGCAAGTAGCGAGCGATGAAGAAACATGGCCGAATGGGCTGGCACGGCATGCTAGCAAGACGCAACAGTAACAGGTGCATGCGCATGTTGAAGGCTAGACCGCTGGGTCAGCTTTGATGAGCTCACGCCCGCTATCTGCAATTAAGCGAGCTGCAAAATTTAAGGCATATCTTGCAAAAATCAAGCCAAAAAACTTTCGTAAATTCAATTTTAGCCAATGCTTGAAATGTTGGGGGGCAGCTAATAGTAATAGGATTATACACCTCTAGGCTGTCGGATAACACTCATTATTTTTTAGTGTCTCGTGCCAATCACTCGTTCGCTCCGCTCACTCGTGATCTGTCACTTGACACTAAAAAATAATTCGTGTTATCCTCCAGCCTAGAGGTGTATAATCCTATATTACTACCAGAGCCTCCGTAAGCAAAGCCCAATTAGCGCAATTGTTTCAATGAAGATATTTATATCTAGGCTGCATGGGGAGGTGGATTGCTAATGAGTGAAAAATACAGGCCAACCAGATTTTCAGGGGTCAAAAGAGCAGACTCGGTAACATGGAATCCACACAAGCTCTTGGGAACTTTGTTGCAGTGTGCCACATTCCACCTGAAGGAAAAGGTACTTGACAATTTTTATAGGTACCTATTATGATCAACGAACAAGTTAATGACATCTTGTTGATTTTCAGGGTATTCTGCATGACTGCAATACTTTGGCAGCAGACTATTTATTCCAACAGGATAAGCATTATGATGTGCAATACGATACTGGTGATAAAGTTATCCAATGTGGAAGACACAATGATATTTTCAAGTTTTGGCTGATGTGGAGGGCAAAGGTATAGCTTCTAATGTCCTGTTCATGTACGCCCTAAACTCCTTATGAAAATGCACCAAAAACACCTCAAGGAAAGGAGAAAAATTGTCTTATGACAAGCGCCAGCTGATGCTAAAAAAATCAGAACGACTTTAAGCCAACTTGACAGTAAACAAATCTAATTTTGGCTATTAAGCACTCCACATTTTAGCCATTTTGAGCAAAATCAATAGTTAAATTTGAACTCTTATCAAAGAAACGTTAAGAAAGCTAGTTTGTTTTGAAAAAAGCTGAAAACCGTGAGACAAAATAGCAAAAATGGCCATTCAAAACGCTGCTCGGCCCCAAGCTGAACTCGTAGAGTAGCAGTCAGCAACAGATTCACTTTTCCTTAAGACAACTTTTTCCATACCTTAAGGCATTCTTAATACATGAACAGGGCATTAGTCTCCTTGATCCATCTTAGCTCTAAAATCTATTTATAGGGGAAGAGTGGCATGGAAAATCAAGTTGACCGTTTGATGGGTCTCACAAAGTACCAAGTTGACAGAATGAAGGACTTATCAGACAAGTTTTACTTGTTGAACGATGATCCAGAATGCGTAAATGTGTGCTTCTGGTACTTGCCTGAACGCCTGCGGGGTACAGAAATGACCAAGGAGAAGCAAATTGAATTGGGCAAGGTACCACTGTGCTGTTTTCGCCATGAATATACCAGTATCCTAAATTTCACCCTTTTTTAAAGGTCACCGCTCAGCTCAAAAAAGAAATGATGATGGCTGGAACCTTGATGGTCAGCTATCAGCCTCTGGGAGACACGCCAAATTTCTTCAGAAGTATTTTGTCCAACCCAGCCATCAGAGAGGAAGATATTGACTTTATGATTGAAGAAATGGATAGGCTAGGAGCCCACCTATAAACATGAACATTATTTGTTCAAGCTACTTCTCCTGATATGGATGGCTAAAAACTGTTTAGCCGCATATTATGACAAGTAACTCGGATCAATAATGCATTTCCTGAGACGACAAGCAAAAAGAGCCAAAATTTTGGATCGGACTCGCTCACTTTGTGCAAATGGTACAGAAAAGTTTAAAAAAAAATCAAGGAGAGCCAGTCCGAGCCATATTTTTGTGGTAATAAATGTATATAAATAGTGATTGTTCACCAACAGCATATAGAGAGAAAATATATTCTAAACCTGCATCGACATCAAGACTCTTTCATTTTTAGTATTTCTTTCGTCTGATGTTTGTTTGACGTCCTTATCCAAGCTTTTTCAAATCTTTAATCAGAGATTAAATAAGCTTTTCTCTACAACTATGTTACCTTATCTTGAGCAAGTACATCGTCATTGTGACTGATTGGTACTCGTGGAAATGATGGCGTCTTCTTGACTCACAATCACAAGGGAATCCCCAAGTGTCACAGCAGCATCCAGTGCATATATCATACTGATTTCTAGCATTAACAGCAATGAGGTCCTTGTTTTTATGTTATGGGAAGCCAAAGGCCAGGATTTTTAAATTACTACCAAATGAACGCTAAGAACTAAGCTTTCAGAAAATGTATATTTTTTGGCTGTTGTAAAGAGTTTTGGTTAGGACCTTCTTCAAGTCAATGTGTAGTTCTAGGGCCAGGGTGAATGTGCCATGCACAAAAGGTGCTTTTTTCACCAAATTTGCTATTGAGAAAATTGCTAATGAGTTTATTTTCGCCACTTTCCAAAATACTGCATAGATTTCAAGAAAAGGGCTAAAAACGCGGTTTTCCACAATAGGGGGCGCTATTTACCCTCTGTGACAGGTATTACATTTTAAATCCATTTCAATGCAATTTCATGAAGTATTTGCTTTGTGCCAAGAAATCAAAGGGCCTTTCCATGTGGTGTGTCAACAAACAGTAAATGAGTGATAATGTCAAAAATTGGTAACTGTGTGCTTTACATGAAAATGGACATGTAACAAGCAACCAAAACACACTATATGTCATGCCTCAATTCATTTGTCCCCTTTTTCTTACAAAAAACACCAATTTAAGCAATATGACTTTCTGCTTAGTCTGGTAACTCTTGAAGAAAAACAAACCTTTATGCTTTTGTCCATCTGGCTTGTGTTGTGCTGTGCTGTGATGTGACAAATTTCGGTAACTAGGAAAATTTAGCTCTGATTGTAGTGTTGAGTTTTGCTAACTTGGTGTCAAAAAAGCACCACATGGAAAGCCCCAAAATATTTGTCAAACTCTTGAGCCTATTTTGAAATGAAAGCTGAGAAGTGCAAACAGAGGCTCAATCAATAAGAAAACATATCAATAGCAAAATGGCCAAAGAGAGGCCACAATGAACTAGTAAAGCACAACCTTCAAATTTATTGGTTCAGAGTGGTGACTAGATATCAGGGTCAATTTTTGGCACATCACAAATCGCCATGGAAAGCTCTCTGAGGCGACATCCATTGGGAATCGAAGAACTCCTCCGCACTCCCCAAGAGTTCATTCCAATCAAGGAAGCCATCATCGTTTCGATCAGCCAGCTCAATCAGCCTTCTGGCCTCAACTTTGGCTTGTGACACCTGCTTGGGGTCAAGGTAGGTGACCACTTCCCTCCTGTCCAGCGAGCCGTTCCCATCGGTGTCCATGTCTTCCTTGAAAATCCGGCTTCTGGAGAACCTGTCATCCTCCTCCTCAAAATCCAGTAGAGGATCCTGGAGGAACTCGCTGAGTGTGATCACTCCATTGGCATCCGAGTCATAGCGGCCAAACATGTCCTCAGCCTGTTGAGCCAAAACGCTATGAGACGTTTCAGGGTGGGTAAACGAGAGGAATTCGTCAATGTTGAGCGCATCCGGATTCGATCTGGCCGCTTCGCTCCAGGCAGCTTTGGCAGCGGACAACTTTTCCCTGATGCGTCTTGTCTCCAGATCTTGGCCCTCCTCCATGTTGTTGTCTTGGTAGAATTTCTTCAGCCACTCACCCCACTCCACCTGGCCATTGTGGTTGATTTTGTCCAGCCCGAAGAAGTGCTTGATGTTGTTTCTCATCGCGGATTGCATGTGCTTCTCGACAGCCCTGTGGATGGCCCAGGTGAGCTCGTTGGCTGACAGGACTCCGTCTGAGGTCGTGTCTGTAGCTTTGAAGAGAGCCTCCAAAGGCCTCGAAATGTCCTCGCTGACTTGTGAAGGTGCCATCGACTCTTCACTCCGCTTGATGACCATCCTGGGTTGGACTTCTTCACTTCTGGTGCTGGGTACAAGCAGCCACACAGTTGGCACAAGGAGCACGCAAAATGTCACATACACAATCAGTCGGGTTTGAAGCTTCATCTCTTTTTTTGTGTGTGTATTTACAGTTAATTGGGTCACATCTTCAGTCTTCAGTGCAGTGGTGGTAGACGTTGACCTTTGGTATCGCAGCTCTTCAAGGTTTTCACCTGAAGACTATGATAGTCGCAATGGTACGGCACTTTCTCACCTAGCTTGTCCACCTGCCTGGAATCACCTGTGCTAAGAGTGCGTGCCTGCAGTTAGCTTGGAGAAGAAATCACCTTGGCTTCCCAGCCTGGAAATCTACGCAATGATACCCTAGCATAACCCTCATCAAAGCATGCACGTCTAGTCGACATTGATTTTATGTCGTTATGTTACATTAACTGAGCTGTCGCCAAAGTAAAATCAATCAAAGGCGGATGAGTGATGTGCCGTTTCACCATTGACTTATTTTACAAAGACGCTAAGGCAGTTAACGTTACAGTACGACATAGACTCATCGTTGATAAAACAAATGTCATTGATCATGGCACAATTACATTCAGAAAGCTTGGGGAAAATTCCGGTTGGCTTTTGAAATGACGAAACTGAGTTGGTGTTGGCAGTGGTGATCTATTCTTATTGTAACAACTGTAGTAGCGGTAGAAAATCACAACAATGCATCATAGCTTTAAAAATGAGCCTTGTCAATTGGCTTATTAGTTATTATGGGCTTGAAAAGGCGTCGTATCAAAAGGTTACAAAACTTAACGGTGTGTTGCAACAAAACATAATAATCTTCTCAATATTATGAGTGAGGCAGTGTGAATCTCATATAATAGGTGCATTCAAGGTTGATCAATCAATCGTCGAGTTCAACAGGAATGGCACGTAAAACATCTTGGATTCCAAGAGGAGAGAGGCAGCCACTTGAACCTGAAAAGCTCGAGTTAGTATATAGGTGCAAAAAGAAAGGTGCTGAGTAATTCACCTCTGGTAGTCTGACTAGAAGTTCCTCCACGCGGTTTGGTTGATTGGGAAAATGCTTCTTGGCAAATGTCCTCAGGCAAGTGAGGTACTTCTCATGTATCACATCAAGGGTTGGATTATCGATGTCTAAAGGAGGATTACTTTTACTTTGCTTGCCTATTATTACAGTGATTAATTTTACCATCTTGAGACACCATGGCAATCACTTTGAGGCAGACATATTCCTCCATTTTGAGCTGGAACTGTCTGAAGATGGCAATCACTTTGGTGATTTTCTCCACCATGTTGCCTACATCTTGCCTCAATTGGTCCATGGTGATTGCCTTGCCCATCATCGTGGTCAGACACGTTTGAAGCGTCACCAAGTTGGTAGCAACCTGCAAAAGTTAAATAAGGTGTCCGGATCATTTCAGCGGAGCTGTGTGTTAATCATAGCCAAAAAAGTTAATCCCATTAACTATTCTTGCTGATCGCTGGATTCTCCAATCCGAATTTTCCCCCAAGTTTTCAAAACATAATTGTGCCATGATCAAAGACATTCGTAATTTCAACGTTGAGTTTATGTTGCTTTGTAACATTAACTGCCTTACAACTTGCGTAAAATAAGTCAATGGTGAAACGGCACATCAGCTATTCGCCATTGATTGATTTCACTTTGGCGACAGCTCAGTCAATGTTACATAGGGACATAAACACTTTGTCGATTAAATGTATATGCTTTGATGAGGGTTCTCATAGGGTATGAGGGCTCATATTTTCTGATTGGGTCATCCAAAAAATTCCAAAGACTCATTTGGGTATGTACCTCTTGGTGAAGCTCCACTTTCTGGCCATCGGTTCGGGTGGTCCCCATTCTCCGGAATCCGTGAATGGCTTGGTAAGCTGACGTTGTCAGCACTAGCAGCTCATGCCACTTGTGCGTGAGCAACTTGGTGTGCACCTCTTTTGGCAGTTGGTGGTAAAATGGTAACCTTGTCACCCACTCGACGAGCTTGTGAACGATCGAGTCACCAATCTTGCAAAGCTTGTCTTCCAGGTCAGATGTGTTTTGGCTCAGCAGCTCTCCAATATTCTGTTATATCGAAAATTAATCTGGAGTACTTTTGGAAATGATTCATTCTGATCACCTTAAGAGTGGCTATGTCATCAAACTCGTCACACTCAATGAGCTCGTTGATGAGCTTTGCATGATGGTCTTCATACTTTTCTTTGGACTGGCGACCCAAGTTTTTGTATTGCTGAGGTATCTGCCAACGAAAGTTTAAAATTAGAAAGCTCTGCCATCCTTGCACCAATTTACAAACTCACATCATTTGAGCCAGTGAGGGCTGCTCTCAAAATGTTGACACCACCCAAAAGGTTTTTGTTCGGGTTGTGATACATCTCCATGGGGGCTTGTGAGGAGACCAGAGGCAGGGTGGTGATGGGTGTCATGGTCATTGAGACGGGTTCCCCTACGGAGTTGAACTTGTTGTCCCCGCCCGAAGACTCTGACCGGGGTCTCCGGAATGGGTCGAGGTCCATGCCAGAGGTCGAGGTGGGATTGGCCTGAGGCCCTGGCGTCCCAGGATTCGAGTTGGACTTGCCATTTGAGTTGGTCGAGTTGGCCCTCTTGTGCTTTTTGTATTTTACCTGAAAGGATCGATTGTTATTATTGCAGTATTTAGACACACATCCCTACCAGAAATCAGAAGCCCTTGCACCCTCAAAAAACCCTCATTAAAACTTGTACGCTTTATCAACATCGAGTTTATGTCGCCATGTAACATTAATTGCCTTGACGCTAAATTAGAATATTTTTTACCAATTTGCCGTTTCAACTTTGATTTCCTTACAATGTTAGTAAGTCCATTAATGTTATGTTATGACATTAACTCAACATGGGCAAAGCAATCGAATGCTGACATGTTACAATTACATTTCGAAAACTAGGGAGTATGAATAAGTAACAAGGCCTAAGTAAAATCTTACATGCCAATTTGCCGTTTCTCCTTCGATTTCTTCAACATAGGTTGCATGACAGTAAATGTTACTTAACGACATACGCTCAACATGGGTTAAACAAATTAATGATAACCTGCTACAATTACATTCCGAAAACTTGGGAAAATATCTATAGTTGGGTGTCACTAGTAACGACACCAAAGGTAAACTCTGAACTACCAATTTGCCATTTCACCTTCGATTTCCTTACTTAATTAAATAAGGCAGTTAATGTTACATGACGACATAAACTCAACATGGGTAAAACAAACTATTGCCAACTTGTTACAACTACATGAATAAAACTTGGGGAAAATTCTGGTTGGGATATGTGGGAAAGGGGTTGTAGAAGCAGTACAACACGTAGAGAGTCATAGGGTAGAATTGTAGGAGAAAGCCATGAGTTGCTCGTGAAAGTTCTTGTACACTAGTAGTATCTTTTGGGGTCAATGTTCGCAAGATGAAAGGCAAACGACCTGACGTTGCTGTTGGCGCATGAGACATGTCTCGTCATTTGTGGGCAGCTAAAAGCTGCTCTAATTCAGAATTACTCTTCACTCCAATTCCACATGGAAAATTGGTCAATTTTTGCCATTTCCTGATCGAAATACCCTTTTCAGTCAAAAATGCTAAAGGGGTCGCGAGAAAGCTGCCAACTTTGTGTTCCCCTAGCTTAGCCTTCATGCTTGCACTATGAAAAGGTCCCCTTCGCAGACAAATAATATGTCTGGTACTACATAGAAGAGGTCTGTGAAAAGTTTGAACCTTCTACTGCGACCTACTTAGATTTTGAATCGATTTCACACAGGTGCAAAATAAATTGAGTCATGGAAAATATGGAGCAAATTTACCTTGTACATATTGTATACCGCACCCGAGTTTCTTCCTCCCGGCATTCGGTCCTCACGCACCGCTAAAATTATTAAGTCAATATTGAAATGTTTGAGAATTTCAAAAAGTATAAAAAGGATAGGTTACCTGCCAGCACCATGCCTTGCTGAAGGCACTTTTTGAACCGGCAGAATTGGCAGCGATTTCGCTGAGCTTTGTTAATCTCGCAGTTTCCGTCCGCTACACAGCTGTAGACCCGCTTGTTTTGCACTGTCCTCTTGAAGAAGCCCTTGCACCTGTAAAAGAATTGGTAAAATGAGATGACATGTATGGATCCCTACCAATTAAGGTGAGCCCTCATACCCCAAAATAACCCTCATTGAAACGTGTACGTTTTGTCTATGTAGAGTTTATGTCTTTATGCAACATGCACTGGCTTGGCGCCTTCTAAAAATCTTAAATACCAATTTGTCGTTTCACCTTCCATTTCCTAATTTTATAAAGTACGGCAGTTAATGTTGCGTAATGACATAAACTCAAGATGGGTAAAATGAAAGAGTGCTAATGCGTTACATTTATGCTTGGACAACTTGAGAAAATTCGGAATGTTTTGCCTATTTTGAGTTTATATGCTGTTGAGTGCAACAGCAACTATAACCGCCTCAGTAAAATGTAAAATACCAATTAGACGTTTCACCTTCGGTTTCTTTTACATAGATGGTACGGCAGTTAATGTTTACTCAACATGGCATGTAAAATTAAGTAAAAAACTTGGGAATATTCCTGTTTGGGCAGTATGGCCAAGCAACAATGTTTCAATAAAATGTAAAATACCAATTTGCCGTTTCACCTTCGATTTCTTTCACATAGATGGTACGGCAGTTAATGTTACCACACGACATAAACTCGACATGGGTAAAACGAATGAGTGCGAACACGTTACAATTCCATTCGGAAAACTTGGGAAAAACTCAAGTTGTGCTCACCCTTCGCATGTGATGATGCCATAATGCAATCCGGTGGCCCTGTCTTCGCAAATGTTGCAGAGCAGGGGCTCCTCTTCCTCCTGCTCCAAATTGGGCCGATGAAGGGCGGAGTTGATGTGGTGGCCATTCTGAGATTCGATGACATGAGATGGAAGCTGAGAGAGGTCACCAGCCCACAGCCTCTCCATATTCATAGGTGACCTCGGCCTCCTTGGCTGCTGCTGCTGCTGTTGTTGTTGGTAATGGTGTTGGGGAGATTGTTGCTGGTTGCCATGGGAGAAGGTGGTGGGCGAGGGCGTGGAGGGGGCGGAGCCGGTCAGCCTGGCATTGAGCATGCTCTGAGGCTGTTGCTGCTGAGTCATAGCCGGAGGCGTTGAGGCCGAAATGTGCAGCATGGGTCGGGGCGTGGCCGTGGGCCCCGCCCCTGGGCCCTGGGCACTCAGGCTGAGCAGCCCGTCCACAGCACTCGACATTTTGAGCTGTTGTTCGTGGTCCTGCCTCTCAATCTTGAGCGCCATGGGCGATGAGGTCGGGGGCGGGCCCATCGGCCTTTGCTCCGGCTGCTGAGGCTGCTGGGGAGACGGAGGCTGCTGGGGCGGGTGACTAGGTCGGTACTTGTTGGCCAGTTGCCAGTAGTTGGTGGCGGCGTCGGTCCAAATCATGGTCTTGACACCGCCGTGCTCCCCAAGGATCACACTCGGTCCGGGCTTCCGGACTGAACCGTTCGAAGGGCTCGAAGGCTCCGATTTGGCCGGCGGAGGCTGCTGCTGCGGAGGCTGCGGAGGCTGCTGCGGAGGCTGCGGAGGCTGAGGCCGAGGGTGGAAGTTGAGCGGCATCCGAGGAGGATGAGGCTGCAAGTGGAACGAATGGCCCAAGTGGGCGGAGGCCGACGAAGTCACCAAGTTGGGGTGCATGGCTTGGAGCTTGGCGGCGGCCGCGGCCGCGGCCAGCGGCAAATGGTGCATTGAGGTCACTGAGGTCGTTGACACGGGAGGCCGAAGGGCCTCGGCGAGCCGATGGCCTCCTCCTCCTCCTCCGGACACCATCATCATGGGATGGAGATGACTTCGGTGCTGGTGAGCATCTGAGCTGGACGGAAGCTGGAAGGTGTGAGTGGAGGTCGAGGTCGGCGGGCTGGTGCTGCCCTTGGGCACCACGGTGGCCGTGGGCCCCTCGTCGGCATAGAGGGGCTCCTGCTTGAGCTTGGCGGGCGATGCCCAACTGGTGTACTTGGGTGCGTGCAGCTCGAACTTGGACGGCTTGACCTCGACCTCGAAGCCTAGGGAGTGCCGGCTGCTCGGCCTCTGGTGGTGGTCACGGCCGTCCTCGACAGACACGTCTGAGGACGAGGCGAGCGAGGGCGGGCTGATCATCATGTCTGCGGCCGCGGCCTCGCTCCCGTCACTGCTCGATCTGGAGTCAACCTTGCGCCTTTTCAACTTGAGGTTATGGAACAGACTCATGGTCATCTCTGGTGGCGTCCTTGGTCTGCAATGAAAACAGTTTCAAGCAATTTTCAAACTGCACAGAGTTGTCATCTAGATGATGCAGTTGGGCAGCTATGGCCATGCTCCTTATGCACATTATGGGTTCATCGCCCGGAAAAATCAAACCACAGATTTATTTTTTAAAGCCTGCTCCCCATGCCGCAAATGAGCATCGTGCAGCAAAACCAGTTAAGAAATTAAAATCGGCACAAATTCAGCGCCCGGTTCCAACAAAGGATATCAGCATAGTATAGTACACTAAACATATTCAGTCAGGTCAAGCCAAGCTATGTCTCCTAGTTGGAACCAGGCACAAGTAAGTAGACGTGACTTATTATTTTTTTATTTTTTTCCGGCCTTGGAAACAGACAAGCTAGTAACCGGGCTGAAATTGTGCCGATTTTAATTTCTTAACTGGTTTTGCTGCACTATGCTGATTTGCGGCATGGGAAGCAGGCTTTATAATATAAATCTGTGGTCATATTTTTCCGGGCGATGAACCCCTGATGTGCATTAGGTGCATAGTCATTGCTGCACAACTGCATCATCCGGACGACAACATTATGCAGTTGTTGCAACGTGCAATTGGCGACGAGACCATGACTTTTTAATGTCGGAAGTGTAGCACATAGTCGCTTAGCGGCTCTATTCGCACCGGAGCTCTCCCCTATCCGTACAAGTCTCCTCTCCCTTCCCCCGCAGCCAGCTGAGTGCTCTCGTTACTACCGCATTTCTCGCGGCTCTCGCCGCTACACGAGGTCATTCAACTCCCTACACATAGCATATACTCGTATTGTACGTATTACACACTCCACTTATGGAACTAGTGTGGGGGGGGGGAATCTCTCAGCAAAAAAGAAGCCAGCCTTGCAACTTACAACCTTACTTTTTCATCTTATTTAGATTTAGCAAATCATAAATGAAAGCTACCCTTCTAAGCTTCAATTTAGGCGGCTTTCTCGCGGCCTCAATTGGCAAAGGCGACCGTGAGGGGGTTGCTTTCCCCTCAAAGAAGAAGAAGAAGGGGAAGGGAACAAGTGTCACCCCTCTATGATCATCGGCATGCCTTGCTCAGACCGGGGCAATGACCGTGAGGGCCAACGAATTTCTCCTGGAGCAGCGGGCAAGCCGCCATCCCCTCCGAGTACATGTGTACTTCTGTGGCATGTCATGACCTAGCGAAGGGGTAGTCTAGTAGTGACTTTGCTGCGGGGCAGCCGCGCGGAGAAAACCAGGAAGTGGGCGCCCTGCGCGCGGCGCCCGGCGCGGCCCGACCTTTCAGCAAGCTGAGCGCCCTGCACGCCATGTGTGGAAAAAGCTGAGCTGAGCTAGCACGCTAGGGCGGACCGGCCCGACTACTTATTCTACGGTTTGAAGGGCAATGACCTCCGCGCGAAAAAGTGCACTTGGAGTGTGCATTTAAAATCTCCAAGTAGGAAACTCTGCTTACCGGTCACATCGTGCGGGTCAGCGAGGAGGCCAACGGGGTCGTTGGCGGCCTCTCCGGGGGCTCCAAACGATAGAGCAATGTTGAATGACTTGTAGGAAGGGTAGCACTGAAGTGTTCAAGTTTGAAGTGTGACGCGGCCTCCGGGGGTCGGGGTCGTCGGGGTGAGGCCGCGCATGTGCTTGAAATGGAAGCAGAAGAAGTTGAGCTGGTGCTCTGTGCGAGCCTCGTTGCTTACTGCTTGAGACTATGCTCTCTGGGTGATACGTGCGCCGCTTTGCTTTGCTATGTAGCTGGCCCTCCCTTGTTCTCCGTTTGCCTGACATATCGGACGGCATGGCCGGAGTGAAACTCCGAAGCTGGCCCAGCTCCCACTTGAACGAAAGGTGAATGAACTGCTGCGGAATAATGCACTCTGCCGGCTACCCAATGCTCGCATCCGAGGTCCGAGGTCCGTAGCGAGCGGCCTCTATTTTCATTGCATCGTGGGGTTCGAACCCTAGCCTACCCCAGGGTGAGTAAAAGCGAAGAGCCGCCGGGCGGTTTTCCGTTGCCCTATGATCTTCTTCATCATCCATGCTTCCAATCCCCAACCAGAAACTATGACCATCCATACGCCGAAATAAACCCAATTTAAACTTGTGTGTTTCATGTTCATAGAGTTTATGTTGCTATTTAGCATGAACTGGCTTGCCGCCAAAGTAAAATTGAAAATTCCAATTCGCTATTTCACCTTTGATTTTTTTTTGCATGGCTGGTAAGGCAGTGAATGTTGCTTAATGACATAAACCCAGCTTTGGTGAAACGAATGAGTGCCAACTCGTTACAATATCTTGCTGAAAACTTGGAAAAATTTCGTCAAGAAAATTTCAACATATTTTCAGGCATGCGGTTTAATTATTAGCCAATGTAATATTGAAAACACCGATTCGCCATTTCAACTTCCATTTCTTTTACATTGGTTGTTGTGGCAGTGAATGTGACTTAACGACATTAACTCGGCTTGGGTGAAACGAAGGAGTGATAACACGTTTCAATTACGCTCAGAAAACTTGGGAAAATTTCTGGTTGGGAATGCTGCTACCTGGCCCTGAACTTGAAGCCGGCGAGCTCGATTTCTCGTGAGTGTGTGAATGTGTATGCGTTCGTTGGCTGGCCGTGAGCGAGGTTGTTGGCCGTATCATTGTCAGGGTCTTGCCTGCCAACAGGTCCCGTTAAGCGCCGGCCCCCCGTACCCGTAGCATTTGTGCCAGGCTGGAAGCCACATGTTGAATGCCAACTCTCTCTCTCTCTTGGAGGCGAGACCTCGCGTTGTTGGATGCACCCAAAAGCCGAGACGAAGACGACGACGGTTGCTTCAATAAAATTCAATGCTTCTTCTTCTTCCTGGAGAAAACCCACCGTTTTTTCTATGGTCAAGTAAAAACGACGTCGTTTTTCTTGGCGGCGAAAAGGAACGGACGCTTTTGCCTCCAACAACCGCCATTCTCGGAAAATTATCGTACTTTTTGCTTAGCATAGGAAAATCATGACTTTACACACTTCCAAAATAAAGCCTCATTAATTAAGTGGCCTTTTCAAAATTGTTACAAATTTGCTGAGAGTTATTGTAACTTTTTAGCACTCCTTCGTTTCACCCAAGCTGAGTTTATGTCGTTAAGTAACAGTAACTGCCGCAACCACTAATGTGAAAAAATCAATAATGAAATTGCAAATTGGCGTTTTAGATTTCATTAAGATGGCTAAGGTACCCAACAAGAGATTCTCCAAAGTTTTCCGAAAGTTATTGTAACGTGCTAGCACTTCTTCATTACACCCAAGTTGACTTTATGTATTTTATTTACTGTAACTGCCGCAACCACCAATGTGAAAAAAATCAAAGATGAAATAGTATTTTGGCATTTTCAATCTTAATTAGGCGGCAAGCAAGTTAATCTTATAATATAACATAAACTTGAAGGTCATAAAACATAGAAGTTTCACTGAGGGTTATTTTGGTGTATGAATACTCATAATTTCTGGTTGGGTCATTATAATCATTATAAATTGCCTACTTAGACCGACAGCAGCGGTTTGAAAAATGCTCAAAAAATAGTTTTCCTATGTGTTAATTAACCGTATTTCGGCCAATAAATGACCAGGTGAACTGGGCCTAGTTGTATCAATTATTTGCTGATTACAGAGGGAAATCACCGTAGTTTTTTTTCAAATGAATCTTTGTTTTATTTTGGATGCATCAACCTTTTTATGGCTCGTACAGTTATGATGCGGCTAGACTAGATCAGGTATATGCTATATGGTACATTTGTTCATAACGCGCGCGCGCGTTGATATGCCCATCATATGTGTACATTAAAGATGGAGAAGATGCTAGCCCAGCCGCATCCAGATTCTCAAGGTGCAAGCCACAAAGATACAGAAGAAGTTTACCTATTCAGCTGAATATGGCGGCCGATTCCCCCGACACACAGACATTCCCCGCATTTCAGTGTCATGAACGCGTTTTACCTACCCTCGAGCGCCGCAGTAAAAGCTACCCACGTGCTTTGCAACACTTGCCAAACAGACATTTTCCCAAGTTTTCTTAACGTAATTGTAACAAGTTAGCACTCTTTCATTCTACCCATGTTGAGTTTATGTCGTGAAGTATCATTAACTGCCTTACCACCTATGTGAAAAAAATCGAAGAAAAGGCGGTAAATTGGTATTTTAGGTGTTACTTATATTAGAAATTTTCCTTAGTTTTTTAGCGTCATTGAAAAGCATAAGCACTCTTTCATTCTACTTAAGTTGAATTTATGTAGTGAAGTACCATTAGCTGCCTTAACACCTATACAAAAGAAATCAAAGGTGAAACAGCAATTTGGTATTTTAGATTTTGCTGAAACATTGTTACTTTACTCATGCTACCCAACAAGAAATATTCCCAAGTTTTTTACTTAATTTTACATGCCATGTTGAGTTAATGTCGTGATGCACTATTAACTGCCTTACCACCTATGTAAAAATTGAATGTGAAATGGCGAATTGGCATTTGAGAGTTACTTAGGTATATAAGTACCCAACCAAAAATTTTACAAAGTTTTTTACAAAAATTTTTTTGTTACGTATTAGCACTCATTTGTTTTACCCATGTTGAGTTTATGTCATAAGGTAACATTAACTGTAATACCATCTAAGCAAAGATAATCCGATGGTGAAATGGCAAATTGGTATCTTAGATGTTATTTAGGCATCAAGGCAGTTAATGTTACACAGCAACATAAACTCGATGTTGGCGAAACTTACAAGTTTCATTGAGAGTTATTAGTGCGTATGAGGGCTCAGAAATTCTGGTTGGGTTAAGTTGTGACGTAGTGGCCCAAAGGCTCATATCATTCTGCTGCTAAAGTCAATGCCCTCATAGCGATTAATTCTGCTTTTCGACGTGTGTTTGACCTAGTTCACCGTCGCCGCTGATAGGGTTGAACCCCTTGCTACATACAACAGCTAAATCTGATTTTTTTCCTGTTCACACAATCCATGCTTCCCGCACTTGATGATGGATCCCTTTGTGCATTGAAAACGCTTTAGAATGCAATGTTGCCGTTATTTTGGTGTGCCTCGCTCAAACTCGAATCCATTCCAAGAAACCTAATCCAGATGTCAAATATGGATTGCAGATCAGATTGACAAGATTGAAGCAATGCTTATACCAAATCCGTTTTCTTTTCTACAGCATATTTTGGGCTACCAGACAGCAAATAAAAAACAATGCATATACCTTGAAACCTGTTGCGGGCAGGGACGACCTAGAAAGTGAGCCTTAAATGCACATTTGTGCCTTTGAGAATAGCATACCCAACCAGAAATTCTGAGCCCTCATACGCCAACATAACCCTCAGTGAAACTTGTACGTTTTAGCAACATGAGATTTATGTCATTATGTAACATTAACTGCCTTGCCCCATTTGTAAAATTGAAGACACCAATTTTCCGTGACACCTTCAAGTTTTCTACATATAGATGGTTTTAAGCTGTTAATGTTTCATAATGATGTAAATTCAACCTGGGTAAAACAAAGGAGTGCAAACATGTTACGCTAGCTATCAGAAAATTTGGGAAAATTTCTGGATAGGCCCTCTTACTCCAAAATAACCCTTGATGCTTAAGTTAATTAAAAACCACCAACTTGCCCTATAACCTTCATTTTACATAGTTGGTAAGGCAGTTAATGACACATATCAACATAAACTCAACATTGGTAAAACAAAGGAGTGATACTCATCAGGAAAACTGTGTCATATTTGGGTTTGTTGAAGGTGTTCAAGCAGTTAACGTTACATATTGCCCTGATTCCGACATAAACTCATCATGGATAAAACAAAGGAGTGCTAATACTTTACAAGAACTTTTAAGAAAACTTGGGAAAAGTGTTTGGTTTTTAAAGATATGTAGCAAATTTTGCTCCTAGGAATTAGCAAATCAAGCTACTTTCCATATAAACTTTTCACATTATTATTGGGCCAAAATAGATCTGACTGCATGAAACAACCCCTGTCAAAATTGCAAACAATTTTGGCTAGGTTTTTGCCACCACGATATTTTGCTAAAATATCGGCTTTCATTTGCAGCTTACTTTGGAGTTGTCCCCTTAAAAATCAATATGTATCCTATGACTTGTGCGAGTGGTCACCGAAATCTGCCACTTATAAAACATAGTTTCGCCACCAATTTGCAATTTATGGCTGATAATTGAACATTGAAGATGTGGGAAATTATGTCGTATTGAGAGTTCCAAAATTAGACATTTCAAACCCTGCAAAATTATTTCCTCGTGTTTTAATTCAGTTTACCAATCTGACTCCATTTTGAAGTTATACTGGTAAAAGGCACAGCATTAAAAGGAACTTTGGCACACCCTGTAAATCGCACCCATCTCAAATATGATATTGATAATTTGGATAATAAACATTGTACTTTTTTCATGTCACAAGCTTTCTGGGCTATTTGAGATATATTAAGTATTGCTAGCTCTAAGACACCAGGAGTATATTAAAATAGCTTCTTATGACCAGAAAGTTTTAAGCAAAAGTAATGCTACTGTTTAGATAATTTTTAAATCTACTTTGATCCTTTTACATATGGTGTATACTGGGGAAAGGCTACTAGGAAAACAGCTACTTGATGAAAGGCTAATTGTTATCAAAATGACCAATTGTCATTAGTATCAAAGCAATGACATTGATGAAGAGCGCCCCCAGCGGCCTTTTTAGGGCAACATCTGGGATTTTCAGCTGACACTGCACAAGAAAAAAACTGAGTTACCACACGCTTTTGCGACATGGTTTTAGGACATTTCCATGTGATAGTACCAAAAACATATCTCAAAAATGGTTTTTGATGGTACAAAAAATTGGCCAATGGCCAAGTAGCAAAAAAGTAAACTAAAAACGTAAATAAACAATGAAAACGGTCTTGCAAAAACGGTTTTGTGAGGTGTATTTTTTTGTACCTCAAAACCATAAGTGAGCGCATGGAAAGGTCCATAAGGCTGTAATAAGGTGAGACACTTGATGACAAGATGTTAGAGTCCTGTTCCTATGCAAAAGCAAAAAAAAGTAACCATTTAAAAAAATTATCCACCCTAAAAAAAGTGAAATAAAAATTGGAGTTTAAGTGTTTAACGAAACTTTTAAAAGTATTTTTACATTTCATGACGCAAGAATAAAATGGCTGTTAAAATCTTTGATAACCATATTTGATATATACCAAAGCATTAGTGAAATAAAACTTACCACTTATAATAAAAAAAGCTCTAAAAAGTGGATTAACTCATAGAAACAAAACCTGATTTTGAGCTCAACTCCCAAGTGTTTATTCAATATGTCGGTAGATGGCATGTCTTTGTTATGACACTGATACCTCAAACGCTTGCATGAATTTAAGTTTGCCTCCAATTGCACTCTTCTTTAAAGTATTTAATTAATAGAATCTTTCATGTAAGATTTAAGGTCCTTTCACAAGCGAATTTAATTCCTCAGTTGAAAGATTGATCTTCTAGCGGAACTTTTGAAAATAATCTCTCAACCTTATAGACCAAAAAATGGTTTCATAAGAGTTGCCTCAATCTGGTCTCCAGTTATCCTGAATTGCCTTTAACTTTGAGGCCCAAAATCTCCCCTCCCGAGGGTAAAACCCTTTGGCATGGTGAGTACCAAGGGGCAACCACACAAGATGGTCCCTACACTTTTTCAAAGGCTCTCAGTGCCACGATTTCAAGAATCTTAGACAAGTGCCTGGGTTAGAATCTCAAGTGAAGTGAAGTGAGTGAAGAATGAGTCTAGTGGCACCAAAAGCCCTCTGGAACTGTTATGTACCATTTGGAGGATCTGCCCTCGGGAGTTCACTGTGCCTAAGGGTTTTCCCCTTGGACTCCTGGGAGTGAAGATATGAAAATTCTTATGTAGCGAAACTGTGCACGCCCAAGAGGGTATATCTGCCAAACCGCAAATCCACCTAAACGCAGTCCGCCTAAACGCAGTCCGCCAAAACGCAAATCCGCCTAAACGCAGTGAACAAATAAAAAGAGTGAAATAAATTTTAATGGTTTCTACAATATACTGGATTTATAGTCATATTGATTTGACTTAAAATTTGCGGTTTGGTTGTACCCTAGAGTCCATGTGAAGCAACATTTTTTGAACCCACTTTTTTGTGCGCAATGTTAGAGTAAGGGTATATCCAGAACTGTTAACATACTTGAGATTCATGACCAAAAAATCAAATGTAATTATTATTTTGATGTGTAGTGAACTGTATTCATTCTTGTTGTTTTGTGTCTTGGCAGAACTAGGGGTACTTTTAAAAAATATGTTTGGGTCGATTTTGAAAACTCTAATGATATTTGATAGTGATTTTTCAAAAAGTATGAAAGTGGGCTTTTAAAAATGAGCGCATATATGTTGCTTCATATGGACACAAAGTTTTACTACATAAGAATTTCACTAAACTTAGGAGGCCCATTTCTCCACTCACACTTGTTCAAGGGCATAACCCTTGGGCACAGTGAGCCTCTCAGGGTAGACCCTCCAAATGGTCCATAACATTTCCAGAGAGCTTTTGGTGCCACTAGACTCACTCATCACTTTTATTTTTTTTTAAAGTAATAGTCTAAATTAAAAGTATCGTGTCTAGCCAAAAAACTTATCTCTATGTATAGAGTGACTCAATATTTACAAAACTTTCCTTGTTGCCCTCACACCCTTGACCTAAGTAATTTTCACAAGGCTTAACATAAAAGACCTCAAGAATTGAGTAAAAACTTCAGCATAAGTTGTATATTGCCATACGCTTATATCACTTTCATTCATACACTGAAACATCCTCTCGTGGCAATTTACGTTCTTCTTGAGAGAATCATGAGTGACCACAACACACTTCTGATCGAATTTTTTCAAAACTCCAGAAGAAATCTCTTTGCTTCAGTTGGGTCTCACACAGATTTGGAATGTCTTTGATGTCCATCAACATCATGGGTATGCTTGAAAATTCACAGTACAAAACAGAAACAAATATTGAATGTTGCAGGCGGGGCTAAAAATTGGAAAAATGCTACAGATTCCGCTTTCGGCCTCCTACAGCTCATCCTTGTCAAAGTCTTCTTCCTCTGGCTCGGCACCTGGAGGTGGTCCACCTCCCTGCTGGTACAGCTTGGCAATGATGGGCTGCACAATTTCCTCGAGTTCCTTCTTTTGAGCTTTGAAGTCCTCTCCTTCGGCCTCCTGGTTCTCCTCCAGCCAGGCAATCTTCTCGCTGACAGCCTCCTCGATCTTCTCCTTGTCCTCGTCAGAGATCTTGGCGCCCAACTTCTCCTTGTCGTTGATTTGGTTCTTCAGGGAGTAGGCGTACTGCTCGAGCTCGTTGCGAGCCTCCACGCGCTCCTTGAGCTTCTTGTCGTCGTCAGCAAACCTCTCGGCATCCTTGATCATCTGCTCAATGTCCTCGGGGGTCAGCCTGTTTTGGTCGTTGGTGATGGTGATCTTCTCCTTGTTGCCAGTGCCCTTGTCTTCGGCAGACACCTGGAGGATGCCATTGGCATCGATTTCGAAGGTCACCTCGATTTGGGGGACGCCACGTGGCGCGGGGGGGATTCCGGTGAGATCGAACTTGCCCAGCTGGTGGTTGTCCTTGGTCATGGGCCGTTCTCCCTCAAAGACCTGGATGGTGACGGTGTTTTGGTTGTCAGCAGCGGTGGAGAAGATCTGGGACTTCTTGGTGGGGATGACAGTGTTACGCGAGATGAGCTTGGTCATGACGCCTCCGACGGTTTCGATGCCGAGGGTGAGGGGGTTCACGTCCAGCAAGACGATCTCACCGGTGTCTTGCTCTCCGGACAAGACTCCAGCTTGGACAGCAGCTCCATAGGCGACAGCTTCGTCGGGGTTGATGCCTCGGGAGGGCTCCTTGCCGTTGAAGAACTCCTTGACGAGTTGCTGCACCTTGGGGATCCGAGTGGAGCCGCCGACGAGAACGATCTCGTCGATGTCCTTCTTCTGCATATCCGCGTCCTCCATCACCTTCTGAACCGGCTTCATGGTCGATCGGAAGAGATCCATGTTGAGCTCCTCGAACTTGGCACGCGTCAGAGTCTCGGTAAAGTCCTCGCCCTCGAACAGAGACTCGACCTCGATCCGGACCTGATGGGCGGAGGAGAGCGCGCGCTTGGCCTTTTCCACTTCGCGACGCAGCTTTTGCACGGCCCGGTTGTCCTTGCGCAGATCCTTGCCCTTCTTCTTCTTGTACAGCTTGATAAAGTGCTCCATCACACGCTGATCGAAGTCCTCGCCACCTATTCATTATTTCGGGGTTGTAATATGTTTAAACAAGGTAAAATGTGTCAATTACCCAAGTGAGTATCGCCGTTGGTGGCAATGACCTCAAACACGCCGTTGTCAATGGTCAAGAGGGACACATCGAAGGTGCCGCCGCCCAAGTCAAAGACCAGCACGTTCTTTTCGCCCTCCTTCTTGTCCATGCCATAGGCAATGGCAGCAGCGGTGGGCTCGTTGATGATCCTCATGACCTGGAGACCAGCAATGGCTCCAGCGTCCTTGGTAGCTTGACGTTGAGCATCATTGAAGTACTATGGACAAGAAAACATAAGCGACACTTGGCATTTAAAGTGAGGAATCAAACTCACAGCAGGAACGGTGACAACGGCATGGGTGACCTTCTTGCCCAAGTAGGCCTCGGCCGTCTCCTTCATCTTGATCAGGACCATGGCGGAGATCTCCTCGGCAGCGAAAACCTTCTCGCCCTCCGACGTCTCGAGGACAATGTGCGGCTTGGCGTTCTTGTCGACCACCTTGAAGGGGAAGTACTTGATGTCATGCTGGACTGCGGAGTCGGACCAATCTCTGCCAATCAGCCGCTTGGCATCAAACACGGTGTTCTCGGGGTTGGTGGTCAGCTGGTTCTTGGCAGCATCACCGATCAGCCTTTCGCCCTCGGCGGTGAAGGCCACGTAGGACGGAGTGATACGGTTTCCCTGATCGTTAGCAATGATTTCCACACGCCCATTTTTGAACACACCAACACTAAAAAGTGAACATGTCAGCCATTTCCTTCGAAATGCAACTACTCCGTGCGCAATACATACCATGAGTAGGTGGTGCCCAAGTCGATACCGATCACAGTCCCAATATCATCTTTCTTGGCCTCCTCTTTGGCAAAGACAAGCGCTGCTAATGACAGCAGTAACGTCACTCCGACTTTCATCTGGTAAAATATGAATGTAAATAAAGCGCTCAAAACTCGCCAAATCGCACGGCGCAACTTACTCTGTTGTTGTTGTGCTTTGTTATGCTTCAGCAATGATTTGAAGGCTCACAACTTAGAAACTGGAGTCAAATCTTCAACCTCCGACACAACGTGGACGACAACGGGAAACTTCGATTGGCGAATGAGAACGTCAAGCACTTTGTGCCGAGTAACAGTGCTTCGAACACTTCCAGAGCGTCATGAATTGAATTCCGCCAAAACGATGCGAAAAAAGCCACATTGATAAAAGGTGAGAATGCGTGCGCAGCTGGGAACGCTGAGTGCATTACAAGTCTTTGTTGGCCAATTCTGATTGGTCCACGTTGAAAGTACCGGCTGCCACTGACTCCACGTCATCCGAGAAACATCAGGAAAGCAGGGCCGAGATCAGCAGCTACCTCAAGTCCTCAACCGCGGTGCACTGTGCACTGCACTGCTAAACTGCACGCCGCGGGAATTACAAGCAACTTTTGCATTTTGGGAGCTCTTGCGTAAACTCGATGAAAAAGTGACTTGTAATGCAGAGCACCTGCAATACATATTTATATGCTGTAATACGATTTTTCCTCGTGTTATAATTCAGTTGACCGATCCGACTCGGCTCTTTTACATCATATTTCTTTCTTAAGCATTTTGGGGGAAATTAAATACTTAACTTAATTTGAGGGATTTTTTAAGTAATTTAATGCCCCTCATATTCCATGGAACTTATCCAAATTCCAAAGAAGTTAGAAAAAAAGTAAAGACCTACCTAGATTCAAACCCCTGACAGTTGGATTAGCTTTCCAATGCTCTAACCATTGAGCTATGAAAACTTTATGAGATTTTGCTGCTATTACTAGACTTTAAATTAAGCCTGATCAAGAAATCAGAAAAAGTAAAGGAATGACTGGGATTTGAACCTCAGACGGCTGAATCATGAGCCCAGGGCTCTAACCATTGTGCCAGAGGAGCACCCCAAAAGATATTGTATTTAAAAGTCTATTTTATTGCTCCCGAACCACAGGCTGCCATCACATGAGAGCCAGTGATATTCACATGGCAACTAAAAACGGGTTACGCGCATGTGTCCAGCTCCACGAAAAAGGCATATAAGTACAAACCTACTAAACAGAGCGTAGCAGATTCCTTGATTGCCTTCACAGTTATAAGCATGTACTTCTCCAAAACTTATTTTTTGGATTTGCATGATAAGGAAATGTCTCAATGAAAATGTATCACAAGGAAATGTATCATAGCACTTTGTATCATAGGGAATTGTATCATAGGGAATTGTATCATAGGGAATTGTATCATAGGGAATTGTATCATAGGGAATTGTATCATTGGGAAATGTATCATAAGGAAATGTATCATAGCACTTTGTATCATAAGGAAATGTATCATGGGGGAATGTATCATAAGGAAATGTATCATGGGGGAATGTATCATAAGGAAATGTATCATAGCATTTTGTATCATAAGGAAATGTATCATAGCACTTTGTATCATAAAGAAATGTATCATAGGGGAATGTATCATAAGGCAATGTAACATATCATTTTGTATCATAAGGAAATGTATCATAGCATTTTGTATCATAAGGAAATGTATAATAGCATTTTGTATCATAGGGGATTGTATCATAAGGAATTGTATCATAGAGAAGTGTATCATAGCACTTTGTAGCATAGGGAAATGTACCATAAGGAAATGTATCATAGCACTTTGTATCATAGGGAAATGTATCATAAGGAATTGTATCATAGCACTTTGTTATGTGCTTGGTTTTGACTCAAGGCTGACCTTCAAGGTCATCTCTTGACCTTGTTCTAAAATGACCTCATCCTTAGCCTTTAAAAAACCCAAGCAGCTGTTTCCAGCTGATCAAAACTTTGTTTGAATTGCAAAATTTTGACTGGCTGATGTTATGTGCTTGGTTGTGACTCAAAGGCTGACCTTCAAGGTCATCTCTTGACCTTGTTATGAAATGATCTCATCCTTAGCCTCTCAAAAACCACAAGCAGCTGATTCCAGATACAAAGTGCTATGATACAATTCCTTATGATACATTTTCCTATGATACAAAGTGCTATGATAGACGATCTTGTGATTAGTTCCATGGAATTTAAGGGGTATACAATCACTTAATGTCCCCCAAAATTGAACTTTTATTAATATCCCACAAAATGCTTAGATAGAACTGAGTTAATTGGATCGATAAGCTGAATTAAAACACAATTAAGTCGCATTACATTATATAACAAACCTAGTAAGCTCAGTTAAAAATAATTTATCTTTTTTATCAAGTCATAAAAGCTTATTGAATATCTAAAATATAAGTATGTAATATGGCTGCCACGTTTTAACTTGGACACCTTTTGACTTTGCTATTTTATCCACGGAACTAATTAAATTCGAAAGAAATTACTAATTAGAATTAAGTGACAGCATGACCTAGGTTTGAACCTCAGACAGTTTGATTTAGAAACTTATGCTCCCACCACTGATCTATGAAAACTCGCTGACATAAAAGAGCTGAGTCGGATCGGTAAACTGAATCATAACACATCAAGGGAAAGTCTATCAAAGTATATCTCTATCTCCCTTCGGCGAGGTTTTTTCACTGATTTGAGCTTCAAAAACCCCTAATGAAATTAAAAGGGCCAACTTTTTTATATAATAAGCAATTCGCTAGATTGGCCAGGAAAGGAGATAAAAAGTGCCAAACGTTATATTGAATTGTGCCGCTCCTTTCCTAGTCATCTTAGCTAAGTCTTGCTTATGAAATTCCAAAAATTAGATCTCTCAATTTGGGTGCATAACTTTGACCGTAAAAGGGGTCTGTTTTAAAATGTTAAGGTCTTATGGCTTCTGTTTTAACAGCCAGTATTGTTAAAAATCAGCTAGTGGTGATACAGCCCCCCGAAAAGTGAAATCCTGTCAAGTGGTCTAGTACCTTCAGATCGATATGATTGGTGGTCTAGTTAAGGTAATTTGACCACCCGACCACTTTTGAGTGGTCAAATCAAGCCCTTAATGAGTGGTCGCTTTTTCCAATGGGGAAAGGCCACTGGGTCCAGAGCAGCCCCATGAAAGGAATCAAAATCAATTATCCCCCACATTTTGACACCTTGGGAGGGTAGATGTTTGCTGGGAAAGAAAAAAAAAATTTGGGAATTAATTGTCTGTCAAATGGCCAAAAAATCCCTTTTTGGTAGGGCTGGAAAATGGCAAATATCTCCCAAGACCCTGGATGGATTTTTGATTTTTTTTGTTTGTTGGAGAGATAAAGATTGGGTCTAGCACTGAGAGTTGAAAGCACGAATATATATTTCAAAATAAGCATTTAATTTGCAGCCAAAGTTTGGTAAAAATTACTATTTTAGAAAACAAGGCATACAGCCACTATAGAGAGATCACAAAGACAATTTGATCCTGATCATGCATGGATCAAACATTTTATGACTCCCCTGGATCACTTGGTATACCCTGAGGTATACCTTCCCATGACTTATGTGATTGGTATATTTCACACCAGTTATAAATCGCTCATGTATTATAAGACCATAGCATCCAGAAATAAGAGTTCAATGGCTTTCAGGAGCCCAAAACCCTGGATAGATTTGGTATATTTTCATTCCCCTGGCACCATTGGGACCATGAGGGGCATTCAAATTCAAAATATTTGTGGTATATTTTATACCCGTCCACATTAGCTGAACCATATTCACTTATATACCACTGTAAGCAGCAACTGGACAGAGATCAATGGGGCCCAGAGGCCAAGACCCCGGATGGATCCTGCTTTTTTTCACTCCCCTGGCACCCTTGGGACCCGGAGGGGTTGGCCAAGCAAAAACATTTTTGGTATACTGTATACCAGGCCCAAATTCAGCCAGGCTTAATATAGCCAATGTACCACTGTAAGCAGCAACTGGACAGAGATCAATGGGGCCCAGAGGCCAAGACCCCGGATGGATCCTGCTTTTTTTCACTCACCTGGCACCATTGGGACCCGGGGGGGTTGGCCAAGCAAAAACATTTTTGGTATACTGTATACCAGGCCCAAATTCAGCCAGGCTTAATATAGCCAATGTACCACTGTAAGCAGCAACTGGACAGAGATCAATGGGGCCCAGAGGCCAAGACCCCGGATGGATCCTGCTTTTTTTCACTCCCCTGGCACCCTTGGGACCCTGAGGGGTTGGCCAAGCAAAAACATTTTTGGTATACTGTATACCAGGCCCAAATTCAGCCAGGCTTAATATAGCCAATGTACCACTGTAAGCAGCAACTGGACAGAGATCAATGGGGCCCAGAGGCCAAGACCCCGGATGGATCCTGCTTTTTTTCACTCCCCTGGCCCTTGGGACCCTGAGGGGTTGGCCAAGCAAAAACATATTTGGTATACTGTATACCAGGCCCAAATTCAGCCAGGCTTAATATAGCCAATGTACCACTGTAAGCAGCAACTGGACAGAGATCAATGGGGCCCAGAGGCCAAGACTCCGGATGTATCCTGCTTTTTTTCACTCCCCTGGCACCCTTGGGACCCGGAGGGGTTGGCCAAGCAAAAACATATTTGGTATACTGTATACCAGGCCCAAATTCATCCAGGCCAATCTCTCACATATATTCTTATATATATTTTTATTTCTTCTCATGGTAACAAAAATTAATGAGAATTATAATTGTTCTTGACAGCTTTCTTCTTCAATCTTTGGCCAGTTTGAACATCTCAAAACCAGTATTTGTCATCAGATGATTTCTTCTTCGGTCTAGGAGGTGGGGACACTTCGTTTTTTTGCTCTTCTTTGAGTTTCACCACCAATTCGAGCTTTTTGTTTTGGGCTTGGAGGATGGGTTATCACTTCTTTGCTCCTCCACTGAATTGGCTTCAATGTCAATGGGACCTTGAGTTCTTGGGGCCAATTAGTCCAACTGCCCTTGCAATTACAACAAGAATGTCCCACACCATCTAAAAACAACAGAGCAACAAACAACTGCAGTTACACTGTGTCGGACTCCATTCACCACGATAGATTTTGCAATTGCCAATAACCAAGTGATCAAGATCAGAGCAATCACAAAGGCCAAAATACAAAGACAGACCATTCCAGAATACTTCACCAGAAAATGCTCATGGAACAACACTGTTCAAATGTGCCTTGGAGCATTTGGTAGACTTTTCAGGCAAAGCACATCATTGATGAGATTCTTGCATCTCTTGAAATCCCCATTCCAACATTCATTTCATTGGACATCCTGGCTAAGCATTTTCTTGGTGAAAGCAAAAAGGAGAGCATTCGTAAATTGGTCCATAGCAGTGCCTGATCTTTCAATGTTCCAGAGGATTGGAACTGGTGATTCAGAACTGTCTTGTTGTTGGCATTGTAGTTTGCTGGGCTGAGCTGCTCAACTGTGGCATTTTCATCACATGGATCTTGTGGCCCTTTGAGAAATTGTCCATTGCATAGAGCTGACCAATCCTGTGGACTTTGTAATCTAGGTCACAGTCACACATAAGCAGAAGTGTCCAGAAGAATGTTAGTTTTGGGATCCCGAAAGTCCAAGCTGTTCTCCATTGAACCACACCGGAAGAGACTCATAGCATCCATTTGTAGTCGAATTCTGACTCCAGTTGCAGGTGCACATTGAGCCACTTCAAGAAGGGAGCCTCGAGGCTTGATGAGGTATCCAGGGCCAAAGGCAAGATATGAGTTGGAAGGATCCCCATTGCAACAGCAAGTGTTCCTGCAAATGGTTGAATACAGTCATATGGAATCACTATTGCAGATCAAAATTGAGCTTACCAAAATCCAGGATCTTGTGCTTTCACAATGCTTGTGCCCTTAAGTATCCTCATAGACTTGGTGAGGGTCATTTTCCTCATGACATCTTCATGGACATACAGAAGAGAGCATCCCAACTGGTGTGATTTAGGCGAACATTCAGTGGATTCAACAGATCAAGCTCAATTCTCTCTGAGTAGGCATCAATGAAGTTGTACCAAATGCCATTTTGAAAGATGTCTCATTACACTGTGTGTCCACAACAGAGTCATCTTTTTCTCAGTTCAACTGCTGCATACTGCATGGACTCATTGTTTGCAGTAATGATGATGGCTCCATCGGCCTTAGCCTTTTTGGTCCAACAGAAGCTCCAAAGTACTGCTCTTGATATCCAGATTCGCAAGTCTAAGTGGTATTTTGTAAAGAAAGTTGCATTGCAGAAAATTTTCAAAATTCTTACCCTAGACACTTCGGCATAATAGGTACCTAGCTCCTCATCAAAACCTTGAGCTCGGGCAGTCACTCTTGTGTTTGGGAAGTTTAAAACGTCCCTTAGACTCCACTTCCAGTGAATGTTTCAGGGCAACTTCATAGTAGTCCACAACTAAAATCATGTTTTTGTTAAAAGTGAACCTTTATGAAGATAGTGCATACCAATAAAGTCGTCAAAAGTCTTGCCATCTTGCTCCAAAACAGCAACCACTCTCAAAGCATTTTCCAAACCAGTTGTTGACATACCCACGCATAGGAACTCGAAACCTTGTGACTGCATCTTTCAAGTCATAAGTAAGTGAATCTCATCTGGAATAGGTTTGAAGATTCGCCTCCTGTGAAGCTCTTTACAGTAGCCAACTGTTTGCTCAACTGGGCCCCATTCAAGAATTTCCAATCCACTGATGTGATGATGCATCCACAGTGAAAGCTAATCCTGGAAAATGCCCATTCTCATAGACATGCTTTCTATAATATTCCATAGCATAAATAGTTTATTGTTATCATGATTGTGAGGGAGATGCTTCCTATCATCTTTTATTTCCCAAAAATGTTGAATCCTTGAAGTTAAGTATATATTAAGGCTCTCCTTCTTTGCTCTAAAATATATTTAAGTAGAGTTGCAAATGTCTTTAATTTTGACAAATTACAAATTTGATGTATGCCATCACCACGGTGGCCTTTTAGCTTCTAACTTTCAATTACTGCTCAATGATTCTGTAACTAAGCTAAATGTGTACAAAAACTCACCTAAGTCTCATGTTACTCCTGAAAAAGTACTCTGAAAAACATGAGGGAAGATTTCAGCTTGGCTGATGACCTGAACGGTGTGCTTGGTGGCTGATTCATCATAGTCAGGGCTTTTGCACTCTTCTACTTGGGAAACATCAAAATTCCAAACCTGAAAGTATATCAAACACAATAACCAAATGCCTTACACATAACGAGCAACAATAGCATGATGAGCATGCTGTTTTGGTTTCCTAGTCCTGACTTGTCACTTCATTTTATAAAATTCATCAATACAACTCCTTTGTTTAAAATCAGACTCAATCATTGTAGCTAAGCTAGCAGACAAACTTTTGATTTATATTTTTAATTCAAAATCGACTTCGAACCTCCATATCCTCTTTGAAATATGAGGTGTTTCTCAATATCTGGTAGCTCTGCCGCCATTGACCTTGGCAAATCACAAAAATAAGTAGATTGCTGAAGTGTAGTTTGCAAGACATCCTTATTTATAGTAGTAATTTGTTCTGTGTGTGCTGAGATTTATGTACATGATTGACTATAGGATTGAATTTCTGCAGATCAAATTAACATTCCAATACCTTCTTTTTTTTACTTCTTGCACAATTAAATCTGATAATAAGAAATTTTGTGTATCTAAAATCCACCATTTTTAACCTGCAAATAGTTTTGGGTCATGAGATGCCTCAAAGTAATTTTTACCTTGCAGCCAAGTTTTACCACAATGCGTGCTGACGCGTTTTTGGCCTCTAGCCATATTTGCCCAAGAGTAAAAATTTGAGCTAGGCCCACTTTTGGTGCCATAGGGACCCAACTCATGGAAAGTAGCCAGTTTTTGGGTCATGAGATGCCTCAAAGTAATTTTTACCTTGCAGCCAAGTTTTACCACAATGCGTGCATCGACGCGTTTTTTGGCTCTAGCCATATTTGCTCAAGAGTAAAAAATTTGAGCTAGGCCCACTTTTGGTGCCATAGGGACCCAACTCATGGAAAGTGGCCAGTTTTTGGGTCATGAGATGCCTCAAAGTAATTTTTACCTTGCAGCCAAGTTTTCCACAATGCGTGCGTCGACGCGTTTTTGGCTCTAGCCATATTTGCCCAAGAGTAAAAATTTGAGCTAGGCCCACTTTTGGTGCCATAGGGACCCAACTCATGGAAAGTGGCCAGTTTTGGGTCGTGAGATGCCTCAAAGTAATTTTTACCTTGCAGCCAAGTTTACTACAAAGCAAAAGGGTGCGTCGACGCGTTTTTTCTCTATCATCAAATTATTCATATATTTCCTCTTACCTTTGTTGATGGATCTTTGCAATTGAAAGCTTCAACTTCTATCTTCATGAAAGATCTGGTTGATGCCATACACTTCGATCGCCAATCACTAATTCCACGAAGGAAAACAGAAATATGAAGTGCATCTCCATGATGCACTCCTTTCTTTCAATCAGTTATGATTCAACTGACGTATTTGGTGCTAAGCTCTGTGCGACAGAAATTGGACACTTTTTGCAACACACCTTATCTTATACAAAAAAAATCAATGAAGCTCCTCAGCCTGGTGCTCGTGTCAGATAGTTAGAAATTGTATAATCAAGTTGAAGTGAGTTGGAGATATTTGAGGTTTTTGGTAGCATGAATGGATTTGAAGAAAGAGCTAAAAAATGTGCAAAGGGCAGTTGGGAAATTTCTCCAGAGCACAGTGGGTTTAAAAGCCGATTTTACGCGCACGGGAAATTATGTTAAATCGCAGATTTCCGATTTTAGCACCCATTTTCAGCTTCTAATTTGTAGGACTTTTTAGGCTACCTAAAGAGCACAAATTAATGTTTATTGACAGATAAAGGTTCAATTTTGGTGAAGAAAACATAATTTTGGGCAAAAGTTGATTTTGGCGAATTCAGTAGAACAGCAACTTTGCACAATTTGAGCAAAAATTGAATCTCCATAACTTTTGATTCCAAACGACTCCAATTGAGTGACCAAGTCAGGAAGTCAAGCTTATAGCATAAATTGATAATCCACCAGAATCGGCTGTCTTACTTGCTCTCCCGGGTGCCAGGATGGCATATTTTTAGCTTACCGCTAATAAGCAGTGTTATCAACGGATTTTTAGGCTTCCGACCACCTTTTTGGCCAAAAACGACCACTTTTGCGACCACAATTTTCAGACCATTTCAAAAACGACCACTTTACCGACCACCTACCCAAAAACGGCCGAAACTCACACAATTTACGCTTAAAATGTCCTTTTTTCAACTACAAAGCCTTCTTAGCAATGTCTGTTGTAAAAATATGTTACTTAGGAAAATTTCTATAAGATAACTTTTATCTTGATGTCGCTTCTTTGAGCAAAAAGTAGCCTAAAAAGTAAGAAGCTGTTTCTCATCAAAATGAGCTTTCATTTCATATTTATATTGAGATTAATCTTATTTGCTACGTTTCTACGTAAAAGATTGTTTCCCAAAGGAAAAATGGGCAAGCTTGAATTGGAATTTTGCTCCTTTTTTGACTAAAAGTGCCTATTTTAGCTTGTTTTGGTCATTTTCAAAACGACCACTTTTCCGACCACCGACCACCAATTTTTTCCGACCAAAGTAAGTCAAAAACGACCACTTTGGTCGTTTCCGACCACCGTTGATAACTCTGCTAATAAGAAAAAGGTGCTACGTTGATTTCGCGACTTTTTTCCGTGCGCGTGAAATCGGCAAATAAACCCACTGTGCAGAGGGGTATTTTCAATTTTATCAGTGAGCTGAGAGATGTTGCAACCCAATTCTCAAAAGGCTGAAAAAATCTTAGGCCTTCTATCACAACTAAAATATGGATAATTCCCAATTATATTGAGATCAAGTTGAAATCATCCTTTAGTTGCACTGTATATGAGTCCAAAAGTGTTGTCAGTGATGCAAGATCTTTCAGCAAGCGGAATGACTCATCCTTTGAATCCATGCTTGCTCAATGCATTACAGAAATGGCAAGAGCAGGCTTTCTACAGCTGAAAAATGATCAACAGGCTGCCATCTTGAAAGAAGTTCAAAATGTTCCAAAAGCAAGCTGGTTTGGTACAAACGGTAGAAAAAGTTGAGGAATGATGATCATGAATGATTTAAAAAAATACCCTCTTCCATCGTTTTTAGGGCTGCCATGTTGGAAGGGAAATCTCAGGAACTCCAATGGAGTCGTCATGTGTTGGAAAAGTTTCACCAATATCTGAAGTCCCTGAAGATGTCAGGTTTGTTTTCCTTGTAAAGATGTGGCATATTTGGAGATCAAAATGCTGCGGAGGACTGGGAAGTTTGTGAGGCTCATTTGAACAACCTGACAAAAGCCTTTCATGTTAGATACAACACTAAATTCTACTGCATGTGGCCAAATCATAATGGAGGGCGACGCCTATCATCCAAGCACCAATTGAAGCCTATTAGCCAGCAGATGAGTCAGTCAGCCTATGGAGTGTCTTAACATTCTCATCCCAGCTGGAGGCCCTAATTTGCAACTCAGACTACATCAAGTTTCATAGACAACTTTGATTGCCAAACCAATAACAATGGAACATGAAAATGAGCCAACAAAGAGTAGTGCAAGCTCACTTCCTTCTCTACCGGCAACAAGTAGTGGCTGGAGTCTACCCTCAGCTCCTGAAAGTGATTTGATGGAGATTGATGAGGAAGGAGGAAATGCACTCATCACTTCGTTTGGGGATGAGCCTAATCATCTCAATACATTGAACCAGTTGCTGGAAGAAAATCATGAGCATGTACGATGCAGGTTTAGGTTGAGCAAGCCCTTTGATGAATTGGGTCCCTCATCCACCCAAAGAGAAGTCAAGCGTGTGATGGCTGCAAGTGTGGCTGCAGTTATACATGCCATTTCTACTCTTCCAGAAATGACAAACTGATCTGGGAGGCATTGAAAGACTCAGAAGCTGTTGAAAGCAGGTTAGGTGGACAAAGTGTTGATCCTATATTGAAGGAGATCTGAAGGCCTTTAACTATGCTAAATCAGGAAGAGAAAGAGTTCAAATTCTCTCTATTCTGGTCCCAAAATATGGTTTTGCTAGAGCTAGCCTGATTCAACCTCTGACCTTGCCATCTGGAGACTATGATGTCTACCCTGATGATGACCAAAGTGACCAAGAAGATGACCTTGACGAGATGAGGTTTGTTTTGAACTCTGGTCCAGAATGGAACCCACCCTTGACAAGATATCTGTATCGAAAGGCCAAGCTTCACTATTATCGATTCCAAAGAGGCTTCATGGAGGTTGGGCTACTCCTAAGGAAAGAATGAGGATTGAGCCAGAGGTTGTTTCTCTATCTTTGATTTTTAACCTCTCCCAGCATCATTCAAAATGTTGCCTATGGCACTATTTCTGTGAAAGATGAAGCTGGTACAAAGGGAACAATACCCAAAATTATACGACTCAAGCAGAAAACTGAAGTTGTGAGATTGTGTCGCCTCTTCCTTGCTGAGCAAGGTGTGAAAGTTCCAAGTGAAAGCACACTTTTTCGATTCCTCAATGCAATGCCTGCAGCAAGTCCCAAAATGATGAGAGGCATCAATTCAACATATGTAATAAGAGCACTAATATTTTCCAAACAAGTTGTGCTAAGAAAAGTACTTTTTTCAGGAGGAGTGCATGAGCAGTTTTGGTTTGCTATCTGACATTGCTGGCCAACTATCACACCATGCAATTGAAGAGTCTCAAGTGAAAGTCCTAACAGCAGGGATCTCCGTGGTGATGGCATACATCAAGAATCATTTTCAGTTCAATTTGTCAATGACAAGTCCTATTGCATCTCACTGTGTCACCCATGCTCTCAGTGATGACATAGGCGAGGCATTTGCATCAAATTGTGGCTATGATCATGAAGAACTATGCCTCTACTGCAGTCTTCTTGACAAGGTCATTCAATCGTTTGAAGGGTTGCTTGAGCTAGCTTTGAAGAAAGGTCATATGAGCCCAGAGAGCTTTGCTGAGCAACAATATGAAATCCAGTGTGCTCTGAGAAAATCATTCTTTACAAGCACCATCTGATTCAGTCATTCTGTCAAAATAGAGCATGGGACCTAATAGCCAGTCAACAAGATGAGTCTGTGGCATTGTTGACAATTGACTGGGCAATGAAATTCATTCCTACTGAGTTCAGAGAGTCTCAGAAGAACTGGTTTGGAAAATCTGGTATTCCATGGCACATTTCTGTTTTCAGCAGCAAGTTTGCAATGATGATGGCACATGGAGCACCAAAATAACTTCTCATGTCTGTTCTGACAAATGCTGAAAATCAGGAGAGCAGTGTCAATGTGGCACTGATCAAAACAGCACTGGAGAGTATTTTCGAGCTAACCCTGGCATAAAAAAAGCTCTACATCAAATCTGACAATGCAGGGTAGCATGCTCTATTTAAAAGTCTAATTCATAAATTACAACTGTTTTATTGTAGAACGTATCACTCTGAAAATTTTCTGCTGCCCCTCCTTGCAATGAGAGATCAATTTGGCCAGATGAAAATCATGCGATATATTTTTAGCACTCCAGGAGCTGGAAAGTCTAAGGCCGATGGGGTATAATTTAAAAAACCCACTATAGTAATGCACTTTATAGTTCTTTTTATTATATAGATCACTGCTGTTATGAAGAGCAGTTTGGCAATACATCCAAAATGGAAACAAGGCAACTACACCAGCTGAGTTCTCAGAGGCCCTTGTTAGGTATGGAGAGTAAAAATAAAATATCTTCACCATCACCTGTTTTATTAGGTCAAATCCTGTTGCCAATTCATTAGGTATTTGCTGGAACTGTGAAAGATGCTGCACCCTCACCAAAGAAAAGGCAAATTAAGGGCATCAAGATGTACAATGACTTTGAGTTTCTTGCATGATGGCTTACGTGTTCACAAACAGAGTGGAATCGGGAGTGGAGAAGTAATCAAGATTGACAAGGTTGTGCAAACAGCAATCTATGATTGTGTCATTCTTCAGCCCCATGGACCTAGCGTAAAATATGGGCCTCAAATTGATGCTAAGTTTTGCCACCCTCCAAAACAATTACTAAGAGGGAATTGAAGCCTCAAGGTGCTGTTGAAGAGCTTGAAAGATTGGACTTAGGAGCTGATGATCAAGAAGATTCTTCTTTGACTTATGGTGATGGAGCCTTGTTTCAGTGCCCAACAAGCCAATGCAATGGACAGTTTCTCACCAACAAGGGCTTAGAAGAGCATGTGATGAGCGGGATTTGTCAGCATCCTATTACCAAGGCAGTCAGCATCGTCTAAATTGAGGAAACTTTACTTTGATAAGTTTGGCTTCTCCTCTGGTAATGAAAGATCTAGCCAGTGGCAGAAAAAGCACTTTAGGAAGTCATTTGGAGGAGTTGAAGCTTTTTGAGTTTCCTTATGACTTTCCAATGAAAGATTCAATCATGCAAGAACACTTTCAGCAAGGATTTGCTTTGCCTGAAAAGAGAGCCCACACCAGTTTCTCCAAGGATCAAGAACAGTTTGTTCATGACATTTTCATCAGGGCCAAATGTCAGGACAGAAAACAAAGACTAAGGATGTTGTTGCTCTAATGAGGGTTGCAAAGCTACCAAATGGATCCCCAAGATTCTCAACTAACGAGTGGCTGACAGAGGCTCAGGTAAATTGGGAAATTATTTCACAAGTTCATTTTTGAGACTCTAATTTTAGATTAAGGGCTTTTTTCCAAATTTCTGGTCATCTTGAAAAAGGGAAGTCTTGATGTGACTGATGAGGCATTAGAAGAAGCCCAAGATGATATGCATGCAATGGAAAATTCAGTGGCAAGGCAAAATTCATCCAAGCCTTGAGCTCTGACACATTGGACATCTGTACCCACTTCAAGTAAAGCATATTCCAGACAATATCATAAATAATCTCAACATACTTTTTGTAGGCATGTGGACTTGACCTCTGCACATTAGCCCTAGACTTCAAAGCCAAGCAAGAAAGCAAGCGAGCCCAAATATTTGGGGTTTGGAAAGCCACATTGAGAAAGATACTTGAAAACCTATCCATTCCATGCCCCAAAAATGTACCAGCTTTGATATGGCCACAGCCATCTATAGATTTGTCAAAGACAACTGCCCCAGCTCATGCCTTTCACTGATCTGAAAATGTATTATAGCTTGAATAAAAGTATCCAAAAAGATGTAAATTGTACAGCTCCTATCGGAACAGTGGTACTTTAGATAGATTAAGCCTGGCTGAATTTGGGCCTGGTATACAGTATACCAAATATGGTTTTGGTTGGGCAACTCGTTCTGGTCCCAAGGGGGAGGGGTGAGAAAAAAAACAGGATCTATCCGGGGTCTTGGCCTCTGGGCCCCCTTGATCTCTGTGCAGTTGCTGCTTACAGTGGTACATTGGCTATATTAAGCCTGGCTGAATTTGGGCCTGGTATACAGTATACCAAAATGTTTTTGCTTGGCCAACCCCCTCAGGGTCCCAAGGGTGCCAGGAGTGAAAAAGCAGGATCCATCCGGGGTCTTGGCCTCTGGGCCCCATTGATCTCTGTCCAGTTGCTGCTTACAGTGGTACATTGGCTATATTAAGCCTGGCTGAATTTGGGCCTGGTATACAGTATACCAAAAATGTTTTTGCTTGGCCAACCCCTCCGGGTCCCAAGGGTGCCAGGGGAGTGAAAAAAAGCAGGATCCATCCGGGGTCTTGGCCTCTGGGCCCCATTGATCTCTGTCCAGTTGCTGCTTACAGTGGTACATTGGCTATATTAAGCCTGGCTGAATTTGGGCCTGGTATACAGTATACCAAAAATGTTTTTGCTTGGCCAACCCTCCGGGTCCCAAGGGTGCCAGGGAGTGAAAAAAGCAGGATCCATCCGGGGTCTTGGCCTCTGGGCCCCATTGATCTCTGTCCAGTTGCTGCTTACAGTGGTATATAAGTGAATATGGTTCAGCTAATGTGGACGGGTATAAAATATACCACAAATATTTTGAATTTGAATGCCCCTCATGGTCCCAATGGTGCCAGGGGAATGAAAATATACCAAATCTATCCAGGGTTTTGGGCTCCTGAAAGCCATTGAACTCTTATTTCTGGATGCTATGGTCTTATAATACATGAGCGATTTATAACTGGTGTGAAATATACCAATCACATAAGTCATGGGAAGGTATACCTCAGGGTATACCAAGTGATCCAGGGGAGTCATAAAATGTTTGATCCATGCATGATCAGGATCAAATTGTCTTTGTGATCTCTCTATAGTGGCTGTATGCCTTGTTTTCTAAAATAGTAATTTTTACCAAACTTTGGCTGCAAATTAAATGCTTATTTTGAAATATATATTCGTGCTTTCAACTCTCAGTGCTAGACCCAATCTTTATCTCTCCAACAAACAAAAAAAATCAAAAATCCATCCAGGGTCTTGGGAGATATTTGCCATTTTCCAGCCCTACCAAAAAGGGATTTTTTGGCCATTTGACAGACAATTAATTCCCAAATTTTTTTTTTCTTTCCCAGCAAACATCTACCCTCCCAAGGTGTCAAAATGTGGGGGATAATTGATTTTGATTCCTTTCATGGGGCTGCTCTGGACCCAGTGGCCTTTCCCCATTGGAAAAAGCGACCACTCATTAAGGGCTTGATTTGACCACTCAAAAGTGGTCGGGTGGTCAAATTACCTTAACTAGACCACCAATCATATCGATCTGAAGGTACTAGACCACTTGACAGGATTTCACTTTTCGGGGGGCTGTATCACCACTAGCTGATTTTTAACAATACTGGCTGTTAAGGTTTATATTGGATTATTTGGTAACATGTTTACCTTAGTTCTTTGACCTACGTACCTGTGTGTTAACATCTAAATAACTAGGTTTTAAGATCTATTCATGTTACTAAGAACTTGAAGAATTGGGTGGCAATACGAAGTCTGATTCCAAATTATCTAGTTTCAGATTTTGAGTAAGCAAGAAGCAGGTACAAAATTGTCACTAGCTACTCTACCTTAGATCTCAAAAATATGATTGTAGAATGTAAAACATAACAAAACCCACAGTAACTTAAACACAGAAAATTGCTTTAAAATTTTTTA
Organism: Paracyclopina nana; assembly: GCA_019096065.1. Taxonomy (NCBI): domain Eukaryota; kingdom Metazoa; phylum Arthropoda; class Copepoda; order Cyclopoida; family Cyclopettidae; genus Paracyclopina; species Paracyclopina nana. Next base: position 16,928,353 of record JAGUCH010000002.1, on the reverse strand, counting down.
TTCTGCTGCTTTCTACAGCAAAAAAAACCTCTAGAGTTAGCAGGTTCCTTCAATAACATTTCAAGGATGGATATTAATTCAATGTTCAAGAACTGTTCACTAACAGTTGTTTGGGAAATAATCTACTTTTTCACAATTTCAAGAGCTGTTCATGAACTTTTAATTTCAGTAACCTTTCAATCATGAATGCATCTTGAACAGTCAAGAACTAATCAGTTACTTCTGGAATGTAGGCTAGCTCCATCTAGAGTATTTTCTGCTAAAAATAGTTTTCAAGATCTTTGTTACCAAAATAATCCCGAACACTAACTGATAATTTTGGTAAAATTCTGGTTGAGCCGTGGTTGGGCCCTTCTACGCTAATACGAAGAACCTCAGATACATTTCCACATTGTGTGACCGCATTACTGACCACTTTTCAGACCACTTCTCTAGCCCCTTTCTCTGACCACTTTTCCGACCACTTTTTCAGACAACTTTTTCTGACCACTTTTCACACCACTTCTCTTGCTCCTTTCTCTGTCCACATTTCTGACCACTTTTTCTGATCACTTTTTTGGCCACATTCTCTGACCACATTACTGACCACTTTTCAGACCATACTTTTGACCACTTTCTCAGACTACTTTTTCTGTCAACATTTTCTGTACACCATTTCTGACCACCTTTTCTGACCACTTTTTTGGCCACTTTCTCAGACTACTTTTTCTGACCACTTTTTCTGTCAACATTTTCTGTACACCATTTCTGACCACCTTTTCTGACCACTTTTTTGGCCACATTCTCAGACCACTTTTCTGAACACTTTCTCTGAGTACTTATTGTGACCACATTCTCTGACCACCTCCTGTGACTAATTATTCTGACCACATTCTCTGACCACTTTACTGACCACTTCTCTGGCCACTTTCTCAGACCACTTTTACTGACCACTTTTTCTGTCCACTTTTATTTTGCAACAAACTGTGACCACTTTTCTGAACACTATCTCTGACTACTTAATCTGACCACATTCTCTGAACACTTTCTCTGACTAATTATTCTAACCACTTTACTGACGATTTTATCAGACCACTTCTCGGGGCCTTTTCTCTGACCACATTTTCTGATCACTTTTTAGCCACATTCTCTGACCACTTATATGACCACTTTTCTGACCACATTTTCTGACCACTTTCTCTAAGTACTTATTCTGACCACTTTACTGACCACTTTTCTGGCCACTGTTTCCGTCCACTATAATGACCACTTTTCCCAAACACTTTTCACCAATGACTCTACCAACTCCTTATCAGAAACATTTTTATCACTATTGGATCACTTTTGACATATTTTCAAATAACTTTTTTCACCCAATTTTAAGTCTGTCTTTCTGACCACCAATCGTTTCCTTTCACCTTTCTGGCCCTTTTTTGAAAAATACATATTTCCTCATTAGAAATCTATTACTCAGACCTTTCCCTCCCATCTGCCCACTATGCAATGTGGTCGGGTACATCTGGTTTGATTTACTAATAATAATAGTAAAGCTTAGCTAAAATAGCTGAGTCAATTCATTTTTGAATTCGTACCCATACTTTTTAAGGAAAAATCCCAAGAACTGCAAACGACAAAAAAAGAATAATTTTCTGAAAAATACTGTACACAAAAACAATGCTCACTTTCAAGTGTCACATGATTATGTTAATTTGTTTACATAAACGGGTAAGTTGCGCGTCGGAAATTAAATCTTGCGTTAAATGGCAGATCGCAGGGTGCGGACAGCAGTTGCGTGACGTCATCGTTGCTCCAAGTTGATTTGACGCAAAATAAACAAGAAGTGGCGCTTTGGCGGCTTTTTCGGCGGAAAAACAAGTGTTGTCATTCGCTACGCTTTATTATCTTGAGAGAGTTGTTAAAAAGGCCCAAAAACAAAACAGAAACAGACAAAAAGATGAGGAGCGCTGCCAGCAGCCAATTCGGGTAAGTTTTCCCGCAAAATGGACACACTCCGCCGGGTTGGCTCTCTGCGTCTGAGTCGGCGAGGTCGGAAAAAAAGTCAGGGAGACAAGTTGTCACCGACTGCCACCAACACTTTGAAGGCTCCGACGGTGGCGGCCGCCAAGGCCTACTTCACCGTGTCCTGCAAGGATGTCCTGGTGTCCACGCTGAACGGCTACCAACCCTCTCACATCTCGGCCATAGTTGAGAGGCGGCGAAAGACGCGAGCCTCGGAGCCAGTGCTTTGGGAGCCCTCGCTCAAGTGCACGTCGACGGGGTCGGCCGTCTGGCATCCCCCTTTCGTGGTCGCGTTGTCCATCACGGTGCCCAAGTTTGCGAAGAAGAGCAGCGCGCAGGTGCTCAGACACAAAGATGCCTACATCAGCATCGAGAACGTCGACGTTAAGAAGAAGGGGAAGAAGCGAAAGTTGCTGGCCAAGGCGCGCCTCAATTTGAGCGAGTATTTCGAGTCGGCAGCCGAGAAGGACGTCTCGTTTCGCCTCAAGCTGCATCCGGAGTCCTCGAAGGTGTCCTCGGCCTCGGTCGACTTGACCATTCGCAAGAGCGTCCGGGATCCCGCTCAAGACTCGTCCGAGCCCTGCTTGGACGAAGAGGACGCGGAGGAGGAGGAGACCGGATCGCTTTTGGCACCTAGTCATCCAACTACGCCCGGGTCGACACCGAGGGGCTCTTGCGGGGATCTGGACCGGCTGGACAACCAAGACTACGACGCTGATGACAGCCTGCTCGTGATATCTTCACCGGTCGTCAAAAAGCCTTCCGGATCGAAGATCGTGCCAAACGTCGTCACCCCTCCGCCGTTGCCCCCTCGCCAAAAGATACTCTCCCAGGACTCTCCGCCCACCACTCCAAACGGGATCAAGGCAGAGCACTTGGTCACCAGCACTCCCCTGGTGATGTCAAAGTCACAGGAGTTGACACTCCCTCCTTCGTCTCCGGCGAAGAAGCCTGGAACCAATTTGGTGGGGCCAACAGCGAAGAGCAGCCCGAACAAGTTGAAAGAGATCGACTGGAATGACGAGCATGAGGAAGAGATAGAGATGGAGGAGCATTCGATCGGAATCAATGTGCCCGCAGTGGGCTCCATGATGAAGTGCGCGAGCAGTCCAAAGATAATGAAGTCCGCAGAAAAGGATCTAATTGAGTGGGCGAGGGCATCTCTCGCGAGCTCCAAGCCCCAAGTGAAAGTCACTAATTTGACGAGCTCTTGGCGCAACGGCCTCGGCTTTTGTGCCATCATTCACCAGGCGGCTCCCTCACTCATCCCCTTGGCAGATCTCTCCTCGGACAATGCGGCTGAGAACAATGAGATCGCCTTCGACGCTGCGGACTTGTTGGGAGGTGTCGACACGTCGGCCATTCGAGGCTGCACCACTTCGACGGACAAGAGTGTCGTCAGCGCATTCCTCAATGATCTGCGCGCTCGCCTCGCTCCAGCCGCCACGAGCGAATCCGCCATCGACGCCGAGGCTGTGATATGCTTCCAAAAGAAGTGGTACGTCCGCGGAAAGTACTTTAGAAACGAGGTGGGACACCTTGTCATCAAGGAAGAGAAAGCCAGGACGGATCCGGATGACAGCATTGGGACGACTCTTCCGTCTTCGCCTCCGCCTGCCAAAGAAGAAGAAGACGCAGCATCATCTGGTCCATCGACCGTGACGTCCTCCCCGGAGGCTGCCAAAGGATTGGAAGAATTGAGCAGCCGAGACCGGGTGAAACGGCTCATCGCGGCCGCTCACGACTCCTCCAGCTACGATGACAATGACGATGTCAATGTCGGTCACAATGAGGATGTCATTGGCGGTGGTCGGCTCACCCAGAGCATGACCATTTTGGAGGAGTTGAGCGAGCTGGCGCGCGAGGAGGAGGCGATCTCGGCCGAGATCGAAAAGCTGGAGGTGTCGCTCCGGAGTCAGGACAAGAGTGAGGCCGACGAGTCGGACTTCGAGGCCATGCTGCAGCGCTACGTGAGCCTGGTGAACCAGAAGAACTCGGTGGTCAGGCGCCAGATGCAACTCAATCTGGCCGAAAAGGAGAGGGCGATCGAGCATAAGAAGGACCGGCTGCAGCGCCAACTGCAAAAGTTCTCCGATCTCGACGAGTCTCAAAAGACGGAGGCCATGCGGCTCGAGGAGGAGAAGCTGCTCAGCCAGTATGTGGAGGCGGTCAATGCTCGCAACGAGCTGGTCCATGCTCAGGACAGCCAGGAGAAGCAGATTGCCGAGGACGATCGGATCAAGGCAATGATCGCCAATAGGGACATTCTGGCCCAGTCCTCCAGCAGCCATAAGCATAATATTATGGACGAGTTCCTCGACTTCTTCAAGAAAAAATAGGCTCTGACCCATACATATGAAGCCGAAAAAGCGAAACGTTTTGCCAACACTGAGTTTGCGTCGTTATGATGACTCAAACTCTTTTCAACACCCCAAAAATAGTCATTTTCTGAAAGCTTTTGTGCTTAGGGCTCGTTTGGAAGTAATTTGAAAATCCTGGGATCCCATGGCATAGAATTTTCAAAAATGTCTAGCGCCTACAGTTTGTTGCTTTTTGATATTATCAATAGCAATCTGAAAAGAAGAGGATCAAAATTTTTTAACTTCATAATTAAGCAAGTCTGTAAAATGCACTCAAATTGAGATATTTGCTATCACACATATTATGCGTAATTAATCAAGTTGGTTGGTAATCAACTGTAAGCAGGGCTATATCTCCGTTTCTGTTCATCCTAGCTATTTTACTCTGAAGTAACTTAAATTGTATTTTGCGTCATTGAAAAATGAACCGTTTTCAAAATGTTAATGTTATAGGAAGCGATAGGCCAGGATTTTTATTTTATCGCCACTTAAACCCTTGGGACACACGCTTTCAGAAAATACAAAATTCTTGGGTGTTGTTAAAAGTTTGGGTTAGGTCCTTTGCCAAGTCAATGAAGCATTAACTGCCTTAATTGACGCCCAAGCAAAATCTAAAGCACCAATTTGCAGTTTCACCTCTGATTTCTCGATCTTTTCATAGGTGGTAAGGCAGTTGATGTTTTGCAACGACGTGAACTCAACATGGGTAAAATGACACTAACTTTCACCAGAGAAAACTTGGGATCCTCAACTTGGGAGGACAGCTTGCAAGCAGACATATCTGCTTGACTTTTACTACAACTACGATTATAGTAACCACTAATGTCATGTCATCGCGCAGCCTCAGAAATGCTATGCTAGAAGAAATTTTAATTTTGCTCTTATTTCTCAATCAGTGAACTATGCAGATGGACTAATGAGTTGTTGCGGAATCAGCGAGGTCAAGGCTAGCCCTTTTTTGCTGCCCCCAAGCAAGCAGCCCACCACAATTGGACACGTCGTGAGAAGCTCGAGGCTGCTGCTGCTGCTGCCATTGCGGGCACGATCTCAGTCATATTGCGGGGGAAGGGGCTTTCTCTTTATGCAGCAGTCGGAGTAGCCTTTGAAGCCCATGCACACGCGGCGCGTGCTATTTCTGTCCTTCGCGCGGAGTAAAAATAGCTGTTTCTTCTTCATCCATCTCCATGCAGCTCCGGAATCCGCGTATACTGCAGCAGCAGCCTGGGAAGATTTCGCCTTTAATGGAGCACAGGGCAGTCGATCTTCATGTCGATATATGTGTATGGCAATTGGGGCTTTTTCGTGTGCATCTGGCCGTATCTGATGCACCATCATCCCGTACGCGAGGAGTTTTTCCCTCTATGCAGAATATGGGTGCTTAAACTCATCTAGTACGTCATCGAGATCCTCCAAAAAATACATGCGCGAGCTTTCTTGTGCTGGAGGAGCTGTCACGGCTCCTCGCTCGCTCCTCTCCGGACTCGGCTGCCCAAGAGGTGATGCCAAGGAGAGTTGGAGGCCGCGGAGAGGAGCATCCTCGCATGGGGATTTGGCGGCTTCTGCGGGCGCGCTGATGATCGTGGAGAAAGCCTCGAGGCCGCCGCTTCTGCGGCGGCCTCGAATGCGCAGCACTGCGTGATATTGATCTACTTTCTCTTTCTTGGCAGCTACTTGTACGCGCGCGACCATTACATACGACTACGGTGTGGTTCCTCCGCGAGGCTAGCTGCCAGCTCTGAGTATGTGGAACTCACACACACGACGACCAGCCTCGACGGCCTCGGCCGCAGCAGCAGCAGTAGCGATCTGCGAAGAAGTAGTAGTAGTGGAAGGACCGCTGTCGACGACTATGACTATGACAAGAGTTTGAAGCCGTGCGTATATACATAGTGTGTGTGTGATCCGCAATCTGTGAGGAGTCCGGATCAGTGCTATGCCATCACTGCCAATCCCCATATGTGTGGTGCATGCGCCAGCCTCAGTATCATCAGCCCGAAGAAGAATAAGTGCCTCTAATTACACCACACACATAATTGCTAATGCACTGGACTAACTACATAGCGCGATCACCAGCGAGGATCAGCAGCAGGGCGGAGTGCCACCACCACTCGAAGAAGGAGGAGGCGGGGCCCAGCCGGCCCCACAGGCGGTCGCAGCATGCTCGACATTTTCCTCAGGCTCAAGACCTTGGTGAAGATCAGCCACATCCACATTGACTCGTCAGTGTTCCGTCTGCACTGGTGCATCAGTTCTGTGATCCTGCTCACCTTCTCGGTGATCATCACCACCCGCCAATATGTGGGCAACCCCATCGACTGCATTCACACCAACGACGTGCCGGACGACGTCTTCGACCTCTACTGCTGGATCCACTCCACCTACACCATCCCCAGGGCCTTGTCGCTCCACGTGGGCGACGAGGTCGCCCACCCCGGCGTCATCACCTCCAACTCGGACGAGGAGGACGAGCGGCGCTACGTCTCCTACTACCAGTGGGTCGGATTCACTCTGTTTTTCCAGGTAACTGATATTATATATACTTTAATACATGTTGAGTTCATGTCGGTATGCAGCATAAACTGCCTCACCACCTAGTTATGTGTGAACCAATCAAAGGTGAAACTGCTCATTGGCGTTTTGGATTTGACTTGGGCGGCAATTAAGGCAGTTAGTATTACTATATATACTTTGTTTCAGTCTATCCTGTTCTACATTCCGCGGTGGCTTTGGAAGAACTGGGAGGCCGGCAAAATCACTGCCCTGATGATGGACCTCGACATCGGGGTCGTGTCCGAGGTGGAGAAGAAGCAGAAGAAGAAGCTCCTGCTCGACTACTTGTACGACAACCTCAAGAACCACAACTGGTGGGCGTATCGGTACTTCTTCTGCGAGCTCCTCGCCTTCCTTAACATTATAGGTATGACCAAAATGTCTCTTACGTCCTTCGTTGAACCCATGTTGAGTTCATGTCGTTGTGCAGCATAAACTGCCTCACCACCCAGTTATATGTAAATCAATCGAAGGTGAAACTGCACATTGGCGTTTGGGATTTGACTTGGGCGGCAATTAAGGCAGTTAATGCTGCTTCAAAAGCTTCATTCGTCACACCTCTCAATGATGATTGCAGGTCAGATGTTCTTGATGGACAGATTCTTCGACGGTGCCTTTTTCACGTTCGGCTTGGAGGTGATAGCGTTCGCGGAGCGCGACCAGGAGGACCGGCTGGACCCCATGGTCTACATCTTCCCCCGGATGACCAAGTGCACGTTCCACAAGTTCGGTGCTTCTGGCGAGGTGGAGAAGCACGACGCGCTCTGCATTTTGCCGCTGAACATTGTCAACGAGAAGATCTACATCTTCCTCTGGTTCTGGTTCTTGATCCTCGGCGTCCTGTCGGCCCTCGTCGTCGTGTACCGACTCGTGATAATCATCAGTCCGCGGATGCGTGCCTACCTCCTCTACATCCGCTTCAGGCTCATCAAGCGCGAGGTCATCAACACCATCGTCAAGAAGAGCAAGATGGGCGACTGGTTCCTCTTCTACATGCTCGGCCAGAACGTCGACAGTATTATCTTCAAGGAGGTCATGCACGAGCTCGCCCGGAGGCTCGGACACCAGAGCAAGGACTTCCGCGGGGACGAGGCCTAGAACTTTGGACATGCATACAATGATGATGATGATGATCGCACTGAAATCCCGTCCAGACGCTATCAGTTCAAGAACATGAATGGAAACATGCATCATCCGCATATCCATGCGCGCGCGCGCGCATGACTCGAGTAGTTCGAAAGCGGCTCATTAATGGCGGCGCCTATATACTTTCATCATCTCTAGCTCTGTATTATCATCTTCCAAGAAAATTTGCTCCCCATCTTCTTTATGATGCCAATAATACTAATGATCATCGCTCTATATACAAGTTTCCTTTCGAATATGCTATAACACACATAAACTGCTAGACGATAGAGATATCCCTTTTGATACTACTGCCCTCCTCCGCAACCATCATCATCTTCACCATTGGCGACGATCACTGAGATTCAAGTACAAACGAGGCTTTGGTGGCGGCCGAGCAGCCTGGAAAGCAGAGGCCTCCCAATCAGCTCCTCCAGATGATGGCGGCCATGATGCGAACGAATCCGGAAGAAGAAGAGATTTTCATGGATGATGATCAAAGCTCTTCAGTTGTGTTCAAGATCTAGCAAAAATGCAACCAATACTACTACAATAATAATAATAATAACTATGATTTAGCTCTTGGAATTTTCTCATTGCATATCAAATATGACGAAAACGCCAACAACAATAAAGCAACTTCAAAACAATGATAAGATACACATCAGGTTTTTTATTATTCGCGAATAATTATTATATGGTGATTGGAAATGGTCTTCCATGATTGGCGGCGGGGAAAGATCCGGTCGCGAAGGGCGATGTCCAGACACAGCTCTTGAAAGTGAAACAGATCTGAGCCAAGAATTGCGTTTGGACAATCACCTCTCAGGTCCGGATCGATGGCTTGAACACTTTAACACTACTACAATGCTGGATGAAGAAGAAGATCACTTTGCAATCCACGATCCTCTTGGTCTTGTGGTGTGGCATTGCTCACTGCTGCAGGCCAGGGCCAGATGTGGCCATGCTACGTCGATGACGACGACCAAGAAGAAGAGGAGGAGAAGAAGGAGGCGAGGCCGCCGGAGTAGCCAGCCTCGGCAGATTGAGAAAGGTTTGCTGCTGCCACCATCTCTGAGCAGTGCAGTCAGTAGTCCTGGTGCGGCTCTCCAATTGCTAGAAAGCTGCTACTGCAGAAGCCTTTCTCGGGTCTTACCAACTCCTCACGGCAGGAGAGCCAGCACGAAGTGGCCCAAGGCTGGTCCTCCTAGCTGCCATATATACATATATGCCACATTCGAGTTTTGAGTCAAGTTACCCTGCTGAGACAGTAACCTTAATGGATTAGTCGAGCCAAGCTCAGTTGGTTTCAGCCAGGTTTAGGCTAGAGAAACGATCCCATATTCGAATGTGAAGTCAAGTTGCCTAGCTTAAACAGCAGCCTTACTTAGTTTAAATGAGCTCGTTCCAGCAGAAGTCCAGTTGGTTCCAGCCAAGTTAAGCTAGCTGCCATGCTGACGCGCCAACGCATTTGATATCAGCAGACGATGAGCTCACTTAGCTATTATTAATCGAGCAAGCTTTAGTCGCCAATGTGAGAACACCTATTGCCGACAAGTTACATTCGACAACCTAACTTGACGCTGAAATCAAGCGTGTGATGCATGAAATTTAGCAAAGTTAGGATGTACCTGCATGAATATCTGAGCACGGAACTGAACTCGACTCAACTTTTTTCCTAGCTTAACTTGACTAACCAGTCAATGTGGGAACGCCCTATGGATATAGTACCAAGTCAAATACTACTACAAAATGCCATAGGACACCAGAGAGGAGAGCATACAGGGTATGTCTTTCAAGCGGGCCGAAGGACCCTGCGATTCAGCAGCAGCAGCCACAGAAGAGCAGCAGAGCTGGTTCTTCTTCGTCTTCTTCTTCAGAGGAAGGAGAGAAGTAACCAAAAGTGGCCGACAAACTCGCCTGCTCCTATTGATTTTTGCCCCTAATGCTCGCGCGGCCTACATATGTACTACTACGTACTACAACCATGTACCACGTACTGCATGCGAAATATCCTCCCCCTTTGCACCTTACTCTTCTCAATGGTGTTATCCCTGTATTTTTAGAAAGCCCCACAATTGCTTCAACTCCAGCTCATATTCGTAATATTCATGTACTCTCCATAACTATCCCACTTATGTGGCTTGCCAAAAAAGTGCTCACTGAGTGTGCTACTTTTCCCCTTTGGAGAATCAATACATGGTCTCGCAGCCCTAGCTAGCAGCCTCAGCAGGGGGAAAAGCCTCTCCTACAGCTGAAGTCGAAAATTATGACGACCTCAACGATTGACTCTAATGAAAATAGAGAATATGGCTCTCTTGGTTCCTAGAGAGATCATGGCTGTAAAAGGGGGAGAAGGTGGCCAAAGCAAACTTCCACTGCATAACTCGAAAGCTTTTTCTGCTCGAGCATGGCCAAAATTGAATCTCCCCCCACCACCTTCCCAATAATACCTATATGCTAGCACTTTTAGCAACTTCAATATTTCTCCTCTAGTCAGCTTAGCAGCTGGGGAAAAGAGCCGATAAAGCCACCCCTTGTTCTTACACGATTAAGCTCTCTGCTGAATAATGCCAGCTTACTAGACTCTTGCAGCAGAATTCGTCCAAGCCTTGAGCATGTGAAAGCCACGTGGCAGCAGTTATTTATATGCTCGATTTCCAAAGATGGTGCAAATTCAGTTCTCCATTAAATGGAGGAAGTTGTCGTGGGCCAGCTGGATAAACATTTGAGGAAAATCAATGAAATTGGGGCTGGGAAACGGCTTGATAGATTTCGCACGTCCTTTATTGGAAAGCCATTAACCTTGATATAAGGGCGTTCCCACATCGACTGGTTAGTCAAGTTAAGCTAGGAAAAAAGTTGAGCAGAGTTCCATTCTGTGCTCAGACATTCATGCTGGAACATCCTAACTTTGCTTAATTTCATGCATTACACGCTTGATTTCAGCGTCTAGTTAGGTTGTCGAATGTAACTTGTCAGCAATAGGTGTTCTCACATTGGCAGGCAAAGCTTTGCTTGAATTTATTTATTACCCGCTTGCTGTCTTTGATGAGTTTGGTTGCCGAGCTGAACTTTGCCACAAAAAGTGTTCTCACATTGGGGACTAAACATTGCTCGATCAATTATAGCTAAGTGAGCTCATCATCTGCTGATATCAAATGTGTTGGTGTGTCAGCATAGCAGCTAGCTTAACTTGGCTCAAACCAACATAACTTTGCTCGAACAAGCTCAGTTAATCTAAGTAGGGCAACTGTTTAAGCGAGGTAACTTGACTAATAATTTCAATATGGGCTCGCACTATAACCTAGAAGTGGTAAAATATGGGAAAGACAATTATGTAGCATATTGTGTAGCACTTATGCCCTTTTTCTCCAGTAATTGCGAGGAAAAAAAGCAGTATTGATTCCCTGACACAAGTGCTCCTTTTTCTTATTTGGGATGGACAACAGAACAATTGTTACAAGGGACAAATGCACTTCTGTTTCTCATTGTGTTTCGGTCAAGAGCTGCAAGCTGTTCTGACTTTTCGAATTTTCCCTCCCCCAGCTACTCGCTTTCCATGCAGTAACTGAGTCATGCAGCACAAAATAATGCGATTAAAATTAGTTCGATTATTAATGCAAGACACGGAAGGACTTTTTCCCCCTCTGCAAGAACCAAGAGCTTCATGATACACAAGGGCGATCCCATTTTTGAATTTTTCGTCAAGATACCTAGCTAAAACAGCAACCTTACTCAATTACTTTCAGCTTCTTCGAGCCAAGTTCAGTTGGTTTAAGCCAAGTTAAGCTAGCTGCTATGCTGACACGCCAATGCATTTGATATCAGCAGCTGATGAGCTCACTTAGCGTTTCTCAATCGAGCCAGCTTCAGTTGCTGATCTGTGAACACTATTTGTAGCTTTCGTTAACTTAACTCAGCACACTAGCTACTACAAGATAAAATTAAGCAACACCTATTGCCGACAAGTTACATTCGACAACCTAACAAGACGCTAAAATCAAGCGTGTAATGCAAGAAATTAAGCAAAGTTAGGATGTACCTGCATGAATATCTGAGAGCGGAACTGAACTCTGCACAACTTTTTTCCTAATGTAACTTGACTAACCAGTCAATGTGGGAACGCCCTACAATCTTGCTTTCGCAGTCCTCGAAAGTGAATGGATCAAGGCACTCAAAACGACAGATCTTGTGTATGGTCCTTGGCCTATTTCCATGCATCTGACTAAGCTTTTTGTCGCGATTTTGGGGAACATTAACCCTTCCCCCCTTTGTGCCATTGTTGAGCATGGAATAGTACAGAAACTGCAAAGATATGCTCAATTAAAAAAAGCCCAATGGTGTTAGAATGCACATTTATTCCTCAATTGAGTGGCAGGAGCATATCTCCCCTTTGATGCATTTGAAGCATCAAATGGGGGCAAAATGTAGCTGCTGGAACATATTGAAAAATAGGTCAATATTAACGATGTTGGAAAGTAGGTATGGTTGGCATATAACCAACACAGCAAGAAGACCTCAGTAATAAAGAGCAAATAGCAAAAGCAAACATCCTTAGACCAACAAAAGTAGAAATTCGTCAACCATTAACAATGAACAAATGCACCAGCAGTGAAAGGACTCGGTCACAAACGTATATATAGCAGTTGACCCCATAAGAAGTGCATAGTCATCCTTGGTTATCTATGACCCGTTTTTTCCCAACTTAGCTGAAAAGGGGAATCGTAGAATGCTCACTCTTCACTTATATAGCATAGAAAAGGGTGGGCAATTCAGCTAGATTTATCCCAAAGGGCGCTAGTGAAATGACCTAAAATAGATGCTTGTATACCTACAATGTCAATAAACATAAGATCTCTTCAATTGCATTTCACATAGTGCTTTTTTAGTCATGAGTCTTCAGTTATGAAGCAAAGTGCAAGCCAAAACTTGAGTATTTCAATGCACATTAGTATCATAACAATAACATTGATGTAGGGCGATCCTAGCGGCCTTTGAGGGCAACAGCTGGGATGTTTAGATGACACTGCTTGAGAAAAAAATGTTTTGGAAACTCGATTTGGAAATAGTTCCAAAATAAAGGGACATACTAAGATGCGCGACATGCACAGCACTCAAAAGACACATTATGTTTTATTATATTTCATGTTTGAAAAGTAGATTCTAAATCACAAAAAATACTGGGGATGGCCTGAAACTTTTGCATGTCTTTTGAATGTTTTCATTGCCTAAACTGAAGCTATTGATAAGTATAATTAGGTAATTTGAGAGCGATTTTCACAATCAAATTGCAAGATTTGGCTACTGTCGCGCTTGTCGCGCATTTTAGTAGCAACTAAAATGCGCGACTACTAAAATTAGGTGGATTATTAATCCACTATCACTTCTATAGTAATAATTCATAAAGTCAGTAAAAAAACACTTCAATTAACTCTAAATACAAAGTCCAAAAAAAGATACATTTTTTCTAATCTAACATTCTTTTATATCTTCTCTGATTAGCCCGGAAAAATTGCAAATTGCTTAATCATGACTGCATAACCATCATTTTAGTATCTAATATTATGCGCGACAATTAAAAGAAGATCTATCTTGATAATTAATTAAAGTTCATGTTTTTTTTAATAAAGGATAATTTGTGGCCAAAAACGCCACAGTTTATTCTTGTCAGTAAAAAACTATGCCATAATTTCGGCCGTAACTTTAGGTGAGCAGAGTAAGCTCTATCAATGTAATTTTTATGAAAAAATGTTACCAATAATAAATAGAAATAGATAAAAAATTTAAAGAAGTGATAAGTAGACACATTTTTTGCATTTGAGTTGACAGTTGTGCATGTCGCGCATTTTAGTATAGGAACCCGAAGTCAAGCTGACTGCACTAGATGGCACTGAGTTCAGACGGCTTGACGTCATCAGTGCGCGCGCGTAGTTGACACGTTTAACAAATGAACTGCCAGATGTGAACTATATTAAAAAGTCAAAAAGAGCCAGCTCCCTCGTACAAAAACGCCACTTTAATATAATGGGTCAATCTGGATACACTTTTAATTAGTGTTCTAGCTTGCCCGTAAGCCAGCCCAAAGGCCAGCCTGTAATTTGAGGAAAAGATGGAATTTCAGGAAAGATAGCTCTCTAAATATAGTGAGATGTAAATATAATTGGTCAAATTGAATCTTAGACACTACTTAAGCTTGTAAAAATTATACCTTACGAAAAATAATCAAGAAAATAAGGCATTTTGCTCATTCAGACGGCGCTACGAAGTCAGCAATCAGCCGTCTGAAATCTTATGAGCTTGCCGGTAGGATAAATATGGTACGATTTACGGTTCCCTATATCCTCAAAGAAAGACCCAAGCAAATTGAGGTAATAAAACTTTTTAAAGAATTGCTTCATGACGCAAAAATAGCATGGTTTTTTAAATTAATAATAACCATAAGATACTTAATGTCAAGTCCTGATGATAAGCTTAAGAAAAATAAAAGTATCTATTACAATTACTATGAGTAATACGTATGTTACAAATATGTAATAAGTAATATGATATACACGTAAGCATTAGTGAAATAAAAATGACCACTTATAATAATAAAAAGCCCTAAAAAGTGGATTTTGAGCTCAACTCCCAAGTGTTTCCCCCAAAATGTCTTTAGATGGGGTGTCTTTGTTATTATACTGTTGCCTATATAAAGAGACGAAAAAGAGGGCTACGCGCATGTGTCCAGCTCCACGAAAAAAGCCCAAAGTTTTGATCATTGCAAGTGCCTTGATTGTCACATGTCATAGCACTAAGCTCTATCGACTAACATTCTTAAAGCATCCAATAATAAGCCTTGCATTTGAGCGTAGGAAAATATAGAGGGAGCTCATTTCCTGCGTTTCTGAAAATTCCTCCGCTGATCTTAGGCCTCTGAATGCAGCACCTTTTCCATTTGCTTTCATATAAAAACTGATGATAGTGTAGCATAAAACCAAAACATGAGCAGTCATTTGAAGACATTTGCAAAATGTTAGTGTTTTCAGAGAATTTTCTTTTTGCCAAAAGCATAGTTCCAATTGATATTGAGTTCTTGGATGAATATGCCATGCACAAACAGAGATTTTTTACCAAAATTGTTGTTGATAAAAATACTAATAAGTTTACTTTCATCATTTTCGAAAATACTCCATAGCACAGTGGCTCAAAATGCCTTCTTGACGCGCACGGAAAAAAACTCGCAAAATCGTTGCAGTCAATTTTCATAGGGCCGTAAGCTAAAAGCAGACATTCAGAGCTCCCAAGTCCGCAAATTTCCGCAGCCAATTTTGATGAATAATCATTAAATGTGGTCTGATTGACCTCTCAGTCATCATAGATAAATTACATTCGATTCCAATCAAAAGTTATGGATGCCCAAGAAATGGGCAAAAATAACTATTCTAGCATTTTCCAAGCTGAACACTTTTTCAGGCAAAGTTTGATGTTGAAGTCAAATTTGAATCTGTATCTGTCAATTAAAACCAGTTTTGACTATTTCAATTGCTCAGAAGTCAACCAAATCAGATGACAAAAATTAGTGGTAAAATGGGACTTTGGGCGATTTGGCGGATTTTCTCGTGCGCGTGAAATCGGCTTTTTGACCCACTGTGCATAGGTCTCAAGAAAAACTCAAAAATCCTTATTTCCCTTTGCTACGCCGCTGCGTTGATACTAGCTCTATTTTCACAATAGGGGGCGCTATTTACCCTCGACGGCAGGGGCTATATACCCTGCTGGATTGGCCTATTCTCAATGTCACATTGCATAATGTCTCATGGCAAATTGTCACATAGCATATTGTCACATAGCAGATAGTCTCATAGCATTTTGTCCCATATCATTTGGTCTCACAGCAAATTGTCACATAGGGATTTGTCACATGGGCATCTGTCTCATAGCATATAGTCACATAGCTTATTGTCTCATAGCAAATTGTCTCATGGCAAATTGTTATGAGACAAATTAATATGAGACAATTTGTTATGGAACTATATACTTTATGTGACAAAATCCTATGTGACAATATGCTATGAGACAATTTGCCATGTGACAATATGCTATGAGACAATATGCCATTTGACAATATGCTTTGAGCCAATGTTCTATGAGACAATTTGCTATGGGACAATTTGCTATGAGACAATATACTATGAGACAATATGCTATGGGCCATTGTGTTGTGAGACAATTTGCTATGAGACAATATGCTAAGGGCCATTGTGTTATGAGACAATTTGCTATGTGACAAATGCCTATGTGACAATTTGCTTTCCTTAGTAAAAACAATAAAGCCTCGTTACCTCATTGGCTATGGAACATTCTAATATGTTCCAAGAATATAAAAATAGTAATTTGCAATTTTTTGTAAAACTGGACATATGCGCATAGCCAAAAAGAGGTTCATTCTTTTGAAATACTTTGACAACTATTATTTTTCATTTAAAATGTTTCTCATTTCAGGCTGATCAAGCCAAGTAAGTAAGCTTTAACCTTAAACCTTAAATTCGAATGGACCTGGATTAGCGCACGAAAATTTCAAAAAGGAAAAAAGGAAGATTTCAAGTACTGTTAAAGTTAACAGACTTTTCATTTATTTGCAAAAAGTTCTAACTAGACTTGGGCATTCATTAGTTATTTTGCATGTGATGCACCAAGAGTAGGCGTTGCATTTGGGTATTTTCAATTGAAAAGATGAAGGTGTCGTCGCAATTGTCATGATGCGCAATGCAAAAAGCAGTGACTGCATAATGAAAAAAGCATGGTAGCATTCAACCAAGAGCTGGCACGAAAGCCTTGAATCAAATTATTCTCCAAGAGTTGCCAGAGAGCATGTGACGAACATCGAGTCTAAAAATAGATTCGTCTTGGAGTCAATAATGACTTGCATGATTTTCAGGCTTAAAAAGGCCTTCAGTTGAGCTGTCACTTTTATAGTTTAAGAGGTTGCGTGAGTTTTGCGGAACTCAAAAGTTCCGCTTGCCAAATAAATATCTAGTGATCCGATTTCACACAAAATGCAAAGGTTGAAATGTAGACTTACCATTGATTACTTGGAGTTTACAAAATAAGTTCACGTTGAAAATAAGCACGCATATATGAGAACTGAGAATGTTTCGCCGCCTCAGCTCGTCTGAAATTTGAGTTATATATATTTAAAAACCGCAAAAAGCCAAAAAGTATTCAAAGTAGCCAAAATTAACTTACGTTTCATTTTGACAAGTCTGGTAGCGCTGGCAGTCAAAGCGGTTCATAACAATGTTGACAATAAAAATTCTGCGAAAGTGATGGGGTGAAATTCGCTCAAATTAGCGGCAAGATGCTGTCAACTTTTTGCGCTCTCAACGAGTCTTCCTACATTGACTCTGAGGGTGAGACCTCCGAGGGATCGTCCAAGGGTGAGGAAAGTCTGGAATTCCGCGATGACGACTATTTGACCCTCTACAACCGTGCCCTGCTGTGCTATGGAGAGGGAAACTTTGAATTGGCAGAAAATGAGTTCAGAGACCTCACCACTCACGCCTACTTCGCATCATGTGGCTTCCACTCTCAAAAGCCCCGACCGATCGCCATCAAGCTCCAGTTCAATTCCCATCGGTATTTGGGCCTCTGCCTGTCCAGGAAAGAGAGCTTTTCCGAGGCCCTCACTGAGCTGGAAAAGGCTCTCGACATTGACGACTCCGATCCCACCCTGCATTTCAAATTTGCCGTGATCGCTGTCAAAGCTGGACAACTCCTTCGAGCGAGGAATGCCCTTGAGCACTCTTTCCGTTTGAACGACAAGCAGGGCTTCCGGACGATTCGCCATTGGCCCAGCCTTGATCTTGTCATCTCCATCACGTACAAGCTGGACGACTGCATTTCCTGCCTGCGGTACATCGAGTTGGCGTTGGCCAACGATCCCAACTATGAAAAAGGCCACCGTCTCAAGGATCAAATCTATGAGGAGTACCCCTTCCTCCATCCTGATCCTGAGGTGCAGAAACGGCCCATGGTGCCAAGGCCAGTAGTTGAAATACAGCAACTCGTCGAGGCAAAACAGCCTCCACCACCCAAAGTCCTCAAAGTGGACAAAAAGTCCATATCTCAGCTGATAGCTTGCGTCGTCGCAGAATACAATTCTGGAGGCAATGGAAGAATGAAGGATCTGCTCGAGCCCTGCACGGTGGAATTTGAAAGCAGCCCATCAACTATAGAAGAAAATGAGGTCGATATGAAGGATGTCAGCGATGTCATGAACGAAATCCTGGACAAGATTGAGGAGGCAGAAGAACAGATGATAACCGATAATGATGATGTTGCATTATTGCCTGTGCCAACTTTAACAGAGTCCGAGGAAATCGTTGCGCCCATTGCGGATGGAATTATACTGGATGCCATAAATTACGGTTTCATGGAGCAAATCATCCTCAAGGCAGCGGACTTTGCAGTGGGCGAAAGCTATGCCAACAGCATGAGCAAGCGGTGCTCTAAAGGTGCAGCTGCGTCTTTCCTAAATGAGGTCCCTATGGATCTAATCGAGAAACGGCGAAGTTCTCGCATGCGTGGCGTTGGCGGCAGGGCCGGAGTGGACAGCAACTCTGAATCGATGCTGGAGTGTCCTAGAGGTGATGACATGACTGCCAGGGCCTTGATCGAGTCCCTGTTCCCACCAAGCCTGCTCAGGCAAAAAGGTGACGACAATGTCACCAGCACTCCAGTTAAAAAATCAGTCGCCAAGTCACCAGTGAAAAGCGAGAGTAGGCAGCCCCCTATGGAAGTGTCCTGGTTGGCCAGTGAGGAGGAGGAGCAATTGGCTGGTGAATTGATTGAAAGCTGCATGACCGACACTTGCCTGAACAGCTGCCTCTCGGATCTATTGCTGCGAGTCACTGCCGAGCTTGGCCAAACTTGTTACCATTGGCCTCGATCATTTGACCAGCTCTACCTGGAACTCTACATGTGCTGGCGGCCCCATTTTATCCCGCCCGAGGAGTGCGTTCCCCAGGATCCGCACGAGTTCCTCCAACCAATGCTCGTTGCCAATGAGATCATCATGAGAGACTTGGCTGCCGTGTCCTTTTACGAGGCTGAGGACGAAGCGGTCGTTTCGCAGGTTGAGAAACTGAACGAGTTTTTGTGGGACGATCTCCAGCATTTAGTTCTCAACATCTTTCGTGTCTCACGACCAATGGCTGTGCGAATCCTTTCTTTACATATGCACTATTACAAATTTAAGGGCAAGGTAAGATGATGACCTGAGTTTTTCTATTTACCAAATTCATTAGCCATTCTTTTTTAATAAAAGGTTCTCGAGGCCTCTGGTATTGCCGACCGAATGAAGCCATTCCTGGACGCGGTGGACGCACAGGAATTAAAGTCTCCCATATTAGATTGTGAGATATTCCGGAAGGAAAAGGTGGACGCTTTCATAGAGACACAGAGGAACAGGCAGCTCATTTCAAGAGTCAACCAGCTCTACGAAGAGCAGGAGTACAGGCTGGTCAAAGATGTCCTTTTGGCCAACCTCGAGGTGGCGAATTGCAGCAAGGCACCAGTTTTGACCGGAACCAGACTCTTCCACCTCTTGATGATGGTCGATGCTCTGTGGCATCTGAATGACTACGAGTCCTCGATGGCCTGGATCGAGCAGGCCGTGCACGAGATCTTGACCTGCCACCATGATGATTTGGAGCCCTACCAAAGTGACCTGCTGAATCTGCTCAAGTCTCTCGAGTGCTGCTTTGTCATGCTCGACGGCGACCTTTCGTCCCTGGAGGAAAGGCCGCGTCTGGCCAGCAATCTGCTCCGGTTGGTGCTCAGCCAAGTGGACGGCAAAGAGGATTGCGACTTGGGCGAAAAGACGATTCTGCCTTGGGTCCTGTTGTACCACCTCATTGCTCACGACGAAAAGTCCATGGAGGAGTTTGAAGACGATGTGCCTTGCTCAGTCAACTTTTTATGCAGTGCTCACGACTACTTGGGGCCTCTGTCCCTGTGCACTGTGGAGGGCGGAAAATTGCTCACCCTCCTCGTCAAAGGGATTGTCGATGTGCTCTTCAAGGGAGTGTCTCACAAGGGAACCAGCGACCAGCTGTGCAAAAGTGTGGAGCAAGCGCTTTTCTGCCTGTATGCCCACCCCAGCAAGAAGTCGAAAGCGAGGCATTTGGTGGACCACAGCGTATCGAATGTTGCCTTCACCTGGGACCGGTCCCTTCACCCCTACCTGTATTTGAGGCCAAAAAAGCTGCCCGAATATGACGACTTGAAGTCGGCCTCCATCAGCTCGGAGACGGTGGTCTTTTTCCGGAGGATCGTTGCGCTTGTGCCCGATCGGTTTCGGATTGCCAAGCGAACGAGTCTGATGAAAAAGTACCTGTCGCATGCGGATTTCAAGTTTCCCACCTTTGACAACCGCATGCTCACTGCCAAAGAGGGTGATGACGAAGACAGCGTTATAGCAGAGGCTGATGATGACCACCGAGAGCCGTTCCCTGTGGAGATGCTGGACCTGTTCTACCTCCTTGCCGACTACTATTTCAAGAACAGCGAATTTGAGCAAGCTGTCGAGTTCTACATGGTTGACTTGTCTTGGAACAAGAAGCGGATCGACTCCTGGGTCCCGTTGACCCTCTCCCTCGTCAATGGGCTGGAGACGAAAATCAACGAGATGAATGGGGAGAACAATGGCAAAGCTGCCGAGCTCAATAATGACACCGTGAAGCTGATTCTGTCGACGTCGAACGCTATCATGAAGTGTTTCCGAAAGTGCATCAAGCTCAGTGGGCGAAGCACGACAATCCGGATCGAGAGTGGGAACTTTGCCTACATGATGCACTCGTTTTGCGTGCGTCAAGTGAGCGAAGAGAACGTGGAGAATCTCTCGATGGAGCTCTTCACCCTTATCGATGAGATCAAGCCAAAATTCATGGCTTTCGCCGAGGAGAACTACGACGCTGCCCTGCGGATCACCGAGGAGAAGGCCACGGATGGCACCATGGAGGAGGAGGAGAGCAACGAGCACGATGAACGATGGCTGCTCTACATGATGAAGGGCAAACTGTTTGAGAAAAGGAAGAAGCCTCTCGTAGCCTCTCTCGAGCTCTACTTTCGGGCAATTGAGAATCTGGTGGCTCAAGGAGCTGCCGTGCCCAAGAGGATCAACTTCAATTCTCCACCAGAACACGCCTTGGAGCTGATCGAAGTCTACTATCGAATCCACGCCTCTGTCCTCAAGTTGGAGCTGAGGGCCGATGACACCTTCCAGCCCCCGGCCGATGAGCTCCGGAAGATCTGGGAGATGCTGACCAGCCTGGACAATGTGGCCAGAGTGGTGTTTGACGGGAAGCAGCCTGCGCAAACTGCAGAGACTAATAATGCTTTAGGTGACAGCGATCCACCGCCTGCCAAGAAGCCAAAGATTGACGGAGTCCCCAATCCGGACGAGGATAGCAGTGCTTCCCTGTGGAACGGCATCGCGAAAGCCTGCCTGAAAGCCTTGGAGACGGTGACTCATCGGTTTTCCGCTCACTTCAAGGCTGTGCATCTCCTTGGCCAGTACCACTTGAAATCGAGGCGGCACAAGGACTTGCGAAAGGCTCGGAAGTACCTATGGGGGAACGAGGTGGTGGCTCCGAGCGCCAAAGTCAACTATAATAGCGTTTGCCTGTTCGGAGACCGAAAAGCCAACAATCTGTTTAATGGCATTTGGCGGATGCCACTCTCGGAAATTGACCGAGCTGGCAGCTTTTCCACGCACATGAGCAAGTGCGTGGGCACCGTGTTGGATCTGGCGACGGAGCTGAACGACCCCAGCATGCTCACCGACATTTCGATCCTGCTGCGGAAACCGCCGAGCAACGACCAAAAGTACCTCTTCGAGAGCCAACGGAGGTCGTTCTCGAAGCAGGCCTACGCCCTCATGCGTCAGATCATCAAGACCAAGGCGGAGATGTGCGTGAGGAGCAAGCCGAAAGAGTCGCAAGTGGCCGTGCTGTTGGAGGTGCACCAGATCTTCAGCCGGCTGCGCAAGGTCGGAGGAGGGCAGAGCAGGGACGAGGCGCTCATGGGCCACATGGTGGACTTGTACAAGTCGATCAGCGCCAACGCGAGCGCCTCGTTCGACGAGGTCAACGCCTACTGCAACCGGATGACAAGTGCGGACCATCGGCCCTCCAAGGCTGGGTCGAGCGGAACGGTGTCCTCCTTGCTCAAAAATAGCAATCGGACATCTTCCGGAGCATCGCAATCCTCACCTTCGTCATCTTCGGCCAACGTCGCGAGTTCGAGCAGTGCGGCTTTGGCAGCATTGGGCATCAGTGATGCGACCTCCGTCAAGGCTGCCATCGATTACGTGAACGCTGCGTCCTACTACAACGAGCTCGTGACCATGATGGCAGGCGGCAATGCTGGAGGCAGCGGCAAGTCCTCCTACACCGCTGAAGCACAGGCGTACCTGAGTGCCTATGCTGCCGCGGCCACGGCCTCCTACACCAGCTTGCTGACCTCGCTCCCCAGCACCATTTCCGTGACAAAGTCGGAGAAAAAGGCCCAGTCCTCCTCCTCACCAGCGTCATTGTCATCATCATCCAGAAGCGGTGCATGTCCTCCCTCCAAGCAGTCCTCGCCTGTGCCCAAGAAGAAAGCTTCGGTCACGGTGACAGCGAGCAAATCCAGTGGCATCAAAACGTCCACGCCTCTGCTCCCACCTTCAGTCAGCCTGACCAAGACCACCAAGGTCCTGATGGCCAAGGCTGAGACGAAGAAGCCAGCGCAAGCGCAAGTGATCAAGGCCAAGCAGAATCCGGCCCTGCTCTCCGGAATCACTTTGTCCAAGGTGATCGTTTCCGAGGTGGGAAAAAAGGAGCAGCCCTCTGCCAAGCGAATCTCCACATCCATCACCAGAGTTCCAACGACCAGTGGCATTAGCAGTAGCGTGAGCGCGGCCGCGGTGGCCTCGGCCAACGATCTCCTCATGCGAGAACGAGCCAAGCTGTCAGGCGCGAAATCACAGAGGCCAGCCACGACGACGACTACGATAGAGATAACTCCGTCCACGTCGAAATCAGCAGCGCAAGAAGCTCTCGACAAGCTGAAGTCGTTTCGTTCGAGTTTGCCTGGCGCTCTGAAGAAGGTGGCACCACCTCCTCCTCCGCCAAAGAGACCAAGGCCGCATTCAGCTCAATTCAGCAATGCTGCCATGCCACCAGCGGATCCGACGATGATCCACGTGGATGACGACGATGATGACGTGATCTGCATCGATTAGTCCTGATCATCATCCGCTTATTTCAGAAGATGATAGTAAAGTTTCCCCCCCACCACCACCAAGTCGTTGTGACCTTCGTTCGGATCCACCGTTAAATAAGGTGGCATCTCCTTTTCGCGCAAGCATATATGAAATGCGAAGGCCGTAGGCATCCCTGACCTCCGATTGGATTTCGGTGGGGTATAGCAGCACGCGGACCCGGTCCGCGTTTTGTCCGGCTCGTACTTGAGTCCTCGCGGATCTTGAAATGGCTTTTTTTCTTTTGGCTTACCGCACTCTCGCTAATTTAGGCCGGGAATAAGCACGCTCGAAATTAAGTCACCCATTTTCAAGGCTTCAAAAAAAAAAATTAGAAATTTGGCCCGGTTCACCTACAAAACATTAACTGAACTGAGTAAACTGCAGGCTTTGGCCCTACATTATTTTTAATTGACCTTAGTGTTTCAATTTATAAGAAAAAATGTCAAAAGGTGTATCTACCCAATTTAAAATAGCTAGTATTATTAAATCTGCCTAAAGTCAGGCCGTCATTTTGTAGGCGAACCGAGACAGGTAGTCTTGAAATTTTTTAATTCAAGTCTGCGCCGCTCGAAAATGGCAAAATTCAAGTCCGACTTAATTTCGAGCGCGTACAGTATGTACGTACGGTATATAAATAAAGTCTACTTTTAGCCAGAAAAACGGGATACTTGAGCAGCTTGCCTGTTTCTTGAAGTTAAGGTATTTATTTAGTTTATTTAGTACCTAGGTATTTATAGCTTTGTTGGGGTGATAAGGGCGATTTCTGTCTTGTTAACTTTCACTGGTACTTGTGGGCCGTGCTCAGATCTTATAGGTTGGCCGGCAGCGTTTCTCGTTCTTCACGCAGCCACCAAAGAAGCCACCAACATCTTCAGTCCGAAGTTGCGCACCAACGCGGAAACAGCTCGTAAATTGAGATATGGACAAGTACTTGATTGTCCTCGTCCTAGCAACAGGTACGTGGCAGCCGACATACATTTTACGCGCGCGCACATATGTACACATATGTGTATATTGTATATCCTGTGGGGTGACCTTATGTGTGAACTAGTAGACGACCTTACCACCTATGTATACGCTACGAAATCCTTGGCATTTCGCTCTCTTTTTACGGCCGCGCAAATTTCACTCTTTGAACACGACACATCTCTCTTGAGTCGTGACTATCTGAATTTCCTCTTTGGTGCTCTGTCATGCCGCATGTGTAGCTGAATACCCAACCAGAAATGTTCCCAAGTTTTCTGAAAGTAATTGTAACGTGTTGGCACTCCTTCGTTTTACCCATGTTGAGTTTATTTTGTTTTGTCATATTAACTGCCTTACCACCTATGTAAGAAAAATCGAAGGCACAACATACAAATTGGTGGTTTTGATTTGACGTCGAGGCAGTTGATGTTATACCGTCTGACCGTTCAAAATTGGACGGTGCGGGAATCAAAAGTTAGTGTTATGAATTCATGAATTTTGAGGCTTAATGGGTATCATTGGAAAGCTTGAACCTCTGGACATCTTTTTTGTTTTCTGACAAAATGAAAAATATTATTGAGAATTCCGCGTGACAACAAAAAATAAATGATGCATCAGTTTTTGTTACAATTTTATGGGTTGCTTTTTGAAAATTCAATTTTCCCGGTTTATTCCTCTTTCAATTGATTTTTTCTACTTTTACAAAAAAGATGGAAAAAGGCTCAATCTTTCCAACAATATCATTTAAAAGTCCTGTATTTATTGAAAATGTGACAAAAAGTTTAGATTCCCGTACCGTCCAATTTTGAGCGGTCAGACTGTATAACGACATGAACTCTTTTGTAGTGAACATATCGGAGTGTTACTGAGCGTTATTTTGAGTATTTTCTGAACACGACACATCTCTCTTGAGTCGTGACTATCTGAATTTCCTCTTTGGTGCTCTGTCGTGCCGCATGTGTAGCTGAATACCCAACCAGAAATGTTCCCAAGTTTTCTGAAAGTAATTGTAACGTGTTGGCACTCCTTCGTTTTACCCATGTTGAGTTCATTTTGTCTTATCACATTAACTGCCTTACCACCTATGTAAGTAAAATCGAAGGCGCAACGTACAAATTGGTGTCTTCAACATTACTTTAGCATCAATGCAGTTCATGTTACAAAACGACATGAACTCTTTGTAGTTAAAATGTTTTACTGAGCGTTACTTTGAATCCAAGTTTTCTGATAGTACTTGTAACTCATTAGCTCCCCTTCATTTCACATATGTTGAGTTTACTTTGTCACGTCACATCAACTGCCTTACCACCCAAGTGAATAAAATCAAAGTCGAAACTGCTCATTGGTGTTTTCGATTGTACTCAGTCGTGCAGGCAGTTAATGTTACTCCCCGACATAAACTCAGCATAGCTGAAACATGCAAACGTTTCTCTTCTGAGGCTTCTTCTTCTGGCATATTTTCTGGTTGGGATTCTGAAACCAGGTCAACCAGAGAAATCTGGGCCTGCTGCATCCTGATGCCTGAGCTGATGAGGATGCTGCTGCACTTTTTCTGACACACTTCTTGTTCAGCTGTCCTTGGACAACGCTACCGGCCTCCGCAGCAGGCTGACGAGAGGTCCTACTATGACTATGGCGACGAGGACGACGACTCTGAGGGCGGCAATGACCAGCCCTACAGCAGCCCTGACTCCATAAGACAGCAGCAGCAGCCTTTGCCACCAAAGCAAATCATCAACAACTACTACGCGACGGACTGCAAGTCCAAAGAGCGCACGCTGGCGCACGAAAAGTACTGCGACCACTACTACCAGCTCAACGGGTGCTCGGGCTCGGACGACCAGGCCATCCTGAGGGCCTGCCCCAACGGGCTCGTGTACACGGGCAACGGGCGGCACGGGCTGATCGGGGTGTGCGACTACCCCCACCGGGCCGAGTGCAGCGGCGGCCGCGAGAGACATAGTAAGTCAATTCTCATTTTGCAGCCTTCGTCCGAGGCCAAGAGGTCGAGCAGGAGGATCCCTGCCAGGCCAAGTCCAAGGTGGTGGCAGATGCCACCTACTGCGACAGGTATTGGGAATGCCTCACGGGGCAGCGAGAGCTGTATGACTGCCCCAACGGCCTCGTCTGGGTAGGCAAGAACAGGGGCATTGCCGATGGATGCGATTACCCCTGGAGGAATCCCACCATTTGTACGGGCAAGGACCTCGCAAGTGAGTAGCGATGACCTGGCTCGTAAGGCTCTATAAGCCAGTGGAGGCGTAAACTTTTTCGACAGAGGGCGCTTTTGGAGCGAGCATTTTTGTATAAACTGCAGAATGCGGAACTTGCCAAGTGATTGATAAAGGCAACTTGATTGGCTGATAGGTGGGGACGTGCTAGAAACATTTGGTTTCAACGATGAAAAGCTTGAAAATTTGTGTGAGACGCATATTGTTTTGCGGCTTGAAAGGGTGCCATCTTGTCTGTACGACTGCCCCAACGGCCTCGTCTGGGTAGGCAAGAACAGGGGCATCGCCGATGGATGCGATTACCCCTGGAGGAATCCCACCATTTTTATAGGCTAGGACCTCGCAAGTGAGTAGCGATGACCTGGCTCGTAAGGCTCTATAAGCCAGTGGAGGCGTAAACTTTTTCGATAGAGGGCGCTTTTGGAGCGAGCATTTTTGTATAAACTACAGAGTGCGGAACTTGCCAAGTGATTGATAAAGGCAACTTGATTGGCTGATAGGTGGGGACGTGCTAGAAGCATTTGGTTTCAATGATGAAAAGCTTGAAAATTTGTGTGAGACACATATTGTTTAATGGCTTGTAAGGGTGTCTTTTTGTGAGTAGATGAAGTCATATTTGTGAAGTTTTTGGCTCAAGCGCTCCAAAAGACCAACTACTGCCAATTCTTGATCATTGATGTAGCGCAGCCATGTCAAATGTACTTGCTCACTTTGCCGGGCTAGATGGCGCTGCGAATCTAGCGACTTTACGCCTATGGCTTATAGTGTCAACCATGCCTAACTCATCTCATCGCCACCAGGACACTAATTAATAATATATATATTATTTAAATAATCATACATATTGCTATGGTGGTAAAGCTCGATTTTTGCCTAGATCCGCCAATCAGCACCGAGCACTGCGACTGGCTCTACGGAATTTTCGGCCATGAAACCTCTTGCACCAGATACTGGACCTGCTGGAACGGAACTGCCACGGAGCAGTTTTGCATTGGAGGCCTCCTTTACAACGAGGAAACGCATGCTTGTGACTGGCCTCAAAATGTGGGCGGCTGCCAAAAGCACCGTGAGTACATATTTCCAGATAGAAACTTTAGGCCTTTTTTTGAGAAATACCAGAAGTGGACATTTTCCTTACTAATGCTTTTTGGCATTTTTGACTAGCAAAAGGCGGAAATCAGGTAGAAATTAGTGGGATCCCATTATGCTCCAATTTTGCAAAAACAGATTTTGATTATTTGTTCAAAGGGCTGACCCAAGATGATCTATAGTAATAAGGTGAGTTCTTGTCGCTGCTTTACTATAGCACACAGTCTGACTGAGCTGTGGTAGGCTTCAAGACAAAATTTCAATAGAATTCTGTGGATTTCACTTCCAAAAATTTCCATAACCAGCCTTAAATTATCAAAAAGTGCCCAAATTGCATACTTTTTTAGAAAAGACAGAACTTATCTAGGAGCTCTGTTGAAGACGCGTGAGATTAGCCCGCTTGCTTCCATGATTGACACGTCACTTGAGCTCACGCGCTATGTAGTAAGAACTACTAGCGCCACCTAGGCTAAGACAAACAGATTTGGTGATTTTAGCATGCAAAACTTGCGTCAAGAACTCACTTACGAGACCCCCCTGGGCTGACCCAAAAGTTATCAAAATCACGCGCGTAGCATTTCGCGCTCGCAGAGAGAATGTAGGAATTGTAGCGCTTCTCTTCTATAGACAAAAGCATCATAGCAAATGCAAACCATCTACCGAAATTAATGAGGAAGCACTTGGGAGTTGAGCTTAAAATCAAGTTTCCTTTCAATGAGTCAAGCCACTCTTTTCAGGGCGCGCAATTATCATAAATGGTTACATTTATTTTCCTAAAAGCATCAGGAATCGATATTAAGTCTCGCTAATGTTAATGATATATTCAAAACCGCTTTATTTTTGTGTCATGAAGTAATTCCTTAAAAAGTTAGGTTACATTAATTTCCATACGTCTTTATTTGGAGCTACAAATCGAGTCGGGTAAACGCAGCATCTCAGTTTTTTTCTCAAGCAGCGTCATCCGAGAATCCCAGCTGTTGCCATGAAAGGCCGCTAGGATCGCCCTGCAGCAATATTCTTGTTATGACACTGATGTGAATGCTAAAAATGCGCTTATTTCTAGCTCTCTGCAAGGATGATCCCAATGGAAACGTGCCCCTGGGAAAATCCTGCAACAGATACTGGGCTTGCCAGGGGGGATATCCCCGCCTGCAAAGGTGCCCTGCCATGCTGGTTTTCGACAAGGAACGCAAAAGGTGCGTATCCCCACCAACCGCTGATTGTGATGTGCCCTCAACCACTCCCCAACCGGACTCTGAGGACGAGGGAGGCGACCTCAGCGACGACCTGACGAGCGGACCCCGACGCCCCGACCCCAGAAACAACCCCGAAAACAGGAGACGGTTCCAGCAGCAACAGCAGCAGTCATTCCAAGATGGCGGCCTACCCTTTGACATTCCCTCTGGAGCTGTCAGACCAGTCCCGCCCCAATAATCCACCATTTATATTATTATCACTTGCCCTTTATATAATTGTTGTTAATCATTGTTTTTGTCAATGGCAAAGTTGATATGTACCAAAGCTATTCCAAGATGCCATCAATACACACACACTCATGCGATGATGGACATCAACATATCTCTGTTATGCCCCGTTCATCTACGCTACTTTAACGCAACTTGCCATAAGCATAGAGTTGTCATAAATCCACGGATTTCTATAAGCTGTTACAGCACAGCCATTAAGAACTAGCTTAGCGCGCACCTTCACAATGGCTGCTGCTAGGGTTGACTAAACTAATGATGGGAGCTAACTAGATTGCTGAAGTTGAGGGCGCGAAAAGAATTTTTTTTTCAACATACTTGTTTAACTGATCAATATGTAAGGATAAGGTGAACCATTGTAATTATGGTGGCTGAACTCTCAGTTGATGGCGAAGCAATATTGATTTAAGAAACCCTAGCGAGCCTGCGCTCAACTTGTTTGACAATCTTACCTGAGTCATTCGCTGAAGAGTTTTCTTAATCAAGACTCGTTGTAATTCTGGTAGCTTAAATCTCAACTGAAGGCAAAGCAAGTTTGATTTAACCAACCCTAGCAAGCCAAAGAAGCCATCGCTCAACTTGTTTGACTCGCTTGCTTGAGCTGTACAACTTTACTTATTCAAGACTCATCCTTATACAGTAGAAAAAGGTAAGCTATTGTAATTCTGGTATTTTCAGCTTTTTGAAATGTTTTCGAGAGATCCAAAGTTTTTTTTTTTAGAAAAAGCTATTTTTCACATTTCAATCTTACAAAAATGTCAACTTGTCACAAATTACCTAAACATGCAACAGAAAAGGACAGCTTTAACTTCACATTCATTGATTTAAGGCTGCTAAATCTACGACTGATTTTGTCGTGGTAGTAGATGAAGAGCATTTTTAAAAAGGACGGAAAGGAGAAGAAAAAGCACATGGCTTTAATGAAAGCTGAGGGGGAGAGGCCACTTTTCTTACTGAAAAAAAGCCCCCCAAGAAATCTTCTCTTTTTATTAATCATTCAAAGCATTTGTATAATTTTAGTGTTGCTTGATTAGATGGAAAAAACTAATTTAGGAAATGGAGGCCAACAACTCCATTTCCCCCTCAGCTTTCCCATTTGTCTGCAAGCCTGGCTCTCTCTCTCTTTCTTGGTGCCAGCTCTCAAAGCAGCTCTTTGGTGTTAGGTAACAGTGCGCTCGCAGTCAAAATCGATGAAAGTAGGACGGACCTCGGAGGCTCCACCCTCCGTTTACACGCATCGAAGAAGAAGAAGATTTGGCCGCGATCAGAAGAGAGCCACCAGACAAAGAAGCAGAATTATTGGAACAACGACCAGAAATGAACGAACATCACATACACCACCAAGTTTTGCACCCTCACCACCTTGGACATCATGGCCACATACCCGAGGACGACCCGGGGCATGCGGAGACCACTGAGGTCCTCTTGTCACTTTTGTCACAGAACAAAGCACTTGGAGGTGATTTTTAAGCTCTTATTTCGGTTTAACTAATGCCCACTTCATGTACTCCCACACGCCTTGAGATAATGCAGGTTGAGTGCCTTAACGAAAGGAGAAAAATTGCGTTGTGAGAAAACTGTAAAGTAAACGTCTGCTGATGCGAGTAGCTTTGGAGAAAATGGGTCAGTTTTGAGACCCCTTTTGACGTAAACGCTCAAATTGTTCTTTCGATTTCTGTTCTAACATTGTGATGATTGTATTGCAATGCATTATAAGAATTAATGTGAACCAAGATTTGCAATTGCAGCGTTATTGCTGCAAAGATCCAGCTGATACATTGAAAGTTTTTCCGAATTTTGCCTTAGCTTTGTCTACTCGCTCCCTGGTTCAACTAGCTGAGAGGCATTTCTAAAGTGGTCTAATTGCAAAACTCATTTGACGTATGACAATTTTTTTGCTTTTTTAAAAACATAGTACATGCACATGAATGGCATATAAGGCAGCAAAGCTTAGTATATTAAAGCAAAAGCAAGGAAACATTGATTGCTCATTTCTCAGCAGCTTCTCAACTGATCGGAATTAAAATCTGTGAGATTTGTCAGAGTTGCCTCAAAATTGTTCATGCTTTTTTTAGCTCAATTCCGAGGAGGCAATAAAAAGATGGCTTTGTATCAGCAGAGCAAAGCTGAGCCAAGCAAAGGAAAATTGGTTACCACTCGGATTTTAACATGAGCAATTATGCCGCAACTCTTATGAATCCCATGAAATATGGTACCAATCAGCATAAAAGTTAATGAGAAATGAGCCAGCAAAGTTACTTTGCTTTGCTTAGCTGCCTTATTGTTGTGGGATTCATCTAATTCAATAACAAATAATAAAAGATAAAGCATCAATTTCACCAACTGTAACGCTCAAATTATCCAAGGACCCTAATATCAGCCATGGACATCTATATGCAGTTTTAGAAGGAAAATTGTGTATTGTTTTTGTAGCGAGTCTCCCAAAGTGCACCGGTTGCGGACTCTTCATTCTTGACCGGTACATCCTCAAGGTCTTGGACAACAATTGGCACTCAAAGTGCCTCAAATGTGCCCACTGCAACGAGTCACTCAAAGACAAGTGCTTCGTGAGGGAAAATGAGGTCTTTTGCAAAGAGGACTTTTTCAGGTTTGTGCACTCTTAGATATTTTTTGGAACTCTGCTGAATTAACATGAATTATAGGAAATTCGGGCCAAAGTGTGGCTCTTGCAGCTCTCATATTCCACCTTCTGATATTGTGAGAAGGGCTCAGGACAATGTGTACCATTTGGATTGCTTTGCATGCATAATCTGTGGGCGGAAATTGGACACAGGAGACGAATTCTACTTGATGGAAGACAAAAAACTACTCTGCAAGTTCGACTATGAAACATCCAAGTCCAAAGGTGAGTCAATCTAAAGTTCTCCTACTATGGAAATTCAGCTTTGAAACAATTGAAATGATAGAGTAAAATTACTTTTGAGAATTTTGGCCTATGTATTTTTTTGACACTTTTAAGCCATATCATGGCTTTCTAAAGATAGCAAGGACAGCTTTTTATGAAGCTAACTTCTATTAGCTGTATTTACGTAATTCAGCTGAGGATCAAATCCTGATTTTGGCCTCTTCTTTGTGAAGTAACACCCAAGAATTATTTTTTTTCTGATAAAGTGTGATTGCCAAGGACTTATTTATGCAGTAATATAAAAATCCTGGCTTATCGCTTTCAATAACATAACATTCTTAAAAACGTTTCTGCGCAAAAACGGTTCATTTTTCAGGGCTAATTTGCTTCAATGACCCCCACTTAAATTTGGAAATAAAACTTTTGTTATCTCATAGTAAAATGGCTAGGATCAACAGAAATGGAGGAACAGCCATGCTAAAACATGATTACTACTAATTTGATTAATATTGATAAATAAGCTTTGTATATCTCAATTTGAGTGCATTTCACAGACTTGCTTATGAATTAAAAAAAGTTTGATCTACTGTTTTCAGAGTGGATCATTGATATTAATAATCCCAAAATTCAAAAAACTGTAGGATCTAGACAACTTTGAAAATCTATGTTATAGGCTGGGATTTTTAAGAATACAACCAAATGAACCCTAAGAACATAAGCTTCCCAACCAGAAATTTTTGAAAATTTTGAGGAGCTTCTGTGGGACTTATGGGTAACTCAGAGATCCCTCAATTTTGGCAAATTGGGGCGAAAACCCGTGACGAATTACAGATTTTTGTGGAACTCAGTTTTGATAAGTCTAAAGAGGCTGTCACAATTCTTGAATAAACCATCCACATT
The DNA here is from genome assembly GCA_019096065.1 of Paracyclopina nana. NCBI lineage: Eukaryota > Metazoa > Arthropoda > Copepoda > Cyclopoida > Cyclopettidae > Paracyclopina > Paracyclopina nana. Next base: position 16,895,495 of record JAGUCH010000002.1, on the reverse strand, counting down.
GTGGCTCTGTTACAATTTACAATTCTGGCACAATATGTAATCAAAATTCAGATAGTATTGGTTAGAATTTGTGACTAACTTGTCAGTTCATTTTTTGAAACATTATCTATTTAGAAAAAGGAATGAGAGTATCATTCATCTATAAAATTAGACTTTCTGCCAATAGATGGCGGACTTTGCAAGTCTTTCCCACATCAGACAAGATGTGCAAGTGTCCATCAATTGTAGGACTTGGCAGATGGAAAATATTTTTAGTCTACATACTTATCTAACTTACTGGCTTATTGATTTGGTTTAAATATTTCATAGTTCCATAATAATTTTGAAAAAAAATTATTTTTGCTTCAATACTAATTTAGTTTGGACTTAAAGCTATTAGCAATGTTTTTGAAACTCTCTAATCATAGCAAAGTTGTTAACATAATTACTTTTAGATAATATGGATTTGATAGCAGAGCCATCTCTTAATAATTTGCTAAGCTAGACTACTAAATTCTTGGATTTTTCCCCAAGCTTCACTGGTGCTTTTGAGACTTACTTAAGAGTAACTCAAATCGGGCATTTTGAGGCTGAAATCCGTGACGAAATGGCATTTGTTTGTGGAACTCGACTTCTAATTAAAAAAAGAGTTGTGTTCAATTTGTTGTCAAATTGTGTGACTCAGAATTTGCCCAACCTTGTGTTACACAAAATTGTGTAACCTTCAATGCTACAATTATTCCACATATTTGTGGAATGCAAAATTTTTGTTGAGTAGCACAACTTTGTGGTTAAGTTGTGACTCCCAAAAGTCCCTCAAATCAGTCACATATTTTTTGTGGCCGAGTTGATCTCATATTGCGGAATGAAATTTCTGGTTGGGTTTCAGAAATATTTTTTTGGGTGTTGGCAGGTCAATGTGTGAACAAATAATGCAACTTTGAGCCCCTAAAATATCCTCAAGATGATGTAGATGAACACCACATAAAAGCCAGGGTGATTTTCAATTTATATCCACTTTTATTTCTCAGACGGAGTGGATGGGAACAAACGTCCTCGCACGACAATAACTGCTCGCCAAATGGAAGTGTTGAAGGAGGCCTACAAAAATTCCCCAAAGCCAGCCAGGCATGTAAGGGAGCAGCTAGCCCAAGATACCGGACTTGACATGAGAGTGGTGCAAGTGTGGTTTCAAAATCGCAGAGCTAAGGAGAAACGGCTGAAAAAGGACGCCGGCCGCACTCGTTGGGGCCAATATTTCCGTGGCCTCAAGCCATCCTCGTCCCCAACCAGATCGAGTGGAACTCCTGGTGGTGACAAGCAGAGAGGAGAGTCGGATTCCGAGTTGGAGCTGGATTACAACCAATGTGAGTTTTAAAAACAAGAGCTCGTTCGCAAGCTCTTCAATTAGGCAGCGATGTAAAGCAAAGCAAAGTAGCTTTGTTGGCTCGTCACTCAGTGATGTCTGCACGGATTGGTACCAAAGTCGGTGGGATTCATGAGAGTTGCCTCATAATAGCTTTGTGCAAATCCGAGGCTGCGAAGTGGTGACTTATTTTCATTCACTAAGCTCAGCTTTGCTTAGCTTGAAACCGATCTTTTGATTGCCGCCTCGGAATTGGACTGAATTAAACATCAACAATTAATAGGTAGCTCGGATGAATCCCACCAATGTCGGCTCCATTCAATCGAGAAGTTGCTGAGAAAAAAGTTACTAATGTTACTTATGTTTGGCTGCTTAAATATTGTGAGATCTTCCTACTACTATTGAATGTAGCTTTTCATAATTTTAGGGAGATCTAACAACTTTACGCAGCTAAGCTTAAGCAGAAGCAAGGTAACTTTGATTGCACATTTCTCAGCAACTTCTCAACTGACTGGAACTGAAATTGGAGGGATTGATGAGAGTTACATAATAATTGTTAATATAAAATATGGTGCATATTCGAGGCTGCCAAGTGGGGTACCCAATTTACTTTCGCTTAACTCAGCTTTGCTTTGCTTAAAACCAATCTTTTATTATTATTATTAGAATTATGCATGAACAATTGTAAGGCAACTCTGACAAATCCGACCAATTTTGGTTCAAATCAGTTAAAAAGTAGCTGAGAAATACGCAATCTAAGTTAACTTGCTTTTTCTTAAGCTTAGCTGCCTAATGTTGCTGGATCCTCCTTTTGATTGCGCATTTCTCAGCAACTTCTCAACTGATTGGAACCCAAATTGGTGGGATTCGTCAGAGGTGCCTAATAATTGTTTAAGCATTATTATGTCCAAATCCAAGGCAGCAATCAAAAGATCAGAATTAAGCAAAGCCAAGCTGAGCTACATGAAAGAAAATAGGGCACCATAAAGGAGCCTCGGATTTGACATCAACAATTATTAGGTAACTCTTATGAATCCCGCCGTCTTTGGTACCAATCAAAGCAGACGTTACTGAGCAACGAGCCAACAAAGCAGCTTAGCTTTGCTTTGCTTAGCTACCTAATTGTTGCGTGAGAGTCGATCCAAAAGCCCCATAAATTCGCACTGCTTTCTCTCCCAGCCTAATGCATGAATCTTTGGAAAAGCTCAGGAATCCTCATTTCCTGCTTGTTGCAGGTACAGTGGACAGCAATGACAGCTTCAACAGCAACCTCTTGATCGAGCCAGGTCAGGACTTGGGCTCGTACCCCCCTTCTTCCTCAGTGGGGCAGGTGCCCCCTGTGCCCCCCCTGCCCCCCCATCATATACCACCAGGATCTGAGCTACTTCAACGGTTCCCCAATAATCCGAGTGGCTACATGGTTCCCCGTAAGTGATGCACGCATTCTAAGAAACTCCCGGCATGTGGTGAACAATTCACCTGCAGTATAGAGCTCTTTATCGATCCCATGAGTCACGAAGTCAAAACTCCCAACAGATGGCAGCCGCGTAGCGCAGCTACTGCTGCAATTAATGCCACCGTCTGTTCTGGGTTCTCTCTATTGAATTACGTAAAGATGTTGTCTGTTTTCGGGGATCAATTGCAGTGACACTCTCCCTTTTTACATGGTTCCCACTAACATTGCCATTCATGGTCTTCTTCAGTGCAAAACGTGCTAAATGGATGGCTGCTATCCATCTGAAAAAGTGAAAGCACTTTACCATTTTCACATGGGGACGAAAAATTGGAATTTTGAAGCTACTTTGGTTGCAAAAATTACCATGCCACAGTGGGTCAAAAAGCCATTTTCACGCGCACGAGAAAATCCGCCAAATCGCCCGAATTCTCATTTAACCACCAATTTTCAAATTATAATTGGGTTGACTTCTAGGCAAAGAAAAGAGCCAAAAATGGTTTGAATTGACAGATACATATTCAAATTTGACTACGAAATCAAACTTTCCTTGAAAAAGTGTTCAGCAAGAAAATGGTAGAATAGCCATTTTTTGCCATTTTTTTGGCATCCATAACTTTTGATTGGAATCGAATTGAATTTTTCTTTTATGGCTGCGAGGTCAATAAGACCCCATTTAATGATTATTCATCAAAATTGCCTGCGGAAATTTGCGGACTTGGGAGCCCAGAATGTTAGTTTTTAGCTTACGGCCCTATGAAAATTGACTCCTACGATTTCGCGAGTTTTTTTCCCGTGCGCGTCCAGAAGGCATTTTGAGCCACTGTGCATGCATTACATGAATTAATAAGAACCAACTTAACCGATTGCAGGTTTATTGCTGCAAAGATCCAGCTGATGAATTGAAAGTTTTTCCTAATTTTGCCTTAGCTTTGTCTACTCGTTCCTTGGTTCAACTAGTTAAGAGGCATTTCTTAAGTGGTCTAAATGCAAAACTCTGTTGCCATACGACATTTTTTTTGGCTTTTTTAAAAACATAGTACATGCGCATAAATAGTAAATAAGGCAGCTAAGCTTAAGAAAAAGCAAGGTAACATTGATTGCTCATTTCTCAGCTGCTTCTCAACTGATCCGAATCAATATCGGTGAGATTCATCAGATTTGCCTCAAAATTTTTCATGCTTTATTTAGCTCAATTCCGAGGAGGCAACAAAAAGATGGCTTTGTAGCGGCAAAGCAAAGCTGAGCCTATCAAAGGAAAATTGGGTGCTGCTCAGATTTTAAATTGAGCAAATATACGGCAACTCTTATGAATCCCATGCAATATGGCACCAATCGGTTTAAAAGTTTATGAGAAATGAGCCAACAAAGTTACTTTGCTTTGCTTTGCTGCCTAATATGATTGCAGCCAAGATGATTGCAGCAACTTTCATTCGTAAATAATTTGATTACACAAAGCAAATTCCAATTTGTGCAAATATCATCGAGGCTAATCTAAGCGTAGGTTGGATAAAAGCTTCCTTTAAATCTTCTATGAAACAATTTCAACTTAGAAGTCCAGGGCTGGGAATTTTTCGTTTGTGCAAAGCTAAATTTGCAAGTTCAATTTTATCAGCCACTATAGGAATTGTGCCAACCTTAAAAGATAATGGATAAATATTTCAAAAAACGGTTTTGATAAATGGCTTAGAGAGCAAGAAACATTTTTTAGCTCCAACTTTCAAGAATTTGCATATTTTACATAATAATTGTACGTTTTTCCTACACAACATAAAAATATGGAAAATTCTCGAATATGAATATCTTTACTTTTCTAAAAATGGAAAGCCGTTAATGATGTTAGTGGGAACAGACAAAAATTGTTTTATATCTTGGTAAGCTTCAGACAGGAATGCGGTGCGCAAATAGCGGCGAGAAAGCAACTCGAGAGGTTTCTAAGCATGTGTTAGCAAATGTTCCGAAAATCGATATATTTTTCATTACCCTGCGTATAGAGGGCAGTGTCATAACAAAGATATACCATCTACCGACATTTTGAAGAAATACTTGGGAGTAAAGATCAAGATCAAGTTTCATTTCCACGAGTCAAGCCACTTTTTTTAAAGGGCGAGTAATTACTTAAGTTTTTTAGCATCAGGAATCCAACATTGTAATATCATAATCTCATGGTTACTATAGATTTAAAAGCACTTATAAAATCATTGCGCCATAGACAAAAGTATCATAACAATGATGCGCCATCAAGTGACATTACTGAAGAAATACTTGGGATTTCAGGGTTCATGGTTTACACAACCGTACTACTTTTTTTAGGCTGAAATATAAAAACAAGAATCAAAATAATCTGCAGACTTCTCAATTGGCGTGCCAAAAAACTTGCTCCATTGATCTTGATGATTTCTAACAGTTTAGAAAACTTGTAGCCAACACGAAACTAAAAAAATAGCTAATGCACACAAAAATTGCCCTAAGATCGGTCCTTTTTTATCCTTTTCTTGTTAGATGATGTAAGCGATCCAAAATTCACTGCACGCGCACATCAAGGGATCTTGTAGCACTGAATTTTGAATCGACTACTCCCTAATCCCAAATGTTTCAACTTTCCGTCCGCTAGGCGTGCTACTTGCGTTTGTTATTGTTATGTTACTGTTGTGACACTAGTCTTCTAAAAGTTTCATGATACTAATTTGCATGGTTTTCTTTTCAAACTATCACTCAAGTTGCAAAAACGCTGCAACTCAGTTTTTTTCTCCAGAAGTGTCAGCTGAAAATCCCAGCTATAAGCCATTAGATTGACTAACTTTTTCGCTAGATGGTGCTTTTTGGGCAAGCATATTTGGAAAAACTGCCGTGCGCGAAACTTGTCACGTGATCACGAGCGGCAATTTGATTGGCTGATCAGCGGAGCCAGGCTAGAAAAATTAGGTTAATATGGTTTTATGGCTTGAAAGGGTGCCATTTTATCCGTAGATTATGTCATATTTATTACGTTTTTGGAATTAGTGCACCAAAAGCCAAAAAATAGCCCATTTGTGATCGCCTATGTAGTGCAGCCATGTCAAATGTACTTGCTAAAGTTTCCTGGCTAGATGGCGCTGCGAATCCAGCAACTTTACGCCTTTAGCTTATTGCCCTAAACGGCCGCTGGGATCGCCCTACATCAATGTTATTGTTATGATTCTAATATGTTTATTTCTAGATGACACTGATCCGTATCAACATCCAGAGGCTGCTGGTGCTGGTGACTATCCTCCAAGTCCCGAATCGTGGATAGGCGAAGGATCAGGCATGGAACCAAGCGGGTCTGGTGGACCCCCGGGGGTTCACATCCCTTATGAATGAAAATTGACGTATAGAGCATAATTTGCTGTACAATTCATGGTTTAACCTAGGTGTGCTTTTGCCCCAGCACAATTTAGAAATTGAGCTGGATTCTAAGTAAAATTACCCTGCCTGGCTCAATTTGCCCTTCCCTGGATTATTGATGTGATGATTGACAAATACACAAATGATTGTAGTGGCTATAAACTCCATTTATTTAGCATCTCTTAGATAAATCACGCGCGTAAGTTTATCACACAACAAGGCTCCTAAAATAAACTCGTTGATGTCAATATAGGTAATGGTAGCTAGGCTTATCATGTATCAAGTTTTGTAACAGTTTAACTCAATAGATGATTGGTAGCATCATTTCTCATGAGTGTTGGTATTAATTACCATGAGAAAGTTATATCAAACACGTATTACATATACTAAGCTGTAATAATTGGGAAGTAGTGAATCCTTAGCAGTGCATGTGCTGCCAACTGGCCCTGGTCAAGCAAATAAAAAATTACGTAATTTAGATGAACATCACTTTAGGCCCTAAGATATTTGTTAGTTTCTGGGGTTACTGCAGCAGACACAATGCTTTGTTAAGGGCTGGGGATTAAAGTGGCCTAAATTAGCTTGATGGTGATATTAAGCTGCGGTGATAGGGAAAGGCCAGCCTTTCATCCAGGGTAGAAAGTGTGCCAGATGAACATCACATTAGGCCTCTTATTCTGCTACAACTTAGACTTGGGTCTCCAGCCACACAATTGGGGCTCTCAATTGTCCTTTTGAGCTGCTTCTAGGTATCGAGGATGAGGCCATGAATAGGGGCAGGGCTGGAACATCATCAGCCTGACAAAACTCCATAATCGCAGTCGACACAGACTTGATGGACTTGAGCACAAGCAGCTCTGAAGCTTGGCTCTTCGATAAGGGCTGTTGATTAGAGTGGCTTAAATTAGTTCGATGATGACGGCACACTCTACTTTCATGGCAATAGGAAAAGGCCAGCCTTTCCGCAGAGGAAAGCACATTAGATGATCATCACATTAGGCCTCTTATTCTGCAGCTCCTTTGATACTAAGCTGTAATAATTGGGAAGTAGTGAATCCTTAGCAATGCATGAGCTGCCAACTGGCCCTGGTCAAGCAAATCAAAAATTACGTAATTTAGATGAACATCACTTTAGGCCCTTAGAAATTTGTTAGTTTCTGGGGTTACTGCAGCAGACACAATCCTTTGTTAAGGGCTGGGGATTAAAGTGGCCTAAATTAGCTTGATGGTGATATTAAGCTGCGGTGATGGGAAGAGGCCAGCCTATCATCCAGGGTAGAAAGTGTGCTAGATGAACATCACATTACGCTTCTTGTTCTGCTACAGCTTAGACTTGGTTGTTTCTGGGGCTGCTGCCGCGGACACAAAGCTGCTCTCCAGCCACACAATTTGGGCTCGCGATCGTCCTTTTGTGCTGCTACTGGGTACTGAGGATGCGGCCAAGAATGGTGGCATGGCTGGCACATCATCAGCCTGGCAAAACTCCATAATCGCAGTGGACACAGACTTGATGGACTCGTGCACGTGCAGCTCCGAAGCTTGGCTCTTCGACAAGGGCTGTTGATCAGAGTGGCTTAGATTAGTTCGATGATGATACGCTCTGCTTCCATGGCGATAGGAAAAGGCCAGCCTTTCGGCCGGTGTGGCCATAATGGGCCTCCCCCGGCCTCTGTCGTCCTCGCCAATCAGCGAGTCCTGACTCCGCCAGCCCAAGTAAGGTCGCGAGTGTAGTGGAAGCGTTCTGTGGTTGCCATAATGATGGCTGGCAGTGATGGGCTCCGTTAGCACCCCGTGGAGGCTGCTCCGCATGGAGAAGGCACTGGCCACGCTGTCCGTGGGCGTGTTGTTGCCGTTGCTGCTGAACTGGCCTCCACCATCACTACAGAGTGTGGAAGCGCTCCATCGGCTGAAAGAGGAGCTTTGGAAGCGTCCGCCCGCAGTGGCAGGTCGTGAGCCAGGGCCCGGACTCGGGCCTCGGCTCGAGGGCGTGCGAGCGGCCTCGCTGGTCCTCCAGTAGGAGTTCGAGGTTGCGGAGCGTTGGGCGGAGCAGCTCCGCTTGTAGTCACTGTATCTGGGCCTGCTTGATTCGTTTGGGGTCGTGGATCTGAGGCTTGCAGATCCGGATCCGGATCCGGATTGGTGGCTTGCTGGCTTCTTCATCCAGGCTGGCGGGTCGAGCCTCTTGAGCGACTCTTCGAAGCGTTCGAGGCTGCGGCCTCTGGCCTTTAACGCATCAGTGGACATGCTTTGGTAGAATTGAGTGTTGAATGATGATGGGCTTTCTCTTATCGCTTATTATTGTGTTTGTCGAGTGTCAACACTTTTATGCTATGTTTGGAGGCTTTGGTGGCATCCTCGCCATTGAAGAGAGTGAGGCCATTCGGGACGATGTACACATTTAATGGTGCCCTCTCTGGATGAAGAAGGCTGCTAGCTGCTTCAGCTGTCCTTCGAGGTTGTGAAGGCCAGCTGCATGGCAGCTAGGGCGGCTCCACCAAGACCACGAGGTTGCTTTCTAAACCTACAATGCATCGATTTTTGCTGAAATAATGCACTACATGACTGCATGCACCACATGCAATGCGCGAGCAACAAGAAATAGACATTGAAATTGTATATGTTTATGTACTAGAAGGAGTTTTACACACACATGGATTATATGGATATTTTGATATGCTTCATGTTTGGCCAGCTAGAAAATGGCACGAGAACTAGTTTTCCAGCTTTTTGCCCTCTTCCTCCTCCAGGAAAGCGTAGTAGTCCTTGCTGCAAATAATAGAATTGTTATGTAGCTTTAATGAATTGTGTAACAATGCCCCACCAGAAATTCTGAGCCGTCATGCGCCAAAATAACAATCAGTGAAACTTGTACGTTTTATCCACATTGAGTTTATGTCGTTATGTAACATTAACTGCTTTGACGCTTAAGTATAATCGAAAACACCAAATCGCAGTTTCGCCTTTGATTTTAAGTACAGAGGTGGTTAAGCAGTTAATGTTAAATAGCGACATAAACTCAACATGTGTAAAACAAAGGAGAGCTAGCACATTACAATTACGTTAAAAAAACTTGGGAAAATTCTGAGCGATGATATAACCCTTAGTAAAACTCTTACATTTTATGATATAGAGTTTATGTCGTTATGTATCATTAACTTCTTTGACGCAGAAGCATAATCGAATACACCAATTTGCAGTTTCGACTTTGATTTTTGTGCATAGTTGGTAAGGCAGTAAATGTTGCAAAACAAAAAAAAACTCCATAAGGGTGAAACCAAAGTTACACAGTGACTTTCAGAAAATTTCTGGTCGGGAATGAAGGCTTACCACTCGGCCACGTTCTTGGGGGAATCGCAAGATTGTGTGTTCTCATTGTAGACAAGGCCGAGCTCGCAGCCTTGCTCACGTGGAGTGACTCCATTGAGGCAAATGTAGAACTTGGCACAATCGGAGGGATCCGCGTACTTGGGATGAGGATCGGAGATGCCAAAGGCATCCTTGTTGCTCACTTCAGGGCACTTGAATCCGCTCTCGTGGGCTTCCCTCTCTGCCATTACAGTGAATGGTCATTATTGCAATTAAGAGTGTAATTAGCTTAATTACCCGCGCTGCAGCTGGACCTCTCGGTTTCTCCGGGCCAGTTGCAGACTCCCCTGTATTCGTCGAACCAGAGGCCAGGGGAGCAGGTGTACTCCTCGGCCACGCCTTCGACGCAGGCGTAGAAAATGTTGCATGTCGAGGGGTCGGGGTGGGCATAGAAGCCGTTCAACCTGGGGCACAGGTCATTGGGGCCCTTAGGGGTCTCTGAACGCGTCAAAGGAGAAAATAGAACAGTTAGCAACCAACTCTCTCTCTCTCTCACCGTCTTTATTTCTTAACACGAAAGTTCATTGCACTATAAATACACATCCTGACTGCATCCCAACCAGACATTCTGAGCCCTCATGCCCCGAAACAACCCTCAGTGAAACTTGTACGCTTCATCAACATCGAATCAATGTCGTAATGTAACACTAACTGCCTTGCAGCGTAAGTTAAATCGAAAACACTATGTAAGCAGTTTCGCCATTGGTTTTTCTTTCATAGGTGGTTAATGTCACATAGCTACATAACTCTATGTGGCACGGATCGTTATGTAACAGTATAACTGAAAACACCAATTCTCAGCTTCGCCTTTGATTTTTCTTTCATCGGTGGTAAGGCAGTCAATGTTGCATCACAACATAAACTCAATTTGGGTAAAACGAAGGAGTGCCAACGCATCACAATTACGTTCAGAAAACTTGGGAAAATTTCTGGTTGGGATGTGAACGTTAAATATACGCGTCGTGACGAAGCAGCCCGCACGATTATTGCCCAATCATGGAAAATTTCCTCATAGGCTATTACATAATTTGAGCGGAGCGAGGCAAAGCTTTTGCGTAAAGTTCCCTATTTATTCTCCCCAAAAATTCAGGCCTGTCTAATTCCAGCTATTTTATTGGGTTTTTTGCATTAAATCTGAATTATGGCAACTTACGAAGCTCAAGACGATCTCCACAATCGACGTTGAAGTAATGGTCACAGGGCTCGCGTTTGTTGCTGAAAGGGTCGAAAACAAGGCCATCCGGACAGAGCCTTTCTTCCGGAATGCCATCGTAGCATTCGTAGTATTTATCGCACTGGCGCGGATCTTCAAAGGTGCCATCCTTCTTCGGGCAATTGAATTGGGCTGAGGGTAGAAGTGTGGGAATAACTGATTAAATTGGGCATATCTTTCACATACCTGAGACGGCCGTGAAGGCCAAAGCGAGTAGGAGAACGGGTCGCATGGTGTATATGCTATATGTATCAGGTTCTTGGAGCTACTGACGCGAGAGATGGGGTTTCCAATCGGGGGGGATGTCCTTAGAGCTGAGCGCGGGATTATTTCGACCTGGATGCGTTTTCTCCCATGCTCTTTCCCAATTTTCAGAGTGTGTATATACAACTGCAAAAGCGAGCGGCGCGCGCGTGCGCGCGCATGGTCCTTTAAAGGACCATTTATAGCACATATGCTCAATTATACTACGTAAGACCCCGGGCGAGGTCACGTCCCAACCAGACATTTTCCCAAGTTTTCTGAGCGTAATTGTAATGTGTGGGCACTCCTTCGTTTTACCCATGTTGAGTTTATGTCGTGATGTAACATTAGCTGCCTTCCCACTTGTGTCAAAAAAACCAAATGCGAAAGGGCAAAATGGAGTTTTCAATTTAGCTTAGGCGTCAAGGAAGTGAATGTTAGATAACTACATACATTTTGATAAAATGTTCAAGTTTCACTGAGGGCTATTTCGAATTATGAGGGCTTAGAATTTCTGGTTGGCCCAACCAGAAATTTTCCCAAGTTTTCTGAAAGCTATTGTAATGCGTTAGCATTCCTATGTTTTACCCATGTTGAATTTAAGTTGTCATGCAACATTTACTTCTGTACCACCTGCATAACAAAAATGATGGCGACACTATGAAAAATTGGTGTTTTCAAATTTAGCATGGGCGTCAAGGCAGTTAATGCCAATTTCATTTTGTAGCATTAACTGCCTTACCACCTATGAAAAGAAATCACAGGTGAAACGTCAAAATGGTGTTTAAGATTTAACTTAAGCGTCAAGGCAGGTAATGTCGCATAATGACATAAATTCTATGTTGATAAAGCAAACAAGTTTCACTGATGGCTATTTTGGAGTACGAGGGCTCAGAGTTTCTGGTCTATGTATGTGTATATATGTATATATATGCGAGTAGACATTTGAATTATGCGAGGTGGTAGCCTTGGGTCAACTGGATCTTTTGCAAGCCCCCCAGCTGATGATTGACCTTGGCATATCCTAAATGTATCTTCAATAGAGAAATTCTCGTTCGGGTACGTGCAATGCAGCAAGGCTGGCCCTTCTGGTCCAGGCCGCGGCCAGTATAGAAATCCAGGGCAGCTTTTTGGGCTAAAGGTGAAAGTTTACTACTCGCAGCTTCTCGATATCCACTCTGTGTGCAACTTTTGGACCTGCTTCAGCTTATCAGTTACTGATCGGACATGAGGATGCGTGTTCTCCTTCTGCCCATTGCATTGGCCTTCGTCACTAGGGCCCAGGACGCGCGTAAGTTACTGATTGCCTCATCTAGTGTGGCAGTAATGAGTTCATGTAATTTGAGCTAGCGCCCTTCAAATGCCCGGAGAGGAATGGCTACTTTGCCGATCCGGAACAATGCGATTTGTACTACGAGTGCGTCGATGGAGTCCCCGAGGCCAAGCTCTGCCCGGACGGCCTCCTTTTCGAGGACGGCAACCCCAACTTGGAAAAGTGCGACTATCCCTTCAACGTGGAGTGTGGCACTCGGGAATATGTCCGTAAGTTGAATTATTTTGTGGTACGGTGCCGTGCTTCAAATGACCTACTTTAATCCATGGCACTTTTTCAGAGGAGCCCGAAAAAGACATCGATCCACTGTGCTACAGGGCCAATGGGTTCTTCAATCACGAGGATCCTGCAGTGTGTGACAAGTAAGCTAGCCATATACGTCCCAACCAGGAATTTGCCCAAGTTTCCTGAATGTAATTGTTACATGTTCGCACTCCTTCGTTTTACCCATGTTGAGTTCATGTCGTTTTTTAACATTGCCTTAAATCATTGACGGCAAATCGAAAGTTCAGTGCAGTATACATGTGTATATGCTGACTGCACCCAACCAGAATTCGCCCAAGTTTTCGGAGCATTCTTGTTGTGTGTTGGCACTCCTTTGTTTTACCCATGTTGAGTTTATGTTGTTAGGTAACATTAATTGCCTAACCACCTATGAAGAGAAATCATAGGTGAAACAGCAAAACGGTCCTTTAGAATTTACTTAGCGTCAAGGCAGTTAATGTAACATGACGACATACATTCGATGTTGATGAGACGTACAAGTTTCGTTGAGGGTTATTTTGGGGTATGAGGTATATGTACCACATGTTGGGATCCACATACGTGCAAAATGTGCATTTTCAGGTTCTACAACTGCGTTTATGGCAAGCCACATGAGCTTCCGTGTGCAACAACTCTCATTTTCGACGAGGCCCAAGGAACTTGTGTGAGGCCGGAGCAGGCTTCTGTCTATGCCAAGCAATGCGAAGCCAAGGAAGAAAAGAGTGAGGAGAAAAATCCTTCCAAAAATCAATTAATGATGTTCATTTATTCCTTTTTTTAGAGGACATTGATGGATTCTTTTGTCCGGAAGAAGATGTGCTAGGACCACATGGCCAGAAATTGGCTCATCCCAGCTTTCCCCATCCTTCTTCGTGTCAGAAGTTTCTCACCTGCTATTTCGGCAAAGACATCAAAGAGCTCGGCTGCATGAAGGGCCAAGTGTATGACCACATCACTGGCAAATGCTCGCTGCCCGAGGAAGGACCCGAAGATTGGTAAATCTTTATTTAGCGCAACAATTGCTCCGATCACTCGCGCAACCTTCCTCGCTGAAAATTCCGCTTTCTCACCACTTTTTTCTCTGCTTTTCAGCAAATGTTGGTACGAGTGCCTTTCCAACTCCGCCTGCCCTCAATCCTGCAGAAGCGATTGTTCTTGCCCAGAAGAGTAAACACGTTCGTTTTTGCCGAATGATAGCAATAAAAGAATATTTCCTAGCCTACTTCTTTATACTGACTTTCATGGCTCTGAATAAGCCAGTGGAGGGAGCAACTTTTTCGTAAGATGGCGCTTTTTGACCGAAATCTCTTGGGGAAACTGCCATGCGTGAAAATTGTCACTTGATTACGAGTGACAATTTGATTGGTTGATCTGCGGGGACAGGCAAGAAAAATTTGGTTTCGGCAAAGAAAAGCTTGATAATTAGCGCAAGTTGCATTTCATTGCCATTCGGATTCCATTTAGAATATGGCATAATATCGATGAGGTTTTTTTGGCACAAGTGACCCAAAAAGCTGAACGATGGCCAATTTTTTATCATTAAAGTAGCACAGCCATGACAAATGTAATAGCTCAAGTTGCCGGCATAGATGGCGCTGCGAATCTAGCAACTAAACGCATTTGGCTTATAGTGATGAACAAATCCGCTAGAGGGAGTTGTGACTTGCTTTTGGTGGAAAAATCTAAATCATCTAGAGCATTGATAAATCAATCGCCTTTCAAAAACGCCAAAATGGCTACCATTGTAACTTTGCGCCCCTCTACAACAGTGGCGCCATCTAGCGAAGAATTGAAAAAATATAACTAAATCTCTTGGCCATTGAATAGATACTACTTTGTGGCATGGAAATGATAGCAATAATAAGTCGGACAATAAAAGCAATTTATGTGCGAAAGGCACGTGACACTCATGACCCTCTCTGCACAATTTGGACTTTCATAAATCAAACCAACCTTTTCTTGGCAGGACTGACCACATTAATGCCATCGATACCATTACTCACCCAAATCGTTCGGTGTGTGCAATAACAATAATCATAATAATTCCTATATTATACACGGTGGTCACATGTATATATATACATATTGGCCAGAACGAGGAGTACACATAAGGGCGATCCCATCTTCGAATTTGTAGCCAAGTTACCTTGCCAAATCAGCAACCTTGCTTGATGAGTTGAGTTCAGCTCGCTCGAGCCAAGTTCAGTTGGTTTAAGCAAAGTGAAGTTGGCTGCTTTGTTGACGCACCAACGCATATTTGATATAAGCGGCTGAAGAGCTAACTTAGCTACTCTCAATAGAGCAAGCTTCGCTTTGCTTGCTACGCTTCTAAGCACACTTAGTGTAGTCAAGCTCAGTTCCGCAACTTAGCTTAACTAGGCAAGCATGCAGGTAATACATAAAATTAAGCAAAGTTAGGACGTACCCAAATAAATATCTGAGAACGGAGCTGAGCTAAGCTCAACTTTCTTCCTAACTTAACTTGACTAACAAGTCAACATGGGAGCGCCCTATAGTAGAAGCTGTATTAGTAAGCAGCTTAGGGTGGCATTATAATGATAATATCAGCAATAATGTAAAAGTAGTCCAAGAAATTCGAGACCCTCCTCTGCTATTGACTAGTCACGGGTGGCTGATAGCCGAGAGCTTTTCCACACAACCGTGTATGCAACGATCAAAGGAGAGCATTTTAGAAAAAACCAGCATTGAAAATATGGACCTATTCAACCCCGAAATGGACTACTGCATCATTCAATCTGCGGCCATATTCAGCTTCATGCTGGTTAAAGGGCTAAAAATCCTTTCACGAGACGGAACAAATGGAGCTATAGCTGCATGCAGCAACCCTTTTAGTGCCGCTATTGACGAATCGGAAATGTCTTGAGCATAAATCATCACGGATCAGTGCGCCCATTTGGCTATTCAAACGCAAAGAAAGCCAAGGATTGACCGGCTGCATTAAGCTTTCTTTAAGTTTATACCGTGCGCGCGCTAAATCAATTCTTTCAAGGTATAAAATCAGGCTTGAATTTTAATTTAGTGTCTAAATAATTTAAAGGCATAATGTTGCTAATTCTTGGCGTTGCTGAGAGGCGAGTGGCCCTCTTGATTTATCAATGCTCTAGATGATTTAGATTTTTCCGCCAAAAGCATATCACAACTCCCTCTAGCGGATTAGTTCATCACTATAAGCCAAGTGCGTATAGTTGCTAGGTTTGCAGCGCCATCTAGCCCGGCAACTTGAGCGAGTACATTTGACATGACTGCGTTACATGAACGATAAAAAATTGGCAATTGTTTGGCTTTGGCAGCACTTAACTCAAAAACTTCAATAATAATGCCGCAATCTACAGACAAAAGTGGCACCCTTTAAAACATGATCCAAATCACGCTTATTTCCCAACTTTTCGCAGTCGAGACCTAATTAATCCAGCGAATCAGCCAATCAAATTGTCGCTTGTAACCAATCCACAAGTTTCACGCATGGCAGTTTCTCCAAAAGAGCTCGGTCAAGAAGCGCCATCTAGCGAAAAAGTGTGTCCCCCCACTGGCTTATCATCATTGGCTCATAAAAAACCGCAGAGCTGAAAGAAAGCGCTCATTTTTCACGCCAGTGTGTGACAAGACAAACTCCCAAATTGTTTATGAAAAGGGGGGAGAGAGATTGGAGATGGAGGAGGGTGGTGCAAAATCAGGATTGTCATAGACTGTTAATGGGAATCTGTAGCTCGAAACTGGCTGTTGTAAGGGGGGACTTGAAAGAAGCAATTCCGCTCCATCGCCCACTTTTTGGGGACTGGCGCTGTGAAAATCCACGAATTAGTCTCAGAGCCACCACCACCACTAATGGATAAAGCCAATTTATCTTGCTCTATGGCGGGAGGGAAACCATCAAGTATTATTGTTGGCATGCAAGCCCTTCTTCTTCTTCTTCATCAAGAGATGCTGCCAGTGCAGTGCAGTGCTCCAATAAAATCATCATTATGGTGATGAGCATGGCAGTAACCCAATAGTCTTGTTGCAGTTGATAACATCTGCTAATAAGCAGATGAACATGTGTGAACATCATCCGATTTCACAACTCGATTGGCACACCGATTGCCTCTCTATCCAGACTTGGAATTTAACTACGACGGCAGCGGAAGTTATAAAAAGAAAGCCCCTTCATTGTTGTCAACTGCTACCAGAGAGCAATAGGATAATGGCTTTCTTACTTTTTATGGGCGACATCTAAGTTGGCTGGCAAACAGAATTGAGCACTTGCAAGCTCTATAGTCTGTATTTTACAGCGTAGCTAATTCTGCGAAGGAAAGCTCTCTCCCTCAAAGCCTCATTGAAAAACGGCTCACTTTTAAGGATACAGGCAACCGTTTTTAATTTCATAGACAACAGCATCATAACAAAGACATACCATCTACCGACATTATTGAAGAAACACTTGGGAGTTGAGCTCAAAATCTAGCTTCATTTCAATGAGTTGATCCACATTTAAATTAAGAGAAAGTACGTTTTAAAAATGGTTACTTTTACTTTGCTTAAGCTTTCATAACTCTGTCATCTTGGTATTAAGAATGTTCAAGATTTAAAACCACATTGTTTTCGTGTCATGAAATGATATAAGCATGAACTGCACTAATTTGTTAGGGTTCTTATTTAGAACGATGACTTGAATCGAAAAAACGCAGCAATTCAGTCAGTTGTTTTCTCAAGCAGTGTCAACCGACAATCCCAGCTGTTGCCCTAAATGGCCGCTAGGATCGCCCTACATGAATGTTATTGTTATGATACAAATGTGAATTTTCATATTTTCCTAGTCAGACAATATTTTTCACATTTCCATAGTTGCAATACAAACAGAATAATTTAAAGTTGAATTGTAAGCATTGTAAGATTGCTTCTAGGACATACAAAGAAATTCATATTTATGCATGGTGTAGGCAAAATTGGGCTTACCTTGGATCTTGTGGAAACTTGCCCGAAAAGGCTTTTTCTTCGGCAAACATTAAAAGGCTTTAACGAGTCTTGCACTTTATCATTTCAGTAATATCATCACACGCCCGTTTTTCACAATTCCAAGCACAAATCATGATTGTTCTCGCTTCAGCGAAATCAGCTGAAAAGTGAAAAATGAGGTGCAACATTTAAAAGCCTCGATCCAGTACTCAAGTTTTGATCGTTGATTCTAACGAAAAAGAGAGATCAATAATCTTTGAATTCCTGCACTTTCAAATATGTTTTCCAATATAGAAATCCATAAATGGAGAAATAGCATCGATAAAATGCCTGAACTTTGCGTATCAAAATTTCATGTCTGCCCCAAAAAGTAGTGATCGGTTTTCAAAACACGTTGTGTGAATAGAGCCGAGCCGCGTTTTCACGGGCAAATTTTCAGACTAGCTATTAATTATGACAATGTTATTTTTGGGTCAAAAGTAGAAAAAAAAGCAAACTCTGCGTAATTTTCAAAATTTGGTGTAGATCAAAATAAAATCTTTGAAAAACACTGAATTAGCTTGCCTTTGCCATTTGCTTCACATTAGAAATTCCATTAGTTCGGCTAAGCTTTCTAAGCTGAATTGATGGCTGGTACATTTATTTATGCGATAAATGTCATGGCAGAATATTTTAAGACAGCCAACTGCATTACAACCATAGTTGTAATAACAAGCCTATTAGTGTTCCATATTTAAGCTTGGTATGAGACTATGGAGGTACTAACTTTTTCGACAGATGGCGCTTTGCAAGCAAGTATTTTTGGAGAAACTGCCATGCGTGAAACTTGTCATGTGAACAAGAGCGGCAATTTGATTGGCTGATCAATGAGGAGAGGCTATAAAAAGCATCTTTCAACAATGAAAAACTAGTAAATTTGCGTTTTCCGCATATATGGTGATACGGCTTGAAAGGGTGCAATTTCGTACATACTAGATTATGTCATATTAGTAAAGTTTTTGGCACAAGCGCTCCCAAAGCGAAACAATCGCCAACTTTTGATCATCTATGTAACGCAGCCATGTCAAATGTACTTGCTCAAGTTGCCGGGCTAGATGGCGCTGCGACTCTAGCAACTGTACGCCTTTGCCTTATTATAGTACGTAGATGATTGTAAAACTTGGAAATAAAAAGAAGTCCCATCGGAAAGTGCCTGTGCATGACCGACGAAATTAGTTACGACTGAGGTTTGGCGTGCAGACACGCAATGCCTCCATTTGTTTCACTCTCTCCAATAATGGGATAATCTGGCCTAAGTGGTTGTGATTTGTTCCTAATGGAAGGAAATGCATAATAGTACGGAACTTTTTGAGAGAGAGGCAGAGAGAAGTAGTGCCTGGGTATTCATAGCTAGTAGTATATGGTGGTTATGGTCCAATTACCTCTCGATAAATCTCCCCTTGTCTAACGCGCATTAGTACATATAGTGTAGCTAGGGGAAAGCAATGCGACGATTTGTATATTAAAAGAGCCACCACCTTCAAGCACATGTATTAATGAGCTAGTCCCAAGGTGTCATATCAATCTAGTGCCATTATTCATCTGTGGAAGGGAGACGTGATTTGTGCTGCAGCCCCATAACTCACATTTTAAACTTTCATGGAATTAGAAAGCCATTGCCAATTCTATGGGGCGAGCGCATGACTCACTTTGACGTTCACGGATGCGCTCTTTCCGGACCTGAACAACAACCGCGAATCCATTTAGCAATGGGACATCATTGGCACACTTCCGTGGTGATGCTTCACTTGTCTCAGTCGATGAGCTTCCGGACCTGGCTCCAAAAGAAAAGGAGAGCACCACCAGCTTTCTTCCTCCTCCGCCTCGTGCCAAATGTTGTCAATGTTGTATTGAATTAGCATGATGATTGTCAGCTGGCGATTAAAATCACTCCATGAATCCATTGGATTCGCCACAGATGCTCCCCTGTAGTCTACTAAATGTATCGACTAAGCAACATCTGCGATTCAACAATTACAGCCCATTGGATCGTAAAAGCACTCATGTCAAAGGGGCTTTTAAAAGTAGTACAGAACGTCCCACTGTTTCAAGAGCAAAGTTGCTTTTCATTGTCTTAAGGCAGTGGAGTTTTGTTGTTAGGCTATTGAAGCAGCGCCTCTCAACTAGTTGAACCAGGGAACGAGTCGGCATAGTTGAGGCACAATTCGGAAAAACTTTCAATTTATCAGCTGGATCTTTGCGGCAATGATGCTGCAATTGCTCAAGTTGGTTCATGATAATTAGCGCAATACATACCGATACAATCGAAACAATTTTATGAGAAAAACTGAAGGAAAATTTGAGCGTTGAACGCTAAAAGTCATCTCTAAGCTGACCCATTTTTCCCAATTAGTGCTTGCATCAGCAGACGTTTTCTTTACTGTTAACTCACAACGCAATTTTTCTCCTTTCATTGAGGCATTCAACATGCATTATCTCAAGGCGTTTGGAAGTACATGAAGGGGATATTAGCCGCAGTCGGTTCGACTTTAACTGCGGGACAACCTGTACATGTACAGAGGAGGTCAGACTTTGATGGATCTCCCCGCAGCAGGATGAGCCAAGTGCACTACTTTCTTTCATTTTTTATTGATTGGTGGCCGGTAACCGAGAGCCCCCGTTAGCCAAACTGAAGAAGAATGGGAGAAGGAAAATCATCTGCCAACTCGAAAGTGATTCATGTGGCGGCCATGGCTGCTTTTTCTTGGCTCCGCCACCACCATTAGCAGTAAGTGAATAGAGCTGATGTAGCACTTGGACAATGACGAGGGTCATTTGGCTGCTCGCTGGTAATTCTCCTATATGTGCAGAAGAGCTATCATGACAAGAACATTAGCAAGGGCCACGATAATAATAATAACCATCATAATCCATGAGAGCCACACAATATGCTACCAAGACCTCCTCTGCTGCCAAATGAACCCGCCACAACAACAGCAGGGGTTGGAGCAGTGTGTGTATATACTTTCTCTATGTGAATTACACGCAATCCCCTTTTAATAATTAGTTGGCTGGAGGAGCATCTGGAGCCTCGTCATCGGAGTCAGCAAAGCCTGGACAAGTGTTGGAGGCTGCTGCTGAATTGGTAGTGAAAGGTTTGCACGTGGAGAAGTGAGGCCGTTGAAGCATGGCCATTTGCCTGTAGTAGAGGTCCAGCCCGAACCCCGGGGGCGGCGGGGGCAGCCAGGGGGAGCAGCGGCTTGTGGTGGCGGCGCAAAAGCTCTGAATGGCAGCTAAATTTCCGGCCTCGGCTAATAATTCGATACCCACCGTTGCCTGCCTTTTCCATTTGGTCCTGCAAGGAAATGGTCATAAAAACTACTAACTTTCCTGAGCTCGAGGCCGATCTCGCATTCATTAAGCTAAGTAAGGCACCTTGAAGGCTCTTGCCTCAGTTGAATGTGAGGCCAATGGTTGCAAATTAGCCACAATTCATGTTTTGAGCATCGCAATTGCCAATGTCAAATATGGCCTCAATAAATTTCTGCCATTTTTTGGCAGAGTTTAAGGATACTTTAACCACAATCAAAAACTATGAAAGTAAGTCTAGTTAGGGCACGACACTTGCTTCAACAGCAATAGCCATGTCGCAGCTAGCTTGCACGCTCAGCTTAACGAAAGTTTCATTGAGGTGAGTGTGCGAGCTTGCTGTGACCTGGCTATGCTGTAAGGTCAAGTGACGTGTCCTTACTGTGCTTAATTACAAAGAAGGAACCGGGCTTTTGTCATATTTCATATTAAAAGCATCGCAGTTGTCAACATCAAATTTGGTCAAAATTTGAGGCTGCAACACAGAAGCCATTTTTCGCATTAAACCACAGTTCCCAACTAATCAGAATTAGCATAGTCACATCACTTGACTCAACAGCATAGTCATGTCACAGCCAGCTCACACGCTCAGCCTCAGTCAACTTTTATTGAGCTGAGCATGCAAGCTAGCTGCGACCTGGCTATGCTCTAAGGTCAAGTGACGTGTCTTTACTATGCTGATTTTCATTGTTGGAACCTGGCATAAGCTTAATTCAATGCTTTAAAGAATTGACCTCAATAAATCATTAATTTTATTAGGCATGATCGCAAACTATGCTATTCCCATGATATCTAGATAATTTACTACCAGCCGGCTCAGTAATCACTGAGGAGAAAGCCTACCTAGCGCCTTGCTTAGCTTAGCTTAACATGCGAACAGGCAAAGCTGTTATTGCTTTATTTGCCACAATTTGGAATGAAGTGCGCGCGCGCGGGTCATCTGCTCCTCAATTCCTCTATCTATCTAGCAAATTGCTTTATTTCGGCCTTTTATGGCAACAACAACAGTCTTCTGGCTGGCTGATTTGCGCATCTAATAAATTGCATTATTTGTATAGAAGATGCTGCTAATAAAGAGGCGGAACATGGATGTATCAGGGTTCGGTTTGCGGGGCCACGCGACCCGCACGTGCGCGAATGAATAGAGCGCGACCTCGACAATTGCGTTTACACAACAATGGAAATGATCACCATGATGACTATACAGCCAAAGAAGGATCGATTGGAAAGAATACCTGCGGTTCTGGTACCAGGTTTTCACTTGGGTATCCGTGAGGTTCAGCTTGGCCGCCAATTCCATGCGGTCTTGAACGCTCAGATACTTTTGCCTCTCAAAGTTGGTCTCCAGGGTTTGCAATTGGTGGTCAGTGAAAGCAGTCCGAGCTTTCCTTTGTTTCTTCTGATGCGAATCGGACGAGTGGCTGCCGCCATTTCCGCGAGCATCTGCCAAAAGCCAATTTTTACCACCAGCCTCAAATTACTTTTAATTATGCATACAGATTATCCCACCAAAATCATCTTAGGAATTATCAATCAACGGTTTCTTTTGCTTTATTTTCAATTTTACTACTATAAGCCAAAGGCGTAGAGTTGCTCGATTCGTAGCGCCATCTAGCCCGGCAACTTGAGCAAGTACATTTGTCATGGCTGCGTTACATAGATGATCGAAAATTGGCAATAGTTTTGCTTTGGGAGTGCTTGAGCCGAAAACTTTTCTAATACGATATAATCCACTTTAGGAATGGTGCCCTTTCAAGCCGTAAAATGATGTGCGTCTCACACAAATTTTCAAGCTTTTCATTGTTAAACGATGCTTTTTATAGCCTCTCCTCATTGATCAGCCAATCAAATCGCCGCTCCTAATCACATGACAAGTTTCACGCAAGGCAGCTATGCCAAAAGTACTTGCTCGAAAAGCGCCATCTGTCGAAAAAGTTTGTCCCTCCACTGGCTTATAGTGTAATTACCTGAAAGTTCGGCCTCGTCATCTTTGAGGCTATCACAAGTGTCCTCTTTGGTCTCAGAACTCGTAGCAGCAATGTTATGATGGTCAGGGGCCAGGGCCGGAGGCTGAAATGGCAGCAGTCCCGAGGGGTACAACATGGCCGCGAACGAGTGTGGCGAGGCCGTGCCGGAGGCCATGGCCATGGCCGCTGCGGCCATAGCAGGGAACAGCGAGGCCACCGAGGCCGCCACTGGCTTGCAGACCTTGCTGGAGTCATCCTCGAGGATGTCAGTGATCATGAACTTTGTGGTCGCGGCCTTTGTCGTCACGGCCTCCATGACGGCCTCTTCCAGACGAATGCTTGACCACCACAGTGGTTTCGGTGGTCGACGACGACGACGACGATCATGGTAAAGAGCTATCTCACCTCTTTTGCTCTTATGGGCTTTTTTTCCGGTAACGGCCTCCGCGCGCTTGCTTGCGGCACGGAGGCTGCTGATTCTGGAAACGGAGGCCAATTTGTCGTATGGAGGTCCCTCCCTTGATCCTCGCCAAGGGACTCCGCCTTCTTTCTTCCCTCCAGCTTTCTTTTCTCGCTAGCTGAGTACACGCACGAGCGCGCAAGCAATTTTCGTCTTGGTTGAGAGGCAACGAAAGTGCCTTTCATTACCAGCCAAGTGGAGGAACATTAGCTACATTGGATGGAAGAAGAAGAAGAAGAAGAAGAAGTTACCATGGCAGAAACCCATTAGTGTCAAAGTGGAAAGGAGCTGAGCTGCCGCTGCAGAGATTTCTTAAGGATATCTTCTGCGCTGAGCGCGACGCGAGAGCTCTGCAAAGATGTGTCACGTTTGGGTGTCCGCGGCGCGGCGGGGAGCTTTGTGGACTCGGATGAGTTGAGCGTAGAGCAAATAAGGCAGAATCACCGATTGAGTACTGTAATAAGTGTATTATGAAATATTTTGCATTTAAGGTTTACTTGACCCATAAAAGCGGTCATTTTTGTGCAGCGAAAATGAAGACATTAAAATCAAGATTGAGTTTTAGATAATTAGAGACGTTTCTCCTAATAAATACAGTTACTTTACGAAAACTGCTCTGGGACAATTTTTGTGGTTCAGGTAGCCTCCAAGCTTGAACAAGGCATAAGTCCGATCCCACATTGAATGGTTAGCCAAGTTAAGTGAGGAGAAAAGTTGAGCTTGGCTCAGTTCCGTTCTCAGATATTCACATAGGTACGTCCTAACTTTGCTTAATTTTATGTGGCACTCGCTTGCTTTCTGCGTCAAGTTACATAGCAAAACTGAACTTGTCTACAAAAAGTGTCCTCAAAATAGCAACCGAAGCAATTGCTCGATCGAGAATAGCTAAGTAAGCTCATCAGCCGAGCTGACATCAAATGCGTCGGCATGTCGGCAAAGCAGCCAGTTTAACTTCAAAGAAACCAACTGAGCTACTTATGTCCTGTTCATGTACGCCCCAAACTCCTTATGAAAATGCACGAAAACACCTCAAGGAAAGGAGAAAAATTGTCTTATGACAAGCGCCAGCTGATGCTAAAAAAATCAGATCGACTTTAAGCCAACTTGACAGTAAACAAATCTAATTTTGGCTATTAAGCACTCCACATTTTAGCCATTTTGAGCAAAATCAATAGTTAAATTTCAACTCTTATCAAAGAAACGTTAAGAAAGCTAGTTTGTTTTGAAAAAAGCGGAAAACCGTGAGACAAAATAGCAAAAATGGCCATTCAAAACGCTGCTCGGCCCCAAGCTGAACTCGTTGAGTAGCAGTCAGCAGCAGATTCACTTTTCCTTAAGACAATTTTTTCCATACCTTAAGGCATTCTTAATACATGAACAGGGCAATAAAGAGCAAGGTAACTCGACTAGAAATTCGAATAAGGGATCATCGCCCTATGACTAAATCAAGTCGGCTTTCGCTCCGCTCATTTATTTTGCTCAGCAAACATGGTTTCCAGCAATCCCATGGCAGTGCGCGTCCGCGAAGCCAAATGAAACCTGAGCCCGGTGCGGCTCGAGTAATCCGGGACGTTCGTTTCCACCTCGTCCAACTTTGCGTCCTGGTCTTCCATGTCATCCGTGACTAAATCGTCATCGTCAATTATGATGAGCTCATCTTCATCACCCCCCGCAGTGGCATCACATTTTTCCTCCACCAATTTCGCTTTGGAGTAGCCGAGCCCCATTGCGCTGATGCGGACTGCCAAGGGAGTCTTCCTCCGTGGAAGCTGCTTTCCAATGCAGGAGGTCGTCACGGAAAACTCCAAAATGAAAGCCTCGATGACAAAGGCTGAGAAGATGTTGAGGACAACCGTGACGCAGACGAAATGGAAGAGGAGAAAGTAGATCCGGACCGCCTTGCTCTCCGTGACGATGACAAAGCCCTCGGCGATGACATGCCACTGGTTGACTGCCATCAGCTCGAACAGGGTGACAAGTGCGGCGAGGACATCATTGAAGTTGTTGCTGCAGTACTTCTGCCTGTAAAACTCCGAATGCTCCAGCTTGGCCGATCCGCAGAACTTTTCGTGGCTCGCCTGGCTCGTCTCGTTGTAGCCACCGAAGTAGGTGATCTTGCCTGCGAACAGCTCCATACCCACCATGGCGAAGAAGTAGTAGAAAGCCAAGAGGACGCCCATGTAAGCGGCCATGCTGGGCTGCAGGGCGGTCCCATGTGGACTGGTTAGTCGAGTCAAGTGAGGAGGAAAGTTGAGCTAAGCTCAGTTCCGTTCTCAGATATTTACTTAGGTGTGTCCTAACTTTGCTTAATTTTATGTAGCGCTCGCTTGCTTTCTAAATTAAGTAACGTTGTCAAAGTACTGAACTCTGCTAAGATTAAGCAACTGAATTGCATTCTCAATTGAAAAAAAGCTAAGTTAACTCAGGTAAATACTAAATCCCGCGCACAACCGCAATGCAACGCCCACTACTACTGAACTTGTCTTCTGAGGAGAAAAGTTGAGCTTCGCTCAGTTCCGTTCTCAAATATTTACTTAGGTACGTCCTAACTTTGCTTGATTTAAGGTAGCGCTCGCTTGCTTTCTACATTAAGTAACGTTGTCGAAGTACTGAACTCTGCTAAGATTAAGTGCTCGCAGATTAGCAACTGAATTGCATTCTCAATTGAAAAAAAGCTAAGTTAACTCAGGTACATACTAAATCCCGCACACAACCGCAACGCAACGCACACTACAACTGAACTTGTCTTCTGAGAAGAAAAGTTGAGCTTCGCTCAGTTCCGTTCTCAAATATTTACTTAGGTGTGTCCTAACTTTGCTTAATTTTATGTAGCGCTCGCTTGCTTTCTAAATTAAGTAACGTTGTCGAAGTACTGAACTGCATTCTCAATCGGAAAAAAGCTAAGTTAACTCAGGTACATACTAAATCCCGCACACAACCGCAACACAACGCACACTACTAAATGCCGCACACTACTGAATACCGCACACTATACTTATTATATTATATTACATCAATGAGCTTATGAAACTGGCTGGGGGAAAAGACAAATTATTTTTTAGTGACTAGAAACATGAGTTAGCATGAATACATGTATTAATCCTGATGGCTCAACCAGAATCTGGTTTTTTTCGTGTTTTCAAGTGTGTGCGGTATTTAGTATGTTTGCCTACTAAACACCACACACTATGTATATAGTCATGAATTAATCAAAGGAAAGTAAAAAAAAATGCAGTAGCCAGGTTCCATCAATGAAAATAAGCTTATGCACCAAAACTAATGATTTAAATAGCAGTGTAAGACACTAAGTGAAAACTATTCATTTTAAGTACGAGTGTATCAATTTGCTGTCAATTTTTGCAAATACATATCCATTTTTTTGCTTTGTTCGGTATTCAGTATTGTGCGATATTTAGTAGTGTACGGTACTTAGTAGTGTGCGTTGCGTTGCGTTTGTGTGCGGTATTTAGCTGAAGGTAACTAATCAAGTGAGGTTTCTGTATCAGCAAGCTAGTAACTCGACTAAAAGTTCGAAAATGGGATCGTCCCAGAATGTGCATGATTGCGTTGATGACACCGCGGAAGCGGTTGAGGGTGTGGAAGATCTTGAAGATGCGAATCACCCGGAGAACCATGAGGACGTCAATGCTGAGGTCAAAGGCTGTCACCAGGAGTGCAGAGCCGACGACAACCACGTCGAAGAGGTTCCACAGCTTCCGCGAAAAAGCAGCCAGTCCAAAGGCGTACAACTTGAGCAGGATCTCCAGGGTGAAAGCCGCCAAAAAGAACGGCTCTCCACCCTCGAAGTCGAAGGCAATGAAGAGAGCATTGAGGAAGATGAGGAAATCGAAGGCGTAGCGAAAGCACACATGGCGGACAATCTTGATCAGCCTCTTCGAGGCCGGATGTTGGTGAATCCTCCGAGGCCACCAGAGCTTTCTCCTCGCTCGCGTATCCACCACGCGTAAGCTCACCAAATCCACAATGCTGGCAAACTCTTCCACGCCAATTGAGCCCTGATTGTCAGGGTCCAGGACCAGCCAGCAGACCTCGAGGTATTCGCTGGTGGCCTTGCTCGGCATCGCGGCCTTCATGAGGCTGAGAAAGGCCTCTCTCTCAATGCGAGCTTCCTCATTTTTGAGCAGGTCAAAGGCTTCGGTGAGGAGCTTTCTTTTCAGCTCCATGGCTTGGCTCACTTCTTGGCTGAGGTTCTCCTTGTAGCTGTTGTAGATGACAGCCAGGAAGACTCGCATGAACAGGTAGAGGTTGACGAGGAGGAAGACCACGAAGAAGAGCACCGAGGCTCGGTGCGAGTCATAGGCGGGCATCATGACATCCGGGCTGTTGGCCGTCGTGACGAGGACGTAGAGGTGCCAAAAGGCGTCCCAGTAGCCGTCGAAGTAGATTAGAAAGCCCGGCTGCTTTCCAAAGAGCTTCACAGCCATCAGCGCGAAAATGGCGAGGCTGGACGCGAAGAGAACCAGGACGTTGACCAAGGCTGGACAAGTCTTCCGGATGGTGCGAAAGGCTCTCCGAATTTGCCTGGCCTCCGGAAAGTTGACAATGACCAGGGCTCTCAAGGGCCTGGAGATCCGCACTCCAGCTCCTCCAGAGCTTTCTCGCATGCCCACGTAAATGCAAATGTCCATAATGGTTAGAAAGCAGATGAAGGCATTCATCAAGTGTTTGGTGTCCAGCCAAAACACCTTTGGACTCGCACTTAAGAGCAGCTCGTGGATCATGCGAAGCACAAAGAAAGCCACGCATAGCAGCTCTATGCTCAGGGTGACCCAAAGAGGCCACAGCCACCCCGGCCTCGCAGGGGCCTCCACCAAGGCCAGGCTGACATAGGTGAGAAGCAGGGCGTACAGTAGATATTGGAAGAAAGGCACTTTGTACAGTTGGTACAGTCGGATGCCCTTGATTGTGGGTGCGAACTGGATATGGCGGTGGGATATGGCGTCCTCCAAATACACCGCGGCGAGGCTTAACCGGAATTCTGCTGCACTTTGTTCTCCATCCTCGTCAGCCTCGGCCATGATGCTTAGGAATCAATCGCCTCCATCAACTGATTATATAGTAAATATATATGGGAGTTTTCACTTTATCCGATTTCACTCGCAAAGTTCAAACAGAGATCGCGCGCAACCTCCCACCTATTTCCACCTATGCATTATAAGCCGGTGGAGGGACAAACTTTTTCGACAGATGGCGCTTTTTGAGCGAGTATTTTTGCAAAAACTGCCAAGTGCGAAACTTGTCATGTGATTACGATATGAAATTTGATTGGCTGATCTGTGCGGACAAGCTATGAAAAGCCGGTTTCAACGATGAAAAGCTTGAAAATTTGAGTGAGACGCTTAATGTTTTGTGGCTTGAGAGGGTGCCATTCTGTCTGAAGATTATGCCGTAATAATGAAGTTTTGGGCTCAAGCGCTACCAAAGCCAAGCAATTGCCAATTTTCGATCGCCTATGTAGCGCAGCCATGTCAAGCGTACTTGCTCAATCAACTGAATAGATGGCGCTGCGAATCTAGCAACTGGACGCCTTTGGCTTATATTCTAGTTAAAATAACTCATTTTTACAATACGTCTTGCCCTCCAAGCCAAAATTCATATGAAGGAATTTTGCCACATATACTACAATAAGCTTAGATATTCTAAGGGGAAAGCATTAATGACTCACGGGCTGGCCTACTACATACTGAACATGTTTTTGTTCTCTGCTAGAGTCTGATGCATAAAATTATCCACTTAATTCATGAGCTAATAATATTTCCTGTGGTTGTCTAATTAGATCAATTATGATTGGTTTCAAACATTGATCCTCGGTAGCCTAAAAAATTAATTTTGGAGAAAACAGGAATTATTAAGAAACTTGTAACTTGTTATTTTAGTTTTCAAGCTTTAAGATCGTTTTTCGCAAAAATTGAGGAGCACAAAATGGATTTGCAATTATCTTTTTTCTTAAGAAAGCTTTAGAAACATCATTAAGGCAACTAGTAGGCTAGACAAGCCATCATTTATTTAATAACATTAATAAAAAATTGCTCCATCAACAAATAATGGGCACGCAGTCCAGTGAATTGACCGCGCAAAAATTAAGATAAAACTTGGAAAAAATGAAGAAATTTCAATTCCTCATAGTTTCACTATAAAATACCAAGCACAAAAGTGACAAATTCTTGAAATCAAAAGTTTCCTTGTGATAAGGAAAGATGATGTAGATGAACACCACTTTAGCTCACAAAAAACTACTATAAGAAGGATCTCTTCCCAAACAAAAATAATTGATAATTAGCCTTTTAAAAATAACATAGGGCATTCAGTCTCCAAAAATAACTGATCCATGGAAAAATTGAGGAAAACTATGGAAAAACTGGAAAAATGCATGAGTTTTCCAATGAGTAGAAAAACTTTTGCACCAGACTTACACAACGCCGAGCGACTGCTTTTCCCTATGTGGCAAAGTGAATTTTGCTGGCTGCTGCCCAACCAGAAATTCTGAGCCCTCAAACGCCAAAATAACCCTCAGCAAAACTTGTGCTTTTATCAACATATAGAGTTTACTTCATACTGTATCACTAGCTGCCTTGCCACCTAAGTAAAATCGAAAAGATCAATTTGCAGTTTCACCTTCAATTATTTATGCAAATATTGTCTGGTTAGTCTAGTTAAGCTGGGAAAAAAGTGGAGAATCGTTCAGTTCCGTTCTCAAGCTATAGATCATCTTGGTCGGAACTTTGCTCAATTTTATGTAGTACTTGTTTGCTTGTCGAAGTCAACTAAGGCAAGTACAGCTAGTCAAGTTAAGTCAGGAAAAAAGTTGAGATTCGTTCAGTTCCGTTCTCAGACATTTATGCAAGAATGTCATAACTTTGCTTAATTGTATGTGTTACCCACTTGCTTGCTTATTAAAGTTAGGTTGCCGAACTTAGCTTATGCCAGCTTATAACAATGAATATCAGCAGTACGGTAAACCAGTTAAGTCAGGTTGAGCTGAGCGTTCAAGCTGTGACCTGACTTTGCTAAAAAGTCAAGTTACGTCTTCTTGCATAATGCTGATTTTCGTTGTTCGGAGCTGGGCTTTAGCTAGAAAAAGTGTTCTCCGATTAGCAACTGAAGCTTGCTAAGTTAGCTCATCAGCCAAGCTGATATCTAATGCGTTGGCAATTCAGCATTGCAGCCACCTTAACTTTGCAAAAGCCGACTGAGCTTCACTAAAACAAGCTGAACGTAACTAATCAAATGCAGTTACTGTTTTAAAAAGGTAACTCGACAAAAAACTCCTCAATGGGATCACCCTTATAAACTCAACATGGGTAAAACAAAGGAGTGCTAGCACATCAAAAATACATGCAGAAAGCTTGTGCGAATGTCTGGTTGGGATACATCTACAACTTGCTCTACAATGATGATGTGACACAGGCTGGCCTTCGAGCAGCAGCCTTGCTGACCTAGGAAGAAAGCACCTGAACTCTTGTGGCTGGAAATAGTACTACTACTCTGCCTCGTGGTGGGGAAAGCTTGGGTCGACTCGCGTTCAGTTTCAGACTCCTCTCGAGGCCGAAGAACACCCAGGTGAGCAGCAGTAAATCATTATTAAAAAGAGATAAGTTGAATTTAATCTTGGTGTGGTGATCATCAGGCTACGTTTGATCTGCTGAGGCGGCCCGAAGAGTAAGCAAGTTCAGCATGGCCAAGAAGAAGGGATTCATGACTCCGGAGAGGAAGAAGAAGCTCCGGACGCTGCTGAGGAAGAAGGCCGCGGAGGAGCTGAAGAAGGAGCAGGAGCGGAAGGAGCAGGAGCGAAAGCGGGTGATTTCCGAGCGGTGCGGCCTCAAGAAGGACATTGACAACGCGTCCGATGACGAGCTCAAGACCATTGTCAAGGAGTACTTTGACAAGTGGTTCAACCTGGAGGGCGAGATGTTCTTTTTGCAGCGCGAGGTCATCCTCCGCGACCTCCAGATCAACGAGCTCAACATGTCTGTCAGCGACATGAAGGGCAAGTTCATCAAGCCCACGCTCAAGAAGGTGTCCAAGTACGAGAACAAGTTCGCCAAGCTCCAGGAGAAGGCCGCCAAGTTCGCCTTTGCCAACCAGCTCAAGGCCAAGGACAAGTAGACTACACCTGTCCTGGATCATTTTGTTGGCTGCAAGGAGATTTGCATCATTCTTTTCACCACAACGTTATTGGCGGAGAAAAATATCAGTGCGAGAAAAAGACGATGGCCTTCTTTGGCCTTCATGGCCTTTTTTGGCCTTTTTGACCTCCCCTCCAAAATGTCTGCAATAATTTTTACACACATACACACTCACTCAAGTTTTCTCTGAGAAAAAACAGCTTGGGAGAAAGCCATATTATTCTGAAAATGTTGAAATGCACTCATATTTGACAGATGTACTATGATTATCCTAACATACATACTACATTATAATTACTGCTCAAAATACTATTATTTACTGCTGTTGCTCACGTACAACTGCAATGTTAAGTTCAGTTGTTTGCTCTTTTTTTTGGACAAAACACATTTACATATTTAGCTCCTCTTCCACATAGTGCTGAACATCATCAATTCCAGGTTGATATTCCGGACAATAAAAGCATAATATTTGTTGTGTTGTGGACAATACAGTGTACTATGCATCATATACATCATCTTCATGAGAGCCCAAGGGAATGGAGATGATGATGGAAGGCTTGCAGGTCTTCTCTGATTCACAGCGACGGGAAACTTGCCAACAATTCTTGGCAGGTCACACATTCTCCAACTTTATACACACTTGCTCCTAGCTGCCTATGTCCCAAGGGTCATCACGGCAATTCGAAAGCATGTCTCACTTCAGCTCGAAGGGAAAGTCGTTTCGAAGAGAATGCAACAAAATTGCTCGGCTCGTTAGAAGATTCACACATGCATAAATATATTTATAGGTCGAACCCATGTTCGAACTTTTAGTCTTAATGTAATTGTTATGTGTAAGCGCTCCTTTGTTTTACCCATGTTGAGTTTGTAAGGGTGAACCCATTTAGGAGTTTTTTGTCGAGTTACCTTTTTAAAACAGTAACTGCATTTGATTAGTTACGTTCAGCTTGTTTTAGTGAAGCTCAGTTGGCTTTAGCTAAGTTTAGTAGGCTGCTAAGCTGAATTGCCAACGCATTAGATATCAGCTTGGCTGATGAGCTAACTTAGCATTTCTCAAAAGAGCAAGCAAACATTGCTAATTTTAGAACACGTTTTTTATAAAGTCAGATCACAGCTTGAACGCTCAGCTCAAACTGACTTAACTGGTTTACCGTACTGCTGATATTCTTTGTTATAAGCCGGCAAAAGCTAAGTTGGGCAAGTAAGAAGGTAATACATAAAATCAAGCAAAGTTAGGATACACCTGCATAAATATCTGAGAACTGAACTGAACTAAGCTCAACTTTTCTCCAAACTTAACTTGACTAACTAGTCAAAATGCGAACGCCCCATTGTATTTGAACTTTGCTTACATTACGGAGGACAATTAACTGAATAAAATGATGCCCTGTTCATGTACAACTGACCTTACGCTTATTTGAAGAAATGGTCTTCATGGCAAAATGAATGTGATTTTGGTCAACTTGAGGGCACTTGGTTTCAGCGAGCTCAAGTTGACTTGAGATCTGATTTTAATTGATCAAGGTAATGCGCCAAAGTGACCAAATATGTTCATGCATCAAAGACATTTGACAACTTCTAAAAATTCCTCATTGAATTATTTTTGTACATGTACATGGCACAAGACAGCCGTGCAATTGCCAACAAAAAGATCTTTTGTATGAAAAATTGTTGTTCTCTTGATTGGAAATCGGGAAATCACTCAAATGCCCTGTTCATGTGGCACAAAGAATGCGTTAATTGAAGTTCAAATGCCACCAAAATATAATCTATCTACAAGTTTAGCTAGAGACCGAGCAGCGTTTTCATGGGCGAATAATGACTATTTTATTCATTTAGGACAGCAAATTTTCATAACTTTTTATCCAAATTATCCATGAGGGCTAGTATAAAGTCAAATTTAACATTTGATTAAGCCATAAACATCGAGAAAGCTAATTTGCTTAAACTGATGCTTCTTGTTGTCCATAAGTCGATCTGATTTTGTCCCCAGCTGAAGAGTCAGCTTGAGGGTCAATTCCATCTAACGCTTTTAGCCCATTTTATAGAGCAAGTTATAGAGTAGTGTAAGGGGCGTTCCCATATTGACTGGTTAGTTCAGTTAAGTTAGGGAAAAAGTTGAGTTTTGGTCAGTTCCGTTCTCAGTTATTCATGAAGGTACGTCCTAACTTAGCTTAATTGCATGTAATGCTAGTTTGCTTGCAACGTTAAGTTAAAATGCCGAACTGAACTTGTCTGCAAAAAGTGTTCGCAGATTAGCAACAGAAGCTTGATCGATTGAGAAAAGCTAAGTTAGCTCATCAGCCGAGCTGAAATCAAATGTGTTGACGCCTCAGCATAGCAGCCAGCTTAACTTAGCTTGAGCCAACTGAACTTCACTAAAACAAGCTGAACGTAACTAATCAAATGCAGTTACTGTTTTAAAAAGGTAACTCGTCAAAAAACTCACAAATGGGATCACCCTTATAAACTCAACATGGGTAAAACAAAGGATTGAACACATAACAATAACATTTAAAAGTTGACTGCTCTATCGAGGTATCTTGACTAAAATTCGAGCATGGGATCGACCTTTGTCTAAGGCTCACATGAACGGGGCCAAAGTGGCTATGCAGGTAAAGGGCTGCTCGATGATTAAATGGTGCTCATCACACCGGCGCGCTTGACTTTGGGGCTGAAAGTTCGCGACCTAGGAAATAGCTAATTGCATCAAACGTGGGAACGGATAAATGAAATCGTTAGTTTCATGCACATTCACTGCAGCAGCAACTATAATGGTCTGTTGACCCGGTGAGGCCTCCGTTTGAAAAAGTTGAAAAGTGTGGGAACTGGCGCCCTAATTGCCTCCAAATCAGTGGCATCTTTGGCATCAGCATTCATTGCGCAAAATCACTCTCCAAGACTCCCCACGCCTCAATTTGTACGAAGTAATTAGTGTAGGAAGTCCTTATCGACCACTGCCCAACCAGAAGTTTTGCCAAGTTTTCTGAACGTCTTTGTTAAATGTTAGCACTCCATCGTTTCACCCATGTTGAGTTGATGTCGTTAAGTAACATTAACTGCCTTACCACCTACGTAAAAAAAATCAAAGGTGAAACGGCAAATTGGTGTTTTAGATTTGTACTTAGGATTGACATAACGACTCTTCGTTGTTGAAACATGCAAGTTTTATTGAGGGTTATTTTGAAGTATGAGAATGGTTTCCGAAATAAATTGTGACGGGCCAGCACTCCTTCATTTTACCCAAGTTGAGTTTATGTCTATTTGAAACATTAACTGCCTCACCAACTATGTAAGGAAGATCGAATGTGAAACGGCAAATTCGTCTTTTCGATTTGAATTAGATGGCAGTGCAGTTAATGTAACATAACGTTATAAGCTCGATGTTGATAAAACGTTCAAGTTTCACTGAGGGTGTTTTTGGCGTATGAGGGCTCAGAGTTTCTGGTGGGGTACTGAGTTGTTCTGGTGGTCAAAACTCATGAGAATGGGTCCACTCTCACACTGATAGGAGCAGCAGGCTGATGGTCAGTATATACTACAGTGGGGACTGCCCATTTAAATGTTCATTTCTCAGCCAGGCTAATCCCTAAATTGGGGCCTAATTGGGAGATTGGCTGGATTTTCCTCCCCAGCAGGTTTATTGGGTGTGAGCATGCCATTACTGAGAGCTAATCCATTTAAGCTGCTCCCAGAGCCACAAATGCCACTTGCATAATAAAATCAGCCTAATGATGTTGTGAGCATGACCTTAAAAATCGATCATTTATAGCTCATCATCTGGTTTGGGGAGAAATTGCACCCACACCACATCTTCTGTTCCTGAGGATACATTAAAAGGAGCAATTTTTGTGTGCTGTTACACAATTCAGATGGCTCAAATATAGAAAAAAGGACAAAAAATACCAGATCACAGTGGGTTTATTTGACGATTTCACGCGCACGGAAAAAAGTCGCGAAATCAACGTAGCATCCCTTTCCTAATGGCCGTAAGCTAAAAATATTGCATCTTAGCACCCGGGAGAGCAGGTGACCGCAGCCAATTCTGGTGGATAATCATTTTATGCTATTAGTTTGACTTCCCTGACTGTGTCACTCAATTGGAGTCGTTTGGAATCAAAAGTTATGGAAGCCTCAATTTTTGCTCAATTTGTGCAAAATTGCTGTTCTATCAAAATTACCCAAGCCATTTATAGCCCAAAATTTATTGTTTCTGAGCCTAATTTGAATTCTTATCTGTCAATTGACACTAATTTGGGCTCTTTTGGTAGCCTAGAAGTCAAACAAATTAAAAGCTGAAAATTACTGCTAAAATCGGAAATCTGTGTTTTGGCGGAATTTTGGCATTTTTGACGGCCGAATGGCGAAAATAGTTCCGTCTCGTAAACAGTTTGTGTGAAAACAAATCGCAGCGCCATCTAGCGTTGCTTTTTGTTGTGCTTAATGTGAAAAGCATAATTATGCAAAGAAAGGACGGTTTTATTCAAAATGATCTTGATGAGATCGTTGCTTGAGTGCAATTAAAGCGTCGTTTTTCCCACTTTTCTTCTCTTTCTGCACACGCGGCTAATTATTGCACATAATGGCAAAAGACCGCTTGAAAACTCGCATTGTGGCCCTTTTAACCCCAATCTATTGTGCTTATAGCAAAGTGTAGCAGCGTAAGTAGCACATGGGAAAACCTGCAGCAGTTGCAGCACGATATTAGAGTGTTACCAAAAACTGGATCAATTACCGCGCTCATTAATCACGGCCGCAGCAGTTTGTACTATATCTATAATATACTCCATTTTGAAACGCTTGACGGCCGATGCAGCGACGATGATAATAATAATTCTCCTCCGCACCGATCCGTTTAGTATATTTGGAAGAAATGTGTGGCGATGGCCTGGATCGACATGTTTCATTCAAACCTTTTGAAAAACCAATGGTATAGTAAAAAAATACCAGAAGTGTGTAGGAGGTTCGTATAGACCCCCCGAGGATGACACGCGCGCCCGCGGGTAGCGATAGAAGAACTTGCTACTGAAACTAGTCGAGATGTTTACTCGAGTGCGTCCGTTTATTAACTGCTGTACAATTCGTTTCACCGGGACGGGGCGCTCGCAGGCGCCCACAGAACACACCCGTATACCCGTGTTCCTGCTACAACTTCCCCCTACTGAAGGGTTGTCGTGTCCTCACGACGGGGGCCCACGGTCCGTTGTCTGGGCGTAGCAGGCCGAACCGGGGAGATCGGTGGGGCCGGTGAAACCGCGACTTCCGGGAACGGCTTGAGCGGAGTGGACGTGGCAGAGGGCACCGTAGGCACTGTAGCTGCCGGTAGCACGGTCATCAGGTAATTATGCATTGACTCGTTTTGCCGGGCCAGCACGTCCACCTGGGCCTGCAGGTTTTTGTAGACCGAGTCCTGTTCTTGGGAGAGGGCCTCTCGCAGCCGCTGGCGAAATCCACGTCTAGTGCGGGGCGCGGCCTCATCCTCTTCCACGCCCGCGGCGCCGGCTGCGGCCGTCGCATACTTGGGCGGTGCGTCCTCCTCGTCGTCGTCGTCGTCGGAGCTGCCCAGGTTGGCCAGGCGGAATGCTTGGGTGGTCCCACCCCCGGGGTGGCGGCGTCCTCGGCGAGAGGGCCGTTCATCATCGCTGTCGCCCCCGGGGAACAGGATCTGATCCTGCCCTAGGTTGGTCACCATCCTCCACGGCATCTCCACCATCAGGAACGCCGTGTGCCAGATTGCCAACAACATCCACCACCCGAAGCCGCGTCGTCGGTAGAGGATGATCATACGGAGTAGGGCTCCCAGGATCAACTTCAGGAGGCCCACGGTGATGAGGAACCCAGTGAAGTACGAGTAGTACTTCCCCACCGAACTGAAGAAGGGAATGATCGCACTCCCCACGTGGTCCACCATTTGGTCAATGTCCTCCTGGGACCAGAAGGTGGTAGAGCGGCTACCCGTAATCAGGGAGTTGTGGAGGACGTTGCTGGTGATCGTGTTGACCACCGCCTCCCGGCTGCTGAAGAGGTGGAGGTACAAAATGTGGTTGGCCCGTTGCTCCGCAGAGAACACGCCACCACCCAATCCGCGGCTAATGTCGTACTGATGGCTGCGCGGAGCGGCGTCGGACATCGGATTGAGCTGGGATGGAGCGATGCAAGCGTGGATCTGGGGCGTGGCGCACATCCATTGATTGTGTATGCGCCACTTGATGGGCGTGATCGAGTCGCACGGGACCACGCTCGGCCGGTCGGTCAAGATAAACGACAGCGGGTCCGCAAACCGGGTCTCGTTGTTGACCAGCACGGGGATTTCCTGGGTGCAATTGTCGATGGACCGGGTGACCGCCTGTACAGGGTAGCAGGACGTCACGTAGGCCACGGCCCCCGCCCTCGTGACGAGATGGCCGGGTCCGTGGCTGTCCAGGGTGGCGTATGACGATGATCCGGAGGCCATGCTCTGCAACTTGGAGTGTAAGATTGCGCGCTCATTTTTGCAAATCAGTTCTTGTAAGAATTTAAACCGATCCTGAATGTGCAGCGCATGTTGTGAGTGTACAAACGCGAGCTGCGTCTGGATGTTCGCTCCGTCCATGTCCTCTGGGTGCAGGTACTTGGCTTGCAGGGGCCCTTCCCCGGGCCCCACCAAGAGGATGGCAAAGTCCCTCAGCTGGGTGGTGAACAGCTTCCGCTGACACATGGATTGTACTCCTTTGAGGACGAACCCCGCGAACCTTGACTCCTCCTCATGGGCTAGCAGGAGGAGATCGCCAAGATGTCCAGCTCCTCCCATGAGGCTGGTGGCGTTCCGGTGAGGATAGAGCACGGCAGGCCCTCGATACACCTCACTAAGCTCGTCCTCGCAGCGAGGTGACTTCCGCTTGGGCCACACAATAGTACCTTCCGCATCGTCTTGCACGATGAGGTCCTGGAAATTCGCCGTCAAGTGGTTGGAGAACACCACCCGCCCGTTGGCCGTATTCAGCTTCCCGTAAATTGGCTCTACCAGCGCATGGATGGTGGTGGTCTCGTATGATTTGTAGAACGTGACACCTCCGCTGGTGAAAGTGGTGGTGGTGCACTTGTGGTCCTTATCCAATCCTCCTTTGGAGAAATAAGAGAGCGAGGTCGGATTATTGAGAGCTACCTCCACCTTCTTGTTCTCCACTATCAGGTAATGCTTCTCCGCGGCCTCCCGACACGCTTGTGGGGTTACCAAGTAGGGCCGGTTGACATCAGTCATTTGACTGCCATAACTGATGCTATCGTATCCACATCTTGTCACTTGTCGGGACAAATGCACCCTGCACCGGAAGGCCTTGATCGAGAGGGTCGACGCGGTCTGGAGCACCTGGACTGTGATATTGACGGGGGCCTGATATGCGCTCCGAATGTCCTCGCAGAGCTCTGGCTGACTCAGGTCGATGGCTTCGTGGATGGCATCGGGGTGCGCGCAGTCGTAGGTGGTGAATGACGTGACCTTTGCGTCCGGGGTGTAAAGATCAGCGACGCGGCTCCGGGGTGACGTCCCCGGGACCACGGCCGCCTGGGCCAGTTCACTGAACAGGATCCAGTAGGCATACACAAAGAAGGCCATCAAGTACATAGAGGGCCAAAGAAAGCAGCTTACTGGCGTCATGATTTGTTGATTTGTGGGTTATGAGTTTGTATGGTCGCAAATTAGATTAGCACTGGTACTCAGAACTGGAAGAGAGGAATAGTAAATTATTGAGCTGTCATAATTTTGCGGCCAGAATGCGAAAGTTTTGAAGTTTTACTGTTTTTGCTGTTTTTGCGTGCGCGCGTGTTGCCACCCCCCCAAACTTTTGTATGAGGGCAGCAATATGCGCATTAATCAAATACATTATCAGAATTCGGTGTTGATATGGTAGAATTTTGCCCTTGTGATGATGATGATGATGTTTGTGATCGCGACGCTTCTGGGATGGTTGATGGTATTGACGGTCTTATTGGTGGTGGCCGCGGTTCTAGCGGTGGCAGCAGATACCTCGTTGTTTCAGGCAGAGCTTGTGCGGTTGGTGCTTGTTGCAGGGGCAGCAGTGCATCGTCGCGACTTGCTTGCTTGTCGCCGCTTCTCGTTCTGGAGCGCGAGGTCTCTGCGAGCTTGTCTTGGCCTCCTAATATTTGCTGTGAATATTCCTGCAACATTTCTGCTGCCGTTCTTCTTTTCCTCGGTGGTGGCCGAGGTGTTGGTGATGGCGGCGGCGAGTTGTGGCCGTAATCATCGGGTGAGATTTGGTCCTGCTGCTCACCTCCATTCGGAGGGGTGTCATTATCGTCCTATGACATGTGTTCAAACATGGTGCAGTCATATTCTGGAATGGTTGGATCGTCGTTGAATGGCGGAATAGTGTCATCCTTCGCATGTGGGAATCCATATTCGCGATCCGTTGGTGCTACTGCATATTCGAACGCATGTGTAGTTTCGCTGGGCTG
This sequence comes from Paracyclopina nana, assembly GCA_019096065.1. NCBI lineage: Eukaryota > Metazoa > Arthropoda > Copepoda > Cyclopoida > Cyclopettidae > Paracyclopina > Paracyclopina nana. The sequence continues at coordinate 16,855,583 of JAGUCH010000002.1, read as the reverse complement.
TTCATCGGAGGCTGGGTCGGGGGCGTGCATATGCTCCGCAGATTCATCTCCCGGCATGTCGAAGTCCATGTTTTCCGTGGGAGGCGATGTGATGGTCTCGGCTTGTGGATCTGACGGTTCGATGTACCGTTTCAGTCGGTCCACGGAGACAACCTGCTTCTTGGTTAGCGGCCATGATGGGTCTGGCGAGATTTCGTACGTGAGCTCGTTGATTCTTTTCTCGATGGTCCAAGGGCCGGTCCAGAAAGTTTGCAACTTTTTGGATATTGACCGCACGACCCTTGGCGTGAACAGCCACACTTTCTGGCCTGGGGAGAAGGCTTGCTTATCCATATGATAGGCCCGTCTTTGCCGTTCAATGGATGCAGAAATGTTCTTGCGAGCCCACTCATGCGCGAGTTGTATCCGTTCCCGCAGCTGCTTGGCGAAACGGCCAGCTTCGGTTGCCTTATGCACTGCCGGCTGCGGGTCCCCAAAGATGAGATCGAGGTTGGTGGTAGGTTGCCTGCCGAACACCATTTCATAGGGAGCCAGCCCCGTGGATCGATTCTTTGTGGTACGCAAGATGAATAATACAAACGGCACTACTTCGGCCCATTTAGAATAGTGTCCCTTGATCATCTTACGTATGAGCTCGTTAAGGTCACGGTGGGCCCGCTCTACTGGGTTGCTCTTTGGGTTGTATGACGGCGTGGTGGTGGCCTTGATGCCTAAAGCCGAGCATACTTCCCTAATGAGGTGTGCTGTGAAGTGAGTACCTTGGTCGGTGTGCAGGCGCTCCGGCAGTCCAAAACGGGGGATGATTTCCGTCGTGAGGAATCGTACCGCTGTCTCGGCATCATTGGATCGGCATGGGAAGGCTTTGATCCACTTACTGAACACACACTTGGCCGTGAATAGGTACCGGTGCTGGTTGGACGTGGGCTTGAACGGGCCCACATAGTCAAGGCTGAGCACCTGGAACGGAAATCCAGCATGGCGTGGTACCAGGGTGTGCCGCTGATCCGAGGTTGCGGGTTTAGATTTCTGACACAGCAAGCAGGACTTTACGACCTCATCGGCCACTCTAGCCATGTTTGGGAAGTAGAAGTGTTGAGCTGCCCGATGGATCAGGTTGTCTCGACCCTGGTGTCCCATGGTTTCGTGCACGTGCCTCAGACTGGCCTCCTCCCACTTGCGAGGTACGATGAGCCGGAGTCGAGGGCCGGCCTTGCGGGTCACGCAGCCGGAGAGCTCCTTGCTGGTCCAGGCATAGGCTGTTGAATTGTTCCATGAGTACCCGCCCTCGGGCGGAGGCAGCATCGAGGTGGGCTCTGGAGGGAGCTTGCTGGAGTTTGACCAATTGGCGCAGCGTCACCAGGTCGTCATCCTCCTCCTGAGCTTCGGCCCATAACTCCGGTTTGGTGGGAATGAGCTTCAGGCTGGCCACGCGGAAGAAGTCGTCATCGGAAACTTCAGCGCTAATGTGGTCTCCTGCTTGGTCCAAATGAGGCGCCCGACTGAGGGAATCGGCATTGCCGTGCTTGGTGCCTGCCCGATGGACGACCTCGAAGTCGTAGTTGGAGATGGTGTCGAGCCACCTGGCCAACATGCCCGTCGGAGCCTCCATGGAGCGAATCCATAGCAGAGCCCGGTGGTCGGTCCGGAGGATGAACCTTCGATGCTGCAAGTAGTATTTGAATTGCTTGATGAAGATAATAACAGCGACCAGCTCTCCCTGGTTGGCGGAATAATTGCTCTGGGCCGAGGTCAACTTCTTTGCTCCGTACAAGATGACTCGCTCCTTGCCTCTCTGCACCTGGGACAAGACCGCCCCTACTGCCCTGTTCTCTTGGGAGAAGTCGGTGTCCAAGATGAACGGGTTTGGGGACGCGAAGTCGGGATACGCAAGGACCGGGGCCGACACGAGCCGCCTTTTGATCTCCTCGAAAGCATCACGATACTCCTGCGACGGTTCGAAGGTCTGAGTATCAGAAGTCCCATCATCCTTGGATAGCCGGGCAGTCAGTGGCGCGGCGATGTGTTGGTATTTCTCGATGAAGGCCCGGTAGTAATTGGCCTTGCCCATGAAGATGCGAAGGAGTTTGCGAGTGTTGGGTAGCGGCCACTTGCGAATGAGATCTATGTAAGCTGGCATGACTTCCAGCCCTTTCGGGGTGACAACATGCCCGAGGTAAGTCACCCTGGTCTGGAAGAGGTGGCACTTGGTGGGCTTGAGCAACAGGCCTGCCTTCTGATGGGCCTGGAGGACGATCTTGAGGTTTTGCAAGTGCGAATCGAAATCGGGGGAGTGAACCAAGCAGTCGTCCAGGTAGGGCAGGGCCACGTTCCATGGCACGCCCTCTAATACCAGGCGGTTCAAGCGGCTGTATGTCTTAGGGGCATTCGTGAGCCCGAAAGGCATCTTCAAGAAGGCATACGAGCCATCCCCAGTGGAGAACGTAGTCTTCTCCACGTCCTCAGCGCGAATCGGCACTACGTTGAAGGCTCCCACCGCGTCCAGGGTGGAGAACACGGTGGAGCGGGCTAGCCGGCTCAGGTTGTCCCTCACGTCCCCGATGGCGTGGGAATCGACCACCGTGAGTTTGTTGAGCTCACGATAATCCACGCACCAACGGAGACTGCCGTCCTTCTTGCGCACGGGGACCAGTGGGGCTGACCACGGGGATGAGATCGGAGTGATGACCTCTTCTTCCAACCACTTATGGATCTGCTCCTTCAAGGAGGACTCCAGGTTGGGGTTGATTGGCCTCCGCCTAATGTTGATCGGTCGGGCGCCAGGCTTGAGATCTATCACATGCTCCACCAACTTGGTCTGCCCAGTGCGACCATCGAAGGAGAAGGCGCCCAGGTACGCGGCCAGCAGGGACGCGGCCGCCCTCAGGCGTTCGGGATGCCGGCGAAGGAGGTCGTTTTCTTTCAATCCGAATGCTTGAATCGTGAACTCGATCTTCTCCTGTGGGCTGGCATCAGGGGGCAGCCCCGGCGGCGGCTCCGCGGCCCGGATAGCTTGGAGGTGTGGTGCGGATGCAGCGAGGGCAGCGGCCTCCATGGGCTCGTACTCCCTTAGCACACCGTAAAGAGTGCCCCCCTTTACCTGCAAGGGGTGATCCAGTGGGTTCAGCATTCCCACCAGCAGGTGGCCTCCTGCGGAGGGTCGCACCACGGCGTTCAGCCAAGGAGCCAGCTGGGTTTCTTCAGCGAACTGCCCTTCAGCCTCCAGGACTGCGGGCTTTGCATCGCCGTGAGGCCATAGAGCGGCAACGGCCGCGACGAGAGCAGTGCTGCGTGGCGGGACAGTGGCCGGCCGGAGGACACATATTAGGTATTCCTCGGGAAGGCTGGCTGGAGGCCGACAGGGCCCCAACCAGCGGAACACATTGGCCGTGAATTCTCAGGGCACCCCGCGAGTGGAGCTGGTCGATGCGGTGGTGGCTCAAGAAGGGCCCCGAGAGGTTGAAGTCCATAGACAAATTGCGCACCACTGCCGGGCGGATGGAGAACACGTGAGGGTGCTCCCCGAACTGCACCCGTAGAGGCTGCTTGAGTTCCCCCAACACTTGCAGCCGATGGCGGGCGTGGGCCGTGCCCACAGCGGTCATGTCTTCCAGGGGTCGCAACCCGTGGGGGAGGACTCCCAGTCGCTTAGCGAAGTCCTCAGAGATGCAAGTGCGCCAGCTGTTTCCGCTGTCCACTAAGGCTCGCGTCTTGATGCGGCCGATGTGCACTGGCACTTGGGTTAAAAATTGTTTATGCTGTGTGATGTGGTCTAATGCGGCCAAGATGAGGGATGCTGGCGTGACCCGGGCGGAGCCCTCTACAACCGGGTCGGGTCGTTTCCGCCGGCGTATTCCCGGAAGCTTCCGACTCGGCCTCAGGGCCGGCCTCACTGATCTCGTTGACCTTGGGCCGCTTGCCGGCGGACTGCTTGCCGCTGGACTGGTTGGAATCGGAGGACCGCTTCGGTCCGAAGGCTGGCCCGACCCCCACTTGCCCGAGGCGGACGAAGAGCGTTGCTGCAGTTGGCTTGCAGCTTTGTGCCACTTGTTGATCTTGGGGTTGTAACGGTTGTTGCGCTTGTCCCGCTCGAGGGCGCGGCACTCGGCCCGGCGATGGCCTTTCCTCTCGCAGTAGAAACAAGTGATGTCGGCATCGGCATCCGAGGAATGCAGGGCGGCTACTCGGCCTTTGCTTTGCCCGATCGTCATCCAACACTCGGCTTGGCAAGCGGCCTCCAGGGCATCGGCCATGGTGGCGAACTTGTGCCGGCGAGGCCCATCACTACGTCTTTGCGGTGCATCTTGGTGACGAAGATGCGGATGAGGTCAGGGTAGGTCTCGACCTCCTTGGCGAGCTCCGGTCTGGCTCGAACAAAGATGCTCCTCAGGCGGGCATGCCATTGCGGAATAGCCTCATCTGCCTTCTGCTGGGCAGTCTCCAAGGCAATACGGGCCACCTGAGAGGACGTGGCGGTGACGAAGAACCTCTCGTACGCATCCAGCAGGTGCATGAAGGTGAAGGCTTCGTCACCCAGTCGGAGGTCGACCTCGTTGACCGTCCGGAGCGCCACCCGACCATGGCGTGCTTGATCTCCATTTTCTTGGTGGCCTCCGAGGCCGTTGAACCCAAGAAGGTGGCCTCTACATGCAGGCGGAAGGTGAGCCATTTATCGGCCTCTGTGTCCTCAAACTTCTCAAGTTTCCGCTATGCGACCGGCGCGAGCCGCGGCGGCCTCGGCCTCGAGGCGCCGGGCTTCCGCCTCCACTTGTCGCAACTCGGCCTCCCTCTGTCTGGTCTCGAGGTCGGCGTTCCGTTGGGCTTCGAACCCGCGAAGGAGTTGGAGCATCATGGCTTGCATGTCTCCTGACGTCGGGGGTGCGTTGTTCGGCCCGGCCAATTGGGGCGGCGGAAGCCCGCCAGCGGCGCCGCCGCTTCCCCCTGTGGGCGTGCCCGATCGTGGGTGGGTCCCGCCCTGGGCCCCAAGTGGATTGCCTCCTTGGGCCCCGCCAACCCCGAGGGGTTGCCCCTTGGGCCCCGCCAACCCCGAAGGGCGCGGACCTCGACCTCCTCCCGGCGCGAGCCGGCGAGGTGGCCAGGATCGGGGAGATTATCGGGGTCTTCGTCAGCGGAAGATGGGCGTTGCTTTGGTGATCGAAGCATCATGATGTCTACTGTGCTATACAGAAGGAGTTAGCTTAAGCGTACAAGCAATTGAAAGTGTTGCGTTTTACCAGCGGTGAAATGGTGCAAAGCGAGAAGATTGGGGGTGTAATAGCCTTGGGAGCTTCCAAAGAGCTGGGCTCGACCCCCCGATCAGCTCTCTTTTTATTGTCACCAGATCAGCGCAACGGCCGCTCTCATGGCCAGCAGGGGAATTCCTGGCCCCTCTGATAAATTGTTTTAAAACGACTCTCTCTCAAGATTGTTTACAAGATCTGGTTTACGAACGGTGATTCAGGCGGCCAATTTTAGCTATTTAGCTATTAGCGAAGATTCATTAGCAACAGGATGCGAGATTTAGTTTACAACTTCTTGCAGCTGCAACAGCAGTCGATCTCCTGTTACTAGGAGTAACCTTGGGAATGGGGCCATAAAGAGGCCAGCGGCTTGGTCTATTTGCGACCGTATTTGCGCGACACAATGCCGGTCTCCGAGTGACCATTTATGGCCATATTTTGTGCCTGATCCAATCTCGAAAGTGACCGTGAGCGGATTAGCGATAAGCGGTTGAGCCGACCCATCTACGGGTCAAGGGATTAACTTCCCTATTAATACATTGCTCAGTGATCCTGACTGATCCTCAAGAGCCAAGCCTTTTCCGGCCTTCGCCTGGCGGCCCGCCGCTGGGGTCCGCCTGACGGCTTCCCGAGGTATACTTCTCGGGGGTAATCGATAGTCGTGGCCTGATTTCTTTCTGGCTGCGCGCGTATTTGGGAGCGTGTAGTTAGTTGTTGTTTATTGATCTTAATGCAATCATTAACTTGAATAGTTCTGACAAATGCGTGTTTTTCTGCATAGTAACGCTGCCTCCCTGCCACGGTTTCGATAGTGGCCTTGTTGCGAGGGCGAGGCTGTGATGGCGACTCAGGTGTCCAGCGATCTTGCTGCCTGAGGGCCCGTGCTCTCCTGGTGATGCCCGCCATTCTCTGTGGCGCAGCCTCAGCCGAGGACAAGCGAGGTGATTCTAGCGACTCAGGTGTCCAGCGATCTTGCTGCCTGAGGGCCCGTGCTCTCCTGGTGATGCTCGCCATTCTCTGTGGCGGCCTCAGCCGAGGACAAGCTTGCTCGGCGTACGATAGCCGGCTGACAGCGTATTCGCGATTTTCTGCTATAGTGTCGCGATGCCTACTGCCACAACACCTCCATGCGATCCGGGCATACGGCCTCAAGGGACGCGCCCGACCTCGGCCTGGGGTGGATGCTGTGCTCTGGTCATTCTGGCACGAATGCTTGACTGGCGCAAGGGTGACGACTCGCTGCCGGTGTCACCGGTGTCTTGCTTGGACTGTGGTGTTGGCCTACGGGTGTGGCTCCTTGCCACGCCCCCTTTTGGTCCCATCTGGCTATTTGCTCAGCCATATTGCTGTCCCTTATTTGCGGGTTTGTTGGGGCGAAGGTGTCGATAACTCGGGGAGTTGTCCTCAGCACCGAGCCAACTTGTAGGAGGTTCGTATAGACCCCCCGAGGATGACACGCGCGCCCGCGGGTAGCGATAGAAGAACTTGCTACTGAAACTAGTCGAGATGTTTACTCGAGTGCGTCCGTTTATTAACTGCTGCACAATTCGTTTCACCGGGACGGGGCGCTCGCAGGCGCCCACAGAACACACCCGTATACCCGTGTTCCTGCTACAAGTGGATTTTTTCTTTATCTTTGATTTTTGGTATTTTTGAAGAAGAAATGGCGATAAAAATTCTTACTCAGTACTGATCAGTTTAGTATATTTGGAAGAAATGTGTGGCGATGGCCTGGATCGACATGATTCATTCAAACCTTTTGGAAAACCAATGGTATAGTATAAAAATACCAGAAGTGGATTTTTTTCTTTATCTTTGATTTTTGGCATTTTTGAAGAAGAAATACCGATTGAGTCATGAGAAACGCAATGCGCTGGCTGCACTGCTGCACTAAATAAACCGGCCGAATTGGCCATAGCGCTTACCCGGTTTTGATGACTCAATCGGTATTTGGAAGAAATGTGTGGCGATGGCATGGATCGACATGTTTCATTCAAACCTTTTGGAAAACCAATGGTATATAAAAATACCAGAAGTGGATATTTCCACCATCTATGGTTTTTGGCTTTTTTGAAGCAGAAATGGCGATAAAAATTCTTACTCAGTACAGACAATTTTAATATATTCGGAAGAAATGTGTGGCGATGGCCTGGATCGACATGTATCAATCCAATCTTTTTCCACTGCCACTTTAGATGGCGCCACCATGCAAAGGTACCGAAATACCAGAAGTGGATTTATCCACTATCTATAGTTTTTGGCATTTTTGAAGCAGAAATGGGGAAAACAGTTCTGTCTCATCATCAATGTTAACCAAAACAAATAATTGATGCACATCTTGGTGGATATGTACATCTAGAGTCTACAATACTTCCACTGAGCTACAATTTGGCATTTTCACCAACCTTTCCGCCTCGTAGTAAACAATCAGAGCCAAAACAAATCGCAGCGCCATCTTGCGGCCGCGGCCAACTCCCGCACAGCAGCCTACACATTAAGCACTGTTATACATGTATAGTATATGGAAATACCATCATCATCACCATAATAATATGAAAGTTCAGATGTGGAGAATGCACCACAAAGGGTCTTGAGTTACTCGGTCGGTCAGCCAAGCGTGAACCGTCGCTCGCATTTTAGTCTTTAGCGCTTGTTTTGCCACCAGCCGATTTCCAGTGTTGTTGTTGTTGTTGTTATTATTACTGCCCTAGCCCCATTCATTCATTTACTATCATGGGGAGGAGGTGACAGCTCTATCAACTTGTTGTTTTCACCCAAGAAGTTAGCTGGGGATACCTGGAAAACTTGATGATGATAACGCGAGATTATTGCTCCCAGAATCTCTAATGAAGTCATGAAACATCATCAGTGCTTCGTCACGCGCGTGGAGCACAAATTGCACCCATTGCTCCTGCTGCTGCTGCCAACCCAAGTGTCATTTGGCGCGCCTCAATTCGACAAGTGGAATTCCTGGGCTTCAAATATTTACCATTAGCTAGGAGAAGACCACCAGAGATCTCAGCATAATCAGGGGCCATAATGGCCACCTCGCTTATTTAGCACTTTTCCATACACATACAATGTGGTATATATGTAGGATAAGCCCCACTTAATGTCAGTGACGGGGCGCATATGTATATACACACACATATGTAGGGCGATCCCATGTTCGAAGTTTTTGTCGAGTGACCTTGCTTGAACAGTAACCTCGCTTGATTAGTTGAGTTCAGTTCGTTTTTGTGAGGCTCAGTTGGTTTCGTTGCAGTTAAGCTGGCTGCTTTGCTGACGCGCCAACGCATTTGATGTCAGCTCGGCTGATGAGCTGACTTAGCTTGCTTTAATCGAGCAAGCTTCATTAACTAATCTACGAAGACTTTTTCTTTAATGAGTTCAGTTCGCCAACCTAACTTAGCGAAGAAAGCAAGCGAGCGCTACATAAAGTTAAGCAAAGTTAGGACGTACCTACGTGAATAACTGAGAACGGAACTGAGCGAAGCTCAACTTAACTCCTAACTTAACTTGACTAACCAATCGATATGGGAACGCTCTATATACGTATGTACACTCTGTATGCATTGCGCAAAGTGGGAGGCTTCTGTTGAGTGCCACACAATAGGCCGTGCTTTATACGGTAATCACATGGCAAACATCAAAAGATCTAATTTGAGCCTCGTCGCCGTGAAAGGGTTCAAAATTGGCTAAACATCGCAGTCATCCTACCTTCCAATTACCACTGCGCTTCACAATTACTCAGTTGGTGCAGTGAAAACATCTCTCATTCCTGTTGGTTTTTCGAGGCCTCTAATTAGGCGAAAAACGAATTGCATACCACCTTGTCATTTGGGCTAACCGTTCTTCAACCAAAATTTTTGTTTGACACCCAGCTACTTCAGGAGTTATCAGCATTGTAGCTCATATAATCTAGTTTTGTGACTCGACGAAATTCCTGTTTTTGAATGACCTGCAGCAGCATCAAGAATCTGGAAGAGCAGGTGTGAGATTTGAGCAGCTCCCGCTGACCCCGCCAAACTCTCATCTTACTATTCATGCCCTGCTCAACTACAGCGACAAATATCCCGTTCATGTACTCCCAAACGCCTAAAGATAATGCATGTCGAATTATAAACAGAAAGGAGAAAAATTGCGTTGTGAGTAAACAGTATAGAAAACGTCTGCTGTTGCAAGCACTAATTGAAAAAAATGGGTCAATTTTGAGTCGACTTTTAACATTCAACGCTCAAATTTTCCATCAGTTTCAGTTCTAAAATTGGTTTGATTGTATCGGCATGTGTTGCACAAATTATCATGAACCAACTTGAGCAATTGCAGCTTCATTGCAGCAAAGACGCAGCTGATAAATTGGGAGTTTTTCCGAATTTTGCCTCAACTTTGTCAACTCGTTCCTTGGTTCAACTAGTAGAGAGGCACTTCTTGAGGGGTCAAACGGCAAAACTCCTTCACCTAATAACAGTTTTTATGTCAAGTTAAGCTAGGATTGCCTGAAAAATATTTGATTAGCTTATGTCAGTTTAGTCAGCCCTAACACATGACCGGCCTGCTAGGGCTGACTAAAACATTCCGAAAGCTTTAAATTCGCAGTTAACAATAACAAAAGACCCATTTCTAGCCTTACAGGCTAAATTCTTAAGACTTGAGAGCCACGAAAAAGTACAGTAGTTGAGCAGGGCAGTAATGAGAGCATGGCTCTAAGTAATCTAATGGAATCTGGTGTGCAACAAATGCTGCTGACTTAACTTTGTCTCAAATGGAAAAATAGATCAAAGGACGAATAGGCTACAAAGAGCGACACATACATAATTCCATCTCTCTCTCTCCTCAGCTTATTTTGGATTCATGAAACCACTCTGATGCTGGCTTTCAATCAGGGTGGAGAAGGAGGGGAAGAAAGTCGATTTATACTGGTATATATATATATGGTGTGAAGAAGAACTTCCACACGAAATTCCCTGGAGAGCAAGAGCAGCACCTTGTTGTGCGTGTTATCTCTAGATTTGTGACAGTCATTCCCCCTTTGCTCCATGTAGTTGTAGTAGCAGCTCCTAATTACATGTAGTAGTCCCATACATGTAGTTAGAGCAGTTCATGGCTCTTGAGCGCCGCCAATAACACTATTTGCGCTCCTCACGCAGCTCAGAGTAATGTGCTTACAATAAAGTGACACACTGGGCTCGGACCCTGCTCAGCTGTTAAAAAAGGCAAGAAAACGGCGCAGGAAAAACCGTTTTTTCCTTGTTTGTTTATGTTTACATTTGGTGCGCTGCGCGCGAGTTAAGCTGAGGGGGATACTCGTTTCACTAATTGGCCAAATACTTGCAAAAGTAGCCCAAAAGTGATGTGCCAAAAAACCATTTTTTCCTTGTTTGTTTTGATTGTTTGTTTATGTTTACATTTAGTGCGCCGCGCGCGAGTTAAGCTGAGGGGGATACTCGTTTCACTAATTGGCCAAATACTTGCAAAAGTAGCCCAAAATTGATAAAATGCTCTTTGGAGTGCATGTAATGGAAAACAAAGTATTTTGTGTTTGTGTGTGCTTACGTGTGGAAAATTGGGGTCATTTTACTAATCGGTCAAATATGTGCAGAACCAGCCCAAAAGACAATTTAAAAAAAATTCTACGGCAAATCTCGACTCTTTTGAGTTTGTTACAAAGGGAAAAATTAATCGACGAAGGAATCAGATAAGCATTTTCAAAAATGTCTTGCTCCATTAATTCATCACGAAGAAGGGACAGATTTGTGACAATGCAGGGCAATTTCCGAGATTTGATCGATGACTAAATCAACCCTTTTTTAATGTCACACCAGAACTTAGAGAAATTAAAGACGATAGAGCGTTCCCATATCGACTGGTTAGTCAAGTTAAGTTATGAATAAAGTTGAGCTTAGCTCAGTTCCGTTCTCAGTTATTCACGTAGGTACGTCCTAACTTTGCTTAATTTTACAAAGCACTCACTTGCTTTCTGCGCTTAGTTAGATTGGCGAACTGAGCTCATCAAAGAAAAAGTGTCCGTAGATTAGTAAATGAAGCTTGCTCGATTAAAGCAAGCTAAGTCAGCTCATCAGCCGAGCTGACATCAAATGTGTTGGCACGTCAGTAAAGCAGCCAGCTTAACTGCAATGAAACCAACTGAGCCTCACAAAAACGAACTGAACTCAACTAATCAAGCGAGGTTACTGTTCAAGCAAGGTAACTCGACTAAAAATTCGAATATGGGATCATCACCCAATCAATATGTCCAATTATGTCAATTTTAACTATAGCAGCTTTGGTATCAATCCGTTTTGTTCAGCATGAGCCAAATTGGCACTAATTCGCGAGTGGAGAACTCGTTCTGTCCAAATTGGCAAATTAGCATGATGACACACACGCAACACAAAAAAGTAGATGAGCTTGGCCCAAAGAAAGTTGGCTCGAGCCACTGGTGATTGCATAATGAGATTTTGCTCCCCAAATATGTGGTAGATATCCCTCGCCATATACTCGAGTGTGTATACCCATAACACATCATTATTGCGTTCGACTTGTCATCATCCTCATAAATCTGGCATTATTCACATGCACAGAAGCTGCTGCTGCTGCACAAAGGGAAAAGTGAAAATTTCACATATTTTGATTATGGGCGGATCGCCAGCCATCCGTCTTCTTCATGTGAATAATGCCTTTTGAAAACGAAATTAGATCACTGCAATCAATCACACACAAAGGCATAAACTCTCTCCATTTTTTCCAAGCAGCATAAAGTATAAACGCTCGTTAATGGGCGCTCTTTTCAAGCTAATGAAGTTTGACATTCGACGTCCGCGTCGATATCTAATGATAAGTGGTGAAAAAAGCGCTTTGGTCCGGCCAATTCATAAATGATAAGGCTCCGGCGCGTTCCCAAATCGACTGGTTAGTCGAGTTAAGTTAGGAATCAAGTTGAGCTTCGCTCAGTTCCGTTCTCAGTTATTCACGTAGGTACGTCCTAACTTTGCTTGATTTTATGCAGCGTTATCTTGCTTTCAGCGTTAAGTTAGGTTAGGAAATTAAACTCGGCTACAAAAAGTGTTCGCTGATTAGTTAATGAAGCTTGCTTAATAGAAAAAAGCTAAGTTAGCTTAGTCAGCCGAGCTGACGTCAAATGCGTTGGTGCGTCAGCAAAGCAGCCAGCTTAACCTCAATAAAACCAACTGAACTCTGCTCGGACGAGCTGAACTCAACTAATCAAGTGAGCTTACTTGAAGAGCAAGGTAACTCGACTAAAAATATGAATATGGGATCGGCCTTCTGAGGAAAAACCATAAAGAGCTGATAATGTGGAGCACTAGAAGACAAAAGGTTCTTTTTGCTCATTAGTAGATAGTATATGATTAACGACTGGAAACGAGTGCAGGAGCAGGCGTGGGAAGCGCCAAACCTGTCGCACTCACTTACCGCAATATACATAATAGAGTAAGTAAAGCAAATCAAGATAACTTTTCTTCGGCTCAAAGCAAGAGCGCTACGGCATGGCTTGTTAATGCAATTAAAAAAGCCATTTCCACCACGTAAAGGAAGCGAACCCGCGAGCCTTTGAACAGGTGCTTTTATAAAGCACAAATCTCGCATATCTTGCCTCAGAAAAAAGCATACATTTCATGTCAGATAAATCCGCGTCGTTTGTTTTTGTTTACAACGTCAGTTCAGTTGGTGGACGACCCGTGCGCGCTACCAGGCGTTACCAGAAGGTGCCATTTAAATCTGGCCAAAAACTGTACTATTTCAGCCACTTTGGCCCACTTGATTCTGTTTATTATTCGAAATTTCGGCCTCGAGTGTTTCCCCATACACTAGCGTTAATTGAGGCCAAATATCGTTGAATTAGTAACACTGCAGCAGAGCCATAAATATCGCGCGGAGAGCATTAATTTCGCGCTTAATCACTGCCTGAACATGAAGAGGCAGCCCATTGCTATTACTGCATACATATTGGCCTTTTTCTGCCTGTTGGCATCGGCCATGCGGAAACATTGATTTCTGGGCGTTGCTCAGCTGACCCGAGACTCCACCCCGCACCACAGCCACCAAAGAGAGCCAGATGATCATGTGTGTGGATGTAATGTGTGGTAAAACGGATGGGCCCGACAAAGCAGCCGTGTAATGAGCGAGCAGAGCGCGCAACCGGCTTTCGCGCCGCGAATCGCCGTTGACCCGCACACGGGCGCGGGCGGCCGCGAGAGGAGCGGAAAATCGCGGACTGCTACCGCGTTAGTCGCTCATCTCCTGGCAAATTGTGCGGTAGCAGCTTAGGTACGCGGGGAAATTGGAAATTGGAAAAATTGCAAGAAAAGAGGCCATTGAGGTGTCAGCCCGGCTGCCAGTACAGACAATGACCATCGTGACCTCGCCCATTGCAAATCAGCTGATTGACACCATTAACTCGCGAAAAAAGAGGGACTTTTTCAACGTCAACAACAACAACAACATGGCCGACGTGAGGGCAATGTCGGAGAGCAGCAGCGAGAAGAGCAGCAGCGCCGAGGCCAGGGCCACGGCCAATTCGAGGCCGTCGGGCTTCATGATCACCGATATTCTTTCAAACGCCAACAAAGGAGGCCCAGCTGCGGCTGCGGCTGCGGCTGCGGCGGCTGCGGCTGCGGCCCTGCATAGCAGGCTTCAGGGTGCGGCGGCGGCGGCGGGTGCCATGCCCGGCCTCCACCCCGGCCTCAGCAGTTTGACGGAGTTTCACTTGCAGCAGCAATTGCAGCAGTTTCACCAGCAGCAACAGCAACAGCAAAATGGCGGCCTCCACGGCCTCATGATGCACCACGAGGGCAGCTCGGACGATGGCGAGGCCATCAGTGATGACGAGACCGGATCGAGCAAGGACTACGATCAAGGTAAGGCGTAAATTCAAGCACAAGCTAATTTGCTCCAACCGAGCAATTTTTTGAACGGCCGAGCCCCGAGGGCTGTATTTTTATGAGAGTGTGTAACGCGATTAATTAGCGCGCCCGCCCGGGTTTTTCTTTATTGGATTTCCCACGAAAAATCAAAAATATTGTATAGACGGCCTCGGCGGCCTCGGCGGCCTCGGCGGCGGCAGTCCGCCTCAATTAGGCATGCTTTGACGCCAATTAAAAGGTGACCAAAAAAAAATATAATGAGGCCGCTCGATCAACGTTCGCGTCACAATTTTGACAAAGGGGGATCAACGTCGAAATCAATCACGATAAGTTAAGCTCAAGACGTTGATTGCGCTCTTTGCAGATGATCACCCGTCGAAAGATGCCAATTCGTCCACCTCGTCAGCGGGCGGGAGCCAGCAACGACAACTCGACAGCAACGCGAGGAAACAACGCAAGGCCAGAACGGCCTTCACGGACTACCAGCTGCAAACGCTGGAGCGGAGCTTCGAGAAGCAAAAGTACTTGAGCGTCCAGGATCGCCAAGAGTTGGCGGCCAAGCTCAACTTGACTGACACGCAGGTAACATTTTTAGTCAAGTGTCCTTGCTCACTAAGTAACCTCACTTGATTAGTTGAGTTCAGCTCGTCCGAGCCGAGTTCAGTCGGTTTTATTGAAGTTAAGCTGGCTGCTTTGCTGACGCACCAACGCATTTGACGTCAGCTCAACTGACTAAGCTAACTTAGCTTTTTTCGATTAAGCAAGCTTCATTTACTAATCTACGAACACTTTTTGTAGCCGAGTTTAATTTTCTAACCTAACTTAACGCTAAAAGCAAGATAACGCTGAATAAAATTAAGCAAAGTTAGGACGTACCTACGTGAATAACTGAGAACGGAACTGAAGTAAACTCAACTTGATTCCTAACTTAACTTGACTAACCAGTCGATTTGGGAACCAATCAATCATCGTCGTCTTTTTAATCATTAGGTGAAAACCTGGTACCAAAACCGCCGAACCAAGTGGAAGCGAACTACGTCCGTGGGGCTGGAATTGCTGGCGGAAACGGGCAACTTTCAGGCCCTGCACAGCCTCTACACGCGGGCCGTGACCTCCGGAGGAGGCCAGCCGGGCGGGCCGCCCTTCTTCCCGGCCGCGCTGGCCGCAGCCGTGGCCTCGAACCAGGGCTACGGCGTGGCCTCGGGCTCGCCCCTGGAGCTGTACTACAGGCACGCGGCCGCGGCCGCAGCCATGTCCCAGCAGCAGCAGCAGCCTCCGATCCACCCGCGGGCCTTCCCGCCCTCCCTCGCCCACCCCACTCCCGTCTCCCTGGCCCATTTGTCGTCACACCCCTCTTTCCTGCACGCCCCCTCGGTGGGCGTGGCCAGCAGCAAGCCCTCTTCGCCCGCGTCCAGCTCCCCGCGTCTGGCCTCTTCACCACAGCCCCCCGCTCAGTCACAGGGGGGCGTGGCCTCGCCGAGCTCCCCGCCCTCGCTGCCTCTCAAGCCCACCCCCCTGACTGTCACGCCCCCTTTGTCGCGATAATCTAGCCAAAGAACAATTATTATTACCATATGTAGTAGTGCATAACTCTTCTTATTCTGCTATAATTATCTCATGATTATAAACATGTTTTTGTTGATGACTTTCGTTTCGCGACCCTATGGATGTTATATTAATTATTGATCATTAGAGATGTGTCCAATTGTTGTTGCCATACTCTATCATAGTACAATAAAGTGCGGCCTCCGCCAAGGGAGGTCGTGGTCACTGTCAGACTAATTGGTTGTTATCCTGCTCCTCGCACTTGGCAGGGGGCTTTGTTGTAAAAACAGGATTATCAGGACATGTACACATTTTAGTAGTTGGGCGTAACATTAGTGGAGCAGTTGCTGCTGCGTCAATGGAATACGGTTGAGCGATCATCGCATCATAATCATACATAGCATAGTCCATTGTGTTATGCTAATGGCGGCGCAAAAAGCTGGCACCCAACCAGAAACTTTTCCAAGTTTTCTGAACGTCATTGTTAAATGGCAGCACTCCTTCGTTTCACCCATGTTGAGTTCATGTCGCGAAGTAACATTGACTGCCTTACCGCCTATGCCAAAGTAATCGTGGGTGAAACGGCAATTATGCGTTTCAGATTTTTTAGTAAGGTTGATGTTGGGTAACGACAAATAAAACACACAAGTTTTATTGAGGGGTTATCTAGGGGACTCAGAAAGCTTTCGGTATGTAATTGTGACGGGTCAGCGCTCCTTAGGTTTACCCACGTTGAGTTTATGTCTATTTGTAACATTAACTGCATTACCGCCTATGTAAAGAAAATCGAAGGAGAAACGGCAAGTTGGTGTTTCAGATTTGACTCCGGCGTCAGAGCAGCTAATGTCACATAACGACAAGAGCTTGATGTTGATAAAACGTACAAGTTTCAAGTAGGGCCTTTTTTGGCGTAAGAGGGCTCAGGACTTTTGGTAGGGGTTTGCTCCACGATCCCGATGAATGTACATCAGTTCTTCAGTGTAGCAATTCCAACAATTTGCCACCAGAGCCAGCGCGCGTGCCAGCTCATAAATCCGCAATTGCCATTGCGAGGAAGGTGGAGACGATCCATTCTTCGGCCTCTTTCTCATTGACTGACGTGACGTCAAGAGCCGTACATTGTGGAGCAGTAGGAATATTTAAGCTGGTCCAGTAGCTGATGGCCCATTACGAAAATGAACACCTCATTTATCACCTCGAAGAAGAAAAGGCCAAGGTCTGATGATAATTCATTAGGCTAATTACAGGTGGCCGGATGGCCGATTATTAGATCACACAATAACGTCGTTTTTTCTTGGCCGGTGGTGTCAAAAGGAGGTGTTTTGGGGGCCACCTAGAATAGTCGTCCTCGTTGTTCTTCGGGGCTACCGTATCATTACACGGATCAAGGGTCCATATTATTATGATTCTTCAGCGAGGAGCTAGCCCATTAACGATAACTTAATATCTTGACTGTGTCGACCTCCCGGAGCTCGCCGGCCACCCAAATTTTCTTCAAGTTGCTGGCAACACAAATGGCTGTCCAAGATCGCAGCAGGTCGTCCTCATAATTGAGTTTTGAACTGGAGCACACACAATTGGGCCTGGCTGACAAATGACACATTATTATGCATCTGCCAGCTGAAAAAGGCCGCGGCTGCGGCGGAGAGCAAAGGCTTCTTCCACTGTCATGTCGGCCAGGAAATCATCATCAGCTAATTGGATGATGATGATGGCGAAGGGCTGGGCTGTAATGGACTATGCAAAACAGGAATGACACGCAAAACGCGCGGCGTTTATAAAACGATTAGTGCGAACCGCAGTTGAAAAAATAGAAGTGGATGTGGCAAAGCCGCAATTAACGATTAGCTACAACAAAGTTGGGTCCCAAAGTGGCTGATGGAAATCATTTTGGGGTAGCTTGGCCTCATCACGGTCTAATCGTCTTATTAGAGCCGGCCTGAACGAATCGTTGTTGTAGCGTGACGAAATCCACTACTACTTCTGCCTTGAGCTCATCTTCTTCGTCTTCTTGGATTATTTGTCCCCACGGCTGACCGAGGAGGAGGATGATTGTTTGTTGACCATATTTGCCATGGGAATCCTTCTGGGGCTGCTGCAAACAAGCCGTTGAATGAAGATAATTGCAAACAAAGACCAAACAAAAAGTTGTTGCTGCTCATCTTTTAAGGGCAAATTACCGGCCATTTCCTTCTTAGTCCGATGTGATCCGATTTCTGACACGACACACCAGTTTTCCCACCAACTCAAGTCAGGTTCTCCTCATGAAACACCAACGCTTATCAAATTTGACGCATTAACAGCATGGGGAGCGCTTGAATATACAAAAAAAACCACAGCTTCAATGGAAGAAGTTTCTCTTTTTTAAAAAAGCCTGCTCACCGTGAAAATGAAATGGAGCATTTTCCGCGAAAGCAAAGAGGGCGAAATATTGCCTCGCTTCTTCAACTTTTCATTTCTGGCGTCAACATTCCGTTGACATGTCTTATACAAATTAAAAAACTCAAATAAAATTATTTCAGAGCTTTTTAAACCGCTTCACGGAATCAAATATCAATGATTATTTTTAAATTTCAGCTGACGTTTGTTTTGGTTTAATTTGTTGTTAAAAGTGAGTAAGCAAATTTAAGGCGGAAAAAGCCCGATTTCTTTGAATTCCTGACCTACTAGCAATAATGGCTGGATGCAAAAATCGACTATTTTGCCTACACCAAGGCACTAATGGCGCGAATTGGACCAATTGAGGGCGCAGTAAGAAACTTTTTGCCCATCTGCTCATTTATCATGCGCGGTAAGAGGTTATTATCGAAGCAGCAATCCGAAACTTTGTCAACTGCCACTTTGTGACTTGATAGAAAAATTGTTTGAAAACAGCTCTTGACAAGTATTCTAATGCAAAGTTATCAATCACAGGATCTAAAACAATTTGGCTCGCAATTGCCGCTTCCAAATCGTGCCAACTTGGAGCAGCACAATGAAAGCCAGGAGGGGCTTGACTGCTTTTTCATGCAGTGCTACTACTATCCTGCTATTTTTCTTTTGTTGCCGCGTTGCTAACGCATTCATTTCTGCCGTAAGCCTTTTTGTTCCCAGGCTCATTCAGCATAAACGCCATGTTATTGTGGCAGAGTAGGGCGATCCCATATTCGAATTTTTAGTCAAGTTACGTTGCTAAAACAGCAACCTTACTTGATCAGTTAAGGCCTGGATCAGCTGGTTATTTCACCGCAATTTTGAGCGCCGTAATTGCGATGCAATTGTCAACATAACAGCGATCAGCTGGTAATTGTAATCCAATTTTTCCTATGTGCAAAAATTACTTCTGTAGCGGGTTTAAAGTAAAACTTACAGACAAAATTCAAAAATGGGATCATAAGAGCTTAAACTATCAAAAACAGCCTCTGTTATGACAAATAAGGCCCAAAATTAGGCCAACTTAAATTGCAAAGGTTTGGTTGACTTTACTCTTAAAGTTCCGCCGCTGCTTTGCTCGCCGAAATTGCGCTGCAATTATCTGTAGTAGCTGATCCACTTAAATTGCAGCGCAATTACAAACAGCAGCTGAAATTATAACCGAAATTGCGCTGCAATCAGGACCAGCTGATCCAGGCCTAAGTTCAGCTTGTTCTAGCCAAGTTCGGTTCTTTTCAGCAATGTTCAGTTGACCGCTGAGCTGACACGCCAACGCGTTGTACATCAGCAGCTGATGAGCAAAGTTAGCTTTTCTCAATTAAGCGAGCTTCGCTTACTACGCATATGAGAACACTTTTTGTAGCTAAGTTCAGTTTGGCGACTGAACTTAGCTAGGCAAGCAAGCTAGTACTACGTAAAATCAAGCCAAGTTAAGTTCTACCTACATAAATATCTGGGAACGGAACTGAACTAAACTTAACTTTCTACCTAACTTAACTTGACTAACAGGCCAATACGGGAATGCCCTTTAAGCTAGCTGCTATGCTGACTCGCCAACACATTTGACTTCATCGGCTGATGAGCTAACTTAGCTATTCTCAGCAACTGAACTTAGCTGGGCAAGTAAGCTAGTACTACATAAAATCAAGCCAAGTTAAGTTCTACCTACATAAATATCTGGGAACGGAACTGAACTGAACTTAACTTTCCACCTAACTTAACTTGACTAACAGGCCAATACGGGAACGCCCTAGTAGCAGCAGCAGTGCCTTACTCTGCTCGTGCAGGTAATTCAAGCGATCCACTGTGCCAGACCAGGAGCTCTCTGGTAATAGTTATAGGTTGCACTTTAACCCAAGTGGCGACGATGGGAATGTTGTGATTGTTTGACGCCCCAAGCCATGGGAACTTCCTGTGGAGGAAAAACCCAACCACTCCAATTGGGGGGACTTGAACTGGATGAGCCACCAAGAAGGCAAGGCCCCTTGATTTTCATCGAAAAAAGCCTCCAAGAATCGGCACTCTCTATCATCCAGCTCATGTGGACAAAAACGTGGCCATTGTGGTGGTTGATGAGGCGTGGAAGACCAGAGAATAGGTGGAGGCTTTTAAGCCAGCCTGCAGGGGTTTTCGTCGAGGGTTTTAGGCGCTCCACTAATTGCGGCTGCTCCATAACGTTTAGTCAGTCAATTGAAGAATGGCTGCCTGCCTGGGAATTTTGCCTCTTTTGATCATCGCGTTTGTGGGCTACCGTCGTCGTGGGCCCCGAGGGCATCGCCGACAATCATCTCCTCTTTGGATCATTCTTATCTAATTAGTGTAATGGCCGTAGTAGTGCTTCTTCATGGGAGAACCCGCGGATTCCCACGTTTACTTGTATCAAAGCCCTAATAACAAGATATGACCACTGCTGAATGTAATTGAATGCTCCATTAAGCGGCGTCGACCGCAGACGACGAAGAAGAAGAAGACAATGCCATTTTAGCTACCATTTGTGTGGAGTATATCACATATACGATATAAGCCATGTCGCTAAATTTGCAGCGCCATCAGATGGAGCTGCCATTTGTTTATACGGAATTTGTGAATGAGGCCAGACTATTTCCACCATTCCCTGGTGGAAAATGCCCAAATGCATAAATAGCTAATAATCCACTTCTGGTTTTTTTAAGTTGATAAATTAGCAGCGCCATCTAGCCTGGCAACTTGAGCAAGTACATTTGACATGGCTGCCCAACATTAATGAACAAAAATTGGCAATTGTTTGGATTTGGAAAACGCTTGCACGAAAAACTTCACTAATATGGCATAATCTATGTACGAAATGGCGCCCTTTCAAGCCATGAAACGATATGCGTCTCGCACAAACTTACAAGCTTTTCATTGTTGAAACCAAATTTTCCTCGCATGTCCCCGCAGATCAGCCAATCATATTGCCTAGTATAATCACTCGACAAGTTTCGCGCATGACAGTTTCTCCCAAAATACTTGCTCAAAAAGCGCCATCTGTCGAAAAAGTTTGTCGTTCCACTGGCTTATATATCTTAGCCTGGAACAGCAAAATGGTTGCATGGACGCATAAAAGGAACGGTTGAACCGCAACAGTTTTGGGAAAATTATGGCCACTTCTTCGGCTCACTGTTGGTTTAGCTAAAGTCATCTAGAGTATAGAAGGAAGACAGTAGCACAATGAGTTCAGCTTTGAGGATTTTCCGCGCAGACGAGCATGCCTTTTTTAAGTACGCGCGCGCGAGGTCAAGCCATATTATTAGGAGATTTGAACGAGCACACTATAGAGCATTGTGACTCTAGTTTTGAATGACAACGATCATGGTGAGTGCGCATTAGCACTAATCTGTCTAAAGTAATCACTTCCTGTGCAAGTTAGGTGAGCCCGGCCGCAATCTCTCTCTAATTTCCTGTCCCGGCTAAATAATATGCTGCTACTCCCCACCTTTTTGTCCATAGTTTGCTTTGCACTCATCTATTTTTTGCTCCATACACTCGCTCGCCATACTGCTCTGTTATAGTTGTGGGAATTAAAGTAATGGCTTTAATCAAGTGTTGGCCATAAAACAGCATTTTTCGCAAGCGTTTTAATTATGAGACCATCGGCACTTTCTGCCTCTATATTTCTCAGTATGGCTCACTGTATTATAAGTTTAGCTTGAATTATTCAGAGCATGAACTTTGTCAACGCTATGCAGTTGCCAACTGAAGGGCGGTCCCATGTCGGCTGGTTAGTCAAGTTAAGCGAGGAAAAAAGTTGAGCTTCGCTCAGTTCCGTTCCCATATATTGACATAGGTACATCCTAACTTTGCTTAATTTCTTTATGTACGACCAGCTTGCTTTGTGCGTTAAGTTAGTTTGCCGAACTAAACATTGCTACTAAAAGCGAAGCTTGCTCGATTGAAATAAGCTAAGTTAGCTCATCAGCCGAGCTGACATCTAATGCTTTGGCGTGTCAGCACGTCAGCTAGCTTAACTTAGCGAAAACCAACTAAACTCAGCACGAACGAGCTGAGCTCAACTAATCAAGTACGGTTACTGCTTCAGCCAGGTAACTCGACTCAAAACTCGAATGCGGGATCACCCCTAAGTCGAAAATTGAAGATTAAAGTAAAGCTTGCGGTCTGCTGCTGCTGCTGCCGTGGATGATAATGTCGGTGAGCAAAAGAGCATGAAAAGACCGGTAGGTAAAGGGAAATGAAGCCTAAAAGCAGTTTATGCTGTTCACTTAAAACCATCACCGTGCCAACTGAGGTGTGTCGCACATCCGGCTCCACAATCAAAAACACAATTAAGCAGTCGGGAAAAATCACGGTATTCCCTAGCGTGTCCTTTGCACCATTATTGTTGGTATTTACGATATAGTGCACTACTAAAGGGACAATTTGCAAAATTGAAGGGGCCGCTGTCGCGCGAATCGTTTAATGGCCGATCGGCGCGATTGGCTGCTCTTGTGGCCAAGTGACAAAGAGAGACAAATAGCAGTGGCTCGAATCCCTCGGCGGTCCAAGAATTTTTATTGAGCCAGCTTACTGACATCTTCACCAGAAAAGCATTATTCCCGGCCATAAAGCACCATAAAACTCGAACGCTCTAATTAAACTGCACAAATATGCGAATGGTAAAATTGGATCCTTTTTCACGGTATTTGAAAAGTGCATGCCATGCATTAATTAGTGTAAAATGTAGGAGAAAAGCTACACAATAAAGTGTGTAGGGTGCGGGCCCGAAAAAAAATTAAGCTACATGAGGCTTTGAAAGAGAGCAAGTTAGCTAAGTGCCTTGAAAATTAACATTATCAATTTTAAGAGAGAACTACCTGCCTAAATGTGAAAATAATTTTTTTTGACCCCTGAAAAAGCTAAAAGAAATATTTTGAGCTCCTTGGAGAGCAAATTTGTGATGACCCTTGAGTGACACAAGCAAAAAGGCCAAAATTGATATCTTAATTCAAAAAGATGACTGGAGCGCCCCCACAAAACAAGTGAGGGCTTTTTTGGACGTCTTTTCACTACAGGGGTGCGTTAATTCAAAAAGGAACCACATTGAGCACTGGTCCTTTTTCAGTTAACGCGCCCCCGCTTGGAAAAGCACTCAAAAACCCTTGATCATGATTTGTTTTGTGGACATTTTCGGGGTCCGAACCCTGGAAAACCAGCGTAGCGAACTATAGCTGCTACCAAGCTGTATTAATGCTCCCGCAAAATATCATTAAGAGGGGGTAAAAAGGTGAATCGCCCTAATGACTACCGTCGTGTCTGCAATCATAAAGTTCTTCTTCGTGTGCGTCTATGTACGACAATGGTGGCCCCAATTGTCATCCATTATGTGGAAGCATAGCAGGTAATAGCCCACTGCCAGAGAGTACTGCAATGAATGGAGATCCAATTTTCCAGGGGGCAGCCGTGTCACTAACCGACATCCCGTCTACACCAGCGCCCCCTGGCTGCGAGCTTAATCAACCAGCAGCAGCAGTAAGCAGCAGCCGGGATTCTCCATGCTAATAACAATGTAATAACCCGCCAGCAGAGTAGATTAATTGGACTGGAAGTGTGTAGCACCATAAATCGGCACGTAAATGTAATTCACGAGATCATGAATATCTGCCATAATGCATGATAATACACCTGCCGCCATATTGACTAAACACACATAGCTGTAGTAATTCTTTTCAGTTTATTTAATGGCTATTACGCATTCATTAAGGGATGAGCAAATGGCGTGCGTTCGCAATAAAACTTCCCTTTTTTTGTCGTCGTCCCCCCATTTTACAGTAAGGGCGATCACATATTGGAATTTAAAGTCGACCTACCTAGCTGAAACAGTGACCGTACTTGATTAGTTAAGCTCAGCTTGTTCGAGCTGAGTCAAGTTGGTTTTCGCTAAGTTAAGCTAGCTGACATGCTGACGTGTCTAAGCATTTGATGTCAGCTCGGCCGATGAGCTAACTTTGCTGAAATCTATCGAACATGCTTCACTCTCAGTAGCAAAGTTCAGCTCGGCTAGCTAACTTAATGCACAAAGCAAGCTGGTCGTACTTAATAAAATTAAGCAAAGTTAGGATGTACCTATGCAAAATACACGGGAACGGAACTGAACAAAGCTCAACTTTTTTCCTAACCTAACTTGACTAACCGAGCAATAAGGGAACGCCCTGTGCAGTATAGTACATCTAAATTCCACCTTTTACAGATGGCTGTTGTCGATAAGCTCTTCATTGTGATCCAATTTGAGCATTTCCAGCTGACGCGAGAGCGAGCTAGAGTCAATGATTGATACACTTTTGTGGACGCGGCCGATAATCTGACAAATGGGACCCTTTTCCAAATGTTGTTTGCAGTAAACATCGAGTGACATTATTATGTAGAACTGACATTGGAAATGTCAACTTTGAAATCCTCTTTTTCCGAGAATGTCAACTCCGAGATCGAAAGCTTATGAAATGTCACCGCACGTGTTTTTTCAAAGATCGCGGAAAATGTCAACAGGGCTTTTTGTCACTTTTACAATTGCGAATGAGGCTCTTCGTCACACTTTGATGGCCTCGGAGTTGGCTGGTGCCAAAAAATCCGTGTCACCGGTTCGCTTTCCTACCATCGATCACCACGAGGAGTTCGCCTCAAGTAATCTTCCTATATTCGTTATTAATTGCGCTTCACGGTAATGACTAAAGCTGCTATTTGTGGCAATTAATAACTAGGCTTCTTCAGGGCGTTCCCATGTTGACTGGT
The DNA here is from genome assembly GCA_019096065.1 of Paracyclopina nana. NCBI lineage: Eukaryota > Metazoa > Arthropoda > Copepoda > Cyclopoida > Cyclopettidae > Paracyclopina > Paracyclopina nana. The sequence continues at coordinate 16,830,763 of JAGUCH010000002.1, read as the reverse complement.
GAGTCAAGTTAAGCTAGGAGAAAAGTAAAGCTTCGTTCAGTTCTGTTCTCAGTTATTCACGTAGGTACACCCAAACTTTGATAAATTTCAGTATGTACGACTAGCTTGCTTGCGTAGTTAAGTTAGCTAGCCGAACAAAACTTTGCTACAAAAAGTGAAGCTTGCTCGATAGATTTAAGCTAAGTTCTCTCATCCGCCGAGCTGACATCAAATGCTTAGGCGCGTCAGCATGTCAGCTAGCTTAACTAAGCAAAAACCAACTGACCTCGGCTCGAACGAGCTCAACTCAACTAATCAAGTATGGTTACAGTTTCAGCAAGGTAACTTGACTAAAAACTCGAATGTGTGATCGCCCTTTTTTGTGTGTGTGCATCTCGTCGTCACGCCTCGCGCCATGATAACCTGCCGCTATTTAGAACCATTACCAGATCCAGATTGCGGCATAATGCTAAGGTTGCCATATTGCTGCTCTCCACAGCGAAATATGTAGACCAGCATTATTTCTGCCGTTGGTAGTAGTAAATTGCGTTTAAGCGAGGGCTGCAACCTCAAGTAGATGGAAAATCAATGGTTCAGAAAATTGTGCCAGGTGCTTCCTCCCAAATTGACGGTATCTACGAGGAGCGACCTCCGTAGCAATAATCCACACTACAGCTCTTTTTCCGTTTTTAGCGTGCTCAAGAAGCCGAGACAAATCACAACAAGGCAATTTCCACGTCCCACTCATACATATTTCACACTCGACGGCCATTACAGCACAAAAATGGACGTTATGCACTCATTACGAAGGCGAGGAGTCACGCGACCGCGGAAAGTTCCGCGAGAGGTTGCGCGCCTCCGCAGTAAACAAATGTTCCGAGTGCAACCGGAGCAAACAGGCTGGAAACGCAGTTGCTTTGTTGAAATTTGAATTTTTCAGGGGTCGCCATGGCCTGAGGCTGGGAATACGAATTGGAGTCGTGCATATTAGAGAGAAAGAGGTGCTGAGCGCGTCTCAGCAGGCGGCCAAATGAATTTTGAAATGATCACTTTGTGTGGATCCGTTTCCAATGGAGGAGGATGATGGAGACAATGGCATTCTTTCAGGTGCGCCCAGGGTCTCCCATCCCGATTGGAGGCCCGTCGGGGGGTCGGCCCTATTACTGATATGCTCACACCTGGGTCATTGCACAAATTGTGCGGCGGCGGCGCACGCTGTTTCCATAATTGGCTACTTTCCTTGGGGCACCCCATTCGGATCCTCCTCGGCTCACTTTAGTCACAGCAATCACACTTGAAAAGGGTGGCCATAAAAGTAGTTGTTATATGATTGCTGTTGAGTGAGGAGAAATTTCGCGCGTGTACCTTATATGCTAGTTTTCCCATAGGTATATAAACACGTGCGCCTCGGCCCTGATCATCTAGATCTTGTGCAAACAGGAATTTCTATGAAGTTTGAGCTTTTGGTGCCTTCAGGGTAGACTAAACTCATGAAATCATTTAAATTAATAGTTTAGTCAGCCCTAAATTCACCTTGTTGACAAACTAAGCTAAATTAAAGCAAGGAAATATGGAGGCCAATGGCTTCCTTCAATTGATGAGTCGATTGGCACCACAGCTTTGGAGAGTACAAAGTGGCAAGGATTCCTAGGAAAAGCCTAAAAGCCACCTTGACCTTGCTCAAGTTGGATAGCTTGAAATCGGACTTTAACTATAAAGAAAGGGTAATTTAGGTATTTGATTTAGATTATTACCTCATGTTTGGCTATAGGACAAGGGCGTAAAGTTGATAGATAGCAGCGCCATCTAGCCTGGCAACTTGAGCAAGTACAGTTGACATGGATGCGCTACATAGACTATCAAAACGAAATTAATGCGACATAATCTGCAGACAAAATGGCACCTTTTCAAGCACTAAAAGGGTACGCAAAATATCATGCTTTGCGTTGCTAACACCAAATTTTTCAAGCCACAGATCAGCCAAGAAAATTGCCGCTCATAATCACACAACAAGTTTCGTACTAGACAGTTTCTCCAAAAATACTCGCTCAAAAAGCGCCATCTGACGAAAAACTCTGTCCCTACGCTCCCTTATTGGCTGTGAATAAGCGCCACAACTAAATCACTTGAACCAGGGGAAATGTGTAAAAGCAGCAATCACCTCCAGTCTCGCAACCAAGTTTTGACCAGAATGAATTTTGGAAGGCTCTTAAAATTACTGATGTTGAATTCTTCAGCCATAGATGAACGGGGCATTCAGGGGCATGAGAATGGCTTTAGCTTCGGCGGCCTCAAATTGTGCTCACGACGAAGTCTAATGGTGATTGTTCTCCGTGACCCCAAGCTTCTTCCACATTTCCCTCGCTACCTTATGGAAGAAGTTTGGCGCGCGTGCCACTTCACTGCATGATTATTATATGGCAGTGCATGATTATATTGTGCGGGAACGACGTGACCGCGCTGACCCGCATGCTCCAATTTTCCACGTCGATGATAAACGCACCCATTGTCCGTGAGAATCGGCGAAAAAAAACCCTGGAGCAGCTGCTGCCATGACCATAATAATGGCATTGGATTTATCGTGAAAACTTCCTATGTCAATGTTATCACGGATCTCTTCATCCGAGCAGACAATTGAGTTTATGCGGCGTGAATGAGCTTTCTTTTCATCGCTGATCTCATCTGAACAAGTTCCAGTACGTGTGGCAATCATCATAATAACAGTGGTGCAGGAAAAACTCCGAGCCTTTCAGAGATTTAGATGGGAACCACTCGATCCGGACTGGCTAATCTGCCAGCTGAAAAGCGTCACGCGTCAATCACAACGCTACTTTGTGTGTGTGGATGTGTTGAGAGTAATAACAGGGCCATCCCCTATTCGAGTTTTAGTCGAGTTACCTTGCTTAAATAGTAACCTCACTTGATTAGTTGAGTTAAGCTTGTTCGAGCCGAGTTCAGTTGGTTTTAGCAAAGTTAAGCTGGCTGCTTTGCTGACGCGCCAAGGCATTTGATGTCAGCTCGGCTGATGAGATAACTTAGCTTAAATCTATCGAGCAAGCTTCACTTTTTGTAGCAAAGTTCAGTTCGACAAACTAACTTAACGCTGCCAGCAAGCTAGTCGTACATAATAAAATGAAGCCAAGTTAGGATGTACCGACATGAATATCTGAGAATGGAACTGAATCAAGCGAAACTTTTCTCCTGACTTAACTTGACTCACCAGTCGATATGGGAACGCCCTAACTGCTAAAAGCAGTTTTATGCTAGGGGAGGAGGATTTAGCTGAGCAAAATGAGCATCAAACAAAGAGAGTTGGTGTAACTCTATCCAATATTATCAGGCCATGGGATCTGAAACAACTCATTTGGTTTGGGGACTGGATTACACCAAGAATTTGCACTGGTAATTGCTTGTAACAATTGCATATATCTTTATGCTTTTGGCAAGCATTCGACTTCACTTTTATGCTGCCATTGTTGGGCGACTGAGATTATGGATCACAGTCAAAATGCCAAAGAGATTATATGAGGACACAATGGAGCAGTCAATATGAAAGGCAAACATCCTGGAATTCGGCCGAGCTGAATACCATTTAATGGACAATCAATTAATTCAGGCTTTTTTACATCTATAATTTAGATGGCGCCATAATATGTCAATAGCAAAATTACCAGAAGTGGCTTTTTTCCTACTAAATAGCATTTTGGCATTTTAGACGGGCGCTTGGCTCTAATTATAAGTCATCAAAACAATATGGAATGTAAACAAATCGCCGCTCCCTCTAGCGGATTAGTTAATGAGCATAGCAATTAAAATTGCATAGACAGGCGCGGGTGACACAATACTATGAATGGACATTCGATTAATAAAGGCTTTTATGAAGCAAAATAGCCAGAAGCGTCTCTTTTCTTTCCAATTATTAGTGTTTATAGCTAGTCTAAAATGCCAAAAATGTTCATTTGGTAGTAGAAAAAAGCCACTTCTGATAATTTTGCAAACATGCTGGAATTCATTTCATTCAGGCTTCTAGTTTTGAAACTTTCCTTAAGATGGCGCCACAGTATATAAAATTGCCAGAAGTGGTTTTTTCCTGCCAATAGCATTTTGGCATTTTAGATGGGTGATTGACTCTAAAAATTTGTCCATGCATGGCATTGTTAGAAATTCTAGATGTCAACAAATCACCGCTCCCTCTAGCGGATTACTTAATTGGCAAGGCAATTATTATTGCACAGAACGCGAGTGGTGCAATTGTTTTTTCACCAAATGGCAGGTAGCACGTGTGTGACCCCAAAGCTCAAAGGTTGGCTAATGAATGCTCGAAAAACCAGGCTAAATTACTGAAAAAGCTCCTAAGCGGAGCACTTCCTGCTGTTCCTTCTAGGGCGATCCCATATTCGAATTTTTAGTCAAGCTACCTTGCTGAAACAGTAACCTCACTTGATTAGTTTAGTTCAGCTTGTTCGAGCCAAGTTCAGTTGGTTTCAGCTAAGTTAAGTTAGGTGCTATGCTGACGCGCCAACACATTTGCTATCAGCTTGGCTGATGAGATAACTTAGCTTAAATCTATCGAGCAAGCTTCACTTTTTGTAGCGAACTTCAGTTCGACAAACAACTTAACGCAGCAAGCAAGCTGGTCGTACATAATAAAATCAAACCTCACTTGATTAGTTTAGTTAAGCTCGTTCGAGCCAAGTTCAGTTGGTTTAAGCTAAGTTAAGTTAGCTGCTATGCTGACGCGCCAACACATTTGCTATCAGCTCGGCTGATGAGCTAACTTAGCTTAAACCTATCGAGCAAGCTTCACTTTTTGTAGCGAACTTCAGTTCGACAAACTAACTTAACGCAGCAAGCAAGCTAGTCGTACATAATAAAATTAAGCCAAGTTAGGATGTACCGACATGAATATCTGAGAATGGAACTGAACTCAGCTTCACTTTTCTCCTAGCTTAACTTGACTAACCAGTCAACATGGGAACGTCCTTCTGCGTCACCTTTTTGGTCTCTGTTTTCTCTCCATCAACCCGAAAATTGGCCAATTGACAAAAAAGAATGAAGGCAGCACGAGCTGGCGCGCGCATGATGAGCGGTAAATTATGGCTCATTTTCCACCGCTTGGTAGATCCGGAGATTGGTGTCAAAGTCGAGTACGTTCCACTGCAGCCAATCATCATCGCAGGAGCTTCAGGCTGCTTAGCCCGCCTAAACTAAAATTCCGAACGGCGGGAGACGAAGCCAAACGCCGACTTTTTCAGTTGTCTGCATTAAATATGGCCACTGACAACACTATCAAAAGGTTCCTCATCACGGACATACTCAAGAAAACTGATGGTGACCATGAGGAGTTGGAGGATGAAGAGGACCAAGAGCCTCAGGATTTGTCATGCAAATTGGCATTCGCCTCATCAGTGAATGTACCCCGGAAGCCAAGGAAAGCACGCACGGCCTTCACGGACTCGCAGCTGCAAAACCTCGAAAAGGCATTTGACAAGCAGAAGTACTTGTCTGTCCAAGACAGGCAAGAGTTGGCGGCTAAGCTCCACTTGACAGACACGCAGGTCAAAACTTGGTTCCAAAACAGGAGGTGATTGCTGATTTTACACATTGTGCCTAGTTCAAGTGATTTAGTTGTGGCGCTTTTTCACAGCCAATAAGGGAGTGGAGGGACAAAGTTTTTCGATAGGTGGCGCTTTTTGAGCGAGTATATTTTGGAAAAACTGTCAAGTGCTTATCATGTCACGTGATTACGATATGAAATTTGATTTGCTGATCTGAGGAGCCAGGCTCGAAAATTTTAGTTTCAGCAATGAAAAGCTCAAAATTTTGTGTGAGACGCATATCGTTTTAGTGAGTGAAAGGGTGCCATTTTGTGCTTAGTTTATGTCATAATAGTGAAGTTAAAGGTACAAGCGCTTCGAAAGCCAAACAATTGGCAATCTTTGATCATTAGTGTAGCGCATCCATGTCAAATGTACTTGCTCAAGTTGCCAGGCTAGATGGCGCTGCTAATCTATCAACTTAGAAAAAACCAGAAGTGGATTATTAGCTATTTATCCGTTTGGGCATTTTCCACCAGGCAATGGTGGAAATAGTCTGGTCTCATTCACAAATTCCGGCTAAACAAATGGCAGCTCCATCTAGCGGATTTTCAACCTGTATCTCATCTTCCTTTGCAGAACCAAGTGGAAACGAACTTCAGCCTTGGGCTACGAGGTGCTCGCAGAAAGGATGACCTTTTCGGGCATTCAGAGCCTTCGCCACCACAGCCTTTTTTTGAGTCCACACCAAAGATCTCAATTGTTGCTGCCAAGCCGCCTGCCCTATGGCATGCTCAGCAGCTGCCCAAATGTGTCCCCCACACCCGCAACCGCAACCGCAGCCGCGGCCTTTGCAGCCGCCGCAGCCTTTGCAGCAAACTACTCAAGGTCTCTCTCTTCACTCCAACTGAGGCCACCATTAATGCAGCCACCCTGCACAACAAGTGAAAGCTCGAGTGTATAGAATTTTTTGCTGTTGATTTTGTTGTTGTATAATAAAGTATAAGCTCACAAAAGGGAAAGCCTTTTGATGATCCTGTTTGCTCGATAATATCCAAGCAGAGACATTTTTCCAGCTCCACCAAGGCCATCCTTCACATGCTTTCTTGGAGATAGAACTGGCATGAAACGCTTGCGTGTATTGCTATGCTATGAAAATATTTTCCAGGTCAGGTTGAGCTGTTGTCATAAGCCATTTTTGCCATCGCATGTTGCCTCCTTTCCACAGCAAAGAAAGGCCTCTTTGGTGGCCTGGAAAGCAGTAAGCAGTTGCCTTGGTCATGTGTCCGAATCAACATGGGGAATAAGGAGAGCAACGAGTCGGCGGCCGTTAAACGGCAGGCCGAGGGCGGGTCCAACCCCATGTATGACTTGCTCGACTTGTCAGGTAGGCTCTTTTGAATAAGGCCCCTAAAATCAAAAGTGAAGTGAAGAGCGCAAAATGTGGACGCAATCATATAATTTTTTTTGGTCGAGTTGCCTTGCTGAAACAGTCGCCTCACTGGATTAGTTGAGTTGAGCTCGTTCGAGCCAAGTTCAGTTGGTTTCAGCTTAGTTAAGCTGGCTGTTATGCTGACGCGCCAACACATTTGATGTCAGCTCGGCTGATGAGCTAACTTAGCTTAAATCTATCGAGCAAGCTAAACTTACGTACTTATGTACACTTTTTGTAGCCAAGACCAGTTCCACAACCTAACTTAACTATGCAAGCAAGCTAGCTCTAAAATATTAAGCGAGTTTTGGATGTACCTACGCAAATATCTGAGAATGGAAATAAGCTAAGCTTAACTTTTCTCCTAACTTAACTTGACTAACCAGGCAATATGGGAACGCCCTATAAATTACCACAAAACAATTCGAGCCACGTTCAGTTTGGCAACTGAACTTAACGCAGAAAGCAAATCAAATAAATGTTAGGATGTGCCTACATAAATATCTGAGAATGGAAATAAGCTAAGCTAAACTTTTCTCCTAACTTAACTTAACTAACCAGTCAAATTATTACCATCTAACACCACAAAAAAATCCAAGCCTGCTCAAATCCAAACTTGCCAAAAATGTTGATCACAAGAGAAAAATAAAATGACTTTCATACCTATTTACATACAAGGCAGGTAAAATATGGGCGTTGAATTGCAAAGAGAGGGGAAAACCCCGGGTAAAGCTTGGCTTGACCGAGCCTGCGAGGTGTGTAATTTTACGTGGGTACTTGCTAAACTAAACGCCCAGCTGCAATTAGGCTCTTTTTTTAATTTAAGAAATGCTATTTCAAAGCTAGAAAGGCCATCCAAAATTTTTATCAAAATTTTTTTTGTTTCAGGTGGGGGCCAGCTCTTCTACATCACAAAAAGGGCTATGGTGAAGAAAGACTACAAGGAGCTGGATGAGGCAATTAAAGCGAAAATCCAGCCATATCTTTACAACCAGGGGGCCGGAAAAATGGTTCCCATAGCCCAACTCGCATGTCTTCGTAATCGTGATCGACCGAAATCCAAGCAGGTGAGGGAAATTTTCACTGACCTCTCCGCGGCCATCATTACCAAATCCGTTCCAGTTTCCCCAAATGAAAGAGGAATTGGGAGACGACGCATTCAACTTCGTATTTGAGGGAAGCGACTTTCTGGCCAAGCTCACACAAGGAATTGACCCCGAAACTTGTAACCACAAAATCACCATTAGATCCAGAGACTTAAGTAGCAAGAGAAGCGCCACTGGGCGGGGCTTAAGGGGGTGCGTTTGCAGATCTGCTGCACGCTCCAAAAGAGACCACAATGGAATTTTTGTAGAGGCTGCGTCCATTTGGGCCGAGGCCGTCTTTTGGTCGCACATCACTCCGCAATGAGTCCACTAGGCCAAAATAGTCCTATTTTACATACCCCTTGGTTTTGCAAGGGCTATCGTTCATATTTAATAAATATTTCGCCTATTGTTAGGGAATCAAAAGTTGAAAAACCGAGGCGCCAGATGGCGTTTTCGATTCAGAGTAAATAAAGCCCGCTGGCTGTTTTGTCAAAACGGCTGACCGAAACATTTTCAAAATCTCGCGCAACACTTGGCACGCGCTCGCGTGCAGTGAGAATGCAAGAAGTGGCACTTCTCTTTCTTTACAAGTCTCTTCTGCTGATCATTAGCAAAAACGTCTGGATTCTCATGGGCATTTCTTCTTTTCAGCCCCTCATTTGTTCAGGGAATGCTGCTGGATGGTGGAAAAAAGGGGCTCGGTGGGAGAGACCACTTTTCATGTCTGCTTTCTCATGCAAACTCCAACCCATTTGGTGCTGGCGAGAAGACTCCTAAAGCATTATCCAGCACTCATCAATGACGTTTACCTCTCGGAGGAATACTACGGTAATCAAGGCAAAATAGTGGAGCGGATTGCGTGCACCTCTCATTACATGACACGACAAGCAAAGTGCAAAACTTTTCCACACGTGCGAACTTTTTTCCCTTTTTGATGGGATAATCAGCGAGCATTTTTTCTTAGTGCACACTTGAAGTGGCTTCAGTTTCAGCCCTTCTAATTAGACATGACATTTTGTGGGGTTCGCAGGCCTTGCAAAATTCACACTTTTTAGGTGTCCTAACTGATAGATATTCAGATCATTTCAAATTATTTTAGAAAAATGCCAGATGTGGCTTTTTTCGACAAGCTATGTTTTTGGCGTTTTTAGCTGAAAAACGGGGAAAACAGTTTGGTGACCAGCTGAAATTCCGGGAAAACACATCGCAGCTCCATCTTGCGGATTAGGTTTTTTTTGGCTCTAGTTGGGTAAAGTTGTGTTGCTGCCTACCTTGATGATTTGATGTTGAAGGGAATCCTTGACCAAAATTGCTTAAGCTTCTTTGGCACTCAAAATATATTTAGGCTTGAATTTCACTTTAGCATCTTCGCATAAGATGACAAGGATTTGCACCGATGCCACATTTCTCATTTGGCTTTCGGTGAGCGCACTGTTTAGCAATGTTTATCAACAAAGGTTCAAAGCTGACATGAGCTGGCAGAAACGCAGACCAATTTTAGACCGATCCAAACATGGTTTCCTCCTAAAGAACTCAAGTCCATCTGACCGCGCACTTAGACAACTTGAAATAGTGTATCATTTTTCAATTTAATCAAAATCAGTCGAATTCAAATGTAATCCACCGTTTATTAGCACTTAGTCCAATATTGTCATTGCTATGCGCCTTAAATTCCTAAACTCGGTTGGCTGCACGCGTTAAGCCTCAACTTCGCAATGAAAACGGAAAAACAAGTTTTGACTGTTTTGTGCCTTTCCATGTGCTAGTACCAAAAATGTAACTGAAAAAAATATAACTGAAAAACGGTCAATGATGGTACAAAAAATTGGTCTTTGCCAAGTAGCAAAAAAAGCCAGTACGCAAAAAGTAAACAAAAGTGTAAATAAGCAAAGTAAAAGGTCTTGCGAAAACGGTTGGGTGTGCCACATTTTTCGCACTTCAAAGTCATACCAGTGAAAGGTCCTAATTAGTGTTGGCGAGCAGATAAAAAAAACTACCAGGTGATTTCTTTCCCTGGAAAAAAAGGCACCAGGGCCGTTTTTTTCCAACGTCTTCTAATTCTTCTTCCGTAGGCGAAAATGTCCTGCACATGTCAGTGGTGGCCGAGGACCCCACGATGGTCAAGTACTTGCTTGACCAGGGCATCAACATCCACGAGAAGGCCTACGGCAACTTTTTCTGCCCCGAGGACCAGAAGGCGTCGCGGAACGACTCCCTCGACCACGAGTACGTGGACGTTTGTCTCAAGACCAATTACGGGGGCTACGTGTACTGGGGCGAGTACTCGCTGTCCTTCGCCGCCGTCTTGAACCAGGAGGAGTGCTTCCGTCTCATCTTGTCCCGAGGGGGCAATCCAGACCTGGTGGACACCAATGGCAACACGGTGACCCACATCATGGTGGTCTACGACAACATCCGGATGTTCGACTTGGCCGTGGAGTGCGGCGCCACCATCAACACGCTGAACAACCTCAAGTTGACTCCGCTGACGGTGGCCGCATACTTGGCCAGGAAAGACATGTTTTTCCACATAGCAAACATTGAGCGAGAGGTCTACTGGCAAATTGGCAACGTCTGCTGCTCAGCCTACCCCATCGAGCAATTGGACAGCATTAATTCCGCCACCGGGGAGCTCAACACTCAATCCGCGCTGAACCTCATTGTCTTTGGCGTACGTTAAATGTCACCAACCAGAAATTTTTTAAGTTTTCTGAAAGCTATTGAAACATGTTGGCACTCCTTCGTTTTACCCAGGTTGAGTTTATGTCGTTATGTGGCAATAACTTATGTGCCACCAATGAAAAAAAATCGAAAAATATCTTAGGTGAAATGAAATATTGGTCGTTTCAATTTTAACTTAGTGTCGAAGCAGTTAATGACTGACAAGTTTCATTGAAGGCTTTTTTGGCATATCAGTGCAAGAGTAATTCACTTTACGAGATGAATCATCGGCCTTTTTGCACTCCCGATGCGTTATGAAGTTAATGATAACCCTAGGGATACGTTTTGCCAAGCAAATAGAAATCCTTGGGGCTATTTTTTACTGAGTAAAAAATACCCCCAGGGTTTTCATTTGCCATAAAGTTATAAAGTATACCTAGGGTTTATATTTGGTGTAAAGTAAAAAGTATCCTCAGGGTTTTTGTTTGCCATAAAGTAAAAAGTATCCTCTGGGTTTTCATTTGACTTAAAGTAAAAAGTATCCCCAGGGTTTTCATTTGCCATAAAGTAAAAAGGGTTTTCATTCACTATTATGTAAAAAATACTACCCCTGTAAAGTAAAAGTATCCCTATGGTTTTTAAGTTGAAAGTACCCCTTGGTTTTTTTTGTCTGCCATAAAGTAAATAATATCCCCAGGGTTGTTCATCTACCGTTATGTAGAAAATACCTCTTGGCTGTTTGAGCATAAGGTAAAAGGAATCCCCAGGGTTTTATTTTACTATTATGTAAAAATGCCCCCAGGGTTTTATTTTACTATTATGTAAAAAGGCCCCCAGGGTTTTAATTTACCATTTGCAAAATATATCCCTATGGTTACCATGGAGTTATTGTAGTAATGTTACAAGTTACGTGCCACCAAAGTGTAATCTTAAGCACCAATTATCCATGCCACCTTTGATTTTTTTTAGATAGTTGGTAATGTTACATAACGACATAGACTCAACCTGTGTGAAACGAAGGAGAGCCGATACGATACAATAACTTTCAGAAAACCTGAGAAAAAAAAGGCTCATAATGACCCAATCATGCATTGCAGCCCAAAATCGAGCACTTGGACCTCATCGAGGGAGTCGTGGTGGATTTGCTCAAGACGAAGTGGAAGTCGTTCATCCGGAGGACATTCTACCGGCAAATCATGATGTTTTTCGCCTACTTTTGCATCTCCATCGCGGTCTTCGTCTCGAGGCCTCTGGAGCCTCCGGTCACGTGCCAGCAGGCCTCCAATTTGACCACGCTCCTCATGACCTCACTCACCACTTCTTCCCTGTTCGGAGGAGAGAGCATCGAGGAGTACGACACGCTCACCACGTTGATGATGCTGGAGCCAGCTGATGATTACGTAACCATCTCCTCGGTGGTCTCCCAAGACTACACCTCGGATCTGGCCACCAATGCCACAGTGCATGGATCGGGCCTGAATGCCACGGTGATGATGGCCAAGAGGAAGATCCGGAAACGTGGACCTGCCACGGAGTGCGGGGCCAACGAAACGGCCCAGTATAGAGATCACTGCTATCTCAGCTCCTTTGACACTCCGTCGAAGCAAGCTCGCATTCTGGGCGAAATCATCCTGGTGGTCTGGTCGCTGGTCTACATTGGCATCGCCATCCGAGAGTGGTCCTTCTTGGGCTCCAGGATCTTCCTGCAGAACATGGCCCTTTGCCCCTCCAGGGTGCTTTTTCTGATCGGCTGCTTCTTCCTCCTCTTTGCTGTGCCCTTCAGGTTGGCCTGCCAGCCGGAGACCGAGGACAAGTTGGCCACCCTGGTCATGCTCTTCACGGCCTTCTACTTCCTGTTCTTCTGCAGAGGCTTCAAAACCACCGGGCCCTTTGTCATCATGATTTACAGGATGATGGCAGCAGATCTCCTCAGATTTGTCATCATCTACATCATTTTCGTCATGGGATTTGCCCAGTGTAAGTCAACCAAGGGATACCCTTTCAATTACCTATTATGTTATAAGGCAGTGGAGGGACAAACTTTTTCGATAGATGGCGCTTTTTGAGCCAGTAGTTTGGGAGGAACTTTTACGCGCGAAACTTGTCACGTGATTACGATATTAAATTTGATTGGCTGATCAGCGGAGCCAGGTTAGAAATAATGAAAAGCTTGAAAATTTGTATCAATGGCTTGTGAGGGTGCCATTTTATATGTAGATAATGTCAATTCAATCAAGTTTTTGGTGCAAGTGCTCCGAATGCCCAATAATTGCCAATTTTTGATCATCTACGTAGCGCAGCCATGTTAAATGTACTTGCTAGATGGCGCTGCTAATCTAGCAACTTTACGCCTTTGGCTTATTGAGCACGATTCAAAATGATTTTGAGAATTACAACCAATATATAAATGGGGTTAGATATTGTCCTCGTGGAAATTGCTTTGCCAGGGGCAACAATGATAGTCTTCTGACGAGCTGTCATCCAAGATAGAATATGGCAACTTTTCGCCTTTGGCTTTATATATTTTTGGGGATCAACTTTATTCCTATTTGCAGCCTATTTCATCATTTTCCAATCGTACAACCCTGCTGACATCGAGGAGAATCCCAATCCCATGCCCACTGCCATGGAGAGCATTCTCAAGGTGTTCATCATGAGCCTTGGAATTTTCGGGGATATTTGGGACAGCTTGACGGATACTAATCACTCTCTCAGCGGCAAGGTGAGCATGTCGAGAAAAATCACACATTTCTCCAATGGCATTTGGTAATTTCTGCAGATTTGCTGCTTTGTCTTCCTCGCCATTGTCTACATTCTTTTGATCAACTTGCTCATTGCCATGATGGGTGACACCTACACGAAAATTGCCGAAATCAAAAATGAGTGGATGAGACAAGTAAGTAATTAGGTGTAGCATCAATCACGTGCTAATCAATATTGCCTAATAGTGGGCTAGAACCGTTCTGATTGTGGAGAGGGGCATTCCGCCCAAGGAGAGATTACGCCAGCAAAATCTCTATTCCGAACGAATGGCAACCGGAGAAAAGGCACTTGTCTTGAAGCAAACAATGTCGGTAAGCATGTAGCATTGTTTAGGTTTTCACCTACACACTAGATGGCGCCACCGTATGAGGGGTGGGCAAAACATTAACAGACTTCTACTATATTGATGTTTTTTGGCCTTTTAGGCCAGATAAATTATTACTCCGTTGGACAGCTCCCATTTTAATAATTCCAAACTTTTTATTATATGAAAATTCAAAACTAAGATATTTCACTATAGACATCCTGATCATAACATCAACATTGACCGTGGGGATTCCTTTAGGTGTTTAGGGGCGAAATTGGGTAGGCCGGAAAGTGAATCATAGCTACCAGAAAATTTATTCCCAATTTTGCTTGCTAATTTTGTTTTGCCCCAAAATGAGTATTACGCTATTGATGTCAAAACTATCATAAATTCTTTCCCTACCCAAAACTTCCCACGTTTCATCACAAGTGGGCAGTGTAATGTTTTGATAGGGATGTCAATTGTGGACACTACTATCTAGATATAATTATGTAAAGTGATATAGTTTATGTCTAAAATCACATAATTTTCATCTAAATCCAATTATTTAATCTAAAATCTCAAGTCACATGACTTAATCTACTATCAACTGATTCAATCGAAAATCACGTGACTTAATCCAAATCATAATTTTACCAAACTTTATCTAAAATCGCATATTTTTATCTGAAATCACATAATTTAATCTGAAATCACATAACCTACCACAAAATCGAATATTTCTGCTCAAAATTATGAGTTTTTTTTTATTTTAATTGAAAAATCGGAGGTCGGATTAGAGCACTTTAAATGGGGAGAGCAATGACGAAGCCGATAAAATAAGGAAGAAGAATGCAATTTAGCATACTCTTCCATGTGATTTGAGTGGCGCCATCTCTTTATTAATGCTTTTGACAGTCTCGAGTTTTTTCTTATGGTCTCTCTGGAAGTTATTGCGAGTGTTTTCATAGACTGATTTGCTACTTTGATGAGTTGTGCTGCTAGATTTAATGCTTGCTTTTTAGGTTGAGCAATTGGAGGAGATCAAGGACATCATTGAGATGAAAGTGTCCCATCGCAAGAATATCAAGAGGCGAAAGGACAAATTCGGCTATGAATCCAATTCACTGATTGGTTTGAATTTGGGCAGTGCGAATGTCATCGCGCCAGATGCGGAAGATGAAGTCAATCCATTCGATAATGCATAAGTAAAATTGCTCTGGATTTTTGTCTGGGAACTCTGACCTCTCTATATAATCACTTTGAAGGAGCAGTGGTGCCAGAGTGGAGTTTTCGTTTCAAATAAATAAATTCATGTTATACCGAGATACTTTAATAAATCAGGAAAACTAATAACTCATAGTGTTGTAGTTAGGCGCAATCAAACATAAATTAGAATAATCCAAGGCCTGAAAGTTACATTTTTTCGTCAAAATCATTTTGGCTTTTTCTGCAATTTTCCACTTTTTGTCTGGCAACACCTACGAAAACAATACAAATTTCCCGGACAAACGAAAAGTAAACAAAAAATATTCACTGTTCAAACATGAAGGCTTTGGAATACCTCAGCATTCCTCTGGGGGAAAAAGTGTATGTGACGGAGCTGTTTCACGACCATTCGAGCGATTTGGTCGCCATTGGCCTCAAAAGCAGCATCATTATCTACCAGATTTTCATCGACGCGGACGAAACCGCTCGGCCTAAATTTCAACTAGTGCAAGCGGTACTTTGATTTTTAGCGCTGCAACAGCCAAGTTTTTCGACGTTTTCCCTCGTAGATCAACCATGACTCCATTGTGCATTGTCTGTCCTGGTCACCCGAAACCACCCTCGCTGTCGCTCCGAGATGCATCAAATTTGCCACTGGCAGCTCCGACCATTGCGTGCGGCTTTTCACCACGGATCTGGGCCAAAACGAAAGCCTGCAAATTCTCAAGGGACACAAGGATTATGTCAACACTATTGCCTTTCATCCACAAGCTGATGTTGGCCAACTAATTAGTGGCAGCGATGACCACACGGCCGTTTTGTGGCAAGTTGACGGCGCCAAGAGCCTGCACACATTCACTTTTGAGCACCCTGTCATGTCCCTGGTTTGGCACCCTGACGAACTGTCCAAAGTGATGGTAACATTAAAAGACATTATCAGCCAGAAATTTGCCTCAAGTTTTCTCTAAGTTATTGTAGCGTATTGGCACTCCTTCATTTCACCCATCTTGAGTTTATGTCGCTGTGTAACACTAACTGGCTTACCGCCTATGAAAGAAAAATGGAAGTTGAACCTGCAAATTGGTGTTTAAGATTTCACTTTGGTGGCTCGTCAGTTAATGTAACATACCTACAAGACTTCCTTGGGATTTTTTAACTGAGCAAACATTAAGAGTGAGAATCCCATAGCATTGCAGAATGAGTCTAGTGGCTCCGACAGCTTTTCAAAAATCCTATGGACCATCTTGAGGGGCTACCCCTAGATACTCACTGTACCAAAGGGTTTTGCCCTTGGACCCCTGGGAGGGGAGATACACGCCCCCAAAGTTTGGAGACATTCTTATGTAGTATAACTTTGGACCCCCCTGGTGGCCACATGAGGCAACTTTTATCAACCCATTTTTTGTGCATTGTTATATCCCCTAAGGGTCTCTTGGGAAATGGGATAAAAGTTGTCGTCATGCATGCCCACTGTGCTCCAGGGGGCAATATGTTATTTTTAGGGGGTAACTTTGGCGCAAAATTGAGGAACCTTCCCGCGGATGAATTTTTTTCATTTTTTGCACAGAGTCAGCCAAAGGTTAGTACTTTTAAATAAAAGAATAAAAAAATGACCCTTTTTTGTTTGGAGCCAGATATTGTCCGTCAAAGTTTTGCTAATTTTAGCCAATATAACTTTGTTTTACAGACTTCAGAATTATGGCCTGAAAAAGAAATTTTATTATAATTATGATATGTTGTGAACAATTTTTGTTATGGTCATTTTTTGTTTGGGCAGCATCTGGGGGTACTTCCTGAATAAAAGTTTTATGACTTTTTGAAAAAATGGTTTAATTAAAAAACCTTAGTTTCTGATTGGTAAAATAAAAATGCATGAATTGGAAATGAAATTTTGTTATAAATATGGGGTATAAGGAGCAACTTTTAATATTGTCATACTTTGGTGTTCTCAATTTTAGGGGCAGTTATTTGATAATAACTAATACATTTACTGTTAAACTACCCCCAAAAATGATCCAACATTATCATAGCAAAAATAAAAGTTGTTGAATATACCACATATTTATAATAAAATTTCATTTTCAGCTCAATATATTCAAGTTCATATAACAAATATATAAGTTTAAACAAGACTGATGTATGTTTATTATAAAAGTATCTTAAAAAGCCATCAAACCTCATCTTAGTAAAAATAAAAGTTGCTTGCCACAGCCAATAATTATAATAAAATTTCATTTTTAGAGGTGAAAAATAAATTATGTAACATACAAACGTAATTCTTGCAATTAACACCATTTTTTCAATAAACCATAAAACTTTTATTCAGGAAGTACCCCCAGATGCTACCAAAACAAAAAATGACCATAATAACAATTGTTTACAACATATCATAATTATAATAAAATTTCTTTTTCAGGCCATAATTCTGAAGTCTGTAAAACAAAGTTATATTGGCTAAAATTAGCAAAACTTTGACGGACAATATCTGGCTCCAAACAAAAAAGGGTCATTTTTTTATTCTTTTATTTAAAAGTACTAACCTTTGGCTGACTCTGTGCAAAAAATGAAAAAAATTCATCCGCGGGAAGGTTCCTCAATTTTGCGCCAAAGTTACCCCCTAAAAATAACATATTGCCCCCTGGAGCACAGTGGGCATGCATGACGACAACTTTTATCCCATTTCCCAAGAGACCCTTAGGGGATATAACAATGCACAAAAAATGGGTTGATAAAAGTTGCCTCATGTGGCCACCAGGGGGGTCCAAAGTTTTACTACATAAGAATGTCTCCAAACTTTGGGGGCGTGTATCTCCCCTCCCAGGGGTCCAAGGGCTAAACCCTTTGGTACAGTGAGTATCTAGGGGTAGCCCCTCAAGATGGTCCATAAGATTTTTGAAAAACTGTCGGAGCCACTAGACTCATTCTTCAATGCTATGGGATTCTCACTCTTAACTGCCTTACCGGCTAAGTAAGAAAAATCAAAGCAGGCAAAACTGCAAATTGTTGCTTAAGATTGTCACGGCACTTAATGTACAAGCTATAAATGTATAAGCTACATTAACACCTCTTTCTTAAAACGTTCAAGTTTAAAGTAGGGTTATTTTGGCTCTCAATTTCTGGTTGAGTTATAGGAAACAGTAAACAGACCCCATATCTAGCCTAGCGACTAATTTTATAAGTTTTTGGACGTCTTTCTGCTGCCTAAGTACGCCAGTATTAAGCTAATTTTTCTCATGATTATATTTGGCAAGGTAGGATTTTAGCATGCTCCACTTGTTTTGAGGCATTAGATGGATACACTTTATTATGATTTGACCATATTTTGAGCCTTACATTGTCTGAAATTCCAATTTTTAGTGAAATTTAAGGCTGGCTTTAAGGCTGGCTTTCGGGTAAGCCAAAGCACCATTTAAAAGTGCTTCCGGAATTGATTTGCTCAATAAAAGTGGCAGTATTGTTTGATAAATTTGGCTACTTTTGGCCTGATATTAAAGTACGTGTCTTGTAACACCAAAATGGCACGGGTCAACTACGCTCGCGCGTCCTGACGTCACTACAGCTGAACTGACGTCCGAAAACATCGGTTCCGCTTTCCTATTAACCTTTCGAACTATAATAGTAATCTAACTTTTTCTTCCAGATTGCCGAGAAAAATGGTGTCATTCACATTTTCAACATAACTTCCTACAAGGTATAAAAATTAAATTAATGTAGCATTAAGTGTGAAATTTCAAGTGTTATTTTTCGGATAGCCCATTTTGAGCCTGTATTGCAATGGAGAGCCACTGCTGACAGCCGATTGGAGCCTGTCCAACAGCTTGATCATTGCGGCTGCCGTTCGGTCCGAAGTCGTCGTATTCGACACCTCGAAAATGGCTTCGGTAGCGCGGAAAAAGATGTCGCAGGATCTCATCAAGTCTGTGAAAATAGCGCCGTTTTCCGACAGCCTGTTTGCCACCGCAGCTCAGCCCAATTACAGCGTGCAGGTGATGAGTACGAAAAATAACCAGACCATCCCGGTTGTGCAAAAAGAGCCCATTGCTGGCATGTCATGGCACGCGAAGAAGAACTTTTTGGTAAGCTAATGCTACTGAAATATCGATGTATATTCTGTGTGTGATGTTTGGTGTCTTCTTGCAGGTTGTGGGTCACAATGAAAAGGTCACAGTATACCAAATGTCAAATAAACAGTCTTGATTACGTTTGTGAATGCAACGTCCAGCTTTTTCTTCATTGGAGAGACAAGAAGAAACTAAGATTGGAAATTGGCTGCTAGCCTCGTTTTAGAAGAGCTTTTCTGCACCTTCGGGCTACTGCGTTTGCTTTCTTTAGGCTGCGATTTCGGCTTTGCTGGCTGAGGCTTCACTTGCCTGGTCTCCCTGGGAGCTTGAGCAGGTACCACAGGCTGAGGATTTGGAGCTGGTCCTCCCCGGCCTGCACCCCGACCAGAGCCCTTGATTGCCACCTGCAAAGGCACAAAGCTCGTCAAAGCCGCCCCATTGTAGGCATTCGAAGCTCCAAATCCTGGCCTTGGAGGAAACCCTTGAGCCATCTCCAAGGTATGCGGCATCATTGGTGGAGGAACATTCATCGTCATAAGAGGCTGAGGTCTGATGGGGTGTTGAGCTTGCTGGGAAAGCGCAAAGAATTGCTCCACATTGGGATTCAAGGCCCGGACATTATCCTGAGGCATAACCTGAGGCATAACTTGAGGCATGACCTGAGGCATAACCTGAGACATGACCTGAGACATGACCTGAGGCATAACCTGAGGCATGACCTGAGGCATAACCTGAGGCATTACCTGAGGCATTACCTGAGGCATAACCTGAGGCATAACCTGAGGCATAACCTGAGGCATAACCTGAGGCATAACCTGAGGCATTACCTGAGGCATAACCTGAGGCATGACCTGAGGCATAATTTGAGGCATAATTTGAGGCATAATTTGAGGCATAATTTGAGGAGTGCCTTGGAGAGCATCCCATAGTTGCTGCATGCTCAATGATGGCTGCTGGGCTTCAGAGCCATTTCCAGCATTGTTGCCCTTATGGTGATTTTGCTCGTTTTTAGCCGAGTTGAGCAACTCAAAGGGAGGAGGCAACGATTTTGGATCAGGAGGAGAGACGATTTTGGCAGAACTGGTCTCCGCAGCTTGATGCCGTGCCACATTCGAGTAGCTCAATTGAGGCTGAGCCTTGCGTGAATCATACGCCCTCGGCTTGGCTGCAAACGTCGGTGCTGCTTTGGCTTCCTCCTCAACAGCTTGGCTCGATCGCTTGGCTTTCCTTTCTCCGTGAGAAATGTTGATGAGAGCGGTGACCGGGACTTTGTAGGCTCTCGCAGAAGAAGTCCTAATGTTGAGACCCCCATGGAAGTCCTTGTCGAACAAGACTTCGACGCTCAGGTTTTCCAGGGTGCTGGATTTCGTCAGGCCAATGATCGTGCCACGAAGGCCGAGGGGAACACTGAATCCCTCCCTCACGTTGACCACCCGGTCAAAGAGGTAGAAATCGGCCTCGGGGTCAGGCAAGCTTCCGCCCTTGTACAAGTTGGGCTTGAAGATCAGATGAGGCTTGAGCTGCATCACAATCTTCTTCTTCCTCACGTCGTCACTTGCGACGGATGCGTTGACAGTCTCCTCAATGGCTTTGATGATGTCATCTTCTACTGTCAGGGTGCCACATGGCTGGCGGGCAGCACTGGAACAGGGCAGGTCCCTGATCCAGTCAGTCAGCTCTTTGAGCTTGTCTTCTCCCTCGTCCACGGGGAAGATGTCGCTGTAGTGGAAAAAGTCACCAGACACTTTGTCACTGGATGACATGTAGTCAAAGATCTCCGGCCACTCAGACATGTACGACCTGAGAATGTCCAACGCTTTGGACGAGTACAGCCAGTTATTGTCGTGACTCTTGCTGGTATAGCCGCACACCTCTTCACTCTTCTTGTTGTTCTTCAAGTTGAGGCCGATGTTGACCTTTCCAGCATGCTCAAGCTCAGCACCCTTCGACCCCTTCAGGATGAACAGGGAGCCAGTGATTCTTGACAACAGGTGAGAGCCGATCCCCAGCTTTTGCGCAGCCTTGTAGCCAGGGAAAAATGGAGACCTGGATGACCTCTCCAGCTTTCTGATTTCTTGAAACGAGGGTTCCTATGACAAAGTCAAATAAGTTTATCCGCATAAGCAGTTAGATGGACAAACTTTTGTTGGGCTACGCGCATGTGTCCAGTTTTACAAAAAATTATTAATTTTATATTCTTGGAACATATTAGAATGTTCCATAGCCAATGAGGTAACAAGGCTATATTGTTTTTTACTAAGGAAATCAAATTGTCACATAGCATATTGTCACATAGAACAATGGCCCATAGCAAATTGTCCCATAGCAAATTGTCTCATAGCATATTGTCTCATAGCATATTGTCACATAGCTTATTGTCACATAGCATATAGGGACTCGGAGCAAAGCACTGTGCACTAGATGGCGTTAAATTCAGATGGCTTGACGTCATGTTCGCGTGATCGCAGATGACCCATCGGCCATTTTGGATCGGAGTCGTTACCAGAATTTGATCTCAATAAAAGCCATAAAGAGCTAGCTCAATAAATTAAAGCAGCCACTTTTATTGCGTAGGCTGATCTAGTGGCACTTTTAATTGATGCACAAGCAGGCCCAAAAGCCAGCCCAAAAGCCAGCCTTAAAGTAGGCAAAAAAGTTGATTATTTAGCAAACAAGACCTTGCAAAATGGTAAGATTATAACAAAATCGTATTTTTTTAGTGCCATAAGTAAATTGGGCTTGAAAAAATGCCCCTTTTCTAAATAAATTAAGGCAGAACTATGCATTTTGCCATCTGAGATGGCACACGCAGGCAGCTTTCAGCCATCTGAGAATCTACGCGCTGACCGCTGGGCGAAATATGGGCCGATTTCCAGTACCCTATTGTCTCATAGCAAATTGTCCCATAGCAAATTGGCTCATAGCATATTGTCACATGGGATTTTGTCTCATAGCATATTGTTCCATAGCAAAATGGCTCATAGTAATTTGTCTCATAGCAATTTGTCACATAGCATACTGTTACATGAAAAATTGTCTCATAGGATTTTGTCTCATAGTGTGACAATTTGTTACGAGACAATTCGCTATGGAACAATCTGCTAGATGACTTAATGCTATGAGACAATATTCTATGAGACAAAATGCTATGTAACAATAAGCTATGTGACAATATGCTATGGGCCATTGTGCTATGAGACAATTTGCTATGAGACAATTTGCTATGTGACAATATGCTATGAGACAATTTGCCATGGGCCATTGTGCTATGTGACAATATGCTATGATATGCTATGTGACAATATGCTATGGGCCATTGTGCTATGAGACAATTTGCTATGAGACAATTTGCTATGTGACAATATGCTTTGTGACAATATGCTATGGGCCATTGTGCTATGAGACAATTTGTATGGGCCATTGTGCTATGTGACAATATGCTATGTGACAGATGCCTATGTGACAAATACCTATGTGACAATTTGCTATGAGACCAAATGATATGGGACAAAATGCTATGAGACCATTTGCTATGGGACAATATGCTATGTGACAATTTGCCGTGAGACATTATGCCATGTGACATTGAGCATAGGCCAATCCAGAAGGGTATATTACTGGGTCCTTAAAGATTGTTAGTTGATAGGGCTTAGTGCTACTTATAATGGGACATTTTGATATGTGACAATTAAGGCACCTGCAATGATCAAAACTTTGGGCTTTTTCGTGGAGCTGGACACATGCGCGTAGCCAACTTAAGGTTAGATGGCGCTATTTGAGCAAGTATTTTTGGAAAAACTGGGGAGCATGCAACTTGTCACATGATTAGGAGTGGCAACTTGATCTCCAGATTAGCTGAGCCAGGCTCAAAAAATTTGGTTTCAACAATGAAATGGGTGAAAATATGCGTGAGTTTCATATCGTTACTTAGTTTGAAAGGGTGTCATTTCGTACGTAGATTATGTTAAATGAATAAAGTTTTCGGCACAAGTGCTCCAAAAGCAAAACAATCGCCAATTTATGACCGTCTATGCAGCGCAGCCACGTCAAATGTACTTGCTCAAGTTTCAATGCTTGATGGCGCTGCGAATCTAGCAACTTTGCGCCTTTGCCTTATACTGAAAAGTTAATAGCTTACGGGTGGTTCGATGACTGACACTTGAATTCTTCCTTTGTGCTCCTTGTCAACCTTGACAACGCTTGCCTCGCATCCATAGTACGGGTTTCCCAGGACAAAGCAGACCGAGTCTTGAGGATACAGCTCAGCCAGAGTTCTGAACTGAGTGAAGCTCGGATCATGCACCAAGATATCCTTGCGCGTGGTTTGCAGTGCGTAAGGCTGGGGCATTTTGGACCAAATCTTCTCCAGAGTGATTTTGCCTTCTCTCCCACAAACATACTAAGGAGGAGATGTTCAAATGACTGGACATTAAAAAAAAGTCATTGTTTCACCTTTCGACCTGTCATGACACATGCTTCAACCATGACCGAGGTTTCGCCGATGACAACGCCCCACCTTGACCGGTACTTCTCAGACACCTCGTGCACGCTATTGTTGAAAAGAGTCACTTCATCATTTTTGCTATACAAAGCCACGCCAGCTTTGTTGATCGAGTAGCTATGCTCCTTGCTAAACACTCGGGTCACCTTGGCCTCAACCATGTGGGGCCAGTTGACCCAAATCTCGCTGCCAAGGAGCAGGTCAGACACTTTGTGCACATCGGGCAAGCCTTGGTCGGAGATGTACAGCATCATGTTGTCACCTCTGCTGTTCTGCTCAAACACTTTGACAGCCTCTTTGCTCAACCTGGCAGTGTGGGGAATGTGCTTGAGGGTTGGGAAGCCAGGAAAGTAGACGTCCAACTTGACCCCCTCCATGAGCCCCTTGCGAAGCCGATCGGTCGGCACCTCCCACTCCTTCCTCCAGACAGGCTGGCAGGCAGCATGGGTATTCTCGACCTCTTGAAAATACTGAGGAGCCGGATACTTGCCGAGAGGCTCCTTGCAATACGTATACACCAGCATTGGTCCGTGCCTGTTCCTGCCCTTCTCCTCCGCGGACAAGGCCTTGAACAGAGGCTGAATGGCCTCTTGCAGCTTGCCCTGGTCAATGAAGGGAATGAGCACGACAGCCTCCCATTCCTGTTGCTTGCCATTCAAGTCGTTTTCAAAGTCCTTAGGGTAGTACTCGATCAACGGGGAAGTCTCGTTGATCATCAGGCCTTGCAATATCGGAGGCAAGAGGTCCTTGCTCGCGGCTGGCAACACAGACAAAAGTTGCTCAAAAGGCAGAAAGGGCTCGCCCAGCTCATAGGTGAGCTTAGCATGGGAGAAGCCTGTGATGTCGGTGATCCAAGGTGCATAGTGATGAGGGTAGTACCAGGACCAGGACACGCAGCCGTCGTAGTAGTAGTGCAAATTCCACTGAATGGCCCTCACGTATCCTATGGCCTGTTCCCTGAGAACTTCGGGCGTGACGTTGACGTAGCCCAACTTGCGAATGTAGTACTCGCGCTTGTGCTGCCTGAACTCCATGTGATAGGTGTTGTCTCGACTAATTGCCCCGTTATGCTCTTCGAAAGCAGACAGATCCGTGTCCGACATGGAGTCAGTGGGCTCGTCGGACGAGTCCAAAAGGAAATCATCGGCAGACTGCAGCAACTTCAGCAAGTCATTGTCCTTCTTGGTGGAGTGCGAGACAATCTCCCAGCCATCGGTTGAGCCAGAATCGTTGTTGCTAGTCGTGCCTAGCATTTCGTCCACATGGGCTGGCCCTGGAGTGTCCGTCACAATCTTGCTTTTGCCTCCTTGAACTTTCTTGGCAGTTTTGCCCTCGAGCCATTTGGTGTCGGAGTAGATGTCCTCGAACCTATCCATTTCTCTTTCGGCCAGAGCTTTCAGGAAGATTTCAAATCTGCCTAAGTGAAGAGTGCCACCCATGTTCATGTATCCTCCCATGATTGGCAGGACACTTTTGTACGTTGAATACAATTCGGTCAGTGCGCCTTTGTTGATATGCAGGTGAGGCAGATGGGGCAAAAAATCATTGCCCACAAGGAATCCCATCAAAATCCAGTCATCTATAACAGACTCCAGACTGTAGGGGAAGGGCAAGGCTCCCGGAGCCTTGAGCTCGCTGAACTCGTGATCAATGTACTCTCGCAAGAGAGACAGGTGCAGTAGATGAAACGTCGTCGTCTCAGGCGTAACTGTTCGCTTTGTCGCGGTCTTTTTCCCACCGAATCTAACTTCTTCTCTAAGCAGAGAAAAATGAGGGTCCTGCAAAGAAAGGAGTTGATCCAAGTCATAGGTCATAGGATGTATAAGAGTGGCAACATACATGAGAGCTTAGACCAAGCATGACAAGGTCAGCGTCAAGTCCATAAAGACAATGTCTGATGTTGGGGTCGTAATTCGGCTGCGACTTTTCATAACGAATAAAGTCCATCACCTTGTGCTCTCCCTCTCCAGGCGTTTCATGCCCGGACAGGATGACTTTGACATTCTGCCAAAGGCTGTCGGTTGAAATTTTCATATTGACGAAATACTTCAATTGGTCATGAAGCCTGCACATGAACCTGGACAAACGAAAAAACTACAAAATGGCCACTTTAAGAGGTGAAATCAACTCACGGAGTTCCAGGCGTGATGCAGTTTGAATCGAATCGTGCCTCCTTGGGCAACTCTTCGCCGCGATCTCGGGCGCGTTTCTCATTCAGTTCAGCCTCCTTGGCCGATCGAAATCTGCGGCCTCGCTGCTGGTTCATCTTGGCCCGAGGAGCGACTCCATCGATGGCCATGAAGAAAACCTTCTTGGGTTGGATCATGCGAAAGAGGACTTCGATGTAGTGAAAAATGTCTGCGAAAATTTTCTCCTCGGTGATCCGAAAATGAGGGTCGTCGTCGTTCGGATGAGAGCAGTTGTGAATGATGCCATTCATGTCAAGATACAGATTATCAAACTCTGGGATTTGGTGCTCCTTCACGATGTCACTCAGGCACGGATACCTTTCGCTAAGCCACCGATAAAACTTGGGGACTCCCATGTTGCAGCCGCGGTTGAAGCGTCCCTCGCCGCAGTTTCACTTTTTGAATTGAGGCTGAGATTTGCTCAGCTTCGTAACTTTTGTTTTGCAAGCAAACAAAAGCAAACGAAGTTTGGCGGCGTCGAAAGCTGCCCAAGTCTCTCCTATTTGGATTTCAGTTTAAGGTTTTTTCTCAAATATTTGCGCATGAAAACCTACAGTCCTCAATTTTAGTCACGTTAAATTCATCAGCTGTTTCACGAAACTCATGAAACGGCTTTGATTTTAGCATTAATGTGCAAACTTTTTTAGAATACGCCTCAAATTTAGTTTATCGCGCTCTGCTTTAACGAGAAGCAAAAAAGAAATGTTTATCTCAAATAAATCTTGCGTCAAATGGTGAAATGCAACTTTTCATACCTTTGCAATGTCATCAAATCCAGAGACACTTGCCAAGAGGCAACGATTGATATGTGACGACAAGTTTCTCGCTGGCTTTCGTCTTTTCATTCATCCAGCAGCAATTGGCAGGCCGAGAAAGGAAATGCTTATCGGAAAAATTAGAATTAATGGAGGTGAAGTTGTTGACAATGTGTGTGAAATGACAGGAGGGAATTTCAAAAATTTCATTTTGCTCAATGTCAAGGGCATTTCTCCTGATATGTTAGCAAAGACTGTGGCAAAAATCGCCGCTGACAAATCTTCGTTGAGCAGTGTGCTAGTCGACATTGAATGGCTGACAGAGTGCCTTAAAGCCTCTCGATTGGTGAACCCTGAGCACTATGTTATGTCATCAAGAAATGGCAAAGATGATGAAGCTGTTCCACAAATGGAGTCCAAAAGCTGTGTTAGCAAATTTGTGTGCTCTCAAGCGTCTGGCACCAAAAGCCTGGAAAGCTCAAATCAGCGGATAATTGAGGAACTTGCGAAATTGGCTGAAGCTTACAAAAGTACAAATGACAAGTGGAGGGCTTTTGGCTACGAGAAAGCAATTGCTGCCATCAAAAGACACACTGGTGCAATAGTGGACTACAAAGATGCAGAAACCATTCCTGGCCTGGGCAAGAAAATGGCTGCAAAGATTGCAGAGATTCTCGAGGATGGAACTCTGCAAAAAGCTCGAGAGGTTTGCAACAACGACAAGGTGAAAACGGTTAATTTGTTCACCAAAATTTGGGGCGTCGGTCCCACCACTGCCGAATCCTTCTATCTCCAAGGGTTCAGATCATTGGCAGATTTGGCCGAAAAAGCATCACTGACCAGGCAGCAAAAAATTGGCCTCGACTTATTCGAGGATCTTGATGAACGTATGCACCGCTCTGAAGCAGAAGAGATATTCGAATTTGTCAATGAAAGAGCCTCAAAATTGAGGCCTGGTGTCGAGGTGATTGCATGTGGCTCCTTCAGGCGGGGAAAATCCACATGTGGAGACATCGACCTGTTGATTACCCACACATGCAATCAGATGCTCAAAGGGCTGTTCCAAGAAGTGATAAGTGACCTGGAAACAATAGGCTTTCTTACTCACCACTTGTCCACACAATCAGAGGGAAGACAGCAAAAGTATTTGGGTGTTTGTAAGCTGCCCGGCCTGAAAAGGAAGCATCGTCGGATTGACATCATTGTTGCGCCCTTTGAAGAGAAAGCAACTGCTCTTCTCTACTTCACAGGCTCAGCCCACTTTAACAGATCCATGAGGCTGCTGGCTGTCAAAAAGGGCATGTCATTGTCCGAACATGCCCTGCTTGTCAATGTGGTTCGTGCTGGCCATGAGAAGCTGAGTGATGGCCAAAAATTAGACACCCCTACTGAAGAGTCTGTTTTCGCAATCCTTGGCATCCCATTTCGGGCCCCACATGAGCGTGATCATTAAATAGAAATGGGCTATATTTATGCAAATAATAGTTGTATGAACAGATGATTATTTGAAAAACAATAGGCTTTCTTACTCACCACTTGATCCATGCAATCAGAAGGAAGGCAGCAAAAGTATTTGGGAGTTAGCAAGCTGCCCGGCCTGAAAATCCTTGGCATCCCATTTCGGGCCCCACATGAGCAAGATCATTAACTAGAAATGGGCTATATTGATACAGAATATAGTAGCATGAACAGATGATTATTTGAAAAACAATTGGCTCTCTTACTCACTACTTGTCCATGCAATCGGAAGGAAGGCAGCATAAGTATTTGGGTGTTTGCAAGCTGCAAGGCCTGAAAAGGAAGCATCGCTGGATTGACATCATAGTTGCACCCTTTGAAGAGAAAGCAACTGCTCTTCTCTACTTCACAGGCTCAGCCCACTTTAACAGATCCATGAGGCTGCTGGCTGTCAAAAAGGGCATGTCATTGTCCGAACATGCCCTGCATGTCAATGTGGTTCGAGCTGGCCATGAGAAGGTGAGTGATGGCCAAAAACTAGACACCCCAACCGAGGAGTCTGTTTTCGCAATCCTTGGCATCCCATTTCGAGCCCCACACAAGCATGATCATTTAACTAGAAATGGGCTTTATTTATACGAATAATAGTAGCGAGAACAGATGATTATTTGAAAAGTTTCTTGATGGACATGTTCTTCTCCGAGTCTTTCTGCATGATTTTGGCCACTGCCATTTCAAAGTCTTCCTGGGTGACGTGCACACGCCTTTCCCGAAGCGCATACATGCCAGCCTCGGTGCAGACGCCCTTAACTTCAGCCCCGGAGGAGCCGGGCATCATTTCAGCAATTTTCCTTAGATCAATGCCCCGAGTGAGGTTCATCTTCCTGGAGTGGATTTTCAAAATGTCCAGACGGGCATCCTCGTTCGGTGGGGGGAATTCGATTTTGCGGTCAATGCGACCGGGTCGAAGGAGAGCAGAGTCGAGGATGTCAATGCGATTGGTGGCCATGATGACTTTGATGTTTTTGGTGGCCTCAAAGCCGTCCAATTGGTTGAGCAGCTCCAGCATGGTTCGCTGGACTTCGGAGTCTCCTCCGGAGCCGGATTCCAGTCGGGTGCTGCCAATGGAGTCGATTTCGTCCATAAAAATGATGGATGGCGCGTGCTCGCGAGCCATCACGAAGAGCTCGCGCACCATTCGGCTGCCCTCGCCAATGAACTTCTGGACCAATTCCGAGCCAGACACTCTGATGAAGGTACACTCAGTGTGGTGAGCCACGGCCCTGGCAAGCAGAGTTTTTCCAGTCCCAGGAGGGCCGTACAAAAGCACTCCCTTGGGCTGAGCAATGCCGAGCGCGTCAAAGAGCTCGGGATGTTTCACGGGCAGCTCAATGACCTCCTTGATCTCCTTGATTTGCTTGTGCAAACCGCCGACCATTTCATACGTGCTGTCCGGCACCTTTTCCACCATCATGAGCGACACCTGAAAATTGGAACATTTATTTGAATAGAGCGCGGGTACGAAAAAACGGGCCATTGTAAACCCGAGAGAAAGCTTACAAACGGCTAAACACGAGTGAAGCTTTTCAAGGCCGAGCATGCGAGGTCGGTAATTTTACAAATAAATAGACCACGCATTTACATGTACACCTCTAGACTATAAAATAGCTAGATAGAGCACTTAATCTTGATTCTGTATCTAATGGTTCGATTTCCAGGCTGTCTTTTTTAGCAAGAAGAAATATCAAAATGTCCAAGTTTAGCAAAATTTATCTCCTTCAAAATGAGAAAGATAATAAGGTACAGGGTTACAAATTGCTTTCTTTCCCTTATTTTGAGATGAAGACTTAAAATGGACGGATTAAACTAAATGAATTTTAACACGGGGAAATTGTATCAAAATAGAGAACATAGCAACTTACCAAAGGATCCACTTTGTTGGGCAAAATTTTGTGCAGGGTATAGCTATCGTTTCTCAGGGCCACCCTGCAGTTGGGCGTGATGTCTCCGATGTCAATATTCTTGTCAATGTCGACCACAAACTTGCCCTCGGGATGAACCTTGACCAAGACTTTCTTTTTGTCCATGGCTTTCACAACTTCTCCCACATAAGAGCCTTGCTCTTGCTGAAAAAAAAACCGCAACATTATCACCAATCTAGGCTTGCAATTGGAGGAAAACATACCAAAAGTTGAAGCTCTTCACTGAGCATTCGGACCTTGGCGTTGAGTTCATTCCTCTGAGCCTGCAGACGGCGGAGATTCTGGTTTTTCTCCGCGACCGTCAATTGGAGCTTCTCAATTTTGGCGACATAGTATTGGCGAATGACTTCCTGTTCTGAAGCAGCGGAAGGCTGCGTTTTTTGAGCCACAGTCATTTCGGCAACTTTGATCCCTGTTCTGATGACTTTTCAAACTACCTTTTTCACCGAGTCATCTGTAAACAATCGGTAGAGGGCGCTTTGAGGAACTCGCTTCTTATTTTTAAGGCTTTTATCTCAACTCTAATCACTATTGCAGCGACAAAGACATGAAAAATAAGGATGACTTGCCAAGCATGTAAATAGTATTAAAAATTGGGAAAAAAATTGAATGCTTTTTCAAGATGTACGCTGAATTTAGTAAGCCTTCAAGTTGAACCAGCTCCAGATTGGCTTTAATCGAAGCATTACTTATACGATTGGACAATTTCACAGCTTGGAAATTGATGAAAAGTCTGATTAATTTGAGAGTTTTTAGGCTTCAGCCAAATGGCAATGTTCAAAAAATGTCACAATTGGGAAGGCAAAAGTTGCAGCGAATTGTCAAAATGGCGTATTTTCGATTTATCAAGCCTCGCTTTTTACAAGTGCATGCCCTGTCAACTTTTCTCAATGTATGTTTTATCAAATCGCTCCTTGCGAAATAACATCTAAACGTGGCGTTAGGTGTGACTAAACAGTTTTATTACCCCATTAGATACACCCTTTGATACTATTTCAAGAAGCTATTTTTATCTAAATTCAAAAATAAATGCAAAAAATGCGCCATTGAATGAAAAGTCATGACTCATTATATGAATTCATGTCAATGGAGATGGGAAGCCTCAATAGTTTCATCGACCCTAAACACATCATTGGTCCGAGCAGGGCTGTTGTCAACTTTTTTAAAGGCTATCATTTTTCCGTCAACTGAGAGGGGTGTCAATTCATGGAAGCGAACTCGAAGTAAACAAGCGTAGGCTCGTGTGCAAAAACAATTTTAGCCCTGAATCATAAGAAAGAGCCCTCAGAAAGTGCGCTGGTGGTCAAGGCTGTGACAAGTTGGCCGTAGCTGCGCCCAATTCGATCCGCGAATGCATGTTAGCGCTGCCTGTCAACGTCACGTTCTGCGGGGGTTACGGCTAATATTCTAGTTCTCCACCTTCGGATTTGAGGCCATAACAACAGGACGAGGACTCACGTTCGCCCCGAGTAGAGCCAGACGATCATCATCGCTAGTCCTCGTCAGCCCCACGCCAGAACCGATTTCGAGGGCGGACTCTGCATCTCCGAGTGACGACGACCACGTTGGTGTGTACACTACTACTACTACAACTACTACTATCATAATGACCCGAGTTGGTGCCTTGTGGATCGGTGGCCTCGAGCCCTACATGAACGAGGATTTTCTGAGCACTGCCATGCTGCAGCTGGGCCAGGACGGCGTCGTCTCCATCAAAGTGATGACAAACAAGTTCACCGGCGAGCCAGCTGGCTACGGCTTCATCAACTTCGATAGCGACCAGAGAGCAATATTGACGATGCATCGGCTCGGCGGCAAAGTGATCCCCAATAGCAACCCCCCGGTCCGGTTCAAGCTCAACCACAATTCCACGCGGCTGCAGCCCGGAGAGCCCGACACCTCCATCTGGGTGGGAGACCTGACGCCAGATGTCGACGACTACGCGCTCTACCAGTTCTTCTCGCAGCGATATCAGACCGTCCGATGCGCCAAGGTTGTCTTGGACGACTCGGGCTTCTCCAAGGGATACGGATTCGTCCGCTTCGGCAACGAGTCGGAGCAGCAGCACGCCCTGGCCAACATGACTGGTGAATTGGGTGTTGGCTCCAAGCCCATCAAGGTGAGCATGGCCAACCAGAAGAACAGGGCCGGCGGGATGGGCGGCTCGGGAGGCATGGGAGACATGGGCGGCGGTGGGCGTGGCCACCAGAACGGCTCCGCCGGAGGTTGGGGCGGGGGCCTGGACGGGCCCGTCGGGGCTGGCGGCGGCGGCGGGGCACCTGGGGGTGGGCGTGGCGGCGATTCCGGATGGCCGGGAGTGCAGTCCCAGCCGGCGGCCGCGGCGGCGGCGTGGAACCAGCCCGCGGCTGCGACCCACATTGCGGCCGCCGCCGCAGCAGCCCACCCGGATTTCTCGACGTATCAACATTACTACTCCCAATATGCTCAACAGTTCTCGCAGCAGCAACAGCAGTATGCTGCGGCATGGTCTGCTTGGCAGCAACAACAGCCTTAGATTGGGAGGAGGACTCCGACCTTGACGATGACGGCCTTCGCGAGATTGAATGAATTTCTTCTACTGCTGCTGCTGCACTCCCCTTCTTCTTCATGCCACTCAGAGTATACATGATGTCTGTCTGTCTGTGGTTGATGCAAGCAAGAGCCTTTTTCCTGATTGCCCTTTGATAGTGTTACTGCGGCCCCGCCCTCCCCGCCCCGTGCGTGCGTGCGTGCTATCATCATCGTTGGCCTTCGTCCGACACTCCGAAGCTTAGATGATTTGTGCACTTTTCTTCTTCGTTTGTTTTCCTGAAATGATTGATTGCTCCTTCTTGTTGGTTTGACTACGTCGCTCGCACACACGCTGATACAACCGTGTCATATTCTACTTTATATTTGACCCTACCGTACATCCAAGCGCATACATTCTGTTGCATTGTACAGGCTTGTTTGTGACCCAATCCAATCCCGGAGGCAAAAATGTGAACTTTTTTAGCCGCAATTGCTCATGCTAACTTTTGGCGATAGATAGCATATGGCAACGACGCCAAAATGATTCTCCCCGCCTCAACTGCAAACTTGAGCTATGACGAGATGATACTATATAATACTACTAGGCGATGTATTTTGAAAGGCAACGCTGGATGTGATCAATACTGTTCTTTCGTGCAGGATTTTTCATTCAGATGTAAACTACTGTAGTCGCGTATATACCACGCCTGCAACTGAAGATTATACTGTTATGCTGTTGTTCTTGCGGAACTACAACCTTGCTATATCTATATTCTGTGCTCTGCATCATCTGCTGCTAACTCTCTGACGACACTTGTGAATGGAAGAGGAGGATGCATGAATGAGAGCAATCTAATAATCCTTCTTCTTCTGCCTTATAGAAAAGCCTCGACCCTCCTTCACTTAATTGGCTGAAATTAGCAGGACAACTGCTGCTGCTGCTACTTCGTCGAGATGATGTTGTTGCGTTCATGTGTAGTAAATGACAGCTCCCTCGATATCCCCCGTCGTCGCCGTCGTCTCGAGAAGAAGAGTTTTGCACCATTATTTTTCGTGGGTGTGTGTGTGTCGGGAAAACGCGCGAATTTACACATACTACTACTATATCCTAGTAATTGAAGAAGACACATATTTTAAAGAGAAGCCATCATCAATCAGAATATTCCCTGCCCATACTACTGCCCTCCCCCTGATTGTCGTTACTGTATATTGTCAGTGATCGGTGGCAAACCAACAATGTATTGTACAATTTGAAGAAAGCATTACGCGCATCATATGCTGAATGTCAATTACTGCAAGATTCATCGAATAGTGGACATACTCACTGATGATTATTCGTACTAAGAAACCACGTCATTATACTGAAGAAACACAATTCAACTTTTCCCATGCATACGCCAATGAAAGAAGGTGAAGAAGACCACGGTGCGTCGATCGGGAATAGACGGACAAAAAGAAGGAGAAGCAGCAGATGATTATTCAACAACCCTTGATCAGATTTATTGTAATTTCTGCAGTGACACACAACAACAGAAAATAAAACGCACGATGAAGATATTCGATAAGGACATTCAATACGCTACAGCAAAATCAGAGAAGAAGAGCAAAGTTCAGCAGCGCTTGCTACTTTCCTCCCGCGGAGCTACAACTAGTCGCCGAGGCCATGAGATGCGCATCTTGAAAGGTCCCCTCCGAGCAAGTGGTGAGCCAGCTACTACGGAGCCGTCCGTGTCGGCCTCTGGGCCTAGCGTAGTCGTCGTCGTCGTGGCCTTTCTACGGGCTGGCCCTCGGGCTGACACGGCCCGTCTCCGCTGAGCTCGGCCACAATCTTGGGAGTAGGGCTGGGCCGCCGTGCGCAGAGCAGATAGAAAGATGCGAGTCAGTGTGACTCGATCACGCGACTTTTCCCGACAACAACAAAGTGGCGTTTTTCCGTCAAACTTTGTTTTGATTTCCGCGCAGCTGATCGCGCGCCGCCGCCGAAGAATGAAGTCTTAAAGTGGGAGAAAGATCATCATCATCATCATCATAGCCGTCGACGTCGTCGTCGTCGTCGTCTTCTTCTACTTCCAGTAGCAGCAGCAGCAGCAGCAGCGACACCGTGACCCAGGCGAGAGGACGAGGAGCGAATGTGAAATGGTGTGAAATTGCATCGCCGCCCTAGCCACGAAACACAATGGCCGACCTCGAGGCCGTCCTGGCCGACGTCTCCTACCTGATGGCCATGGAGAAGTCCAAGTGCACGCCGGCCGCGAGGGCCAGCAAGAAGATCCTGCTGCCCGACCCCAGCGTGCGGAGCGTGATGGTCAAGTACCTCGAGAAGATGGGCGAGATCAGCTTTGACAAGATCTTCAACCAGCGCCTCGGCTACCTCCTCTTCAAGGACTTTTGCCAGAACGTGCTCACCGAGCCGCTGCCGCAGTTCAAGTTCTACGAGGACATCAAGAAGTACGAGAAGCTCGACTCGCTGGAGGAGCGGATGAAGAAGGCCCGCGAGATCTACGACACCTTCATCATGCGCGAGCTCCTCTCCAACTCGGGCCTCTACTCGAAGGGCTCGGCGGAGCACGTCCAGAAGCTGCTGGCCAAGCAGGACGTCCCGCCCACCCTCTTCGACCCCTACATCGAGGAGATCTTCACCTACCTGCGCGAGAACAGCTTCCAGAGGTTTGTCGAGTCGGAGAAGTTCACGCGCTTCTGTCAATGGAAGAACCTGGAGCTTAACATCCAGCTGAGCATGAACGACTTCTCGGTCCACCGAATCATCGGCCGGGGAGGCTTCGGCGAGGTCTACGGATGTCGAAAGGCCGACACCGGCAAGATGTACGCCATGAAGTGCTTGGACAAGAAGCGGATCAAGATGAAGCAGGGCGAGACGCTGGCGCTCAACGAGCGCATCATGCTCAGCCTCGTGAGCACCGGCCAAGACTGCCCCTTCATCGTCTGCATGACCTATGCCTTTCACACGCCCGACAAGCTCTGCTTCATCCTCGACCTCATGAACGGCGGCGACCTCCACTACCACTTGTCGCAGCATGGCGTCTTCAACGAGAACGAGATGAAGTTCTACGCCGCCGAGGTCATCCTCGGACTAGAGCACATGCACCGCAGATTCATCGTCTACCGTGATCTCAAGCCCGCCAACATTCTCCTCGACGAGCACGGCCACGTCCGAATATCGGACCTCGGGCTCGCATGCGACTTCAGCAAGAAGAAGCCGCACGCCTCGGTCGGCACACACGGCTACATGGCGCCCGAGGTCCTCTCCAAGGGCACCGCTTACGACTCCTCGGCGGACTGGTTCAGCTTTGGCTGCATGCTTTACAAACTCCTCAAGGGCCACAGCCCCTTCCGCCAGCACAAAACCAAGGACAAACACGAGATTGACAGGATGACTCTCACCATGAACGTGGAGCTTCCCGACACCTTTTCGACGGCACTCAGAACCCTGCTGGAAGGACTCCTTCAGGTATGTCTTCAAACTTTAGATGCTGGCTACCACGGAAACTTCTTCCCCTCCTGGGTTTGATGCCTTATGATGACATCTCTCCTAATGATGTAGGCAGTGTACGATAAATGACAATAGCTTTTCATCTTATTCCCAGCAAATTAGCTGTAGTTTTCGTGGCTCAAGAGACATTTATATTTATGATGACAGCTTCAATGAAGTTGTCAAGTGGATAATTCGGGGATTCTTTGTAGAAAATTAGAATGTGTGCCTCGGCCCCATGAGGCAGTGGAGGGGCAAACTTTTTCGATAGATGGCGCTTTTTGAGCAAGTAGTTTGGTAGGAACTTTTACGAACGAAACTTGTCACGTGATTACGATTTGAAATTTGATAGGCTGATCAGCGGAGCCTGGTTGGAAAAATTAGGCTTCAACAATGAAAAGCTTGAAAATTTGTATCAATGGCTTGTGAGGGTGCCATTTTATATGTAGATTGTGTCAATTCAATCAAGTTTTTGGCGCAAGTGCTCCAAATGCCAAATAATGGCCAATTTTTGATCATCTATGTAGCGCAGCCATGTCAAACGTACTTGCTCAAGTTGCCGGGTTAGATGGCGCTGCTAATCTAGCAACTTTTTGCCTTTGGCTTATTGAGCACGATTCAAAATGATTTTGAGAATTACGACCAATATATAAATGGGGTTAGATATTGTCCTCGTGGAAATTGCTTTGCCAGGGGCAACAATGATAGTCTTCTGACGAGCTGTCATCCAAGATAGAGCAAATTATGAATCTTGGAAACTACTGCATCCATTGACGGATGTTTCAGCTAGGTTTCGAATGAATGATTCAGCCATGTCAGCTATCGGCTCTCGCGCATAAAATTGAATAACGCAGGGGGGTCTCGTAAGTGAGTTCTTGACGCAAGTTTTGCATGCTAAAATCACCAAATCTGTTTGTCTTAGCCTAGGTGGCGCTAGTAGTTCTTACTACATAGCGCGTGAGCTTAAGTGATGTGTCAGTCATGGAAGCAAGCGGGCTAATCTCACGCGTCTTCAAAAGAGCTCCTAGATAAGTTCTGTATTTTTTAAAAAAGTATGCAATTTGGGCACTTTTTGATAATTTAAGGCAGGTTATGGAAATTTTTGGAAGTGAAATCCACAGAATTATATTTAAATTTTGTCTTGAAGCCTACCACAGCTCAGTCAGACTGTGTGCTATAGTACAGCAGCGACAAGAACTCACCTTATTACTATAGATCATCTTGGAATAACGTATTTTATGCCACAAATATAGCCTACTCCTCCAAGCCTAGCTTTCACTTGTTCATGTTAAAACGCAGATACTTTGCTTTACTCAGCTTATCTCTACCGGAAACCGAACATCCCTGGTTAGGTTTCAATTTCCAAGTAGTTCTTAGTTTATTTCTATGCCGGTAACAGCAATAATGGGAATAAAATTAACCAGGGAAATTGTTTTCCCGGGAAAAAATATCACCAGGGGAATTTATTTCCAGTTTTGGGATCATGTCGATTTTTTGCTTTTGGCATAATATGGCATTTTTTGGAAAAGCATTACAAATATCTGGTGTGGATGATGGTGGTTCTCACTGAGGAAAGTCTTTCTTCTGCTATTTTCCAAGCTGTCCTTGATAGGACTCTTTTGTTGTTGTGCGTGGCTACATGCCACGATCGAAATCCCTTTCTCCACAGGATTCCGTATGGGAAAGGCAGCAGCAATGGTATCGTTTAGCCACACTGCTGCAACCTGTCTTTGCCTGCTATATACGAGGCTAAATGTTGCTCTAATCAATATTAAGTGAATGGCCTCTTTCTCCTTCTCTCTTTCTCTCACCTGTTAATTGGGCTCGACGAAGCCTCATCAATTTCACTAGAAGCCTTCCATATTGAATAGCCAAATGAGAATAGCCTTTAAAACTCTCCATTTCCAGGCCAACTTAATTTGGCTGTGCAATAACTTCATCAGATTTTTTCCCCTGTCTATAAGTAAAGCAAAAGCTGTTGTTGTTACAAGCAGCAAAAAAGACTCAAAAGAAGATCTGACAGAAGGATGATCCACTTTTGTCACTTTGTTAAGTGGTGTGGAGTTGTGGGAGGCTTTCATTGAACTTTATACTTGTGAGAAAGGCAATTCCTTGTTGCTGCTGAAAAGCCTCCTCTCCCCTCAAAACGTCGTCATTATGTATGGGCTGTATTGAATATTGAATTTCCGAAGAAAAATGGGTGCTTATTTTGTGGTGTGTGACACTTATTTGATTTGCTTCTTCTTCCAGAGAGACGTTGACAAGCGAGTCGGTTGCCGAGGTAGCGGTTCTGATGAGCTGAAAGAGCATCCCTTCTTCAACGGAGTCGATTGGAGCATAGTCTACCAGCAAAAGTACCCTCCGCCCTTGATTCCTCCCCGAGGAGAAGTCAACGCAGCCGACGCCTTCGATATTGGCTCCTTTGACGAGGAAGACACCAAGGGTGAGTCCTAATTCAACCAATATGAAGATATCTGAGTTGGGACGAAAAATGAAAAATACCAGATGTGGATGTTTTTGCTATTGAGGCTTTTTGGCATTTTTGGCGGTCAAATGGCGAGAATCGTTTGGTCTCGTACGCAAGCTCATTCAAAACAAATTGATGCTCCATCTAGCGGCGTCGACTAAAAACATAGGATCTATTTTTAGCTGATTTACATAATGATGCAATGCTCGTTAGAATTTGAGTTGATGCTTACATATTGAGTCATGAGACCACTGAAAGTCAAAAGAAGCCAAAAGTTATGATCTTTACATTATTAGAAAACTATTTCACAATTTTGTTTCTTATAAACTTTGGTGGGCAAAATCTGGACCTTTATAAGTTATGAAGATACAAAATATGGCTATAGGTTTGCTCAAACAACTTTAGCCTAACCCAGACAAAATTGCCCGCCAAAAAAGTGCTTTATTTTCTGAAAGCCTATTTCCCACGGGTTCATTTGATGGCCTTGCGCTTTCGACAACAGAATTTTTTTTAAAAAGCGTGTAGCTCAGATTAAGCTACCTTTTCTCTCTATGTTAGTAAAATTGACCCCCTCCAAGACAAGTAGATCCTACTTTTATTGCTTCACAAGCAAAGCTAGAGTTAACAGGAAAGAAGGTACAGCCTAGCAAAAAATAGCTTGCAGTCAAGTCAACCCTTCTGTGATCACAAGCTTTCGTATCTCCCTTCCTGAGCGTTTTAGAGACTTGCCAATGAACTGAAGAAAGCTATACTGGGGACATTTATAGATAGTCATAGCTATAAACAACCCTTAGAATATCATTAGAGGGTGTCATGAAACTTTTAATTTATGAGAATTTTAAACTTACTTCTAAATGAACCCTTGGAACACTATCTCTCAGCTCAGAAAATGTTCTCATTTTTCGTTGTCTGGGTTAGGCTACCCTTCTAGTGATGGAACGAGTTTCAGCTTGCTTGAAAGCTTGAAGCTAAAACCCTGCTTGAGCTACATAAGCAAAAAGCTTGGGATCGCTCGAACCAAATTTTGAAAAAGCTTGAAACCCAAAATATGCAAAACTTGAAAAAGCTTGAAACCAAATTTCAAAACTTTATCCATTTTTAATCATAACAAATATGGGCTGATTTTAAAATTAACAATTACTTTAGGGAGTGAAGTACTTAAAATCTAAGTTAAAGCTTTTTCTGTCATTTTTTGCGCTTTTGGGGTAATTTTGTCAAATCTGGTGACTAATCACCATTTTTATGTTAAAATACTTAAAAAGTGAAAAGCTTGAAAAAAGCTTGAAATGTGAAATTTTGAGCTTGAAAAAGCTTGATAATTATTTTCAAAAGCTTGGGATCGCTCGAACACATTTCTAAAAGCTTGAAGCTTGATCAAGCTGAAAATTTCCGGCTCGTTCCATCACTATACCCTTCAGGTTAATGTGATATCATGAACATTTTGGCCTTAGCAAAGAAAACCCTTAGCGAAAACTGAAAATTGAGCCGGCAGACAAATGCTACTAAATTTAGGCTTTCCTCCTAAGATGATCTATGATCAACGTTGGAAAGCTGTTTAAGTTGTTTTTGGCATAACATCTCATGTCTTGTTCAAATTATAAGCGAAAGGCGTAAAGTCGCAAGATTTGCAGCGCCATCTAGCCCGGCAACTTGAGCGAGCACATTTGATATGGCTGCGCTACATAGATGATCAAAAATTGGCAATTGCTTGGCTTTTAGAATTCTAGTTGCAAAAACTTCAGTTATATGACAAAATCTTTGCACGAATTGTCACCCTTTCAAGTCATGAGACGTCAAGCGTTTCACACAAATTTTCAAGCTTCTGATTGTTGAAACCAAATTTTCCATGCCTGTCCCCACGGATCAGCAAATCAAATTGCCTTTACTAATCGCATGACAAGTTCGCACTTGGCAGTTTTTCCCAAAGTACTTGCTCGAAAAGCGCCATCTATCGACAAAGTTTGTCCCTCCGCTGGCTTATACACATGACTTATTTTTTACTTGTAGGCATCAAGCTGACGGACGCTGACCAAGAGTTGTACAAGAACTTCCCGCTGGTGATCTCGGAGCGGTGGCAGGCCGAGGTGGCGGACACTGTGTTCGACACGATCAACCACGACTACGACAAGGTCGAGGGCAAGAAGCGCGCGAAGCAGAAGAAGTTCGGGACGGCGGCCGACGAGAAGGACTCGGACTGCATCCTGCACGGCTTCCTGAAGAAGCAGGGCGGCCCCTTTGGCACCAACTGGCAGCTGCGCTACGCCAAGCTCTACCCCAACCGGCTGGAGCTGCATTCCGAGAACAATAAACCCGAGCTGACGTTCATGGAGCAGATCGAGGAGATCACCACGGACCTGGTGCAGGTGAAGAACGAGCAATGCATCATCCTGCGCACGCGGCACGACGGCAAGATCGTGCTCACCTACAACGACGAGATCGGGCTGAAGGAGTGGAGCAGCTCGCTCCGCTCCGCCCACAAGTGTTCGCTCGAGCTGCTCTCCACCATCGCGAAGAAGGCCGGCAAGATTTACGGCACCGACAACACGGCTGTGTCCTCCACGTCCTCAAACACCTTGTCGTCGACGACGTCCACCCACACGAGTGCCAATTGAGATTCGGAGTCGGGCTGTGGCAGCAACGACCACCACAACCACCACCGCGGCTTGTTGGGTGCCAAGTGGTCGAGGCTGAAGAAGGTCGTGGTCAACGGCCGGCGCTCCTTGTCGCGGAGCTCGGCCTCCTCCTCCGCGGCCTCCACTGTGATCGATTGAACTACTCCCCAGCCCGACCTCCGCCAAAAGGCCGCCGCCACCAGAGTCATCCGCTTTCATCCTCATCATCCAATTCCGTTCGCTCGAGCTGCTCTCCACCATTGCGAAGAAGGCCGGCAAGATTTACGGCACCGACATTACGGCAGTGTCCTCCACATCCTCAAACATCTTGTCGTTGACGATGTCCACCCACACGAGTGCCAATTGAGATTCGGAGTTGGGCTGCGTCTGCAACAACCACAACCACCACCACAGTGGCTTGTTGGGTGCCAAGTGGTTGAGGCAGAAGAAGGTCGTGGTCAACGGCCGGCTCTCCTTGTCGCGGAGCTCGGCCTCCTCCTCCGCGGCCTCCACTGTGATCGATTGAACTGCTCGCCAGCCCGACCTCCGCCAAAAGGCCGCTGCTTTCAAAGAGTGAGCTCCTCTCTACTTGTACGACTACCAGAGACATCATCATCCATTTCTGTGCCAAAACTGCTGGCAACTCTTATTATATTAGGACTCGACTGCTGAAGAAGAGGAGAAGAAAGAAATCCGATTCTGCCGCCGCCGATGATGAAGCTTGGGCCATCGTCGTATACTACTACAAAGTGCATTTGTGCATTCGTTGTCAGTCATTATTCGCACACATGTTTATTCCAGCACAACTACGAAGCACGACAACGAAGAAGAAGAGGATTTTCTTCTGTTAGGAAGCATTGTTCACTAACGACAATCCCTATATACATACATAGAAAGGCCACCACCTCTCCTATTCGAAAAAGGAGGAGGAGGAGGAGGATGCCAAAAAAGAAGCCCTTCCTTCGGTGTCTCGGCGGACAAGATCATCTACTATTATACACTATTTCGACCATGCAACAAAAGACTCGACATCTTTACATTCATGGAAGCCGATTTCTTAAATTATTGTAACATCGTTGTCTAGTCAATATATATATATCTATATATGTGTCAACAAGAATGTGCACTGCTTTAACCGCAAATCCGCCCAAACGCAATCCACTTGAACGCAAATCTGCTGACATGCAGTCCATCATCTGAAAGCAGTCTGAAACCAGACTTTTTAAAATGAGCACAAATTTGTCTGAGGAACTAACTACTCAATGAGAGAGTGTTACGTAATCACTAATCTGCTTAATCTTCTATACTTTTTGTCATTTAAATATTGAAGCCAAAACTCTGGCTTAACAATCAACTTAGGTGAACAAAACTTTTGCAAGCCTGTGTCTCCTTGCTTGTCCACTCTAGTGATTACCTTAAACTGTCAAATCAGTTAGACGATTAAGCAGATTAGTGATTACGTAACACATTCTCAATTAGCAGCTAGTTCCTCAGACAAATTTGTGCTCATTTAAAAAAAGTCTGGTTTCAGACTGCTTTCAGATGATGGACTGCGTGTAAGCAGATTTGTGTTCAAGTGGACTGCGTTTGGGTGGATTTGTAGATTTACCGTCGTCAACAATCGTAGACTTCTTTGTCAATGACAGCTTCATTAAGTCCAATTAGCTGAACTGCATTCCGCAGATAAGCTGCGATCTAGGCTATTGTCCTTGGCATTACAATGAGTCACACAGTCAATCATTGGAAATCGAGGAGCCTTTCTCCAATACCAACCCAACTCTCGCCTCCATAATTAAAGTAAGTGAATTGCCATCACCATTTTTTGAGAAA
Source organism: Paracyclopina nana (assembly GCA_019096065.1). Taxonomy (NCBI): domain Eukaryota; kingdom Metazoa; phylum Arthropoda; class Copepoda; order Cyclopoida; family Cyclopettidae; genus Paracyclopina; species Paracyclopina nana. The sequence continues at coordinate 16,787,952 of JAGUCH010000002.1, read as the reverse complement.
GCTGATTATTTCACTACTTTTTTATTTTGGCCGTTTTCGCCACGTGTTATCTGGTAGCAATATTTTGTCTGCGAAATGAATCATAACAAAATGTCAGTTGGAGCAGACTGTTGCTTTTTCCTCTTTGTGTGACTTGCAGGCCTCCCAGGATGAACAGGAAGCTCTCCAACCTGGTCCCTGCGGCCACCCAGATGGTCTCCAACCTTGGCCACCGTGCAGCTACTGGATTTGACCAGGTAGGACTACCCTCCTCCCTTGAAAATCAAAAAGAAATCATGACTTTGATTTCTTTCTCTCATGAAGGAAAGAGAGGACTTTGAGCGATCTCAAAGCTATGCTATGGTCAAATCCTTGAGCTTGGACGAGGCTCCTCCCAAGGAGAAGCACGTGAGGACCCTGATCTTGGGCACCTATCGAACCAGGTATTTAGTGTGAAAAAAAAGAGTACCTGTGTTCACTTAAATTTGCAGGGGACCTGCTGTCTTTTGGCGGAAAGTGGAGGACAACATTCCATTGCACTCTAGCCCAATTGTCACGTGGAAGTTTCTCATCACTTTTCACCGAATCCTGCAGGAAGGAGACGCCAGCGTAATTAGTGGATCAATGAAGCACTGCTCATTCATAGGTATTTCATTTTCAAAATCGATCATTTGAATGTACTGTTCAAATCCGTATCCGCAAAAATCCGCACCATTAAAATCCGTTCCGTAAACATCAGCTCCGCAAATATCCGCCATGTTAATCTTTTCTCCGTCAAAAATTAAAGTATTTTCAAAATATTTTTAAATATATTTTGTCGCTACCAAAATGCCATCCGGCTGCATCACCAAAATAATTGTTTTTTCAGCATATCTCTTCACTATTTTGACCAGTGTTATGCATATGTGATATGGGTGATTGATTGAAAACTACCCAAAATTATTTTATTTTAAATATCTAAGATTTTCGGCCATTTTTTGTACATTCTGGTGCAAAAAAACCATCCGTTTTACGGTTCTGAATTTAAAGATATGCAATATTTGAAAGAAGGATGAAATCCTGGGTGGTGTTCTAAGCATAAATTCAAGTCAATGATTTTGTACCCAAGTTGCAAAGTTGAAAAATAGAGTAAATTATGCAAGTACAACAAAATATGACCATGATTGGGTCAAGTTGCTATGATTAATCGAATTTTCAATTGACGGATTTCTGCTGAACGGATTTTTGCCGAGCGGATTTTTGCGGACACGGAACACATGTACCGATAATTTCTTGCTATACATGCAGGGGGAGGGGTAGCAAAAATGAGTTTCCAACAGAATCTTTTACTCGGCCTTCTTTTTTCAGGCCATTTTTTGGTATGAACTTTTGAAATGTACCTGGATAAGTCTTCTTGGTGAATCATATTAGCATTTGAACCCAGGCAATTTTTTTGGCTTTTGAATTCGCTCATTTAAGATTTTATTTTAACCAAGATCAGGACGAGCTAGAAAAGCTTGAGATTGAAAGGAGATATAGCTTATGTTGGCCAATGGCCAAAAAACCTTGTATGTAATGTTCGATATTTTTTAATTACAGAGGATGTGTGCAGGAGTCATGCCACAGTGGGAGGCTCGTCATACGGGCAATTGGTGGTCAAGTATGGCAGCATGATCATTCGGAAGCTCATGTTCCACAACAAGAACAAGTCCGTGCCGGGCAACTTTGCCATGAAGTCGTCTGAGCTGGAAAATATCGACGCAGGCGACCTCTTTGAGCTCGGAGTCGACTTCCTTGACCAAATGGAGGCCACAGCCGTGATGATGAAGACTGTCTTTGACACTTTCGAGCTTGGAAACCGGTCGTTCTCGCTCACCCTCTCGGGCCAATGCCGGTTGGCAGCTCTGGCTCCTTGCACCAACGACGCTTCTCGGCTCCTCGAGCTGACCACGAGCCTCATGAGGTATTTGCACCGGGCTCTGCCTTGGGACACCCTGTCCGGTCACAGGTCGCGATTCGCAGAAATCCACAGCACTCTCAGGAGGTTGTACGAGGACATGAGCAACTTGCAGTACCTCCGGGCTCTGGTGCAAATCCCCAGGCTTTCCGAGGACATTTCCCACTTCTTCGACACCCTCCACAAGATGTCCGAGAGGAGCAGCAGCATTGAGCTTGAGGATATTGAGCAGCAGCACTACGAGATCCAGACGTACGATGAGCTGGTGAGCACTGCGGACGAGTCGGAGAATGCTGCCATGGCGTACATCCAGCAAGAGTACAGCGACCTCTCCTCCAGATACCAAATGGTGCTCCAAATGCTGGAGACCGAGCAGAAGCACCGCCTTCGCTTGGAGCAGGACTTTTCTGCCAAGGACAAGCAGCAGCGCGAAGAGCTCGAAATGCTCCGGAAGGCAATGTCGGAATTTTCCAACAACAACGCTGCTGAAGCTGCCACTGCTCCAGCGGATGGCAAGCTGGAGAAGCTGAAGAGCGCCTACCAGAAGCTGCGGACGGATCACATCGCTCTGCTCAGGCTGAAGGGCGACGGTGACAAGAAGCTGATTGAGATGACATCCAAGCACGAGCTGCTCAACCAGAAGTACGCTCACCTGGAAACGAGCCTTCGAGATTTCTGCTCACGTCACTCGATCGAGTTACAACATGCTAATCATCATGATGAGGCTTTCAAATTGTTTGACGAGAAGCTGAGCAGCTTGGAGGTGTCACTCATGTCCAAGGAGCTATCACTGAAGGCTTTGGAGGCTGGGCAGGCCAACGAGGCTGGGAAAAGGGCCGACTTGGAAAACAAGGTGCGTGGCCTTGAGGAGGCCAGACAGTTGCTCCACGTGAAACTGGACACGATCACCCAGCTGTGGCGAGATCAAGTCACATGGAGGCTCAAGTCCACCGAGGAGTTTTTGTCCGCGGAGAAAAGCATGAGTGGCGGAGTTCCGAGCCTGGACTCGCTCTTCTCTGGCAGCCATTTCAATGCCTCACTCCTCTCCTCTCAGGAAGCTGGCGAGGCCACTTTGGCCCAAGACAAGGCCGTGTCCCTCGTCTCCTCCGCCTTGATGCATCTGATGCCCTATGCAAACACGGACACGGTGCAGCTCCTTCGTCTCTACGAAATTGGCAGCGAACTGATGGCCAAATTGGAGTCTTCTCCTCACGACTTCCAGCCAATCTGGCTGGCATTCCAGGAAGAGACCAGCCACCAAATTGCCACCCTGGCCAGGAGCGCAAGCGACCCCAGCGAAGATGTGGACAAGGAGATCAAGGATATGCACAATGCCATCGCCGAGGCTGCTGCGGCCATGGAGAAGCTGATGCTGGCAGCCCGAGCCAACGAGGCTCAAAAGAAGAACATCGAAGTGGACCTCCAGATCCTCGACTCGTGCAGCACTCTCTTGAACGCAGTGCAAACCTTGATCCAGGACGCGAGGCAGCTGCAGGCTGAAATCACGGATGACTCGGGCACGTTTGCCAAGGAGTTTTACCAGAGGAACCAAAAGTGGTCTCAGGGCCTCATCTCGGCTGCCAAGGACATTGGAGGGGGTGCCAAATGTCTGGTGGATGCTGCGGACGCGGTCGTCTCTGGCCGAGGCAAATTTGAAGAGCTTATGGTGGCCTCGCAGGAGATCGCTGGCAGCACAGCTCAGATGGTCTTGGCGTCCAGGGTGAAGGCCAAAAAGGGCTCGAAAAGGCTGGAAGTCCTCTCCGCTACTTCCAAGGCCGTCGGGGAGGCCACGGCCAAAGTCATAGCCACGTGCAGAGCTTGCGCCTCGCAGCTGGCAGCCAGTGACAATCTAGTTGATTTGATGGCACTCTCCGTGCACCAGTCCAAAAAGCTGGAGATGGAAGTGCAGATCAAGGTTCTTGAGCTGGAGTCCGAGCTGGAGAAGCAGCGATCCAAACTCTTTGCCATACGAAAACATCAGTATGCGAAACCTACAGATGGGCAACACTCACTTCAGATCAACGAGCAATAACTTAACTTTATATATTTCATCGTGTGATTTGAAAAGTATTTTCATATGTCTTGACTGCTTCAAACAATAGTTTCCTGTCTATTATTTCAATTTTATGACTAATCATCACATAGCATTTGATATTTTAGATTTCGAAATATAATACTATGATATAGCAAATTTGGCTCTAGCCCTTCTTGGTACCTTTGAAATCCAGGCCCATACAGTAAAAGATCCATAAAAACTTCTTTCTTCAGTACATGTCTATATTTATTCTTGAAATAAGCATAGGTCACAACAGCTATTTCTCAAGCTTAAAAATTGTTTTTAGCTCAAACTGTTTCACATGTTTCAAATCTTGTTTCAAGCTATAATAATACTTGAGGCTTTTTTGTTGCAGATATTTTTCGGTATAATTATAATTAACATTTTTTAGTAAATAGTCTCATGTCATATGATCTATCCTTGAGCATAGCTGAATACTTAAACACATTCCAACTGTGGAAATTAACTCATGATAGGAATACTAATATAGGAGTACCTGATAAATACTAATTGAACTGTCAAGGTACGTACTACGTGGTGTACTTTTTAAGAGATTGGAGAATCCTAGAGGTTGCTTTTTCTCTAGATTCTTTGAACGAAATGTTAGATCATCGACGAGCCCAGCACCAATTTGGAAAGCTTCAAAACCAAGCTTTCTAGCAGTGGAAATAGAAAGCTGCAAAATATTTGGACAGTTTTAGTTAGTACCCATATTTGCATAAGTTGGGAAAGTGTTATGAAAAAAGACAATTCATAAAATGTTTAGTTACAGCATTAAGCCAAGAAGCATTTCTCCACTTTTTCCTAAGCTCTTACAAGACATGCCTTTCATGAAAGTTAAGTATATGAGCATATCACAGTTTCCTCAAGAAACCTCACGAAAGTCGACTAAGGCTAAAATGAGCTTGCATGAAAACAGGAGTCCAAGGAATTTTTAGTTTTTTCGATTTTGGATGTTATATTTATCGGACCACTTTGGCAATGACCGCTTCAAGCTGATGACAGCCTTGGAGAGGCCATCAGGCTGTGAGGCGATTATTATAGTAGCTATAATAGGCATTCCAACCAAACTCATCCAGCACATACTAAGCTTGTGGATAGAGTGAAGACTTGCCACATGTGGAACATACTATGAGAATAGCTAGCAAACAAGGTTTGACCGTCAGCAGACCTAACAAAAGTCGACCAAGGCCAAGGTAAAAATGAGCTTGCACGAAACTAAAATAGCGACCAAAATACAAGAGAAGTCTAAGGATTTTTTTGTTATTTCGATTTTGGATGTTTTGTTAATCGGACCATTTCGGCAATGACCGCTTCACTATAATAAGCGTTGAACCAAACTCATCCAGCACATGCTTAACTTGTGCATATAGTGTAGGCTTGCCACATGTGGAACATACTATTAGAATAGCCAGCAAACAAGGTTTGACCGTCAGCAGACCTAACAAAAGTCTACCAAGGCCAAGGTAAAAGTGAGCTTGCACAAAACTGAAATAGTGACCAAAATACAAGAGAAGTTGTGAGAGAGTTTTCGATTTAGGATGTTTTATTTATCGGACCATTTTGGCAATGACCGCTTCAAGCTGATGACAGCCTCGGAGAGGCCATCAGGCTCTTCGGCGATTATTATAGAAGCTATAATAGGCGTTACAACCAAAATCATCCAGCACATACTTAGCGGGTGGACAGAGTGGAGACTTGCCACACGCGGATCATATTATCGGAATAGCCAGCAAACAAGGTTTGACCGTCAGCAGACCAGGCCATCGACAAGCATTGAGGGGGTCCAGCGCGGGATGAATTGCCGGGCACCTCGGGGCGCAACTCCTCAACCATGTTCTTGCTCTCGAGGTCCCAGATTTTAATGGATGGGCCGGTGGCGGCGCAGAGCCAATAGCGGTTGGGCGAGAAGCAGAGCGAGTTGATGGTGTCCGCATGGTCGAGGGTGTACAAGTGCTTGCCATCATTGAGGTCCCAAAGCATGGCCTTGGCGTCCTTGCCACCGGATGCGCACAGCGAGCCGTCGGGAGACATGGTCACTGTGTTCAAGTAGCCGGTGTGACCGATGTGGTTGGTCTTCAACTTGCAGTTGGTCAAGTTCCAGACCTGGAATCAAGTCGGATCAGCAAATGATCAAGAGGCTGGAAAACAAAGTGCTCACCTTGACGTATCTGTCCCAGCCGCAAGAGACAATGATGGGGTTCTGGTTGTTGGGCGAGAACCTCACGCAGGACACCCACTCGGTGTGACCCTCCTCCTGGATGGTGTACTTGCACTGGGCCAACGTGTTCCACAGCTTGATGGTCTTGTCCCTGGAGCCGCTGACGATCTGACGGTTGTCAGCAGAGAAGGCCACGCTCATGACATCGCCGGTGTGGTCCTCGAAGCGCCTGGTGGAGCGGCCAGCGGACAAGTCCCACAAGCGCAGGTTCTTGTCCCAGGACCCGGAGAGGGCAAAGTGTCCATCGGAGGAGAGGACGACGTCGGAGACAAAGTGGCCGTGGCCATGGAGACGCTTCTGGGGGACTCCGTACTGGTCGTCGCGGGTGATTTTCCACACGATCAAAGTCTTGTCCCGGGAGGCGCTCAAGATGACGTCGGGGTACTTGGGGTTGGTGGCGATCTGAGTCACCCATCCGCTGTGCCCCTCGAGGGTTCCGCGAAGCTGGAGAGTTTCCGCCATCGTCGCAGCAAAAAAGAAGTCGGAGGCTGATTTCTCACAAAAGCAGTGAACTGAAGCTAGCAGCCACGTTCCGGAAAAGGACCGCTTCCTCGCGCTACAGTGTTTTGATTATTATGTAGAGAGGAAGGCGTCAAATCGCGGGAAAAAACGCCAAATTAATAGATTTTCCGCGAGCTGAAAAGTGAGTGAGGTAACGCTGCTTTATTTTTCCGGCGAACAAAACAACCGCTTCCACAGAGCTCTACTCCGCGCTCCAACGTTGAGATCTGTGGAAAGCCTTGTTTTGCTTCAAAGCAGCTGATTCTTCTCAAGTTCGCCGTGAGCTTGAGCATTACGTGTCATTTTTTCGGATTTCAGAGAATGGCTCCGTAGGTGAAAAGCCATGAAAATTCTCTCGTTGTTCATCGCGGTAAGGCGTGAAAGAATATTATTAATTGGGTAAAATCAAGTTTTGCCTTGAAATAGCTCGCCCACTTGTCGCTCGGACAAGAGCTGAGCCCCGAGGAGTGCAAAAGCTTGGGCTTCAACCGAGGCGAACTGCTCTGCTCGTCCTGCGATGATCTGTCACGATTCGGAGTGGCTTCGAGCCTGGTGAGCAATTGTCGCAAATGCTGCAGCGACGACGGCCGCAAATTGGAGGAGACCAAGTATCCCAAGGCCATCCTTGAAGTGTGCGGATGACGACTGGGTTCGTATTTTGCAGTGCTATGCTATGCGAGGCGTTGTTCATTAATTGCGGCATAATTGCAGGTGCGTACCCTCAGGTGCAGGCCTTTATCAAAAGTGACCGCCCCAAGAGGTAGTAGAGGTGTTATTATTACAGTTCCAGGCCGCGCGCTATGTTTTCTCTTTTCCCCGCGCAGGTACAGCGGCTTGACCATTAAGTACGTCAGAGGTGCCGATCCTGTCATCAAATTGCTCGACGACGACGAGACCGTTATCGAGGTAATAATGCATATCACTTTGACCTGGTGGAGTTCTTTACCCAAACTCTCTCAACCACCCAAAAGTCATACATATTCTAAAAGCTTATTTTATGGGGACTCGCATGCCACAGAAGGGTCACTCCTAACAAAAAAGTCGCATCGTTTTCATTGAAACTTCTGCGAAAAAGGCCATCACTAATTCGGCTCTAGATTGATGCTAACACTTCAAAATTGACTTCCATGATGTTTTTTGGGCAACTAAAATGTTATCTTTGGAGATTTTATTTTATCAAACTCAGATTTTGTCTATGAAACTCTATGCCAAAAGGCTGCACGAAAACTAGGAAAAAATCTTATGTGCCTAGATCCCTTGGACTTCAGCATTCCTCAAAGATGCTTTCCAAAAAACTTCAGTAGGACACCTTGGAATAATTTAGTGGGAATACTGTAAAAAGTCCGCAATGTCAAAAGTCCTTATATATAAAATCCTCATGTAAAAAGTCCTAATATATGAAGTCCTAATGTAAAAAGTCCTGATGTAAAAAGTACACTCTACAAAGACTATTTTTGTACAGATATCAATAATAATTCTTTGATAAAACATTAATGCATGCATTTAATTTGTGAAACAAAGTTACCGACGCTGCTTTGATTGAATAATGTTTGACTTATCAATGAAAGAGTCTTCTGTATTTATTCGCTTTTTCTGACTTTGTTCAATTGGAAATTGGCTACTTTGTAAAACAGGGCTGAAGTCTGATGTATCTTCAGTTCCCTGTTCAAGTTCAGTGGCCTTATGGACTGATAATGGCCTTATGGACTGGTAATGGGGATTAATAAACTAATAATTAGTATAAAAAAAAACACTCGTACAATTACAGCCCTCGCAGGCTCGGGCTAGTAAAGCTGCACTTGAGTTTTCCCATTTTAAAATCCTCGCTCAGCTATTTAATGACCCTACTTAACGTGCCCCAGCTCGAAATAAATAACTATAATAGGATCCTTTAGAATATCATCCCTCAAATGATTGCATCAGTACCATTTGATATTCCCGTGAGCAGAACACAATCCAAGAGTTAAAATTAGAATCACAAGAAGATATAGATAAACTTTTTAATCTACTTGTATTAAGGTTCATATTATTGTATTTATGGTCTTTTATAAAAATTGGGACTTCACATAAAAGGACTTTTGATATCTGGTCTTTATATGAGCGGACTTTTAGTATCTGGACTTTTTGCAACCGGACTTTTTTATCTGGACATTTCACATCGCGGACTTTTTACAGTACATCCAATTTAGTACCCATGTTGTGTTCATATATCCGCATTCTTATGAGATTTAGCGGAGTTTTTAGTTTTTGAAAACCAAACTTGTGGCTATTTTTTTATTAAAATTGGGATGTTTTTGATCAATTTAGGCAATTGGGTGCCTAAAAACCTAATTTCTTCACATTTTTCTGGCTTTAAAATGACTTTCATATGATTTAAAAGGGGATTTATCAAGGAAATGCCAATTTTAGGCATTCTTGAAGTTACGGTGCATTTTCACGTACTTTTCAATGATGCGACTTCTTTATTAGGAGTGACTCTACTGTGGCATGGTGTCAATTTTAAAATCTTGGCCTATCGCGTCCCATAACATAAAATTTTGAAAAACTTCTAGTACCACTTCGTTTTAATGCTGTCATGCATTTCAATAACCCCCACCAAAATTGTGAGATCTAACTTTTTTAATTTCATAAGCAAGTTGCTGGGATGACCAAGAAAAGAGATACAGAGGGTCAATTTTTCAAGTGGCAAACCATTTGTTATGGCAAACCATTTGTAACAATTTAATATAAAGTTTGGCACTCCATATGTCCTTTCCTGACCATTCTAGAGATTTGCGAATGAAATTAAAAAGTTAGCCCTTTTGATTTTATGAGAGGTGTTTGTTTGAAGCTCTATCATGCGAAAAAAGCATTGTCTAGAAGTCGAGAGGATTTTTAAGATTTCATATACTGTAATACGATTTCCTCGTGTTATAATTCAGTTTACCGATCCGACTCAGCTCTTTTATATCACAGTTCTTTCTAAGCAATTTTGGGGATATTATAGTTATTTATTTCGAACCCTTGGGACATAAGCTTTCAGAAAATACATAGGTTTAGGGGTGGTTGACGAAGTCTGGGTTAGGTTTTCTCTCAAGTCAATGTGGCATGGCAACTCCTTCTATTTTTCATATTGTGGTATATCCCTACTTTTTTCATAGACGCTTGCCATTGATAAATGGAACACCGATTCGGTGGAGGAATTCCTTGACATTTACCTCATCAAAGATGGCGAAATCTTGAGCGAGGATAGCATCTTGCCTTAGCTAGCACGATCTGCCCCAAGTTCGGTGTCTATGACGATCCTTTGCTAAATCACATGGGCAAAGTGATTCTGATGAATCTGCACCAATAACGCAAATCTTAATAGTTGTCTAGCTGAAGTGAGTGAGAAAATGCATTTTTTTACAGTCTGCTATATAAAGTCAATGATTTTCTAAACATGCGGGCAGTTATGGCCCAGTCCCGGAGGCAATTTAAAATGCCAGGCATAAATATTCCACCTCGGATCTCTGAAGTATATACCAACCAAAATTGATGAGGTTTTGGTTGCAAAAGCTTTTAAAAAACCCAGACCGATAGGCCTCGTCCCCTGTCAGGATTTTGGGGGTCGAATCTGTCAAAGTTGATCAAATCGATTCCAAATCCCATTCTAGCCATCATCAAGAATGTTGATGAAATTGTGTGTGTGCATCATGATGCCTCAAATTCCGATACATCACTTTTTTTTGGCCGTGACCTCGAGTGACCGCCAAGCGCTCGTCAACATTCTAGTTGTCGTGGAGCTGCGAAGCATTTGTGATGATGGTTCCTGGCTTTTATTGACCTTTACCCCTTTGTGCAATTTTGAGTGGATTTTTATGGCTGCGTGGGGATGAGCGAAGGACGAAAATCTCTTGATATTCGGAAATGTGAAACTGTTTGCTTGCGTTTAGAAATTGATTGACAGGATGAGAAAAATGAATCCCTACAGCCTTTAACAAAAGTTAGGCCCCGCGAAAAGTCCCTAATCGGCCGGGAAAAATTTGAGAACCTTGCACAATTTTTCATTTCCTCGCTACGCTCGGATGAAAAATAGTTGCTCGGTTCTCAAATTTTTCCCAACCTCTCAGGGATTTTTCTTGGGGCCTAACTTTTGCTGAGGCAGTAGGGAACAATTATTGGGCGATTAGCAAATATGGTCAGACCTGAAAAGTCATTGATCACCAATGAATGCTAATTATCATGTTTAGCCTCAATAATTGAGCCAGATAGAATAGCCTTGTACTTCTATTGCTCCATCAAACTTGTTTTTTCCTCCATTTCATTTCTTTGCTGCTGCCATTATTCTTGACTTGCTCGTGGGCGTCGTGCTGAATTATAAGCTATAGGCGTATATAGTGAAATTCCAGTCTGGCTCCAGGATACGCGGCCGCAAACTTATTCATCATTTACGCAAGTAATGTAACTAATGTGGGCAAATCAGCATTTTCTGCATGACTCCCAATAATATACCTGCTTATGCTGCAAAGATACACACACTCCTCAAGGTCTCATGTTTGAATGCACATTTCAATAACAGGCTCCGAGTTTATTCATCCGCTCACACTTGAGCTGTCAGGCTTGGAAAACTCTCATATGGAGCTCATATATTTTAGCAACTTTTTAAAAACAGAGAAAAGGCCATTGAATTTGCATGCTGCGCGCCATATAAATAATTGCTCCTATTTTATGGTAGTTATTGGTACATATGGTACATTTTGGCCTAGTGATCAAGGCTTGACCTCGATTTTTTCCTCCTGGTCAAGACTCGTTTTCGCATCACTTTTTCAATTGTGGGCTGCTCGAGGGCTTGCTTCAACACTCTGCCATAATACTGGTTATTACTGTTCCCATAGTAGTTCTGGTTGTTGTTGTTGTTGTACTGATCCTGGTGCTGCTCGTATCCGATTGGCAGCATGGTCCAGAGCAGTGGATAGGCATTGGGAGAGGTTGTGGCGTTCAGGTTCAGGGTTGGCGCAAAAATGGAGCTCAACGCGAGTGCCAAGATTCCCGTGACCAGAGCTGGCATGGCTGCGTTCAAAAGTCCTTGGTCTTCACCTTCGCCATTGGCACCACTGTAGAAGGGGTCAAAAAACCCATCGCCAGAGTCGTCGGGGGCAAATGGGCCAATTGTCTTTTCGGACGCCTTTGGTGGAGGGTATAAGTAGGCATCTTCCAAAACGTTGGTGGTGGGCTCCGGAGTAGCATAGTAGTAATGCCTTCTGGTTCGCGATTCCGCCATAATGATAAGGCAGCTCAAAGCAAAGACTACTTTTTTCAATGCCAACATATTCAAGTCTGGAATGGGACTGACAAAGCCTCTCTCTGCCTGTGGGGCGTGGCCGTCTATATCCCGTTGGTAGTAAAATCCTCTTTTCTTGTACGCATTTCAAGCATTGCGCAAGTGCTGCTGCACGCCGCGTTTTTCGCAAGGCGCAGATGATTGATGTTCCTATGCATAAGTTATGGGGTGACCATCTTCTCATAGCCTGGATCAGGATAGGCTAAAATGAAAAAATACCAGAAGTGGATTTTGCCAGTATGCATGCTTTCTGGCATTTTTGACAGCCGAATGGCGAAAACAGCGCAGCCTTGTTCGCGCAACTCCACCAATAACAAATCGCAGCGCCATCTAGCGGAGCAGAACCGCATTTCTTTAATCATAGCCCTAATTAGATAGACTTTTTGGGGGGGATGTTTTTTATGTGTCACTCTGTTTTGGCACGGCCCCTCGTGGATCATCATCAAGATTTTCGCCGTCTCTCGTGTGAGGAGCAAGGCGTTAATTTCTCATGTCAAGGCCACGCGGCATCATGACGTATGTGAAGTCACTCCAGCTCTGGTAAAAAGTACGAAGGTATATATTTTCTGGTAACAAACAGCAGTAACATCATCATCAAAATAAATTAGTGGTAACAAACATATATGATACTTAACAAATGATTACTGTGTGTCAGCCAAGAACGCAGCTCCATATACATACTGCTGCTCGCGTGGTACATATGTAGTGTAATAACGTCCTCTTCGATGTTGCTTTTTTTGTCGTCAGCTATTGGAGGTGCTTGAGCAAGTCTATCACATCCTAATGTCGTCATCTGATACGTCACATGGGGGGAAGGGGGTCCTCGGGGTGTGAATTAGGGGTGTTGTGGAGTAGTAAGTGGGTTGGTAGATGATATGGCAACTGAAGGAATAATAATTACTTCTTCCTCTTCCCAGCGGCGGCGGAGTAGTTGGAGAGAGGATTGGCAACGGGAGCTCCGTAGGAGTCTTGAGCCTCGCAGATTTGACAAGTGTAGGAGTTGGTACATTGCTGAGTGCATTGTTGGCGGGGCACGTCGCGGCACGCCTGCTTTTCCACCTGGTCACATTGTTGGCGCGGCACGTTGTAGCAGGCCTGCCTCTCCACCTGCTGGCAGCTCTCGCGGGGCACCTGGTCGCAGGCCTGCCTGGGCACCTGCTTACACTCCTGCCGGGGCACCTGCCCGCATTTCTGCGCCTCCTGCTGGCGCGGCACCTTGCTGCACGACTCGCGCGGCACGGGGCTGCACTGCTCGCGGGGCACGTCGCGGCACTCCTGCCGCTCCACCTGGTTGCACTGTTGACGCGGGACCTGGTTGCACACCTCCCTCGGCACCTGCTGGCACTCCTGCCTGTAGACGGGGTCGCACACCTGCCTGGGCACGTCGTAGCAGTTCTCCCTGGGGATCTGATTGCAGTTCTGCACCTCATTCTGGCGGGGAACGTTGGTGCACTCCTGCCTCGGCACGTATTTGCAGGCCTCGCGCGCCACCTGCCTGGGAATCTGGTTGCATTCCTGCTTCTCCACCTGCCGGGGCACCTGTTGACACTCTTGTCGAGCCACCTGCCTGGGCACGTTGTAGCATTCCTGCCGCTCAACTTGTCTGGGCACGTATTGGCATTCCTCCCTGGGCACCTGCCTGGGCACGTTGTAGCATTCCTGCCGCTGCACCTCCCTCGGAATGGACTGGCACACCTCCTTGGACTCTTGGCGGGGCACATTTTTGCACTCCTCTCTCGCCACCTGCCTGGGCACCTGCTGGCACTGCTGCCTGGGAACTTGTCGGGGCACAGGGTTGCATTCCTGGCGCTGAACCTGCTCGCACGCCTCCCTACCTTGTTGCCGGGGCACCTGTCTGGGGATCTGTTGGCAGTTTTGCTTCTCCACCTGCTGGGGAACCTGGACGGGCACGTTGCGGCACTCCTGCCTCGGCACCTGCTGGCATTCCTCCCTGGCCACCTGTCTGGGGACAGGGTTGCACACCTCCCTCGGGACTTGCTGGCAGTTTTGCTTCTCCTGTTGCCTGGGCACATCCTTGCACTCCTCCCTGGGCACCTGCTGGCACTCCTCCCTCGGTACTTGCCTGGGGACATTGAAGCAGTTTTGCCGCTCCACCTGCTGGCAGTTTTGCTTGGGCACCTGCCTCGGCACCTGCTCGCATTTCTCCTCGGGCACCTGCTTGGGCACCTGCCTCGGCACCTGGTTGCATTCCTCCCTTGGCACATCGACGCAGCTTTCCTTCTCAATCTGCTTGGGCACCTGCTTGGGAACGTTCTGGCATTCGGAGCGGTACACCTGCTTGCATTGCTCCCTGGGGACATCTCTGCAGCTTTGCTTCTCCACCTGCTTGGGCACTTGGCGGCAGGGCGCAGCTTGGGGAGCTCCATAGGAGTCCGCGGCTGCCTGGGGGGATCCATAGGAGTCGCCAGCGGGAGAGCCGTAAGCGTTGGACACTGGAGCAGCCTTGGGAGCGCCGTATGCGTCTGGAGCAGCCTGGTCGCACACCTCCTCGTACTCGGTTTCGTACTGGGTCTCGCAGACGCTCTCGTAGGTGGTTGAGCACTCCTGCTCGGGCACTTGGCGGCACTCTTGCTCGTACTGGGTTTCGTACTCGGTTTCGTACCTGGTCTCGCATTTCTGCTCGTACCTCGTCTCGCATTTGGTCTCGTACTGGGTCTCGTACTCGGTGCGGTATTCGGTGCGACACTGGGTATCGTACTCCGTCTCATAGACGGTGCTACACTCGTTCTCGTACTGGGTCTCGCACTTTTGCTCCTGAATGGTGTCGTACTGGGTCTGGCATTGGGTCTCGTACTTGGTCTCGCACTTCTGCTCGTACACCGTCTCGTACTGGGTTTCGCACTTGGTGTCGTAGGTGGTCTGACACTGGTTCTCGTAGACGGTGTCATAGGCGGTCTCGCATTTGGTGTCGTAGGCAGTGCTGCACTCCTCCTTGTACTCGGTGGTGTACTCGGTCTCGTACTGGGTCTCGCACTTGGTGTCGTACTCCGTATCGTAGACCGTATCGTACACAGTCTCGCACTTGGTGTCGTACTTGGTCTCGCACTTGTCCTCATAGACGGTGTCGTAGACCGTATCGCATTGGGTGTCGTACTGGGTATCGTACTTGGTCTCGCACTTTTGGTCGTACTCCGTGATGTACTGGGTCTCGCACTTTTGCTCGTTGACCGTGTCATACTTGGTCTCGCATTTCTCCTCGTTCACCGTATCGTAGACGGTGGCGCACTGCTGCTCCTGAACGGTGTCGTACTTGGTCTCGCACTTCTCCTCGTTCACGGTATCGTAGGCGGTGGAGCACTTTTGCTCGTACACGGTCTCGTAGACGGTCTCGCACTTCTGGTCCGTGATGGTGTCATAGACGGTCTCGCACTTTTGCTCCTCAACGGTGTTGCACACCTGATCGTACGAGGTCTCGTACGTGGTCTCGCACTTGGTCTCGTACGAGGTCTCGCACTTGCGCTCGTTCTCCGACCTGCACTCCTGATCCTGGACCTGCTGGCACTGCTGCTCGTACTGCTGCTCGCATTTCGTCTCGTACACGGTCTCGCACTTGTCCTCGTAACGGGTCTCGCACTTTTGATCGTACACCGTCTGGCATTGGTCCTCGTAGACCGTTTCGCATTTGTCCTCATACACGGTTTCGTACGTGGTCTCGCACTTGGTGTCATAGACGGTGTCGCACTGGGAATCGTACTCGGTGCGACACACCTGCTCGTACGTGGTCGAGCATTCGTCCTCGTACTTGGTCTCGCACTTCTGGTCCTGGACCGTCTTGCACTCCGCCTCGTACTGGATCTCGCACTTGGGCTCGTACACGGTTTGGCATTGTTGCTGGCATTCCGGAGCGTCAGCGGAGCACTCCGCTCCGGGGATGGGGTTGGGGGACTTTTGGGTGCGGCAGGGCGGGGCCTTGGGGGCTCCGTAGCCGTCTACGACGGGGTCGGCCTGGGGGGCCCCATAGCTGTCCTGTGGGCTGGGCTTGGCGGCCGCGAGCCCCACGAGAAGAGTCGTGGTGAGGAGGAACTGCAAAAGAGCACGAAGGTCATTAAGCATTGCGAAACATTATATAGTAGGTTGGAGAGAAAATCAAAGTGTGTGTGAGTAATCCTTTGCCAGGATTGTGAAACGGGCATCCATATCTGATCTGAAACAGGTAGCAGTCGTCTACCTTGGACTTGACCGAGCAAAAAGATTGTGACAATGACTTGGCACAGTTCAATCAAAGATATGCTACCTTTTTTCGACCACCTGACCTTCGCAGAGGAGCGAAACATTTATATCGGCCCGTTTTTATTCCTAGCTCAAAAATAGGAGCTACATGTATACATATAGGGAGTAATGCCAATGCCATTTAGTGATTTTCTGGCACGAGCAGCATTTTTTGGGAAGATCCGTAGGTCAGATGAAGGTCCCTAATTTCGGCGAAGGTCACTCCTGTTATTTTGTGGCCATCATAGACCCTCCTTGGCCTGGGCAGGAATGCCGGAGCAAGAAGAAGATATGTCGGAAATTGGCCACCACCGGATGGATCATGATGTCATCACGATAATCGCCGAGTCAGCCATGATGATGATCCACGGCCGCGCCCAAAATCCAAAATGCTAGGCATTGTAGCAGCCTCTAAAAATTCTATTAATCACTCATTGCCAGGCACGATTTGGTGCACTTGCCAAGATCCATAATGGGCGACTCCGGAGTCCTTGCGGCAGTCGGATTATTTCCCACTTTAGAATGATTGACATCCTTTTTGTTAACTGCAATGTCTGGCATTCCCTCACGCGTCGCCCCGAGTCCATTTTCCAAGGTGTGGGCCATATATAATGGCGCGGGGTGGCCTATGGCACTTTGGAGCAGCATTGGAAGAATGAATTTTCTCCTTGGACTCGAGAATTCTTTCAGAGCCCAAGGACACCTTTTTAGCATCTCGGCCATATAGCAGCAAGATATGCAGACTTTTCCCTCCCCATCTAAGATCTCTATCTGAGCATCCGACGATGCAATTCCGGGCAGCAGGGGGTCGTCGGCTCAAGCATAGCGTGCTCCAATGCTGGTCAGTCCATCAAGGACGCCGTCTGATGGGCTTTTTAGCATGCGTGTTGAGCCGCCCCCCCCCAAAAAAAATACGCGCAATCCATTCAATCATGGCATTGAAAAAAAAAATGCCAGAAATGGATTTTTCTGCCATTGGTGATTTTTGGCATTTTTGACTAGCTAATGGCGAAAAAATGTTCAGTCTTTGGCGCAACCTCTACCCACACAAATCGCAGCTCCACCTAGCGGAAAACTTATGTAAAACCAAGAGAGTCATAATTCACAAAATACAGCCGGAATCACGAGATGTTTGTGATTCCTTACGCGCAAAAATACCAATAGTAGCTTTTCTCACTACATTAATATATTCTGGCATTTTTTCTACCTAATGGCGAAAATAGTTCATTCTAAAAAAATGAAGCGCCATCTAGCGGATATAAGTTTCTAAGTGTTTTAAACCCACGAAATTGGAGCCAAAATTTTCCAAAATACAGCCTGAATCACGATATGTTTGTGATCCTTGATTAATATTTTCTGCTACCTAATGGCAAAAATAGTTCAGTCTGTTTCATAACTTCCACAATAACAAATCGAAGCTCCATCTAGAGGATTTGTTTCAAAGTGTTTTAAAACCCATGGAATTGAAACCAATACTTCAAATAATACAGCCTGAAACACAAAATGTACGCAATATGGACAAAATTACCAAAAGTGCTTTTTTTCATTATTAGTATTTATGGCATTTTATGCTAGCCAATGGCGAAAATAGTTGAGTCTGTTTCATAACTTCCACAAAAACAAATTGAAGCTCCATCTAGAGGATTAGTTTCAAAGCGTTCTAAAACCCATGGAATTGAAACCAATACTCCACAAAATGAAGCCTGAATCACGAGATGTTTGCGATATGGACAAAATTACCAGAAGTGCTTTTTTTCACTGTTAGTATTTATGGCATTTTATGCTAGCCAATGGCGGAAATAGTTGAGTTTTATAACTTATACAAAAACAAACTGAAGCGCTATCTAGCTGATAAGTTTAAATGTGTTTTAAAACCCACGGATTTGAAACCAATACTTCACAAAATACAGCCTGAATCACGAGATGTCTGCGAAAAGGACAAAATTACCAGAAGTGGTTTTTTTTCCAATTAGTATTTATGGCATTTTTTGCTACCTAATGGCGAAAACAGTTGTGCCTCGCGCGCAACTCTGACACAAACAAATTGCAGCGCCATCTAGCGGATTTGTATCTCTCCATATGAGATGGGGATACGCCTATAGTATATGCATGAAATGGCCACTTTTTGCTAATCACTTGAGTGAAACTCGGCTTCCCACGCCCATGCAGTGAGGAGTGCTTAGCATTTCGCGAGGTCAGCTATTTATTGATCATCATTGACACCAACGGACTGATATAATAATGCCATATGGCTGAAATTCCTGCGCAGACCTTCGCCAAGGCAGATTTTGGTCCGAAAAGGCTTCACTATACTTGCTGCCCTTGGCTGATCTTTGCGTTGCCCTATCATCATGTAGGGCACGTAAACATCATTGTTATTATGAGCACGCTTCGTCCAAGTGATGCGGCCATGGACCCGCAAATTTGTAGCATTCCATGTTTTTGCCCATGAGAAACTGCCAATTTGCCCAACAAGATGATTGAACTTGACATCTGACTTTAAACGCAGGCACAAACAAAATGTACAGCTATTCCACGCTGGGAAAATGGCAAGATAACAATGCTACTACGCACGACTTGAGCTGCTACAAATATCCTGGAAAAGTGACTCGGGCTGCAATTTATCACAAGAAAGTGAACCTCCAATTATGTGCCATATCCAGCAGAAGGATTTCCTTGCCTTGCCAATAATGGCAGGCATAGCTGGAATTTCGATGGTCATCAAAAGAGATGACGAACCATGACTTTCTTACCCTGACCTCTAAATGCTCATCCGTGCTTAATTGGTCAGCCAACGGCAATTTCTTCACACTTAATGTGCGCGGCGCCAATAGGGCGATCGCATATTCGAATTTTCAGTTGAGTTACCTAGCTGAAACAGCCACCTTACTCGATTGGCTAAGTTCAGCTCTTTCGAGCTGAGTTCAGTTGGTTTTAGCTGAGTTAAGGTGGCTGCCAAGCTGACGCGCCAACGCATTTGATATCAGCGACTGATGAGCTAACTTAGCTTATCTAAAGCAAGCGAGCTTCGGTTGCTACTCAGCGAACACTTAAATTCAGCTAAGCAACCTAACTTAATGTAGCAAGCAAGAGGGTACTACATAAAATTAAGCAAAGTTAAGATCGACTTTCTTAAATATCTGGGAACGGAGCTGAGGTAAGCGTAACTTTTCTCCTGGCTTAACTTGACTAACCAGTCAATATGGGAACGCCCTAAAACGACTAACGAACAAAATTCCAGGGGATCTTGGCATCCTTCGAGACAAAAGAGCTCATTAGCTCATCTCATGACCGGAAAACGCGCGAGAAGAGAGTTGGGAGATTTCAACGCGCGGCGGTCCTACAAAGGTCTCAAAACAATACAAGGCCAACGCGGCTGAGTTTTGCTTTCCCACGAGCTAGATATGATTTTTTTAGCCAATTGCGAATTAGCCTGACATGTATGCCCAAGTGTGGCGTTTCAAGGATTCAACAAAGTGCTAGGGTTGGATACTTGATGACGAGAGCCAGAAGGCTTCCAAGAAAAAGCGGATGGCTGCTTTTTGCCACGATAAAGTGAATATTGTGTGACGTAACCCAACCCACTCATTAGGAGCTTGGCAATCATCATAAGCCACCGAGGAGCTGGGCTTTTTTAGCCCAGGCAAAAAAGCTGTATCGAGTATAAGTGAAAATGCAAAGCAATAAGGCAAAGGCGTACAATCGCTAGATTCGCAGCGCCATCTAGCCACGCAACTTGGGCAAGTACATTTGACATGGCTGCGCTACAAAGACGATAAAAAATTGGCAATTGTTTGGCTTTTTAAGCACTTTTGCCGAAAATTTCATTAATATGACGTAATCTACAAACAAAATGGCTCCCTTTCAAGCCATAATACTTTTTTCGATTTACGCAAATTTTCAAGCTTTGCATTGTTGAAACTTAATTTTTTTCGTCTAGCTCCGCATATCAGCCAATCAAATTGCCACCAATAATCACATGCTGAGTTTCGCGCAAGGCAGTTTTTCCCAAAATACTTGCTCGAAAAGCGCCATCTAACGAAAAAGTGCGTCCCTCCTCTGCCTTATACACACAGCGAATCCAAGAATTTTGCTCCTAGACTTTCACCATTGACTGCTTGTGCTCGCGGTCTTGCTACGAAAACTGTCGATTGTGGGCAAACCGGTATAGGTATAATTGACCTATTTAACTTACCCCAAGTGCGGGTTTCATCATGATGATAGCCTTCGATTGTGCCTCGTGTGCCCTATCTGCACTTCATATGTGGGCTCGCGGAATTTGGAAGCAAGTAGTGTCTCTTTCGATGCCGGATTAGAAAGTCGTTGCGGTGCGTGTGGACCGGCCCGAGTTGGAAGTGTGACTGAGTTTGCTTCAATAAGGCACACTAGGAAACTAAGGATCAGCGAAGCTCGCGCACTCAGGCCGCCGCCGCTCCAGGAACTTGCGCCGCGGGGCCAAAAGCGCGAGAAAGAAACGACCTAGCAATGACCACACCGACGAGCCAGGATGCCTAGGACATACCCGCGACGACAACACCTCAGAAAAAAGGCTGATGCTGCATGTGCCCAGGTTGGAAACCACTCAAGGATCTATGAGCTTGCAGCAGCATTAAAACTGCATTATAAGGCAGAGGAGGGACACACTTTTTCGATAGATGGCGCTTTTCGAGCAAGTATTTTGGGAAAAACTGCCTTGCACGAAACTCATCATGTGATATCGAGCGGCAATTTGATTGGCTGATGAGCGTAGCCAGGCCAGAAAAATTTGGTTTCGATAATGAAAAACTAGTACATTTGCCTGCGTTGCATATGGTTATTTGGCTTGAAAGGGCCCCACCTTACCTTTAGATTATGTCACATTGATGAAGTTTTAGGTACAAGTGCTCGCACAGCCGAAAAATTGCCAATTTTTGATCGTCTTTGTAGTGCAGCCATGTCAAATGTACTTGCCCAAGTTGCGTGGCTAGATGGCGCTGCGAATCTAGCGACTGTACGCCTTTGCCTTATTGCAACAAGGATGTATGACATGAGCATAAACAATTTTGTGTATCTCTGCCAAAGCTTCAAAAATCCTCTCCAGTGCAGTGAAGTGTGCTGAGCTAATAAGGAGGGAATGTTGCATAGTCATCCTGCTACTTAGGGCACTTGTTACAAAGCTGAGCATGACTCAAAAATTGACTAACCAGATCAAGGAATAATAAATAGAGCTGTCATCGCTGAGTAGGTATGGCCAACGCTCTTAAATTCGAGGTCAAGTGGCAGAAAGTTAAATTATTGACAGTGATTCAAATGCAAGCTAAAGATACCATGCATACATATTTTGCATGATATTGGTGATGCATTTTGGCAGCATGTGACAACTTGTTTGTCGTTTGATCAGCAACTTGAAAGTGCTTGGAAAATCAAGGCCACAGCGCCAAAAAGGCCACAGGATGAAAAACAGAATTCCAAAGCCCGTAGCAATGTGTACCAAAACATCCAGGTGTTTGATTATAAACTAGTTTTGGTCAACTTCAGCTGCTACATTTTTAGAATGGACATCTGATTTTCCATTCATGGAAGGCCACCAAGTTGGCTTTTTGATCTAAAAGTAAAACTGCCAAAAAGGCAATCCAATCAATCTTGAGATGAAGAAAAATGAAATGAGCATCCGGAAATGAAGATCATTTGATGGCATCCCCATGTACTAGCTAATCATAGAGGGGGTGAAAATCGTGACTTGGTAGGCTAGCGTTGTCATTAATCAAAGAATGGCCGACGACTCTGGAATCTGCTGAGTCAATATGTGTTGTGTAAATAGTAATCAGGGTGAGGGTCACACGCGAGTGGATGTTTTCCTTGCTGGCAAAGTGCCACTTTTTGGGCATTTTTGGCCTGCCGTAAATGATTGAGGATTCATTCACGCGCGCTTTTAACCTCAAGTGTCAACCCGCGGAATTGGAATCGATATTTCACAAAATAAATCCCAGATCACATAGCTTATTTTCAGAAAAATGCCAGAAGTCGATTTTTTCACTATTTATGTTTTTTGGCATTTTTGACAAGCTAATGGCGAGAATAGTTCAGTCTATTTTGCAACTTCGGCCAAAACAAATCGCAGCTCCTCCTAGCGGATGAGTACTAGTTTCTTATGTTAAACCTCAAGTGTCAACCCGCGGGCTTGGAATCAACACTTCAAAAAAAAAGCCTGAAACACAATATTTTTTATGATGCAATACCAGAAGAAGTGTGCCATTGCTATTAGTGTTAGTTTCTTAAGTTAATGCTCGAGTGTTCATCTGAATAATTGACAAAATACATCCCAAAACACAAATTAAAGCACCTATCATACGGTTTCTTTTCAGAATAGAATTGCTAGAAGTGGATTTTTTCACTATTGATGGTTTGGGCACTTTTGGCAAGCAAATGGCGGAACTAGCTCATTTTGCAATTTCTACCCAAACAAACCGCAGCTCCACCTAGCATTAGTTTGGTTAAACCTCAAGAGCCAACCCACCGAATTGAAACCAATATATCACAAAGTGCTCTTAACGGGCCAAATTAACAGAAGTGTATTTTGTCACTATTTATGTTTTTTTGCATTTTTGACTAGCAAATGGCGAAAATAGTTCGGTCAATTTTGCAACTTCGGCCAAAACAAATCGCAGCTCCTCCTAGCGGATGAGTGCTAGTTTCTTATGTTAAACCTCAAGTGTCAACCCACGTACTTGGAATAAATAATTCACAAAATAAAGCCGAAACACGATACCTTTTCGCTAACGCCAGAAGTGTACTATTATTTACTATTAATGTTCTTTTTGGCATTTTTGACTATTGTAAAGGGTGCGCGTATCAAAACAAATCGCAGCTCCACCTAGCGGATTATTATGCAGCCTATGTAGCCCATAGCTAAAGGAGCACTGCAGTGTAAAAATGGTAGTAGTAGGTTGACCACGATGGCATTGAGCGAGTGAAATGCATATATAGAGTAGAATAGCAGTCGTGTCTACCCAAAATTGGTGAGTGTGTGGCGGAGGTGACCATCAGACGCGACCTGGTTGCAAGTGCAGCAGCCCATAAAAATGGCCTACAGCTGCCCCGCCCGCTCCCATCCGCTCCATAGGACATCATGGAGCTGGCTTGCCCCGAAATGATGATCATGAAATGGGCTGCTTGGGGCCAAACTCGATTGCGACATCCCGCTCCTCATCCAATCATCCGCCGCGCGAGAAACTGATCCTCGACCTTGGCCGAGCTCCCCAGAAATTTCCCCTCCTTATAAATCAGACCATTTACCACTACTGCACATTCCGGATTTTTCAAGCGGAGCGAGTTCAGCTCGGCTATAAGGCAAAGGCGCAAAGTCGCTAGATTCGCAGCGCCATCTAGCCAAGAAACTTGATTACATACATTTGAAATAGCTGCGCTACATTAACGCTCAAAAATAGGCATTTGGAGAACTAAAGCCGAAAACTTCATTCATGTGAAATGGCACACTTTCATGGCATATAACATTTTTTGATATGTCCAAAAGTTCAAGCTTTTCATTGTTGAAACCAAATTTTTCCAGCCTAGCTCCGCGTATCAGCCAATCAAATTTCATATCGTAATCACGTGACAAGTTTTGCATTTCACAGTTTCTATAAAATCACCCGCTCAAAAAGCGCCATCTATTGAGAAAGTTTGTCCCTCTAATGACTTATACTTAATAACTTGGTAATTTTGGCGCCTGCTCGAATAATCTGGGACGCTGTTGCACGGCTCCCCGCCTCGGACGCCTAATTAGTTAACCTTGATTCTCTTATCATCGTGCCGGTCAAATGCCCATTGCACACCACTTCAACAGCCCTTTTCTGGGTGCATTACTTAACCTTGCCGATAGATAAGTGCTCGCATGCAAGGTTAATTGCTATAACGCTCTCCCCATAATTATTACTGCCATTATTATTGCCCCATCATCGCATAGGGTCATCTGGCAACACTGGTGCACTTCTTTCAAGGAGGTCAGGATTTGGACAACTGCAACAAGAGATTTATAATCGAGACCGGACACTCAATCTTGCTGAGAGATCATGCTGAGCTGCAGCCTTCAAAAGTGGCTATGGGCGAAACTATAAGGGCGATCGCATATTCGAACTTTCAGTTGAGTTACCTTGCTGAAACAGTAACCTTACTCGATTGGCTAAGTTCAGCTCTTTCGAGCTGACTTTAGTTGGTTTTAGCTGAGTTAAGGTGGCTGCTATGCTGACGCGCCAATACATTTGATATCAGCGGCTGATGAGCTAACTTAGCTTATCTAAATCAAGCAAGCTTCAGTTGCTACTCAGCGAACACTTTAAGTTCAGCTCAGCAACCTAACTTAATGTAGCAAGCAAGCGGGTACTACAAAAAATTAAGCGAGGTTAAGATCGACTTTCATAAATTTCTGAGAGCGGAGCTGAAGTAAGCGTAACTTTTCTCCTAGCTTAGCTTGACTAACCAGTCAATATGGGAACGCCCTAACATGGCTTTTTTTGTTAGCAAAGTTCAGTTTGACAACCTAACTTAACTTCGCAAGCAAGCGGGTTATTATATAATTAAGCGAAGTTAGGATGTACCTACATAAATATCTGAGAACGGAACTGAAGCAAGCGTAACTTTTCTCCTCACTTCACTTGACTAACCAGCCAATATGGGAACGCCCTAACATGGCTAGCCGTCACAAATCACATGCAAGTGCTCAAGAAGACTTCATTGGAAGAAGGGGAATCATGATTGGGGTTTTCCCTTCAGGCAACAAAATCAGGATTTTACAAGGCCAGCAAAAGAGAGAGAGAGAGCAACGTTCAGTGACCAAAGAAAGGCTGTCAATTCAAGGATACATTTTTAAAGCATCTGCAGCAGCAGTGAAAAGAACCATTTGACCTTCGAGATCACCCAAACATTTGAGTGTGTGACATGCGCGCCCATTGAAACTTCAGACCAGGAAGCCAGCTAGCTTTTGAATCACAAAGAAACACATCGATTACCATCTGACTCATGTGACACCAACTGGGCAAGTTGACCTTAAAAAGAGTAAAAAGCACACAGCTGAGTGATTCCTTGGAGCAAAGAGCTGACATGATGACATCATGGTGTAAATTAGTGTAAATGAGCTTTTTCATTTGTTTGGAGCTAGCCCATTTTATACACTTCCATTTGGAGACAAAAAAACAAATACTAACAAGAAATTCCCCCCAAAAAATTTAAAAATCTGATTTCTGGCATTTTGGCAGTTTTCTTGCCTCAAAATTGTTAATTACTGCAATGTGAGTTCTTTAGAAAATGGGAGTTCATTTGCCAATTACCTTATATTTCATTTCAAGAAATATCTGCCATTTCACGAAAAATATAAGTTTTGCAATCTCAGTTAAAATAAATATCTGCTCAGTTGCACAAAACTCTCTAAGTTTAGACAAAACAATTACTTTTGAAAACCAGACAAAATTGAAAAATAGAGAAAAATATAAAAATGTGTGAAAAAACCATGTTGTATGTAAACTGACATGATTTGGCCATATTGGAGGCTACTGGGGAATTATGGAATTGATGATATAATATAATTTGGCTCGGTTGGCGGATCTTTCTGATTAGGCTTAAATTCACACACTGCTGATGAATGCGGAATTTCGCGTAGGTAAAAAAATGAAGAGTCGCATTCATGGCTCGGTTCAGAGAAATCGTTTAGCTTGGCTAACCACGAGATTTTTGTTAAAGTCAAGGGGAGGAAGACTACTTTTAATGGCTTTGTTTTCCAGATCATTTGGGGCTGAAGAAATGCAATTAGCAGCACTATTATTGCTGACCTTCGAGGCGAGGATCGGTGATCTCGTTGATTTTCAGCCCCAGAAAACATCTCGATTTCTGCCTTTTCACGTGGGCGCAAGAGTTTTACGCAATCATGATGATTCCGATTCCGGGCAATAATCTGTCAAACTCAAATCATAAAGCATAGCTCGGCTTCCTCTATACAGACCAGCATCATACCAATAAGAATGATGTAGAGCGCCCCCAGCGGCCTTTTTGGGCAACAGCTGGGATTTTCGGCTGACACTGCTTGAGACAAAAGCTGAGTTTTAGCGAATAGTTCAAAGTAAAGAGCCAAGCAAATAAGTGCCATCAAACTTTTTTAAGGATTGCTTCATGGTTTTTAAATATTTCATGACATTAAGATACCTAATATCAAACTGTTCAGATGCCAAACATAAGCAAAATAAAAGTAGCCTTTCATAAATATTAAAGAAAGTGGCTTGATTTTGAGCTCAACTCCCAAGTGTTTCTGCAAAAATGTCGGTAGATGGCATGCCTTTGTTTCGACACGGTTGTCTATACAACTTGCACTCTTTTCAGAGTGGAAGAAATGCCTAACTAAGCAAGGCCGCGAATACATATAGATATCCTCTCGGAATTTACGATGATGAAGTAACTGACAGCGCGCGGGCCTAGATTGTTTAAAAATGAACTTGGAAATGAGCTACGCGCATTTCGAGGTTTTTTTTCTCCTGATCTCATTTCCGACTTTACTCATTAGCGCAATTACACAGCTTGAGAGATGAGCTGCTGACAACTAGAAATGCATGAAGAAGAAGATATGCTAACCAGATTGATGTCGTTTTCGTTGAAGAGTCCTTTTTTACTCTCGTAAGCGGAGGTAACGAATCCGGAAGGTCGAATAACGAGAGGTGAAAATGGCATCACGAGCTCCTTTTTGCCCTCCAAATCATTCCATTATAAATATTCGAGCCAGGGTTGCAAAAACATCTTCGAGCTCGTTTGCAGGCCAAATTAGATGGATATTTAATTATGCAGTCATCGCGAGAAAAAAGTGAGCATTTTTTGCCGCAAAAAAGAAAATGCCCTCGTGATTCGTTTTTTCCTCCGGATGATAAAACAATTTCACCTAAGGACTTCATCAAGAGCTGGTCAAGCACAAAGCAACAATTACTGAAAAAATTCAATTCATCATCACGGTAGAGAAACAATGGCATTATTATGTGCTTAGCAAATTGCTTTGAGACTTTGAAAGCATGCTAATAGCTGTATATAGTGCGAAAAAATGTGTTATCATCAAGGAACCACCGCCCTTCGCAGCAGGGAGCCTTTTTCTGATAAGCTAATCCAGATGAATTCTAAACAATCGCTTAAAGCTAATCTAGCTAACCTTGCAATAAGTTATGGGATAAGCCAGATGCTGCCTTCAAAAGAAAAACTTGGACTGCTTCTCGTTGGACCTTAGCTTGCTTCAAAAGTAGCCAAATAAACAAATACCATACATGTGCAGCAATAAGCCATTGGAGGGACAAACTTTTCGCTAGATGGCGCTTTTAGGGCAAGTATATTTGGAAAAACTGTCGCGCGCGAAACTTGTCACGTGATCACGAGCGGCAATTTCATTGGCTGATAAGCGGAGCGAGGTTAGAAAAAATTGGTTTCAGTAATGAAAAGCTTGAAAAGTTGTGTGAGTTGAAGATGGTTTCATGGCTTGAAAGGGTGCCATTTTATCCGTAGATTATGTCATATTAATAAAGTTTTCAGAATTAGTGCACCAAAAGCCAAAAAAATAGCCCATTAGTGATCTCCTATGTAGTGTAGCCATGTCAAATGTACTGGGCAAAGTTGCCGGGCTAGATGGCGCATGGAATCTAGCGACTTTACGCCTTTGGCTTATAAGGCGAAGGCGTAAAGTTGCTAGATTCGCAGCGCCATCTAGCCCGGCAACTTGAGCAAGTACATTGGACATGGCAGCGCTACATAGATGACCCAAACATTAGCAGGTGTTTAGCTTTTGGAGTACTCTTTTCAAAAACGTCATTAATATGACTTAAAATCTACAGACAAGATGGCATTCTTTCAAAGCCATAAAACAATAATTTTCAAGCTTGACATTGCTGAAACCAAATATTTCCAGCCTGGCTCGGCCAATCAGCCATTGAAATTTCCGCTCAAAATGATGAGGCAAGTATCGCGCGCGACAGTTTTTCCAAAAATAGTTGCTCAAAAAAGTGCCATCTAACGAAAAAGTTTGACCCTTCACTGGCTAATGATCCGCAAGATGGAGCTGCGGTTTGTTATTGTGGAAAATTGCGGAGGAGGCTAATCTATAAGGAACGATGGCGTCTGTTACGTAGTACAGTCAGCGCACCCTAGCGTGAAAAGCCGTATAGTATGTTCACTACAGAGGCAGCTAAATAGCAATTCGAAATTTGCCAAAAAAATGGCCTTCCCATATGATTGCTCAAAAATTCGACAAATAATGCTTGATCCATATTACATTTCATGCTACTTAGTAAAAAAAATCAGGCCAATCGGCAGAAAAAAGCGGGAAAATGCTAAAGTTCTTCAATTGCAGTGTAATTTGAAATTTTCCGCCTTTTTTAGACCAATCAGACCAATAATGTTGGCTCTTATGGAGCTATCAGATAAACACTTTTTTCATCACGTAATTAGTGATTTGGGCTGTTTTATGAAAATACTGGCAACTTTTAGCAGCTTTTGAGTGCGTAACCTTAAAATATTTTTTTCACACTTTTTCTTCAAAGCTTCATGCGTAAACAGCTGTACTACCTTGCAGTGGCGCCATCTAGCATGATAAATTTCAAAATCAGCTCTTATTTTAGCCATTCGATTGTCAGAAATGCCAAAATGCGTAAACTGGCGAAAAAAACCAATTCTGGTAATTTTGCCCATTCCTTAAGTGGCACCATCAACCAGGCTATGATTTCTCAAGTAGCATTTGCGAAGTGAGTGTGTGCAAAGAATGTCAATTTTCAAAGAGTCGGCAATCGTGCGAAAATATGGAAAAGACGCGTTTAGCTCGAAGGGCAAATGCAATGCGCACATTACATAAGTTGATTCATTGCCTTGCTAAGCTTGCTTGCTGGTTGCTGTGCCAGTTTTGCGCAACCATTTTGAAAAGGAAATTGCTTTCAAGATCAAGATCTCATTTTTTGAAAAAATGGACCTTTTCACCCATGCATCATCACTCAAATGATGGCCAGCCAAATCTGTCAAAGCTTCGCTTCAAGCTGTAAAAAATGCCGAGCGACTCAGCGAGTTGAGAGGTTGCGTGGATGCATAAGAAAATGTTCCGAAAACATTTCTCGCCAAATTCATGGCCATTTTTGCTGCGAAGAAGAAGAAAGTCGTTGGGAAGACTGTTTCCTGCCAGCAAAAGAAGCTCCAAACTGACTCTATTAATTTTAAGGAAGATGAAATATTAATTGAAAGAACACAAAGATGCCCAAAAAACCAATGACCCATTAAACCAATAAAAATGCCTAAATAGTGAATTACTCTATGAATCCTGAGCAATTTCTAGAAACGGTTCTAATTCTCTTACCTTGGTTTTCAAATCACGTTGTGCAACAGCTCTTCCTTTTTTCACTACACTTCGACGCCTGCTCAAGCTTTAAAACTCGTTTGCTGACTTTGTTTTGCTTGTGCTCAGCGCGTGTCCGCAGCTGAGATCAGCTGACCCGTGCGTCAGCCGTTACGCTACCCCACTAGAGGGTATATCTGTTCAGTTTCGAATCCGTAAAAGTTCGATAGGTGAAAGTTCGATAGTTGACTGTTCGAAAGTTATATATCTTTTTTCTTTTTGAATAGATTATGTTAGATTTGTCCGGGTACCAGTACTTAAGCCAAAAAAGGGGTCCGTTTTAATATTATTTAAGTTTTAATTATTTAGTTTTAATATAATAGTATCAAAACTTAGTTCTTAGTGTGGTTTCCCATTTGTCCATGTAGGATTCATATCCCTATTTTTCCTTTTCTTTTGTTGCTTTTTGCAACTAGTCACTTGACTGCTTTGAAGATCAGGACTGAAATCGGTGTGGTGTTTTTTAGGGTTTTAGAAATTCAGGGATTTTGTCAAGCTTTCACTCTCACACTGCTGACACTGGTTTATCCAAGGCAAGAAATTCAATTAGCGTGCTCAACTGTCATGTACCAAGATGTACCCAATTTTATTATTTTCAGACTTTTTTGGTGTGTTAAAAATATTTTACGAAATATTTCCAAGATTTCTTTAGTCATTTAGTCAATCTTTACTATTCGAAGTTTTGCGGATCGAAATTTCACTATTCGAACTTTTACCTTTCCATATTTTGCGGATTCGAATTTGAACAGTACAATCCACTAGAGCACTATAAACAAAAAGTCAAAAATACTTATGCATAAGGAAGGCACATACCTGAACCAGCTCTTGTACTCACGCCGAAATTGAGTTCACTCAAAAGCATAGATTATTTGTAGTTATCTTCTAGAGTTCTAGTATGAACGGGCTATTTAAAAACGTACTGCATTGTGGCCTAAAACGTCACAATTGGCTCTTTTGAAGGTCCTTAAAAAATGTACCACGCAAAACTCTTTAAGTTTAACCTTTAAGTTGACTGCTTATTTACGTTTAGTTTATTTTTGCTATAGTTCTTTACTTTTTTGCTACTTTGTCAAGACCTATTATTTGCACAATCAAAAAACCGCTTTTAAAGTTTACCTTTTGTACAGACATTGATTATGTCTAGCTCAATATGTATTACTTTATGAGTTCATGAAGCTGAGCAATAACATTCTTCCAAGTTACTGAACCAACCTACTAATAAGTTGCCCTAGAAATTGAACAGAGAAGCAAAAAGCTAAAGCAATGAAAGGTGAGTAATCTCCATAATTTCCTTAAAGAATCCAGCTTTTGTTTGGGGAACTGGTCAAGCTCAAAACTGGTTTTGAAAGCTGCTAAAAGTGAGTCTGGCTTCTTCATATTGAATTTTGTAATAATAATTAGGAACAACGTCATTGATCGTGGAAGCATATTTGGCTAATCCGTGTAATGCCTACATTGAATGTTCAGCTACCGCACTGGAATAAGCAGCAGGGTTGGCCTGCCCTGCATTCAATGAGCAGGCTATGCTATTACTCTATAGTTTAGTAAGTAGGCTACTTAAAAAAGGAAGTGTGGCCATCTTGTCCTTAGCATAACTTAAATGCAATCACACGAACGATTAGTATTGATCACCTTTTTTTGAACTTTCACCTGATCTCATACAGCTTGATAGTCAAGGCCTTTCTTCAGATCATCCTGTCAAGGCCATCATTTTTGGCATATTTTAGGCTGAAAACAGTGATAACATTATCAACATCTTGACTTGATGCGTGGAGACTTCATCCAATAATTCCAACTGCTTTTTGAGAGAGTCTTGAGCAATTTATCGAAAAACTGAATCGCTCTTTATGCAATGCAGAAGAGTACACAAGCAAGTACTCTGGTTCAGCTTTACAATTGGCCACTTTTACAGGCCGATAAAAGGCCCAAAATCTGCCCACTGAAGGCAAACTTGGACTGGTTAAGGCCAACGTGCCATTAGATGCTGATATCAACCTAAAAAGTCTTGAATATCAGTGCTATGCTTGAACATTGGGCCAGGCTTTCGCTGTGCTACGCGCCAGTTTAGCAGTGAACGAAAATTCAAAATTACTCATTTTACGGCGGCCAAACAGGAAAAATTCACTAAAGCAAATGCTTCCAATCATTCCCAGAATGCCATTTGGCCTTTTTGAGCCGGCAAATATGGCCCTCGTTATGCGAAAAAAGGCCAAGAAATTCGCTTCAAAAAAGCTTTGTCCGCGATCTGGCAGCTGATGTTGATCACCGCCACCTTGCCTCCATTGTAGTTCATTTTCGGAGCCTTTTCCCCACGCATCCAGGCCGAAAGGAATGCTTTGAAGGCCACCAAATGAAGGGCTGGGTCGAAGGCTTTCATTTGAGCCCCCCACGGGGTCTGTGGGTGGCGTGGCGCGGCCCCGAAACGGCCTCGAAGTTTTTAAAGCGATCCACAAAATAAGGTCATCAACGATTCCGGGCGAGAATTTTGTGTTTCTTGGCTCGCACATTTCGGCCTCTAGCTCCGCAAAGGCCAGACGGATTTCGGCCAACTTGGCCTCGTTGCAAAGGCCACATCCTGCCGAGGAAATGCCACCCTCAACCGACGCGAATGGTGGCCCACTCGCTGAGAAATGACGCATTTTCCGAAAGTCATCGACGTCGAGTCGCCCAGAATCGGACGGAATCGAGCTGATTTCGTGCCTGGAGGATTTG
This sequence comes from Paracyclopina nana, assembly GCA_019096065.1. Taxonomy (NCBI): domain Eukaryota; kingdom Metazoa; phylum Arthropoda; class Copepoda; order Cyclopoida; family Cyclopettidae; genus Paracyclopina; species Paracyclopina nana. The sequence goes on along the minus strand of JAGUCH010000002.1, from coordinate 16,755,640 downwards.
AGCGTGGCATAAAAGGGTATTGAAAATGAAGGCCTGAATGTTGGCGAGCCGTCGGTGAGGAAAAGGTGACAATTGGTCAAGGGGACTGCGAGATAGGGAGGCCGAAACGTCGAGCAAGAAACACAAATCGTGAATTTGCAGGCAACATAAGTATGGTAGATTTCTCTCGCGAAACCCGTTTCTTTCACCTCCGGCGCTCGAGTATATAAAGCGCTGCATGCGCCACTCGCGCAATTGACACCGAAGCGCACACACCGATCTGTCAAGCCAATAATATAAACAAGCCACAACAAATTCAAAAATGACCGCCGACGTTGCACCCGCCGCCGCACCCGCCACCCCCAAGGCCGCCAAGGCTCCCAAGGCCGCCAAGCCCAAGAAGGCCGCGTCCGCAGCCAAGCCCAAAAAGGCCGCCGCCACCCACCCCACTTATGCCAAGATGGCCGCCGCTGCCATCGCCGCCCTCAAGGACCGCACCGGATCCTCCAGGCAAGCCGTGCTCAAGTACATCATGGCCAACTACACCCTTGGCAGCGACCCGAAGCAGGTCAACTCCAGACTGAAGGTCGCTCTCAGGAACGGACTCGCTTCCGGAGCTTTGAAGAACGTCAAGGGAACCGGCGTCACCGGATCATTCCGTCTCGCCGAGAAGGCCGCTCCCAAGGCCAAGGCGGCCAAGACTAAGGCCGTCAAGAAGCCCGCCGGAGAGAAGAAGGCCGCCAAGGCCAAGACGCCAAAGAAGGCTGCGGGAGAGAAGAAGGCCAAGGTTGCCAAGAAGTCGCCCGCCAAGAAGGCCACCAAAGAAGCCAAGAAGGCCAAGGCACCTGCCAAGCCCAAGGCCGTCGCTGCCAAGAAGCCAAAGAGCCCCGCCAAGAAGGCAGCCGCCGTCAAGAAGCCCAAGGCAGCCAAGAAGTCGCCAGCAAAGAAGGCGGCAGCGGCCAAGAAGTAATTTCCGCATGATCTGTTCTCATCATTTGTACTATTACTACTGCTGTATTTGAAACTGTACAGAGAAATTCTTCTATAGTTTACCGCATATGCTGAGCAGGACTGATCAGCACATGTCTTTCAGTATTCTGGTTTTTGCCTCTCGAGTCTTGACGCTATGAAAAAAAATGCTACCTTGAACAAAAGTAAAGAAAAAATAATAAAGATAACTTATGAATAAAAACGAAAACTATAAATATAAATCGTTGAATTTATTTTCTCGTCAAATCGACAGTCGTCAACCAATGAAAACACCAGGCAAAATCGTTTAATAATTTTCTCGTCTAATCGAAGTTCGTTAACTCAGAGTCTAAAGTAATCGGTAATTGCGTCTCGGGTTTTTGTAGTTCAACGCTTGGCGAGAAATGTACTTGCTACTTGTACTTGCTATGTAGTGTCTTCTGACTAGATGGTAGTTATTAGTGATGGAACGAGTTTCAGCTTGGCTTGAAAGCTTGAAGCTGAAACCCAGCTTGAGCTACATAAGCAAAAAGCTTGGGATCGCTCGAACCAAATTTTGAAAAGCTTGAAAAAGCTTGAAACCCCAAAATGCAAAGCTTGAAAAAGCTTGACACCCAAAAAAAACTTAATCCATTTTTAATCAAAACAAAAAGGGCATGATTTTAAAATTAACTAATACTTGAGGGAGAACTTAAATCTAAGTTAAAGCTATATCTGTCATTATTTGCGCTTTTCGAGTAATTTATTCAAATCTGGTGACTAATTGCCATTTTTTATGTTAAAATTCTAAAAAAGTGAAAAGCTTGAAAAAAGCTTGAAATGTGAAATTTTGAGCTTGAAAAAGCTTGATAATAATTTTCAAAAGCTTGGGATCGCTCGAACACTTTTCAAAAAGCTTGAAGCTTGATCAAGCTGAAAATTTCCGGCTCGTTCCATCACTAGTAGTTATGTTGGAACTTGGAAGTCTTGGAGCTGTTGTGAAAAGTACCCGTAAAGAAAATTTAAGGCGCTTTTAAACTTCAAATAGTATTTTTAGTAAGATTTCTGAGGCGAATTACAAAGCATAAATTAGCAAATGATTGGGGCAGTGAATTGGTTGAAGTAACGCATTATCCTAGAAAATTTTAGTCAAATTCGGAATCGGCTTGGCCTCATTTCCGAACCGTCAAAGTGGCAATTTTCAAAAGTCAGCGGCTCTCGGCTGCAAGGACGGACTTGAAATGACGTTATAGCAAGTGAATCCCTTTTACCTGTGTGCCAGCTTCAAAAATGATTCCTTCGACTGTTGACAAAATGCGGCACCTAGTGCCCGATCAGTTCCACTGCCTTGTCAAGATGCACTTGTCCTTTCTGCTCGATCTCAACACGGACGAGTGCAATTGCAGTTTTCTCTACGACCAAGACTTGCATTCGGCCTCGGCGACTCCCTCGAAGAAAAGAGGCTTTTCTTTGGCCACGCCCAAGCGAAAAGGCTCTGCCCACGAATCAAAGGCCTCTGCGAAAGGAGTCATGGAGGGAGCACCCCTGACCATGGAGGGCGTGTGTCAAGTGTTTCAAATTATCTCCTACCTTAAGCGTCCGTCCAACCTCACCTCAGAAGGCCTCTTCAGAAAGCACGGCAATCTCAAAAAACAGCAGGTACGCCAAAAAAAAAAGCAATATTATTTATAAAGCCAAATAGCTCATGCTGCTGTTCCAGATTTTGAAGGAGAGGCTCAATAAAGGCATCCCTGTTGACCTCGACTCGGGTGATTTCACTGTTCACGAATGTGCCAGCACATTGAAGACTTTCCTCTCTGACCTGACTGAGCCTCTCTTGACCGATGCCTACTACCGAGCGCATTGCCAGGTAGCCTCGCTGCCAGGCACTGATGAAGAAACCTCCCCCAAGAAAATTCAATGCCTGCAGCTTCTCTTCCTCTTGATTCCCGAGGCCAACTACGCTCTGCTCAAAGACCTCCTTTGCCTCCTCAAAGATGTCATTGACAACGTCGAGCACAACAAGATGACCTCGTCCAACCTGGCCACCGTCTTTGCCACGCACATCATGTGTCCTCGGAAGCTGGCTCCGGATTGCCTGCAGTCCAACCACCAGCTCTTCATCAAGGCTGTCACCTTCATGATCGAAAACACTGCGGAGCTGTTCAACATGCCGGCTCAATTGGTGAAGGATGTTGACATGTTTTGGAAAAGCAACCCGGAAAAAGACACAACCGTGAGCCGGCAATTGATCGGCCCGACCAACTCGCCGGTTGTCAACACCGTTTTCTCCTTCGTTGACCGCGAACGAACCAAAGAGGCGGCCGCCAAGTCCACCACTGAAACTGCTCTGGCCGAGCTCTACGCTCAGGTGCAGGCTATGCCAGAGTCGGCGCAGAAAAAGAGGCTCATCAGCAAGCTGAACGAGGCCAATGGCTACGGAACCCCGTCCATCACGTCCAAAAGGACGTCGTCAAGGCTGAAAAGTTTGCTGACGCCCAGATCGGCCAAGGGGGGAAGCACGGTGTCGAAAAAGTCGAAGAATCACGGTAGCTACAGCCTCAAAAACCCTCCGCCTTTTGACTGCTCCATGGCTACCCCTTCTTTCAAGAGGAGCGACTCGAGGGAAACGACCACTACGCCGATGGTAACTTTCAGTGACGCTAGTCCGGCATTGAAAAAGCCAGAAAAGCCCATGCCACCACCAAGAGTGAGCTCCCTAAGGAGTCGGCAAGATGACAAGGACGTCCTTTTGACCCCGCGTAGCCGTAAACCCCTTCTGTCTTCCCCCAGCCTGGACTCGCCAATCATGGCGAAAAAAACCATCGTTATGAGTAGCAGCCCCGAGGACAACGCGTCAGTGTCTTCTTCCTTTATCGCAGACGAAGTCAACCAACTGGTGAACGGAGAAATCGATCCTTCTGACTCGATGACATTCTTCCTGGAAGGTGGCAAGAAAACCCCTTCTGCTTCTTCGCCCTCAAGTGAGAACGACAGTCCGAATGTCCTCAGCCCTGGAGAGGGCTTGCGTAAATCAAGGAAAAGATCAATCACCGAGCTGGGCGGGCCGAACCCGCTCGCCAAAATGAACACCCCAACCAGAAACTGTGACAACGTGTACTTCGAAACTGACTTGTAAAAGCTTTTTCCTGAATGGATATTGTTCTGTTCTGTGAGTTCTTCCTTGAGCAAAATACAATCACAAACTTGCTCGTTTTAATAAAGTCGACCCTCCTTTATCGCTGACAAAGTCATCCAACTAGTGAACAGAGAAATCGATCCTTCTGACTCGATGACATTCTTCTTGGAAGGTGGCAAGAAAAGCCCATATGCTTCTTCGCCTTCGAGTGAGAATGACAGCCCTAATGTCCTGAGCAGCCATGGAGTGGGCTTGCGTAAATGTAAATCAAGGAAAAGATCAATCACCGAGCTGGGCTGGGACCCGCTTGCCAAAATGAACACCCCAACCAGAAACTGTGACAACGTGTTACGTGTACTTCGAAACTGACTCGTAAAAGCTTTTTTCCTGAATGGATATTGTTCTGTTCTGCCAGTTCTTCCTTGAGCAAAATACAATCACAAACTTGCTCATTTTAGTAAAGTCAACCCTCCTTAAGTGCTGACAAAGTCAACCAACTGGTGAACAGAGAAATTGATCCTTAAAACTCGGATGATGGCAAGAAAAGTCCTTCAGCTTTGCCCTCAAGTGAGAACGACAGTCCGAATGTCCTCAGCCATGGAGAGGGCTTGCGTAAATCAAGGAAAAGATCAATCACTGAGCTAGGCGGGCCGAACCCGCTCGCCAAAATGAACACCCCAACCAGAAACTGTGACAACGTGTACTTCGAAACTGACTTGTAAAAGCTTTTTTCCTGAATGGATATTGTTCTGTTCCGTGTGTTCTTCCTTGAGCAAAATACAATCACAAATTTGCTCATTTGGATAAAGTCGACCCTTGTTTCACTTGTCGAGGAAGTCTTTCGCCTCGTTAATTTTGGCAGCCAAGTAGGGTGAGCCACCTCGATCGGGATGGTTGAGGAGCATGATTTGCCTATGTGACTCCTTAATCCTCTTTTGTGGAGCGTTTGGTGACACGCCAAGAATCAAGGCCGCCTTTAAAATGTTTCAGCATTTAAATTGGTTAAAAAAAAAACAACGGAGGCCTCACCTCTCTTTTGGTCATTTTGGGCTCAAAACCACCTTTGTAGTACTTGGAGTTGGCCCACGAAGCGCTGTCCAACTTTGAGGGCATTGTTTTGATCGCTTGCTCCATGCTTTGCACCGCTTGTGGCATGGTCCTCAATGCTACACGACCAGCGAGACCAACGGCAGCCAAACCGAGGCCAACAAGTACCAATCCGGAAGACATTTTCCCACTTAGCTTATTATTATGAAATGATTGTTTACAACTTATTGTCTTTTCTCGAAAACACCGCACCGAATTTTAGCCCAATCCATGATAATCTGCGACAAATTGAAAGAAAGTAGGGGAAATATTGCTTCCAATAACTTTGCTCGCCAAACCTTTAAATCTTGGGGAAATTTAATTTGAAAAAGATTTAATGCAAGAAGGAACTTACTCCAAAAACCTTTTTTTAAAAAGCCTTAAAATAAGTGTTTCACTCTACTTTTAGGCTTAGCTTATTTTTGCATCGCCTGATAAAAGACTACACTGCAGTGACTGCACTGCCAACTTACAAATCATGGTAAGTAAATGGTAAGAGTAATTAACTAGGAAAACTAAAGAGTGGCGGACAACAATCACAAAACCTGCTTGGTACTTTGATTCACGCAACCTAACCATTAAAGGCGGTAAAATTCAAGTCATTGTTCATTTGACTTTCTGCCAGAACTCTCATGTGCACACTTCGGCTGGATTTTTGTGTCAGTTTCCCTGAAGCTTCTCTTTATTTTGGTTTTATCATTAAAAATAGATTTTCTGTGTACGTTTTAAGACATCAAAATGATTATGAATGCAAGCAATCTTAATTTTCCATAATCCATACGCCTCAAATTCATAGAACTGTTTTAAAAAAGTACCAGACGTAGAATGAGTGATTTCAAAACATTTCTCAGTTTTTTGGTGTCCGCCGTTCTTTAGTTTTTCGAGTTAATTAGGTAAGAGGCAAAGATAATAATTGCATTATTAGTAGGCGCTGTAAGCATTGACATTCTTATCAACAACTCTGGATCGGACTTCAAAGGTTATTGTTACACATTTCTTAGAAATCTTTGAACGATGCAAAATTGCACTTTTAAATGACACTTTAGGCATCATTCTAATAAAGTTCTGCACAGTGAGGAACAAGTGCAGCCAAAAAAAGGCAGGTAGACGGTGCTCCAAATTTATAATGAGATGTAGCATAAAAAAGTCAGGCAAGGCTCAAAAACCAGTTTTGGTCAAAGAACAAAGACACCTAAGTCAGTGAGGCATTCATCATCATCATGGCATGTTCTATGAGCCCAAGATTTTGTGCAGAAATCATCTCAAGTTTCCTTGACAACCTTGTCAATGATACTACTGCTGCAGACAGCACCTATACCATTTATCAGCAGCGCATTAAAAGCGGCCTCACTCCTGTTTCAGCTCTCTTGGATGATAGGCTCTTCGGTGTCCAAGGAGAAGCTAGCTTCCAAGCATGTTGTCATCATTGGTGGAGGTTATGCTGGAGCTGAATTGGCATCTCAGCTAAGGAAGGTTGAAATTCCATTCACTCTGATTGACCCTAAAGACTTTTTCCACCACAATGTTGCTGCCATGCGTGCTGCTGTATTTCCAGGTAAGAGAATGTCCAACTTGCCTTCTCCTATGTTAATAATGTTGGATTTTCTTTATACTTAATTAGAATGGATGCCAAAAACCACAATTAACTACAGGTAAGATGAGCATTTGGAAATTATTAGGCTATTTTAGATGAACTGCTTTTTGCTATGAAGGCAAACTTTTGCGGATAATTTTGTGCAAGGCAAAGTCATTGGAGTTGACTTCAAGGACAAGAAAGTGTATTTGGAGTATGGAGACCCAATTGAGTATACCGATTTGGTGATTGCCGTTGGCAGTGATGGTCCCTTCCCTGCCAAAACTCAAGCTCTGTCCACTGTTGATGCAAATCATGCTTACCAGAAAATGGCCAATGAAATTGACAAGTCATCTTGCATTGTCATTGTGGGAGGTGGCCCAGTTGGTGTGGAAATGGCTGGGGAGCTTGGGGACAAGTACAAGGCAAAGAAGATCATATTGATCCATTCCCATGACTACTTGATCCTCAAGGATTATGGGGAGGGTTTCCAACAAAGGATAAGATCATGCTTGGACAGCATTGGTGTTCAATTGGTTATGGAGGACAAAGTTGAGAACCTGAACGACTTGACGCTCAACGAGTACAAGCAACAAACAGTCTCAACGGTTAAAGCAAGTCAACATTTTCAAAAAATATAAAGTTAGCTTCAAACTAATGTTTGGTTTATTCATTTCTCAGGGCCAAACTTTTGTCTGTGATATGGTATTCAAGTGTACTGGAATGACACCTAATACATCTCTAACAAAAACACTCTTTGGTTCCACAACCTTTGACGAAAGCAATTTGTTGAAAGTCAACAATTTCCTCTAAGTTGAAGGCTTTGACGACATTTATGCCATAGGAGATTGTGTCAATACTCCCGAGCCCAAAATGGCCGTTCACGCTGAAAATCATGCAAAACTCTTGGCTGCCAATTTCATGCGTCAACTCAAAGACCAGACCATGCAACCTTACAAGCAAGGTAAAATATTCTTTTTATTTTTTCTAAAGCTCAATATGGCTTGGTGTGCTAAAGCGGCCAGACTTCAGATGAAGTCTTGCCTAAAATATCTTCAATAGAAGATTCCTCGTTGTACTTTTGGTATCCCAATGCGGACATTGGCTCCACGCAAGTATCTTCAATTTCTTTGATCAGACCTTTGTCCAAATTGTTGGTCCATTTGAAGGCTGTCTTTTCACTAGATTCTCTCTTGGTCCCATATGGACCTTCTTCTGTCACCGGAGGTCTTGCTGCTGTGGCTTGGTACCTAAATTTGCCAGTGTGGCTCTCCAGGTAACGATCCATAAATTCTGGCACAGGGGGCAGGTTCAGAAAGCTGATCAGCTTGTCCATAGTCTTGTATGGATAAGTGCTTAAATCTTCATATCTCACCAGAGTGATTCGGTCTTGGTACAGCTTTCCTAGTCTGTAAGTTTCAACGATATCACGGTTCAAGTCTTTGCATACACTAGTAATGTTGTTGCACATTGGCTGGTCGCACCAGGACATCTCTGATCTGGATCGCATGACTCCCCTCGGATCTCTGACGAGTACAATTACCTTCAAGTTTAATTTGGGGTCTTGTAGAAGGCTCTCAATGTAGGGAACTCTCAAGCGAACTGTTTTCACGAGACGCACGGGAAACTTTGGGCAAGATTTAGCTTGGAATTCAGGCATGAAACAAGCAGTTGACACTGGCAAGAGGGTTGTGCATGTGTTCCAAATTCGGAAATTGTGCTTGAGAAGGAATTGGTTTTCATTCTGGGAAGTGTGCCTCAAGTATTCAGTCGAAAGGTTGCTCCTGTAATCACAGCTGTAAATATCACGCAGCAAGGTCAATGCCTCTTCAGGATGATCTTGCGACCAAAACTTTCCCTGCTTCCTTTTCTGAAATGGAATGAATCATATTAATTGAGAGACTTATTATCCAACCCTTTTTTACTATACTTACGCTATTGCTAAGGAAGTGAATCGGTTCAAACGAATAAAAGGTGCCGGGGTAATGGTTCAGCAAGTCTCCCAAAAACGTCGATCCAGACCTCCAAGAAGTCACGATGATAAAGTTTCTTGCATTTTGTACTGGAATATCCTCTGAAATGGCATATTGAGGAGCAATCCTCCAAGTGGCTTTGATAGGGGGGATTTCAACGAGTGCCTTTGGAGGCTTCATTGAGTAGAGATTTTGGTGGTTTCCTTGCTCCAAGGCTGTATGTAATAAAAAACATCCATTTAAAATAGTTCCTGTGATTGTGCAGAAATCATGCATACCTAATCGATATCCAATCAATTTAGCACCATAATCAAACGGATTTCGTTTTGCTCCCGGTCTCAAGGATGTAAACGAGAACAAGGATTTTGCAATGGCAGGAGATTTCTTGCCTGAAAATCGGGAATACTGCATCTTCGCAAAAGAGCGTTTTCTTGTATTTGAAGAATTATTCGATGCATTGGTAATCACTTTCATTTTGACTGCTTTGAATGAACTCGAAGTTGTCTTTGTTGGGTCAATTTGATAGGGCTTCGTATCTGAGAAAAAAGGCAATTTAGCATCAAAATCTTACTTGTGAGGAAATAAAATGAATTTACCTTCAAGATGTGAATCCAACTGAGGAATTGTCGAGTAATTAAGGGGATACGAGTAGAGTCCTGCAGGTTTTGGGCTTGGCAAGTTAATCACTGTGGACACAGAGCTACTCCACATTCCCAACCAAAAGGCCATAGTGGCCACAGTGGTCAGAAGAGCCCAAAAGAGCTTAGTGTGAGGCACCATATTTCCATTTTAGAACTGCATTTTCTTGAAGCAACCTGTGAGCCAACTACGAGAACGCATAGCTGCTTCAAGCTGGCAGTACGCCCAGTGTGCCAAGGTTGCATGATCACCTTTCAAGGTGGATATCGTTCACTGTGTATTGCGCTCACTTCATGAAGAAGAAGATTCTTAGCTATTGAAAAGATGGAGCAGCTACTTGAATTTCCTTCTTCTTCAGCCTGAATTCTTTCAGAACAAAACTAGAAAATTATTTCTATTGTGAATGAAGCAGCCTAGTTTAACTGCACATTTAGACTAGCCAGGCCAGAGAATGTTCCCCTATGCAAGAGTGGCTTTTATAAGCAGACAGATCGTTAGCATATTTCGTCACACAGCAGTTGACTCAGTATATATAATTTTTAATTGGGGTTAAACAATACGCGAGCACTCTTCCGCAGTGCCGTGCTTTTATTTGCTGAAATTGGCAATGCTCAATATGCCACAGTAAGATTTTAAAAATCCTAAAATAAATGATTTTTTCAGGGTTTAACGGAATGGCCGTCACGGTTGGATCATATGCTGGAGCGGCTTGGATAAATGGATGGAATTTGCCTTCATTTGCTGTTGGACTTCTAAAAGGGAGGACCCTGTTTACTTCCAAATATTGGGACATGATGGGACAACACATGCCTACCTAACATAAATACTCACTTCATTGCAATATACAGACTATCCTGGAGAATTCTGCACGCTTAGAGATCAAAAGTTTGCATTACAAATTTGGAAAGTATTAGACACAATGGATATCATAGGAAAGCTTGAATCTTTGGCCATCTTTATTGCATCAGTGGATAAAAGAAATTAAAAGTAAAAAATTGAGAAAACTTAATTTTCCTGAGGCACCCATAATTTTTTTCTCAAAAAAGGTAATTTGCCAAAACAGGCTATTTTTGACCAATTTTTCAGCTAGGCCGATCCCAGCTATTTTTTTTTACATTTTTTCATGAAAAAAATCTTGCAGCACTGTGCTGGCTCATCAGAAAGGTAGATGGTAGGAAAGGATATTTTTGAGTGAAAAGATACAAGAGAATAAGGCTACTGGCTACAAAAAAGCTTTAAAATTGTGTAAACAATAAATCTTTGGGATTTTTTGTTAATGAAGATCAAATGTTCAACCAACTGTAAGTGGAATTGAATAAATGATTTTTTCATGAAAGTGACTTTTCATCAAATAAATTCAGGTAAAATGGGCTTGAATTTAGTGTAACTTTGAATTTTGTGGTCTAAATTAAAAAATTAGAATGAATACTTTTTAAAAATCTTGATAATAAAAAGATGGCTCAAGTTTGAAGCTTTCCAACAGTATCCACTTTGCCTAGTATTTCTAGAAGTTTTAACACAAACTTTTGATTTCTAAGTGTACATAAATCTCTGGGACAGCCTGTATACTCACGCGCTTCTCTTTATTCAAAGCAGAAAATGCAAACGATGTAATTTTGCAATCATGTAAAAATACTGTCAAGGTACTTTTAAATTTAGTTGATACTGTCGCCATCTCAAGAATTTGCTAGGGCTCAAAAGTCTCCACTTTTTCAGCTGAAGTGCGTTTGGTAGCATTGAGTATCATTGCCTTGGCCACATCTTCCACTTTGATGGATGCTTTGTTGGACTTGCCTAATGCTCCTGCAATGCACTGAGCAAGCTTCTCACCCATTTGAGATTTGTCTCGTTCAGTAATAAGTAAACCAGGACGAAATACCGAAACGTAGTCAAATCCCAAAGCCTTGTCCCAAAGCCTTGACAGCTTCTTTGGCTTGGCCCTTGGTTTGAGGATATAAAAACCACAGGTTTGCATTTGTGCCTAAAAAGCTACGATCGTGCAATGAAGTTACCAAATAATGTAGTTTGACCTTACCCTTTGATGATACCAAGCAGAAATCTTTGCAGTGCCCATTGTCTTTTAAAAGCTTGGCAGAGTTCACAACATAGTCCACGTCAATTTTAATGAAACACTCCTTGCCGCACTTACCACAGGTCGTCCCAAGACAACATAAGGCCATATTAACATTTGCGAAGCATCTTAGGATTCATCCAATTAGTCAAAATCCACCAATTTCTGCTCAACCATGAAAAAGTGCTCAATTTCAATTTGTGCATTTGAGTTGTAAAAGAAAGATCAGAAAATTACCTTTTCAATGCCAGCACCTTCTGGCAGCTCAACTTGTTGTCAAGTGATCATCACAATCTTGGAAATTAGGTCATTTATCCTGAGCTGATCAATGACTCTTTTGCCTGTCGCACCAGTTCCGCCCAGTACAAGAGCCCTTGACATCTGGAGAAAGAAATGGAAAGGTCAGCGTTCTCCTTTGGGATGCTGTGATGATGGTGTCTTCTTTTCTGATAAACATGCTTTGGATTTCCCTTTCAACTTTCGATCTCTACATAGGTAGTCTTGTAAGGAGTATTTGTCTTGATGCTTGAAATACCACTTTTCAATGGCTTCTTCGTAGTCTTCTATGAGAGTTTCACACAGAGTCTTGAGATGAGTGATCTCAGCCGACGGTTTAAGCCACAGCTCCTTGGGGATCCCCAGATCCACTTTTACACCTTTGGCCACTAAATTGTTGAGGGCTTGGAAAGTTTCACTTGTTCCACGGGCAAATCGTGAACTATCCTTCCTCTCCTTGTGAATGTTATACTCGAGCAGCTTAGCGCACACGTTGTCAAAAGTCTCGATAAGCCTTAGCTCAGATTTTGCATACTTTGTCTTCTTCTTTTGTTTCTCAACAGAATAGCCAGTCTCCAATACTTCATGCTTATGCTTGGACTCATCCAGAAGAGTGGTGAACTCCAAAGACACGATTTTGCACACCTCACACTCATCGGCATATTTCACTCCATACTGCTCCTCATCAAACTTGTCACATTTAGCTATAATGCTCACTAACACAAGCAATAGCCCCTGAAAAGACATAATGTGTCACCATTTTGCAAACTTTTTTGCACTATCTTGCTTACCACTTGAGTGGAATCCATTTTAATCAGAATGTAAGAGATGATATTGGATCTGAAATGAAATATATTTTTTAATAAGGTACCAGAATGCATTTTATAGAGAATAAGCTTTTTTCTTTCAATTGTCGTTGTTGTCCTTTGTGGTCAGCTAAGACAAGTCAAAATCTACTAATAGTTGGTTTTCTGTGTAGAGCCATGGGTCAAAATTTGGGATGAATGCATCAGTACTGAATGTGGCATGCGACATCAATGACATGGGCAACACGCATGGGAACTGTCTGACAACGTCAGAATTCTGGGTTTTTTAATGATGCCTCTGCTGTCATCCAGCCTCTGGGAAGACATCAATATCTCCAACACACGAGGCAGTTTTGCTGCCATGTTGAGGCCAGCCGATCCTACCAATATTTTCAGCTCTTTCAGCTCATGTCTTCTGGTTCACCTAGTCAGTCCAACTTCAACAGGGCTGAACCTTGAACAAGTGGATCGAGGCCTTGAGACAAGCACTTGGACAGAAACCGACACTTTTGACAGTCACATTTTCCGCAGAATCCCACACGGTCACGAAAATGATGAAGTCAATCAATTTGTTTGAAAATAAGTGTTTCTCACTAAAACAGTTAAACACATTTTAGGGCGACTCTCAAAACTTTCTATAAAAAATCGTTTTGACTCTACTCATTTTGACGCACAAAAAATGCTTTAATAGGCGTAACAAAAAAACACTCATGACGTAAACAAACACCTTTGTGGCAACTAGAGCTCAAAATTTGAAGTAGTGCATCTCAAGAAAAGTTAGCTCGGGCTAAATTGGAAGCAATTGCACCGTGAGCTGCGTGTGTACATCACCTGCAAGTCGGCTGCTTGCTGCCTTCAACTCACTTCAGTTCCACTGCATGATACTCGAGTCCTGACACTAGTCGACGTTCCGATCAAATTTCTTCCCCGGCTGTTGACTTACGATATTTAGATGGCGAAATTCACCTGGTTCTCGTAGCACAATGACCATGGAAACCATCTTGTCAACGAGGGCTGATCAGCCTCCAGCCCCAGAAGAAGAAGTGGAAGCTTCTGCCGAGCCCTTGGATGCTGAAAAGGATCAACCAGAATCGGCGACTCCGCCCATAGGCAAAATTGAAGAAACGACCTCGATACAAGCTCAAGAGGTAGCTGAAAGCGAAGATCATCTCCCGCCAACCGAAACTGAGATCAATGAGATCACTGCTGCCTCCGACGAAGCTGAAATTGAGGAGGATTTGAAGGAGGCTGAAATTGAGGAGGATCTGGAGGAGACGAGCGAGGAAGGCCTCTACTTTGAAGACTTGCCTGCCAACGCTTCTCTGCATGCTGCGGACGAGGTGAAAAAGCGGCTGGAGGAAATCGATCCTTGCGAGAAGCTGCGAGCGCTCTGCAAAAAGGGCGAGGTCAAGGAGCTCGAGGAATTCCTTGCCAACAAAGAGCACACCGGAGTTGACATTGACTATGTCTCAACTGACGGCTGGACGTGCTTGCATGAGATTATCACTCATGGCTGCCAATTTACCTCGATTGCCCGGGTCCTCCTCGAGCATGGAGCCAAGTAAGCCAATTTAGACTTTTCGCCCAAGTACACATCTCCAATGTGCTCTTTTTCCAGGGTGAACACAAAAGACTTTAACCAGGATTCGCCTTTACACGCCTCCCTTCTGTACCACAATACGGAGAACACGAAGCTGCTCCTGCAACACGGATCGGACCTGGACATGACCAATGCACTGGGAAGGAAGCCCATTCACAACGCCAACGATACGGAATCTCTCGAGCTTCTTATTGCCCACGGAGCCGACGTGAATGCCCAAGACATGAATGGTGAGCTATGGAAATAAGCAGCATGACTTTATTTTTCACCTTTCTCCATATACAGTCTGTCCCGGAGATTTCTGCACACTTTGAAATCAAAAGTTTGGGTGAAAACTTCTAGAAATGCTAGGCACGATGGATACTGTTGGAAAGCTTCAAACTTAAGCAATCTTTTTTATTTTTGAGACTTTTAAACAGTATTTATTCAAAGTTTGATTAAGACCACAAAATTCATAGTTACACTAAATTCTCCTCACGCCCATTTCACCTGAATTTATTGCTGAAGAGTCACTTTCTCGAAAAAATCGTTTTTTCAATTTAACTTAAAATTGGTTAAATAGTTGATCTTCATAATCAAAAAAATCCCAAAGATGTGTTGCTTAAAACAATTCTTATTGTGGCCTTATTGTCTTATCTTTCTACTAAAAGGGGATGTCTCAAAATCGGGATTTGGCGCGCGGGATTTCTCCGCATGTACATTAGGTCAGTAGTGAGGCTGCTTCAGCAGCTCGCTAAACTTCGCTTCTGTCCTCTTATGCATATGTGGAGAAATTTTTTGCATTCATAATATTTCTGGTCGACCAAATTTCAGTTTTTATGCCTTTTTTAAGGTAATTTTTGCATTCATGATATTTCTGGTCGACCAAATTTCTGTTTTTAGGCATTTTTAAGCTATTTTTTGCATTCATTATTTTTCAGGTCGACCAAATTTCAGTTTTAAGGCCTTTTTAAAGCTATTTTTGCATTCATGATATTTCTGGTCGACCAAATTTCTGTTTTTAGGCCATTTTCAGCCATTTTTTGCATTTTTGACCCAATAATTTAGGATATTTCTAGTCGACCAAATTTCAGTTTCTGGGCCTTTTTCAGCTACTTTTTGCATTTATGATTTTTCCAGTCGACCAAATTTCAGTTTCTAGGCCTTTTTCAGCCATGTTTTGCATTTTTTATTTTTCCAGTCGACCAAGTACGCTTCTGTCCTCTTATGCATATGTAGAGAAATCCCGCGCGCCAAATGCCGATTGTGAGACATCCCCTTTGGTAAAAAATAGCCAGTTTTGGCAAATTTGCTTTTTTGGGAAAAAAATTATGGGTGCCTCAGGAAAATTATGTTTCCTCACTTTTTCACTTTTATTTTCTTTTATCCACTGAAGCAAAAAAAGATGGCCAAAGTTTCAAGCTTTCCAATGATATCCAATGTGTCTAATATTTCCTGAATCTGTAACACAAACTTGTGACCTCTAAGTGAGCAGAAATCTCCAGGACAGTCTGCACATTTTCATAGGCAACACTGCTTTGCATTACGCTGTCATGGCCAAAGATATCGAACGAGTCAAGCTCCTGGTGTCTAATCCCAAATGTGATATCAATTCTGCCAGCGCCACGGGCTCAACTCCTCTGCATTTGGCGGCTGATCCCGAAATTGCCAAAATACTCCTTGGAGGCATTCCGGAAGAGAGCATCGCGTCCACTGTGAATGCCGTCGACCACGCGGGCAATTCCCCACTCCATGTCGCTGTCAGAGGTCGCCATCGTGAAACGGTTCGCCTGCTCGTTGCCAAGCAGGGCAAGTTTGACTTGCTCAACATGAGTGGCAAGTCCCCCTTGAGCCTGGCCAAGGACAAGGACATGAAAAACATCCTCATGAACAAGGATTGTAGCAGCAGTGTGGGGCCCTCGTCGCCTGCTCTGGCCTCCGTGACTGTAGTGGTGAAAAAGCCAAAAATCTTAAAGTCCCCCATGACTGAAGGGCCCATCGTTTTGCCGGGTAATCCCGAGCTGAAAAGTCCCAGTATTCTCAAGCGCAAAAGGCACGAATGCGTCAACGGCCTTGACGAGAGGAAAGGCCCGAGGCTGAGGTTTTCCGAGGTGAACGATTACAGCGGAGTTGAGGAGTTGCCTCCAGTCGAAAAACGAATCCGGGTGGCTCCACTGTACACTGAGGCTCAGTTTTCATCAGATGAGGAAGAAGAGGATGATGATGATGACTTTTAGCATACCATAACTCCAGAAAACAAATATTTATTTGTTGCTCCTAGAAGCACATTGCTTCTGATCCAAATTGTCATCAACGACAAATAGTTGCTGAACACATTTATTAATATAAAACGAAACATTATATAGTAGTCTGCGAAGGATGCAGAGTGCTCATTACTAGTTTTACTAGGTCAACATCTAAAGTTTGTGTTAAGGATTTGAGAAATGCTGGACATAATGGATATCGTTGGAAACCTTGAAACTCTGGTCATCTTTTTTATTAATATCACTTTAGATAAAAATTAATTAGGATTTGGATTAAAAGCCTAAAATTTAAAAAAACCACTCAAAAATTGCACCCATTTATTAATGTACAAAGAAACTTAAAGTACGCATACAAAGTGTCGAAAGGTGTCACTTAGTCCAAAAGTATGGATCGAGTTTGATTCGTCGCTCGAAATTGGTGTACCATTGCTGCACAGCAGAATAGGGCACAAAAGTCTCTGATGATTTCATCCTCGTTTCATTTGATCGTAGCGCAAAGCTTGCTGAGCACCATTTTCTGGGGGGAACTCGACTAACTTGGGCACCACATCACTTCAGCCGTGACTACTCAAAAGAAAGATTGATTTGTTTTTGTGTGAAGCACATTGCTTTGGATCCAAGTTGATACTGACCACAAATGATAGCTGCTACATTTTATAAACATGAATTGAGCGATTATAAGTTCTTTTTCATAATGAACATTGTTTCAAACCAAACAATGACCAAATGCAAAAAGTTGCAAAAACCATTTATTAATTTACAAAGAAACTTTAAAGTACGCATACAAAGTGTCGAACGGTGTCACTTAATCCAAAAGTATGGATCGAGTTTGATTCGTCTCTCAAAATTGGTGCACCATTGCTGCACAGCAGAATAGGGCACAAAAGTCTCGTATGATTTCATCTTAGCTTCATTGGATGAGAGCGCAAAGCTCGCTGTGTACCATAAAACTACCATTTTCTGGGGGGAACTCGACTAAATTGGGCACCACGTCACTTCAGCCATGACTACTCAAAAGAAAGATTGATTTGTATTTGAGTGAAGCACATTGCTTTGGATCCAAGTTGATACTGACCACAAATGATAGCAACTTAACTCATTTTATAAACATGAATTGAGCGATTATAAGTTCTTTTTCATAATGAACATTGTTTCAAACCAAACAATGACCAAATGCAAAAAGTTGCAAAAACCATTTATTAATATACAAAGAAACTTTAAAGTACGCATACAAAGTGTCGAACGGTGTCACTTAGTCCAAAAGTATGGATCGAGTTTGATTCGTCTCTCGAAATTGGTGCACCATTGCTGCACAGCAGAATAGGGCACAAAAGTCTCTGATGATTTCATCCTCGCTTCATTGGATGAGAGCGCAAAGCTGGCAGTGTAGTTGAACAAGCTCTGCACCATCTTCTGAGTGAACTCTACAAACTTGGGCACCAAAGCTGCTTCACTGTCCATGCTTGCCTGTTGGAGGTTAGCAAGAGCAGCAAGTGGCTCAATGGAAATGCCAACTTGAGCAGTGGAGGGACAAGCCACTAATTGATGATTTAGCATCATTTGCTGTCCAAATTTGGCTGACATGTTTTCCTCCTCCAAGGCTTGAGGTTTAGCCTTGCCCACCTTGAAGATGGCACTAGGCTTGGCATTGGAGATCATGCCCAGGTACTGCCAAGCACTTGCTCCAGGATTGTTGACATCAGGCCAGGAAAAGTACACAGCTCCACCTGCCCCATCTGGAAAAGGCTGCTGACCTGTCAAAAATACCTGGAAGAGACAACCACCGGTTGAACCTTGGCCAAATGTGTCAGTGACTGACACTTACCACTATGTGATTGAAGTTGCCAACATCAGCTACGTCAATGACCACGTGGGACTGATCTACCTGTCTGAAAGAGGTATCAACCAGCCTGCCTGACACAAGCAAGCCAAACATGCTTTAACAGAATGACATTTACTACTGTTCAAGCTGGACTATCACTCAGATCCTTCTAGCAGTTTCCTTCAGAGCTTTTTGTTATTGTTTTGCCCCGAGCGCAGCGCTACCAGACAGCTGTCAAAAAAGGCCATTTATTTTGGGAGAATTTGTAAACAAATTAGTTTGTTTGTAGAGTTCCCGCGCCAAGGCCGTAACCCACTCCTTTGGGCCCAAAATGTCGCCCATAGCAACCTAAAAAGTGCAAATATTTTGATAAACAGTTGAAATTAGCACAATTTAGGAGATTCTTACTTTTGCAGTAGATTTCACCCTCACGGTTGCACAGCGTGGTGGAATCCAACTTTTTCTTGCATGCTTGGCAGGTGAAACAGCCCTTGTGCCAAGCTGATCCTGCACCTCTCATCAGCTCAGCCAAGTAGACCTAAGACTAGAATCATTAGCAGCTAAATTCAACAGTAAAAAGTCCTTAATTCCAAATTCACACATTCTTGTCACATCTGGGGCAAACATCAGCTCCTCCAATTTTAGGCAGACCTTCTCCACTTTTCTTGGTAGGTGCAATGTAGGCATCTGCTTGGTAATCTTTTGTTGGCTGCATAATTTGAAAAGTTCAATTAAAATATGTAAGATTGAACATGTTGCTTTGTACCTTTGAGGCTGATCCTTTGCCTGAATCCATTGATAAGCTCCCAGCTCCTAATCCAAATCCGTATCCCTTGGGCCCAAATGACTTGCGGTGGCAAGATGAGCAGTAGACCTCTCCTTCGTGCTCGGCTGCGTTGCCAGAATCCAATAATTTTTTGCACTCAGCTACAATTACGTAAAGCTTGTATTGAGCTTTAAGAAATGCCAAGAAGTCCCGCTCGAGGGCGCTGAAGAGACTCGGACACTTAAGAAAGATTTATGTACTGCAGAAAATATATTTTGACTTATATTATGATAGTTTCACTTAACAAAAAGCAAGATTTTTGCTCAAAAATATTTCTTGACTATTCATCTACATGATTAAACAGGAAATTTATCTATTTGCAACTCAAATTCAAAAATAAAGGCAATAAGTCGGAAAAATAACTCTGAATTGTGGCGTTATTGGCTGCTAATGGGATGATATCACAATAGCATGTCAATACCG
Source organism: Paracyclopina nana (assembly GCA_019096065.1). NCBI lineage: Eukaryota > Metazoa > Arthropoda > Copepoda > Cyclopoida > Cyclopettidae > Paracyclopina > Paracyclopina nana. The sequence goes on along the minus strand of JAGUCH010000002.1, from coordinate 16,736,236 downwards.
ACACGGAAAAACAAATTCTCGGAAGATCTTGTCAGCGTGAGTACGCACTTTTCTTTTTAAAAAGTTCCTCCTTACTGCCCGAAAGAGCTGCGATTTTTCACCCAGGAGCAAGCACATGCGACTCGGCATTTTTTCTTTAAAACTTTTAGTTTATTTTGATTCCCGCCCAAAACGCGCCAATATGTGCTACTACTGCGCACTCTACTGGCGGTCACAACGCCATCTACGGCAGCTTCGGAACTAATTATTGTTTTGGCCAAGCCTTGCGGAATTAAAAAAAAACTTTTATAAGCGAGTGGAGGGACAAACTTTTTCGTTAGGTGGCGCTTTTTGAGCAAGTTTTCTCGGAAAAACTGTCACACGCGAAACTTGTCACGTGATTTTGAGCGCAAATTTCATTGGCTCATCTGGGAGCCGAGCTGGAAAAATTTGGTTTCAACGCTGAAAAGCTTGAAAATTTGACTGGGACTGGGACTGGATATTGTTTTATGGCTCGAAAGGGTGTCATTTTGCTTGTAGATTAAGTCACATTAATGAAGTTTTCGGCACAAGTGCTTCAAAATCCAAACAATTGCCTATTTTAGATCATCTATGTAGCGCGGCCATGTCAAATGTGCTTGCTCAAGTTGCCGGCCTAGATGGCGCTGCTAATCTAGCGACTTTACGCCTTCGCCTTATAGCCGAAAATTGTGTACAAGTTTTACTTACCACAAGCATAGCAGAGCTTGTGCCAACTCTTTCCTAGTGCCACTTTTTCCTCAGCAAAGTAGACATTTTTTGAACAACGTGGGCACACACCAGGCATGGCGAAAAGATAATGCTTTTGCTAAAATATTTACGATAGCGAGATGTGATTACTTAGCGTGCACACTTGCTATTGAAGCTATCAAGCATACAGCTGAGGTCAGCCTACAAAGCTATGCACTTCCTGAATCGATGACTCATGCCCAGGTTCAATGTCACCTATATGAAAAACTCTATGGACCTTTCCATTATGGTATTGAGTTACAAAAAATGTACCAAGCAAAACCGTTTTTGCAAAACCATTTTCAATGTTTATGTACGCGTGTTTGCATACTTTTTGCGTACTGGATGTTTACTTATTTGTTTACTTTTTTGCTACTAGGCAAAGACCAATTTTTTTGTACCATAACCCTTTTTGAGTTTTATTTTTGGTACTAGCAAATGACACTACCCACTTAAAAAAATTATTCTTGAACATAATTGTTTGAAAATTAAGCAAAAATGGGTTTGACAACTCTGGTAACAATTAGAAATAGTTTTCAATGTATTTTTCAAAACTGAGGGTTAAATCCAAAAATTGTTAAAAGTCAGATATTTTTTTCCCTTTTTGGCAATTGTTGATCGCTTTTGCTACTTTTGGGAGATTTAAAAATACGAAGAGACAAAAAAGCTGAAGGTTCGGTGCATTTCTTATACAAAAATGCTATTATGAAGCCATCATCAAATTTATTGGGTAAATTAACAAATTCAGAGATTGAATGTACAAGATTAGACTGTTTATTTCCAGATAGATTTATAGACAGGGCCAATTCTTGAGTAATATCATATCAAATTTGACTCAATGTAGAAAACGCATTCATTTTTTTCCCTTTTTGCTCCCAAGAAAGGAAAAAGTACTTTCACTTGATAATAAGATATTTTTAAACTATCTCCATTATCTAGCGTAATTTTACAATATTGAATTTTTCTATTCGGTTTCTATTTGATTTCAGCAATTTTTTCACAGCCCATTATCATCTACAATAAAAAATATAGGCTTTACCTTCTTCATTTATAAGTAGATCAACGACGCAGATCTTTCAAAGATAAGTAGTTTCATTTTTTATTGTCTTTGTTAATGGTCTTGTATAGATTTTCAGCTCAAATTTGCAATTAGGAAAAAAATTAAGAATTAAAGAAAAAAAACTGGAAATCAATTATAGAAAATTGACATGAAAAAATCTATTGTAAAATAAGGTGGCGATTTAAAAAAAAACTTATGTGAAAACGAGCTCAAAAGCAATAATTTGCAGGCAAAATTGCTGGCTCTCTTTTCACCAAATTTCCAAAACGAAATGGACAACACAAAATATTTTCGGGAACCGACGGACAAATTGTATAACCAGAAAGCTGTATCACAAATGTTTTGATTTTTTTCTTAAATTTGTCTTTGCAATCGTTTCCCGCGCAAAATGTTTTGATTTTTCCCAATTGGCGGCAAAATGACCAATCGGAATAATCCTCGATGTAGCAGCCAATCAGATTGCTTCCTTTTGTTGGAGCCTAAACGAAACAGCGCTACCAGGTATTAATTTTATTCGCACTTTGCATTGTGGCTTTTTATGAAACTTTTTGTGCGTTTACGAGCCAAAATAGTATAGGAAATTTTGGGGACGCTTTTAATTCGCTGTGTACGCAAAAGAAACAAAACAACAAAGAAGCTAAAATGTAAATTAAAGTAATCTAATCAGATTTTCCGTCAATTCGCCACTGCACAATTTCAACCATGAACGGCTCGTTCTTCAACGGGAATTCCGGCTCGACGGCGGCCAATTCCAGTGCTAACCTGCCCATTTGCCACCAGTGTGGAGCGAAGAAGCCAATTTTGAACTATGTCGAGCTTCACCAGAACGGCAAGAAAGAGTTTTGCTCGGAGAACTGCATGTTCGCCTTCAAATATGGCTCGAAAGGGCTGACGATTTTGCCGCAGAATTTGAACTCGGCGACGCCTCCGGAAAACGGCAAAAATCATAGTAGCGCCATGATGACATCGCCGAAGGCTCGCGGTGAGGAGCATGACATGAACAATGGCAGCAGTGTGTTTTCTTGGACAGACTACTTGAAAGAGACTGGCAGTGAGCCGGCGCCAGCCGCAAATTTCATGCAAGCTCTCGAGCCTCCGGTCAATGAGTTTGAGTTGGACGCCAAGCTGGAAGCCAAAGATCCCCGGTCGAATTCGAACTGCATAGCCACTGTCGTGGGCAAAATGGGCTCGAGGATCAAGCTCAGGCTGGACGGCTCCGACTCGAAGAACGACTTTTGGAAGCTGGTCGACTCGAGCGACTTGCACAAGATCGGCTACACTCAGAAGCAGGGGCAAATGCTGCAGCCTCCGGTCGGCTTCACGCTCAACGCGACACACTGGCCGAAATTCTACGCGAAAACGTTGGCAGGCGCACAGTGTGCTCACGAGACCTGGTTCAAGCCCGTGCCCAAGAGGCCGGACAAGAATCTGTTCCAGGTTGGCCAAAAGTTGGAGGCTGTCGACAGGAAAAACTCGCATCTCATCTGCTGCGCCACTGTGGGGGCTGTCAACGAAAAGGGCAAGTCAATATATTTAATGCACTCCTACCAGAAATTCTGAGCCAAAAAAAAAAAAATTTTCCCGAGTCACCTTCGATTTTTTCCAAATTTTTTACATATCACATCAACCTGAGGGCTATAGTAACACAGAAAAAATTGCCCACCTAAAATATATACATATTCTGAAAGCTTATGCTCTGGGGATTTGCTAGGTAGTAATTTTAAAATATTGGCCTAGCGCTTCCCATAGCATACAATTTTAAAAAACTTCTAGCGTCGAAAATATTGACTTGGTCGGATTTTGCCTGTTATAATACCTCCCAAAAAAAATTGCAAGATCTATCTTTCTTTATTTCATAAGAAAATTGCTAGGATGCCCTGGAATTGAGATACAGTGGTGGCAGGTTTCTTCTTTGTCAAATGGCATGAATTCATCAGTGGATGATCCGACCACAATATCTCGATTCCTGGGCATCCTAGCAATTTTCGTACGAATTAAAGAAATATTGATCTCGCAATTATAGTTGGGGTATACATTAAAATACAAAATCCGACCTAGTCAATGCTTTCGGCGCTACAAGTTTTTTAAAATTTTATGCTATGGGAAGCGCTAGGCAAATATTTTAAAATTACTACCAAATGAACCCCCAGAGCACAAGCTTTCAGAATATGTATATATTTTAGGTGGGCGATTTTTTCTGGGTTGCAATAGCCCTCAGGTTGATGTGATATGAGGTAAAGCACTTAATGTTACAAAACGACATAAACTCAACCTTGGTAAAACAAAAGAGTGCTCACACGTTACAATAACTTTCAGAAAACTTGGGAAAGTTTCTGGTTGGGTGCATACTTTGTGTATCTGCAAATGCCTAATTTCTTTGCTTTTTCGCCAGATGAGACCATATTTGTGTCATTCGACGGGTGGAAGGGCGCGTTTGACTACTGGTGTAAATACGACTCCAGAGACATTTTCCCTGTGGGCTGGTGCGAAAAATCCAGCCATCCTCTTCAACCTCCGGGAGTGAAGGTGACGACGACATTCGAAAAGTAGGCGGAAATGCCAGCATTACTTTATACATTATCGTTTCAGTACCCGAGTGGGAAGCACAAAGCCAGCAACATTGCGAATGCGTCACCGAGCTCCTCCGAGCACCAAAAGTCGTCAAATTCATCCCCACTCGCGGCGTCCTCGACAAATATCTCCCCAGTGACTGCAAAGGCTGAGACGAATGTGAAGAAGTCGAATTCTCCCATCATTGGGCCCAGCAGCAACGGCCACTCCAGTTCGACACCAATCACCTCTGAGGAGGACTCTTCGTTAAAGTTGATCTCAATCAAGATCAAAGTGAACAAATCCAAGGTCAGTGACCTTGGCCCCTATTTGGACAGTGCCAAGGCCAAGACGTGCATGCCCGAGGCCTTCGGGCCCGGCCCCATCCATAAAGTAATTCGTCAAAGCGTGCAGAAACTTGTGGACTGTTCGCGAGACCAAAAGGCCGTTTTCGGCATGCTGCGGCAGGGCGAAGGCCGCGTCATTGTCACAGCCTCGTTCGAGGACAAACTTCAAAAGGTCAGACTGCCTGCAATGGACTCTGAGTCTGCTGTCAAGGACTTTTTTGAGATCCTCTTCGAAGAGCTCCGCTGTGAGCCTTTCTTCGACATTGTGCAGCAGGAGAATGACCCCGAGGACGAGCCGCTGAAGAACGGCCTCAAAAGAAAGGCCGAAGTGACCTTGACCTTCAACGACGCTCCGCCCACGTTGACCCCTGAGACGACGAGTGGAGGAGCAGCCTCCAAAATTCAGCGTCTTTCCAACTCGGCCATCGACCCTGCCACCTTCTATGCCACCCCCAAGGCGAACACCAAAAACAACCGGCCTCGAGGCCGGCCTCCAGGCGTGAAAAACAGGCCAGCTTCGGAGGCCGCCGCCAAGGCTCTGGTGGCTCCCACGAGCCCTGTGAAGAGTGGCAGCAAAAATGGACCCATCTACCAGAATGCCCACAAGTTGCATTTGGAGCAGGAGAAGGCCAAGGCCTTGGCCTTTGCCAAGACAGCCCCAACTTCGCCTCAAATAGGCGGAAAAGCGGCTGAGTCCTTCTTCGATGTCTCGGCCATTCCGGATGACCCCACCCTATGGAGCATTGGAAATGTGATAAGTTATATCAGTGATTTGGATCCCAGCCTTCGGCCTCACGTGGAGATGTTTAAGTCGCATGAGATCGACGGCAATGCGCTGCTTTTATTGACCTCCGACATGATGATGAAGTACATGAACATGAAGCTCGGCCCGGCGCTCAAGATTTGCAACATCATCAACAAGATTCAGGGCAAGAAGTTTCAGCCGATTCCAAGCTTCAAATGACCTATGATGATTATCTAAAATGACATTTATTTTAAAACCACAATGGACTTTGGAATACACAAAGCGAAACTATTGGCAGCTAAAGAATGTTGGTCTCTTCCATGCCATGAATCGAGAAAAAAACTGGAAATTCCGCTGCGAAAGAATTTATGTGATTGTGAGGAATTTTAATTGCCACTTTCTTTTTCTTCATAAGTGACTACTACACAGTTTTGAATGGGACATTTTTTGTTTGGGTCATTATCGTTAGGCTCATGGCTTCAACTGAAACGAATTTACTTACCTTTATAAGCCAGTGGAGCGGCAAACTTTTTCGATAGATGGCGCTTTTTGAGCAAGTATTTTTAGAAAAAGTGTCACGTGCTAAACTTGTCACTTGATGATAAACAAGCCGCAATTTGATTGATTGTTTTATATACTGTAATACGATTTCCTCGTGTTATAATTCAGTTTACCGATCCCACTCAGCTCTTTTATATCACAGTTCTTTCTAAGCAATTTGGGGGATATTAAATTAAAGTATTTAATGCCCCTCATATTCTATGGAACTAATCCATATTCCAAAGAAGGTAGAATTTAAGCCAGATGAAGAAATAAAAAAAAGTTAAGGAATAACTGGGGTTTGAACCCTAGACTGCTGCATCTAGAGCCCATTGCTCTAACCATGTGCTAGGGCACGTAAAATTGGGTCAATTAATAGCTGACCTCGGATTTTAAATTGGAAAAACACTGGTACTACAATTACAGCCCTCGCAGGCTCGGGCTAGTAAAGCTGTACTCGAGTTTTCCCATTTTAAAATCCTCGCTCAGCTATTTGATGACCCTACTTTACGTGCCCCAGCTCTAAATAAATAACTAATAATGGGTACAGGCAAGAAAAATTTGGTTTCAACATTGAAATGCTTGAAAGTTTGTCTAGGACGCATATTGCTATATATGGCTTGAAAGGGTGCCATTTGTCTGTAGATTTTGTCAAGTTTTCGGCACAAGTGCCCCAAAAGTCAAACTATTGCCAATTTTTGATCATTAATGAAGCCCAGCCACGTCAAATGTACTTGCTTAAGTTGCCAGGCAAAATGGCGCAATGAAGCTAGCAACTGTGAAATCTATGTACTTAGAACTGGTTTAGTGACAGGTGCATTTTCAGCAAAAAAATGCATAGGTTGACATTCCGGTCAAGCCTTAAGATTTTTTTAGCAAGCAAGATTTGCAAGCTTTAGGATGATTTCAATTTTCTTGTTCAAGCCTTTAAATTGAAGGCTACTTTAAAATAGGCATTTTTGAAGAAGTGGGATTCTGATTGCAAAATGTAGGTCAGCCAACTTCACTTTTCTTGTGATCGATGCGTTCCTGGAAAATGGTGCAGAAAATCAAATTTGCAACCCTAATAAAAATGAAATGAACCATTGACAGCTATGACTTTGCAGTTTCTAGCAAATAATTACATCATTTGACCCTAAAGCTCACAACTCGGTTCATGGGGATCAGGTCTCTTTTTTGATGCGCCATCTGTGAAATGTTGTTTCTTTGTTGTCATTTCCCCTTCCGATTTTCCATGCATTTTAAAAACAAAGGTGAAAGTGAAATCAATTTTTTGTCATAAATACAAATGTGTCACGCTCGATTTCGGTCCAATTTTGACATGACTTGAAGAAGCATTTTGGGTATATATGGATTTCAACTTCCCTTTGCTGCCTTCAATTGGCAAGTGTCCTTTATTCAAATCAGGAATTATGGATTTTACCCTTTTTTGGCTACTTCCCATGGCTATCTTCATGGCTTCTCAAAATGGTAAGTGTCACCTTGGAATTCCACCTCAAGTGCTTTAATTTGCAATTCTAGCTGAAGGTTCTAATGAAGTCAGCACTAAAAAAGATATTTGCTATGGAGAAACCATGAATTTGCCAGGAGTCTGCCTCAAAAAATCTTACTGTCCTTACCACGATGGCAATTGCTCTGAAGACACAGTTTGTTGTATTCATGGTGTCAAGCAAAATGTGGAGAGAACAGTGCCAATTCCAGATGATGATTTAGTTCAGAGGAGAAAAAGAAGCTATAATAATTATGGCTACCAAAATTATGTTGAGGACTTTCAAAATAATTGGAAGCAGCATCAGCTGGCAGAAAGACAAGAGCCTTTTCTTTCCAGATCTGGAGTAAACTTAGCCTTATTTTTTTTGGTTGTCAACACCAAAATTAAATATCTGCATTTTTTAGATAGCTGCCAGCATTGTCATTGTTTTCGCTATGGGACTTGGCACCTTGGGCATCGTGGAAGTCAACCAAAAGATCAATCGACTCAATGTACATTATTTTTTTAAATTCCGTAATTTTGAATAATTATTTTGTCATTTAAAACAGAGTGAAGCTAAAGGTTTTGAGCAAGAGACGAGGAGTGTTCAAAACGCCCTTGGGTCAGCCCAGGCCAAGATCGAGACATTGACCACAGAAGTTGGCGCGGTGAAGTTGCTAACGTTTCAATTGCTGAGAGCAAATTCTGCCCTCAACTCGCAAATTGCAATGATTTTGAGCGCCATCAACAATCCGCCCACTCCGACTCCTCCTACATCACCAGCGCCCCCTACGGCGCCATCACCAGCGCCCCCTACAGCGCCCACAACAGCGCCCACAACAGCGCCCACAACAGCGTCAACAGCAGCAGCATCAACAACAACTTTGACACCAGGAGCCAATAATTCACTTGGAGGCTTTTGGTTAATTTAATAAATTAAAGCTTTACCAGGCCGAGCCTGCGAGGGCGGTAATTTTACGAGAAATTCTCCATTACAAAATCCGCTGCCAACCAGAAATTCTGAGCCTTCAACTGCCAAAATGACTCTTAGTTAAACGTCGAAGGAGAGAAAACATGTTTCAATTACTTTAAGCAAATTTTGAGAAAATTTCTGGTTGGGTGTCAGTTATTTAAAAAGCCACGGTTTTACGTGCTCCCACTCTGTATAAATATCACCAAGTTGAAAACGTACTTAGTACGGGATATACTAAAATGCGCGACATGCGCGACAAGCGCGACATGCGCGACAAACTACTAAAATGCGCGACATGCGCGACTACTAAAATGCACGACATGCGCGAAAAACTGCTAAAATGCGCGACATGCGCGACTACTAAAATGCGCGACATGCGCGACTATTAAATTATGGGACAACCAAATATACAGTCTGAATTTAAAGTATTTTTTTCTATTTTGACAAAAAAGATGGGAAAAGGCTCCAGCTTTCCAATGAGTATTTCTGGATTATGAAACCCCAAGTTTAGATTCCCACACCGTCCAATATTGAACGGACGAGTACAGACTGTATAATAAATAACAGGCAAAAAGAAAAGAAAAAATGATAATTCTATTTTAAGTCTAACATTGTAATTTTTTTCAAGTCTAACATAGCAATTTTTTCAATTCTTACTTTTTTTTCAATTCTAAAAATTTTGCATTGTTTTATCTCCTCTCTGATAAAAAACTATGCCATAATTTCGGCCATAACCATAGGTGAACAGTGCAGAGTGAGCTACTTAAATGTAATATTTATGAAAAAGCATAACAATTAATCAGTAACAGTAAATAGAAAAAATATTTCAAGAAGTGGTAACTAAACATTTTTTTTGCATTTTAGTAACCTGTGGTGCTTGTCGCGCATTTTAGTAGTCGCGCATGTCGCGCATTTTAGTATATCCCCTTAGTACTATAGTTCAAAAATGAGTATTTTTTAACTGGAATGTTCATAAATATACCCAAAGATTCCTCAATATGTTGTACTATTTCAATTGGGCTGTTGATCCAATACTGAATCAATTAATGGATTCTGGTACGAAATTGAAAGTTTCTCTCGATTCAAGGTGAGCCAGGAGATTTTATTTGGAATTCTTTTAGCATATAATAGCTGTTCTTTCTTCGAACGCGCTTAGTAAAAAACGAGAATGAAACTGCACAAATTCAAGCTGGACTGCAATCTGATTGCAATATAAGGATGCAGCTTTGAGCGGGGTCACATCAAACCTTTCCTGCAACTGGACCAAGAAACAAGTGAGAATTTACTCCTTTTAATAAGCATATATAATATTATACATGTAAGGTTAAATTATTTGCAGTGAGGTTAACGCTGTTGAGTGTGGCCTTTTTCTCCGTTGGAGCCCAAGGGAAATTTTTAAACAAAGGTCAGGATATTTCTACAGAGCACTTTTATTTTTCCCCCCTAAAATTGCAATTTTTCAGAAAATACTCATATTGAAGAAGACGACATTTCAGCCCTGCAAGTAAGATAAAATACTATATTAGATAAATAAATAAGATAAAATAAATATTTGAAAGTGTTCAATATTGAAATATTCTTTGCAAACCAGATTTGCAGTGGAGTATCGGCAAATTCGAACCAAACTGGAATTTGCGTACTGGAGAAATTTTGCAGGGATTCTGAGCCGATTGGAGTTTGTCCGGATGAGCACAAAATATGTTGCCCACAAAGTAAGCAAAGATAAATATAAAAGCCAATTTCAGTTCCTAGCTGTCAATAATTATGTTTTTTAATAGGTGCTATTTCAAGAAGGAGGAGGCAAGATGAGGACTTCCAATATTTGCTTCCGGATCCTCACAAAAACCTCCAGGGCCTTGGCTACAATGACGGAAATATCATCGATAGGCAAGCCTTCGGGCTTGAAACCATCGGAGTAAATCATCTCATATTTTAAAAGTAGCTATATCAGGCATTGATCGGAAAATATTTTTCAAGCCAATTGCAGGCATTGCTGGAATCTTGATTGTGGGAGCTTTCGGACTTGGTGCCATCGGATTGGCAGATGCTCAATCAAGACTAGCTACCACAAGGGTAAATTGAAAAGCTACCATAAACTCTTGAATGTAATGCATTTTTCTGTGACAGAGTGATATTGATAACCTGCGAAACAGGCTGAACACAATTTGCACATTTTCAAACAGTATTGCAAATATTGGTGATGGAGCTGGAGGTCGAGGCACAGCCGTCGCAGCTCCAGGTGTTGCTGGACAATTGCTAGCTGGAGATGTAGCAATATTAAATGCCATTGTTGGCTTGCAAGCCATCTCATGCAGCTAACATAGCTATATTTGGCTAATAATAAAGATCGGATGTCTATTTACATTAGTATCAAAACAATAACAGTGATGTAGGGCGATCCTAGCGGCCTTTTTGGGCAACTGCTGGGAGTTGCAGCTGACATTGCCCGAGAAAAAAACCGATTGCTACCGCGTGTATGACTCAAGCAAATTAGTGTAAACAAACTAGTTACAGAATTAGTTCATGATGCAAAATTGGTTTTAAATCTTCATTAGCCATAATGCCCTGTTCATCTACAACAACTATTCCAGTCGTAACTTCAGGAGTCTTACAAAAATTTGTCGTTATTCTATACCGACTAAAATTGCCTTAAGTCAGTGTAAGACCAGTCGTTAGCGAACGAATCGGGTAACCGAATTGGTCAAGTTAAGCGCTTACTAGCTAGGGTTGACTAAATTAACTTTGTTTTGCCTTTGTTCAAGGGCTAACCTTCGAAACTTAATTGTTTTAGTCTGTCCTTGCAGCTAGTAAAGCCGGCCTGCTAGGGCCGACTAAAACATTCTGCTAGGTCTATCATGATTGGGGATTCTTTCCTAAGTTGCATTAGTTTAGTTAATCCTAGAGGCATCAATGACATAACACCAGCCCTTAAAAACTACGACAGCTTTTAGAAATTTGTGGAGCTACGACAACTACTTTCGTAGGGTAGCTCAAGAAAGTTATGAAAAAGTAGAGTAGATGAACAGGGCATAATAAGATACTATAAATATCAATTAAAATGTCTCTAACAACAACACCAACTCTCGAAAACACGTGTCATAAATTCATAATTACTTGAAAGACACTGACAGTTTGCTCGGGCATCTCGAAATCAAGTTGAAAATGGTGCGCACGCGCTGTAGCCCTACAACCTTTAAAAACTACTTGCAACCTGTCAGAAATGTCAGCCTACTATATGCAAGTAAAAGAACTTCTCATGTGTGTTTTTTAGTGGAAAGTCTCCCACACAATGGAGCTTTCACCGAAATAATAAATCAGCCACTTTACTACACTGGATATGCTGGCCCAGTTTTCCCCCGGAGTGGCTCCACCAGTCCCAGGTAAAATCCGGGTAGAAAGCCAATTTAGTCAGTGGCCGGAGCATTTTCCAACTGAAGTGAGCTGTAGTCATTGATTGGCTTTCGAAATGCCTCTGGAATGGGCAAGGTCCCTTTTGACACTGTCCATTTTGAGCCAAGGGGATTGCCTGCTGTCAGTGATCCTCTTCTTGTCTCAATCCTTTGTGCAAAGTGCACAAGACCACGTGACCACACACATACTCATTTTGGTGTCAGCAATATGCGGAGTCCTCCTCTCGATCATCCAGCTCATTTTGATATCCAAAAAGGAGTGGTGGGGATTGATAGCAACCAGTGTCATCACAGTGGGCCCATTGGCAGCTGTCACACTCTACTGGATGATATTTGGGAAAAGGTGAACATGCATAATTCAGGGCCAGAAAAATCAGGCCAACCACATTTATGTGTGCTAGGTCAATGACTGAACCATTATTGGGCCTAAGCACACTCTGGGCTCCTTTCCTGCATTTTGTACACAAAATTAAGCAGCGGAAATCTCTCATATTTGGCCCAATTTGGGCAGCTTAGAATGTAAAGGAAGTAATTTGGGCATAATCTGGTTTTGACTGGTTTTGCATGACATGACAATTGGGATATTTCGAAAACTATTAGAGTTATTGTTCCAAGTGAATTGTACTCCCATTTTTTCCATTAAAAGGCAAAGGTGTACAGTCGCTAAATTCGCAGCGCCATCTAGCCCAGCAACTTGAGCATGTACATTTGGCTTGGCTGCGCTACATAGATGATCACAAATTGGCAATTGTTTGGCTTTTCGAGCGCTTTTGCCAAAAATATATCTATAATGCCATAATCAACAAATAAAATGGCACCCATTTAAGCCAAAAAACCACATGCAAGTAACGCAAATGTTCAAGATTTTCATTGTCGAAACCAAATTTTCCTAGCTTGGTTCCGCCAATCAGCCAATCAAATTTCATATCGTAATCACGTGACAAGTTTCGCGCACAAGAGTTTGTCAAAAAATACTTGCTCAAAAAGCGCCACCTATTGAACAAGTTTGTCCCTCCACTAGCATATAGTCACGATAACGGGTCATGTACGTACAAAATGGCTGGGCTGAATTCTTTTCATAGCCTTCAATCACTTTGGTATGCCTCGGCTTTTTTTGCCGCCTACCTCGATCGCGTTTTATGGCAAGTTTGCAATGTAAGTTATACACAAGCATATTTGCGAGTTGGGGCCGTATTTAATGCAGGAATTCCAAAGGCCATCATGAAAAGGTCAGCCAACTAAAAAGGCCTTATTTTTGACCTATTTACAAGCAAAGGCATGCATGCTTTCCAGAATAATAATATTGTGTGAATCATAGCCTACATCAAAATAAGTTAGATGGCGCCACTGTAGAGAAGGAAAAAATACCAGAGGTGGATTTTTTCACTATATTAATTCTTTGGCATTTTTGATGGTGAAATGGCAATATACTATTTAAATGTTTTCTTTACAGTCTCAAACCTCATCACATTCCCTTGGGAGCTGTGCTGCTTTCATACCAAATAATCAAGTCCATTTGGTTCATTTTGGCCTCACTCAAGCACATGAACTCGTTCTTCAAGTCGGACCACACGATCCCGTACACAGTGAATGTGAGCACGATTTCGGCTCCAGAAGACAGCACCAATGAAGACAATGATGCAAACGAGTCAGAGCAAGGCATGGAGCAAAGTGGTGATAATTGGAGGCATCTCCTGGTGGTCTCACCTGCCAACAATCCCTACCCTGGGGATCAAAGCAGCGAGATGAAAAAGCTGCAAGCTTTGAAAAACAGCAACTAAAAAACACACTTTATTTATATATAGAGCATTTACCCTCGCGCAATAAATCGAGATTACTATTTACAAAAAAGTGAAAGCTGCCAAAGAAAGTGTAGAAGAACAGCATGTACCGAATATATTTGCCTCATTTCTGGTTAAAATCACACCAACTTATGCATAAAATGGATGGTGGTTGGAATTTGGGACTCAAAAAATATCCAAGCCGATATGAGAATGGGTAGCTTTTTTTTCCAGTAATTTGAGCTTTCAGAGAGTTATAGCTTTTTCCAGTTCCAATGATATCGTGAATACATATAAGTACCATAGCAGTTTTTGTATGGGGTTGTTTCTGCAAGAGGAGGGCAATAGTATTTTATCTGTGGTATTTTGGTTCAGGTTTGTCTTGTTGTGAGTTAGTTCAATCCTGCTATTTCTTGGTGGTGAAACAAGTCGGCATACTGAGAAATTGGCTTTTTGTTGGCCAACCCGTTTGTGGCTGGGTGCAAATCCCCTCCCTCCATGAAAAAGGGATTCCGGACTTCCATGCCAGATCCGGATGCCAATCCAGGACACTCATAAACAGTGTCATCGCTGTCCTCTTCTTCCTCTGTGGACTCACCATCGTCATACTTGGGACTGACAAGCACATCAGTCACCTAAAGCATAAAAAATATTGAGCACCTCCTGACAAGTCAGTTTTTCCTCATTGGTTTCTAATCAATTTCAAAAGTTTGTGATTTTTCACAAGTTTGTATCGCTTTCATTTCTTTGCAGAGCCATAAAAATGATACAAATAGATTAACACCAGAATGCGTCATTTTAATCTTCTAAATGGCTTTCACCAAACGTACATGGAAAAGCTGCAATGCCACATGCAACCAGAAAAACCATTTTTAAAACTCTTTGTTTATTTTAGGACAATTAATCAAGAGTAAAGCATCATTTATCTATAGCATCATTTATCTATAGCATCATTTATCTATAGCATCATATTTCTGGGTGATGAGCTCATCAATCACCTTTAAAAAAACTTTCATAACTTCATAACAAGTCAGTTTTTCCTCTTTGGTGTCTGCTCTTTTTCAAAAGTTAACAGTTTTTCACAAGTTTTTATGCATGCTTTCATTTTTTTTACTTAGCCACAAAAATGATGAAAACTGATTTCCACCAGAATGCGTCAATTTAATCTTCTAAATGGCTTTCACCACACAAACATAGAAAAGCCGCAATTCCATATGTAACCAAACAAAACCCAAATTAAATATTAGTAAAGCATTGTTCATCGCTGTTAGAAAATTTCTGTCATCTAATTTTGTGTGTCGAGAGCATCAACCACCTTAAAAAGCTTTCAAACACTTCAAAACAAGTCAGTTTTTCCCCATTGGTATTTGCTCTTTTTCAAAAGTTGATAGTTTTCCACAAGTTTGTTTCGCTTTCATTTCTTTCTAGAGCCATAAAAATGATGAAAACAGATTAACACCAGAATGCATCATTTTAATCTTCTGAATGGCTTTCGCCCAACGAACATGGAGAAGCAAATCTAGTAGATTTTTTATATCCGTCATAGACATTTCTGTAATGTGATCACAAGTAAAAGCATCATTTTTCTATATTTCTGTCATGCTGCAATTCCCTAAGGCTCAATTATCCTCCATACAGCACACATGTGGTGTATCCTCTAACCAATTTTTCATCATGAAGCCTTACTTTCTCTCGATCCAAAGTTTGGATTTTGTGAGATTATTACCTGAGCTGCAGGGCTGGGTATCTTCTTTGGAATCGCACCCAACTTGGAAGGTGGAGACGTCATCATGAATCCAGTTGTGCTTGGATTGGCAAGCACATTTCCAGGGTTGAAGGGTCTCACCATAGCAGCTCCTCTGGCTCCATTTGCCAGACCTGGTGGGTCGTGAAGAATCAATTTCCCATTGAAAAAAGGAGTGCCCTGCAAAGTTCATTTCAAATGTCAGAAAAGCAAGTCTTCTATGATGGCTGAAAATAATTTGCCCATGAAGAAATGAGTTTTCTGGTTTCCCAGTAAAGGCAAAAAAGATCTGAAGAAAGCAGAGCTACTAATGGAGTAATCAGAGATGGAGAAGATAAAGCAAAACTTTGCCTGTACAGAAACGTCCCTGTAGAATTTCTGCTTCTGCATAATTTATAAGCCAGTATTGGCTTTTGAATTGCGCACAAGAGCAGGAACTTTTTCCCAAAGCCAAAAAAGAGATAAAAAAAGTCAGATCTACTTATCAAGAGTTGCATAAGCCTTCCATGTTTTTTTTCAACACATGATGAAGTGCATAAATAAAAGATTGTCATGCTCTCCAAACCCTGGCAAATACTCTTCTCTGCTCTAAAAGTATCTTAGTAGAATCTGGATATTATAAGATTATTGATGTCAAGACATTATTTTCATCCATATGGCAGTTTTTTTGTGACTGAATGAGGAGGCCTCTGGAGCTGCATGCAGCTACCTACTATCTACTTAATGTATAGTAATACAAGAAGCTAGCTTTCTCTTTTTTCCCCAAGGCTCAGCTACTACCAAGCATCCTTCTTTTCTATTTCTTGTGAGGACCTAACCAAAGTGGGCTAAAAGAGCTTTCTCTCAAGTGGATGAAGATGCACAGATTTAACCATCAATGAATTGTGACATCACGTGTCAACTATTGAACTGATGCTCCCAAGGGACCTTGTAACATTGATTAAACTCATGCCAAACAAACACGTGGTCTTGTTTTGAATAACAAGCCACTTTTTAACGAAAAATAACAAAGGTCTGAAGTTCAAAATAATAACTAAATTTTTTTTAAAAAATCCAAAAGCAGAATTTTAATTAAGGAAGCTTCAGAGAATTAATCTGAAGAGAAAGCTCTAGAACTGGGACAAAAGTGGAATCCTCAATACTCACTCCATGACCCGGAAGAGTTCCTGGAAGATGTCGAGTTCGTCCGGAACTACGGTCAGAGTAGGCCGGATGTCCGGAATTGCTTCCAGGTCGGAGTTCAGGCGGAGTGCGGTCATCGTGACCCGGAGATCTCATCCAGCTGTTCCTGCTTGAACGTCCGGACGCTGAGGACTCGTTCAAGTTATTTCGGCACTTCTTGACCAACCCATGTCCCACGAGGCCAATGGTGATGGCCAGGAAGGCTGCCACAAAAGTGAGGCCAATGACAAGGCCTGCTACGCTCAGCTTGTCCTTTTGCCTGATCATGTAGTCATCCATGATGATGGCAGCCACTTGAGGACTGATGACAGTCTCCTCAGTCAATTCTAGGTAATCGAAAGAATAATAATTATAAGCGAGTGGAGGGACAAATCTTTTCGATAGATGGCGCTTCCTGAGCAAGTATTTTTTGAACAACTGTCATGCTTGAAACTTGTCTGGTGATTGCAAGCGGCAATTTGATTGTCCCATCATGCGGAGCCAGGCTGACCAAATTTGGTTTCAACAATGAAAGGCTTGAAAATATGCGTGAGACGCATATTGTCGTATGGCTAGAAAGAGTGCCATTTTGTCTTGAGATTGTGCTATCTTTCTAAAGTTTTGGGCACAAATGCTCCAAAAGCGGAACGATTGCCAATTTTTGATCATCTATGTAGCGCATCCATGACAAATGTATTTGCTCAAGTTGCCGAGCAAGATGGCGCAGAGAATCTAGCGACTTTTCGCCTTTGCCTTATGCATCTACAATTTATCATCTAATTGAATTGTACAAGCTCAACTGAGTGAAGTCCGGAAACATCGATTTTGATCATGGATAAATGTCAGTGAAAGACTCAAGCTGTCCCACTCGGAGTAGTCACATTACATCATAATGACATACCTGACGTGTTTTTCTTAGGAACCATCTCTTCTGCCTTTTCACCCTCCAGATGGACTTCCTTCATTTTCTCGAGGCTCTCCATCTCAGCCTTGGCCAGTACTGGATTGTACGAAGGCCTGACAATCAACTTGGGCTTTGGAGTGCTGCTGGCCAACAACATAGGTGAATTGCTCTTGGGGAGGCCAAATCCCGTGACTGACCTCAAGACTGGCTTTTCCATCATGGGAGAAGTTGAGGTTGGAGCAGAGGTTGAAATTCTGCCTCGGTGTTCCAGCCATTTCAGGATATTTGGAGGAATGTCTGAATCCACTTCTGGTGAAGATGATGCCAACGATGCAGTGGGCGAGGTGTCAGCACTCAAGTACTGCACAAAGGGTAGCCGACCTAAGTGCAAATATTTTCAACATGACTCTTTGTAATTTCCTAGCTGAGCCTTTGAAGCTAAAATTCAATTTTGCAATGAGCTTTCATGTCAAAATATATCATGTCATTAAGCTTAGGCTACAAAAAATAATGCTGTACTAATCCGCTAGATGGAGCTGCAATTTGTTTTGGCGGAATTCTTTGACCTAACCTAGCTTTAGTCACCATTTGATTGTGAAAAATGCCAGAAAATATAGATGGTGGAGAAATCCACTTCTGGTAGTTGAAGTGGCGCCATCTAGAGTGAAAATGAAAAGCGTCTTAACTAAAATTGCCCTAATCCAAGCTAAAATGATGATAATGGCTACATTTTGCTAAACTAGTGATGGTGATTGCGTAAATGGCATAATAGGGCAACATGCACTTATATATGCACTCAAGAGTACTTGAGTGAAACATTACTCCTAGTGGCTGTCAGGTAGAAGAAAAAGCTAGTAGTCTTAGATAATAATGCCCTATTCTTGTTTCACTAACAAAAGGAGCAATAGCTCAATGCTTTCTTATTGTGACATATTCAAGATAATCTCAGCTTTGGTAAGAACTTGGCTAAAAATATTCCTTTAAGGAAAAAAGACCTGATCAGCTTTACAAAGGTAAAATCTAGAAAATTCCTCCTAGGCTCACTATGAAAAATGATCAGGTACAAAATGGAGGAGTTTCACTTGCCTTGCTTGGATTTCAAAGGCCTGGCCAGGGTATCAGGGGACAACCCAGGAAATCCTCCTCGGACTACAGCTGGCTTGTTTTCATTTGGCTGATGAGCCACAATTGGCACCTGCCAGGTGTTCTGGTCCTTCTTCATCAATCCATCCACGGTTTCCGGATCAGCCTTGACCGAAGCCAAAAAGGCCAAGGCCAAACAGAAGGCCTTGAGGGCCATCAGCTGCCGGCTCAAGTAGCTCAGTTTTTTGCCTTTTTTGAGTTTCCTCCACTAGGGTCTTACCTGTGGCCCCTTTCGAGGCTGTTTGAGAGCCCCTCGAAGGACCTCTTTCGAGGCTGCTTTCTCTTCTCTTCACTTCTCTTTTGAGCCATTCTTGCTTTCAGCTGCTTTTTCGAGGGGAGAGCTACTTTCTCATTGGTTAAGTCGAGTCCAACTTAATGTTAATTCCTCTACTATACCAACTCAGCTTGAATTTTCTACAAAGCTTCAAAATTTAATTCCCAAGAAAAAAATATCTTGAATAAGTGGTATAAATTTTAATGAATCTAGTTTAGAAGTAGCAAAACTAATTTATTGGTATTTCCCATTGGCCACAAGTTGGGCTGAATGATGGAGAAAGATAGATGCTAATAATTATTAGTAAGACAAGAATAGCTTTCACCAAGAGCTTATTTTTAGCTGAAATGACCTCAATAAGCCCAGATATGATGACGCATCAGATGCATTTTATACGAGGAAAATTACTTGTACTTTGAAGGTTGCAATTTGGCCATGCAAAGTAAAACAGGCTTTGCTCTATCCAGCAAAAAGCTTTAGATCTCTTACTTTGAAGTAAGTTTTTTATGGGCGAGCCCAAGCTTTAATCAATCACATCAAGCCAACCATCCAAGCATGACATGATTACAAGGGTATTTTATTATGCTCTCACATGTACCTATGCTTATCAACCGAGAAAGCCAGTGTTGGTAGTCAAGGCTCAGCAATTCCAGGCATGTTCAGGAACACAGAGCTGCTATTAAAAAAATTATCCACCTTTATCAGCGTATGATCTCACAGAAGAGAAAGCCAGCCAGGCTCTAAAAAAACAAGCTTTAAAATAAGGCCCTCCCCATATTGACATATTAGTCAAGTTAAGTAAGGAGAAAAGTTAAGCTTAGCTCAGTTCCGTTCTGAGATATTCATGTATCTCGATCCGAACTATGCTTAATTTTATGTAGTATTTGCTTGCTTGCTAAGTTAAGCTAGGTTGTCAAACTGAACTTGGCCACAAAAAGTGTTTGCAGATTAGCAACTGAAGCTCGCTTGATTGAGAAAAGCTAAGTTAGCTCATCAGCCGCAGATATCAAATGCGTTGGCGTCTCAGCATATCAGCTAGCTTAACTTGGCTAAAACCAACTGAGCTAAGCTCGAACAAGCTGAACTTAACTAATCAAGTAAGGCCACTGTGTTATCTAGGTAACTTGACTAAATATTCGAATATGGGATAGCTCTAATGACTACCAACTTAAGAAAACTTGGTGCTATTCTAGGAGACCTTCCAATCAATGATTGTTTACAGAGGCCATTGAAGAACATTTCGAGATCATCAGCTTCATCAGGGACTTCATCAGCAACTTGAATGTTTCGTAAAGTGAGCTGTCGCCATGGAGATGCACAGCAAATTCTTTTCGATGCCTTTTCACCCAGCTCAGGACAACATGAAAGTTATGCAGAGATCCCTTTTTCATAATCCCAAGATGTCACATTATCCAAGAGAGGATTTCATTTATCTCAACATTCAATAAGCTGCATGGGGAAAAGAGGAAGTTTTTCTGTCTTTCTTCAGGCAAATCCACAAGAGGCGCAAGTTTTCTTGCAATACACCGTGTAGTGTGGGTGATTTTTGCAATGAAACTCCGTTGGACTTGGGCAGAGAGGGAACCGTGGCGAACAAGTTAATCCCAGCAGGTTTTCTTTGGAACTAGAAACACAATCAGAATGCTTACTGCGTTCTTTGCAGGCTTAATTAGGAAACGTGTACTCCCTGAAGACCAGTGTACTTCCAGCCATTATGGCTCGAGCAGCGCACCTTGGTAATTCAGGGAAAGAGTAAAAAACTTCTAAGCTTACCTTAAGATCAATTCTGGAACATTTACCACCATTTGGGCAGATAAAGAGGAACCTAGAAGTAAGCATGGATATAAGACAGTGGAGGGACAAACTTTTTCGTTAGATGGCGCTCTTTGAGCAAGTATTTTTGGAAAAACTGTCGTGCGCTAAACTCTTCATGCGATTATGAGCGGCAATTTGATTGGCTGATCTATGAAGCCGTGCTAGAAAAATTTCGTTTCGACAAAGAAAAGCTTGATAATTTGAGTGAGACGCATATGGTTTTACGGCTTGTAATGGTGCCATTTTATCTGCAGATTGTGTCATATTAACAAAGTTTTTGGCACAAGTGCTCCAAAAGCCAAATAATTGCCAATCATTGATCGCCTATGTAGCGCAATAATGACAAACGTACTTGCTCAAGTTACCAGTCTAGATGGCGCTGCGAATCTAGCGACTTTACGCCTTTGGCTTATTTGGAATAAAAATAGAATTTTTCTTACCTTGTATAGTAGCAACAATAAAAGCGAGCAGGAACAACTTTGCATACTCTGGCATGTTGAATATTTAAAGCAGCCTCAACAGCGTACAAGCAAGCGAGGCATGAAAAAAATACAATAGAAGAGGATTCACATACGGCTAAAAAATTGGCTGTTGTCAAAAGCATAAAAGCACTCTATGAAAAAGCTGATATTAATTTGTAGAGTGTAGCAAATGTGAAATACCAGACCTATTATGATAATGGCACTTTTAAAAAAAATAGCAAATATGAAACATCACTCCTATTTTGATGATGCTAAGGGTTTGAAATAGCTTTGCCAAGTCAGTTGATGAAAATCAAATATAAAAAGTAACATATTTGCAATCAGGATTTCCTCCTTTCTTTGGCAATTCAGAAAAAACCTTGAAAAGGGTCAAAAGCAGTCAAAGCTAAAACTATTTATAAAGCATCAATATTGGTGTTGTTCAAGTGATCCAACCAAAGTGCACAACCTATTGACAAGTTAATTGGATTGGCCATTAAAGGTAATAATGCTGGCTTTTTTCAGCAACTTGACTCTCTCAGTGCCAACAAGCCATTTGGGCATCAATTATCCAGCCTTTGTCCTAGGTAACCAGCATAATCCTTCATATTTCCCAAATTGACCAGTGACGTCAGCAAGGCTGTTGTACACCTTTATTAGAAGGTTTTTTCGTAAGCAGAGAAAAGGCCAAGCTGCTTAGCTGAAATCAATATTCATATTTACTCATTTGTCATGGAATGAAGCTCGAGTCACCGGAATGCTGGCGCCGCAGGTTCGAATCCAGTTTTCCTCATTTTCGCAATTTTCCTCCAGGTCGACTTTGTCCAGATCTTTGGGGTCGATAGGCGTGAGACTCTTGTAACGAGAAGGGTCTACCCATTTGGGGATTCCATAGAGCTCGGAGACATTATCCCGATTTGCAAGGAGGACATCACGCACAGAGACTTTTTTGAAGTAAGCCACTTGTTGAGCCACGAACCAGATATCCGCAGGAACGCCACACCTCTTTTGGCTGAACTGCAAGAGTGATTAAATCAAAATCAGATAAGCTCCCAAATATTTGGCAATGACATCACCACCACCAGTCCTCAAAAGGGAATTTCGGGCTAAAGCGGATTTGGCCAGCTGGCTTAAAATTGGATTTTGGGCATTAGGTGAAATTGATGCTACTTAAGCTTACATGAGATTAGAATTTGACATCATTAAGCCTTACCAGAAAATGTTTCAGTAAGATTATTCAAAATGATGAGGGGCAAT
Organism: Paracyclopina nana; assembly: GCA_019096065.1. Lineage (NCBI taxonomy): Eukaryota > Metazoa > Arthropoda > Copepoda > Cyclopoida > Cyclopettidae > Paracyclopina > Paracyclopina nana. The sequence continues at coordinate 16,713,853 of JAGUCH010000002.1, read as the reverse complement.
TACCTAACCAGACTGCAGTGCATTCCAACCAGAAATTCTGAGCACTCATAGGCCAAACTAGCCCTCAGTGAACCTTGAACGTTTTATCAGCATTTAGTTTATGTCCACATTAATCTGAGGGGTAGCCTAACCCAGACAAGATTCCCAATCAGAAATATGCATAAGTTCTGAAAACTTATGACCCTAGAGTTCATTTGATATTGATTTTAAATCCTGGCCTAGCGCTTCCCATAACATGAAATTTCAAAAAACAAGCAGCTAGGCTTAATTTAGTTTTTCTGCCATTGTGAATAAAATTGACCCCCTCCAAAATAAAAAAATAAACGTTCAAGTATGAGCTTTAATGAGATTTATAATGAGCTTTAGAGACTTGCTTAACAAATAAAGAAAGCTAGATATGATATTTTATAGGTGTTCATTGCTATAAACAACCTTGAAAAATAAAAAAATAAAAATCGTCAGAATTTTTTGAAAAATTCATGCAATGGGAAACGCTAGGCCAGGATTTACAAATTACTCACAAATGAACCCTTGGGGTATGAGCTTTCAGAATATATGCATATTTTTGATTGGGAATCTTGTCTGGTTCAGGCTACTCCTCAGGTTAATGCGTGTCATCAAGTAACATGCGACGAAAGTAAAATCGAAAACACCAATTTGCAGTTTCACCTTCGATTTCTTGACATATAGGCGGTAAGGCAGTTAATGTTACATATCGACATTAACTCAACATGGGTAAAAGGAAGGAGTGCAATAAATCTCAGAAAACTGTGGAAAATTTTTGGTTGGGTACTTTTAATTAATTACCATTTTTGGAGGAAAATAGGGCGCGTCCGTTTCCAGGAGGATTCTGCTCAATGGCAAATTGACTGCAATGTCTCCATCAAAGGCATCAGGAGTGACTCCAAACTTCATGTTGGTCCACTCTTCGCTCCAAGCCCTGCAATCTTCCCAAGGATCGGTGAAGCAGTGCATGTGAATGGGCCAATCCTTGGGCACCTCCATCTCCCTCATGATCTCTTTAGCAACCAGGGTCGAATTGGGACCCCTGATGTGCAGAACCATGGGCTTGTTGAATTTCACGGCCAACTCCAAGTGACGCCTGAAGATTCCCTGTTGCTGGAAAAACAGCCCATCATCGTTCTCGGCTCCAGGATCATCCAGACCGAATTCACCCACGGCCACGACTTTCGGGTGTTGCAGGGCTTTCTCCAAGTAAAAGTCCGAATAGTCTTGGTAATCTCGCGCTTTCTTGGGATGACATCCCAAAGCCAACCAGATTTCTGTAAAAAATTCATTCGTTCTACTTAATGCCAAAGTGAGGACTGATCTTTAAAAAAACGAACAAGGAAAGCTTGACAGCTTTCCACAAATACTGGATTTTCATATTTGAAGCAGAAGCCATATTTTTTAGGTAAAAACACTCCTTATTTTAAGGGCTTTTTTGCCAAAAAAAAACCTCACTCTAAGGCTTTTTTAGCCACTATTTTGCTGAATTCAGAAGTTAAGGTCAATTTTTATTTTTAGTTCAAAGCGCACAATATGCCTTCCTTAACATCTAATTTTAACTTAACCAGTTTGTGACTATAAAGCTAAAAACGTTAAACATTTTGAAACCTTTAAAGCAATCCCTTTTTTCTGAACTTTCAGTCAAACAAAAATCCCTTTTGCAAAGACCTGAATAAATCTTAAAGATTTTACATTGATCCTAAAAAGTTTTAGATTAATCTAGTTGGTTATTTTGGTTCAGACTCAAAGCTAGATGAAGGTAGGAAAATAATTAACAATAAATGACCTCAATTGACGTCAAGGCAGAAAATTAGGCAGAGAAGTCACCACAAAACGTATACTACCTTGATGCTGCGTCGGAGATTTCCCATTGTCCACGATCCATTGCCAGTATTTCGAGTCGAAATATAATGGGTTGCAATTCACGTGGATGCAGCCTTCAAAGTGAGTGCCAAAAGCAGCGCAGTATTTTGCCCTGAGCAATCCCAAGGGAGAATTTGCGCCGTAATAGTCCAGCTTGGATTGCATTCGGGGACCTCGCGTGTAAAAGGTTTCAGGGCGGATGTCGAAGATCACGGAGAAAATGCGATCCAAATGACAATGGGAGTCGAAAATGTTGATGCGGAATGCGTCTCTTGGCTCAGGGAAACGCTTTAAATTATTCGAGGGCGCCAGTGGAAAACGAATCTTCTGAGGTGGAGTAGGAATTTCGAGGCAGTGAACTTTGGCCGGACCAGACGTGGTAGTCCAGTCTGACTGGTCAGAAATTGAGCCCTCATCTTCGTCTTCCTCTTTCGACAAATCGCAGCTATCCAAAGACTCGATCGATTCCGATCTGTCCAAGGCTTTCTTTTCCATGGATTCGAAGCCAGAGTCTGAAGCCATGATGCAATCAAGTGTTGACAATCAAAATTGAATTTCCTTTCAAATCACGTGACTTCACTCTTCAGTTTTCAGAATTTCAGACTTGAGCGGCGCGGGAGAAGCAGGCTTGTTTTGTTTACATTTTTTAGGGTGGACGAAACTGAAGAACTGCTAACTACAAAAATCAAAGTAATTTCTTTCTTCAATTCAACATTTGACCCTGGTTGTAAACAAAAACTGTTCATGACTATTTAAAAGTTCACTTAAGCAAAAAAAGATAGTTAACTTTGCTTATTTTGTGTGCTACACACTCATGAGATTTGTCAGCCCTAGTGCTGAGACTCAAACCTGTTGGACGTTTCACGCAGTGCTGCCAGATGCGGCGGTTTTACGCAACTGTAGCTACTTTTTAGGTTACAACGCCATGGTAAAATATCATTGCGGCATTTTTGAAAATGCCACTCAATAGCTTATTTCCGGCTATTTTTTTTCAAATTTTTGCGGGTTTTTTTTTATACATTCAGCATAATTTCTTGCGAACGCAGCAGGCATTTTTTCAAGCAAAAATCGGCTATTTTTGGAGTTAGGACCACTCCAAAGCCGAATATTTTTGTGAAAAGTGCGGAGTTTTTACATTAAAAAAATCTGACAACACTGGTTTCACATTTGCAAAATTCAATTGTTCTTGAAATGCCTGTTTTTTCGAGAACTTAGTCATAGAAAAGAATGCCGAAAGTGCACATGAAACTGATTTATTATTGGCATTTTGGTTGAATTCTCTTGGTTTTGATGTCTATGTTATTTTGGAGCCTTTGTGCCTTGTAAATAAGGCTGTTCATGGGCAGTCAATTATGATTAGCAGAGAATGACCTAAAGGCCCTTTTTTAAGTATATGCTCTGCTTGAAATGCTCTACCTTATTTTGTTTATGTATTTCATTCAATGTAAGCCGTTATAAAAAAGCGTAACAGCCGACGCTACTTTTCTATTTTTCATTCGTCAAATAGTCGAGCGTTAAAACTAACGAAAAACTTCATATAAGCAAAACAAGTAAATTTACTGTTCGCTTTTAAAGAGGAACGTCTGCATCGAAGTGAGCACATTATAATATTTTTCAAACCAGCTCTGCTTTTAAACTTGATCCATTTACTTATCACGTGGACGAAAAAAGACATTCGCGGCTAGTGATGGAACGAGTTTCAGCTTGGCTTGAAAGCTTGAAGCTAAAACCCAGCTTGAGCTACATAAGCAAAAAGCTTGGGATAGCTCGAACCAAATTTTGAAAAGCTTGAAAAAGCTTGAACCCAAAAAATACAAAGCTTGAAAAAGCTTGACGCCAAAAAATTTCAAAACTTTATCCATTTTTTATCAAAACAAAAAAGGGCAAATTCTAAAATTAGCAAATACTTGAGGGAGTGAAGGACTTAATCAAAGTTAAAAGCTATTTCTGTCTTTATTTGCGCTTTTTGGGTAATTTTGTCAAATCTGGTGACTAATTGCCATTTTTATGTCAAAATACTAAAAAGTGAAAAGCTTGAAAAAAGCTTGAAATGTGAAATTTCGAGCTTGAAAAAGCTTGATAATAATTTTCAAAAGCTTGGGATCGCTCGAACACATTTCTAAAAGCTTGAAGCTTGATCAAGCTGAAAATTTCCGGCTCGTTCCATCACTATTCGCGGCGCGATAAGATAAAAATTTCGCGCCTCCATTCGAACCTTTTTCCAAAGCGCAGCAGCAGTGATAATAATTTTCGGCGCGCTCTCAGCTCGGCTCTTCTCGTTGCAGGTGACTCCGAACCGTTAGTGCTTGTGGAGCAGCGAGGAGCGGCCGTGCGAAGATCAGCGTTGACCTGTACCGGGATGGCGCGCGCGCGGCGAGAGGATGAGCCGCCGTGAAAGCGTTGGAGTTGTTCTTGGGGATTTCTTCCTTTCCATCTTCCTCGCTCAGGTTACGACTTACGACGAGCGCTCGCACCTTGAACAGCACCATTTCATTTTTGGCCAAAATGCGTCAAACGAATCATGGATAAATTGTCCACCAAACTGAAGCTGGTGCGCTCCCAATCCATGGGTGTCGGCATGGGCGGAGGGGGTGACAAGTTGCCCACGACCATGGGCGTGCGGAGGACAACCGGGGCGGCCAGCGCCAATCCTGGAGGAGCAGCCTCGGTCGACACCAACGGGAGGATGGCCAGCATTGTCCTCCTGGACGAGCGGAGGCTGGAGATGCTCATCCAGCCTCGGCTGTTTGCCGGGGAGCTCCTCGACCTCGTCGCCTCTCATATTCAGGTATAAAAGCTAGACGTCAGTCGCGTCAAGAGCATCTGTGTTGATATCTCGGATTTCCAGCTCAAGGAGAAGGAGTACTTTGGCCTGGCCGTCGTTGACGAAAACGGACACTACACATGGCTGCAGTTGGACCGGAAAATCCTCGACCATGATCTGCCGCGGAAGCCCAGCACGCTCCACATCCACTTTCTGGTCAAGTTCTTCATCGAGTCCATTTGCCACTTGGCCGACAACAAGACCATCGAGCTGTTCTACATGCAGGCGCGAGGCCTCATTTTTCGCGGCACGCTCGAGGTCGAGGCCGACATTGTGTTCCAGCTGGCCGCGCTCAGCCTCCAAGCCTCGAATGGCGACCACGTGGACGAGGCCACGACGAGGAGCCTCATCAGGAAAAGCCCCGTTTTGCCCGCCCACGTGCTTCGCGAGCACGAGTCCACTGCCAAGTGCGAGGAGCATGTGATCAGCTTCTACGTGAAAACCAAGGGGCAGACGCGAGGCCAGGCCATGGTGAACTACATGACCATCGTGGAGTCCATGCCCACCTACGGTGTGCACTACTTTGAAGTGCTGGACAAGAGGGGCAGCCCCTGGTGGCTGGGCCTGAGCTGTCGAGGCATCGCTCAGTACGAGGCGGAGGACAGGAAAACGCCTGTGCGTGTGTTCCAGTGGAAGCAACTGGAGAACTTGTACTTTCGGGACAAAAAGTTCTCCATCGAAGTGCATGACGCCAAACGAGTGGTGCAAACGTTGAGCAGCTTTAACTTGTACGAGGTAATGATCGGCCAACGGCGTTGAGCAATTACATGTGACATGGCTGTGGTCTACATGGACGATCAAAAAATTGGCCATCTTTTTGGCTCTTGGAGCATTTGTGCCAGAAACTTCACTCATGTGATTTAATCCACGTATGAAATGCCTTTCAAAACGTGAAGCATTATGCAACTCACGCAATTTTCCAACAAGCGTTTCTTAATAGAAACCACATTTTTCAAGCTTGGCTTCGGTGACCAGTCAATCAAATTGCCGCCGCACATATTCACATGAAAAGTGCCATTTAATGAAACAATTTGCCTATTCATTCATGATTCAGGTTCACTCTTATCAATGTATATATTTGTAAACTTGTTTTGCTATCGAGCCTTATATTTACACACTCATGATTTTTGCAGGATGTCAACAAAAACGGCCATGACCTCGAGCTGGCCGAGGCCATTTCAGAGGCCACCACTCAAGTCAGCCTGTCAAGGCGGTCGTACAACCCGGGCAACATCCACGTGTATGTGTGGTTTGGCAAGACGCAAACTCTGACCAAATGCATATGGCAAAGTGCCATATCTCAGCATCAGTTCTATCTAGACCGCAAGCAAGCCAAGATGAGGCCGTTCCAGCTGAGAACGCTGAAGGAGATCGCGAGGGACCTCACGAGGTCGTCGCTCAGCCTCAGCTCAAACAGCTCCTCCGTGTCCAACTTGAGCCAAACCTTTTCAGAGTCCACCGTCAGCCTGATGGCTTCCAAAGTGAGCCTCAAAAGTGTGCAGCACACCGACCAACCCACGGCCTCCACGAGCAGCCTCGCCGGTGGTGCGGCCTCAACCTCCACGAGTATTCAAACAGAAGAGCAGATCGAGGAAGCCAAGCGGCTCAAGGTGGAAATGCTGGCGGCTCTCAAGGCCAGAAGGGAAGCCTTGGAAGCGAAGCTGAAGGAGAAAAATGGCCTTCTCAAGGAGTTGTGCATCAAGGAGGGCGAGCTGACGGGTGAGCTTCCGCCCGAAATCCCGCTGAATCCGGGTGAGCCCGTGCCCACCATACGAAAACGCGTGGGCACCGAGTTCAAGCTCAGTGAGCATTTGTTTGTGAAGACTGACAACGCCCAAGACAGCCTCCGAGCTAGCCTTGAGCTGGAGCTGGAGATTCAGAACAAGATCACCGCCGCGGCCTACAAGCTGCTCAATGATCCGAGAGCTCCAAAAGGTGTGAGGAAGCAGCGCAAGCACTCCTATCAACAAAGTCTCAAGAGGCTGCAGGAGCTGGAGGTGAAACTTAAACAGCCGCCGAGCAATGACAAGAGTGCTGTTGTTCCCAAGCGCGGAATCTCCATCCCGGCCGACTTGGAAAAGGCGGCTGACGATGAGGTCGATGCTCTGGTCAAGTCGTGTCCATCGAGTCCGAGGAAGAAGGCGGAAATCATGAGCAGTCCTCAGCATCAGCGCCAGTCCTCGTATCACAATTCGCGAGGCTACGTGCCCAGCTCGTCCGCCTACAAGTCTTCCTACCGGAGTAAGCAGTTCCCCACGTTTGCCGCGGTCAACAAGAGTCCTGCTGTGCCGGGCATTGACGCGCATCTCGGCCTGCCGCTCAGCCCGCCCACGAACATCATGAGCAATGCCTCGCCCTATCGAAGCAAGTACGAAGTGCCCAACTTGCAGCTCGACTCCCCAGTCGGCCTCTACAATTGCCCCCAACAACGGACCTCGCAGGCTTTCAGCTCCATGGACGATCTGGACGCCCTGACAGCCTCGTATGCTGGCAAAATAATGCGGCCTCAAAATTCAAACACATCATCAGTCAACATTGCCGCAATGAATCATCGCTACGTCCTCGGTCAAGCGCGGGAGGTGATGGCTCGCGTCGAGGCCGCGACTGCGTCTGTGCTCAGCGGGGACAAGTACGGCAAAAGAGAGCTGCCAGCCCTGCCAGCCGCCAGTGCTTCTTCGAGTTTGAAGGCTCTGGAGTCGAGGTCGATGGAGAACCTCGATGCACTGGGGTCGTCGCGGTCGAAGCTGCACTACCGCGAGATCAACAACTCGCACAACCTGCACAACACTGAGGAATACCCACCGCATGAAATGTCAAGGCGCCCCTCGCGAACCACCGAAGAGCCGCTGCCTCCTTTGCCTCCGAGCCAGAGAGCAGCGTCAACGACTCTGCTGCCGGGACAAACGTACCCGGAGCAACTTCCTTCCAAGCCCATCAGCGATGTCTTCTACCGAATGACAACCACCTCAAACGTCAAAGACAGCAACAACAGCAGCAGCAGTAGCAGCAATAGTCAGGCCAAGTCCTCCTCCGATTCGCCACCTCCACCCCTGTACCCGAAGCAGTATCATGCGGTCGTGGAGCAGAGGCGCAGATCCGGCCTTGACCGGCCGACCGCTGTGGCCGTGCCAGCTGTCATTCATCCTGCAGAAGAGAATCAGGAGTCTCCGGCTGTGGATCGGCGCATCAAGCCGAAAATGGGCGAGGACTCGCTCTCCAACACCAGCTTCGAGGGCACCACCGACGCAGCAGCAGCCTTCAAGTATGTGCCCTACATGGAGACCACCAAGCCTTTCGAAATGTCCGACTTTTACAAGTACAGCACCAAGTTCAAGAAAGGCGGAGGCTCGTCGGAGTCCTCGATATCGTCCAACGACAATAACAACTCGAAGCCGCCGGAGTTGCCGGCGAAAAACAGCCCTGCCAAAGGCCAGCCGCCGCCGCCACCGCCGCCGCCACCCTCCAAGGCCGTCAAGGCCACCGCTACGGCTGCTGTGATTCTGAACGAAAAGAACATTGGCGACTCGTTCTCGAGCGAAATGTTGCAGTGGTACAACAAGCAAGGGCCTCGTAAAGGCCACCAAACGACCGCCAATCATCAGCCCAAGTGCAGTCCCGCCGAGGCCAGCTCTGCTGACAAGCCCGCCACCTTGGTCTGACTTTTTTTCTGCGTACCTGACAAGTATTCTATTTTCTAATGTAGTACAACGCCAATTGTATTATTCCTATTATTATAAACACAAGGTTGTATTTTGTGTTGGACTATTTAAAAAGAAAGGAAAACAATAACAACACGTGAGGCCTCTCTTTTATTCTAGCCATCGTCATCATCATCATCATGGTGGACGTGGAGCTCATTGAGTTCAAGGAGCCCGGCCTGGGCCAACTGTATGTGTCCAGAATTCACTGGCAACTCTCCCAAGAGCTTCTAGTTGAGCAGCTGAGGCTCAGATTTGAGCCCTTTGGCATCATTCATCGCATCAAGGCCAACGAAGGCCAAGACTCGCTATGGTATGCCTACGTCAACTTTTACTCGACAAAGGCTGCGCAAAAGGCCTTTGGTGCTCTCGGGCAAAATTGCATCCTGCAAGGGCATCCCTGCAGGGTGCAGAAAAAGCCCAAAGATAACAAAGGCCGGCCTTTGTATGTGAGTCAGTGCGAGGCCTTGGCCAATTTCTACTTGGGATTCAATGGGTGGAGCTCGAAAATCCTCTACCATCAGCTCGAGTCGTTCGAAGGCCAAAGTGTGACCTTTGCGACTGCCGTCCAGCTGACCTTTCCCCAATTCGAGGGCCAGGTTGTGGAAGGTGTGGGCCTTTCCTCGGCCGAGTTTAGCTCTGCTGAAGAGAAGTCGAGTCTGATTGGCATGGCCCAGAAATCATCCAAGTCTGCAGCTGTCATGAACGCCTTTTCCAAAGTGATCTTGGCAGTTGTCCATGCTCCAGACGGATTCAAGGTGATGGTCAGGACCGATCCCAGCCGCAGAGACCCCTTTCACTACAACTCCATATGGAGCTCAGAGGACAAGGGGTGTCTGGAGGTACATCATTTGCCAGAGGAAGAGGATTTATTTGAAAAATGAAGGAAGACAATTCCATTATACCCGGACTGAGTAAATCTCACTAAAAATTGAGTCGGATCAGATTAGTTGACATTTGACAATGAAGGCAATTCAAGCGCTGACAGCAATCATCATCATAGGAGAGAAGTCAGATTGGCATGGCCCAGAAATCATCCAAGTCTGCAGCTGTCATGAACGCCTTTTCCAAAGTGGTCTTGGCTGTCGTCCACGCTCCAGATGGATTCAAGGTGATGGTCAGGACCGATCCCAGCCGCAGAGACCCCTTTCACTACAACTCCATATGGAGCTCAGAGGACAAGGGGTGTCTGGAGGTACATCATTTGCCGGAGGAAGACGATCTATTTGAAAAGTGAAGGAAGACAATTCCATTATATCCCGACTGAGAATAGCTCACTAAAAATTGAGTCGGATCAGATTAGTTGACATTTGACAATGAAGGCAATTCAAGCGCTGACAGCAATCATCATCATAGGAGCTTTACTTGCTCATGGCGCAGAGCGGACGAGGAAGCGAGACAAGAGGGCAGCGTCGTCCTTCTTCAACATTTTTGGCCAGAGAGGCTGCGAAACTGTCATTCGATGCATCGTGTCGTTCAATCGGCTGGTACCTTACCGCATCAACTTCAACCCCATCCTGGCCTTTGATCGACTGAGGTCGCATTACGATGGCTACAATGGCTGGACTTACCCTGAACGGAGGCTGCTTGACAAGTCCAAGTTTAAATCTGTCCAATTTCAGACCGAAGCCGAGCTGCAAAATGCAGAATTCGAGGTCGCCGCGCAGAAGCTCAAGGCCGACATTCAAAGGATAAAATTAGCCAAGGAAATCTTCCTTCTCACCAATATGACATATTATCCCACTGACGAAGAACTCATTTTTTAGCATTCTTGTAACGCGAATGTGCTATATATTAATAAAACTAAAATGCAAGCCGTTCCAAGTTTTGAGTAAATGCCAAGCAAGCAAACGAGCAAACAAGATTTCAAGTGTGACCTTTGGATCGAGGGCAGAAATCAGCGCAATGAGGCTAGCCCTAATTTATTGTTTCACCCTTTTGCTTGGATTTGGCCAGAGCAATAAGAGACCTCACATTATCCTCATCGTTGCAGACGACCTAGTAATATTCACACATTAAAAAAGCATGAAATTGAACATTTTTCTTCAGGGCTGGAACGATGTCGGATTTCATGGGTCCAACCAGATCCCAACACCGAACATCGATGCTCTGGCCTACTCAGGAGTGATCTTGAACAACTACTACGTCAACCCGATCTGCACTCCGAGCAGAGCTGCTTTGATGACCGGACTGCATCCCATTCACACGGGTCAGGTCAACTGGATCAATTGTCACTTTTTATTACTCTTTCTTGTTGTTTCAGGCATGCAGAGTGGAGTGTTGGTTGGAGCCGCTCCATATGGCCTGCCGCTTGACAAGCGAATTCTGCCGCAATACTTGAACGACTTGGGCTACAAATCAGTGGCAGTGGGTAAATGGCATCTGGGCAGCCATAGTGCAAATTACACTCCAATTCATCGTGGATTTGCATCACATGTCGGCTACTGGACAGGCCACGAAGATTACTATGATCACACAGCCCAAGAGCTGTATCCTCCAGTGGTAAGTCTCTTTTTTATCTCCTATCAAAATCGGTTACGCATCAAAGCGCTGATTTCAAAGAAAAGTTCCAAGCTTCTTACCACCAATGCCTTCGTAGGGTGCGTTTTTGTGCCCAGTTTTTCCACAACGGCTGCTCGCGTCCAATGTCTTTGAACCGGTGACAGGTGGCGCACCAACTTTTTAAGCTGTCTAGGTCGAGCTTTTCCACAATCATGATGAGGAGCTCGTTGGGCAATTGATCCAATTTGGGAAAGGATACTTGCATAATCGACATCAGAGGCCACGCGATATTGTCTTTGAACTCTCGGCTCAGGTCTTTGACATTTGTGTACTTTGGCACGGGCTGAACTTGAATTGTTTTCCACAAGTGATACACCGGAAGATACAATGATTCGGTATTGGTATCGTCATGGCAATTAGCTAGAGAAAAAGAAGACCACCGAAATTAAAGGATTCTCACCCAAAGTGGAAGCAGTACCTATGATCACAGTGATGGGTCCAATCCCATCCAAGATCAGCGAGCACGTTGCGTTGGCATTTTCAGGCACAAAGTAGTAGAACTTGTGCTGACTCGAGCGCAGGCCCTTTTTGTCGTTTTTCCAACTCTCGAAACCAGCTTCCAACATGAGGAAATGTAGAAGGATGCCATAGTAGTCAAAACTGTCCAGGGGCTTCCGATAAGTGTCGATGAACGCTTTCATTTTTTCGGGGAGCTCTGACATCTCCCACGTATCTTTTTCGTGAAGAAAATACACTTTGTCCATTGCTAATGCGATTTGACGGAAAAATGCTGTATTGCGATTTGAAAAAAACAAACCTTCTGGATCGAGAAAGCAAGTCAATCTAGGCATGAGTCGGACAATTTTAACCTAATTACAGTTGCTCAGCTATGAAAACCGGCTAAAATTGCTGATCAGTATTCAAAGATGTTAAAAAAGAAGTCTGCTTTTCATCCAATTCATACGGATTTTTAATGTTGTCTTAATCGGGCTTACTTTTGTGCCTGTGAAATTGCAACTCGGATCTGATCTGTCAAAACAAATGCAATGTTTACAGTCTAATCTCCAAACCTTTCTATAATTGTTTGCAGCAAGGCTGGGGATATGACTTCCGGCGAAATATGTCCGTTTCTTGGTCAGACTATGGCAAATATGCCACCGACATTTTCACCCATGAAGCTGTCTCCACAATTCAGGCCCACAATGCGAGTCAAGAGCCATTATTCCTGTATTTGGCTCATTTAGCTGTGCATTCTGCAAACACTTACTCACCCTTGCAAGCTCCCAAGGAAGTGGTGAAAAAGTTTGCCTACATCCAGGATCCTCAAAGACGGACCTTTGCAGGCATGCTCTACAAGCTGGATGAGTCTGTGGGTCAGGTTGTTGAAGCCTTGAAGGCCAGAAATATGCTCCAAGACTCTGTGATTATTTTCACAACTGATAATGGAGGACCTGCAGCCGGATTTGATGTCAACTACGCTTCCAATTGGCCTTTGAAAGGAGTAATCAATGCAAACGTATCTCAACATAAAAAACCCTAAAAAAATGCTTCTCCAATATAAGGTTAAAGACACTTTATGGGAGGGTGGTGTGAGGGGGGCTGGATTTATTTGGAGCCCCATGATTAAGAAATCAGCTAGAGTGTCACATGCCATGATGAATGTTGAAGATTGGCTGCCAACAATTTATAGTTTAGCAGGTATTGAATCCCTCTTTTAATATGTCTTCTCTTTTTGTTTGTAAGTAATATTCATACTTTTAAGGTGGCTCTGCTTCTGATTTACCCAGCATGGATGGCCAAGACCTTTGGCCTGCCATATCAGAGGACTTGAAGTCACCAAGGAATTTGATGCTGCATAACATCGACGAAACCCGTAATATCGCTGCAGTCAGAGTAGGGGACTGGAAATTGGTCAAGGGAACCACTTACAGAGGGGCCTGGGATGGCTGGTATGGGCCTTCAGGCAGAGATTCATCTTACAAGTATGATTTTGAGCAAGTGCTGGGCTCTGCAGTGGGTCAAAGTTTAAGAGCAGCAAGCTTGAGCGTTCCCTCCAAAAGTGAAATGTCAGCTTTGAGGAAATCCATCAATATTCAGTGCAACAAGCAGAGGAGCGGTTCAACTTGCCAGCCTTTGCAGCAGGCATGCCTATTCAACATTACCAATGATCCCTGTGAGCTGGACAATGTGATCTTTCAATATCCTGATGTGGTGCGAATCATGGAGGAGACCTTGGCCATGTATAAATCGACTGAAGTACCCAGAGGTAACCAGCCCATTGATGCGAGGGCAGACCCAAAATATTACGGCTACACTTGGACGAATTGGTACGACTATGTCGATCACAAGAAGGCAAATATTGGCCATAGCTATGCTACCCCTGAAATGATCTATCAGCATAGAATATACTGATACAATTAGTCTCTTTGTCTATTCTTGGAAATTTTTCATCAGTGGGATTAGCAAAGAGGGTGGACCAGCCTGCTTTAAAAAGGGGTGATGCAAAAGCTCTGGAGCTGTGGCTCTTTGACCAGGATCTCTGATGAGCATCTTGTCCAGAAATCCAACCAGTCTTGGTGACACCTGCAAATGCATGACGAAGATAAGAGAGCATCATCAATTTGGTTGGCAAAGGTTAATTTTACTTTGTGAGGATTTTTCAGCTTTGGAGGAGGCATGTCCCTGATCCTTCTCATGGCTTGCAATGGAGGCTCATTAAAGTAGGGCGGCTCTCCGTCCACCATTTCCACGATCATGATTCCCAACGACCAAATATCAACTTCTGGCCCGTATGGAAGTCTCGAGATGACTTCCGGACTCATCCAATATGGAGTGCCCACCAAAGATTTCCTCTTGGGCAAATCTGGGGAGATTTGTGCACAAAATCCAAAGTCTGATATTTTGACCTGAAAAATTGGATTTTTCATTGACTATCCTTAAAAAACCTTGAAAAGCTCACTTGTCCATTAGAGCCCAGTAGGATAGAGTCAGATTTGATGTCGCGATGAATGACTCCTTGTGAGTGCAAATAGGCCAAAGCTTTCAAGCATTGCTTCACCACAGTAGCAATTTGCTCCTCTGTGAGGCTGCAAAAACAACCCCATCCATTATTAGGATAATTAATTTTAAGTTGCCAATATGCCATTAATTAAAGACGTTTTTTTATGCCAATGAGTACCTGGAATGCGTGACGACATCTGTCAAAGCTCCACCCTCAAGGAATTCCATGACCACCCAAAGTTCATCCTCGACCAGGAAACTGTCGTACATTTTCACAATGTTTTCATGCTGATAGTCCCGCATAATCACAACCTGAAATCAAAGCACGACTCGTCAAACGTCATGAAAAATCCGGATCCTCTCATTATATTAAGGAATTACTTCATTGAAGAGCAATTCTCTCCTTTGCTGCCTTTTAAGGTCCATTCGTTTGACAGCAACCTCCGAATTTGTTCTTTGGTCGACAGCTATGCACACGATGCCAGTGGAGCCCTCTCCAATCTTCATGAAATGATCAAGAAAATCTCGGGGGTCTCCAGGTGAGACAACCATTTGTAAAGCAGTACGAAATTGCTCGTGGGACAAATTCTTGCCATGAGTCCCCTTGTCCTCCTCCTCCTCAGGTGGTTGCATTTTTGGTGGAGGAGGAGGAGAAGGGCAAACCTCAGTAGTGATGACCTTCTTTGGCAGTAAAGGAGGAGGTGGAGGCTCCTCTGGACTTTCTTGAGGATAATCAGGCTGGTCTTCCTCGTAGTAGCTTGGCAAAGGCTTGGCAAGGAACACCTGCTGCTGGAACTCCATTGGAGGCTGAACATGATCACTAGACACTGAAGATATGGGGGATCCTTGAGATCCGGAGTAATAAGCCCTTGGTGCATGGCCTGGAGGAGGTGGAGGTGGATAATACCTGGGAAGTACTTGCAAGCCTTGCTGCTTTTGAGCCAGCAATGCTTGAGCTCTACTCAAATTCATGGCTCTGACAGCCTCTGGATCATATCCAGGATCAGTCATGGCATGATCCTGGAATACTCGTGGGCGAGGTAGTGGCACTGGTTGCATCATTTGAGGCCTCGGAGGAGGTGCTTGATACATAGGAAGTTGCGGTCTGTTGTTGTAGTGAGCATTGGGAATAGGTACTCCTCTCATTTGAGGCTCTGCAGGCTGCACTTGGTGGTATTTCTTCAGGAAGGCTGGCGGAGTTCTGGACCTCAGCGAATTGGATCTGACGACATCGGGGCCATGATGCTTGTTATGCTGGCGGATCTCAGTGATGGCATTGGGATCAATCATCGGAGCTGGTCTGTAGGGAGATTGCGAAGCTGGGATTTCTCCCACCAATGATGTCCATTGCTTTGGCAGTCCCACAAATTTATGGCTCTGCGAGTCATATCCAGTGTGCACTCGATGCTGGAAATTCGAGGGGGCCGAAATGTCCACCTTCTTCGACTTTTTCTTGGCAAACATGATCATGCACCTCTCAAACAGGCTGAAAATGTAATATTATGGGTTGACAATTAACAAAGTCTAGTTTACTAGATATATAAATACCCTGCTAGTCTGGCATAAACACCTGAAGTGCTTGACTTCAAGTCTAGCCTGTCCTCGCACTCACACTTGTAATTTGACACATCTATGAGCTGACAAGACTTTGGCTGGACTAATTCTTCATTTTTTCCATGTTCGGGCCAAGCTGCATCAGCCTGCCCAATTATGTTCGTCGATTCTTTTGATGGCGACCCCACAAAGCAATTCAATAAATATTGATGATATAATTGCTCAAAAAAACAATTGTTCTCTTGATTTCATTGACTTTTAATCCGGAGTTGAATTGACTTGGAAAATTACAAAAAAGTGTGATTAACTCAATTACTGCAGGCTTTTGTAAAAGGTGTGAACTGAATTATGTCACTTTGTGAGGTCTCATTAAAACACCTTTCTCTGAGTAAGGTGGCGAAGGGAAAATGGGTGGATCCGGAATGGGACTGGCTAACCTTAGGCACACTTTTGTGGCGTACACATTGAGCGTGACAACTCCTGACACTGAGCCCTGCCTTTGCCTCCGTTTCAACGAGTCCAATGTTGAAGCCTCCCTCAAATAAGAGGGCGTGGAGGTCCTACTGCACACTTGGCCAATTTCAGGACATGACATCCTGGTGATGAATATGACACACAACTGGGTCAGTGCAAAATGACTACAGCACAAAATGAAGCCACACAAATCTCCTCCTTTTTGAAAAAATCGTTTAATCCATATGCTGTTCTTCAGCACCTTTCAACTAGAGACTGCTCTTACTGCTTACTACTAAGGCTTCAGTGTCATCTCTGACATTTTCAGTCAACACTGTTTATAATAACTGTGAGCACTTCAATTTTGAGTGCACATATACTATATGTATGTGTATACAATATGCGAAACCCAATCAGCAATATTCCATTTCATTTTCAAAATGGAGCATTGGGATATTGCATGTCTGTATAGCATTGAATAAACAGGTTTTTTTGCATGATTTGCCTCAAATCCTACGCAATAGTAGATCAACAAGAAAAGTGAAAAGGTGCAAAATGAACCGTGACAACTGAGAAAATATTTGTAAAATCGACCAAAAAAGACCTTCTACTCACCCTGTTCAAGAGTCTCACATCATCTGTGCACAAATAGCTCCAGGTCACTGCTATTTTCACCTCCAATTTCAAACTTGTAAATGTCACTTGACCAAATTAGCCAAGTTCTTCACTCATCACTTTTACAGTATATGTGAAGTTAGTAACAAGACTAGTGCAGCTTGTGCATTTTGTTCAAGGCATGAAAAACTGATGGCAATGCAGATTTGAGGCAGTAAAAAATAACTTTTGCTGGCCCTCATCCATGCCATGCAGAGTGTGTACAGACAAAATGTATGAGAGACTGCTGCAGGTAATTTCAAATCCACTGTGCACCACAGCCACTGGCGCTAAATGAGAGTGAAGGTTGCGCGAGCGCTCGAGCGCAAAGGTTGCGAGACACCAACAGGCTTTTTGCGTTTTATGGCCCACAGACAGCCTTGCAGCACACGTCAATCAAGCAGCTGTTGAAGAAGAAGCCTTTGAGGCAGACTATGAACATGTGTGTAGTTTGCCACTGTTTCAAATGACCTCAAGTGACTGATTTAAGCTGAAGGTTCCCACTTTAAAACGAGTCAAAACGATGCTCAAGTCACAAAAGTTCACCATGAAGATCCCTTGGCCTCCATCCATGTTTGGATTCACCAGCCTGAGCTACAGAAAATTCGTCTGCCTCATGCTGTTCTGCTTGCTTTTTCTGCCCAGTGCCAGGCTGGAGGTGGGGAATTTCAGCAAGAAACCCAGCCTGGAGATTGATAGTCCCTCGGCCAGCCAACTGGGAGGGACTGAATTTGACAGTGCCTTGATCAATGAGCAAGAATGTCCATCCATGATTGGCAAATATTTTGCAAATGTCCAGCCTGGTGGGGGATACAATGGGGAGCACATCAAGTACAGCAAGAAAGATATGGCCCAGACCAAAGAACAGTGTGTGCAATTATGCTGCTTCAATCCTCAATGCAGTGTGGTCTTCATGTACTTGAACAACACTCAGCTCACTTGCTTCCATGTAAGTTGTCATTCTTCACCATTTGGATGATTACATTGAGAAAAATCCTTATTTTGACAGCTCTGTGAAAGCTGGCTAATGGCTCAATTTTTCATTCAGTCATTTCTACCTAAATTCATAGTGCTTGAATCATATTTGTTAGTAGTTAAAAATTCTACACTTTTTTTAGTTAATGATAATTTTTGATTTTTACAAAGCATATAATTGCAGCTATGGCAAATTAAAGATGATTCTTAATGCTGTCTGGAATTTCAAGAGTAGTTCCATGTTCTGTAAATAGAGGGCGCTGCTGCTAATTGAAGCTCTTGAGGGGGCTGAAGTTAAGCATTTTTTGCTATGAAATTATATGCAAGAATGCCTAAGAAAGCTTTTTAAAAAACATCATTTGTTTCTTCGAGCAAACCACATTTCACAAATAAGTTCACAAATGATTGCTTACTTCTAAAACAGCAAGTGCATTTCAAAACTATTCCTCACAATCCTACATTGAAATTGTTTTCTATACAGTTCAATTAAGTACAGAAAAAATCTTTGGTGTTTTGACATTTGGATCTTTATCTATCATTCAAGTAGAAAAATCGAAAATCTACTTGTGGTGTTTCTGTAAGGGATTTGACGCCTAAAAAGCGTCACCCTGATCGTTCTAAAGAAGGAAATTATATGCCTGGCTCGTTAGTAAATTGCGTACAATTGTGTATAGAGGGCGTTGGCAACTTGGTACTATCCACAAGGGAAGCTCAGTAGATATTACAATTAAAAGCAATTTTGGAAAAAGTTCAAATCAAGTGCAGCTTTTGTTGTTGGTAACATGATAAGTTACACTTGATAATCTCTAATCCTACTCCTCATGTCACATCTAAAGCTTGAATTTGCACATGGTTCAATGACTTTTTTTATGATGTGTCCATCATGACTATGGATAACCCCATTTAATAATACACTACAGAGTTACCAGATGTATTTCGTACAGGATTTACTACATAGAGAAATCCCATAGTTGGGTTATACCTAATGGTATACATTTTTTATATGGGTTACGATTCCTCAGAATCGCCCAGCTTAACAAATAGTTCAAGCTATAGGGTGATAATAGAAGAGGCATATTCAGGCTGGTGGTGAGAGGCATAAATTTTGGTTGGTCGCGCTCTGCTGTGCGTTGGGAGGCAATAACTAAAAGTGTTCATAATCTCTGTTCTGATTTAATGCTGAATTGGTTTCAAAGAAGAAACAAACACTACTCACCATTTTAAGCTTTTCACTTTTATTGAACACCTATTTTTCATCATTAAGAATCAAAGATTTTGCCAATTTTTGCAAGAACTATTTGCAAAATTGCTACTTTAAGGCTTGCGTTTTCCCAGTTTTTCCGTGCCAGTACAACAACTATAGCATGGCAATCATGATTACCAGAAAAATTTGTTTCCTCAACTTATTTCAAGTGATGGCTAATTTGCTGAAAAATTGGCCATTTCTATTGAATCCACACCAGATGAACTTTTTTGTTATGAACTCATACAGAGCAGAGCTACAAAAAGTAAGGCTATTTCTTCTGATTTGATCCATCATGCTCAGGTCTGGATATGATGTGACTCATGATCCAAGATTCCTTGACTTTCATGAATCTTACTCAAAATGGTACCAATCTGTTCCTTGAATCAATTGTGCTGTTACAAGCTCAAAATGAGCTCTTTCTTTGCCATTTTGTTCCCAACAATTCCAAAAAACGTTTTGTTTACTTATAGTCAGAAGCGCTATTTTTTCGCAATTGCTACGCGCGCTTACGCGCACGCCAAAGGAACCAAAAATTCCGCCCCATCTCACAGTGGGGTCATCTCATTGCGAAAAGTGGCGTTTGGCGGGATAGTGATATATTCTAGTACTTAATGCCCTAGGCCTTTCATACGTACATTAAAGGCCTAGTTTTTAAAAAAAATTGACTTGAATTGATGATTTTCCATTGAAAAGTGCTTTAAAAACGGTTTTGTCTGCTATTAATGAGTTTGTTATTGTTTTGAATATTCAAAAAGGGCTGCTGAAGTCGGCAAAATGGGCTCAGTGAAAACTGTGATATCTCAAAATGGCGCCAAAATGCGCAAATAAGACTTTGTCATAATGATTTCAGGTATTCAACTGAATGATTCATGCAAAAATTGTTGAGGAATTTTGAGGAATAACGAGCAAATTAATATTTGAAAATGATTTAAAAAAGCTTAACTTCAGGGTACCCCTTTCGCGAGAAAATTGAGCGAATCGCAAATTTCCATAAACAGTTATCGTAGTATGTAATGTAACCAAAATTTAATTTTAATGCCACAATCATGATCCTATTACTTTCGGCCTCGAAATTTCCAATTTTTAACTACCGTGTTTTCAGTGAGTTTGAAAGATGCTGCCATTTCGCGAGATTTCCGAACGCCACTTTTTGCAACGGGATGTCCCCACTGTGCATCTATTGCATTTTGTTTGTCTTTTGTTCCCTATAGATTTAGATAACTATAATCCATAGGCAAGAAGTCGTTAGATTCACTATGCCATCTATTTCAGCATCTTGAGCAAGTACATTTGACATGACTGCGTAACATATATGATCAAAAATTGGTAATTGTTAGGCTTTTGGAGCACTTGTGCCAAAAACGTCATTAAGTTGGCAAAATCTACGCACAAAATGGCACTCTTTCAAGCCGCCATAAAACTATAAACGTCTCTCACAAATTTTCAAGCTTTTCATTGTCGAAACCAAATTTTTCTAGCCTGGCTCCGCCATTCAGCCAATCAAATTGCCGCTTGTAATCATGAGGCAAGTTTCTCGCATGACAGTTTTTCCGGAAATACTTGCTCAAAAAGCGCCATCTAACGTTTAAGTTTGTCCCTCCGCTGGCTTATAGCTCCTGTTTAAAATTACAGGCAAGCTGCACTTCAGATGAATTATGCCTGCCTGTGAAGCCAAATGCAACAAATGTGGCCAACAGACTCAAAGATCGATCTCTTATGGTTCTTGTCAGACCTTTGAAAGCCTCTTCTTGGCTGGCCATTGATCCTAACCTCGAGGCAAAGAGTGACCAGCAGCCAGCTTTGGATGAGCTGTTGCCACATCAGTTGAGAGCTTGTGAAGTTGGATTGGACAAGGAAGAGTGTCAGCCTGAAGAATACTGCAAGCCAAGTGGATCAAAGAGCAGAAGTGGCATTTGTGAATGTAAAGAGGGCTACTCAAGAAGCAAAGATACCAAAGCATGTGTCCAAGGTTTGCTAGTGGTTTACCAGCCAAATGAAAAAAGCAAAAAATAATGCTCTCTTTGCAGATATTGTCCAGAAACCTGAAGTGATCAAGGTGGAAGTGCAGGTGCACTCCAAGCAAATTTCTTTGCCAGAGAACAAAGCTTCACTGACTGCTTTTGCCATTCCTGAACCTATTGCTCCCAATTTCTACAACTATGAGTGGAACTTGATTTCTGGCCAGAAAAATGGCCTGATGGAAAACAGGCAAAATCAAACTTTGTCACTGAGTCAGCTAGTTGAGGGCATCTACCAGTTTAAGGTCACTGTCACCGGAGGAAGTCCTCCAGTGTTTGGAGAGGGACTGGGCAACATCACAGTTTTGCCACGTAATTTTCCATCTTGAGTGATTTGGACTTGAATCAGCATAATTTCTATTGCAGCTGAAAGAATCAATAAGCCACCAAAAGCCATAGTGAGCCCTGTCAACCAGACCATCAATCTTCCAACCAAAAAAGCCATCTTGGACGCCTCAGCATCCTCAGATGACACCAAAGACATCACTTACAAGTGGGAGATCATTTCTAGTCCCTTAGGTTATGAGCCTGGCCAAATCCCTGAGCTTCCCCTAGTCACTCTGGAGAACTTGATAGCTGGAAACTACACACTGAAGGTGACAGTCACAGATCAGGATCAAGCCTCTGATTCTGCCTTGGCCAAACTGTTTGTGCTGGAGGAGGAGGACTACCCACCAAAAGCCATAGCTGGAGAGGACATTGTCATTTTCCTGCCCAACAATGAGGTGACCCTGCATGGCAACCAGAGCTATGACGATCATGGCATTGTCAGCTGGGAGTGGACCAGAGGAGGAGACCAAGACTTGGCAGCTGACACCAAAGACATGAGGACTCCTCATCCTGTGATCAGTAATCTGGAAGAGGGAGTCTACACTTTCCACTTGAAAGTCACAGATGCCAAGGGCCAATCCAGTGAGGATGATGTCAATATCTATGTGAAGAAAAACATCAATCAGCCTCCAGTTGTCAATGCTGGGAAAAATAAGACAATCAGTCTTCCCCAAAACTGGGTGATGCTTGATGGATCAGAGAGCACTGATGATGTTGGGATTTCATCGTACCTTTGGTCTCAACTGGAGGGCCCCAATGATGCAATTTTTGCCATGGCCAACCAGTCAGTGACAAACGTCACAGGGCTTACCAAGGGGTCTTATTTGTTCAAGCTTGCCATCAGAGACAGTGACAAGAATGAGGCCACTGCAACTGTGGGCGTGGTTGTCAATCAAGATACCAATGAATCACCAATTGCCATAGCTGGCAATGATGTTGAAGTGACATTGCCCCAATCAGTGGTGATTGTCAATGGCTCATCCTCTCATGATGATCTCAGAATTGCAAGATGGCGGTGGACAAGGGACCCTCGATCATTGGCAGCTGGCAAAATTGTGGGCAACTCTAGCCAAGAGGCTGTTTTGTACCTGGTCAATTTGGTTCCAGGCCAGTACATTTTCAACCTCAAAGTCTGGGATGACCAAGGCAAATCCTCAGAAGACACCATTTCAATTTTGGTGAGAGAGAATCCCAGCAAGAAGCATGTCATCCAGGCAGTTTTAGAAGTCAACATCACTGCCCTGGTTCAGAGTCATGTGGATGATTTCTGTCAAAGTGTGGGATTGCTTCTTAGGGGAGATGAGTCCGAGTCCACCACAGCCAGAGTGAGAGTTTTGAACATTTTGCCACAGCAAAACACCAACTATGCAATATTACAATTCCTGGTGGAATTGGTGGATGAAAGTGATAACATCAAAATCATGCCTGGAGTCAAGGCAGTCAATGAGCTTAAAATGAAGCTGAGAGGTGGCGCGGACATCCTAGACTTGAAGCTGGTTGAGCTGGACACCTTGGTCTGCCAAAATGATTGCTCTGGTCATGGGTATTGCCAACAGGCCACCAGAACTTGTGTTTGTGAATCATTCTGGATTGAAAACTTTTTCAGAAGGCTTAGCAATGGCAACAGCAACTGCGGTAAGCATAAAAATCTGTAAAGCAATTTTTGAAAAGAATGACTTACTCTCCTTGTTCCAGAGTGGAGCGTGATCTACGTGGGCATTTTTATCTCCTTTTTGCTGGCGGGTTCCATTTGCGGAGTTATTTACTTGAGCTTCAAGAAGAAAGGCAAACCAGCAAGAACCAGGAGAAGATATTCCAGGTTGGAGCAAAACGAGCAAAATTTCGAGCTGAGAAGTGAGTGTGCTTCAACAACCGTTTTTATTGTTTACATTTTTGAACCGGTGTCAGAGTTGCGCGCATGGTTTTTCGTGAAAACGCCAAAATAGAGCAGAAAGCGCCACATGATCCTTTTTCATTTCAGATGCTCACACTTCAAGCCTAATGATGTCCGATTCAGATTCCGAAGATGAGGATGAGATCATTTTTGATGACGATCATCAACTGACACCAAAAAATGGCACTAGCCTTAGCAAGAGAAATGGCATTCCAAAGCCTAAAACCAAGCTGTTGCAACATGATGCACCTAGAGCATAAATTACTAAATATTCACTGTGATAAATACTTTTTGTACTTCTAATCATATGGAATGAATCACTGTTATTTTAGATTGGCTATGAGGGCTCACAAATACTTGTCTTTTTATTGTGTCATTGATGTCAAAAGAGTTAACGAGTATACTATTTACATTAATGGTAAAGCTAGCACTGAGTTGCTTTGAGAGAATATCACAGGCTCTAAGTTCACTTTTTGTGTCACAGCAGCAGCAGCATTTTAAATTGATCATGGCCATCATTCTTCTACCTGCAAATGTCTATTGGCAAGGTCTTGCTTTTTCTCCCATGATTCCACTTTATTATGTGGAAATTTCTCAAGCACAATTGTCCTTGAGCAAGATCTGCAAAATATCAGAGAACCTTTAGGAAAGTGCAAATTATAGTAGATATGATAAATTCACCTGTGAAGGCTATTGGCTCCTCAGAAAATGAGATCTTAACTGGCCAAGATTCATCCAGATGTAAAAGCTCATGATGGTGATCCACCTTCAAGCTGAGCCTTTGATGCTGTCTGGTGACAACTACTTTATGCCATTCATTTGATGAAATGAGAGCAGGCTCAACCAGCCTTTGCTTGAGATACTCAATCCACAACTCTTGGTTTGAGGTAAGGCCAAAATCCAGGCTTGCATCTTCCACACCATCCAGCTTGATGCTAAAAAGCTTCCCACTCTCTTGAGTGAGGTTGGTTTTCAAGCTGAACTGGACTTTTTCTTTGCCATCATTCTCCAGGCTTTTTCTGTACCTCATGTCCTCATTGGAGGAATCATCTGTGATCTCACACAATCTGCCAGATGATCCAGGCTTGTTGCATGAGCAAAGAAATCCTCTGAGATCATCAAGCCTGCAAACTCCATGGTTCTGACAAGGGTTGGGATGGCATGGATCTCTGGGCTTATGGCATTGGCGGCCAGTGAAGCCTGGCTTGCAATTGCACCTGAATCCTTGCCTTCCATCAGCCTCACAAGAGCCACCATTACTGCAAGGTGATCTGGAGCAAGGGTTGTCAGAGCATTCAATCAAATTTTTCCTTTGCATAATCTTTGGCTCATGCTCAGAGTGAATACTGATGGGAAACCTGCCAATTTGGACATCTTTCATGCATCCCATGAAACCAGAAGATGTTCCTGCCTTCTTCAAAGCAGTGGTTTTGATGTCTGCAAAGGAAAGGCAAACTGGTTGACTCTCGTTATGCTTTGTTTTGATCGCGCAGGAATTCGGTAATCAAAACTAAGGCGCCCTTTCAGGCGTAATTTCAGTTATAAAAATCTTCTGCTGACTTTTTTCAGGTTTTCTTTCCAATTTGCTTGAGCACTAAAATACCACAAAAGATCCTTACCATCATTGACTCCGCCAATCCAAGAAAGTTGACCGACGTTGAGTGTCTTGATTGATCCCGAGGTCTGACCTCGAACAATGTCAAATTCATCCAGCGCCAAATAGCCATCCTGATTGTACCTTTTAGCTACTAGCTGATGCCATTGGCCCATTACGACCTTTGTATTTGATTTGATCACCACAGGCCCACCCCCCAGGTCATATCTGAACTCCACATGCCCATCAAGGATTGCCAAGGACAAGAAGTCACTTGTTAAAGAGCCCTGAGCATAGAAAATGATCCCGTTGTCAGCGAAGGTTCTGAAGTTCAGCTCGATGTTGAAACGGTTGATGTGGTCATCAGGTGTGACCACACCCAACAAAGAATCCCCTGTGAAGCTGGCAACCTGGATCGAGGCCTTGGAAACATCATGTTGGCAATAAGATCCGGCCAAGCCTATGGGACAATAGCAAGAAAAGGTCCCATCATGCTCCTCACAAGTTCCACCTCCTTGGCAAGGATTTGGATCACACATGGACTTGTCATACTCTGAAAAAATAAAGGATTTCCAAGCTGAGTTTTAATACTATTTAAAATATTTATATATACCTGTACAAGTGAAGTTGTTTTCCAGTGCTCTGAATCCGGGCACACAGGCACACACTCCATCGATGCAAGTAGTGGAGTCAATCAGGCAGTCTCTCTCATCCACACACTTGTCTCCAATGAGTCCATAGAAAGAAATGGCTCCAGTGCTATCAGAAAGTATGTCCACTTGTCTTGAATCATTGCCATACATGTAAAGTGGGGCATCATGGCAAGGAGTGTACTTGGCAATGATCACTTCCTTCTGCATCCGGCATGAGTTTTGCCTAAGCTGGCACTCGGATCGGTATGTGTTGCCATCATCGCCACAAACTGGCTCCTGGTAGTATTCCGGATTTTCAGAGCACTCAATTTGGCACTCACATTTGCCTTGGGAGCAAATGGCACCAAAATCACACAAATCATCTCCACATTTGATGGGCTCAGCATATTTTGTGGATCCTTTAAAATGCTTGAATTATGATTATAAAAATATTAGAGAATTAAATTCTTACGGCTAAGGCATCCATCAATGGTGGCTTCTGACCCATCAGGACATATTTGACACTTGTCACCAGAAAACCCTGTCAAGCATTCGCATTTCCCAGTGAACTCGTCACATTTTCCCTTTCTTGAGCCCACCACAGAGCAACCACAATCTGATATTTTAAAATAATTCAGCACCGTTTTTGCAAAATACAATTTTATCAAAGTTGAATTACCCAGACAGCCAAAGCTTGTGTAAGCCCAAAATCCGGGCAAGCATTGGTGGCATCCTGGTGCCAAAATGCCATGTGGGCATTGGCAGTAAGATTCAGCAGAAAGACAAGTGTGATCTGGATGAGGACATTTGCCTTTCGACTGAACTTGAACGATTTTCTCATTGTTGCAAGTCTGCTGCATCATCCAGCACTCATTGTTATACTATAGAGGAAAAAAGGATGAAATATTATAGTTGCATTTTAGTGATAGGAAATAAATTCCTCCGCTGATCTTAGCCCCCTAAAATGAAGCACCATTCCCTTTTACTTTTTTGCATTAACTGAGGATATTTTAGTTATAAAACCAAAATATGAGCTGCCATGTGAAGACAATTGTTTTTTAGAGGATTTTAGAGAAATTACTTTTTGCTACAAAAATAGTTCTTCTTGATATTGAGCTCTATGGACTATATGCCATGTACTAAAAGTGTTTCTTTCACCAAAATTGCTTTTGAGAATTTAACTCATCGGTTCATTTATACCATTTTCAAAAATTTTGCTTAGTTTTGAAGAAAAATGCAAAAAACGCCATTTCCCACAGCTACGCCGCTGAGTTGAAACTCGCTCTCTTTTCACAATAGGGGGCGCTAGTTACCCTCGGCGACAGAGACTATTACAGTAAAATGAGAGTGACTCACAGTTCTCCCATCGGTTCCACAAACTGGCTCATATTCATGCGGACAAACTTTTGGGCATTTACATTGGCCACGGTAGCATTTGGAGTCATATGGGCACTCCTGGCATTTTTCTGCAAAAAAAGAACCCCATTCAGTAGAGCTTACTCAGCATTTTTCATAATGCTGCCAAAACACTTACTGCATTGGCCATCATAGTCAAAAATGATGGGTTTATGCTGGAGGCAAGAAGATTGCTGCAAATGGCATTTGCTTAGGTAGGTAACCCCATCATTTCCTGGAAAATCATTCACATTATTAATCATGATTTTCAGCAGAAGCAAGAAAAAGTCTTAATTATTAGATCTGGTCAACCATAAAATAAAGATATGACTCATTTGCATTTTAAAAAACTAGCAACTAATAACAGTGTTTAGCAAAAAATTGATAAAGATAGCTTTTCACTAAGCTGAGATTTGTTGTGAAAACAATTGCTGAGGTTGCGTTATAAGGAAGCGTCAAATGTTCCGATAAAGCTGCTCACACTTGGCAGCTGTTGCCAAAGTCTTGGTATTAAATGAATTGAGAACTATTGGAAAAAAATTCTCCTTTTTGACATTTTATGAATCAAGAGTTTATAGCTGAAAGTTTTTTGTATCAAAGAGACGTTTTTCAAGTAACTATGAAAATTCATTTCTAAAGATTGATTCGGGTTACAAAAGTAGCTCCTTTTTTCAGCCAATATTTTTGGGATTTTTAGGAACTTTTTGGCTATAACAGGGTAGAAAAATGTTCTCCTCGGCGAACTAATTTGCCATTCTTGCTGTTTTTTTGCCGAAATTATTCGCGACGGCAAACATATTTCCACCCTACTATTTTTGCGAACACTTTTGCCATTTCTTGATGTTTTTCGGCATATTCGCCGAGGCAAATTTTTTGGCTAAAACGTCAAAAACAGGGTAGAAAGGTGAAAGGCGAGTAATTTTGGCTTTTCTAGCATTATAATGCTTACCACAAACTTGGCTATTCAAGTCTTCCACAAAGCACTCAGGACAATGACATTTGTATTTTCCCAACTGAGCATCCCTTAAGCACATTCCATGAAAAGGGCAGCCATTTTGCCCACAAAGTCCTGCATCCTCTGCAAAAAAGGGGAGATAAGAACAGTGGCTTGAAATCAAGGAAATTGGCCATTTGTCAGCTAATTAGGCCACTATTTTTTTACTCAGCTTCTTTTTAAAGCACCCACGCCCACATTAATTGGGAAGTCTCCTAGGGGCAAAGGAAGATGGCCACCATTTGAAAAATTACCAATCAGCAAAGCTGAAACGCTTATTAATGAGGAATTTCGATTCCAATTAATTTCGTGCTGATTTCTCGGCTGGGCGGCAAAAGAAAGACAAAAGAAAAAACCTTTTGTTTCACTCCATAAAAAATTCATGCTCATTTAAGCATATTAATTTTGAATTTTGTTAGTAGGTAGGCGTGGAGCCATTATTATAATATTCAATAAGGGCTAATCAATCAGATTTGCATTTTTTATCATCACACTCACCACATGGAACGTCAGCAATTTGGCTGATGTTTAAATGCTTTGTGCAGGCAGCATTTTTGAGCTGACAAGAGTCCCTATAAGTCACATGATCAGATCCACAAACTGGTCCAGAATTTTTAGCACCAATGCCACTTTTGTTCATGGAGCAGCCTCGATTCTGGCAAGAACACTCCGCATTTGGACCAATGACTAATTGGCACTGCTCAATTTGATGGCATTCCATTACTTCAATGTCTAAGCACACACCTGCAATGTTTAACACAAGAAATATAGCATGAAAAATCTATCAATTCACATGAGTATCATAACAATAACATTGATGCTGAGCGATCCTAGCGGCCTTTTAGGGCAACAGCTGGGACTCTCTGGTGATGTTGATTGCGAAAAATACTGAGTTGCCGCGTTTTTGCGACTGGAGTTACTAGTGCAAAGTTAAGACCTAAGCAAATTAGGCTAATCAAACTTTCTAAAGAATTACTTCATGACACAAACACAAAGTAGTTTTAAATCAATAGAAAACATAAGATTCTTAATATCGATGATAGAATCCTGATGCCTAGCTTAAGTAAAATAAATGTAGCTACTAATAAAAATTACTCGCCCTCAAAAAGTGACTTGACTCATCAAAATGAAACTTGATCATGAGCTTGACTCCCAAGAGTTTCTTCAAAATTATCGGTAGAGGGCATGTTTTTGTTATGGTACTGTTCTCTATAGAAATTTCTTAGTATTTTAGATGTGTGTACTATTTGGCTTCAATTTGCATTTTAGCATGTCTTATCTTAAGCTGAAGTTAAGTAGTTGTTGGGCATTTGGCGTGGCCCTGATTGATCCTATCTGTCACAGTTGACACACAGTGGCTTGCTTGGCCCTGAAAAAGCCCCCAATGTTGCAATATAGGCTCAATTCAGCCCCATGGTGACTTTGGCATACCTTTCATTCAACACCTCCGCAAAAGGTGCAAGAAATTATCTCTTCACACTACATTGGCCACTTAAATTTAGATTCAATTTTGTAGTGGCCTGAAAAATCCTGAAACGATCCCAGCCCTTTTGTTGAGCTCCTTTTGACAAGGCCAATTACACCAGGAATAAGTGTGCTAGTAAAAAAGCCTAAAAATATTAATTGCAGACCTTGACTTTTGATACACTATTGAATTTTATGCCATCATTGAAGTTTTGCCCATGAAAAGAAGGCCCCACAATCCATTTTTGAACATAGTGTCAAGTCTTGATGTTGTCATAAATTGCCACAATGGAGTCATGTCACATTTTTGGGGCCATCAAATCCATATTTGGAATCTTTGGAAGCATTTATGACCAGTAGCCATCATGGGACTTTTTTGGCATCATCAGCCCTCAACAATTTAAAAAGAAGAAT
The DNA here is from genome assembly GCA_019096065.1 of Paracyclopina nana. NCBI lineage: Eukaryota > Metazoa > Arthropoda > Copepoda > Cyclopoida > Cyclopettidae > Paracyclopina > Paracyclopina nana. Next base: position 16,684,340 of record JAGUCH010000002.1, on the reverse strand, counting down.
TGGCTCAAATTACATCTTCAAATTTTGTTGGATAGGGTGATGTTGATCAAAACAAACGTCTTGCTGAGTCATGATTACGGGAAAAACTCTGAGAATCTTGGCCCTAAAATTGCTGCACTGCTTCTCGCGCCGAGTTAATACTTTGACCACTCAGTGGCGCTGCTAGTTCTTGAAATAACAACAAAGTAGCCCCATTTACAAGATATGATAAAAAACCAGTTGTGGCTACTTTTATTTTAAGGGTTAAAAGTGCTCAATTTTTCACTTCCATTGGCAAATTATGAATTAAGTTTCAAATTGTTGAATTTGGGTTTTGACAGCATTTTTAAAGGGGTGGTGGATTTTAAGGTCATTCGAGTTGATGGTGGGCGTGGGTTTTTACGTGAAACTCTTACTAAAGGACAAAAGCCAAGTACATAATGAACAGGTGTGCAGCTAGGTAAGAGGAAATTTTGTCTCAAAAGATGATGTTGAAATAGCCACAATGCATGCCCAACAGTAATAATAACAACAATAATATTTTTGAGTGGACTTTGAGGGTGGAAAAAGGTAGAAATTCGATTGAGCAAACAACAGCCATAATGAAACAATAACAGCCTTGACAGTTTCCAATGATTTATCATGACTTTGGATGAATTCTTTCATTTAATGCAAAATAATGCTGCAATAATCAGAGAATTTCCTATTGCAAAACAGCTTTATCTCATTGGTGGAGGATGGCTAGAAAATAGCCAAAATCAGCTGAAAAGGGCCAATTTGAAATTGAGCAGTTAATCAGGGACATAAATCAATAATGTAGATTTACTCTCTCACCCAGGAGTAATTCCAGCTCTCATTTTACTACCAAGAAGAAGAGCAATATCAAAGCCATGGGGATGGTGATTATCTAGTTGAAAACTGGAACTCCACCCAAAAACTTTTTGCACTGTTGGACATCAGAATTATTTTTGTCCAATAAAAATTGTGAGAAATTAGTCATTGAAAAAATATATTGCAAAATATCAAAGCATATAGTAATTTTTGCCTGCATCAGGTTTCACTCCATGCTCCCCAGTGTGGTTAAAGTTGAAAATTCCAGGATCTTGTGAGAAGACACATGGTGGTGCAGAAATCTACAAATTCTAATTATCTCTCTGCAGCACAATGACCTAAAATAGGAGCATATTATTCAAGCATGACTTTTCAAATGCCCAAATGGATGCAGAATTAAATTAAAATAAGACAGATGTTGCATGATAACAGAGAAAAGGCTGAAAAAAGGGATAGGTAGAAATCTCAAGTCTTATCTAAAATTGTGAGCATTTTGACTTAATTTCAGAATCCAGTTTGGTAATCACTGTAGATAATACCATGAATGTCTGGAAGTAAAAAAAGGTAGAGAGCTGTTGATGAAGATAAAAAATCCAGTTCTTGGTACACTTGTCTGGTGTCTGGGGTGACAATGAGAAAACACTGATTTTTATCTCTTCTAACCTCAACTGGGCTTTTTGGAGGTTTAAAAATCCCTTTTCAGGCCTTCATGAGTTTACACAAATTACAAAAAAAAATAATTTTAATCAATTTCTTACAAAGCATGCAGTTTGACATGGGATTCAAAGTACAAGTTTTACATTTCATAGCTATTTTCCCCACTATGCAGTAATTCTTATCTGAAATTGTCATCTGAGCACAAATTGAGTAATGCTTATGGTTTTGAATGCCATTTGAAAAAAAGAAGAGTGGCATGTGCCGCCAAAAAATAGGTGTAACATCTTCAATTCTGAGAAAGACAAAGGTGTTTTGCCTGCCCACTCAATATATTTTGTAGTGGAAGCTCATTTTTCAATGGTGATGAGCTGCATTCTGACAAAAAGCTAATTTGCTCTTGATGCTGAAGCCTCATTTTGCCTTTTTGGGCAATTTTGACCGAATTACTTCCAGTTTTGAGTTCCTCTTCACCAAGAAGCATCAGTTGGCTCGCTTTACTGGTTGTTTTTGTTTACATTTTGAGCTTGCAACTTTGGCGGGAAATTCAAACGGGCAAAACGAAAAAATAACATTTAAAATGGGTCTGCAATCAATAATGAGCATATAAAAGGCTATCAGCAGCTGGAATGTGTTATTAGTGTGGAAAATAAGCCATGCTCCTAAATTGGATGCTATAAATTGTCAAAAATAGGGTGGAGTGTTGTAACTGGCTAAAAGCATAAGGTACCCCAGCAATGCACACTGATTCAAGCAAAGAAGATAAGATTATGGTATACTTTTTTCAACTTCATTATTCTGTCAACTGGAGAAGAAAATGAAACCACTTTTTGTTGCCAAGCTCACAACAAGTTAAAAGCCAGAAAAAAATGTGGAGAAGATTTTTGTAAGAAGATCATCATCTTCAGGGAAATTTTGCATGCCATCAAAAATTGTTCACAGTCATAAATGTTGATTGAGGCTAAGGAGAGGAAGCAAAAACGTTATCATGTGGTCCATATATAAAATTACATATTCAGAGATGAGCATGCATTCTTCTTGCTTTGTTGAAATCCCAGGCAAGCTCAAATAAAAAGTGGGGTTGGCCTAACCACCAAAACTATTCTAATTTGCATACATGGGGATGGGAAAATTACAGTCATACAACCCACAAATTGATGCAACAAAAACTACTAACCTAACTCTAATAGCTTCTAAAGAAAAAAAACGTAAGAAATATTCTAGCAAGCTCAGCTGGGAAAAAAGGCAGTTCCAGCTTGAATATTTGCATAAGGGGAGTTTAAGCTTTTTCATTTTATTCACCTATAAGAGAGGCAAAAAAGGCCAGCTGTCATAAAAAAGGGATTGGGCATCCATTTTATTGGCGCGATTTGTCTTCCCTAAGGATTTTCTCTCTTGGTGGCCTTTGAGCAGCAAAAAGTGACAATATGTAGTACAATTTTTATGGGCTCTTTCCCAACTTGGCTGTAAAAGATAGGCTCAGAGATAAGGCGATCTGATTTTGCATGCCTGTCACAAAAAGTCAGGGATTTTGGGGTCAACTTGTTTAGCCCTTAACTTATCGTGTTTGCAGGCTTACAAAGCTTGAATCAATTGCATTTTTTTTTTGCTCAAAAATGCTGGATTTTTATTTGTTTTCAGGTAGAGCCCCCTGCCATGATTTGCACCCTCACAGCATGAATTTATTGGCAGAATTTTGTTGTTGGGCTGTCATCAGGCAACAGAACTTCTTCCACGTCAATTTCCCGTAAAAGGGCATAATATACTGACATGATTTCAAAATGAGTGCAGTGTCAATCAACTTTGGCAACACAGCAGCTGTGTTGTGGCAAAGTGAGAAAAACATGGTGGCCTTTTTTCGCCATATTTGGCTCCTTTTTGAGAGCCACGTCTCATCACTCTTGGCCGCGTTCATTCCTGTGTTTTGATTGGCTGAAATTTGTGTTCGATCAGCTGACAACATCAACAAGATCGATCAAAGCGTTCATAGTGTTTTTTTCCTTCAAGACTCATTTAAATTGCTTGATTCTTTAAAGTGTGTCCAAAGATTTTATCAGGAGCTTGTAATACAAAAAGGAGTTTAAGAAATGGGATTTATAGCCAACTAGCTGCACACTGGGGAAAATGGACAACAAATGATCAGGTGAGTCAAACTTGCTGCTTACTTGGCTCCCAGAGTGCCCGTGGTAAAATGTCTCAATTGCTAGATGGCCAAATCTCAAAGTTCTTTATTAGTAGCCAAATAAGGGAGTGAACTGTTTGGAAACTCTTTGCCCTGAGAATAATGACACAGTAGGCAAATTTGGCTCTAAAAGTCACGATTTCTTAAAGCTCAAGAGAAAGATGACAAGTTGGCATTTTTGTCTTTATATATAATCAGTTACTTCCATTTGTTTGAAAATGTCTGTTTGGAATGCTTAAAGGCCTTCATGTTAAGATATTCAATGCTTTTGGACCTGCTCAAAAATGTCCAACTTGTCAAATCATGGTGCAAAGAAAGATGTCGCGCATATGATTATTATTTGCTTGGCCTTCTCGCGAAATTGCAAACAAGTTCTGACATGTTTATCACCATAAGTCACACTTGAAGGAGTAAATTTTCCCGGAAAAGAGGAATTTTCATAGCTTGGGGACTTTTGAGAAAATTGGAGATTCCAACGCCAGATAATTTACTGGCATGAGGTTGCAATTCTTTCTTCCACTGTGAGGATTAGCATAACAATTTGTGCCCCCATTTTCCCCATTTTTCATCTATGTATCTTTAATTTTTAACCATTCCATATTTTGATAAAGGCTTATTTTTTTAAATGTTCCCACTGTGCACCTTGTGGTCAATTGTTGCTGCAACAATTTTTATCTCTGATCTTGACAATGCAATTCGTCCATCTTCAATCAAATTGTAATTTAGTAATTTCCAGCTGTAGTAAAATTGACCATGGGTAAAAAATGAGGTGCTAAAGCGAGCTTTAATCTCCATAAATTAAGGATCCAGACCCATTTTTTTTCATGCATGTTCCACCCAAAGCTAAAACCAAAGCAATAGACAACAGTATCACAACAAAGACATACCATCTAAAGACAATTTGAAGAAATACTTGTGACTTGAGATCAAAATCAAGTTTGGTATCAATGAGTCAAGCCACTTGTTTAGGGCGAGTAATTCTCATATTTATTTTATTTGTGCTTAAATTCAGGATTCTAAGACTTTGATATTAAGTGTTGATTAGTTAAATCCCCTTTGTTTTTGCGACATGAAGGAATTCTCTACATATTTGGCGACATTAATTTGCTTGGGTTTTTACTTCGAACCATTAGTCGAGAAGCAAAAGCGCAGCAACTCAGTTTTTATCTTAAGCAGTGTCAGCCGAAAGTCCCAACTGTTGCCGCGAAAGGCCGCTTGGATCGCTCCACGTCAATGTTATTGTTATGATACTCATGTGAATTGGTGCAATTTGAGAAACCAGACAGGGCTCCTAAATTTAATAAGGCTCATTATTCAAAAGGGATCCTAATTCGCTCATTAATCAATTTTTTCATGTAACGCCCACGTTGTGGGGAGGAGTTGCTGGAATTTTAGTGTGCTAATATTAATTATGGCTGCTTTTGGCTTTTATTTCAAAACCGTCGACGAATCCAGGCAAATTTGAATAAATCCCTCGTTTTCATGCCTGAGCTTAAACCGAGTGAAACTAAGATGTTGCCCACCTAGCGCACAGTGGGGGTAAAAATGCTACAACATACCTCAAATAGCCTTGTATATCAAATATGGTGAATCACGTTTATCTCATGCAGTTTATGGTGATAATTTTGCTTACGGCTTCAGCTGGAAATCATTAAAATAGTTGTATGCCAAATAGCTATGGTTACACTTTTCCAGCCAGCTTCACTGGTTTCAATTAGGCTTTGTTCATTATTATTGAGATCAAATCCGCTTCAAGTCTGTCAGAATACAGATAGACCCCTCAAAAGATACTCTAATAAAATAAGCCAAAAATTGCTTCAAAATTGAATTTGGATTTTTTTTTAAAAATATTTTTAAAAAAATATTTAAACTTTGATTCACTAATAGAAATTATATATTTTTTCAAACCTTAAAATAGCTGAGTGAAAAATTATCTTCTCCATATTTATTCTTGATTAATCAATCAGCACCAAATAAAAAAAAAAGAGGGTGGAAAAAATATGTGGGTCACACTGTACAGAGCGGCCTGGAAGTCTATCATCTGTTGGCATCTTGGTTATACAGCGAGAGTTGGACACCTGTTCAAAGAATTCCTTATTAAAGCCTTTTTGAGGGGATTTACACGGTTATTCTTTGACACCTTCATCATCCCCTTCTCAGACATTTAACCACCAGCCCAAATTTGGCCAGCTAATTGTGTATTTAGCCACTTTTGACCTCATATTGTTAATAGGAAAAAGGAAGACTTGGCACCCTCCAATCACTCACCATAAAGACTTGACAGATGCGCAAAGCTTTATTGCTTCAGGGCCCAAGTCATCTATATATCATAAATGTGGAAAATTAATCATTTTTCGGACTGGTATGATATTACATTTCCATTTGCAACAATGTGGCATTCTCTCACCATTTTGAAGCAAATCATCTCAAAATTTCACTTTATGCTTATATGCAAGAAAAATTATTTTCTTTTTTCTAAAATGCATTTGCACTACTTGAAATATTTGCAGTTTTCATCAAATGGACACTCTGCAGATGAAAAGGGCTCAATAGTGATAAAAAACTAGCTGGGAGGAACAAAAAGCATTAAACTATTTATCCTAATAGTCATTTGGAGTGGAATGTGTGCTTGAAAAATGAGAGTAAAATCTTTCAGCAATTTTTTTTTTTGAAAAAAAGCCACCCAAAATCTTTTGTTTGGCCTCCTTCATTATTGCAGAAATAGCCCCATTTTTGGTGAATTATGGGGTCGAGAGCTTCATAAATGCCGCCAATTTCATTCATTGAAAGAATTCGCTTGAAAGCCCCTCATTTTCCTCTTTTTAGCCTTTTTGGGAGGGTTGAGCGCCACCACCCACCGATTAAAAATTGCACACAGGTGCTATTTTCTGACTTTTGGATAAATCCGAGCTTTTCTCAAATTCTTTGCTGTGTGACATTTCACACCTTTTTGCCAAAAACTTGGGCCAAGTGTGAAGTTGGTCTGACACTGTTGAGAATAAAGGTGAGAAATGTAGCACCCGAGTGAAAATTGTAGCATTCATTTGCCATTTTCTCTTGAAAGAACGCCGACGACGTCGCTTCTTCAAAATTTTCCCTCTTTTTTCGTGCTTTTTTCCTTTTAAGGAAAGTAGTTGAGCCACCCTACACACCTGCTATTAAAAAGAGACTTCACAAAGGTGATTGCGATGATATCAAAAGCACCATGTGTTGCTTTGGGTTTCTCCCTCAACCGTGAATAATCCATTTCATATAAGATGACTGGGGGGGCTCCTCGGGGTTGGACTCGAGCCTCATAATTCACCCAAAGTACTTTTGATTCAAAACAAAGATAGGATCAAAATTATCCAGTGGTTTCTCTGAAAAGAAGTCCTTTAAAGTTCATTTGAATTTCAAACTTTTTTTTGCTATGATACTTATTTTTTTAATTTTTTTTGCTTTAAAGGAGAAAGTTTCTGACATTTTTTGTTTTCATAAAAATATTCAGAAGTCAAAAGCACATGTGTGAGTTTTATGTCTCTGTTGGCTTTGTTTGCGTTTTGGTCAGTAAAGCTTTTTGTGAGCACTTAAGAATTCTTATGTGCCATTTCTTGCAATCAAAACATTTTACCTAGAAGAGGATCTACAGTCTTCTATAAGCAAAGTTGCCCTTCTTTTTGGTGATAATTTTTGGTATTTCATGTGAATTTTACTTTGGGATGCAAACAGCAGTTTTGGCTAATGATGCCAATTTAGTTTTTGAGTTCTATGGAAAGTAAAAATGAAGCATCTCTTGCCTTATAAACTACTTTAGGCTGAGGACCAGAGAAATAATGGGCTCCACCCAAAATATGTCGTTTCCCAAGAACTTCAAGGGTGTGTCAACCTTTTTTGTTAAGTATGAAACGCGTTTTAACTAACTTTTTGCTAATGGCAGCTATCTAAAAACTACAGATGAAAACAGGGAATATTTGATTTACTTTGTTGGTGGCCCATCAATATTTGCATTGCAGCCACAAATCAAGCAACTGAAAAATGGGTGTGATTTTGATGAGTAATAATATTTCAAGAGATGTTGTTATAAGGTTTGTAAGCTTGTGATCTTTTTGCATTGAAAAAAGGCCTAGCCCTACTTTTCAGGTCATCAGCTTGCAAAAAAGGAACTTTTTTTGGCAACACCAACGCAAATTATGTTGTTGTCAAAAGTTCAACCCGCCCACAAGTGAACCAAATTGGAATCATTTATGTTGTTTGATTTTTCCGCGCGCTATTTGTAGTCAAAACAACAACAAGTGCACGTGGTTGGGCGGAAGAAGGATTTGTAAACAGATGCAGTTAAGTCAATATGCTGTCAAGTTTTGAGGACATCTCAAGGAGGGGAAAATTTCCAATTTGCATAGCTGAAGTAATAATGCATTTGGAATTTGCAAACATGACAACAATAATTTGAGCCTAAATGAACAAGTGTGAAAACTGCATTGTTATGCAGCTGAACAAAACTGATTCTGTTGTAGGGCGATCCCATGTTTGAATTTTTAGTCAAGTCACCTTGCTAAAACAATAGCCTTACTTGATTAGTCAAGTTCTGCTTCTTCAAGCCAAGTTCAGTTGGTTTTAGCAAAGTTAAGCTTGCTGCTATGCTGACATACCAACGCATTTGACTTCATTGGCTGATGAGCTAACTTAGCTTTTCTCAATCGAGCAAGCTTCAGTTGCTAATATGAGAGCACTCTTTTTGTAGCAAAGTTAAGTTTGGCAACCTAACTTAGCGTAGCAAGCTAGATGGCGCTACATAAAATAAAGCAAAGTAAGGATGTGCCTACATGAACAACTGAGAACAGAATTGAACTAAGCGTAACTTTTCTCCTAACTTAACTTGACTAACCAGTCAATATGTGAACGCCCTTTATATGAAATTCGCAAGCAAGCTAGCACAGGAAAAAATTAAGCATAAATATCAGAGAACTGAACTGAACTAAGCTAAACTTTTCTCCTTTCTTAACTTGACTAACTAGTCAATATGGGAACGCCCTATAAAAGAAAAACCAATGAAACTTTTCATTGTTTTTTTTTTCATATTGTACAAATAAAGGAGTCAAGAGTGCAGCCAATCCTTTTGGAGTGCGATGCATAATTTATGCAGAATTATCAGTCATTTTCCTGCTGCTTGCGGGGCTAAAAGTGAAATAGTAGAGGCCATGTGTGCACTACAGTCTAGGCTAATTAAGCGTTCCGTTTCAACACGATCATTTTCTCTCAAGAAGCAGCAACAGATGTGAACTGGGAAATTCCTTTCGGCCCACACTGGGCAAATGTCAACTTGAAACACCGATCAGCAGACCTTAAAGGCCAATTTGCATCAAATCAGAGCAGAAAGGCTTACAAAAAAGGGACATTTTCTCAGCCCCCCCAAAAAAGTCACTTGATGCAATTAGCAAGAGCTTTCCAAAGTAGCAAATGGGTATTTGCTCTTTAGTAGCACCTTGAATAGCTTTTTTAACAAAGAAAAACACTTGTAAAATGACTTTTAGTGAGTCGTTTTAAATTAACCCTTTTTCAGTCATTTTACTATTCTTCTGGGGAAAATTCCAAGCTCATCAAAATCGCCAATATGATGGGAGCAAAACCTCAAAAAGAGTTGCAATTTTCCGCCCCTTTTCTGAGGCCACAGCAATGTTTTTGCGGTTAAGGCAAAAACAATTTAATGGGCTTTGATGGCTGACATGACGGCTTTTTTGCTCACATTTTTCGGTTATTACAATCACAGCTTGATCTTGCCTTATATAGACATATTATTTTTAAGGCACTCCTGAAAATTGTAGCTTGACAACATGTTACAAGCCATGCAGCACATGAAAAATGGGTGAAAATCATTAAAACAAACTCAATTTCTTTTGAAAATTGGCTTTTTGAGGGAATCCCAGAAAAATAACCTTTACACTTCAATTGGCAACACGTGTCTCAATGTTGTGAATATTCCTTTTCAAAAAAGAATATGCATAGCCCAAAAAGAAGCATTAAAAGTGTATTGATATTCTCCTCGCGCATAAAAACACGTGTCAATGGCATCAGCTGATTGCTTTTGTTTTGATTTCCTCCGCGCGCGTTTCCTGCTGAGATGATAAAACACGTGGATGACAAAGGCTCTTTGTTCTGCTCTCAGCTATTTAGGAGATACAGCTGGCTACTTTTATCAGTATAATGTGAAGACTTGTAAACAAACAAGTGAAAATGCATCATCATCTTGGAGAAAATGTTGTTGGGTGGGTAAGCTCTCTCACCCAATATTCCAGAGTATGCAGATAAATCACATTTTGGTGTAGGTAGAAGGGTGCATATTGGGGAAAGAGTATGATTTATTGACCTCCATTTTGTGAAAGAATTTAATGGTTGGGAGATGACTGGAGAGTCTTAATGACTGTGAAAGGATTCATAGTATTTTTCCAAAGTGTGTTGACAGGCAAAAGAACCATTACAGCAACGAGACCATTAGCTTTCATCAATGGCAGCATCTTGGAGGAAAAAAAGATGCATAGTCAGTTTTGCCATCAGGGCTTTAATCAGTCAACTTGACCATGGACTTCAATAATTATTGCTCTCAAATGAAATTCAGGGCATCATTTTGAAAGGTTGCAATTACAGCTGAACCTGAAGTTTATTATGGTAACTCCCCTTGAAAACCGTTTGTAAACTGGTCAAATTTCCACTGTGGGGCACTGGAGCCTCACAAAAAGCAGATATGGCTATTTGGGGCTGTATCAAAGGTTCTCTAGGACACCTGGTCATAAGGTGGCATAAATCCTTTTGTTACTCACTGGGCGTTGCTCTGATTTTGAATTGTGATTAGAAAGAATCTGGACAAGTTTTCCACCCCCCCCAAATAATAAGAAAATGTGTTCTCAAGGCTGCAAAACAAGATGATCCCCGCGACCTTGGCCAATTTGTGGCACCGCTTCCATCTTTAGCACAACTTTTTTACAACAAAGAAATTAATTAGGGCCAAAAAAAGAGAGCTCATTAAAAATACCGCCCTACCTTGAGCTAGTGCGGAATCAGCTGTTGTTGTTATTGTTTTTGTTTTTGTTGTTGGCGTAACTGGTTGCGGCGCTACCAGAAGATTTCCCCGTTTTCCGCCTAATTCTTCTTCAGCCGCGAGTTTCTCCACGATTTCAACCACTTTGGCAGTGGCAATGAGCGCTTGATATTTCGGCATGAAGACCGAGGCCTCGTTTGGATTTTCAGCGCTTCTTCCCTGCCTTTCTGGCACCAAAAAGAAGACTTGTCTGGCAGCGCTCTGCTCAAAGCACTCGTTTTTATGCAGCTTGGGCCAATTGAGCAGAGGCTGTCCCTTGATCATTTTCACCACTTCCACGCTCATGTTGGGCAAAATGGCGCCCACCAGGATGATTTCCGCATTTTTCACCTTGTCCTCCAGCGTCAATGAGAGGTCGGAACAGGTCGCAACTTGTCGATAACTGTCATTCTGCGAGCTCAACGAAAAGGTGTCTGGCACCAAAAAGTGAGCCACCACAATGGCACCAGCTGTCAGCAGCAAGAGGCCGATTAACCAGACTGACAGGCAGAGGCATTTCCGCTTCCGGTTAATTTTGTGCTCCTCCACGTGGCGAACGGGTAAATCCACGTTGCGAGGCGCGTGCACCACTGTGGCGCTCGATTTTCGGCCCATGGTGCCAAAGTTGGGCTGCGAAATCCAATATTCACTCATGGCTCTTCTTTTCAAGTGGACTCACATCTGGCTCAAGTTGAGGGCGCGACTTGACTGATTATTCTTCGCGGGAAAGGAATCATCGGCTTGAAGCCGCGCTGCGGCTGCGGCTGCGGATCCATGCGCTCAATTCTTCGCGGAAAACCTGCATGACTCGAGGCTCTCAAGAGCTTCTTCATTGCATTGCGCATATGGTTCAATTATGGATTTTGCCTGCTTCTTCACACTTAAATTGCATTTGAGCCAACATGGAAAGACAATGCAGAAAGGGTGTACTGGTTAAAGGCTAATCGGCAAAAGGCTAATTGGTAAAAGGCCAATTGGGCAAAGGCTACATTGGTAAAAGGCTATATTTAAAAGGCTAATAGCAGATGTTTTTGAGTTATTGTGTTTGATCAAGTTCACAAGTGACATATCACTATCTTTTGGTTTTCCTTGTTAATTCTTAGTTTCATTATTTTTTGTGACAAAAATTGCTTTTTTGGGCTTAGCTTAGCAATTCTTAAATAGACTTGGATCTGTGCAAAGGAAAATTTTACAAACAAGAATTACTTGTCTTGACTTGACTGATCAAGCTGATTTAGCTTATTGAGAATAAGCAAGACTTAATTCTGTTGTCACCAAGGAAAATAACTTTATTCTAATTTCACGTCACTATGCCTTTCTCATGTTGCCAGACGAAGCTAAGTTAAGATAAAAAGGCTTAGCAAACCCGTAACATTTTTAAAAGCAAAGCAGCTGCTTTTTTTGATTGAGGAAAATTAGGCAATGAAAACCAGTTATTTTGGAACTTCAATGACCAAAATAGATGTCATTAAATGATTTGAACTCTTGTATCGTTATCAATTTAGCCTTTTTTGGTAGCCTTTCTCCAATCTAGCCTTTGGCCAATTGGCCTTTCACCATTTCGCCTTTTACCAATTAGCCTAGTACACCAAATAGCCTTTTACCGATTAGCCTTTAACCAGTAGAGCCGGCAGAAATATGGTAAAGTATTGGTATTAGTATCACAACAATAACATTGATGTAGGGCGATCCTAGCGGCCTTTATGGGCAACATCTGGGACCATATGGGAAAAATAAAGCTGAAAAGACCCAAGCAAATTAGTGTAAACAAACTTTTGAAAGGATTACTTCAAAAAATTGAATGGTTTTAAATCGATAATAACCATTAGATACTAAGGTCCTGTTCATCTGCATATTATAGCTAGTATTTTGGTAAGAAATACTGAGAAACTGAGTATTTTGATTTCGCTGAAGGATGTCTTTTGCTACTTCAAGCCCGATTCCGAAGGCAAACTTTAAAGAATGATATTGCAAGTGCCCGATATTTGCAAATATCAGCGTAATATCACGGGTTATTTTGTTGATAATATTTCAGGTGAACAGAGCCTTATGCCCTGTTCATCTACAACGACTATTTCAATTAACTTCAAGAGTCGTACAAAAATTTGTCGTTATTCTATAACGACTAAAATTGCCTTAAGTCAGTGTAAGGCCAGTCGTTAGCGAACGAATCGGGTAACCGAATTGGTCAAGTTAAGCGCTTACTAGCTAGTGTTGACTAAATTAACTTTGTTTTGCTTTTGTTCAAGGGCTAACCTTCAAAACTTACGTTGTTTCAGTCTGTCCTAACGTAAGAATGAGTCTTACAGCTAGTAAAGCGGGCCTGCTAGGGCTGACTAAAACATTCTGCTAGGTCTATCATAAGTGGGGATTCTTTCCAAAGTTGCATTAGTTTAGTCAATCCTAGAGGCATCGATGACAAAATACCAGCTCTTAAAAACTACGACAGCTTATAGAAATTTGTGGAGCTACGACAACTTTTTTCGTAGGGTAAGTCAAGAAAGTTACGAAAAAGTAGAGTAGATGAACAGGGCTTATTGTCAAGGTGTTTAGAGTCCTAATGCTAAGCATAACTATAATAATCTGGTGATTCGATCTTAAAATCCAGGTAATGTTTGGTGTTATAATTCACCGTTCGATCTTATTACCCTGAGACTCAAAATCCATCGGACTTAATACCCTACTCTTTCGACTTTAATACCCAGTCTCTAAAAAGCTTCGACTTTGTAATCCCATGTTGATTTCAATCTTAAAATTTCGATCTTATTACCGTTCCCCATAAAAGTAACCATTTATAGTAATTTTTCGCCCTTAAAAAAATTGCTTGACATATCAAAACAAAACATGATGTTGAACTCAACTCCCCAGTCTTTCACTCTTCAATTTCGGTAGATGGTATATCTTTGTTATGATACTGGTGTTTATTGACTGGTTAGTCCAGTTAAGTTAGGAAAAAGGTTCGGGTGCCGCTACTAAGGCCTAAAATGAGCTGGGTTTTAGGATCTAAAATATAGGTGTGTTTTAGGATCTAAAATATAAGTGGGTTTTAAGATCTAACAAAGTGGGTTCTATAGCCTTTACTTTTTGGGATATGGGAACTAAGATGAAAAAGTGGTTTGAGGTTTACCTGGGTTTACTATTTAAAGTTCTTGCAAGGTTTCTTTTGAACGTCACTTCTCAGAACTTAAAAAAGATCTTTAAAAGACCAGTCGACTACATTTTGAAGCTTAGGTATACAGAAGAGAGATTTTTTGATTTAGTTTTCAAAACCGAGATGGTTAAATCTTGGTATCCAACTATTAGGCTATATCATCTGAACCTTTAGATCTTTAGAAAAAGTGAAGACCCACCATGAGTTAGGCTTAGGTCAGTCCTGTTCTCGGGTTTTCATTTTAGGTAGGTCCTAACTTCGCTTAATTTTAAGCTATGCTTGCTAGCTAAGTTAAGCTATGTTGTCACACTGGCCAAAAACCCAAGTTGAATTTTAATGAGTCAAGTCATTCTTTAGGACTAGTAATTGTTATGAATGGTTACTTTTATTTTACTTTAGCTCAGCGTCAGTCTTTCGCACGATTTGCATATAGTTATCTAAATAGCTCATAGCCTGAACTGTATTTGAATAACATGTTTTCCTATAGCTGGGCAACCATTTGTTATAATTACTCGCCCTAAAAAAAGTGGCTCGACTCATCAAAACGAAACGTGATGTTGAGCTCAACTCCCAAGTGTTTCTTCAAAAATGTCGGTAGATGGCGCGTCTTCGTTGTGACACCTTTGCCTATAATGAGAGGTTGCGCGACTCTCGCTTTAAAGTTCCGAGCAATTTAGGCATGAGCACATTTGACATTGGACTCAGCTAAAAGCCGAGCATCCAGCAAGTGAAGTGATCATTTGGCAATATCACAAGATAATGAAAGCGAGTGTTTGTCTGCTTGTTGCCTTCATTCTGCGACTGGCGTTTGGCTTAGGAGTGGGATGGACCCAATTCCGGAACAAGCAATATGAAAACGTTGAGTTGTACGTCGTCAATTTTACTGCTCTCCGGCAGAAAGCCTATGACCAGATCAAGATTGAAGAACTGCAGGAGAGTGCCAATGTCCCGACTGTGAACGAAAGGCAACCTTTGATCGACAAAGCCGAAGAGATCATACGAAAAGTCTCCAATCGTGACCCTGATGACGAGAAAGGTACCAAATGGTTCCTTGACTTGATCATCAAGCACAAAAACATCACCGAGAGGTACTACAGCTAAACATGACAAATGACAAAAAAATGAGCAATAAAATCGCATTTAATTGCTGCTGATTGATGAGCAATAAAGCTCTCCTTTTTTTCTCATAAGCTGAGCACATAATAAATTCAGTTCATCTAATTGGCGAGGATGTACAACAAAGTTTGCAAGATCAGCTTGAACTTCAGCTTGTGGACTGTCCTCGTGGCCTTGCTCATGATGGCCTTTGTGGTGCCTTTCATTGGCTCCTCGCCAAGCCGCAATGCAAAGCATCGAGGCTTGGAACCAGGAAGAAAATCCTACGACAATCAAGATTCGGACTACGACCCTCTACTCATGTATTGACACTTTTTCATCCGTCTTAACAGAAATATATATTCATTATATTTCACCCCAATAATTATTAGCATTTTCCGCGAAACCGCCTACTTTCTTAGCGAGCGTTGCCATTTGGCGGAATTTCGGGTTATGGTCCTCTCGCGCTGCAAAAGTGCCCATAAATACCGATAGCGTCTAGCATCACTTCTCAGTTGCCATCTGGAGCTTGTTCCATCTTCTTCATGAGGATCTCGATTCTGTTTGTGGTAGCTTCGACGTTGTTCATGATGGCTTCTTCGGCGGACTTTTGGGGCGACTTCATCAGGCCTGCAGTGCACAAGTTGCCCTTTGTGCTAGACATGTTTCCTTCGCTCAGGGAGGAAGACAGCCCGATTGAGGTGATGGAAAAAGGCCTTGAACAGCCCACGGAGGAGGTGAGGAGCAAAAGGACCATTTCCAAGCTGCTTTCCGGAAGAGCCTACTTGACGCCAAGATTTACAAAGCCACCGATTCCAACGCATCCTCCTGTCTAATATTTGGAATTTGCCATATAATCTCTGTACGTGGATAAATAAATAATCAATTATGCATATTTCCAAACGCTCATTGTAAAGATTATTGTGCAAATTCAAAAACGATCGATTTAGAATTGAAATGAGACGACGCACCATGACGATAATTACGCGGAAAATGGGGCCATTATATGCTCTATTGTTAAAAGACCCCGAAGGAAGTTATATAATGGGCCGACGCCACCAAATCCTTTTGCACGTGCAATTCAGCGATGACCCATGAATCACGCGCGGGCGGGCCGGTCAAATGCCAATCAAGATTAATTTTGTCCAGTTTTGTGCTCCACATTTGAGTGGAACGATGAGATCTCTCGCCTTGCTTCCAACGTTGGCCGCGATCATTATTTGGAGCGAAGCTCGAAATGCTCCCACGGCCGAAAAAGGAGGAGTAAATTGGCGCCAGCATGGCAGTGCCATGAGCCTTGATGGAGGTCAGCTCGTGCTTTTTGTGCATCCGCTACGAAAGCCGACGCACAGCTACATTGACGATTCGTTGCACCAGCTTACGTCCACCCGCGCACCCATCCGGATACCTACAACGACCACAACTCGTCGGCCACCAACGCGAGCTTGGCCTTCCGTTGTGCCAACAGCGCAGCCCTTCTTCAATCCAGGGGCAATCAGCCATCAATGGTCCGCATCTCGGCCTTTGCTCGCTAATCCGGCCAAGATAAATCCGGATCTCGATCTGCCCTTCTTTGAAAAGGCCACGCTTTACGACACACTATTTGGCAAATAATCATGCTATAATAAACTCTAAGCAAAGATTATCCATAACTTATTTTAATTTAAGGGATTTATACTGCAAAATGTAAAACTGTAGTTAATTTTCTTTATATGTTATTATGCAAATATCTAAGTTAAATTTATGAATATATTTTTATTTTATTTATGGGCTTTAATTTTTTTTTTAAGGTATTTTAGCACATGCAGAACATTGTAATACATTTTTTTCAAAGAAAGCGGAAAATTCCGAGGTTTCGGAGCGTCCAGGTTTTCAAGGTGACCGGTGCGCCGGTCGAGCGAAACGACCGGCTCAGCCTTCATCTGTGGCTATAAAAGTGGATGCGATTCCTCTCTTGGGCATCAGTCGTCATGGTGACGTTTGCCACCTTGGTCCTCTTCTGTCTGGCCCTCGGCCAAGAATCTTCAGCCGCGCCGCAACGGTTCGCCCGCCACGGAGGCTACCATTATGGAGGCTACTACCGGCCTCACGGCTACTACGGAGGCTACTATCCCGGAGGATACTACGGAGGAGGATACCCGCTGTTTGGCATGAACATCGGAGGCCTCGGATTCGGCATTGGCATCGGCAAGCGATCCGTGGCTGAAGATCCGGAAGAGGAGATGTCATCACCCCGCCAACTTGGAGATGCCATTGAGGAGAGCGCTGCCACCACGCTCAATGAAGACAAGATGGCGGCCAAGGTGGAGAAGCGATCTCCTCACCATATTCCGGGACACGAGGAAGACGAAGAGGAGCCTGCCAAAGGAGAGACAACGCTGCTGGAGAGGAGCAAACGCGGAAACGGCGTCATTGCCTCTGACAGCATCAGCGAAGCAGATTATCAGCAAATGGTGAGGGAGTTTAAGGAGTACTTTGTGTTACATCCAACTCCAGCACCGAGACCCCCCAAAAAATACGACCACTATTTGGATATGTATTTGGAAGAAATGCCTGAAGATATGGAGTACGACACGGATATCATGGATCCCATTCATGCAGAAATCGTGTACATGCTCGGAAAATAAATAAGGGTGCAATAATGCATTCATTTCACACTTTTAATCAATGGAATAAAGTCTGCTCATTATTATTGGACAAAGTTGAGGCGATGATCGCTACCTTTTGCGATGGCGCCACTGTTGAAGGGGACAACAGTGCCAGAATGGATTTTCTAGCTTTTTATGGCTGGTGGCATTTTTCGCGAGTGAATGGCGCATTATAGTCTACTTTGCGCTATGACAATAAGCCGAAGGCATAAAGTAGCTAGATTCGCAGCGCCATCTAGCCAGGAAACTTGAGCAAGTACATTTGACATGGCTGCACTACGTATGCGATCACAAATGGGCTATTTTTTGGCTTTTGGTGCCCTAATTCTGAAAACTTTATTAATATGGCATAATCTACGGTTAAAATGGCACCCATTCAAGCCATAAAACCATATGCAACTCACGCAAATTTCCAAGCTTTTCATTGTTGAAACCACATTTTTCTAGCCCGGCTCCGCTGATCAGCCAATCAAATTTCAGATCGTGATCACGTGACAAGTTTCGCGCGCGACAGTTTTTCCAAATATACTCGCCCAAAAAGCGCCATCTAGCGAAAAAGTGTGTCCCTCCAATGGCTTATAGTTGCTCAAAAAGCGCCATCTATCGAAAAAGTGTGTCACTTCGCTGGCTTTTTAGTTGCGCCATCTCGCGGTTTCACTCGTGTTTCGATGCAGCCTTTCGCTCGCGCGCCGGTCAACTCTGGCTAGTATAAAAAGGGGACCACTTTCCACTTCGGGTCCCACATTGTCGCAGCTATAATGATTAAGACAGTCGCAGCAATAATTGTCCTTGCATTAGCATTGTTATCCTTGCAATGTTTGGCATTCCCTGAAGCCGGACGAGGTTGGGGAGGAGGAGGTCATCACCATGGAGGCTGGGGAGGAGGAGGTCATCACCACGGAGGCTGGGGAGGCCATTACGGAGGCTGGGGAGGCCATTATGGAGGCTGGGGAGGACATCATCACCATCATCATGGAGGCTGGGGAGGCTTCGGCGCTGGTTGGTTTTAAACGAAATTATTTTTGGCTGGATTATTGCTCCCGTGAGAATTGATCCAAAATTGATGGCCATGGTTTATATATCATCGCGAATGTAACTAATTCTACGACAGAAATATGCTATGGTGTTTTGAAAAAATAAAGCAGACCACCTTTATCATTTTTAAATTATATTTAAAATTGAATCATGAAAATCATGCCTAGAAAGGCATTTGGAAATGAGCAATATTATAAAAATTAACTCATGAAATTTTGCTTCATATTTAAAAAGGTATTTGAAAATTAGCAATATAATACAAATTTTCTTCATATTTAGAAGGGTATTCGGAAATTACAAGCTCTTCAATATAACTTTATTTTGATGGATGCCAAAAAAAAAAAAAAAAAACCACGAGCAAACAATAATTAACTGGTAACTTCTTTAATAATTTCCCTCCATTTCTAGGTTTTAGACTATTAATACAATATGTAAAAGTTTACTAAATGTCCAAAATGAAATTACATTTTACGAAGAGCAATTTTTTTTCGATTTGTACTGCGAATCAAAGTTGAGGAAATCACATATTAAGGCAATTTGAACATCCAATCTGAAATTGGCAATCGCGTCAGTCAACATGAAGTCCTGGTTGCTTGTGGTCCTCGCTTTTGCCTTTAATGTGCTGGCAATTCTCGCCAGCAAAGGCTTCTATCACGATCATCCTCATCATGGAGGCTATGGCTACTTTGGTCCCTATAAAGATCACCACCACAAGGGCGGATATGGACACGAACCAAGTTACGGGCCTTACAAGGGATACCCACATGGCTATGGCCATCATGGAGGTTATGGTCACGGATATGGTTATGGATATGGTTGGAAATAACTATTGATAATTTTGCTGTTACAAATAAAGCTATCTCTGCTTTTTCCAGCCCAAAATAATTTCTGTCAAAATCATTCAGTCAATTATTAAGGTAAAAAAGTCGCGAAATCGTCAGAGGAAAAAAAAATAAAGGCGAAAAAGTCGCGAAATCGTCAGAGACATAAAAAATTTAGGTGAAAAAGTCGCGAAATCGTCAGAGTCAATTTTCATTGTGATGTAAGCCAAAAGTTCTGACAGTTCAGAGCTCACAATTCCGCAAATTTCCGCATTCAATTTTCATAAACAATGAATTTGAATGAGGTCTGAGCACATTTTAGCCATAAATAGCTAACTGTCATTCGATGTCCAACAAAAGCAGGCAAAGTTGGCAATTACATTTTTTCCCTTATGGAAACTATTTCAGTCATTTCAGCCTTATTTTATCAAGTCACCCTAATTTGAGCTACTTACATTGGCTAAAAAGTGGTGGTCAAATGAGAATGTGGCGATTTGGCGGAATTTCTCACTTCTACATTAGACAAAAATAGTGACAAAGTGAATACAATTATTATGGCATAACACGATCGAAATTCGTCCAAAATGATGATAAATATGCGGCTTCTTACGGAGCCGGCCAAATGGTATAAAAAGGATAACAGTTATGCGTCAACTCCATCAGTCACGATGCTGTTCTCCATTGGGATGGTCGGCATCCTTGTCACCTTGGCTCACGTTGCTCGAGCCGCTCCATTTTACATCGAGGATTACTTTTACGACGACTACAACACCGCTCAAGAGGCTCCGGCCGCCGTTCACGTTGACCCGTTGGCTGATGAGCAAATCGAGGAGTTCTTGAGGGCCCAATCCATCGACGAGAGCTACAACCCGAAATGGACCGAGTACTACGACTACAAAGTCATTCCGGACAGGATGTACGACGACGTCATGGAGGACCCTGACGAGGTGGACTACATCGAGCCCATCACCGTGGAAGAGGCCGACAAACGCCGCGAGGAGGAAGCGGCCAGGAAAGCAGCCCAGCTCTGGGAGACGGATCCGGACCTGGCCGAAATGCGTGCCAACCTGGCCGGCCCAAACCATGATCAATCTCGCAAAACTGACGTCATGGGGGACACTGGCGAGGTGGACTACATCGAGCCCATCGCCGTGGAAGAGGCCGACAACCGCCGTGAGGATGAAGAGGGAAGGAAAATGGCCCACCTCTGGAAAACGGATCCGCACCTGGCCGCGATGCTGTCCAAGCTGTCCGGCCCCAAATATGACCAATTTCACAAAAGTCTGCTCGGACTAAAATAAATCACCAAGTTCTGCCTCCTTTAAAACTGAAATGCGTGACAATAATTAGTTCGGAGCGTAGCCTAAATTCAAGCCAAAATTAGGCCAGTTCTCTTTTAAAATCTGATAAGCTGATCGCATTTTTCGTCATGATGTTAGCAAGCCTTTTTGGAGTAAAAAAATATTTATTTCCGCACTCGAAATCAGGCCCACGATTTTTAAGCTCAAAAAGTATATTTTCGATATGGCCGCTGCGCTGGTAAAAATGATTTATAGGTATTTTCGCTTTTAAAAATGAAAAAATTGACCATATTTTTTCAACCCCAAATGCTTAGCGTAATTTGATGGAAAATGCCTAGAAGAATTTCTAATTAATATAACGCTTTTTGACGCGGAAAATGCTCTGCTCTGAAGATCTTATGTGGTGTTCATCTACGACATATTTCCTTATCATATGGAAAATATTGACTTATAGACTCCATCATTTTCGTAATTTGGAGCATTATTTCTCATTAAGACAAATAAGAACAAATTCAAGAATCAAGAATCATCACCAATTCTTAGTTTTTTAGCTAATGCTCTCAGTAATGAAGTTAATCGCCAAAAGAAAAAGGCGTTAAAGAAAAGGACCGCCCATTCCTTAATAGATGAACACCACATAATTAGACCTTTTTTTAGAATTAAGACTGCGCTTAAAATTAAGCCTCTGCTCACGAGGTCAGTTATTGGCAATATTATATATATTATTATCACTAAAAGTTGGCCAATTTACGCATTTTTTCGCTATTTTTCTTTTTAAGCCACATTTGGCCACATTTGGCAATTCTTGATAGGGCTATTTAAGCTTGACTCTTTCAGAAGTTTAGTATCACTGTTATTACAAAAAAGGTCAATTTTGAAATTGCAGAAATCCGCTTAGAAAAATAATCCTCAGTAGTAAAATTCGCATATTTTAGCTTATTAGGTGAACTAGGCCTAAATGATGACACATATTTTTCGATTCATCATTTATTTCATCCAAAGTTGGGAGCGTTCAAAAGAGTCCTACAGTAGGTCCCGTCTCCAAGTATTTTTGGCGCTCAACTTGCTCAACTTCCAGGCCTTGAAGGCCGCCCAATTAAGTTGGATCATCATACCTAGGTTATATATCTAGGTTAAAACCCATCGCAATCGGCAACGGATCGCCTCGTCGAAGTGGCTTTGTTGGCAAATTAATGAGTCCCCTCCGGACGGCCAAAATGAGTCTCGGTGTCTCGGCCAGATGACGAGCATAAGCAGCTCGGCTTCTCACGACATTGTACGCGTTCCTCCTCAAAGTCTGTTGGTAGTCCTTCTTCCTTTGTGGACTCTGGTAATCCGCCTCCCTTTTGACCTTTTTCAAGCCCGGCCTAATCTGCTCCGGATTTGGACCAACTCTGCAAAAATAACCAAATCATTAAAAAAAATCCCCACTAATGAGCAACCGCGTAAAATGGAAAAAAAAGCAAAAATTTGCGCCTTTTCTGGTCTGCATTCCAAAATTCTAAAATATGACAGATTTGTCAACTTCATGAATTTCATGAATTTTCAAAGGGAATCTAATGTGAGTGATTTATTGTCGGCATTAGTTTTTTCAGGACATTTATGCTCCGGATCATTTATCCATGAAAAAGAGAATTGGTGGCGCATAAAACAAAATTGAATATTTTGCAGTTGTTAGTAGAAGGAGGAGTAGTAGTAGGGCTCGTAGTAGGGCTCGTACAAGCGAGAGCTGTAGTAGTAGGGCGAGTAGGTCCTGTATCCAAAGCTGGTAGGTCTTCGCGCATACAGCCCGCCGCCGAGCTTCGCGTTCAACTTGTTCATCTTCCAAGCCTTCAGGCCCAATAAAGTCGGATCAGCCTCCCTTTTGGCCATCATCATCCCTGGCTCGTGCTCGGGCTCCTCGTTGTCATACACGGGCATAGTTGAGGTAGCTGCTGCGTAAGGGTATGGAGCCACGTATCTGGATTCCGTGTACATGGTTGGTGGGTAGAAAGCCTCTCGATTCCCATAGTAGGTGATTGGTGCCACTGGCCGGTAGTAAAAGCTGGGGTCAGCCTCGCGAGCTGCGCGATCTTGCTCCGGATCTAGCTCCACAGCTGAAGCGGAGCTGATGAAGAGGACCACGGCAACGATGATGGCAACGGTTTGGTTCATGCTGGCGGATTGAGGATCGGCTCCACTCATCCCCCCTTTTATACCCCAAAGTTGACCTACTTTCCGTGACGCGCGGCGCGCGGAACGAGCTTTGTTTACGTGACCCGTGCGCCCGGACCGAACGTTATTTACGTGACCCGTGCGCCCGAGCGGTTATAAACAACAAGAACTTGATCAACTTTCGGAGCGACGCCGTTGTTGCGAAGAAGTTAGCAAAAAAGGAGGAGGAAAATGATGCTAATTAACTTTGGATCCCTGGAGGATACGCGGAATTTTGAGTAATCTGACATTAATTGAGCGGCGTTCGCGTTTTTACCGTGCGCGCGCCTACTTCAAATTAAGCCCATCGTAAGATAGAATAAGCTGGATATTTTCACCTTGATCTAGCTTCGAGCTTTTTGAAGTACGCAAGCTTCACAATTTGAACCTTATTCAAGTATTTTTCGAACTTTTATTTTCTTCATTATTTTGCCGTGGAAAAATCAATGCTTCCCCATATCTGACATAATTAAGTAAAAATCATGCATAAAGCTTATGCTTAGAGTTAGCATTATTTTCCTGAAGTGTTTGTTTGAAATCTAGCCCTAACATAGGAAATTGGATTTAGCTTTTAAATTTTTTCGTCTCAAGTTTTTCATTAGCTCAAGCTGGGATTTAGTTTCAAGCTTTCAAACCAAGCTAATTTTAAGCTCGTTCCTTCATAATTTTCAAGCTCTCATTTCACTTTCAAAATTATGTTGCTTATTAGGGTCAATTCAATACCATTCAATTACAATTGTCTTATCTATAACTTAGTATGTCTTATGTGGTGTTCATCTATGTCATTTTTCCTTATCATATGGAAACTTATGATTTTAAGACTCCGTCAGTTTCAAACTTAGGAACATTATTTCACATTGAAACTATTAGGGATTAACAAATGATATTTTAATAATCATTACCAACTCTTGGTTTATAGCTAAAGCTCTCAGTACTTAAGTTATTCGCTAAAGGAAACAGGCGTTAAATATAAGGATTTTCCTTTCCTTATTAGATGAACACCACATTAATTTCGTGGTTTGAAGAATTGCATATTGCCAAGAAAGCCGGTGAAAAATTCACAAAATATTTTTAAGCCATGCCTAATTTCACGCGAGCACGGTAATCACGGAGTAAATATCAAGCGCAATTTTGAGTCATTTGTTTCGCCAAAAGTCACTGATAATGCGAAAAATGCGAAATTGTTTGCTAGCTTATTTCTTTCTCGGCCAATTTTCTTCAAATGAGGCTCATTTGGAAGCTTATACAATTCTCATAAATGAAACAATTACAACATTTGGCAAAAGAGCAATCAAAATTAGCCCTTTTGTCTTTTTATTAAAATGGATTAATGTGGTGTTCATCTACTTGGGAAAGGACAATCCTAATCCTTGACACCGGTTTCCTCAGGCAAATTCCCTTGGTATTGAAAGCCTAAACTAAAAAATCAAAGCTGGTGTTGATTCGCATAAGAATTTTTAATTCCAAATAAAAAAGTTTCCTTGAGCAAGGGAAAGATGACGTAGATGAACACCGCATTAAATACATAAACTTCATGAAACGAAAAACTGCAAAGCTTGAAAAAGCCTGACACCAAAATGCCAAAAAAAGGGGAAAGCTTGAAAAAATATTCAAAATCTTTGGATGGCTCGGTCACCTTTCAAAAAAGCTTGAAGCTTAGCCAAGCTGAAAATTTCCGCAATCGATTTTTGCCTTGTAACAAAAATATGGAAAAATCTGAAACCTAATAGTTGAAAGTGCATGCGGGCTTCAAGACTTGCATTCTTATCTAATGTGCCCATAACATAAAAAAAGGAAATGTGTGTGGTTTATCAGCTTTTTGTTAGTAGGGCGATCCCATGCTCGAATTTTGAGTCAAGTAACCTTGCTCAAACAGTAACCTTACTTGATAAGCTATCTTCAGCTCGTTCGAGTCAAGCTCAGTTGGTTTAAGCAAAGTTAAGCTAGCTGCTATGCTGAGACACAAACACATTTGATATCAGCAGCTGATGAGCTAACTTTGCTTATCTCAATCAAGCAAGCTTCGGTTGCTAATCTGCGAACACTTTTTGAAGCAGCATTCAATTCGGCAACCTAGCTTGACTTAGCAAGCAAGCTAGCCTAACATAAAATTAAGCGAAGTTAGGATGTACCTTCATACAGGGCCATCCACTATGACAATTCTAGACGGAAGTATGCAAGTTAATTCACTAAACTTATTTTAGTTCTTTCGTCATTTGTGCGGTGGCGCTTATGCTGCTTGCTTCAATGAAAAAGCGGGAAATTCAAATTTAGATTTTAGCGCCAATTTTTTAGTGCTCGAGTGGGAGGAGCCTGTTAATCAGCTTTACCAGACATGGAATTTTTTCTTCGAGAATTGCGCAAATATGGCGTTTTCCATCATCTGACAGCTTTTTGGTGAAACTCACGATTCACAGAACTCTACTTTTTTCGTCAGAAGCCCTTCCATAGCATAGTCAGATGAAGTGTAGATGTACAGCTGAGATAAGGGGTCACCTTACATTATAGATCATCTTGCCTTCATAAATATCTGAGAACGGAACTGAACTAAGCGTAACTTTTCTCGTAACTTAACTTGACTAACCAGTCAATATGGGACCGCCCTTTATATCGAATTCGCAAGCAAGTTTACACCGCTTTTAAAAAATTCTGCAAGGTTAGGATGTACCTTCATAAATATCAGAGAACGTAACTTAACTAAGGTTAACTTTTCTCCTAACTTAACTTGACTAACCAGTCAATATGGGAACGCCCCACAAGTAGCTTTGATTTGAATGAGTTATCTAGAAGTATGACACCAGCAAAAGGCGCTTTATTTCATCTTGAGAGCCATTTTGGATATTCATAGTCATCATAGTCATCCAACATCGCCATGGCTCGCACTCCGTCCCAATCCTCATACGCCATCCTTTCGAAGCTAATCATTTCTGCCTTTTTGGACTTTTCTTCAGGTTTTTTGGCCTCCTCAATTTGCTCCGGAAATGCTCGATCTGGCATAAATGATCTCCAAGGATTGTAATGGGGAACTCTATAATGTCCAAATGTTGGCTCTGCACTTCTCTTCCGGAGCGAATTTGCAGAAATTGCAGAGACGAAAATTAGCAACACCAAAGGGTAATTCATGGTGACCATTTGAGTCCATATTTTGAGCAGACAACTTTTATATACGTTATTGACCCGTGTGCGCGCATGCGCGCGCGCGCGCTCGAATCTTCAATGAATTTCTTGACATAATTAACCCATTCCGGATTTGAACCTTTGATAAGCAAACTTGCATAATTAGTGTATTTATAGTAATTTTACACTTGGAAATGTCCTCAGATTTAATTAAAATGGACAATGCTTTTTTTATAATTTTAGGTCTACTTTTACTCAAAATGGTTCCCACAAAGATTTGGTTTCTAGGTCACAATTGCCATTGTACGGATTATCACAAAGATCGGCCAGAAATGCTAATCTTTTTGACTCGAACATAATTACAGCCATGATTGATTTTGGTGACCACGGGTGAAAATGGGAGCAATAAATTTTCCCAAGAATTTGACCGGCGCGCTGATGGTCAAATTCACTTTCCAGCCTAGCAACAAGATCACCATTAATGATAGCAGAATTCAGTAGGCAAAGTTAAATTGCCATGAGGTTACCTACAGCTATTTGCCTGCTTGGCCTTCTTTGGCCTCTTCAAGGCCAGACTCAATTCTTAGAGTCTCCACCAAGGCCAATTGGCTACTACAGGAATAACTGGTTGCCATATCGTAATCAGGATTACTATGGTTTGGCCAAGAGATCCTCTTCTCCTTCATCCGGATCTCGCTTAATTAAAAGGTAAAAAGCCAGTTGAATGACAAACTTTTTCGCTAGATGGCGCTTTTTGAGCAAGTATTTTTGAATAAACTGCCTTGCGCAAAACTTGTCATGTGATTCCGAGCGGCAATTTGATTGGCTGATCGATGGAGACATGCTTGAAAAATTTGGTTTCAACGATGAAACGCTTGAAAATTTGTGTGAGTCGCACAAGACTTTGTGGCTCGAAAGGGTGCCATTTTGTACATCGATTATGCCATATTATTGAAGTTTTCGACAGATGCGCTAACAAAGCCAAACAATTGCCAATTTGTGATCATTATTGAAGCGCAGCCATGTCAAATGTACTTGCTCAAGTTGCCAAGCTAGATGGCGCTGCGAATCTATCAACTTTACACCTTTGGCTTATACAAAAAAAGATAGTATGCAGATTATAATTGATTGTATCTTAATTTTTAGCTTGGAGCATGGGCACAAAGAAAGTATGGCAGATTCCTACGTGCATGCCAAGCCTTCAAGGATCCTTTGGCAGCCTCAAGGATCTCGTTGGCCTCACTACAACCCGCATGTGCCTTTCTACTACTACGGCTACAATCATGCTTTCGACGAAGGCCTCAACTTCAACATTGATGTCGATCTGGATTTGGACCTGCGCGATGAGTTCAGTGACTCCTATGATTACGACTACCAATGATCACATTAAAAAAACCAACCTTAGACAATCTACTTTAAAAAGGGGCAAACCATACTAGGTCAATCTCATTTGGTAAAAAGGGAATTTGATTTCTTGGTATACGCTTCTTTGCTAAAAATGATTTCATTCTTTTTTGCAAATATAAACATTATTACAGGTACAAGAAACTCGAGCGAGTTTAGGCTCAACTTTGGACCGAAATTGCCTCAAAAAATCGATTCGTCTTGAAATTGCTCCAACATAATTATCAGCTGTTTCTGTGAAGTCCGCCATTCTTCGTGGTTGAGTTTTTAACCTACCTCAATTTCTCAACTTTTGATCAGTCAACAAAAGTGGTTTAAGAGCATGACTCGAAATCCTGGACATAATTTGTTGGCCTTTGGCCTTGTTGCGATCCTTGTGCTGAATTCCGCAACAAGTGGGTGTCTTGTGGACCAACCCAAGAAAAGTAGGCCAATTGCCACAACTTTCAAGTGCAATCCGGAAACTCATAAAATCATGCATATCAGTCCAACTGGAATTGTGTGGGAAACGGATGATCCTTGTGTTATTGTACCAAAATAGATTGCAATAAACACATGATTTTTACTCTCTCATTATTTGCTCACTTGTAAATGCCTTTTATTGTACTTTGTACTCAGTGAACTGGCTTTGCAACATAGTTGCAATGTTGGCTCACGATTCTCTTCCATTTGAAAAAAACAGCAATTTTGACTTTTCAGCAAACTCATTTCCCAAATTAGCCTTAAAAAGCAATCCGGATCCATGGTTTTTAT
Source organism: Paracyclopina nana (assembly GCA_019096065.1). Taxonomy (NCBI): domain Eukaryota; kingdom Metazoa; phylum Arthropoda; class Copepoda; order Cyclopoida; family Cyclopettidae; genus Paracyclopina; species Paracyclopina nana. Next base: position 16,656,125 of record JAGUCH010000002.1, on the reverse strand, counting down.
CATGCTTGAGGAGGGGCAAAGTCTGCAGAGCCAGCCTTCAAATGCAACCAAATCTTAACTCAAGTTCAAAGTTTACAGAATTAAATGAACAGTGTGAACTGTGTGAATAGTGTGATTTGGTTGGTCCAATGCGCGAATTTTATGGCAGGATGAACCTCAGGTAAAATTTTTAATGCATATGTATATTTATGTAAAGCCGAGGAACATGAAGTTGGGACGATGAAGAGCTGAGAGAGTTTTTAAGAGGAAAAACACGAGTTAAGCTTTACAATTCCGAGCCTGCGAGTGCTGTAACTTAACGGGCGTTTCGCCTTATTCAAATTTGAGGTCATCTATTTAACAGCGCTATTTTATGATCCCCAGCTCGAGTATATACTAATTTATATCCTGTAATGCGATAATAGAGTGTTTTAAAAATGGGACCGGGCTGCCCAGTTTTCAGTTGCTATGCGAATGTCACAGGCTCTAACGTATTTTCGCCCAATAAAATAGACTTTTTTAAATCTAGTCTAAATAGGTGTTCCAGTAGCTCAGTGGATAGAGCGTTGTATTCTAGGTTCAGCCATCTGAGGTTCGAATTCCGATCATGCCATAACTTTGTTCTGAATTCATAGGAATTCGTCAAATTGCTTTATGTCCTTCAAAATTGAGTCTCAGGCTATAAATTATTCAAATATCTCACAAATTACAAAGAAAGGACTGTGAAATTAAAAAACTGAATTATAACGCAGGGAAGTCGCATTACAGCAAAAACCTCAGATTATGACAAAATTCACTAATTTAAATTCGGAGTGAAAATAGGCCAAGACTGCACAGCCAGCTTACAGATGCAAGCAAAACTTATATGAGAATCCCATGAACATGAGAACATAGAACAAAGCTGGCACTAACTGTGAGAAAAGCTTTTTTGAGTTAATTGTACTCAACGCGATCATTGCGTACAATGTGAACAATGCGACCATTGTGCAAAACGCGATCATTGTGCACAATGCGATCATTGTGCACAACGCGATCTTTGTGCACAACGCGACCATTGTGCACAACGCGACCATTGTGCACAACGCGACCATTGTGCACAACGCGATCATTGTGCACTACGCGATCTTTGTGCACAATGCGATCATTGTGCACAACGCGACCATTGTGCACAACGCGACCATTGTGCACAACGCGACCATTGTGCACAACGCGACCATTGTGCACAACGCGATCATTGTGCACAATGTGCACAACGTGATCATTGTGCACAACGCGATCATTGTGCACATCGCAATCATTGTGCACAATGTGAACAACGCGATCATTGTGCACAATGCGACCAATGTGAACAATGTGACCGTTGTGCACAATGCGATCATTGTGCACACTGCGATCATTGTGCACACTGCGATCATTGTGCACACTGCGATCATTGTGCACAACGTGAACATTGTGCACAAAGCGATCATTGTGCACAATGTGAACAATGCGACCAATGTGAACAACGCGATCATTGTGCACAATGCGATCATTGCGCACAACATGATCATTGTGCACAATGCAATCATTGTGCACAACGCGATCATTGTGCACAACGCGATCATTGTGCACAACGCGATCATTGTGCACAAAGGGACCAATGTGAACAATGTGATCATAGTGCACAACGCGATCATTGTGCACAATGTGAACAATGCGACCAATGTGAACAACACGATCATTGTGCACAACGCGATCATTGTGCACAACGCGATCATTGTGCACAATGCGATAATTGTGCACAATGAGAACAACATGAACAACGCGATCATTGTGCACAACGCGATCATTGTGCACAATGCGACCAATGTGAACAATGTGACCATAGTGCACAACGCGATCATTGTGCACAATGTGATTATTGTAAACAACACGATCATTGTGCACAACGCGATCATTGTGCACAATGGGACCAATGTGAACAGTGTGACCATAGTGCACAATGCGAACATTGTGCACAACGCGATCATTGTGCACAATGTGAACAATGCGACCAATGTGAACAACGCGATCATTGTGCACAACGCGATCATTGTGCACAACGCGATCATTGTGCACAATGAGAACAATGTGAACAACGCGATCATTGTGCACAACGCGATCATTGTGCACAACGCGATCATTGTGCACAACGCGATCATTGTGCACAACGCGATCATTGTGCACAATGATCCCATTGTGCACAATGGGATCATTGTGCACAACGCGAACATTGTGAACAATGGGACCATAGTGAACAATGGGACCATAGTGCACAATGCGATCATTGTGCACAACGTGATCATTGTTGCACAACACAATCATTGTGCACAATGCGACCAATGTGAACAATGTGCCCAGTGTGCACAATGATCGCTTTGATGCTGAGACTTGGTAAATTAGGGTACTTCGGGGTGCTGAGCAACTTTTGCGTAATAAGTTTTTGATATCTCAATACAAAATTCTTGACCTAGTCAAATTTGAGTCAAATGTCAGTTTTAGTCAATAGTTTGAGTCAACTTAATTCAAAATATGAGGCAAAGTCAAACTTTTGACTCAATTAGAATTCGTAAAAGAGAAAACTTGCGCATCGCGCGGTACTTCTGCTAAACTGCTAATAAAACACAAAATTCTTGACCTAGTCAAATTTGAGCCAAAATGTCAGTTTTGGTCAATAGTTTGAGTCAACTTAATTCAAAATATGAGGCAAAGTCAAACTTTTGACTCAATTAGGCTTAACTGCTAATAAAACACAAAATTCTTGACCTAGTCAAATTTGAGTCAAAATGTCAGTTTTTGTCAATAGTTTGAGTCAACTTAATTCAAAATATGGGGCAAAGTCAAACTTTTGACTCAATTTGAATTCGTAAAAGAGAAAACTTGCGCATCGCGCGGTACTTCTGCGCTTAACTGCTTATAAAACACGAAATTCTTGACCTAGTCAAATTTGAGTCAAAATGTCAGTTTTAGTCGATGGTTTGAGTCAACTTAATTCAAAATATGGGGCAAAGTCAAACTTTTGACTCAATTTGAATTCGTAAAAGAGAAAACTTGCGCATCGCGCGGTACTTCTGCGCTTAACTGCTTATAAAACACGAAATTCTTGAACTAGTCAAATTTGAGCCAAAATGTCAGTTTTGGTCAATAGTTTGAGTCAACTTAATTCAAAATATGAGGCAAAGTCAAACTTTTGACTCAATTAGAATTCGTAAAAGAGAAGACTTGCGCATCGCGCGGTACTTCAACTTAACTGCTAATAAAACACGAAATTCTTGAACTAGTCAAATTTGAGCAAAAATGTCAGTTTTGGTCAATAGTTTGAGTCAACTTAATTCAAAATATGAGGCAAAGTCAAACTTTTGACTCAATTAGAATTCGTAAAAGAGAAGACTTGCGCATTGCGCAGTACTTCTGCTAAACTGCTAATAAAACACAAAATATTCTTGACCTAGTCAAAGAGCATGTCACCCAATTTCGAATTGACGCACGAAGTTTCTCCACGTATACATAAGGCTTCCCGTAGTAAAACCGCCGTAACCTTGCCGTTACACAACTTTTCCGCGATGTAAGCTCATATTTGGAATCGGGTCAGCGCGCCCTTTAATTTGAGCCAAAAAAGTCGTCTAAATACGGCGTACAAGAAAGTTTCCATTTTCTCCGTTGTCCTTGGGTCTAGAGCAAAACAAAAGACAGTTTTGGAAATTCCAGCCCTAGCTCAACAAATGTTATTTTATCAACTTTTTCCGAAAATTCCATTCTAGTGCCTCAAAATTGCCATTTTCGTGTTTATTAGGGGAATACCAGCTTCCCCTGTCTCAGCAGTCTATTGAATAAAAATGCTAGCTCCAGTGCTGAGCCCTGAGCAGCCTGAGGTAAAAATTTTATATGATGGAAAGTAATTTTCGCATGTATAATTCAGTTTACCAATTCGTCTCAGTTCATATAACTACACATATATAAAGGCTCAGACGTTTTACTTTATCAAGTGACACCCATTATAATAGTATTTTATAAGGTGTGTTGCTCCTCTCTTTGACCAGATATTGTCCAAGAAGTAAATCCCATTGCAGAAAAAGGAGAAAAATGCCTTGCATGGGGATCGAACACTGATCATCTAGATTAGGAGTCCGACGCTCTACTGATTGAGCTACCAACATGTTATGTTAGAATTTCTTTTTATTCTTCTTCTAAGCTGAGCTAAGCTTTGCAGAGGAGTAGAGTCTCTATCAGAGATACCAGACAAAACTCGATCTAACACATCTTTTAGCTTCAAAAAGTGCCAAATTCAAAATGCACACTTTTTAAGTGATTCATTAACACTTTCGGCTAATCTTGCACTACTGAGGGCCTCTCAACCCAACCCCTCTCAACCCAAGCCCTCAAAGTAATGGATCAAATGCTAAGTCAAGATTGCCTGGTCTGGTAACTTCATTAACATTTGAAAATTACTATCCATCATATAAAATCGTATATATATGTAAACAAATTATAAAACAGGCTTACAAAATGTCTGAGCTCATTTTACAAAGTAAAAATCTCGTAGCATTACTTGGCTCTCGCAAGCTCGAGCCCGCAAAGTTGCCACTCAATTTTTACTTAACAAAATTTGCTCAGCTATTTTATTAGCTTGTTTTATAAATTGTTTACATATATAAATAGATACTATCATATCCTAAAACTGCATATAAAACTGAGCCACTTTGTGCTTCATAGCCAACTCAGCATTCTGACTCTAGGCAGGAGAAAAAACCAGCGCAAACTTGGACCAGGCTCAAATTGTAACACCAATATCCCAGCGCTGAGTTGTCCGATTTGAAAACCATTGGTCGCGTTGTGCACAATGATCGCGTTGTGCACAATGATCGCATTGTGCATTATGGTCACACTGTTCACATTGGTCCCATTGTGCACAATGATCGCGTTGTGCACAATGATTGCATTGTGCACAATGATCGCGTTGTGCACAATGATCGCGTTGTTCACATTGGTTGCATTGTTCACATTGTGCACAATGATCGCGTTGTGCACAATGTTCGCATTGTGCACTATGGTCACATTGGTCGTATTGGTCGCATTGTGCACAATGATCGCGTTGTGCACAATGATCGTGTTGTTCACAATGATCACATTGTGCACAATGATCACATTGTGCACAATGATCACATTGTGCACAATGATCGCGTTGTGCACTATGGTCACATTGTTCACATTGGTCGCATTGTGCACAATGATCGCGTTGTGCACAATGATGGCGTTGTGCACTATGATCGCCTTGTGCACAATGATCGCATTGTGCACTATGATCACATTGTTCACATTGGTCCCTTTGTGCACAATGATCGCGTTGTGCACAATGGTCGCGTTGTGCACAATGATCGCGTTGTGCGCAATGATCGCATTGTGCACAATGATCGCGTTGTTCACAATGTTCACGTTGTGCACAATGATCGCAGTGTGCACAATGATCGCAGTGTGCACAATGATCGCATTGTGCACAACGGTCACATTGTTCACATTGGTCGCATTGTGCACAATGATAGCGTTGTTCACATTGTGCACAATGATCGCGATGTGCACAATGATCGCGTTGTGCACAATGATCGCGTTGTGCACAATGATCGCGTTGTGCACAATGATCGCGTTGTGCACAATGATCGCATTGTGCACAATGGATGCGTTGTGCACAATGGTCGCGTCGTCGCGTTGTGCACAATGGTCGCGTCGTGCACAAGGGTCGCGTCGTGCACAATGGTCGCATCATGCACAATGGTCGCATTGTGCACAATGGTCGCGTTGTGCACCATGGTCACGTTGTGCACAATGGTCGCGTTGTGCACAATGGTCGCGTTGTGCACAATGATCGCGTTGTGCACAATGATCGCGGTGTGCACAATGATCGTGTTGTGCACATTGATCGCGGTGTGCACAATGATCGCGTTGTTCACATTGTGCACAAGGATCGCGTTGTGCACAATGATTGCATTGTTCACATTGGTCGCATTGTGCACAATGATCGCATTGTGCACTATGGTCCCATTGTTCACTATGGTCCCATTGTTCACAATGTTCGCGTTGTTCACAATGATCGCGCTGTGTACATTAATCTCAAATAATCTTTTCTCACAGTTAGTTACAGCTCTATGTTCTCATGTCCATGCAGTACCTATATAAGTTTTGCTTGCATCTGTAAGCTGGCTGTGCAGTCTTAGCCTGAAAATATATGCTTTTCGTCAAAAAATGTACTTTTCCTTGACATTTTCGAGTGCTGCAAATGATTTTGCTCAATGCAGTTTTTTTGGCCATTTTTTTGAGTGCGCACCGCTGATCTAATATCAAATTTGCAAAGTCGTTTGAGTTCGCGGCAAAAAAATATTTGGTTTTTTGCCGACTTGAATCTGTGCTCGTGGATGTGTTGCATGCAAGGTCTACTTGAGCATGACTTTTAAAGCCGAAAATCCATTTTTGCTTCCGTAAAACTATATGGAGTGACTGTGCAAAAGATAATTTTCATGATCACGTAGTTAATGCAGCTACTTTAAAAGCCCAGCCAAAACATTGATAATCGCATAGATATCATTGCTCAAGTTCATTTTTGTGGCAAAAAAATTGATGAAAATTATTTCCATGAAAAACATGATGAATGCAATATTTAAAAAAAACTTCAGTTCATTTTTTATTTTTTTTTAGCATTTTGTACTCAGTCAAGCCATGAATTAGATTTACGAGCTTCTTCCTTTCAATTCCAAAATGGGCTGAATTGATAATATTCCAATTGTTGCTCTTAAGCTAAAAAGATATCAGATTTCCGGATGTAAAAAGACTGCTGCTGCAACAAATGGGCACACAGCAGGAGGAAATAGGAAGTATTCAAAAAAGGACTCATTTTATGTGACATCTCTCGCATGTTTTTCATCTAGGCCTCATCCTTGCTTTAATTCCAAAAACAAAAATCTTTGGACTATTTTTTTCGGGGCCAAAATGTGGTGAAATGTGCCAGATTCCCAACCAGAAATTCTGAGCAAAACTTGTACTATATTTTATCAACAGCGAGTTAATGTCGTTTTGTAACATTTAACTGCCTTGACGCCTAAGTACAATTGAAAATACCATTATGCAGATTCGCCTTTGATTTTTTTTACAAAGCTGGTAAGTCGGTTAATGTTACAAAAGCGACATAAACTCAACATGGGTAAAACATGGAGTAATTACATTTTACAATTTCTTTTAGAAAACTTGAGAAAATTCAGAGCTCTCATACCCAAGAAAATGACGCTTAGTAAAACTTGTTCATTTTAACTACAAAGAGTTATGCCCTGTTCATGTATTAAGAATGCCTTAAGGTATTGTAGTTATTTATTTCGAGCTGGGGCACGTAAAGTAGGGTCATTAAATAGCTGAGCAAGGATTTTAAAATGGGAAAACTCGAGTACAGCTTTACTAGCCCGAGCCTGCGAGGGCTGTAATTGTACGAGTGTTTTTCCATTTTAAAATCCGAGGTCAGCTATTTAATGACCCTACTTTACGTGCCCTAGCTCAAAATATACAATTTTATATTCTGTAATACGATTTTTGAGTGTTTTAATGAAGTTACCGGGCTGCTCCGTGCCCTAGAAAATACTGCTCGGTTTTTAGTTGCTATGTGAATGTCACTGGCTCTCATGAGCTAGCATCCCGTGGTTTGGGAGCAATAAAATAGACTTTTAAGTTTTTTTTTGCAGAGGTGCTTCTATGGTACAATGGTTAGAGTGCTTGGCTCTTGATTCAGCAGTCTAGGGTTCAAACCCCAGTCATTCCGTAACTTTTTTTATTTCTTTATCTGGCTTAAGTTATGGTTAAAGTCCTTTACATAGCATCCAATCTTCAAGATGTTTCCATAGCTCAGTGGTTAGAGCATTGGAATGCTAATCCAACTGTCTAAGGTTCGAATCTTGGGTGGTCCTCTCTTTTTTACAACTTCTTTGGAATTTGGATTACTTCCATGGAATATGAGGGGCATTAAATTGCTTAAAATCCCTCAAATTTGATTCCAGGGCTCGTACAATTACAGCCCTCGCAGGCTCGGGCTAGTAAAGCTGTACTCGAGTTTTCCCATTTTAAAATCCTCGCTCAGCTATTTAATGACCTTACTTTACGTGCCCCAGCTCGAAATAAATAACTATAATATCCCCCAAATTGCTTAGAAAGAAATGTGACATAAAAGAGCTGAGTCGGATCGGTAAACTGAATTATAACACGAGGAAATCGTATTACAGTATATAAAAAAAATTGTCTTAAGGAAAAGTGAATCTGTTGCTGACTGCTACTCTACGAGTTCAGCTTGGGGCCGAGCAGCGTTTTGAATGGCCATTTTTGCTATTTTGTCTCATGGTTTTCAGCTTTTTTCAAAACAAACTAGCTTTCTTAACGTTTCTTTGATAAGAGTTGAAATTTAACTATTGATTTTGCTCAAAATGGCTAAAATATGGAGTGCTTAATAGCCAAAATTAGATTTGTTTACTGTCAAGTTGGCTTAAAGTCGTTCTGATTTTTTTAGCATCAGCTGGCGCTTGTCATAAGACAATTTTTCTCCTTTCTTTGAGGTGTTTTCGTGCATTTTCATAAGGAGTTTGGGGCATACATGAACAGGACATTAATGCTGTATTGTTACATTAACTGCCTTGACGCCTAAGTAAAATTGGAAACACCAATTTGCAGTTTCGCCTTCGATTTTTTTTTACTTAGGCGGTAAGGCAGTTAATGTTACATAATGACATAAACTCAACTAGGGTAAAATGAAGGAGTACTAATACATTAGAATTACTTTCAGAAAACTTGGGAAAATTTCTGGTTGGGTTATTATCAAAACTGGAATCCTCATGGGGTTCTTTAAATTCTAATTAGATGTGTAATCGCTTAATTTTTTTAGATTGAATAGGTTAACCCTTTAACCTAAAGTATGAGGTGTAATTTTGTCATTTTATGAAGCAGAAAAGGAGTCATTTTTCAAGAGTTTCTTTGACGTCATGAAACACTGAAACTTGCCTGGGATTCCCCAACGCAGAAAGTGCAATCATGTCAAGCATGAATGCTTGGTTCACAAACGGTAAAATTACTTTTCTAGCCTAATTCGTTATGTAGTAGAATACAGAGAGTCCTATAACACACCATTTACATATTTCATGTAACATGCTTCAAGTTATGTATTATTTTTGCCAAGGATTTTATGGCTGATTAAAACTCATTTTTTAGCAAGTTTTTGCTCTCCTGTTTACATTGAGAAAAAAACTAGAAATACTATAGTGAATCATGGAATTTTTACTCACTGCAACTTCAAAGAAGCCCGCAAAAAGTAACACAGTTTCCAAGATTTATTCACGCCCATTCTGTGGCCTAAAAAATCCTAGTAGTTTTTTCCACCATAAACTGACAAGCCCTTTTAAAATGCACCCATGTTTTTCTCAGTGGCGCCACAATTTGAAGATATTTTTTAGGTCAAAAATGCGATAATAAGTCACCGGGGAAACTGGCTTAAGATAGCAAGCTAACAATAAATGTTGATTCAGCCAAAGGCGAAAAGTCGCTAGATTCGCAGCGCCATCTAGCCCAACAACTTGAGCAAGTACATTTGACATGGCTGCACTACATAGGCGATCAAAAATTGGAAATTGTTTGGCTTTGTTAGCGCTTATGTCGAAAACTTCAATAATATGGCATAATCAACATACAAAATGGCACCCTTTCAAGCCATAAAAGTTGCTAGATTTGCAGCGCCATCTAGCCTGTCAACTTGAGCAAGTACATTTACAATAATGATCATAAATTGGCAATTGTCTGGCTTTGTAAACGCTTAAGTCGAAAACTTCAAAAATATGGCATAATCAACAAACAAAATGGCACCCTTTCAAGCCATAAAACAAGATACGTCTCACGCAAATTTCCAAGATTTTCATCGTTGAAACCAAATTTTTCTAGCCTGGCTCCATTCATCAGCCAATCAAATTGCCGCTGCCAATCACGTGACAAGTTTGGCGTACTTCAGTTTTTTCAAAAATACTTGCTTGAAAAGCGCCATCTATCGAAAAAGTTTGTCCCGCCACTGACCAAAAGAATGAAAAAATTAAAAAGGGGCTAGCATGAAAACGTTGAAAATGTGATTCATATCTTGAGGGCAATCTTATAGCGCAATGGAGGAAGTGAGTTCATTCAAGTTACGAAGCGCGGCGTTTTTCAGCACATATCAGACATTTTGAAGCCAGTTTACAGCCAATCGTTCCCCTGCAAGCACGCAGAAAGAAGGAGCAAGCCACAAATAATGAAGCATTTGTACTCAGTCATTTTCCTCGTTTTTGGAGCTGTGCAAGCACAATTCACTGAAGACCAATTGGACAGCTTGGCATATGTGAGGCTGAACCCTTGTGAAAGAGCTATTTGGAGGTGAAATTATATTGGTATTTTTCCCCCATAAAATGGCAAATTCAAAATAAAACATCTTAAGATGAACAACACTTTGGTTAAGAAGCCGGAACTTGGAAAAATAAAAATATGACTGAAATTGCTCATAGAGATCTAAATAATAACCATATATTCACATCAACCTGAGGGCTACTGTAACCCAGAAAAAATTGCCCACCCAAAATATGTACATATTCTGAAAGCTAATGCTCTGGGGGTTCATTTGGTAGTAATTTTAAAATCCTGGCCTAGCGCTTCCCATAACATAAAATTTAAAAAAACTTCTTGCGCCAAAAGCATTGACTTGGTCGAATTTTTCCTGTTAAAATACCCCCACTAAAATGGCAAGATCTATCTTTCTTTACTTCATAAGAAAATCGCTAGGATGCCCTGGAATCGAGATATATTGGTCAGATCGGCCGCTGATGAAGAGATATTGAATTCATGCCATTTGACAATAAAGAGAACTGCCACCGCTACATCTCGATTCCAGGGCATCCTAGCAATTTTCTTATGAAATGAAGAAACATAGATCGTGCAATTTTAGTGGGGGTACTTTAAGACGTAAAATCTGACTTAGTCCATACTTTCGGCGCTAGAAGTTTTTTAAAATTTTATGTTATGGGAAGCGCTAGGCCATGATATTAAAATTACCGCCAAACAAACCCCCATAGCATAAGCTTTCAGAATATGTATATATTTTGGGTGGGCAATTTTTTCTGGGTTACAGTAGCCCTCAGGTTGATGTGTGCATAACATGCAATCCTTATGGGCAAAATTGGCTTTTTCTGGGCACATTTTTGACTTTTTAGAAAAATCTTAAACTAAATGTAGATTGACAATCAACAATAATTACTACAACCATTCATAACACTTCTCGTATTTTTTAAAATAAACTTAGTTTGTTCAGTCCCAGTTTTTGCCATATTTTTCCGCTAGATGGCGGCAAAATGTTACGATTTGGATCTCTATTGCTATGTCATTTTCTGAGCTTTTTTATGCAATGAAAAATTGCTTTTTCAGCTGCTGCCAAAGTGACAAAGCAACCCCAACTCCACCAACGTTTTGCTTTGAGAGAAATGGATGCTATGGACTTCAATGGCTTGGAGGAGAAGCTTGCTCACCAAGAGTGCTCAACTCCATTGGCATCATTCTGCAGAGTACCAAAAACCAAATCAAGCTTCAAACGCAGCTGATTCCTTCAGGATTTGTGCGAATTGTACCTCAAGTGCCCAAAAAATAAATGATTGTATACATTGTTCCACCTTTGACCGATTTGCATTTGGCGGGAAAGTTCAAAAGAAGCTTGTCTTCTTGACCTCTGAAGACGCCAGTGAGCAATTTAATTTGCAGTCCATTTTTGCGGCTGTCTTTGTTGTGAAGGTTGGCCGTTCGAAATGCTGGCAATATTTTTTCTAGCCTCACTTTTGCCTCCAGCTGCATTTTCAAGAGCAATTTTGACTTTTTCTCCACATTTGGAAGGAATTGGAATTGGGCCCATGAAAGTGGCCAGACAATTGCAAAATGGGCCAAAAATCACCCTTGAAGAGTGGTGCAATTTGATGTCCAAAAAGTCAGATCTCACCATTAAGACTTCAAAAAAAAGTGGAATTTGTGGCCATTTGCTAAAGGCAACCTCTGAAGAAAAAGAGCCTAACAAAGCCATGGATCAGCTGGAGAGAGCCTCAGTTTACCACTCAGCCAAGCTGAGAACTCCTGGCAGAATTGCTCAGCATTTGCTGAGAATGGTCCAACTGTTGGTGCTCAGCCAACAGCTGACAACAATTGAAGCTGAGAAGTCAGCACTGAGTAAATTGGCTCAGGACACAAAAATGACTGCAGTGCATCAGGGGAAAACTGCTGAGTCAAAAAGAAGCATTTATCTCAGTGGAATGTGCAAGCTGATCCCATTGATGATGATGGAGTCCACTGAGAAAAAGCTGAGACTGGCCATTGAATCAGCCTGCAATGCCCAACTTTCAAATACTTCAAATGAAAGCTGATTCTGATCTGGTCAAGCAAGGAGAAGTCTGCAAAGCAGCTAGAGTTACATGATCTTGGGCTTTCCTTAAAGTACTGCTAGTACTAGAGTTGCAATCAGTGCTGAAATAAAGATCTTTTTTCTGCAAATACTTGAAGAAATTCCTATTGTGTTGGCCAAGCTCCAAAAGCTTGTCTGCTGCTGAAAATTTGATTGAATCTCCTCCTCCCTGCTGAGTAGTTGGAGATTTTCCACTTCCATAATGACCTGCTTAATTACCAATTCCACAAATTTTCTGCTTTCCGCAGCAGCATTTCTCAGCTAGAGCTACAAGAGCAAACACTCACTAGAGCCACAAGAAAAAAGCTTTCAAAGTAGATTGCTCAGATATAAAAGAACCAATTTGGTCAAAACGCATGTGAAGTTGAAAATCTTTAAGCTACATAATTGTAATACTTATGAAAAGTCTCAAAAGACAACTAGGAAAAAATAACAAGCAGCTGAGGTAATTGTCAGCTGACAGGTTTTTCTTTATGATTTACAGTTGAATTAGCTTTTTCATCATACTCCTAGCAAAACAGCCAAAAAGAACTTTAAGCAAATACAATCTAGATCAGAGACTTGTATAGAAAGAGAGGCGCTACTTCTTGCATTCTCACTGCACGCGAGCGCGCGCCAAGTGCTACGCGTGATTTTGCTAATGTTTCGGTCAGCTGATCTAACAAAACAGTCAGCGGGCTTTATGAACTCAGAAAGGAAAACGCCATCTGGCGCCTCTGTTTACTTAATATTTAATTGCTAACACTTGGTGAAATATTTTTAAAATATAAAAGATAGCCCTAACAAAATCAAGCAGTATGTAAAATTGGACTATTTTCGCTAAGCGGACTCGTTGCAGAGTTATGAGCGACCAAAAGTCGGCCTCGGCCCAAATGCACGCAGCCTCGACCATAATTCCATTGAAGTCTCTTTTGGAGCGTGCAGCAGATCTGCAAACGCACCCCCTTAAGCCCCGCCCAGTGGCGCTTCTCTTGTTATAATAGTTATAATAGATGTGATCTGGTAGCACTTTGCCCCCTCGATATGGTGGCGCCATCTAACGTATACACAGAACTTTAAACTAAACAGGAGTTATCTGTTGACAGCTCTTTAGTATGAGGAATTAGGGTATGCTGTTGCTGCTGTTGGCTTGCCCTCGTGCAGCTTTTGGCTGAACATTGATAGCTTTCTATGCTGAACTTTCTTAGCAATAGAGTGGTGTGTCCAAATAGGTAGTCGTGTGTCCCACTTCGCAGCTAGCTGTATAGGGCCGACCTCTGCAGCTGAAACTGAGCAGCCTCGAGATGACCTCGAGCTGAGAATTTAGTGCAAAACTGCGTAGTCAGTCCAGCTCTGCACGCCCCCACACCCACCCTATCAATCCACAGCTCTGCAGCTGGAAATAGCTTAACTTTGCACAGTGAACAAGAGCCTGAAAATGTAGTTGAATAATCATATCTGTGAAAAGAAAACAGCAATTGTTGAACAACAACTGAATTGAAGAGGGAGAAAGCAAGTGTTTTATTTTAGGCTCAAACCTCCTTTTTCTGCCTAAAACTGCTCATTTTGAATGCATGCATTTTGAGATGAGGCCTTGAAGCATCAGCTGGGAAAATGGTGTACATTTATGTGTGCAAGAGGTTCAAGGTGACCATGGATATGGTCAGTGGTAAGGATGGTGACTGGGTCAACAACTTGCTTGCCTCCTACTGCAAGCACACCAGGATTCACGCCATTTTGGAGAGAGCTGAGATCAATCCGAAGAAGAGAATGTCAACCAACAGCTATGACTCTTCCACAGATGTCTTCAAAATCAACCTGGTCTACAAGGACACCAAAGGCTGTGAACATGAACTCAAGTGGCTGATCAAGGTAATTTAGAGAGCTGTCAAAAAAACATATTGTTTTGAAAACTGAGAAATCATTCCACTCTTCAAGTGAGAAAGCTGAGAACAGCCTTATTAGCCTTAGTTTTTTTGCTAGCATTATACTTTGCTGGCCTTTGCTTTGCAAAATGGTGAATTTGATATGTTTTTTTTTTTGTCATGGATATATATAGTTCTTACAAGTAAGTCTTAAAAGCTGAGATGAGCAAATTCAAAACAAAGTAAAAATTAATTTTGCTGAGCTAGAGTAAATAGTGTTTTCTTCTGAAAGCAAGATTTGTGCTTTTGAAAGAGGTGCAAAAATAAGCCTGCCTTCTTTTATTCAATTAAGCATTCTGCTACTGCTAATGCTGCATCACCCTGATACTCAAAACTGTAGTACTACTCTTGTAGTATGTATAGTATAAAAATGAAAGCTCTCAGCAAGTTTGAAAACATTGTTGATCAGCTGCCAGCTTTTCCCACAGTGTAAACAGATGAGTCTAAGGCGGCGCTTCCAGCCACTTTTTGGCCACTTTTCACCAATTCAATCAATAATAGACTAACCAAACCTCCACAGGTGACCAGGTCAGACATCAATCAGACAGCTGACACTTTACTGAGGCATGAAAAGCTGGTCTTCTCCCTGCTCATGGGCGACTTGATCAACATTGTGAAGCAAAAGGCAGCTGGCAGACTGGAAAGTGCCAGGTTAAGCCACAAGGAATTGCTCAACACTCCAGAGTTCATTTTTGAAGAGTCTGCCCACCAAGCTGACATTCTCAGAAATGTGCTGGTCCTTGACAACCTAGAGGAGAAGTTGTATGCCCCATCCTTGCCACCCCTCAATTTGGCCCACCTGAAGATTGTGGTCAAGACCATGGCCAAATTCCACGCAGTCACCTTCACCTACAAAAAGGCCATGTTTGACAGCTTTGCTGTGCACAGTGAGCAAGTGGCAGCAAGGAGAAACATGGATGATGTGGAGATTGAGGGGGAAAATAAAGTGTTGACGGGCAGAATGGGACTTTTCGACAGGTAACGCGCACGTGTTGTTTGTTTTGTTTACAAACCGAGCAGAGCTGCCAGACCGACTGTTGCTCTTAATGGCCATTTCCATTGCAGATTCCCCTTCTTGGTTCAGAGGCTGAAGACCATGAACCATTTGGTGGAGAACAGGCAAACCTTTCTGGATATGTACCAAAGGCTACTGGAAGCTACTGTGGGCTCCACGGGGGAGTCCTGCCTCATTGACACCTTGGAATACATCCGGATGAGCACAGATGACATCCTCAGAATGGAGGAGAACGTGGAAGACCCCAAGTACGTTGAGCATCCTCTGGATTCAATTGCATTGGGAGTTCTTGAGGCCAGAAGCTTTCTGTTCAACTATGAGCCTCCAGAGACAAAGAAGAAGGAGGGAGCCAAGCTCCAGAGGAGTCAAAGTGAGAGGAGGGTCAAAAAGGACCTTGGATCCTCCCCACCCAAAAAAGGCTCTGCAGCAGTGGCAGCTCTCAAAACGGCCAAGATCGAAAAGCAAAAGTCCCTGCCAAAGAACTCCAAGTTTCCTCAGAACAAGTTCCTCTTCCAGAATCGGTATGCACAATATGAATATAATAGAAAGGTCCACTGAGTAGGAGCAATGCTCAATCCGCTTGCAGGTCCAAAGATGATGCCAATGTGGAGGTGACCAATCTGAAGAAGAATGCCAAAATAGTGAAGGAGCGTGACCCGAACGAGCCTCCAGTCTCAGCTGCTCTGGTCAACTGCAAATACGTGACCTACACACGGGTCACGCGCGACCTGGCTGTGCTCATGTTTACAACAGCTGACTCGCTAGTGCGCCGCTTCTACCTGATCAAACTGGTTGAAACCTACTGTGAAACCCTCGGCATCACGCTCGGCCAGCTTGGCATTGACACAGACACTTTTGGCATGAACTACCACTCTGTGATTAATGATTTCCAGCAGCACATTCTGTATGGCTTCATTGTTGGCCTCCTCATTGGAATGGCCAACACCAATCCGGATGAACTGGAGGCGTACTGCAACAATGATGAAGCTCCCAAGGAAAAACCTCCCGAGGCTGAGCCTGAGGCCGCAGCCTCAGCCAAATTTGTCCCACTCACCGAGGCCAGGATCAAGTTTCTTGTGGACTTGATGAGAGATGTGGCTTATTATGTGGAATCCAAGGACTTTGAGCTCGGATTGCCAATCACCAACTTCCACAGATACCACGAGTTGTGGAGCATGAAGTCAGACTTTGAAGAGGAAGAGTACGAGGACTATGATGAGGAAGAGGACTATGAGGAGGAGGAATAAGTTTACTATGCATGATGACATCATCTTTGTACTATATTAACAAGCATTTGTCAGACCTGATTATTATTGTTCATTGTTAATTTTTTTAAGCAGAAGCAAGAAAAGTTTTCTACTCTACACAAAAACAGGAGTTGATGCCATGTAATTTCATCTAGGTCATTTATAAGTCAGTGAAGCATGAAAATGATCTTTAACTAGGCTCTTCTTTAAGTGCATTCGATACATTTATCTTCTCATTTTCCCCATCCGGAATCAATTTGTTCCGCCTTGCTCCATTCCATGATGAGGCTTTTCCAACGACCACGCTGATGACATCTGCTTTGTCACATCTTTGTTACCAAATGGCATACAAAGCCTCAGTTGGAGAAACGCTTCCGGATGTTCATCCGGGTCAAATTGCTCCCTATCAAGGTATGCATTTTTTAACAAATGCTGTTCCCTCACAAAGGAGAACGATTCTGCTTGGGAGAAAAAACTTTTTAACTTTTAGCTTCAATAAGCTGATTGCAAAAATCTTGATGACTTATGATTTGGATTTTCCCAAGATCAAGTTGGTGCAGCAAAGGGATTACGAGGTCATTACAAATGTCAGTGTGGACCTCAGTTCCTCCCAAAAGGACCATTGGACGATTCTGTGCGGATCAGATCAACAGTTCTCACAACATTATGGGTAGTGCACAATTTGGTTGCTTTGATTGCAGCTGCCATTATAGACATAACTAAAATCATTGATGCTTTTAAAAGTGAAATGTAATACATTAAATGGATTTTAGGATCTTTAGGCCACATTCTGAACACATTTTTGTACTCATCCTTGATTCACTCCCAAGTGTTGGCTTTCCTTTCAACTTCAATGATGACATTTGCTTTGTCCTGAGTTTGATACCAAATGGCCTGTAAAGCCTCACTTCAGGAAATTTATGATAACGCTAAGCTTAGAAAACACTTGAATATTACCCAACCAGAAATTTTTTCAAGTTTTCTGTAAGTTATTGCAACGTGTTAGCACTCCTTCGTTTTACCCAGGTTGAGTTTATGTCGTTATGTAACATTAACTGGCTTACCACCTACTTAAAAAAAATCAAAGGCGAAACTGCAAGTTGGTGATTTCGATTTCACTTAGATGTTAAGGCAGTTAATGTAACATAATGACATAGACTCAATGTTGATAAAACGTACAAGTTTCACAATGCCTTCATCATATCACGCAATGCCACAAAGGAATATTCAAGAATATGATAACGAGTGATTTCGCAACAATAAAAGACCCACTCACCCAACCTTCCGTGATGGTAAAAGATTAATGACTGCAAATTGCACTTTCAATTTTGACTTCAAGAAATATTGAACAGAAGAAAAAAAAGTAATTGGAGTTTGCTGTTGGAAACGTTTTGCTGAATATGAGCTGCAAATTGAGTTTGTGGGCCATTTTTTATGCTGTCAAAGGTAAACTGTGTGCGTGCTTGTTGGCCATGATTTATTGGTTTTTGGGTTCGGTCTAGACCTCCCCACCTTGGATGAGAAATCATGTTCATTTTCCCAAAAGGTGTGCGAGTTGACTTCAACGCATTCCAAACAAAACCCGAAGGAGCAAACATTAATAGGGCGTTCCCATATTGACTGGTTAGTCAAGTGAAGTTAGGAAAAAAGTTTCGCTTTGTTCAGTTCCATTCTCAGTTATTTATGTAGGTACATCCTAACATCGCTTAATTTCATGTAGCACTCGCTTGCTTGCAAAGTTAAGTTGGGTTGGCGAACTGAACTTGGGCACAAAAAGTGTTCTTACTTTCATCGCGACTGAAGCTTGCTCAATTGAGATAAGCTAAGTTAGCTGCTCGGCCGCTGATATCAAATGCGTTGGCGTGTCAGCAAAGCAGCCAACTTAACTTAGCTAAAACCAACTCAACTTGGCTCGAACGAGCTGTACTTAACTAATCAAGCTAGGTTACTGTTTCAGCCAGGTAACTTGACTAGAAATTTGAAAATGGGATCGCCCTACAACTTGTACTTGAATTGATCCTTCATTTCAAAGCCAAAAATATCAGAGTGAACCACACAATTAAAAACTCAATTAAGCCTAACGATGAAGCAGCCATCCTAACCCAGTTTCCAATATGCAATTTCGCCAGAAGGCTCACTGTATGTATGGGAAATTTGGTTAGACCTTTCTCACTGTATCTCGAGTTCATCCATTCAGTAGACTATTAGTAACTGATGTGTGTCAATTTTCAATTTTACACACAATATCTTGGTGGATAAATAGACGAATTTCTGAGATGAGAAAAATACCAAAATTCTTTGTAAAAAAATTGCTTAGCAACAACACGTTGTCCTCGTGATTTTTGACCTGATTTCGAGTCAGCTGACCTGCCCCACACACCTTCAAAAGTGGAAAAAGGCATGATAAAAATAATTAACTAGTTGATCAGCAGGTTCATTGATGAGTGCAGTGGGGTCAAGCACTCTCAACTTTTGAGCATGATTCGACACAAAAGAAAATCAGCTGATTTTTGTTTGGAAACCACCCAAAGTCTTTACAAGTCAGATTTGGTTGACTTTGAAGCACCAGGCATGGCTGCAGCACTCTGGGCAAACATTCCTTCAAAAAAGTCACCGTTTTAACGGACAAGCTAGGAAAACACAATGTACAGCGGGTGTGCAGCCTTAAAAATGCTTGAAAAAGGCCATAAAAAGGTGTGCAGACTTGGTGGCGCCACCGCAAAAACCGTTAGAAAAATTCCAGACTTGATGGCGCCAGTGGCTCAAAATCAATGTTGACAGGGATTTTAAGCCAATCTTATTCTTCTTAGCAAGAATCTACATGCAGATGGGCATAAGAAACATGGTAGGCAGGTGCCTTTTTTGCGCTTTGCCCCTGTGTGAGTGCTGGCGCATTGCAACGCGGCCGTTCAGTTTCTTCTTCAGTTGCACAAAGTCAATGAACTGTTCAGCTCAAAAAATCATGTCTTGCCCACTTTTGCACCATTAACCCACTCAAAATTTTCGCACCTCTCCACGCAAAGGTAAGCCAAAAAACGTTCCAATTTCCTCACTTATTTCAACAAAGAAAGATTTCATTATTTGAAAAAAAAAAGGTTTTTTTCAACATAAAATGGTTGGAAAAGTACCATGCAAATTCCAGGTTTCCTGTGTGGTCTGGACAACTGCAGCATAACTTTTTTTTCCCACTGAGTAAAAGCCCAATTGAATTTCCAGCTATTGCACAGTAAAAGGCGTAAAAAATGGGCTCGTAAAAGTCAGCTTGCGTTAAACAATTTTGATTGGCTTTTATGACTCATATTCCACGGAAAAGGGGCTGGGTTTTTTTTCCATGCGGAAATTTCGCATATATCCCACTGTGCCATAATAATGCGCTAGCAAAATATTCCATTGTGCCAGCACATAAAATACATTGAATACAAATCGACTGATTTGCACGCATACTCAAAACGGCGTTCAAATCTCTATTAAAAAGTACATTTTCACCTTACTTGTATTTTCTCGATTGTGATGGGGGGTAATTTTTGCTTCAACAGCTCTCAAAAAGGAATAAAAAAGTCTGGTTATTGGGCGTATTGCTCCCAACCAGAAATTCTGAGCCCTCATACGCCCAAATAACCCTCAGTGAAACTTGTATGTTTTTATCAACATCGAGTTTATATGTCAACATGTAACATTCACTGCCTTGCAATATAAGTTAAATAAAAAAAACACCAAATTACAGTTTCCCCTTCGATTTTTTTTACATAAGTGGTAATGCAGTTTTTGTTACATGACGACAATAATTCAACAATAAGCCAGTGGAGGGACAAAGTTTTTCGCAAGATGGCGCTTTTTGAGCAAGTATTTTAGGAATAACAGTCACATGCTAAAAGTTTTCACATGATTACAGTATGAAATTTGATTGGCTGATTCGCAGACCAGGCATTCATTTCGACAGTCTAAAGCCTGAAAATTTGCATTCGACTGATATGGTTTATGGCTATAGAGGGCGCCGTTTTGGCAATAAATTATGTCATATTAGCAAAGTTTTCGGCACAAGTGCTTGCAAAGCCAATCAATTGCCAATTTTTGATCATCTATGTAGCGCAGCCATGTCAAATGTTCTTGCCCAAGTTGCCAGGCTAGATGGCGCTGCGAATCTAGCGACTTTACGCCTTATTCTAAATAACTTTCAGAAAATTTCTGGGCTCTACTGGTTAAAGGCTAATCGGTAAAAAGCTATTTGGTGTAAGGCTAATTGGTAAAAGGCGAAATGGTGAATGGCTGATTGGCAAAAGGCTAGATTGGAGAAAGGCTACCAAAAAACCGCTAAATTGATAACGATACAAGAGTTCAAATCATTTAATGACATCTACTATTTTGATCATTGAAGTTCCAAAATAACTGGTGTTCATTGCCTAATTTTCCTCAATAAAAAAAATGAAGTTATTTTCCTTGGTGACAACAGAATCAAGTCTTGCTAAATCAGCTTGGCCAGTCAAGTCAAGACAAGTAATTCTTGTGTGTAAAATCTTCCTTTGTACAGATCCAAGTCTATTTATGAATTCCTAAGCTAAGCCCAAAAAAGCAATTTTCGTCATAAAAATGATGAAACTAAGAATTTTAAAGCAAGGAAAACCAAAATATAGTGATATGTCACTTGTGAAACAATCAAACAATATAACTCAAAAACATCTGCTATTGGCCTTTTAAATACAGCCTTTTACCAATGTAGCCTTTGCCCAATTGGCCTTTTACCAATTTGCCTCTAACCAATTAGCCTTTTGCCGATTAGCCTTTAACCAGTATACCCAATTTCTGGTAGGGCGTAGTAGCTCTTTTAGCTGCGTAAAACTCTTGAATCAATTACAAAAAAGTGTGACAGGTCCAGAATGATAAAAAGGTTTCCTAGCTTCTGCCAGCAAAAAGCGCCAACACCAACAAAAATAGGGCTGGAAAAAACTGAGGGATCATCAAATGAACGCGTACGTATAAATTGCGGGGCAAACTTGCTATAAACATGCCAATTTGCACCAAGGTTGCGTGACTGAGTTGAAATATTTAAAAGAAATACTGGTGTTTATGACTCAAGACGAATTTATTGGAAGCCATCAAATGTGGGGAAAAGATTTTGCTAGGTAGGCCAACGCCGACTCGGCCACATTTGGGTGGTGGCAGACATGTTTTACTGTGCTACCCCACCGGCCAAACGTCTCATAATAATTAGCGAGAGCTTGCCAAAAAAGGCTTGGCTGAATTTCGCTGCATTTAGCTGGAGATTTGTTTATTTAATAGAGCAAATTTTGCTGAATTATGGATGCTATGATCAAGACAAAAAACACAGTTAGGCCAATTTTTGATTAAAAAATAAAAGTCCTTAAAAGTGGCTAGAATTTTAGCTTTTCAGCTGATTTCTTCTGATTTTTGATTTGCAGTACATCTTTTCCAATTAAAAAAAGGCTCAAAAAAGGATAATCATTTATTTTCTCATAATATTTGGGCATATTAAGGTTTATATACAATATATATATTTGGGCATTTTTGCATAAAGTTTATTTTTAAAGGAACTTTTAGTGATCCCGAGTGAAATTGTCAGGAAAGTCCATTATGCATTAATTTGCATTGCATGAGGAATATACGATTTTGGCAATGAGAAAGCAGCCAGAAATCAATTCAAGATAGAAAAAGTGCAATTTTGAGGCATTATTTTTCTGGTCGCGCGCGCTCACAGGGTGATGATCCTGTGAAAACGTTACAAAGCAACTTTTAATGCGGCTGCTGAGCAAGTTTCCCTTTTAGGGCCTTGCAGAGTGAATGTTTGGTGAAATCAGAATTAATTCGTCAATAGTTTATACACCAATGTTGGCAAAATGTGGTGGTGGCAAAAGATTGCATCATCATGCTCACTTCCTTGTGCCCAAAAGTGAAATGGAGACAGCTCAGCAGCTGCAGCGACCAAAATGGCCGCGGTTGCGCCACCTTTGCCAATAATTCGCATCAGCAGATTAATTTGGCGGACTTTTTCGCCAACGCTTGCTACTGTGAGCCTGGAACCAAGTGCCAAGTAAATATATATCTCATAGTTCTAATTGATTTAGTGGGTAATGTGCCAAGTTGTGGGAGGGAAAACACTTGAAAAATTTAGTGGGGCAATTTAGCAAAGGTAATTATACTTCTGCAAACAGCACACTTTGTGGTTTTTCCACAGTGGTCTAGAAATGCCCTTCATCTGCATATTGGCTACTATACTATATGGCCAAAGGCGTAAAGTCGCTAGATTCGCAGCGCCATCTAGCCTGGCAACTTGAGCAAGCACATTTGATATGGCTGCGCTACATAGATGATCAAAAATTGGGAATTTTTCGGCATTGCGAGAACTTGTGACGAAAACTTCACAAATATGACATAGTTTATGTACAAAACAACGCCCTCTGTATCCATAAACAGTATTAGTCGCATGCAAATTTTCAAGCTTTTCATTGTTGAAACGAATGCCTGGTACATGAATCAGCCAATCAAACTTAATATCGTAATCACATGACAGGTTAAGCGTGTGTCAGTTTGTTCAAAAATACTTGCACCAAAAGCGCCATCTAGCAAAAAAGTTTGTCCACTCACTAGCTTATTGTTGAGTTAGTGTCGTCATGTAGCATTAACTGCCATACCACTTATGTAAAAAAAATCGAAGGGGAAACTGAAAAATTAATGTTTTTGGATTTAACTTATATTGTAAGGCAGTTAATGTTACATATTTTACATGTTTTTCCAAAAATACTCGCTCAAAAAGCGCCATCTAGCGAAAAAGTTTGTCCCTTCACTGGCTCGAAGTAACAATAAATGGGGATTGTTATTGAAAATATTTTCTCTCTGATGCAGGAAAATGCCATTCCGGTGACAGAGGTCACTCAGCCTTTGTCCCCTTTGACCCAAGCTGCCATGGACTGGGCTTTGGACGAGCTCCTGCAGGAGCACGATCCTGGCCCAATCATCAAGAGTTTTAACCAGTCAGAAGAGACAGCTGACTACATTGACCAATTGCACAGACTGCTCACCAGCTCAGAAGGTCAGCAACAGCTGGTCATCCAGGAGCAGGTCAAGGTCTCAGCTGATGACAGCAATCAGCAGCAGCCTTTGGATGATGACCTTCTTCCAGTCTTGTCACCCCCTGAAGGCTACAGAGATTCCGAGGAAGAAGATGATGATGAAGAAGATCGGTCAATGACCCACAAAGCTTATCCTGAACCAGAGTCATTGGCAACATGCCCGCACCCGCAATTACAGGGTGAGTCACAAAGACCTATATTTCACAGTATGCCATCAAACTTGATTTTGAAACAACAGTACATACCAGTTATTCCATTCAAGTGCACTTTTATATATCTGGAGGTGAAGGAGCATAACTTGGCAGAAAATGGCCACCAGACACATTTGTCACCACAGATCCCCAACCAGACATTCCCTTTTACCCCCAAAATAACCCTCAGTGAAACTTGCACATTTTTCCATCATTGAGCTCATGTCATTGTGTAACATGAACTGCCTTGACATCTTTTGCAAAATCTGAAAAAAATTTGTCATTTCACCATCGATATTTTTATTTAAGTTCACAACCAGAAATTCTGAGCCCTTTTGTCCCAAAATAATCCTTGGTGAAACTTGTACGCTTTCCCAACATTGAGTTTATGTTGTTAAGTAACATTAACTGACTTGACTCAGAAGCAAAATCTATAACTCCAATATGCAGTTCCGCCTTTGATTATTTTGCATAGGTGGTAAGGCAGTTAATGTTACATAACGGCAAAAAACAAACATGGGTGAAACAAATGAGTGCTAAGAGGTCACAAAATCAGAAAACTTGGGTACATTTCTGGTTGGGTTAACTATTTTTGCAGACCAGTCTACATTTCCCAATCAGATATTGCTACATGCAATTTTTGCCTGTCAGGCTGGATGTTTTGAATTTTGGCGCGCTTTTCATTTTGACAGCAACAACAAAAGTAAACAAAGCGCAGCCAGTTTTCCTTAACCTGCTAATATGCTGTTTTGCCACCAACAAACAGAGACCAGTCACTGATAATGTTGCCTCGAATTTTCACCTCTAATGTCAGATCCTGTTTTCAGAGCTACACAACTCACCTGTGGAACAAGATTCAGGCCCTGCGGCGGCCATTTTTCCCAGCAGCTCGAGCATTGCTTTGGACCGACTTCATCAAGATGAGGCCTCCTCCAACAACCAATTTTTGGTGGAGAAAAAGGTGGTGGAATTTGAGCAGCCGCCTCAAATGGCCGTCCACTTGCAGCCCAGAACTGAAGACTGCAGCATTTTGTGGAATCCATTTTGCTCAGCTGCTGCAGCCAATTCCTCACCCATTTTGACCTCAATGCTCTCCGAGCCCACTGCTAAGCAGAAACAGGCCAATTTACACGGTAAATGTGCCAAACAATGAGCTCGAAATGGGATACACAAAAGAGCCATTTCATGCCTTTCAGAACGTGGATATGAGTAGTTTGTAGGGGATCAAACTGGAATTACTTGATTATGGCAGCTCAATATATTACAATGATGCCATTCATTTTGAGGGCAAAATTCACACACTCACAAGTTTTTTGCTATTTTCATGCAAGATTTTGCTTAGGAATTCTTCAAGAGTCTACCACAATTCAAAAAATGTGGAATATCACGAAAAATAAAACTTCAGACTCGAACCCCAGACCTCTGGAAGTAGAGCCATTGAGCTACAGTACTATCTGTTTTCATGGTTAAAAAATGAGCCTTATAACCACTTAACTTACTTAAAAAATAAATCTTCAGGATAGGCACTCGAATAATCCGAGACGGTGTGCATTTGGACACCTAGCTAGTACAAGTAATGATTCCTTCTTTTTCTTTGCAGCAGCCCATATAGCTTCTTTTGAGCACGACAGTGGCATTGAAAGCATCGACTCGTTGTCACCAAAGGACCTTGACTCCACGCCCATTTCTTCACCAGCCCCGCCCCCACCAAGTGCTGCTGCTGCAGTTAAGGGAGGAGCTGAAAACAACTCTGTGCTCACTTCATTATTATCAGCGCCCACAAAGGAGCCTTCCACCCTCTCACAATCCCTGCTGTCCACCCTGCTTTGCTGCAGCCACAAACCACCCCCACCCCCACCAAATGATGTTGCAAGAATTAGTGTCATGGCGATTAATCCGTACAACTTAACCCTAGTCAATCAGGTAAGAAGAAATTCTGGCTGAACACCAAGGTCAGCAGGCAAGTGAAACCGCACCCCAAAATGACTCTTATCTGCACATGCATGTACACCTATGTTGCACCAGAAATGTTCCCAAGTTTTCTGATATTGTAACGTATTAGCACTCATTCGTTTCACACATGTTGAGTTAATGTCGTCATTTATAATTTAAATGCCTTACCACCTATGAAAAAAAATTGAAGACGAAATGGCAAATTGGTGATCTAGATTTTACTTAGGTGGCAAGGCAGTTAAAGTTAGTAAATAACGTAAACTCAATGTTGGTAAAATGCCCTAGTTTCACTGAGGGTTATTTTGGGGTATGAGGGCACAGAATTTCTGGTTGGGCTGTGTACTATGGCATTTTCTTGCTCGATGCATCAACATCGCTCAAAGCGCAGCAATGTGAAAAAGTCAAGACCCGAACGAAATGCATTTCAAATAACCCTGATTACACTATGGTGTTGTTGCTGGCTTCCTTTTCATGTACGAGAAAAAAATTGTGCCACTTTGTTGAGGCATGAGCAAGCAAAAAATCTGCTCATGAGTACTGATCAAGTTTTTCGAGCAGTTACACATGCCAACGTCTCTCCACGCAAGCTATGTATGCAGCAAATTGTGGCTGAGAATTTGGCAGGTGATCCTGCATCAGAGTCTGTGTCAGCACCCGAAACAAGATTTGAGGGCGGATCATCCCATGACAACTTTTAACAATTTTTTTCAACTTTCCAGGGAACGACTCAAGAATTGAATGTCGAGTCTGCCATGGAAGTCACCATCCAAAATGGTGCCAATGAGCTGAGTCTGGGCGACTTTCTTGATGGCTGTGCCAATGTTGAGTCGACAAGTGTCGTTCGATCGGCATTGGAAGATTTTGATCAAGAGGAAACTTCTTCGATGAATGATGTCATTCTCAATGATCATCGACACAATGACATCAATTCTCCTGAAGCACCAGAAAAATACGGTATTATGATAATTTTTCACTCCGCAACCTGATGATGGTGAAAGTTAATGCTTCCACTTCTGCAACAACTTCTAAGCCAATCCATTAGCCAAATTGCCTATTGACATTTCTCAGGACTGACAAATTTCCTTTTCCATCAAAGCACAAAATTTTCCTAAACCTGCAGTCTGTTTATATCTCATGTAAAAAAATCCATATAACTGTCATCATCCATGAAATTCCTGCTTAATGACAACATCTGTGCAAGATGATGTGGCGAGAACAAAAAGGCAATTCATGCATGTGAAATGCATGCAAAAGCCAATCACAGAAATTCTGATACCTCATACCCCAAAATAACCCTCAGTGAAATTTGTATGTTTTATCAACATAGAGTTTACGTCATTATGTAACATTAACTGCCTTGCAACTTGAGTAAAATCTAAAACACCAGTTTTTCGTATAACATTCAATTTTTTTTCATTGGTGGTAAGTCAGCTAATGATACATAACGACATAAACTCAACCTGGGTAAAACAAAGGAGTGCTGACACGTTACAATAACATTCGAAAAACTTGGGAAAATTTCTGGTTGGGAAACAATGGATTTTCGTGGTTGTTGCTAGTGATGAAAGCAAGGAAAAAGTGCAAAAAATGCCAAAGCCTCAATTTTGATATCCGTCAGCTCATCATCAAGTTGACAATTTGAATTTCCGTGGTGAAACTTTTTTTGCTGTTTTTTTATCATTGTTCAAATGCTACCACATGCACAAGGCACAAAATTGGGTCATTGTGCCACACACACATACAAATTGTACAATATACATGCATGATTTAAACTTAAAAATGGTGACATTTCTGCTTGCAGACGAATTTGATTATGCCATGGGGCAAACTTTGAGCAAAGTCGTTCCAGCATGGGATACTGACTTGAATTTTCGCCTGCAACAATTGGACTCAGTCTTGGCCTCAGCTGCCTCATGCTCTTCTTCCAAAAGTGCCAATTCCACGACCTCAGAGGAGGATGAGGAAGATGACCTCATCCAAGGAAACAACAACGTTGCAGCTGCCAAGGCTGCAGCCAAGGAGAAACGATATGCGTGCCAATCCTGTGATGCTCGGTTTTACTCCTGTGGAGCCAGAAATTCGCATCGTAGGAAAGTCCACGAAAGATTCCATCTGTGCCATGATTGTGATTTGGCATTCAGCTCAGCTCAGAAGCTGGAGAGACACCTCAAGACTCATTCCGGAATCAAGGAGTTCAAGTGTGAAACTTGTGGCAAGGAGTTCATGATTGAGAGGAACCTGGTGAGGATCTATTTTTTCACTTGAAATACCAGAAGTGGATTATCCCCCTAATCATGCTTTTTGGCATTTTTGATGGTGTAATGGCGAATATTGCTTGGCACCTTCCTCAATTTCATATTGAACAAATCGCAGCTCCATCTTCCGGATCAATAACGTATTAAATATAAGGTGTAAAGTTGATAGATTCGCAGCGCCATCTAGCCTGGCAACTTGAGCAAGTACATTTGACGTGGCTGCACTACATGGATGATCACAAATTGGCAATTGTCTGGCTTTGTGAGCGCTTGTGCCGAAAACTTTATAAATATGGCATAATCTACGGCCAAAATGGCGCCGTTTGATGCCATAACACCATATGGAAAAAACGCAAATTTGCTAGTTTTAAATTTTTGCTAAAGACCTGCATGTACGTGTTAGTCAGTGACGTCACTCACTGCCTCGAGAATAAGAACGGAAGACCTCGTTTTTTGAGTAAGCGTGCGCTCAAAGCAGCTATGTTACAAGGGGAAACCATCTTTGTGCTTACATTTTTAAGGCTTTTACCAAAAAATAAAATTCAAGAAAGTGAGTACACTTTTCATTTGACATTCAATTTTCTGCCATTTAGCTATTTGTAGAGTGGTAATACTTCATTGTTTTAGTTTTTGCTCACATTTTAAGGTTAAAAGGTTTTAAAAATTACTAAGTATTCACTAAGTCAATCAGTAGTTCAATAAAATCGAGCTCATCCCAAAGGACGACTAAAAAATGAATATTACCACCGAAAAAAATATTTTTTTAACTCAGTGATATTTGGATATTTTTCAAGACCATACAAAAATTAAATTTTTTATGATGTTAATTTCTGTTTTTGTTACGCCCCAGCAGGCTGGCCGGTCAAGGTTTCCCCTTCTAAGTGATTAACCGTTCTTATTCCTAAGGCAGCGAGCGAACTACGTACATCCAGCGCTTTAATTTTTGCTGAAAACAGCTTTTTATTATTTCCTCATTGATCAGCCAATCAAATTCTTTCTCGTAGTCACACAACAAGTTTCACGCGTGGCAGTTTCTCCAAAAATACTAGGGCAAAAAGCGCCATCTATCGAATAAGTTTGTCCCTCCACTGGCTTATAACTGTTAAATGTAAAATGTGAAAAGTTTTTTGATTCTGGCTGGAATTTCACAATTGAAAAATTAGTGAATCTTGAATTTTGAATTTTATATTGCAGGTCCTCCATCAAAAGCTGCATCTTGGCCAAAAGGACTACATGTGCTCAGTCTGCAAGAAATTATACTACACAAAATCAGGCCTTCAGGCCCATATGAGGCAGCTCCACTCCACAGGCCACAACAGCAGCCACTTCACGTGCAAGTATTGCTCCCACAAGTTCCCCACCAGATACGAAATGCTGATCCACAGAAAGGAAGTGCATGCAGGTGCTGTGTATGCTGAGAAGTGCTCAGAGTGCACCATGAGCTTCCGGACTTTGACTGAGCTGAAAAGGCACAAGATTTCTGACCACAGCAACAGACCCTATGCCTGCCACAAGTGTCCACACAAGTCTAAAACACAAGACATGCTGGACAGGCATCTACTCAGCCACACAACCTCAAGGGAGTCCTACAAGTGCCAATATTGTGAGAAGAAATTTGTGTTCAAAAATTCCCTCAAAAAGCATCTGGAGAAGAACAGGTGTGATGTGCTCAAGAAACAGGCCAAGATTATCAGCGCTGTTAACTCGACTGAAGACAACTTTGATTTCCTGCTTAATGGAAACTGAACTCTCCTTTGTTACCACTATTTTTTACCTCAACATAATAATTTTTTACATAGACATGTTTTTTTTGTTTTGTTAAAATACTGGCATTCAGTGTGAAGATCCTAGGTCATATTTTTTTCCCTCCCCAGCTACTAACAACCTCATACAATTGCTGTTTGTGCAGATTCCATCCATTTTGTACCACTAACAAATGGCGTCTCAAATACAGATTTCTATTTTCAAAAGCCGTACTTGCTGGCTGCTGCTCTCCGGTTGGATGCGGACTCAGTCCATTGCTTCTTCAGCTCATGCTCTCGCTTCTTGGTTACAGCTGCCAAATATGTGATCTGGTGCTTCAGCTTCATATGGCCACCAATGGTGTTTCGCAGTCTTGGTTTGTCCAGCTCCTCCTCAGCCAGGGCTTTGGTCAGCCATTCCTGCTCATCAGGCTTGATGTCTTCCAGGTTGACATCAACATGATGGATTTTCACATTTCATTTTGTTAAAATACTGGCATTTGTAAGATCCTAGGTCATTTTTTCTCCCCCTATCGACTGATCACCTCGTACAATTGTTGCTTTTGCGGATTCCAAATGCAAGCTGCCAAAGTGATCTGGTGCTTCCGCTTCATATTGCCACCAATGGTGTTTCGCAGCACTAGTTTGTCCGCCTCCTCCTCAGTCAGGGCTTTGGTCAGCTATTCCCACTCGTCAGGATTAATGTCTTCCAAGTTGGCATAGACATGATGGATTTTCACATTTCATGAAGTTAAATTACGGGCTTTAAGTAGAGATCTTAGAATATTTTTTCTCCCCTCTAGCTACTAACAACGTCATACGATTGCTGCTTGTGCAGATTCCATACATATTGTACCAGTAACAAACGGCGTCTCAAATACAGATTTCTATTTTCAAAAGCCATACTTGCTGGCTGCTGCTCTTCTGTTGGATGCAGACTCAGCCCATTGCTTCTTCAGCTCATGCTCTCGCTCCTTGGCCACAGCTGCCAAATATGTGATCTGGTGCTTCCGCTTCATGTTGCCACCAATGGTGTTTCTCGGTCCTGGTTTGTCCGCCTCCTCCTCAGTCAGGGCTTTGGTCAGCCATTCCCGCTCATCAGGCTTGATGTCTTCAAAGTTAACATCAATGACATGATTGAGTCCTTCCTCTCCCTTCCTCTTCTTGTTTCCGCGGCCAGCCAGTCTCTCCAAAGCTGCCTCATTGGCAAGTAGATCTTCAGGAGGACCTTGCGGTCTTGGTCCCGGTGCTGGAGGCGGATAGGGAGCTGTGGCTGGACCATAGTCCAAATCTTCACTATACCTGAACTGGTGGCTGGGATGGAATTTCTTGGGGTTTGCAGCTTCTGGATTGGATTTAACAGTAAACGAGCCAGTTGCCAAAGCTGCAGATGATGAAGCTGCTGAAACGCTTTCAGCAGTCATCGAAAAGAAAGGTACATCTGATTCGTCATCACTGTCTGCCGCAACCGAAGACTTGCCAGCTTTGGGAGCAAGTGGAGGAGGCTTCCTTGTCAGGGACCTCGGGACAAGGCCAACATTGGCTGGTTTCGATCCAGAGCTGCTGGCTTGAACAGGTTTCGACCAATTTGTGGAGCTACTTTTAGGTGGAGGCAAGAGAGAGCTCAATCCACTCTTGATCTTGGCAGGTCCTTGAATCAAGGGTCTCTTCTTTTCTAGGTCATCATCATCTAAATTGGACACTAATGAGGGCGCCATGATCCTCACTGGCCCCTTCTTTTTCTTCGGCTTGATGGCTTTCAAGTCCGGAGTTTCTGAGTAAACTTTGGCCTTGGGGATGGACGCCAAGTCCTCATTTTCATCAATGAATGACTCCTTTTCCGCTGGTTTGGCTTCAGCCACTCTTGATGATGTCGACGTTGGCAAGGAGGCAAAGAAAGACTTGCTTGAGCTCAGGCCAGGAATGTCTTCTGGATCTTCTTGATCAAGGAGAGAAAGTGACTCTCCAACGGGAAAATCTTCCTCGTCAGATATTTCATTGTTGTCTTCATTTTTGCCCTCAATGGCAGCTTTGGAAGTTGGGGCTTCAACTTCGTCTTCAGAGCCCGAATCATCACTTCCATAAGAAGCCAACCCGAGGAGTGACATTTTGACGACTTTTCTTTACGTTTTCACTCTGTGAATATTTGTTTACATTTTACTAAGTCGTCAATTTGATGGAGCGAAAAGCAGCCCGATCCAAGTTGGAAAACCATAAATTAGGCCCAACTGCCTACAATGGATCATTTGCAATTGAATCTTTTTCCTTTTTTTCAATTATTCATGCGTAAAAGTTGACAAAAGAATGGAATTGAAGCACAAGATGTAGGAAATGGTAGAAGGATTTTTCAAAATAGTTGCCTTAGAATTATTGACTCACTCCAACTTCAAAACGTATTTCTGAGCTGAAATTAGCCAATAAAAAATAATCAAATAATAATAGAAACTTATGCATTCTGGATAAGACATTTTCTGAAACGCGATAAATTAGCTTCAAACTGAATGTGTCATGATGCAAAAGCTGGACAATGAGATCCTAAATGTAGATGTTACATTAGGAACTGATGGCTGTTGCAATTAAGAAGTCAAAAGCTTCAAGTCATCATTGTTGATTATAAACCAATGAAAATGGTCTATACGCAGATTGCTTAATAGATTCACTCCGATACTGGCTTCATTGGAAAACTTTGAAATCCAATGATTGAATTAGGTAATCTGAAAAGTTTCTGCAAAAAATGGCTATTCCATGAAAGGTTGGCTGTTTGAACCAGTCTAGCTAAACAATTTTCTAGATCATATTGCCTCTCCTTTAACTTTACCAAAATATATTAATGAACTAATACCAAGCTACAAATCACATTATATGTAGACTTTTTAGAGCTGAAAAAATATAACCTGCGTCATTTAAGCAATAAAAGATGGAATTCAAATTCGGGAAAATGATAAAGTCTTCCAAATCTAGGTAAACATATGTAAGTCAAAGTAGTTTTTAAGAAAAGCCTCGCGTGGAAGGAAGAAGAGTGGATTGAGAAATTATGCTAATGCAGCCGCTTTTTTAAGGCATGCTGCTGTTAAAGCACACAATGGATTTATTGTTTGTGCGTCAATCATTGACAATTTAATCAGAGCTCGGAGTTTTAAATACACGACTCTCAACAAAGTTACAGACCCTCAACTGACCCTGTACTCAAAAAAGAAGGAAAAGCTTAGAGTCAAAACTGACATTTAGAGCTCCTAATAAGAGCTGATTTTGAAATTTACCACGCTAGATGGCGCCATCTAAGGTAGCATAGCTTTTAACGAATGACGCTTTGACGGAAAAGCCAAAAAATCGCTTATTTTGCTACACGCTTTAAGTTATTTTAAAATGCCATTTTTGCATATTACAGCCCAAATCAATTCACTACGCGATGACAAAAAGTTTTGATCCGGTAGCGCCTTTTCATGAGGCTAAGCAGTTTATGTCGCAATTTCTGTCGGATTTTCTTCACTAAGTTGCACGAAACAATGATTTAATGATTTTATATACTGTAATACGATTTCCTAGAACTATAATTCAGTTTACCGATCCGACTCAGCTATTTCATGTCACATCTCTTTCTATGCAATTTGGGGGATATTAAATACTTAATGGCCCCGGAATCAAATTTGAGGGATTTTAAGTAATTTAATGCCCCTCATATTCCATGGAACCTATCCAAATTCCAAAGAAGTTAGAAAAAAGAGAGGGTCACCCTAGATTCGAACTTCAGAAAGTTGGATCAGCATTCCAATGCTCTAACCACTGAGCTATGAAAACATCATAGGACTTTACCATAACTTAAGCCAGACAAAGAAATAAAACAAATTAAGGAATCACTGGGGTTTGAACTTAAAATGGGAAAGCTCGAGTACAGCTTTACTATCCCGAGCCTGCGAGGGCTGTAATTGTATTTAGAGACCATACTTAACGTTTCCCAGCTCGAAATAAAAAACTGCAATGTTATTATAGGCAATATTGATAAATCGAATGGGAAGGCAATTTTTTGGCAAATTACGAACTGCTACCTAGTGAACATACTACGCGGATTTTCACGCTAGGGCGCGCTGACTGTTTACGTAACAGAAACCTTCGTTCCTTATTCCGTCAATGAAGACTACTTTCCGAGGCACTTTTTGATGAGCATTAAATCAATGAGGCATCATTGCCTTTTCAGAATTTATGGCAAAATGTCATTTGATGATGCCGATTTGGCGGAAATTGAAGAAAACAGCGGCTTTTTGAGCCACTGTCTTAATGTCCTCAAATGGTCTGACATGGCAACTTTTGAATGGCATAGCTGCTCAGTGCTCAAATGAAAAGGGCTCACAAAAATACGAGAGCGCGAAAATTCTTGCACCGCATCGCGCATCATCGCCCAACCGGCCGAACCAAGAAGCTGCAAACCTTACAAGCATGGGGCGTTCAACTTTGGCCTAACCTAAAGCAGCGTAGAAGTAAAGTAGCTCACAAACTGAGAACGTGAGCGCACTCTCCTTGTCTACAAGAAATTTTTTGATAAATTAGCCGCAGTATTAGCTGATTTTTTTGTGTCAAACTGAGAATAATATCGGGATCAATAATTAATTTACACTGCATGATACTATGGCCTATTGTGGATCCATTGATATCTAAAGACACTTAAAAAACCAGTTGGGAGTTCAGTTCAAAATCATGCTTAGTTTTGATGAATTGACCCGCTATTTGTATATTTTCAATAATTATTATGAATAGCTAATTTTATTTAACTTAAGCTTCAGGACTCTGACATATTGATATTAATTACCTAGTGGTTATTGCAGATTTAAACCCATTCTTTCTTTAGCATCATGAATGAATTCTTTAAAAAAATTGATTAATCCACTTATGTTACTGTATTTAACAATTGCAAAAACGTGGTAACCAAGTTTTGTTTCTCCAGCAGTGTCAGCTGAAAAAATGTTGTTCAAAAAGGCCGCTAGGATCGCCCTAATTATTATTATTGTTACTAAAATCATCTTGATCCAAGTCTTGGTCATACTTTATTACTTAACTGCTCTAGCCTAACCCAAAGCAAAAAAACAAATCAAGGCCTTTAATTTTAATGCTCAATCAGAACAAAAGGACACTCAAATGGCAATATAAGTCATGGTTGATGCAATTTAAGGGTGCCAAAAGTGCTGGGATGCTCTGGTCGTTTAGTGAGAGTTTGGTGGGCTGCTTGAGGCGTGCGGGCCAGTTTGGTTCCACAGCAGCAGCAGCAGCAGGAGGAGCAGCAGGCAAGAAGAAAGAAAGAAAGGCTATGTATGGTGCAGCAGCTAGCAGTGTGTGAGATGAAAAGGCAGAAAAGTGAAGCAAAGCCAGCCCTGACCCGACCCGCCCATGTGGCGCCAGCTCCAAAAGCGCCCCCAACATCACTGTGCACAAGCCATCTCACAACAATGCCAGCCCACAACTCTCCACAGCATCGCACAGTGGAACTGCCAACGCGCATACTCCATTTTCCATTTAATGTAATATAAGCTGAAAAATTTTCATGGCTCGATTTTCGATTAAGTGAACAGATGTACTGTATCATGCTGCAAATATGTTTTAGAAAAAAAAGAGAGGCATTTTTGAATTTTTGATGGCTTAGCATTGGCCAAAGGTGTGAATTCTATTTGTTGATTTTAGTTCTAGTTATACTATATTGTGTTATTCCGATCAATTCAAGTCTCGAATGGCGCAGTTGTGCAGGCTCGCGGCTCACGCGCGAGCGCTCCGAGTTCGAGTCCCGTTCCATTGAAAATCCATTGAAGAACTGCTTAAGAAACCATTACAATATCATAAAACCAAGATTATCCACAACTACTAGTAAAACTAGCTAAAGGAAACGAAAGACCTCTAAAAAAGCACACGCAATAATTAACAATTTTGATACTTCATAGCTACATAAGAAAGCTAAAATACTAAAATCATTCGAGTACCTAAACAAAATGAATCGTTTTTAGGCCATGCACAAAGGGAGCATCTACGCATACTTCGCTATTGTTGATGAATGTATATGGTGTCCTCGCATCCCAAAATGAATCCACTGTGGATTGACACACACACACACGCTCTCTCGGAGAGTGGCGCGGCCGTTCTCCTCTGGTGGTGCTCGCAGCCTGCAAGAAGAAGGGCTTCGTTCGTTGACTGCATCTGCTACATGGCAGCAGCCGCCCTGGTGGCCAAGAAGAAGAGTGGTGGCGCCCAACAGCAGCCAACGGCTCTCATACACTTATATATATATACTATAGCAGCTAAAGCCGCGGAGCTACACGCGGCGGCCGCAGCCGCGTTCGAGTCCGGATCGGCGGCTATAGTCAGTTCCATCTTGGTCTTGGCTGCGCACAGCATTGCCTATAATACATCGAGTGTGCACTATATAATACGTTGGTGTTAGTTTTCGGCCTCTAAGAAATAGTATACATACTTAGAAGAAGGATGAGTGTGCAGCAGCGGCAGTTTTTGTGGGTGCTGCTGGGGTTCGAACCCCGGTCCGCCTAAACCTGGCCCGCTTTTATACCACCGCGCCAGCGCCCACTTCAGCCTCGACCCTGGCCTTCGGCCTCGACTACGCCGAGTCCAAGGTGGCCTCGGCCTCGGCCTACGCCATGGCCATGCCCACCCACATGATGCAGCACCACCAGCAGCACCACCACCCCGAGGTGGCGCAGCTGCACCAGCCCGCCGGTCACCACCACCAGCCCGTCGTGCACCACGTGCAGGCCAAGCGGCCTCGGCCGCAGCCGCAGCAGCAGCCTCAAAATCAGATCCTGGA
Source organism: Paracyclopina nana (assembly GCA_019096065.1). NCBI lineage: Eukaryota > Metazoa > Arthropoda > Copepoda > Cyclopoida > Cyclopettidae > Paracyclopina > Paracyclopina nana. The sequence continues at coordinate 16,619,465 of JAGUCH010000002.1, read as the reverse complement.
CGACCTCGACGGCGACCCCATGCAGCAGAAGTACGGGCGCATGGACGCGGCGGCGCACCAGGCGGCTGCGGCTGCGGCCGCAGCCGCAGCCGCAGCCGCATCTGACCCGGCTGCGGCCGCGGCCGCGGCCCTCGCGGCCTCCGCGTCCCAGCTGGAGAACCCGGGGTCGGTGGGGCCGGAGAAGGAGAAGTACGCGCGGGAGAACCACTGCGAGATCGAGCGGCGGCGGCGGAACAAGATGTCGGCCTACATCACGGAGCTGTCGGACATGGTGCCCACGTGCAACGCGCTGGCGCGCAAGCCCGACAAGCTGACCATCCTGCGCATGGCGGTGGCGCACATCAAGCAGCTGCGCGGGCTGCCGGCCACGCCCCCGCCCAACGACTCGTCGTACAAGCCGTCGTTCCTGACGGACGCGGAGCTGAAGCACCTGATCCTGGAGGCCGCGGACGGGTTCCTGTTCGTGGTGTCTTGCGACAGCGGGCGCGTGATCTACGTGTCGGACTCGGTGACGCCGGTGCTCAACCACACGCAGGCCGACTGGTTCGGCACCTCCATCTACGACCACGTCCACCCCGAGGACACGGACAAGGTGAAGGAGCAGCTGTCGACGTCTCCGGACTCTTCCGGATCTTCAAGCAACAACGGCCGCATCCTCGATCTCAAGACGGGCACGGTGAAGAAGGAGGGCAGCCAGAGCTCGATGCGGCTCTGCATGGGCTCGCGCCGGGGCTTCATCTGCCGCATGCGCCTCGGCGCGGTCAACCCCGCCTCCCTAGGCTACATGACCCGTGTGCGCACGCGCAACGTGCTCCGCGGCGCGAGCGTGACCGGGCAGAGCGACGGGCACGGCGACTTCACCGTCGTCCACTGCACGGGCTACATCAAGAACTGGCCGCCCCAGGGCCTCGCCGCCCACCACCACCTGCACCACGAGGACAACGGCCACCACCCCGACGCGTCGTCCTGCTGCCTCGTGGCCATCGGCCGCCTCCAGGTCACCTCCATGCCCAACAGCCACGACCTTTCCGGAGCCGGCGGCTCGGAGTGCGCGCAGGAGTTCGTCTCGCGACACTCCATGGACGGCAAGTTCACGTTCTGCGACCAGCGCGTCATCCCCCTCATGGGCTACAGCCCGCCCGACCTCCTCGGCAAGTCCTGCTTCGACTTCATCCACGCCGAGGACCAGGGACACATGAAGGAGAGCTTCGACCAGGTCGTCAAGATGAAGGGCCAGGTCATGAACTTCATGTACCGATTCAGGGCAAAGTCCAACGACTGGATCTGGCTCCGGACCACCGCATTCGCCTTCCTCAACCCCTACACCGACGACATGGAGTACGTCGTCTGCACCAACTCCACCAACGCCAAGGGCAACAACAACACCAACAGCAGCAACAGCGCCAGCACGCCCACCACCTCAACAGCCACGGACGAGTACCGGCCTCCGAACAACGCGGCCGCGGCCTCCGGCCTCGACTACAGCATCGGCAGGCCGTCGGCGGCCTCGGACGCCTACTCCAGTCACTTGTCAGCAGCGGCGGCGGCGGCCGCAGCCGCGGCGGCCGCGGCCGCAGCGGCCAACACCTCATACGCGTACGACCCCACGACCTCGCCGGCGGCCCCAGCCAACTACGGAGGCCGCGCGGCCTCGGTCGGCGGCAAGACCTCGGGGACGCCCACGCCGCCCGCAGGAGGCCCGCCGCAGCAGCAGCAGGCCTGGCAGCCCGCCTCGGAAGGCTACCACTACTCCAACCTCAGCCCGAGCAGGTCCCCCGTGGGCTACCCGAGGGCCGCCTCCTCGGCCTCCACCGTCGTGTCGGCAGCCTCCATGTGGCAGCATTGGCAGGGCAACAACGGGCAAGACCTCCACCACGGCCACCACCACGGGCACGGCCAGCCCGCCGCCGCCGGTCACGAGCTGGGCGACATGCTCACCATGCTGGGCCAAAATCCGGGCAATGGCGGCCACCACCCGTCGGCCGCGGCGGCCGCGGCCGTCGGCGGCTTCGCCGAGAACCTCGGCGGCATGTTTACCGGTCAATTCCAGTAGTAAACAAACAGCTGACGGCCGAACATAAACAAACGGCAGTGCTGTGTTGTTAACAGTGCGTGTACTGGTCAAATGAAGACGTAAACAAACAGCTGACAATTGTGCCCGCGCCCATATGCCAAAAATACACTGAACTTTAGGCTTCATTCTGATATCTATCGACAATTGAGAGACTTTTGATAAAATAGCAGCTATAAATCATCAGTGGATTTCAACCTCCTCTTCCCAAGAAGAAGAAGAATACGTACTACGACACCAAAAAACAATAAGAATGTTCCTTACACATATCTTACTACTGCATAATAATCATCTCATATGTAACTGCATAATACGATTATTCAGTTGGATCGTTTTCTGCCAAAATTCCCTTCCCACTCTTGCTCCTAGACTGAAATCCACTTGATACATGCAACGTATGTACGTAAAACATTCAATGTTGTAATAACACACACACAAGTTCTTCTAAGTAATCTAATCAAGTCAAAGTTTTTATCAGTTCTATCATCATCGTTTATTTGCTCTTGGATCCATACTTATGCTATTATTGCTGCTGAGGAAGAGCAATTGAAAATAAAGAGAGAGAGTCTGTAAAAATTGAAAAACTTCACCAATAATAACGTTTCTTCGCTTGAAATCGAAAACTTTCAGTCGAGTTACAACACATTGCCAAATATTATTGGGAAATTAAGCTTTTGCAAAGCTTCCAACCAATTCCGAATTAATCCACAAAATATAAAGTATTGTTGCCATGCAGCACTCGCTACGTTCGTACTTAAAAATCTGCACTCGGGAGTTCTGATCCCTTATTCAAATTCAGTCAAGTTACCTAGCTAAAAATATAACCTTACTTGACTAGTTGAGTCCAGCTCGTTTGAGCCAAGTTCAGTTGGTTCTAGCTAAGTTAAGCTAGCTGATATGCTGAGACGCCAACTCATTTGATATCAGCGGCTGATGAGCAAACTTAGCTTTACTCAAAAGAACGAGCTTCAGTTGCTAACCTGAGAACGCTCTTTTTTTTGAATAGTTCAGTTCGGCAATCAAACTTAACTCAGCTAGCAAGATAGAGCAACATAAAAATAAGCAAAGTTAGGATCTGCCTACATGAATAACTGAGAATGGAACTGAGCTAAGCGAAACTTTTTCCCCAACTCAACTTGACTAACCAGTCAATATGGCTAAAACTGGCAGCTCACTGAAAGGCTGGAAGTGCAGCTCGCGTGCTAAAAGTGGTTTAAAAATTAAGTAGCTACTGTAGTATAAGGGGATTAAAAATTTCCCAATATAATATGTGTTGATCGTTTTAATGGAAAAATGTGGATTTTGCTTCAATTTTCCACCTGACAAGCCGAACAAGTGTGTAGCTACTCTTCTCCTATGACAACAACAAGTTGAATTGGCAAATTGCAAAAAAGCAGAATGACAGGGTGACCCTGAAATGTGTTTTTTAACTGTGTCACCCTGCAGCAGCAGCAGCCCAGCCTGGCTCCATTGTATGTTAATTGAGGGGAATTGTGTTTCAAAGTGAAACTTGTCACTTACTATTTTCTTTTAGTTGTTTACCATTTCATAAAATACAATTGGAATTTTAAATCACTCTATGCACTGACAAAGGCAAAACTGAAAACTAACATAATTCCTATTTTTAATATGAGCAGCTGTTTTTGGCAGCAACAATTCAGTTTTTTAAATTATTCACTCAAAAATTAAGCTTAAAAAATGCCAAATGTTTAAGCTTAAAGTTATTGTGAATTTGATACTTATATTTAAGACTAATTGAGGTGAGATTGACAACGAGTTCAGCTGGAGGCCGAGCCACATTTTCTGGGGCAATTTTTGTATTTTCACCTTACCATTTCTTGCTTTCCTTAAGCTTATGTAATAAGAAACTTAAATTTTAAGGCTGATTTTCACTTTGAGCTGGAAAAATTCCCATTTGCTTTTTCTATTAGAGTTGAACTATTGATCGTTTCAAGTCGATCCGATTTTTTTCGGAAATCAGCTCTGCTTTGAAGGCTGAAAAAAGAAATTAGTCCACCCTTTTTCTCGAGGTGTTTTTTGTGCATTTTTTGAAGCTCTTGAATCGAATTGCCGCCATGTGAAAAAGGATTGCGACCAATTATCATGATGAGCAACAAAACGTAGCGAGCAGAACTTTGCTTAAAACACGCAAAGATTACTTCAAAATAATTGGAGGCATTTCTGCGAATGCCAAGTAATTCCTTTTTTTCTCTCGCTAGTCAAAAGCAGAAACAAATATCTTTTTTTTTTACCCCATACAGAGCAATTTTCACTTTGATTTTCATGATAAATGGATGGAATGCACGCGATTCTGCGCCAATCAGTTACCTATTGAGAATATTCATGAACAGAAAATAATTGTGGCATTTATGGTAATCCAGCCAAATTCCAAAAGAAGATCTCAAAATTAGTATTTTGAGGAATTTCTTGTTCATAAATTCCCCCTTTAGTATTTTGAGCGGAAGCCTCATTTTGGCCATTTTTCTACCTTTGCATTGTTTTTGAAGCTGGATATGGCCAAATATTTGTGGGAACCCTTTTGCTATGCTTGAGGTAGCAACGTTGCTTCTTGTGTGCAAGCAAGGTGGGGTAATTTTTGATAACTCAATTTTCAATGCAGAAGCCATAAAAGTGCAATTTCCAGCCACGCATTTATTGCTTTACAAGTTTGACACATTTATGCCTTTTTCCAGATTGGCTTCTGGCACAAGAAATCCGCCCCGCTTTATGCCCACGTGAACGTGGCAAATAGATATTTGATAGGTTATAATATTCTAGCATTGCTCTGCAAACTAAAGAGCTTAGTTGGCAACATTGACAAAGCTTGGTGGTGCAGGAGAAAACCTGATTTATTGATTAAACTTGGTAGGTCGAAAATCGTTGCCCAATTATTCGAGTCCATTTTATGGCTCTCTCCACTCTAATTAGGGGTTAAATTGATGCCAGGTAGGCGAAACCGATGCTTACAATTGAGTGTGTTTAATTCTAACTGCCGCGCGCACGGGTCGCGACCAGTGCGCCGGAGAGCATGTAAACAAAACAAAACGGAGGCGGTCATTGGACTGTGCTGATATAATTAAAAAAGGTTGGAAGGAGGGAAGAAACTCGTTGAAAACCATTTAGCAGAAAAAGTGGTGCCACCATGTGAAATAACAAGATGGATCATGCTTTGGGATTCACGTACAGTGGCTAAGTGGATCTACGTGAGCATAGAGAACCATTCAAGACTTACTCAACTGCGGTGCAAATTGAGAACCCTGGGGAATGACTTTATCAAATGTAACAACATTGAGAAGGGAAAAAATGCTTACTCCTTGTTTCAACATGGCATGTGTTTATCCACCACATTTTTAAAATTAAATTTTAATGGCCATTTCAACAGCAAAGGAGTAGCTCCAGCCAAGAAAAAAACCAATTTTGCTGAAAAAAGAGAGAAGAAGAAAAATGGCTTCATATTTGGCAGTAAATTCTCAGTAACCAGGTCTGACAAGGGAAGTCATTGAAATATGAAAGAAAAAACAATTTGGCAACTATTAAAAGTAAGGGCTTAATTGGCTGAGGCCAAGGCAGGCAATTTTGTTGGTTTTCCACTGTCAAGTCAATCTCATGAGCCCTTCTCAACAGGGTGTTTCAAACATGATGCCTATCTGACAGCCAACTATGCAAAAATTCCAAAACTGACGCCCAGTGCAGTAAAGCAACAAACAAACATGACATGCAAAAACTGATTTTAATTAGACCAGACAGATTGCTGACTGGCCCTGAAAAACCCAGGCTTTTCCCATGAAATATGTTTATTCTTAAAGGGCATTCCCATATTGACTGGTTAGTCAAGTTGAGTAAGGGGTAAAGTTACGCTTAGCTCAGTTCCGTTCTCAGTTATTCATGTAGGCAGATCCTAACTTTGCTTATTTTTATGAAGCGCTCTCTTGCTTGCTGAGCTAATTTTAAAATTGCCGAACTGAACTATGCTAAAAAAAGAGCGTTCTCAGGTTAGCCACTCAAGCTCATACTATTGATTGAAGCTAAGTTTGCTCAACAGACTCTCTTTGCGTCTCAACTTAGCAGCTTGCTTAACTTAGCTAACGCCAACTGAACTCGGCTTGAACGAGCTGAACTTAACTAATCAAGTAAAGTAACTGTTTGAGCAAGGTAAGTTGACTGACATTGGAATGTGGGATCAGAACTCCCGAGTGCAGATTTTCAAGTACGAACGTAGCGAGTGCTGCATGGCAACAATACTTCATATAAATGGCATTTATGAAATAATTTTTTTGTCGGGTTATTTTCCCCCCCAGAAAAAAAGGCTTTTAAGCAAGGTCTTCTCCAGTTTCATGATTCAATTTGAGAGAAAGCTGAGCGCGTAAATCCGAAATGAGCCTCGAAATGGACAATTACTACACATGTATATATACTTGCTATATGAGGTTTTCCACACGCCCAGTTATAGCTGCACCACCACCAACAGTATGCATTTTGTTTACCTTCATATGTTAATGGAAAAGGAAAATATGACTTATTATTATGATTGTCGCGTGCCACTCAATTTGGGAGCCCTAATTGCTAATACAGGGGCCAAAGGTATTTATGCCATTTGAGCTTACAAATTATCAACATCACTAATAATCTAATGAAATAAAGCACTGAATTGGCCACTTTTTAGCTCAAGTTTTTGCAATGAAAAAAGTATAATGATTTTTTTTGCAAATAAAAAGTAGGTATGTCAAATTGCACAATTGCCAAGTGACCAACAAAAATCAGTGTACTCACCAAGCCCAAATGGACTGCTGGGAAGTTTTTGAGAGTGCAATGACATTATGTTTATTGCCATGCTTCAATGAGCCTGATGTTGGTGTGTATATCTGCTAGCCATTATTTTATTTAGCAACAACAACTCTAAAAATTGAAAACTAACCAGGTGTAACCAGTGAAAAAAAGGAGCAGCAGAAATTAGCCGAATTCCCCCTTTGATGTTGATATTGGAAAGATTGACATTACTTGCCATTATTTGGAGCCTGACGTCTAAATTGCTACTTGATAGGAAATCGATTATTTGCAGCCAGAAATTACTTAAACACACATTATGGATTCCACACTGACATCACAGAAAATGCCATTTATTCTGAGCTCAACTTGGTCCTAATGATGATGATGGACAAGATCATGATGTATGTATGGAATATACAATATTGCATTTCAAGAAAAATACTTGCATAATAAGATTGGCAGTTTCGGCTAAAAAATAGCTGCTTCTAATGCACATTAGTATCATAACAATAACAATGACGTAGAGCGATCCTAGCGGCCTTTTAGGGCAACAGCTGGGATTTTCAGCTGAGACTGCTAAAGAAAAAAACTGAGCTCCCACGTTTTAACAGCTTGAGTAATTGTTGGTCATAAAGACCCAACAAAGTTAGTGACATCAAACTTTTAGAGAATTACATCACGGCACACAAACAAAGTGATTTTAAATCTAAATTAACCTTAATTTACTTAATGTCAAGATGATATTAACGTAAAATGAAAGAAACCATTAAAAATAATTACTAACCCTAAAAAGTGACTTGACTAATTGAAATGAAACTTGACAAAGTGCTCAACTCCCAAGTGTTTCATCAAAATTGTCAGTAGATGGGATGTCTTTGTGTTGATCCTGTTGCCTATAGAAGCAACGTTTTGACGCAAAATTAAGCCTTTGTTGCACTCTGGGTCTAATTACAATGTTTACCACTGATCCGAGTCGAATTGAAACATCCTACCTTCATTTCAGCTTTTAAATAGCACTTTTCTAATATTAACTAGTGATGAAAATGCTGCTTTGGCATAAAAATAATAATTGGTATCAAAAAAGAAGGCATTGCATGTCACATATTACAGTGAACACATTTCCTCATTACGTCGAAACTGCAATTATGATTTCATGAGTGTGCACAGTGGGATTTACAGCTTCAAATTGGTATCCATACCATTTTGACTAGTTGAAGTCACATTTTCCCCACTGTGGAAATCACAGCTGGATTTTTTTATTCTGGCAACAGCAAAGTGCGCAGCCTTTTTTGGGAGCAAAAAGTTTGAAGTTTTTCACCTTTTCCCAGAATGAATTTGCATTAAGAAAGGAAGCTGTTAAAGGTGAATTTGGATCGATTTCCGTTCAATTGGTAATCCGATCCCAATAGAAGTAAAAGTTGATCTAAATAAAATTTTTCCCAAATAATCTGAGAACCGGATGTAGCCAGACGTTCCGCAATGTTAAGAGGACGTTGACAGTCAAAGAGTTAGCACAACTTGCTGAAACGTAGGCTAACCCAAGCAATTATTGAAAAATTATTTACTTTGCCAACAAACGTTATCCCGATGTAGAAATTAAGTTTTTGCTAAGCTTCCAACCAACTCAGAATTAATTCATGTAGGCCCATATTCGAATTTTTAGTCAAGTTACCTTGCTCAAACTGTAACCTTACTTGATTAGTTAAGTTCAGCTTGTTCGAGCCAAGTTTAGTTGGTTTTAGCTAAGTTAAGCTAGCTGCTATGCTTGACACGTCAAAGTATTTGTTATCGACAGCTGATGAGTTAGCTTAGCTTTTCTTAATAATGCAAGCTTCAGTTGCTAATCTGAGAACGCTCTTTTTATAGCCAAGTTCAGCTCGACAACTTAGCTTAACTTAGAATTAAGCGAAGTTAGGATCTACAAACATAAATATATAAGAATGGAATTGAATTAAGCTTAACTTTTTCCCTTGCTTAACTTGACTACTGTCAATGTGGGAACGCCCTACATAAGTGGAATTGAAAAATATCATTCAGCAAGCTTTGAATGCGAAATAGTGTGATTTTGTTTCTGCTTGAGTGAAGCGATTGGAAAATTGCCTCCTCGCTGTTGTTGAGGTTGACAATTGTTATTTTTTTTTTGCCATGTTCATCATCAGCTTTGACGTTGTCGCGGACGCGGCGAAGACTTTTGCTGTGGTTTTTATATTTCCTCCATGTCATGGATCCAAATGAAGAGCTGGCCATCATGATAAAATCTGCCAGCTCTTCCAAGATGATAATGGACTCTTTCAAATCAGAGTTAGCTTCTAAAAAAGTGCCTAATATCCAAAGACAACTGGCGCGTCGATTTATGTAGCTTTATCATCAACAAATAGATATTATCCTAATAAAAAAACTTAATTCTGCCCAACTTTAAGCTATTGAGTAATTCAATCCGCTTGATGGGACGTCAAAACGATAGGTTCATTATTAAATGGCAACAACGGTATAAGGTAGTGGAGGGACAAACTTTTTCTCTAGATGGCGCTTTTTGAGCAAGTATTTTGAGAAAAACTGCCATGTTTGGAACTTGTCACGTGATTACGATATGAAATTTGATTGGCTGATCTGAGGAGCCAGGCTAGAAAAATTTGGTTTCGACAATGAAAAGCTTGATAATTTGCATGATACACATATCGTTTTATGGCTTGAAAGGGGGCCATTTCAATTGTGGATTAAGTCATATTAATGAAGTTTTCGGCGCAAGCGCTCCAAGAGCCGAACAATTGCCAATTTGTGATCATTATTATAGCGCAGCCATGTCAAATGTACTTGCTCAAGTTTCCTGGCTAGATGGCGCTGCGAATCTAGCAACTTTACGCCTTAGGCCTAATCCAAATTTCGTAATGGAAATCAGCTGACGTTAAAAACAAACAATTCCTTCTTCTAAGCTGTAAGACATTACTCCTGCCATTGGTACAATTGTATACAAAAAGAAACATTTTCTGAGCAGTCATTTAATGCACTTTGTGCCTCTCGTCTCTCCCACTGTGAAGGACTTAAAACCATCCCATTATCGTCTATCTTTCCAGTTTGCTGCATCATCCATTCCAATTTGAAGCAGCTTTTTCCATCCAATTCCATTTTCTCAGCCAGCCTCGCGACCATTAACAATTTATCAGATCAGCAACCATCAAATTAACAAGTCCAGCCACAGAGAACAGCCTTAATAACTCTTCCACTTGTCAAATTAACCAGACCCAAAGAATGTGCCTTACACTTGAAAAACCTTTTCTAGTGTGCCTATAGAATTGGACAAAGATGCAAATAAAATGCTGATTTGTAATTACAGGGCAACAAGGGAACAGTTTTTTGGATTGGACTCAAATCTGGAATGTGCTCTTGGTTAATTGAGCCAACAGCAACATTCAATCAAGCTTGTTTTCATTGACGCAATTATGCCCAGTTCATCTGCACTGCTTTTTCGCATTATCATTATGAAAAAAAGAGTTGCTAAAATAGCTTTAAAAGCTTTTTTAAGGAACTATTCTGACACAAACCTGAGCAATTGCTTATTCTAGGGTAGACTAAGCCAGTAAAAGAAGCCATTCAAATTGCTTGAGTCGCAGGCTATATTGAATGTTTTGGTCTACCCTAACTAGCATGCTTTACTGGTTTAGCTCTTTTTGCGTTAGGATATACTAAACCATTGTTATTCAGGAAGTCAAATTATCAACTGATGCCAGAGCAACATAGATTTGGCCAACCCTAGCTTGCCTGCGCATAACTTGTTTGGCTCGATTGCCGTATTTTTAAGCTTACTATTGGTTTCACACGCTGACTTCTGGCAATTTTTGTCATAATAGAACAACGACAATTTTTCTCAAGACTGCTGAAGTTACACTGATTATTTTGTCGTTGTAGATGAGCAGGGCAGTAGACTTGATCAATATTGACAAATCAATTATGTGGAGCTGTAAGCGCACTCGGCTCATTAATAATTTAATAAATTCTAAGCAGCACAAGTGTTCATTCGATATGGTGATTTGAGGCAATGCCTAATTAATGAATGAAATCTGCTTTGCCCATATTTCTTTCCATTTCGCATTTTTTCTGAATAATTGTTCATGGTCAAAATTGAAGATTTGACCGACTGATATGGTTTTTTCCCCAACAATCTAAAACAAATTATTCAAAAAGGTTAGACAGATTGGTAAAGCAGCAGCAAAAAATTCAGATACAAATCGTCCCATAAATTGTGCTCAAAAAGCCACCACAATGAAATTAATTCCTGAACTCCTTTTAAGTTTTATGCCCAGTTCATCTACCCCGACAAAATAAAAATCAGTGCTCCTTCAGCAGTCTTTAGAAAATTTGTCGCTGTTCTATTTCAGCAAAAGTGGTTAAATATCATAATGTGAAACCAATTGTAAGCATAAAAATACGGCAATCGAGTCAAACAAGTTAAGCGCAGGCTAGCTAGGGTTGGCCAAATCTATGTTGCTCTGCCTTCGATTGAGAAATTGCCTTCCTGAATAACAATGGTTTAGCTTATCCTAACGCAAAAAAGAGCTAAACCAGTAAGGCCTGCTAGTTAGGGTAGACCAAAACATTCAATATAGCCTGCGACTCAAGCAATTTGAATGGCTGCTTTTACTGGCTTAGTCTACCCTAGAATCAGCAATTGCTCAGGTTTGTGCCAGAATAGTTCCTTAAAAAAGCTTTTAAAGCTATTTTAGCAACTTTTTTTACGCAAAAAAGAGCTAAACCAGTAAGGCCTGCTAGCTAGGGTGGACCAAAACATTCAATATAGCCTGCAATTTTAATCAGTTTAGTCGACCCTAGGTACAATAAGAAAGAGACGATCAAGGCGTTTGCGCCCTATCAATGTGAAGAACGATTTCCAAAATGGGAGAAGCATTTCAGAAAATATAAAATGTTGCTGTTTATAAAGGAAAGATGGCTGCAGTAGATATTGTCACCAGGTTTATGATGGATTATCAATCCGAAACCAAGTCCTAATCAAAGGTTGAAATCTTGTTTTTACAAAACTAGCTGATGCACACAGTGGACAGTTGGCAATGAAATAATTGCTCCAAATATGCTTTCAAAAAAAGTGGTGCATAATAAATGCAATAATGACACACCCAATCTAATTATAGCGCAGTATCATATCCATACTAGGTGACCAAAGTGTAATAATGAAAAAAAGAGGCTTTTTTCTCATTTTCATCGCTGTCCAAATGTAGGAAATGGCAATTAATGCCATGAAAGTAAGAGTAAATGTTGAAACATTGGTATTCAATGCTTGCGTTTCTAAACTCACGTATCTGCCCCATAAAACGTGTCGTTGTCGTAGTAAAATGCTGCACGTGCTCTCACGTACTTTATATAAAAGAGATCTCAACTTGTTACCAAAAACAATCAAAATAGTGGCTCAATTGCCGGCTCGTAATAACTCATCCATCCAAAAATGAGAAGCAGTAGGGCGTTCCCATATTGACCGGTTAGTCAAGTTAAGTTAGGAGAAAAGCATAGCTTAATCCAGTTCCGTTCTCAGATATTGATGTAGGTACATCCTCAATTCACTTCATTTTGTGTAACACTAGACGCTTGCTGAGTTAAGTTAAGTTGCAAAAATGGACTTATCTACAAAAGGAGCGTTCTCAAAATAGCAAATGATGGTTGCTTGATTGAGTAAAGCTAAGTTAGCTTCACATACTATTCTACATGTAGTCAAGTTAAGTTAGAAGGAAAGCGAAGCTGAGTTCAGTTCTGTTCTCAGTTATTTCCTAACTTAGCTTATTTTTATTTACGACTCGCTTGCTTAACTTCGCTACAAAAAAATTCCTCTCAGTAGCGTAGTAATTGAAGCTTGCTTGGCTGAGACTAGCTAAGTGAGCTCACCAGCTGCTGATATCAAATGTGTTGGTGAGTCAGCATAGCAGCTAGCTTAACTTTGCTAAAACCAACTGAACTTGGCTGGATCGAGGTGAACTCAACTAATCAAGTCAGATTACTGTTTTAGCAAGGTGACTCGACTAAACATTCACACATGGGATCGCCCCTCTGATTAGGCAAGCAGCAAGATTGGATAATTGAAACCGAAAAAAGCACCCAGAGTGACCATTTCAATATTGCATTTTCCTGGAAAAGCCCTTCAAATTTGCTGCTATTTCCATTGCTGCTTTTTTCATTTGCGCCGCGGCCACCAAAAAAAGACAGAAATGCAAAATTGAGGGGTTTTGCAACAGATGTCATCCTACTTTTGCAGTCTTACAAAAAAAGCAAAAAACACTGGTGAAAATTGCCAGGAGCCTTTTTTGTGTACATCTGCACTTTAGCCAGGTGAAAAAAAAATGTTCTAGGTTCCATTTGAAAGTGAAGCAGTGGAAGAAAGACGGGTCAATTTGATGGATAGTTATTAAAAAGTTGCACTCTCAGACAGCTGAGAGTGAAAATGCACCACATTAGTGCTCAGATCATGTGCCAAGCTCGTAAAATGTAATATGAATTTTAAGCTAGTGATAGCACACACTTTGACCCAACAACTACACTCAACCAGGAATATTTCACATAGTTATGATTTACCACTTATCTTTTGGTTTCAAGATTTCAAGAAATTCTGACCAAATCAGCAAATAGTTTGCAGAAAGTTGAATTTAAAAATGTAAATTGTTAATCCTTAATAACCCATTCATGTGCACAAAAAACATCTTACGATAATTCTCGCCTAATTCCTTACAGAATTAGGAGAAAAATTGTCTTATGACAATCACAAAAGTATACTTTGCCTGGAGCAAACATTTTGATAAAAAAAATAAATATAACCGGTCAATTTTAAGACTACTTGAAAGTAAAAGCATTTAGTTTCCTTCAATTTTAAGCCCAAGTTGCGATAATTGAATCTCAATGCATAGCATAAATTAATTTTATCCAACTCGATTAACTGCTGCATTGAAAAAACAAAAACACAACTGAGAAATTGAAAGTTTTTCCGAGTTTTGCCTAAACTTTGTCAACTCGCTCCTTGGATCAACTAGTTGAGCGGCACTTTTGAAATGGTCTGATATCGAAACTCCTTTGCCTTTTGACAATTTTTAACTTTCTTTAAGCTATACTGGCAACTTTTGAAGCTATCATGATAATTAATTAAAGCTTAAGTAATCTGATGCAATGGAGAGCTCAGCTAAAAACCTAATGGAAATACTCAATGCAGTGCTCTAGTGAGCAGCAAAAAATGCCAAGATGGATATCTTTAAATGGGCCAGACATTTGGAAAGTGAAATGGTGTTAGCACCTTCAATATCACAGTATAGATTACTTTTCGTTATGAGCCAAGTAATCTAATTCAGATGACTCGGTCCATGAAAGTTGTATATCTCTCATCTTTATTGTTCTACTCTCAGTTTTATTGGTCATAATTTTAGGCGGTTCATACGCAGTTGCAGGGAGAAACGGAAAAAGTGGCAACACATTTTTGTGGCTTTTCCAGCTTCTTCTTCTTCTCTGGGAAAATAAGTGTTAAAGTTATTCAAATCCGATATTTCATTGGGCCATAAAAGACCATAAAAGATCTTCTTTTCCCACGTTTTTATCGCCCCATATCCTTGGCCATAATCTTGGAGTTAGCAATCTAATAAAATTGATTTGCAAGAGAGGAAAAAAGGCCAGTTTCACATACTATTCTATAAGTAGGGCGTTCCCATATTGACCGGTTAGTCAAGTTAAGTGAGGAGAAAAGTTACGCTTAGCTCAGTTCCATTCTCAGATATTTATTTAGGTACATCCTAACTTCGCTTCATTTTGTGCAACACTCGCTTGCTTGCTAAGTTCAGTTAAGTTGCCGAACTGAACTTAGCTACAACAGGAGCGTTCTCAAATTTGGTAATGAAGCTTGCTTGATTGAGAAAAGCTAAGTTAGCTCCTAAGCCGCTGATATCAAATGTGTTGGCGCGTCAGCATACCACCCACCTTTACTTTGCTAAAACCGTGATGTAGGCAGCACCTAACTTTGTTTAATTTTGTGTAGGTCTCTTGCTTGCGCTATGTTAAGTAAAGTAGCCAAACTTAACTTCGTTACAAAAAAGTATTCTCAGTAGCGTACTAATTGAAGCTTGCTCGATTGAGAATAGCTAAGTTAGCTCATCAGCTGCTGATATCAAATGTGTTGACGTGTCAGCAAAGCAGCCAACTTAACTTTGCTAAAACCAACTGAACTCTGCTCGAACGAGCTGAACTCAACAAATCAAGTAAGGCTACTGTTTCAGCATTGCAACTCGACTAAAAAGTCGAATATGGAATAAGCTAAATACACACACCCAAAATATCTGGTCACGTGACCACTGTAATTTTTTGAGCGCGGTAAAAAAACGCTTTATCAGCAGCCTTGGATCTTGGTAATTGGGTAGCATTTTTATGTAGTAAATTGCATGTGAGTTGGGCCAGCCTTGCGTAAAATCTTTCAGCCCAGTGTGTTGACGATAATTCTTTTTGACAAGGGCCCGTTTGGTGGAAAAAAGGCAGCAGCAGTGCAGCAGTGTGCAAATAATTTTGCACACTACCACACAGGAAAAATTGGAAAATTTGAGAAAAACTGAATTTGCATATTTTTTAGGCAAGAAATAAGTTTCAGTCTCTTAATAGAAACAAAAATAGAGAGACTCACTAAATAATATTTGAATGCATAAAAAGGGGGCATAAAGGTCCACAGAGGAATTTTTCCTTACACACGCCCTTAATGAAAAATGGCCACTTAAATTAGCAACTAGACACATTTTTCAACAGTTACAATTTTGAAAATCCCTGTTGAATATATAGAAATTCACACAGTTAGAGATTTCACTCAATAGTTTGCAAAAATAACCAAATGTGTCAAAGCAAAAACCTCCAAAAAAATATCTCATGAATTGAAAATGAGATTTTACTCAAAGTGAAAAAGAGTCTCATTTTTTCCTATCTCAGCTTGGTTTTTATTTCATGGTGGAATGGTCAAAGTGAGTTGACACAATTTTGCCTACTACAGGGTAAAAAAGCACATTCAGCCATATCATTAAAAAGTCCAGGAATAAAAATAACTAGCTTGAAAATAATTTATTTTTCAAGTGGCTTTTTTTGGTAGACTGGCCAGCAACTCAAGTGCATTGCACAGTGTGTGTGCATGGGGGCAGTTAAAGCAATTAATTGAATGAAAGGAACACGGCAATTAAAACAGGTTGGACAATAAAATCCACAACTCACTAAATTATCCAGCAGGTTGTGGAAATGGGACCGATGAGATTTCAGAACCATTGTAAGCTCCTCTCCAGCAACAAATCACATGAATTTATGGTTATTTTATGCTCAAGATCTCCTTGTGCCACCATCTTTGAAAAGAAAGAAGGGGAAATCCCATAGAGCCTCAGTCGTTCAACTGGGCTGCAAAATACACCAAAGAGAAAATACTTTTGATTAGAAAAACAAGTTTTTATAAGTTATTATAGATTTCCAAATGAGGAAGGCAAAATAAGCATTCTTAAAAAATTACAAATATCAAATTTGAATATAGAGCAAGAACCTGATGATGTAGCCACACTTTTGCTTTTTCCAGCCATAAATCAGATTACAATTGGCAGCCATATGTATTTCAAATAGACACCAGACTCATTTTGATAGAGGTTCTGGCATGAAAAAAGGGAGAGGAGCTTTGAGGAGGGATAAAGTGAGAAGATTGAGCAAAATTGCTTCCTACGGTCGAGGCAACAAAAAGTAACCCCAGCCCAACTGCGGTTACGTCGCCGTGATTAGATGTGGTTACCAACCTCTGCTCCATCCATTTCTGGACCATTTTCATTAAGAGCATGGAAGGTGGGAAGCCAAGTCTAGGGCCAGAAAAAGGCACGTGAAAAAGTGGCCAAGTACAATGACGCGTTGTCGGCCGCCACTTTTTCACGCCTCAAAAAATGCGACTCGCTGCCTCAGCCTCGGTCTCATGCTACTACTGAATGCATATAGAAGTGGACGACGCAAATTCCTCGCGTGAAAAATGAATGAAAAGTAGGCTGAAGTGTTTGAAAGGGAAAAACAGCCCTTATTCTGACAAAGTGAGCTGGCTGGCTGGCTGGTTCGCCTGCTACGAAATAAGGAGACGGGAGTCCCATTAGAAATGATTTACTGAAGCTGCTCTTAATACGTTATTGTACGAAAATGAGCCCAGTAATGGCTCTTCTCATAAAAAACACACTCTTGAATGATGCCAAAAAAGTAGACATAATTTTCCTGTGTACTTTTAATGATCCAGTACATTATTATGCAAAAGAATGCTTGTAATGTGTGCATTTTTAATGAAGCTTGCTGCTCTGGATTTTAAAGCTGCTGCTACCATTTGAACGTTAACTTATGGACTTATTAAAGAAAGAAAAGAGTAGGGGAACATTGGTCCTCATCTGCATTCCCTGAGCACTGAGGGGAACAACCACCAGCCCAAAGTGGCCATGTTGAACTGCAAAAGCTGGGCAAATGCCCTCAGTGTGCAATGTAATATAACTGGAGAGGTGAAATATGTTGGCGTTTAAAATGGATATTCTGGCCAAGAGCAGATGATGATCACAGAACAAATGCTGCTGATGAAAAAATGAAAAAGGCAATTTTTACTCCACTTTGCACAACCAAAGGAATTTATGGGCCACCACAAAGAAATGGGATTGATTTTTCGGTTGTCAGTGTGGAATTTCACAGCTCCCAAATAATCAATTAAACATTGATTTCAATGCCCCGTGCAAAGTTAAAAATCGTCATTATACAATGGAGTTTTGCTATCAGACAACTTTAAAAGTGTCGCTCAACTAGTTGATCCAAGGAGCGAGTCGACAAAGATTAGGCAAAACTCGGAAAAACTTTCAATTTCTCAGTTGTGTTTTTGTTTTTTCAATGCAGCAGTTAATCAAGTTGAATCATATTATTTTGTGCTATGCATTGAGATTCAATAATGGCAAGTTGGGCGTTAAAATTGAAGGAAACTAAATGCTTTTACTTTCAAGTAGTCTTAAAATTGACCCATTAAATTTTTTTTCTTGAAATGTTTTCTCCAGCCAAAGTATACTTTTGTGATAGTCGTAAGACAATTTTTCTTGTTTCCTTAAGGAATTAGGCGTTTATTATCTTAAGGAGATTTTGTGCATATGAATGGGTAATCATGGATTAACAATTTACATTTTTAAATTCAACTTTCTGCAAACTATTTGCTCATTTAGTCAGATTTTCCAGAATCTTGAAACCAAAAGACAAGTGGTAAATATGCGATTGTCATAAGACAATTTTTCTCCTTTCTGCAAGGTATACAGCATGCATTATCTTAAGGAGTTTGTAGGCACACATGAACGGGATATTAGAATACTTCTACAAAAAATGGCTTGAAGGTTTTTGGTGTGGAGAGATAGGAAAAAGCGCTCTTTTTGGAGTAATTATTGAGTGGTTGAAACAAAACTGGTGCTTTTGTGAGGCCACAACCCCTCAATTTTCAGTTAGTTTTGGACACAACCAGTTGCTTCACATCAAACTTTTTGACATAATATTGGTGTGTGTGTAACATAATTTCAATGTGGTTGGAGCTTCAAGGTTACTTGAATATATGGAGGAGTTCTTCAAATGCTTGCTCTTCAAAGGGGTATACATAGTTGAGTGAGGTTTTTTTCATGACAGCAGCTGTGAACAATTTTACAGAAATGTGTCAGAAAAATCCGAACTTCCGTTCGACCATGGGCAAAAAATAAAATGGCTTCATCTTTTGTCGGATTGTGCAAAGCTCCAACGAAAATTGCCACTCTAGCAAATTATTCTAAAACTGATTAAAATTTAGTTTCTTTTTTCAGGCTAAAATCAAGCTGATTTCTTTTACACATTTTTTTTGGATAATTCATGTACATGTATTTTATAATTGAAAAAGGAACAATTTGCTTATAAGACAAAGGCGTATAGTTGCTAGATTTGCAGCGCCATCTAGCCAGGAAACTTGAGCAAGTACATTTGACATGGCTGCGCTATAATAATGATCACAAATTGGCAATTGTTCAGCTTTTGGAGCGATTGCGCCGAAAACTTCATTAATATGACTTAATCCACAATTGAAATGGCCCCCTTTCAAGCTATAAAACGATATGTGTATCACACAAATTGCCATGCTTTTCATTGTCGAAACCAAATTGTTCTAGCCTGGCTCCGCTGGTCAACCAATCAAATTTCATATCGTAATCACGTGACAAGTTCCAAACATGGCAGTTTTTCCAAGAATACTTGCTCAAAAAGCGCCATCTAATGAACAAGTTTGTCCCTCCACTGCCTTATACCGTTGTTGCCATTTAATAATGAACCTATCATTTTGACGTCCCATCAAGCGGATAGAATTACTCAATGGGTAATTATGATGTAGCTGAAACTTTGTTTGCTGTCAGTTCACGGAAAAAAGCCAACCAAAGCCGGAAATGAAAAAAAAGGCTGCTGCTGTTGTTGTTGCCTCAATTGAATTGTAGCTTTGTTTGTTTGTCTAATTTGTGCTCTTGTTTTGCGCCAGTTGTGGACACGAAAATCGTAATGGGTGGAGAGGATTTCTGCTTTATAATGGGGTTTTGAGGTCAGACAAGGCCAAAATTAGACAAATCTCCCCTTCTCTTCTTTCTTTGATGTGAGTATATGCACCTTTTATTAAGCCACCGTTACCCGAATTAATTTTTATACCCTGGCATTCCCTCACTAAATAAGTTGAGTCTAGCAGCCATCCTTTATAACAGTTCCCTCTCAAAATCACTTATTTTTTCATTTTTAATAAATAATCTGGAGTGGATTTTTTGAATAAGAGTGCGGTTGTGTATTTTTCTGTGATGATCTGTGTGTGTATATATCTAAAAGAGTGGCCCCCATAATTTCAGCTCCGCCAGTAATCACATGTTACTCCCATCCATAATCATAGCCCTGAGAGTAAGCCCAAAGAGTTGGAAAAGAAGTTTTTTGTTGGTGTCCGTGAAAATTACAACAAATCTTTCGAGAATCACTCTTTATAGACATCAAAAGGGGGATGAAGCAAACACGCACCACAAAAAAACCAGGGCAAATTGTGAGCCAAAAAGGCAAAAAGGAGTGACTTTGCAATGATACTAAGGTGACTTTATCAAGCCCAATTTTTTTTGGCATTTTCTGCATCTAACATGCTTTTTATGGTGGTCAAATATGCATTAACAGAAATATTTCAGGGCGATCCCACATTCGATTTTTTAATCAAGTTACCTTGCTAAAACAGTAGCCTTACTTGATTAGTTGAGTTCAGCTCGATCCAGCCAAGTTCAGTTGGTTTTAGCTCAGTTAAGTTAGTTGGTATGCTGACACGTCAACACATTTGAAATCAGCTGCTAATGAGCTAACTTAGCTTTTCTCAATCGAGCAAGCTTCAGTTGCGACAAATATAAGAACGCTTTTTATAGCCAAGTTCAGCTCGGCAACTTAGCTTAGCTAAGCAAGCAAGCAATTACTACATAAAATTAAGCGAAGTTAGGATCTACCTTACATAAATATCTGAGAGCGGAACTGAACTAAGCATAACTTTTTTCCTAACTTCACTTGACTAACCAGTCAATATGGGAACACCCTATAGATTTGGCAAAATGTAGTGGCATGGCTTTCATTTTTGACTTAATTAATGTGAGCCACAATATAGTGCAGATGTGAGCAGTTATGGGAAATTAATTATGGCTGATTATTTGTGAGAAGAACATTAGTTAATGGTTTTCATGACACACATGACACAATATTTTGTAGGAGAGCATGATGTGTCACAGCCATGATGGCAGCAGCAGCCAACTTTTGGTCGATTTTTCAGACAGAACCAATGATGATGGACGGTCCAACCACTCAGAGACAAAGATAAAAGGGACAATTTTCAATATAGGGCTGGACCGATGCAGTTCCTGCCAATAGCTAGAATAACAAGCAGCTTCAAGGAGGATTAAAAAATACCGAAAAAGAAGAGCTTTAAAAATGGGGTTAATTTGTTTGTAGGTAAAAGCCCAGTCAAATATGCTTTGCAAAATATGTGGCACAAATATTTTTGACAAGAAGATAACGCACAAGTTTACATGAGTTTGTCACAATGCAGAATTTGATGGTTATCAGTTAATCTCTACACATTGTAAATTGGCCTCAAAAAGGGAAGGGAGCTGGTGCTGTCCCTCACCCACTGTAGTGGAGCAATTTTTGGATCCAGCTGGAGCACACAATTGATCCCAATCTTCTTTTCAGGGAAAGCAGTCTCAAAAATAGTGGTAGAATGTGAAAGCCACGGCTCTAGCCACAGAAGCAAACCATCACTCATCTCATATATACAATATGGTACACTTGGCTGCAACAAAAATGGCTTTAAATAATAAGGTATACAAATTCTGCACTTTCCCAACAATGGAGAATTTTCTAGTTTGTCAGAATCTGCAGCTAAATAATTCTGAAGCAATTTTGGGGGTCGATATACATAAATAAAGGGCTAAAAGGGGATGTCACCATTTTCCAATTTAATAGTGAAATCCTCTGGGGAGACATTGAACTCAGTTAAAGGTGGAGGGAGGAAGGAGAGAGGGAAAAACTTGGTGTTTATGCTCCTAAAGGAGCTGAAAAGCCATTGCATTTTTAGGTTGCTCTAGAGTCAATAAAAGAGGCGCTGGAAAGCCACGCAAAAAAGGGAATAAAAAAGTAGAGCACAGAGGAATGAGAAAAACGAAAAAAGCTCTCTCCCTTGCTTCTCCCCAAATAAAAGAGTAGAGTGCTATGTTTCAAAAGGAAAGGCATCCATAATGATTTAATTTTTTAGATCTTTCTTCAAAGGAGCCATAGACTAGCAAGGGGTCGAAAAAACGACTGATCCAGCCTTTTTCTCCCCTTCCACTGCTTCTTCCCCTACTTGCACAGAGTTGAACTTGGGGTTTCTTGTGATATATGATGTGTACACAACAGCAACAACATAGCAGTATTCAAACACAGGTTCTCTTTTGATAGTGATGATTTTTGCCATCAGCCAGCTTTTTCCTCATGATCCAAAAGGGAAAAGTTGAGTGGCATCTCACCAGTTAATCCAGGGATCACTGGCAAAACTTTGCATAGGCAATGAGATGAATTTCAATGTTTAAATCCTGATGGTGATCCATGCTCTCAATTATCATATTGAAAAAGGGCCAATTTGGTGGGCTACTACTTGCAGCAGCAGCAGCTGTAGCCAGGGGAGCCAGGGTCTCAAAGGACTTGGCAGTCCTGGCTTGCTGGTAGATGATTGAGCCTTGATAATGTGTAGCAGTATCCTTTCTGTTGGCCTGCTGAGAGCCAAGACACAAAGGAGGGGAAAGCTCATTAATGCTTAATCTTATCAGCCTCCCTGTGTAATTAGCAATTAACGACTCCCGCCAACTAATCTCTCTTATAAGGTCTTGCCTAGGACGTGAACCTCTTAGGAGGCCACACGTCAAAAGTTAAGTCCATTATCTGGAAAAATGCACCAGCTTCAGTCAAGTATGAAAGCTGATTACAACAACCTTCATTAACATTTCAATTCGGAGCTTGACACAATTACAAATAGTTCCCACAGCATTAGGAACGATGGGTTCTGTTACGTAGTACAGTCAGCGCGCCCTAGCGTCAAAAGTCGGGTAGCAGTTGGTAATTTTCCAAAAAAGGCCTTCCCTTTTGATTTATCAACAATTCCGAAAATTAACATTGAATCATTTTTACGTTTTATGCAACTGAGTAAAAAATCTGGCGAATAAGTTGAAAAAAGCAGGAAAATACTCTCAAGTTCTCTAATAGCAACTCAATTTAAATTTTCCCGCCTTTTTTGGACCAATCAAAGCAGAGTAAAAAACATAGGCTATAAAAACTTTTGTCTTTGCCTATTGAGTGATTTGGGCTGTTTCATGCAAAAATTGGCCGTTTTTCAATAAGTTTTAAAGTGTGTAGTCCAACATTGATTTTTTTTCAACTTTTCTGTCAAATTGGTCATGCTTAAACTGTACTACCTTACAGTGGCGCCATCTAGCATGAAGTATTTCAAAATCAGCTCTTATTGCAGGGAGACACAACATCCATCAAAATTTCCCAGATATTTTTGGCCAGGCACACAAAAAAACAGCAACAACATTATTAATGAGCCATAGAGTCACTAATTTTGGTAATGGTCCCTAATTGATGTGGTGGTAGAAAGCCAAGGCTGCAAAAGTAGCAGCAGAGTTTTCCAATCCAATGTTTTTTGTAGATTTGTTTGCCAGAGCAATTATGACCTTTTTTGCTCTCCCAATGCATTGCATTGGAGACACAGAAAAGCACACTTTGTGGTGGTTTTCGGCCCCCCTGGGGAAATGTACTATAATGCAGGAATGATTGCTGGCAGAGACTTGTGAGCATTATTATGCCACAGTGTGCTTTTGCAGCGAAAAAGGATCAGCCTCACTTCCATTAGCATTGAGCAAAAGTCTACAGAAAGCCTTATTGGTTAGCCAAAAGGCCAAAATTAATTATTTTTTGAAGCAGAGCTCCAAAGTAGGCTCAATAAGCAATGTTCCTGAATACTGCACTTTTGGGATACAGTTTTCTCAGCATTGTACCAATGTAGTGCAATACTACAGTGGCATAGGGGAAGATAATTACACTGAGATTCCATTGACAAGCCCTTGGAACAACACCATTATTATACAACAGTGACTCTCTGGAGGAGTTAGGGACTTTCTTTTGTTGGATCAATAAAGGTTAGGGCCTCATTTTCTTCCACTGTACACTGTAGCAGCAGCAAAAAATGGTAGTTTTTGATCTTCTGGCCCAGATAAAAGCAATTTGGCTCCCTGATTTAAGACACACACACACCAACACCAGTCTGGAACAGTAAATAAACAGAAAAATTAATTTCAGCTGGCTCCTGCTTGATGAACTTTATGGTTGGCACCACTGGTTACAGTAGGCTTTCAGCCAAATTACACAACTGCTCTTCTCCATGGGAAAGCCTATAAAGAAAAAGTAAAAATACAACAACCAAAAAAAATTGACTTACCTTACACAGTTTGGCCTCAGTCTTCTTCAAGGTGGAAAAACTTCAAAGTCTAGTGGTATTTTTACTTTATTTTAGAGCTCTCAACCCCTTTTTTTCCAGCAAGGAGAGAATATATAGAGAAGAAGGGCTCTGAATGCAGTATATCTCTCTTGCTACAATGTAACAGCAGTAAGAAGAGGCTGACTCAAATCCTACCAGATCACTATGACTTATATGCCCTCATTTTTGTCATCTCCTCTCAAGCTGTAAGAAAAGTAAGTGGGACCTTCAGTATTGTTTCTTTCTCACCATTAAAAAAAAGTGAAAAAAGGCCAGCTTTCCTATTGGCAAACCAATCCAGCTTTGAGAGTGATGATCAAAGGTAAAAGTTTACATCTGGGAACTTTTGAATCATTAAGAACCATCTGAGCATTTATCTCAAGTTTGGAGGAAATCCACATGAAAATTGCATGAGCTCTCGGTTGGTTGGTGGGGCTTCAGCAGAATAGAAGCAGCAGAAGCAGTCTATCCTATGAATAATGCAGCAATGTCGGGAACTCATTATCCTTTGGATAAAGAGCCACCACACAAGAGAAAGTAGAGTACAAAAGCTGTCCTTTTCTAAAAATAAAAAAAACAGGGAGAAAAGTCAACAATCCTGAAAAATGGACTGAAGAGGTGGCATTAATGGGCACATATTTGCTAGTTGGTATTGCGGTCAGCAGCCTGCTTCAGCTGAATGTGTCACGCGATTTGACGAATAAAAAGCCATTGCATTTGGCATGTGCATTAACACGCAATCAGTATAGTGTAGTAGTACACAACTACTTAGTTTGACAACTTGTTACTCTCGTGGCTCCCTTTTTTTTGGCGTGAAAATTATGATTTGTTGTTGCTGTTGTTAATTGCAGCAGCAAGCCAAAAAAACATGCATATGCCAAGATGTTGACAAAAGGCAAATCCACTTCAATTTTCCTCCCTTTTTTTGAGAGTGAGCATTCAAAACGTCATAATAATGGTGAGTGACAAAATCGTGATAGACTTCATAATTGAGCAACTCGTGCAAGAAGAGCATAATTGTGAAAACAAGCTCCATTATGGGATAATTGGCAATTATCAGCCCAATGGTCACGTTCAAAGTTTCATATTTTCTCTGGCAAAGCAAAGAGGGCAACAAGAGTGAAGAAACCACGTGGAGAAGTGGGCCAATAATCATAATAACTGACGCAATAGCCAAGTGACTTTTTCTATACATGCATTAAATTGCAACATGCCATGTTTCGTGACAGACAAATGTTGCTAATGTACCACATGGCATGATACCGACACCTAAATGACTTCTGCGTCAGCCAAAGGTCAAAGACGCAATTCTCTCAATTGACCAACTTTTCATTAATTCCCCAATTCACTTTCTGCAAAGTGAGTGCAGTCTATGAACTTGAACTTGTCACTAATAAGCCAAAGGCGTAAAGTTGCTAGATTCGCAGCGCCATCTAGCCCGGCAACTTGATTAAAAACATTTGAAATGGCGACACTACATAGAAGATCATAAATTGGGAATTGTTCGGCTTTTGGAGCGCTTGAGTCGAAAACTTCATAAATGTGACATTATCTTCAGACAAATTTGCACCTTTTCAAGCCATAAAACCATATACAACTCATGCAAATCATCAAGCATTTCATAATTGAAACATTATTTTTCTAGCCTGGCCCCACAGATCATCCAATCAAATTGCCACTCCTCATCACGTGACAAGTTTCACTCTTGACAATTTTTCCAAAAATACTTGCTCAAAAAGCGCCATCTAGCGAAAAAGTTTGTTCCTCCCCTGGCCTAAACTTATTTTATGCTGCCAAGAATCTGAGGAATTTTTTGAACTCGCATTGAGGCCAAAAGTGACAGGAAATCAATAGTAAACCAATTCCCTTTTTTTCATTGCTGCTTTCCAACGTTTTGACGAACCACAAATCCCACTAATAGACTTTTCGCCGGTCAATCGATCAGTTGAAACCACCACGCGTTTTTCTATGCACAGGCGAAATATTGGTAAAAACGTCTTGTCCTACCTTCGCTTCCCGGACTTTCCTCCTTCTTTAGCTCCTCTTAGAATTGAATTTCCGAATTTTCAATTTTCCGTTAAACGACCGCGGGTCACCGAACACTTCAGCTGTCGACTGTTGTTATCTGATTTTTCGCGAAATTTCCAAATTTCAACACTTTGCTGAGAGTCTGGGCGACCGAACGGTTAATTTTGAGGCAAGTCGAAACAATTTCATTGCCAAAAATGGAAATAGTTTAAAGTTCGTCTAAACGAAATAGCTTGATACAGCAATCATTATTTTCAAGGATTTGTTTAAGATGACTCATAATTAGCTTGAAAGTTTTCAAATTGAAATCAACACATCGGCCAATATTAGAGCCGAGGGCCGAGGCATTATTCGATCATCTTGCTCAAACCTCTAACGGTTTAAAAAGCTTTAAAATGCAAAAAGAGTAACAAAAAAATCACAAAATAAAGAATTAAAGAAACAATTCCGGGGAATCGGTTTCTTCAAAGTCAGCTCAAAGACGAATTACTTTCTTTGGTTTTTTAGATCTGCCTGAAATTATCGTGAATTCCTCAAGTGTATGGACCCAAAAACTGAGTTCAAAGATGGTCCACAATTCGGAACCAAAAAATAAAGCCCAAATTCGGAGATTCCACCTAGCAAAAGAAGTAGTACGTATTTGCCTTGAAAGCCTGTATTTCTTTAGTGTACTATTTTCAGGCTTGGTGCACTTCATCGGCGGCTGTCATTTTGTCGGCAGATTTCTGGTCCTAAAAGGTAATGTACAAGTTGTGGTAGTTGGAGTGGGACTTTTTCTTGTTTGTATCCAGCCAGAAAGGTACGCTTCTGGCCTTATTTATGAGAAAGCCAGGATGCAGCTCAGCTACAATTCCATTTCTGCTTTTCAAACTATTAATAGCTTTTTCTCCATTAAGGCCGCTGAAGAGAATCCACTATGACCTCATTTCGAAGAAATCTACAATGAGAATCGGACTTTGGGTTCAGCCTGGTTTTTCCCCAGGTCTTTCCAGGCTGAGTGGGGCATTTCTGTGAGGAATGCTGGCTTTACTACGTAGTGCACTTGGTAGGTCTTTGAGCTGTCGTGCATATCGAACCAACAACAGTAGTGGCAAGGTTGATGGCTCCAGCCAACAACCAACCAGCTACATTCAAAGGCTTTTTACTAGTTTTTGTCCCAACAACTATGGCACCAAGGAAATTGCCTTCCATACTTTTCTACAATATGCAATGCAACAGCAGCAGCAACAACAACAACAAGAGCAGCAAAAGAAGTGGATAGCCAAAAGTTGCTGGAATTTATCTTTCATCAAAACCAGATCAGTTGCCACAACTTTTACTGATGAGAATCTTGACAGAAAGTCAGATTTCCAAGGGGAGATAGTTGCCAATTTTACAAGTGCCACAACTAGATGTTTGTTTCACTGGGTGGCTTCCAGGCCATTCAAAAGTAAGAACAGTAAAAGTGCTTTGCCTGTGATTTTTCTCCACTGTGGGGTTAAGGTCAGTCCTAATCACAAGTCCAATATTGTATGCAAGAGGAATAAGCACGATTTCAACTTGAGATAATTTTTTACCCTGCAATATCAAGGATTCGAGATTTTTATTGATTCTATCTTGCCTTGAATAATTCATTCTTGCAGCCATACTATAAAAATTGCTTATACTTAATGTTTACAAAACTACTTTTCAAAGGTGCATTATTGCTATTACTACGACTATGGGACCTGGTAGGTGGTTCCCTTTTGTGATAGATCCACTTCCCCTCCATTTGCCTAATGGCTGTGATCTTTGCCGAGCACTTTTGCCATTTCCCCGAAGAAAAACAAAGGTGGCAATTTGTTGTTTGCAAAAATGAGGACACACCTACCTGCAATTTTTTCCTGGCCAAGATGATTATGATTATGTGAGGGCTTTTTTTTCTAGTGAAAATAATAATGAGTGAGGCAGTAAAAGCATAAAGCGTTTCGAAATTGTCTGAAAATTGCTGCTTCCACTGGCTCTTTTATTACATAAACTTTTTATGGGTTGGAAAAAAAGCTACTTTGATCCTAAGTGAAGAGGCCAAAAAATATAAACTTGTCCTAAGGAAAAGTATGCTAAATGAGAGTCCTGAGGTTAAGCTGTCAACAAATGACTGATGGATCACAGTCTTCTTTTATGGTAGTTCAAAAGTAATTGATTGCAAAAAAGTGCATTTTCTGACAAGACACAATTAAGTGGCCATAAAGTGTAAGTAGTTTTTTATGCTGCATACTTAATTTGAATTTTATTTTGTCGTCAAATTCAGGCTAGGCGTCAAACATGTCAAGCTTGAGCAGTAAAGCTACTCAGCAGCTTCTTTATGGCTGCAATTTAGGTCCAAAATTGAGCCAATTTGTAGCCACTCTTACCTCCTTCTCCCCCCCTTTTAAAAAGACTGCTGCTCTGGCAGCGAAAATGAATGGGCTGAAACTGTTGGTATTGCAAACTCTAAATTAGTATTATTGCACGGTGTGCAAAAGCCAGAGCAATTTTGTCAATTAAACTCCACTTAAACCAGCTTAAATCCACTTCTACAGGCTGCAGAACATTTCTTAAAAACATATTAAGATGCTAACATTGCATTTTTTAATATTAATAGTTGCTTTTCATTAAGAAGTGTTTGCTCTAAAGCCTTAGGGCGTTCCCATATTGACTGGTTAGTCAAGTTAAGCTAGGAAAAAAGTTACGCTTAGTTCAGTTCATTTCTCAGATATTTACATCCTAACTTTGCTTAATCTTATATTGGACTGGCACACTCGCTAAGTTAAGTTAAGTAGCGTAACTGAACTTAATTGCAAAAAGTGTTCTTACATTCCTTGCAGCTGAAGGTTGCTCAGTTGAGAAAAGCAAAGTTAGCTCATCAGACGCTGATATCAAATGTGTTCGCATGTTATTATAACAGCCACCATAACTTGGCTAAAACCAACTGAACTTGGCTCGAAGAAGCTGAACTTAACTAATCAAGTAAGGTTGCTGTTTTAGCAAGGTAACTTGATTAAAAATTCGAATATGGGATCGCCCTTTAATTTTCACATAATTTGCTCCTTTATGGTGTTGTGATGTTACAATGCTCTAGTGTAATTGTGTGTATACAGTGAGTGAAAAGTGCCTGCAGTTTCTCAAGAAGGTGGAATATGTGCAGTTATTGGTTTTTCAAATGAACTCTCACCGAATAGACCTTCAATTGGTGGAGAGGAACCCAACAACTAACATCAACTGAAATTGCATCGACCAGGCATCTACTCTTATTACTATGATTGTACTGAGATTTTTCTAGCTTGAAGCAAATAAAAAAGTCCATTGAGTAGAGGTAGGTCAAAAGATTTCCAAATGAAAGGCGAGTACGAGTAGAACATAATTCCGAGTCCGTGATTGCTCAAAGTGCCATTGTCGAACCAACTGATGATGGGTATAAGCAAAATGGCAATGGCGGCATCTTTCAACTCGTTGGATCAATTGGCTTGGCTTTGTCTGACCTGGGATTATGAAAATTGTTTCCTTGACGTCAAAATCTTTTTTTCTCAATATAAACCATCAGAGAGAAAGTTTTTTCCTAATTCCAAGCTTCACTAGAAAACACACCAAAATTATTGTTGAGAATTGCCCTATCAAAATTATTGAATCAATTATCTAACTGACAGCCAACTGAAAGCTACCTGAAATTATGTAAAATTAGCCTTAATTTGTAGTTTGCCTCTTTTATTGATTTTTCAGTATTTAGAGGTTCTTTTCTTTGAATTTTAAAAAATTAATTTTGGTGAGCATTTTTTGCTCAAGTCACTCATAAATTGTGAGTTTTTCCCCAATTTAGCCAAGAGAAAGTGTCCATTCTTGTTTGAGTCGGGCCCGGAAGCAATTTACTAACATAATTGTTTTAGAGAGGATGATTAGCTGCTACTTGGAGGGACCAAAAAATGATGATGATGATGGTAATAGACGCCATCTTGGAAAGAGACAACAGCTGGACAAAGACGAAAAAACCTTAATTACATTTCACCCCTAATAAACTTGCCCTTCATTAGCTAGGCTGCTGCTTCATTGCCAATTAAAATTCATGCTCTAATAAAGCTCCTCTTTTGACTTTAGTTCACCTTTTGAGGGTGATCCCATTGTCAAATTTTTAGTCAAGATACTTTGCTAAAACAGCAACCTTACTTGATTAGTTATGTTCAGCTTGTTCCAGCAAAGCTCAGTTGGTTTTAGCAAAGTTACGGTGGCTGGTGTGCTGACACACCAATGCATTTGTCATCAGCTGCTGATGAGCTAACTTAGCTTTTCTCAATTTAGCAACCTTCAGTTGCGATAAATGTAAGAACACTTTTTGTTGCAAAGTTTCGTTAGGCAACCTTACTTAACTAAGCAAGCAAGCGAGTCCTACATCAAATTAAGTTTAGTTAGGATGCTACATGAATATCTGAGAACAGAACTAAACTAAGCTTTGCTTTTTGCCAAACTTCACTAGACTTCTCTCTCAATATGAGAACGCCCTGTTAACATGTGGAATTGGTAGAAGTAGTATTTTTGCAATCATTTCCCAGAACGAAATCCAAGTCTTCTTGTTGATTGGAAATCGATTACTCGTGAGTGAAAAGAAGTGAAAAAAATGGCAATCTCCATCTTGGAAAAACGTTAATTGACACCAGCATTATTTTTTTGGCTTTTCTTGATGGTATTTTATGAGAACTTTGTGAGCCAAAAAACACCAGGGGGCATTTTCACATACAGGAATCAAATTCCACTTCATTGTAAAACCTCAAATCGCATATTGATGATGTTTTGCTTGAGCAATCATCATATGGAAAAAAAGTCACATTTAGCAATATGCAGTTTTAATCATAATTTTTCCCCTGAAATCGTGAGAACTTCATGAACCACTTTTGCAAATGAGGCCTCAAAATGCTTTTTTCTGTACTTTAACCTGGCTGAGCTCATTAAGCTCTCTTCACACCTCTCTCTTGACAGCTACGTTAACCGCCTTCCAAATGAGATTTTCTAAATTACCTGCTACTTTTTAAAGCTTTACTTTAATTGACCCAGTTTAATTTTTAGCTTATTAGGGAAAAAATTGACAACGCCCAAAAAAGTAAGAGCTGTATACACTAAAAAGTTAGCTCACTACACAAAAGCAAATTCTGGCGTTTTGAGACCTTTTCTGTTTAGGGGGTGCATTAACTCAAATAGGAACTATTATAAGAAACCCTTCTTTTTCAGCTAACGACCCCTTTGTCGAAAAGCTCTCAAAAAGCCGTGTTTTGCTAAGTGGCCACTCAAAATTGAATGTTTTTTTTGGGTTTTTTAGCAATTTTTTGCAAAGAATATTATCAATCATAGAAATAAGATGTGCACAGCCTAAAATTTGCTGATCATGACAGAGTTGACGAATTCCGATGGTGCTCAATTATGTGAAGTCAGTTTTTAGTTGAGAGGAATTAGACATTGGTATTTCACTAATCAGGCCTTAATTAATTTGACACTGATTCTCTAATGGTTTCATGGCTGGGGTGGTTGCAATCTGATAAGAAGACTCCTCCATTGGCACATTATTCAGCCTGACAAAAAACTTGGCTCCATTTTAGCTGAGTGAGGGAATGATTCAAATGCTCCGCCGGTAAACTGAGCCAGCATTTTTGGGCTGCTCCAAAGGCCAAGTAGATAATTATGCAAATGGAGATCACTTCATCGCTTTGCTCCGATTTTCTGGCCTGGTTTTCTTCAGCATCATCCGTGAGAAAAAGGCATTGGCCTTTGCCATGGGAAATGGCTTTTGTAGCAGGGAGCGTGTCGGCCTACGGGTCGACCGCTCGCTGCGCGCGCTCGCCTCGGGCGCGCGGTAGTATAACGAGTAGTATAGTGTGATCATCAGTAAAGGAAATAAATTCACCGCATTGACACGTGTTGTCTGCGGCCCAAAGACTGACCTCTGCTAGCCTCCAGGCCCGTCCCCGCTTGACGTAGCCTAGATACGAGTAGTGGCTTGATAAGTCACAGTAGTATATCTCGACCTACTACAGATGGCGCGGGTCGTTGGACCTGTGATTTCATCACTCCACTACCCATTAAGTACATCCTGCCGGAAGCTATAAGTGCTAAGTATACACGATAAGTATAAAAGGGATAATAGTGCTGCTCAAATAATATCATGCTCGAGTCAACTGCCAAAACATGAACCTACGTGCAAGCCACGAAGTAAAGAGAGATTAATGCTGAAAGCATGAAAGGCAGTTGACTATAAAAAGTAAAATAGTGGTGGCTAAAATGTAAAAATGTAAAGCTCAGACCAGAGCAAAAGGGCAAAGATCACTCTGCAATAGCTGCAGCTGCAAACAATCAGAAAGCTATCAAATAACAATCAAAGGGATTGTCCGTGAGAGCCAGCGGCCGAATGGTCAGCCCGGCCAACGCTGGTGCAAATCATTGTAGATCCTAGTTAAGCTAGGGCCGGTCAACTCACGGGCAAATTCCAACTGCAGGTGATCAAATAGTAATTGTTATGGGGGGACAATGGCCGAATGGTCGGGGCTGCTAACACCAGTCGCAAATCATTTGGATTCCAGTGAATGCTGGAGCCGGCCACCCCATGACAATGTACAAATAAAGGGGTGGAGAAGGAGGATAGAAGCTCATGACCACGTGGTGACCACATGACCGGTAGCGGATCAATAGCTGCGAGCTATCAGGATTCCACTGAAGCTAAAGCTGGTCACCACGTGCGGGTCACGGTCAAATAAACGATAAGGAGAAATGTGACACCAGCGTGGCATTTTCGGTGGTCAGTAAACAATCAATAAATGTCACGCCACAACCCTCTGCAGTGACCTGCGAGCGCGTTGGCGGATATATAAGACCACGCTGGTGGGGAATAGCTATCAGTTCCTTTCGGGCTTTCCCTCAGTTAACAGTAATCACAACTCACTTCATTGTTGAATCGTAGACCACCATGGTAATTATAATAGCACATTCTCACAAAAGACCGAAAGCTCACTCTTCTCCCCCACGCATAGGCCCAGCCACCACAAGATATAGCTGCTGCGGTGGCCCTTGAGGTCAACCGCCAAATGAGAGCCAACGCTGCTGTTCAGCGTCGGCCTCAACAACTCCAACTGCTCCGCGAGACGGATAGCCGCTCCTTCCAGCAATGGCGGATGCATATCGAGTCCCACCGAGGACTCGATAGAGCCGAAGTCACCAAGAAGATGCTGATCAAGGCATCTATTGTCGGCCTTGCGTTGAAATGATCAATTCCATCGACAAGAAGTCGAAAGCAATGACACGATACACCTACAAGCACTACCTCGACGACCTTGAAAAGGCCTTTGTGGACGAGTCGGCCCAAGAGGCCGCCAGGGTGGCATACGACACCGCCGCGCAGGGTCCCCATGAATCGTAGACGACCTGGGCGGCACGCATCAAGTCGCTCTACCTGAGGGCTTACGCCAATGACGCACTGCGGTGCGCCAAGGTCGACAAGGATCCAGAGGTCATAAGGAAGTACACTATCAATCTGCGGGACCCCCAGACACGTTGGCTGGTAATCGCCAGCAAATATGATACGCTCTGACGGAGGCCGCTTCCAATGCATCCTCCAAGGAGTGCCTGGTAGGATTAGCCGGGCGGGCAAGGCCAACCCCCTGGGGCAAGGGGGCATCATGCAAATCACCCAAGAGGGCACCTCAGATCAACCCGACGTCGCCAAGATCATCGCGCTCTAGGCGACAAGGCTAACATGAGATGCTACGGCTGCGGCGGCTGCACGGCCATCTCAAGGCTCAATGCACCAACCAACGCTAAACGGCCAACGAGGGCGAGGAGGATTCGGGGCCGGGGGACGTGGAGGCCGCGGGCGTGGCAGTAAACAATCCATACCACCCGCCCCGCCGGGTCTCGCCCCAAGAATATAATAAATATCGCAACGCGGCCATCGCACATGTGGCCAGTGCCCCCACGGACGCCTACACCTGGGAGGCGCCAAAAATGCGAGCCAGCCGGTCCTAAGGGACCCGCCATCAATGGAACCATCCATCACCTCACCAAACACGTTCACATCTGACAAGGCCCGATCATTCCTCGCCCATATTTCCAACATTAATAAATCATACGTATCTAAAGTTCCAATACGCCTCAACAACGCTAAATCAAGAGCACTCATCGACAAGCGGTAATACGTGGAGGTCGGTCATCTCCTCCACGCTTGCAACCAAATTGGGGTTCACAAAAGCTCAACTTGCGCCCTGATAGGAGAAACTGTCAACACAGCGGCCAAAATCAATCTCTAGAAATACTCGGCGAGGTACCGAAACCATTGATGCTTCACATCGGCACCTACCCGCAACCTTTCCCATTTCGACCAGCTGTCATAGCTAACCTCACCATGGACGTCCAACCTGTCGGGGCCCTTCATGAAAGCCCACGACATAGACCAGTTACATAGTGCCAACTCGCTCCGCATTCGAGGACGAATGATCAAGTTGGCAGGGGGACACTTAATGAAAATGACAGTCGCGCAATCAACGTCCATGCCGTCTACACACGGGGTGAAACCACAGTGGGGCCAATGTCTTGTTGCGCCCTTCCCGCAAAAATCCCCACCTGGGCCCGATCGCCGCACATCGATGGGATTGTTGAAGGATCAGGGGACTTCATGGAGGCCACTGAGCTGCACCTCTGGCAGCGAGCCCTCATCCGACCAGATGAAAAGGGCAACTGCGTTGTCGGGGTTATCAACACTACCGCAGAGCCTCTCATTATCCGCAACAACACCGGTACGGGCAAGTTGAAGGCTTGAGGCGAGTACCCACCGTGGCCAAGCTGGCAGCTGGAAGCTACGCAGCCAAGCTCGAGGGGGCCCAAACCCGGCCGCAGGGCCAGTACACGGCCGAGATGGCCCAAACCTTCATTCAAGAATTCGACCTAGAAAACAACGACATCTTGAACACCCCTCAGCTAAAAGCTCGCACCTTGGCCCTGCTGCTACAATACCAGGACACCTTCAGCCTCGATGGGTCCTCGGCCAAACCGACGGGCCGAGCACCGCATCGATATCATCCCGGTACTCAGCCCATTAACATCCGCCGCGGCCCATCAACCCGCACTTGCAGAAGTCGCTAGAAGAACAAGTCCAGAAATGGCTCCAGGAAGGCATCATCGCCCTATTCAGTCGCCTCTGGTGCGCGCCGCTGGTTCCGGTCACCAAGAAGAATGGGAAGACCCGGTGGTGCGTAGATTACCGCGCACTGAACAAGGTAACCATCGCGACACGCATCCCATTGGCGACATTCGGGATAACCTCAATCGGCTGGCGCACTTTCGCAAGTATTCTCTACCCTGGATACGACGGGAGCCTTTCACCACGTTCCCGTGAGGGCCGAGGACATCCCGAAGACAGCATTCGCGGCCAATCACTCAACGTACGCCTTCGCCACATGCCGCTCGGCCTCACCAACGCGCCCGGACGATGCGCCTCATCCAGCGGGTCTTGGAAGGGATCCCATACGACATTGCCTTGCCATACCCTCGACGACGTGCTGATCCACAGCCGCGATGTAGAATCTCACTTCGGCCACCTGCAACGGGTACTGACGCCCATCAACGGGCTGGCCTCAAACTGCAACCATCCAAATGCCACCTGTTCCGCTGGCCGCATCACGCACCTGGGGCACGCCATCACTCCTGAGGGCCTCTCTGTGGTCCCCGAGTACATCGACGTGGTCAAGAAGTGGCCCCTGCCACTTAACCTCGGCGGCAGCTACGCATCTTCCTGGGAAAGTGCGGCTATTAATGGTCCTTCATCAAGGATTACCAGAAGGTCGCCAAGGCGCTAACGGACAAACTCAGCCGGGAAGAAGATGTTCCCGACACCGCCGAGTACGAACCCCCGCTGGAATACGTTGCCGCTCTTGAGGAGCGTAAGAAGCGGCTGTGCATCGCGCCCATCCTGGCTTTCCCGATTTTGAGAGCCCGCAGCCATTCATCCTGGATACCGACTGGAGCGGGACAACCAGTGCGTGGGGGCCGTCCTGTCGCAAGTACAAGGGGGAAAGGAGCGAGTCATCCTCTTTGGGGCCAAGAAGCTGACCCGGAGCCAGGCTAACTACTCCGCCACCCAAGGGGAACTCGCTGCCGTCATCATCTGGCTGCGCAAGTGGCGGTATTACCTCCAATATCGGCCTTTCATCCTCCGCACGGACCATGCCGCCCTGCAATGGATTCGCACCATGGAGGAGCCCCGTAGCATGCTTGCCAGGTGGCTGGAGACCATCCGCCAGTTTGACTTCAAGGTCGTCCCACCGGGCCGGAACCAAGCACGCCAACGCCCGACGCCCTGAGTCGCGCCGAGCACGTCACCGACACCGAGGGCACGGACGTGTCCAATGAGAGCTGCGCTGGTCCCAGGCGATGATAGCCTCGGCCGAGGCTGCCCTGGACATGGCCAACCCGCCGAGTGGATCCAGGGGCAAACAGAGGACGAGGATTTGCAACTGGTGCGGCGACTGATCAGCCAGCAGAGCCGACCGAGCCCTGAGCACAAAGAGGCCGCCTCCCATCGAGGCAAGATCCTGCTGGGCCTCTTTGACAGCCTCTACCTGGATGATCAAGGTCTCCTTCGGTACAAGAAGGAAGAAGGACAAGGCCGAGAGGCTCGCCACCTGGTCGTGGTTCCTCGATCCTCGGAAGAAGGGCTAGTGAGGCACATTCACGAAACCATGGGTCATCAGGGCAGAGACACCACTGTTGACCGGGTCTCCCGCCGGTTCCTACATGCCCAACGCCACTCCGAGTTGCCGCGGAGGTCGTGGCCACCTGCCGCACCTGCCAGAAACATCAGCCGGAGACCGCGACCAACGTCACTCACTACATTCTCACCGGGCGGGCTATCCCTGGCAAAGGGTTGCCATCGACCACGGGGGGCCCTCAAGCCCCTGTCGACGGACATCAGTACCTCTTCACCGTACGTGACCTCTTCAGCCGATGGATCGAGGCTTTCCCATGCGCCTCGGCCAACGCTGACACCGCCGTGAGGTTCCTGACCTCAGAGATCATCCCGCGATATGGGCTAATGGAGAACCTCCATTCTGACCGAGGCACCCACTTCACCGCCGCCCTGTTCCAGCAAGTAGCCAAAGCACTAGGTGTCAGGCACTCTACCACGCCGGCCTACAACCCTAAGTCTAACTGGGTTGAACGGGCCCACCGGGACCTCAACGGCCTCCTGGCCAAACTGGTCTGCGGGCGACCATCCCGCTGGAAGGAAGTACTGCCCGTCGCCCTGTTTATCATGCGCACCACCAAATGCCGCATGACCGGCCACGCCCCGTATGAATTGCTATTTGGGCAGCCTGCCACCTCGCAACTGGACCTTCTGTTTGGAGACCCCCAACCACTTCTGGAGAGGCCTCTGGGGCCGGGCAAGTGGCCCAGGCCCTCAAGGCTCGAATCCAGGCAGCCCATGAATGGGCCCGAAAGAACATGGCCACATCGATCCACCGACAAAGGATGGCCTACCACAAGGACAAAACGACGTATGTCCCGGGGCAACAGGTGTGGCTGTACACACGCCACCGTGGCCCGCCACATCTCCAAGAAGCTCCAAACCTTCTGGTCAGGCCCCTGGACCATACTTAGGAAGGTCAACGACGTGACCTTCGAGATCTTGCCTGACCCCTCATGGATTCGAAGGAAGTCCGAGGTCGTCTCGATCGACAGGCTCAAATTGTACCGGGCAACGGCGGAAGATGCCCACGATGGCAATGCCGGCAACCCGCCGCCAGCCAATGCAGATCTATCCATGCGAGGTGATGAGTTTGCTGAAGATGTTGCGCCCTTCCGATGATGAAGGCGACAGTGAGAACAACATCGAGCTCCCAACAACCGGCCACGAAACGGTATCAGCACCGGCCACCTCGGAAACACGGTACCGCAAACGTAGGACCCAGGCGGAAATGCTGCAACAAGAAACAGCAGATTTCCTGCGGGCCGAAGTTGAGGTTGCCCATGGAGCATCATCTCCTGCAACCAGAACCAGATCACGCTCAGGCCAAAAATCAGATCAACCAGACCCAGAGCTACCTCCGCTGGCACCAATCAATATGCCGCCATACAGACCCCTGGTAGCACAGCCTACGGTCACGATGCCACAATTCAGGCCACTGCCTGAAATGAGCGATTCTGAGAATGATGATTTTGCTACATCAACAAATTCGAGCAGTGCTTCAAGCACAGAATAACAGACGAATGAGCAGCACAACAAAAGACGGCCGCAAAATTTTGGGGGCCCCCTAAGTATACTTTGAAAATTCTGCGGGTTGAAAGAAAGCGCAATTAATAAAAAATAATAGCAGCACAAACCGGCAGGTGGACAATAATGAGGCAGCATGTCAACACGTTTCCTTTACTCTCTTTTCCAGAAGCAATGTACTTCACAATACTGATGACGTTCACACTACTACTCGAGGTGCCAAGCGCACAACCCCCGGCCTCAACCTGCTCTACAGGAAGGAGGAGACGGACCACCTGAAGACCTGGCTGCCACCTTCACGGTGTTTGATCTGCAGTCACCAAAATCAACCCACGAGAGCGCCGACTTGAATGACCCGGACGACGCGATGATATCGGCACCACCTATGAATCGGCTGTCAACATCACCGTGCAGGTGCTGCAGACTGCATTTACCAAACCCGCCGCCGCCCGTTGCCACGTGACCCTGACCCGCGAAGCGACCAGATGCGGGTTCGACAGCGCCAGCTATGGGACCCAGATCGTTGCTTACCACCAGCCCTATACCGTGTCGCCCCAGGCCTGCCGCAAGGCGGTGGAACGGGCTACCTGATCGTCCGAGGGCCAACGGGTGAATGTGACCTCAACGTGCCCGCCAACCTGGCTTACTTCTCTCGAGGAGGTCTTGACGGAGACCACCGATGCAGGACCAGGTCATTCAGCCACAACGGTGTCATGTATCACCGCTCTTACGAGCAGACCCGGATCGACGCCCTTGTCACCGCTGTTCATGGAAAACTGCACACCAGCTCTGGACGAGTGGTGTTCGATAATCACATCGTGGCCAACTACCGGGACAAGATCGGCCCACGACACGCCGAAGGCACCATGGTATGGGAAGCTCATGACACCACCTGCATGGAAGAGACCTCTGAGGTCTATCAAGGGCCCGCTCGCTATACCCGCACCAGAACTCCACCATGCTAGGTCAGGGTGGGGATCTGCTCCCGATTGCCAGCGAAAATGAATCCAGGTAAGCAGGATTTGTCCTTCAGGCGGTCCAGTCGACCTGCCAGCGGCGGGTCTTCCGGACTCAGCTGAGGGACTTTGCAGTCGTCCTTCTCCGCCCGGGCGAGGCTCCCATCGCCGGCGTCGACCCACACCTGACGGAAGAGGTCCACCACGCT
The DNA here is from genome assembly GCA_019096065.1 of Paracyclopina nana. Lineage (NCBI taxonomy): Eukaryota > Metazoa > Arthropoda > Copepoda > Cyclopoida > Cyclopettidae > Paracyclopina > Paracyclopina nana. Next base: position 16,580,131 of record JAGUCH010000002.1, on the reverse strand, counting down.
CACGTGCAAACCCAACTGGCTTTCCTGCACGCGAGCACGCCTGCATCTCGACGACCGGTTCAAATTCCTGCAGGACCTCATCTGCAAGAATGAGCGGAGCATCCTGCACACCAAGCTGCAGGACATGGCCAGCGGTGGGTCCTCCTACGCCACGCTTGACTCCCACGGGCCCGGCCATTTGGTCACCCGGCTGGGGGCGGCCGCCTACATCACCAGCTGCTACCCGATGCAGGCCATGACGCGTGCCTTCCCTAACTGCACGCAGGGAGATCCCTGTGTTGGTCGGGAACCACTCCTGCCCGGTTCGGGATCCCCTCTCCTTCATCTTGGTGGACCGGCCCAGCATCATACTCCTGCGACGCCATCACGCCTGTGAAGTGGAGGATCCAGGGACACTGGATGTGTGCTACTCCTAGCATCCACTCCTGCACGCCGCCATCGCAATTGACCCCACCTCCGACGATCGACAACATGGACGCCCCTACGAGATCGGTCGGGGCCTAGGAGGTGGTATCTACTCCGCCCAGCAGCAGGCCGAGCACGCCCTCTACCTGCAGCTGTACCACGCGCGCGAGGCCGTGGTCACCACTCTGACGTCCAACGTCCTGAGGAACAGCTTCGCACGCGGATCGGGGGCCACCACCCTCTGGTCCGAGGACGACATCGACATGATGGTTGACCAGGTGGGCAACGCCCTCATCCCCTTCTTTTCGACCGTGGGGAAATACTGGAGCTACATGACCGGAGGTTTGGTGATCCTGGGCCTCATCAAGATCATCCTAGGCTCTATCATCCGTATGATTATCCTGTATCGCCTGGGGTGGTGGTTGATGTATGGCCTGTGGCACACTGCCTTCATGGCTGTCGAACTCCCCTGGCGCATGGTAGCCAACCTGGGTAACGACGGACCCTTGTTCCCTGGCGACGACGATGAGGATGATGGCCACCCGGATTTCCGGCGCCGACCTCGCTGGAAGCGAGACCACCAAGAACGAGCGGCCACCGAGCTCAGTGACTTCACTGTGCAAGATGGTTCGGAAACGGGAGAGAAAGACCCTTTGGATGCTCCAGACAAGTCGACATCGCCCCTCAAGGCTCTCCGCCGGTGGACGCGGCCCGACAAGGAGACCCAAGCATATCAGGACCTCCAAGCCCAGATCCGTACGATTCACCAGCAATACACGGATCTATACGGGGTCCTTCAGCAGACCCTTCCCCAGGCACGCATGGTTGACGCGAATGGGACCCAGCCCAGCGCTCCCGCCATGGAGGGTCCCCCTCGAGGCTCCCTGCTAGACCTGACTCAATCCGTCACTGCGAGGACACAGTAACCTTCTAGCGTGGGGTGATGTAGCAGGGAGCGTGTCGGCCTACGGGTCGACCGCTCGCGCCGCGTCGCTCGGGCGCGCGGTAGTATAACGAGTAGTATAGTGTGATCATCAGTAAAGGAAATAAATTCACCGCATTGACACGTGTTGTCTGCGGCCCAAAGACTGACCTCTGCTAGCCTCCAGGCCCGTCCCCGCTTGACGTAGCCTAGATACGAGTAGTGGCTTGATAAGTCACAGTAGTATATCTCGACCTACTACACTTTGACCTTTCATTTTTCATTTCCAAGAGTTATTTTTCTTTCGTAGCTCCAGATCTTGCATTCTTTCAGTGAAATTAGCAATTGGTCTATTTACAGGCAAATATTTCCAAATCTTCGTTTGCCTTTTTAATTTTTTTCCAAGTGACCTGCATTAATTTTCACACAGAACTAGGGCGTTCCCATATATTGACTAGTTAGTCAAGTTAAGTTGGGAAAAAGTTAAGCTTAGTTCTGTCCCTGCTCTCAGTTATTCATGTAGGAACATCCTAACTTGTATTAATTTTATGCAGTGTTGCCTTGCTTGCTAAGTTAAGCTAAGTTGCAGTGGAACTGAACTCTGCTGCAAAAAAGTGTTCTCAGATTAGCAACTGAAGCTTGCTCAATTCAGATAAGCTAAGTTAGCTCATCGGCTGAGCTGAAGTCATATGTGTTAGCACGTCAGCATAGCAGCCACCTTAACTTGGCTAAAACCAACTGAACTTGGCTCGAACAAGCTGAACTTAGCTAATCAAGTAAGGTTACTATTTTAGCAAGGTAACTTGACTAAACATTTGATTATGGGATCGCACTTTAATTTTCTCTTAACTCATTCCTGTATAACAGTACTGTTAAATTATGTACTGCAATTGTGTGTATACAGTGATTGAAGAGAGCCTAAAGCAAAAATTCTATCTCCCAAAATTGGTTAAAAGATGGAGGTTGACTTGACTTCTGCTCCAGTTTTTCGATTTGGTGTTCCGAGTATGAAAGCATCATCATCCGTTCAAATCTCCATCTCACGGTTAATCTGGTCGGGAATGCAAAAGGCCATTGTGATGTAATGGCCAGATAACCTCTTTATTCTGCATGACCTGATCGGCTAACTAGCTAGCGTAGCCATATAGAAAAAACCTACTGTGAAATGGGCAAGAAATCATATTCAAACGCTTTCAGTTTGTTTCTGTTTGTTATTTGGATAAATAAGTTGTTAAACTAAATGTGTCTTATAGTTTAAGTATATTTTCATGCTTGTAGCAGCCTGAATTGGATAATTTATTTTCTTGTATCAAATTCAATAAATATTTATTAACAGAACTTTCTAATTAAAACCAACATGAAGAGTCATTGATAATGATGTGTTATTGGCTCATTCTGTTGCTTTTACTTTGATTTGGGGTCATTCTCCATCGAGGATTTAAGTCAAGTGAGGCTAATCATCGTACAAAGATATCATTGTAACATTTTTACAATTTTATACTAATATACAACTTCTAATCAATACTGTCTCAAAACGCCAAAAAAATACCGAATGCAAGTTAGTTTTTATGCATTTTTCGCATTTTTGTACCATAATCAGGCTCACCGTGCAGCACCAGATAATCCTATCACACTTCCAAGCATTTCTGACTTATTTTTCCCACCAATATTTGTGCAAAATATCGGCCACACCGTGCAGATGAGCAGAGCCTCGCTTTAACTTTGATAAGCTCACACAACTTTGCTGCTCTCCTCTGCATTGAGCTGAGTAAAAATCTTGATCATTTCTTTAGCAAGACTTTCTCTGCCTGAATTCCTTGTTCTCTTCATCATTCTGGCCACCTCACCAGGGGTCCCACTCAGATGAGCAACATCCCACAGTGTTGAAGATATGCACATGTAATAACGGGCCATACCATGGTATGTCAAGTCATGTTACTTCTTCAGCCATGTCGTCGTCATTTCACATTTAAACCATTTTCACATCATACCCAATTATCAAAAAAATGGAGCACCCAACAATCTTATTGCACTTCATTTTCTGCCACCCTAATGCCTCGTTTAAATACCCCACAAAATATGGAAAAATGTGCACAAAAAAATGTTGCACAAAACATATTTAGTTGACTTTTTCACATTTTTGCACCAAAATCAGGCTAGCCGTGCAGCAAAAGAAAATTCAATTTCGCACCCGAGCAATATTGACAGATTTTTCTCGCCAATATTTTGCTAAAATATCTGCCACTAGATGCAGATGAATACAGCTTAAATTGAGCAAAAAAGCCGTCCATATAGAAGTAGTAGTGATATTTCTAATTCGGCTCGACACATTTTCATTCCCAAGACAACTTCACGTTGCCACATCATTAATTGTGCGCGAAGAAGGAACCAGTTTTTGTGGATGATATTTCAAAATTAATCAGATGCATTTATCGCTGTTAATTATTGTATGTGAGCCTTGTCGATTAATGCTCAGCTTGCTGGATGTCATTCAGACTTTGGAAAATCTAGTGTGGTCCCATATTCCATTTTTTAGTCTAGTTACCTGGCTTAAACAGCAACCTTACTTGATTAGTTAAGTTTAGCTTGTTCGAGCCAAGTTCAGTTGGTTTAAGCCAAGTTAAGGCGGCTGCTATGCTGATGTGCTAACTCAATTGATATCAGCGTTTGATGAGCTAACTTAGCTTATCTCATCTGAGCAAGCTTCAGTTGCTAATCTGAGAACACTTTTTTGCAGCAGAGTTCAGTTCCGCAACTTAACTTAACTTAGCAAGCAAGGCAACACTGCATAAAATTAATACAAGTTAGGATGTACCTACATAAGTATATGAGAACAGAGCTAAGCTAAGCGTAACTTTTTTCCTAACTTAACTTGACTAACTAGTCAATACATGGGAACGCCCTAAAGTCTGCATTTTTCAAAGAAGAGAAAATATTATTGCTGTTGATGGAGAAAATCTCTGTTGGCCCATGATAAGTGTATGCAAAATGGCTTCAACTCACATTCAAGCAAGTGCTGGCGATGATGATGCGATGAGACATTCCAGCCTAAGACGAACTGATGCATAACGGGCCATCAGGGGACGTACACAACTTGCTAGTTAACATTTTCTGCTGAAATGAGTACATTTAGGCTGCGGTGTTCATCTGCATGAAATGGCTAATATTTTACCCAAATATTTATGTGAAAAACAAGGCAAAATTGCTGGAGAGTGAGTTAGGATTTTCTGTTGCAGCACAGCTAGCACAAAGTTGGTGAAAAAATGTTAAAAAATCTATAAACACTGGCTAGATTTAAAATATAAGCATCGAACATTAAAAAAATGCCTTAACAAAGTTTTTGTGATACTAATTTTATATTTAAGCTTATCATTATTAACTTTATAATTTATTTCTAATTTCATATAGAATATTATATTGTATATTGTCTATTGAGATTTTTTTCTTGTCTGGGTTAGAACGTCTCTCAGCTGTTGGTGGGTCAAAATGAATTGAGGTATGCTATTCATTGTTCTTACCTCAACTTTCAATCTTTTGCCTTTTTGCTTCCATCAGATGAAAATCCTTTTAAAAGCCCCACTCATCTTTAGCATTCTGAAATGCAATTTTGTATGTTACAAGAAGTGCTGTACCACTTTTTTTCAGGCCTCAAGCTGAGTTTGAGGTGATAAGGTGACAGCATAATGGCATTTTAGGGGTGTGTTTCTCACCCTGAAAATTCATGTGAAATTCATGATCTCCCCTTAATTGTGCCATTTCAAAATATTTGCATACCACGACTCTAATTACCCATTGTGTCGATCTCTCTGCAAAGAGTAGGGCTATAAATATTTTTACTATAGCAATAGCCATTAAAAAGTAAACAAATATTGGATTTGCCTCAATAAAAAAGCACTATAGTGATTCCCTAAATATACAAACAGCAGCTTCCTCCCTGCTACTTTTACTGGACACTAAAATTAATGGCCCGAATCATGGGCTCAACAAAAAAGGTGATGCAAAACTCAATTATGCACTATAAAAGACCTAAAGTCTACACAGAAAGATCTGACAGCTTTTTATGCACATAGAACCTAGTGATTAATTTCTATATTCAGGCTCAATATTTTATCAAAATATTAATAAGAAATTACTTAAAATTGCCAATTGCTTAGAATTTTTTTGTTTGATATACATAATCAAATTTGCTAGTTTTATTCCATAGTTTTGCAAAATTGTTGCTCATTTTGCCTCAGGTGAACAAAGCTTTTCCTTGAGGCCTATTTTGATCATAATTATTTTAGGTACTTGAAAACAAACATTTTCTAGATCACTGCTGATAACCGAATGCCCAACTGGTACACATGATAATCTGTGTCCAGGTTCAGCCCTTTTTTATGGCTTTTTGGCTGGCAGCAGGAAAAAATGCTCATGAACATAATGGAGTCATTTTCCTAGTAGGCCCTCCTTCTGCCAAAGCTGCTTTGGGTGAGAGTTTAGTGCATGCATAATCACAAGGGCGATCCCATATTGGAATTTTTAGTCAAGTTACCTTGCTGATACAGTAACCTTACTTGATTAGTTAAGTTCAGCTTGCTCAAGCCAAGCTCAGTTGTTTTTAGCTAAGTTACGTTAGCTGATATGCTGACACGCCAACACATTTAATATCAACAGCCGATGAGCTAACTTAGCTATTCGCTATCGAGCAAGCTTCACTTGCTACATATCTTCGAATACTTTTTTGTAAGCAAGTTAAGTTCGGCAACTTAACTTAACTTTGCAAGCAAGCGAGTGCAAATCCAAATTAAGCGAAGTTAAGAAATACCAACATAAATATCTGAGAATGAAACTGAATTAAGCGTAGCTTTGTTCCTAACTTCACTTGACTAACCAGTCTTTATGGGAACGCCCCATAATGCCTTCAAAAAAAAAAAATTCTCCCACTACATAGCATATTGCTGTAGAAACTAGAAAACATTCATAAACTTTGTTGTTGTTGCTTCTTACCAAAATGGCCACTACGTGTGTCTCGCATTGTGCTAACAAAAGAATTCCTGTAAAAAAATGGCATCCACTTTTACTTCGCTTTGTGAAATGTGAAAATTACTCATGAATATTCATGCTCTTGCAGCTATAGAAAAAGCTTTGTATTTCATACTATGTCATACACACTTTGATCAGTTCATTTTTTTGTGGACCAGACTCTCATTTTCAGTTCACTTTATCAGACTCTTTTCATTTATTTTTTGCTTTCTTTTTATTTGCAAAAAATGCTATTTTTGAAGGCAGCTTCAAGGTTGCAGTCCATGACATTTTGCTCCCCCCTTCAAATATGATATTTTTTGCTGTTGGCCGTTGTCATTCAAAGTTATGTTGTTGGCCACATTTGTGACATTTCCCAAAAGTAGCCTGGAGCTGCCTCGAATATATTGGGTCAAGAAGAAAATGTCTCTGTTATTTAGTCCAGAATAGGAAAGATCTCATTTTTCCCAAATAGGTTCCTCCTCCTCCTAATACCACATGTACACACAATTATGTGGTTTGCCTCAAGATATGGTTTAGTAGTTAAAGACATGTAGTATATTCCTGGCTCTGCAAAAATGTGCTCAAGTGGCGCCAGGGGGCGTGGCCTGGCAAGATTTTGATTTTCAGATGGTGCAGCTGATCAGTTTGGGCTGTTACCATATTTGGAGCATGGCTGATTTGAGGAGAGAGCGTAGCAAAGATATCACCAAGATGATCACATTATATATGGGGTACATCTGCTCCTTTACAGGCGTGGAAAAGCATAAAGCTGATGCATGATGACAGCTTTGAAACAGGCATGAATAAGCCAGCTTAAAAGGGTGCCATGGAAGCTAATTTCTGGCCCTGCTCAAATTCAACCCAGTTTTTCTATAGACAACAGTATCATCATAAAGACAAACCATCTACCCACAATTTTGGAGAAACACTTAGGAGTTGAGCTAAAATTCAAGTTTCATTTTGATGAGTCTAGTCCATTTTTTAGGGCTAGTAGTCATTGTTAATGGTTACTTTAATTTTTTTAGCTTAGCATCAGGACAATAACAATCAGTTAGTTAAGTTCTACAATCACTTTTTCAATCAATTTTTATCATGAAGTAATTTTTTTTATAGTTTTGAGGACACTTACTTCCTTGGGTCATTTTATCAAATTATTACTTAAGTTGTATAAACGCGCCAACTCAGTTTTTATCTTGAGCAGTGTCAGCCGAAAATCCCAGCTGTTGCACCAAAATGCCGCTAGGATCGCTCTACATCATTGTTATTGTTATGATACAAATGTGTATCAATTTTTAGCAATTTTCGCTGCAAACAGCTAGGAACTGCAGATCAAACAATACTTAAATTAAACATTGATTAAAAATGTTTGGCCTGATTTTTTTATTTTTTTCAAAAACATAAACTTTGTCATTGGCTTCGTTGAATGCATTTTGCAATTTCTAGAGAGCTGGCATATATAGCAGTTTGTTGACAAAAATCAATAGGCTCCGTTAGGGCTCGAGTCACGACCTCATACATCACTGAGCAGCCAGATGGAGACTGACAAGGTAAATCGATAAGGTAACTACACAAAACCATCATTATTATTTCTTCTGCTGCTGCTGCACACCGACAAGAGGAGAAGACTTCATTAAGCCATGATGGACTAATACGAAACCGACAAACTCTTATCGGGCTGCCATTAATCAGAGCAAGATAACTTAATTTCCAGCCATTTTGTTTCTTCAACAATAGTCACAAAAATATTTTGTTCAATATTTCTTATGACAACCTCATTGTACAATTACAATTACAGCCCTCGCAGGCTCGGGCTAGTAAAGCTGTACTCGAGTTTTCCCCATTTTAAAATCCTCGCTCAGCTATTTCATGACCCTACTTTGCGTGCCCCAGCTCGAAATAAATAATTACAATTAATGCCAAAAAATGGATTGAATTTAGCATTTTTGCTAGACATCTGGCGGGATATTGTCAGCTGATGGAAAAACACTTAAGTCAAGTTAAGCCTTAATAACCAATTCAATAGCAAATGAATGGCACACGTGAAGAAGACTAGGGAAAAACGAATGTAGGGTGATGCACTCACGAAATCTTGCGGGTCACGTTCTCGGCCTCAAAATCGTGTCAATGTTGACCGTCATTGTTGCACCTTAAAATTGTCGGCACGGTCACGCACTTTTGAAGGCCAACGTAACTGGCAACACTTTTTTCGGTGGGAAAATCACGCGTGCCCATTCATTCATGCATGTGTTTGTTTTGACCAAACCACGTGGTTGTTGTGAGTGCAGCGCAATTAGCTGAGAAAAAACGAAACTTTTTGGCTTCATGGGGCGTTCCCATAGCGACTGGTTAGACAAGTTAAGTTAGGAACAAAGTTACGCTTAGTTCAGTTTCATTCTCAGCTATTTATGTAGGCAGATCCTAATTTCGCTTAATTTTGATTTGCACTCGCTTGCTTGCAAAGTTAAGTAAAGTTGCCGAACTTAACTTGCTTACAAAAAAGTATTCGAAGATGCAAAGCAAGTGAAGCTTGCTTGATAGCGAATAGCTAAGTTAGCTCATCGGCTGTTGATATTAAATGTGTTGGTGTGTCAGCATAGCAGCTAGCTTAACTTCGCTGAAACCAACTGAACTTGGCTTGAGTGAGCTGAATATAACTAATCAAGTGGGGTTACTTTATCAGCAAGGTAACTTGACTTAAAGTTCGAATATGGGATGGCCCTCACCATGCAAAATGAGTTGGGAATTGACGCAAATTGTTTCAATGGAGTCACGCAACCAGTTGTGATAACTGGTGAATAATATGAGCATTTTGTAATAGAAAAGATTTGAGGTTGTTGCCAATCCAGTTTTGCAGAGTATTTTATCTGGAGGGAAAAATAGTTCACTGTGGGTGGCAAATGTTTAACTATTCCCTCACACTGTGAAGCCTACTTTTTGAAGGATTTTCCCCTCAGTGTGCCCCATCAGGGGGATTTGATGTGCCAGAAAAGGAGACATTTTTCCAATTGTCTCATGTCATTTTAGAGCACGCAATAATCGCATTACATCTCTGTTTCATATTAGTGTAATGATGGAGTTTTTTAACAGTTTGTATGTTGAACTACATATAACATAATTGGTTTTAATTGCTGTCTACCAAAAATTCTCATGGTGGTGTTTACAATTATGGTATGAGCAAAAAAGGCATGTAATATAATATTGGGAACCCTGTCAGACATTTTTTGACATGTAATTTCACTGATGGCGCCAATCAGACTGACACCCAGCCCAGGAAGTAAAGGATCAGGGGGGAAATTCGATAAAAAATTGAAGACCTATCTCACCTCCATCAAAACAAACTGAACAAGCCAAAAAAATGCCTTTAATTCACCAATGATGAGGCTTCAATTCTTCAATTGGGGAAATTAAGCAAAGGATGCCTGAAAGAGTGACTTTTGGCTATTTTTGCAATGTCCACATCAACCATTTGGATTTAACCACTTTTTTGGATGGCAAACAAATGTGCATTGGAAAAAGCACTCACTGCATTGTGACAGAAGGTTCCCTTTTTTTTGGCTTGGAATGAACTCATGAATGAAGAGGTAAGTAAAGGTTTTCAAAGGAGTGACATTTCCATTGTGACAGCTGGGAAATGTGCTCCAGCTGTCAAAAGTCCATTTTGCAAATACTAAAGGTAGAAGTAACAATTTCAATTGGCTATTATTATATTTTCATACACATTATTCATACTTGAAGAAGATAATGATTGGTCTATATTGAAGGGCATAAGTAAAAGAAAAAGAAAAGCACAGTTCATTCTAGCCCTTGGCAAAAGGGTTGCAGGGCTGTTGAATATACTTGAGGCAGAAGCCTCTATTTCTGGTGTCTGCAGGAGAAAAACTGCCCTCAGTGGCATCAGTGTGCACCCCGATAACAAAAGGTTTTGCATAGCCTGAAAGAATATCATCATAACAATTAAGACAGACTGCTTTTAAATGTTAAAAGCGATGCATCATGAAATCATTTTCCAATTGCTGAGTTGCAGGGTTGCTGCACGTATTGCAGGCAAAATCCTCGGTTGTTAGTCTCAGCTGGGGAAGAGCTACCTTCAAGGGCGTTTGTGCGCACCCGAATGTTGAAGGGTTTGGAATAGCCTGTGGAAGAACGTACATCAGAGGTCCATAGATACAGAGTGGTAAGAATCGCTGAGCGTACGTGTCATCAGTGTCTCTATATGTCCTTGGGCTCACTCGTCTACTATTTACATTCGATGATCTATGATCAGTTCATACGACCACTGTCTGCGTTAGTAGATAAACGTCAACGTTTGTAGATGAACGTGTACAGCATTAGGCAAACGTCAATATTGGAATACACCATGATTATCATTAAGCAGAGATGTATAGACACTATTGTAGTAGATAAACGACAACACTAGTAGATAAATGTCAACTTGAATGAATGTCCACTTCAGTGTCATCAACGTTTGCAGACGCCAACAATGGTGCGTTATTAGATGAACGTCTGCGTTAGTAGATAAACGTCAACTTATATGCAGGCATATGAATGTTGACACCAATATGAGTGTCATCAACATTCGTAGATGAGAATGTTGATGGTTCCTCAACACTAATAATGGTGTATTATTAGATGAAAGTCTGCGTTAGTAGATGAACGTCAACTTATACATAGGCATATGAATGTTGACACCAATATGAGTGTCATCAACATTCGTAGATGAGAATGTAGATGGTTCCTCGACACTAATAATGGTGCGTTATTAGATGAACGTCTGTGTTAGTAGATAAACGTCAACCTAAGCAAATCATCAATTTCCGTAGATGAGAATGTTTATGTTTTATGGACACCAATAATGATGCGTTATTAGATGAACGTCTGAGTTAGTAGATAAACGTCAGAGTAAGCAAATCATCAACTTCCGTAGATGAGAATGTTTATGTTTTATGGACACCAATAATGATGCGTTATTAGATGAACATCTGAGTTAGTAGATAAACGTCAACCTAGGCAAATCATCAACTTCCGTAGATGAGAATGTTAATGTTTTATGGACACCAATAATGGTGCGTTTTTAGATGAACGTCTCAGTTAGTAGATAAACGTCATGTTTCAACTAGGCATTCCTAGTTTATTCACATTCGCACTCACGCAACATAACATAGAACACATGAGAAGGGTGGTAACATGACACGTGGACACGTTCATCTAACCAGTAGATGCGGTACAGGGCTGTTGCACAAACTTTAGGCAGAAACCCCGATTATTCGACTCTGCAGGAGATGAACTGCCCTCAACGGCATTTGTGTGTACTCGGACATTAAAAGGTTTCGAGAAGCCTGAAAAAAGCATTGCAAAAAGTAGACAATATGGCTTCAGAGTGAACTGGTCAAGCCATGAAATCATTTTCCAAATGCTGAGTTGCAGGGTTGCTGCACGTATTTGAAGCAAAAGCCACGATTAGAAGACTCGGCTGGGGAAGATCTACCTTCCTTATCATCTGTGTGAACCCGAATGAGAAAGGGTTTGGCATAGCCTGTGGAGAAACAAGTGAACAATGGTAGTAGGTGAACGATTTTGAACAACGATCGTTTTTCCCCGAAAGGACAGTGAAAGGGACATCTACTGAAGTAGCTCTTTTTGTAGATGAACTTTGCCAAGCATTTGATCTGTGACCAAAAATGTGCTCTTAATTTCATTGGCGAGAACCAGGCAAAATGTGCGTTTTCTCACCTTTCTCTAATGCCCTGTTCATGTGTACTTAAACAATAATTGTGGGCGCCATCAATAACGACGACACTATTGCGAGAGTTGCATTTGCGTCGACACTTTTGCGAGAGATGTTTTAATGTCGACATTTTTTTTACTACATGATGTTTTTACATCGACACTTTTGTGAGAGTTGCTTTTGTGTCGAAATACCAATGTAATATTAGCATAGACACATCATGCATTAATGTCGACACCTCATGCTTCTATGTCGACAAACCATGCTTTAGCGTAGACAGAATTTGGAGCTATTTTGGTAAATTGTAAAATCATTTTTCAGATTCTGACTTTGGACTCAGTCTTTTGGTAACAAAATCCATTCTGCTCCATTAAAAAAGTCTTGTTTTTTCATTATTTCTCTGAGATATTTTTTCCCAAAATATCAGTTATAATAAAAAAGTAAACCTAGCCTAAGATTTTACTTCCTCTATGAAAAAAATGCTAAAACAGTCAAATATGCAGTAACCTATTATAATGCTGATGTGTGTTGACAAAAAAATATCTTTTGTCGACGCTAAGGCGTCCGGTGTCGACATTAAAAGAACATGTTCAAACCTGTCGACTTTATTGTATGCCCGGATGTCGAGATTAAGGCATGGATCATCTGACCGTAATTCAGGCGATATTACCAGCGTTACATCAGCTTCAATTTGTTATTATGGGGTGAATTATAGTTGATCATCTGCTGACCATAATACGAGGTGGATTATCAGCATAGCAACTTTTAAATTGCAATTCACCAAACCTCTAAAACTGATTTTAGCTATATTGATGACTTTTAAAGAAGGAAAAGTTGGTTTTTTCCGTAATTATAATTGCGCATACAATGCTGCCTAATTTGCAAGATAGAATTTCAGCAAAAAAGCTAAATATTAAACCAACAAAAAGCGCAGTAAAATTACCAGGCGACACGTGTTATGCTTGTTATTGCGATCGAAGTTACGGCGCTCATAATTGAAGCTGAATTACGAGATGATCAGGGCCTAAAACAACTATGACAAAAGTGTCGTCTTAAGTGAATGCCCGATGTCGACGCTAATGCGACTCACTCATTCGACGTAAAAACAACTCTAAATTCGACGTTATTGTGCTCACCCATAATTGTCTTGTGGTAATCTGCTGTTTATGTGTAAAGCACTAAACGAGTTGAGCTAGAGGCCGAGCAGCGTTTTCTCGGGCAGGTTTGCCTTTTTTTAATAACCTAAATTAACATTTTTAAATGTCAAGCCTGGCTTTATTTACATTTTTACTGCATATTAAAAAATTGATTTTTACTATAAAATGCCCAAAAATGTAATAATTAAATATGATGAAATTGTTATTTTCATTACTTGAGTGGACTTCAAAATCGATCTGCTAATTAGCATTTTGTGATTTTATCTCTTTTTCTGAAGAAAATATTTTTTGTGGATTCCCCTCTTGAAAGTTGAGGGGTCACATGAACTGGGCATAATTAAAAATGCAATTTGAAAAACATACATTCCTGATTGACTCTCTCAATTGTAATTGAAACCAGTCTCAGATCAGTTTGAGTGGTGGTGTGTGTTTTGGCAGAAAAGGAAAAGTGAAGAAGATTGTTGCTTGTGTACACACATAATTGGTGGAGTAAATGAACGCACAGAGGGTCTGTCAGGTTTGGATTGCGTGCTGATTGATCCCAACCCATCATGATGAGTTGAAATGAAAGATGGAAAAAGAAGACAACAGGTTAATTACAGCCAGATCTGGAAGATGATTTCATTTCTTGGGGATAATTATGATAAAGAACAGCCTGAAAAAAGAAAATAAATGTGTGTCCCAAAAGCAGTAATTGATGGTGGCGTCCCAATTTGTGGCTGGTTGGATGGTGGTCAAAATGATGTCCAAATACTAATAGATAACGAGATACACAGGCTCGATTCCAACCTGCCCAACCTTTGCACACTTTGAATTTCCCGCCGCCACAAACACACACAAAAATCATAACAAAAAACAAAACAAAAGCACGTGACTTTAACCAGCTACTTTTTGCCTTTGGATTTGCGTGAGTAAGTATAAATCAAGTTGGAGTTCGGCCATTTCTGGCCACAACACACAGACAAAAAGAAAAGAAAGCTCCTTTAGATGAAGTTCTAGCTCCCTTTAGCTCCTCAGGAAAGAAGTCACTAATGGGATTCTAAGAACAAAAGAAGGAGCGGGCCAAAAAAATCTAATTTTCCTGACAAAAAAAGCAAAAAAAATTCCACACAAAATTTGCATCTGTAAATTATTTTTTGATAATAATCATGCCCCTTTTTGCCTTTGAAAATATGATGCTTCACAACAGCAAACTGAACCCAATAGCACGTTAATTCAATTGAGTCAGCCACAAGTGGTAATGTTATCAAGTCGAGCGTCAATAGGTCTAATTAGGGCTGTCGATGTTATTCCTTGTCCCCCTCTCTTTCTTCCCTTTCTTGGCATCATGAAGGGATTGGGTTGATGATTAGAAAGGGACCTCATTTGTTGCCATTCAGATCTCATTATCTTGCTGATCTGCCATTTCCCCCCAAATCATCCTTATTTTGGTGGTCAGATTAATCAACAACAACAATATTTGGAGGCCAAGAGGAAATTTTTTTTTTTGGGGGGGGGGACAATAAATTCAACCTAACTGCATCAAAAAATGCCTTATTTTCTCGTGTAGGTGAGCTCAGTAGGTCAGTCAATTTGTTGATTCTTTTCTATGGTCTCAGCAGTCAAAAATATTTCCCTCCCAGCCAAAGTCATGAGGAAAACAAAAAATGAGACAACACCAGCTTTCAATTGTAAACAAACATAAAATAACAACAGTTTTAAGTCGCTCCCATATTGACTGATAAGTCAAGTTAATTTAGGAAAGAACCACGTGGTTGTTGTGAGTGGAGCACAATTAGCTGAGAAAAAACGAAACTTTTTGACTTCATGGGGCGTTCCCATCTTGATTGGTTAGTCAAGTTAAGTTAGGAAAAAAGTTACGCTCAGTTCAGTTCCGTTCTCAGTTATTCACGTGGGTACATCCTAACTTTGCTTATTTTTAATTTGCACTCGCTTGCTTGCTAAGTTAAGTTAAGTTGCGGAACTGAACTTGGCTACAAAACGCGTTCGCAGCTGAGTGGCAACTTCAGCTTGCTCGATCGAGAATAGCTAAGTTAGCTCATCAACTGCTGATATCAAATGTGTTGACGCGTCAGCATAGCAGCTAGCTTAACTTCACTAAAACCAACTGAACTTGGCTCGAACAAGCTGAACGTAACTAATCAAGTAAGGTCACTGCTTCAGCCAGGTAACTTGACTAAAAGTTCGAATATGGGATCGCAACAAATAAAAATAGTTTGGTAGCTGATGGTCTTTTTCCATTTCCCTTTGACTTTGGCTCATTTTGTACAAATGACCAAACTTACTTGTGACTGGCACTGATTTTGATCCCTGCTGAGTTGTGGCAGAGTTAAAGACCATTCCACAAATTCGATCGACGCAGACAGATGGCGTTCCAGTCTGAGTGGTGGGGTCATTACTGTTTGTAGCACATGGAATGTTGATCCAATCTGTGGCACAATTTGTGCCTACCACGCTGCCCATTGTGGGAGAGCCTCCAGTGATGCTGAATGACATGGAGATGGTGTTGGCTGAAATCAATTAACAAAGTCAGCACAATTCCGCGAAAGCAGCGGTTCACAATAGGTGATGTTAAAATGGCCACATTTGATTTCAATTCATTTTGGAGCTAAGATTTGAAGGTGGATCCAAAGAAAACCGAATTGGAGAGTTGCGTTTTCTGTGGATCAGCCTCTATTCTTTTTTAAGCATCACCTTTTATGAAGAGAAAGAGCTGCCCTCTTTACTATGCAATGTGCATTAACAAAACTGTCAGAAAACTGAAAAATTACCAAAATTTATGCTGAGAGAAGCATAAATTGCTGTTAATTTAGATTTAGGTGCGATTTTAAGAGCATAGCAAGAGGACATGTGAAAAAATGCTCTCAAAGTGAGGAAAACTTTGGAGAGCATCAAAAAGAAAGCAAGTCTCATATGTAAGGAAGTAAAGCATAAATAAAAGAAAATTATTTAAGGTAAGATTGATAACAAGGAGGTCAAGTTTGCGCATTATGATGGTCCACTGGTCGTAATTGAATGGCAAACCCTTGAGTTGTTACGAATCAGACCTTGGTTGTTATTATTATTGTTGGTGGCAATGGTCTTAATACTTGTGTCAATGCACGCGGTGTACTGAATTCCGCAAAAGTTGCGCTCCATGCGCACGCAAATCGAGTAGTCCGTGTTGGAAAGCATCAAACCCTGCGCAGAATTGTAGTTGAAGCTGTGAATTTCGCCAGCCACTCCAGTGTGGTATTGAAGGCAGCCATCAGAAGCTACAACGAAAAAACAAATATACAGGGCGTTCCCATAGGGAATGGTTAGTCAAGTTAAGTTAGGAAAAAAGTTAAGCTTGGTTCAGTTCCGTTCCCAGATATTTAGGTAGGTACATCCTAACTTTGCTTTATTTCATGTAGGGCTAGCTTAAGTAAGGTTGCTGCACTGAACAACAGCTTTAGGGCGTTCCCATATTGACTGGTTAGTCAAGTTAATTTAGGAAAACGTTAAGCTTAGTTCAGTTCCGTTCTCAGTTATTCATGTAGGTACATCCTAACTTTGCTTATTTTTAATTTGTGCTCGCTTCCTTGCCAAGTTATGTTAAGTTGCCGAACTTAACTTGCTTACAAAAAAGTGTTTGCAGATGCGTAGAAAGTGAAGCTCGATTGAGATTAGCTAAGTTAGCTCATCAGCCGCTGATGTCAAATGTGTTGGCGCGTCAGCATAGCAGCTAGCTTAACTTTGCTCAAACCAACTGAATTTGGCTAGAAGAAGCTGAACGTAACTAATCAAGTAAGGTTACTGATTCATCAAGGTAACTTGACTGAAAATTATAATATGGGATCACCCATAAAAGACGTGTAGACGTCCACTCTGTCAAAAGCTAGGAACGGTTAGTCCTTTTTTTGTTTTGATGCAAAAGCCTTCATAGAAAGAGCTGACAATAGAAAATTGTTCATTTCCCAAACTTTTCAATTGAGCGAATAGTTCTTGATTTCATATACATCCGTACTTGATGAATTGTTCAATGAAAGAGTGTACCAGCAAGATCAGCTTAATTAGGACCGAGCAGCGTTTTCTAGGGCAAAATGGGCGATGATTTTCGCTCCAAAGAATCAACACTTTTTTTACTATAGTTTGGAAGAAGTATGATTTCATTAAAAATCAAGGTGAAAAAAGTCCTTTATGAGAACAACTAATTTGCTGAAATAAAGAGTGTTTACTGTCAAGTTGACTTATTATGAAGTCGATTTGATTTATTGCCTAAACGAGACAAAAAGCCTAATTCAGCACAAAGTGCAAAAAATACGGCTGAAAAAAGCCAATCTTGTGAATGTCGGCATGGGCCAATTTTCAGTGCAATTCGTTTGTCAGCTCTTTCTTGGCAAGCTTTAGTGCGTGCTTTCTTATTATCCTTGTTGCATGATATTCTATTTTATGAGTGAAAGGGCTGGGTTACCACTTCAATGTTTTTACACCTTTGTTTCACGCAATCTAACAGCGCAACAGCCATAATTCGCATGATTCCGGAAAGTTTCCTTTGAACAACATTTGTTGCTAGATTGGCAAAAAAAGTCAGCAAAGCAAGGGGGAAAGTTTGCAGAAACGATGTTGATGGCATTTGCATATTATTCAAAAGTGTATGTATACCTTTGGCCAATGAAGTACACTCGATTTGAGTGACTTTGATGGAGAAGCTTCTGGAAAATGAGATTCCTGATGTGACAACAGTCAACGTGATTGGGTTGTTGGTAGACAGGCCCATGTCCACATACACTGAAAAATAATTTTTTTTATTATAGGCTAGTGGAAGGACAAACTTTTTCGCTAGATGGCGCTTTTTGAGCGAGTTTTTTTGGACAAATTGGCGCACGCAAAACTTGTCACGTGATTACGATATGAAATTTGATTGGCTGATCTGAGGGGACAGGATATAAAAATTTGGTTTCAACGATGAAAAGCTTGAAAATTTGTGTGAGACGCATATTGTTTAATGGCTTGAAAGGGTGCCAGTTTGTAAGTAGATTAGGCCATATTTATAAAGTTTTCGACTCAAGCACTCCAAAAGCCAAACAATTTTCAATTTTGGATCATTGATGTAGCGCAGCCATTTCAAATGTATTTAATCAAGTTGTCGGGATAGATGGCGCTGCAAATCAAGCAACTTTACTCTGTTGGCTTGTAGTGCAACAAAAAAGTGTATCGACACAAGTACTCCGAAAGCCAAACAATTGCCAATTTTTGATCATTGATGTAGCGCAGCCATTTCAAATGTATTTAATCAAGTTGTTGGGCTAGATGGCGCTGCAAATCTAGCAACTTTACGCCTTTGGCTATAAACAGAATGTGCCACAAAAACGTATGCATAATAATGTTGAAACGTGAGTCCTTTTTTGCAGCTGTCAAATGTCTTCATCCAAATGCTGTGGTGTAAAAATGAAGCCTGGATCTCGCATTTTTTGCACCACACTTTGTGAAATGATGAGCCATAAAAATTGCATTTGAGACCACCTACTGAGGATGGCCTATGGGCATTAGGATAATTCTCATTATGCATGATTTGTAACAACAAAAATCGTGATTTCAAATTAGCCAAGCTTAACCTGCTTGAAAAGCCAATTGGACCAAAAAAAATCAGATAATCAGTTCTGCAAGGAAAAATTATTGGTATTACTGTGAACGCCTGAATTGGTGCCACAAATGGCTGGAATTGGTGAGCCTCCAGAAATGATGAGCTGGTCATCTTGGCATTGGTTGTCTGTGCTTTCAGGTTGAGCAATCACAAAGTTGTCAAAATCCAGCCTGAAACAACGATATTTTATTAAGAGGAAGCCATTCCTTTTTTGACCCATAAAAAGTTCAGCCTGGATCAACAATGCTTTTAAAAGGCGGCCAAATATCTAAGATAATGAGCTAACTTGCTAACGCTGCCACAAGGGCGATCCCATAAGTAAATTTTTAGTCAAGTTACCTTGCTAAAACAGTAACCTTACTTGATTAGTTTAGTTCAGCTTGTTCGAGCCAAGTTCAGTTGGTTTTAGCAAAGTTAAGGCAGCTGCTTTGCTGACTCGCCAACACATTTGACTTCATCGGCCGATGAGCTAACTTAGCTATTCTCAATCGAGCAAGCTTCAGTTGCTAAGCATCTGAGAAAGGTCCTTTTGTAGCTAAGCTCAGTTCGGCAACCTAACTTAACTTAGCAAGAAAGCGAGTGCAATTTAAAATTAAGCGAAGTTAGGGTGTACCTGCATAATTAGCTTGTTCTCATAAAACTCAGTAAGGCAGGCGGTAAGCAAAGCAAGGCACTTTGGAAGCTCGTAGCTCAGTAAGTATTGAGCCGATTGGAATCAAATTTGGAGGTATTCATTAGAGCATATTGAAGAGTGTTCATGCAAAATTTCATCCGGATCGGAGAACTCTAAGGAGGTGGCTGATTTTTCTCCTTTGCTTAACTGATTTGCCTCACTTTCAGTAAGGCGGCCTTAGCGTCCTCCGATCCGGATGAAAATTGGCATGAAGATTCTTCAATATGTCCTTATGAATTCTTCCAATTTTGGTTCCAATCGGAGGAGTAGATGCTGAGATATAAGCACGCAAAGTGCCTTGCTTACCTTATAGAAATGTTTATGAGAACAAGCTAATATCTGAGAACAGAGCTGAGCTAACTGCACTTGACTAACCAGTCAATACGGGAACACCCTAAAACGGCCCTAAAATTATTGAACCCAACAATAATATATACAGTATACTAGGCACTGCTTATTTCCACACAAAGAAGTCAGATATTGATACCGATCTTGGTCTGCACTTTTTCTGCCCAAAAATGATTTGCAGTTTTACAGGGCCTTTGAATAGAAGTCCAAAGGCAATATAAACAGCGATGATCCCTGTAAACGCATCCATTTCGTCATGTTTAAGTGAGCCCAAAACTTATTTAAAAAAATGATTGAACAATATTTTGAGTCAATTTTAAGTCAACATGTCTCTGTTTTTAATTTAGTCAATTCAGCATTTTTTCAGCCAGAACATTTGTAAAATAGAACTTTTGACAAAAAAATGGTATTTTTGGCAAGAATAAGTATGAGTTAAGATAAGCATAAATGGCCATATCTGCCCCCAAAAAAGTGTCTCGAGTCCAAAGCTGATCTTGTTGATGCTCATCAACAGAAGCAGCTGAAATGATTATTTAAACCAAACTTTGAATGTTTGTTTTCTATCTTTTAAAGTTGGAAATCATCAGTGGAAAAAGTTTTACCGCTCCGCTCGGTTAAAAAACATGGCTGTATGGAAATTTTTTCCTGCGATTTCAACATAGTCAGCTGAAAAGCCATGATGATGTAGACAGAACCAATTGGTTGTAACCTGTGAACCCTTTGAGATGGGATGAACTCTGCACATCTATTGCCCATCATACATTGCAACAATATGCTCTTCGCCTTCCTCCATCCCACCAAAGAACTCAAAAATATTGAACATTTTCCAGTCCCTTGCATTAGTAAGGATGTTCCCATATTGACTGGTAAGACAAGTTAATTTAGGAAAAAGTTAAGCTTGGTTCAGTTCCGTTTTCAGATATTTAACTAGATACATCCTAACTTTGCTTAATTTTATATAGCACTCGCTTGCTTGCTAAGTTAAGTCAGATTGCCGAACTGAGCTTAGTCACAAAATGAGCGTTCTCAGATTAGCAGCTTCAGCTTGCTCGATTAAAGAATAGCTAAGTTAGCTCATCAGCCGCTGATTTCAAGTGTGTTGACGAGTCAGCAAAACAGCCAACTTAACTTTGCTAAAACCAACTCAACTTAACTCCAACAAGCTGAACTTAACTAATCAAGTAAGGTTACTGTTTCTGCTATGTAACATGACAAAAAATTATTATATGGGATCTCCTATTAGGAATTCAGCATATGTGAATAAAGGTGATTTTTTTTCACTTTGAGGAAGTCAAAGGCAATGCTGGCTATCAGATTCTACTCTGAGCTGAAAGAGGCAGTAAATTCACTCCCAGGAAAACTGAGCATAAAAAATATTAGTTTTCCAATCCAGCTTTTTGGAGCAAGCCCAACAGAAATTCTCACTTTAGGCCATAATATTCCAGAGAGCAGCGGCTCATCATCATTTTCCATGGCTCAAATTGGGCCTATTTTTTGCTGCTGCTGCTGCTGTTGCCACTCGGCTTCCAGACGACGCCAGATGTTCCGATCTTTTTTGAAGGGTTCGTCTTTTTGCTCTGTCAATTTCCGAATTAAGCGCGAGCCCAACGTCACCCCAAGCCCAAAAATGTGGCTTTGATGCTACTTGCAAAACGCATGCAAAATTGGCAAAAAATTGCAGTAGCCCGCATAATAATTGAGCCGGAGGCGTCGCTTCGCTCAGTCAATAATTTTTTAAGGGCGATCGCACATTCAAATTTTTAGTCAAGTCACCTGGCAGAAACAGTAACCTTACTTGATTAGGAACGTTCAGCTTCTTCAAGCCGAGTTCAGTTGGTTTTGGCAAAGTTAAGCTAGCTGCTATGCTGACGCAACAACACATTTGATATCAGCGGCTGATGAGCTAACTTAGCTATTCTCAATCGAGCAAGCTTCAATAATTAGGCTACTGCGAACATTTTTGAAGCGAAGATAAAGATTGGCTACTTAACTTAATTTTGCAAGCAAGCGAGTCCTACTTAAAATTAAGCGATGTTAGGATGTACCTACATAAATATCTGAGAATGGAACTGAACTAAGCCTAACTTTTTTCCTAACTTTACTTGACTAACCATTCAATATGGAAACGCCCTAATTACAAAGCCGAATATCACATTTTTTGCCAGCTGACTCTCAACCGAAAAAGTTGGGCTGCCCGTTTGAAGTGGATCGAGAGGATTTGCATATTTTCCACTAATATAACAACGACAAGAGGAAACTTGAAAATTCATTGGGAAATCAAAGGGCGTGGCGACATTTCAGCCAACAAAGCTGCCTTTTTTCTGGACAAATTGCGCGTGATGCAATCGAGCTGCACTTATTTTTTGGAATATGCTATTATTGCAACATCGAGAGAGTGAACATTTTTTCCGCGAAAGCGCAAGTTGCTCTAGCGTGACAATTTGGCAACAAAACTAGCGTCCCGTTATGTATCCCCAAAAAAATCATTAATTAAAGGAACGGAGAAAAATTGCGATAAAGCAAGGCCATATTCAGCTAATCTTGAATCCTTAATTGTAAAACGCCGAAAATTGGTATGAAAAACCTAAAAGTGAAATTACTGCCTCAAACTTAACAGATTGAAAGTTAGACTTTTGCCTTAAAATTCGCAACTCGGTCTACCGTTCAACCGGTTTGAAAGGCTTGCATTTATTTCTAGCTATTTCTTTTTTGACTATAATGTGTATTATAGACAACAGTATCATAGCAAAGACATGCCATCTACCGACATTTTTGAATAAACACTTGGGAGTTTAGCTCAAAATCAAGTTCCGTTTCGACGAGTCGAGCCACTTATAAATTTCCATAAATTATGGTTACTTGTATTTTACTCAAGCTTAGCATCATGACTAGGATATATTGATAATTAGTACATTAGGGACATTATAGACTTAAAATGACTCTATTTTTTACAAAGCGTTTAATATAAAAAAAGTTGTTTGGGTCTTTTTTTCGAACCGTTACACGAGTTGAAAAAACAGGGTAACTCAGTTTTTTCTTTGGTAGTGTCATCTGGAAATCCCAGCTGTTGCCCATAAAGGCCGCTAGGATCGCCCCACATCAATGTTATTGTTATGATACTAATATGAATATTACCTTAATTGGCAGACGTTAGAGTTGCACTTGTTGACCGTTAATTGGCACGAGCCCACGGAGTCATATGTGGATGGGTAGCCCGAATTTTGGAAGTAAGTGCAATTGTTGCTCGTGCTTTCTCCGCAAGTCTTGGTAACTGAAAAAAATAAATCATTAAGAGTGCAACAAATGCGTCATTATCGTGCGCACGTTTCAAAGCGTGACGCTCAAGTAGCACGTGATCACCCACTTTCGGCCTTTTTTTCGCCCCGGGCTCGAATCGTGCCCATTTTGGTGTTGCCCCGGTTCGTGACCTTATTAAAGGATTGCGGTCACCAGTCAACCCGACCACGATACGGCTTTTATCAACATAATTATGACGGATGGTTGAGAAATCTGCGCAGTTTGTGGATTTTGCGAAATTGCCAGCTGGTTTCACTCTAGTGCAATTTGAATGATTTTGCAAGCTGCGCGTTCTGCACGCTGATTTTAGTAAGGCAGTGGACGGACAAACTTTTTCGCTAGATGGCGCTTTTTGAGCAAGTATTTTGGGAAAAACTGTCGTACGCGAAACTTGTCACGTGATTACGATATGAAATTTGATTGGCTGATCTAAGGGGACAGGCTAAAAAAATTTGGTTTCAACAATGCAAAGCTTGAAAATTTGCGTGATTTGAATATCGCTTTATAGCTTGTTCTCATAAAACTCAGTAAGGCAGGCAGTAAGCAAAGCAAGGCACTTTGGAAGCTCATTACTCAGTAAGTACTGAGCCGATTGGAACCAAATTTGGAGAGATTCATAAGAGCGTATTGAAGAATCTGCATGCCAATTTTCATCCGGATCGGAGGTCTCTAAGGGGGTGGCTGATTTTTCTCCCTTGCTTAACTGATTTGCCTCACTTTCAGTAAGGCGGCCTTAGCGTCCTCCGATCCGGATGAAAGTTGACATGAAGATTCTTCAATATGTCCTTATGAATTCCTCCAATTTTGGTTCCAATCGGACGAGTAGATGCTGAGATATAAGCGCGCAAAGTGCCTTGCTTACCTTATAGAAATGTTTATGAGAACAAGCTTATGGCTTTATGTCCTGTTCATGTACCTCCCAGACTCCTTATGAAAATGCACGAAAAACACCTCAAGGAAATGAGAAAAATTGTCTTATGACAAGCGCCACATGAAACTTAAAAATCGGATCGACTTTAAGCCAACTGGAAAGTAAACAAATCTAATTTGGGCAACTAAGCACTCCGCACTTTAGCCATTTTGAGCAAAATCACTAGTTACATTTCATCTCTTATCAAAGAAACGTTAAGAAAGCTAGTTTGTTATGAAAAATGCTGACAGCCATGAGACAAAATAGCAAAAATTGCCATTAAAAACACTGCTCGGCCCCAAGCTGAACTCGTAGAGTGGCAGTCAGCAACAGATTCACTATTCCTTATGACAATTTTTTCCATACCTTAAGGCATTCTTAATACATGAACAGGGCATAAGTGACTTTAGTGCTTTAACGGTTTTTAGGCCGTTTTCCGGAAAAAAGTATTACTTCTCAACAGCGGCTCGTTCCCTACCCGCATTTTACTCGGTGACCAGATAACGAAATACATTTTAGCGATGAAAATCATCAACTTAATACAATCGCTTAAAAGAAAGAAAAGATGAATAAAGACTCCTGGCCGTAAAAGTTGGTGTGGTGTCAGGTTGAAAAATGGATTTTCTGGTGACTTTTTCCACTTTGCCGTGACGTTATCGCAATTATCTTCGTTGTGCCCGAGACAAAAACCTGAACTTGTTGCTCGCCACCACAGTGAAAACAGTCAACGAAGCCACAACGCAAAATAGATAAGGCAAAATAATTGGCTTCAATGATTATAGGCCGCTCTCATATTCCCGGAAAAAGCTTAGCTAAGGAAGGTAAAAATAGCTAAGCAAACGTTCAACATTTGAAGCCAATCAGATACTTTTTTTAATGTTGAGCGAAATTAATCCACGAAAACCAGTTATTTCGCTCAACATTTAAAAGTTGCAGCTGCTTTGCTTCAAATGGTGAGCGGTTGCTTAGCTATTTTCAGCTTAGCTTAACGTTAACATGAGAACATGAGAACGCCCTAATGCACTGTTCATGTATTAAGAATACCTTAAGGTATGGAAAAAATTGTCAAAAGGAAAAGTGAATCCGTTGCTGACTACCACTCTACGAGTTCAGCTTGAGTCAGAGCAGCGTTTTAATGGCAATTTTTGCTATTTTGTCTCATGGTTTTCAGCTTCTTTCAAAACCAACTATCTGTCATCACGTTTCTTTGATAAAAGATGAAATTTAACTATTGATTTTGTTCAACAGAACTAAAATGTGGAGCGCTTTTAAAATAGCCAAAATTAGGTTTGTTTACTTTCAAGTTGGCTTAAAGTCGATCTGATTTTTTAAATTTTTTTAGTATCAGCTGGCGCTTGTCATAAGACAAATTTTCTCCTTTCCTTGAGGTGTTTTTCGTGCATTTTCGTAAGGAGTTTGGGGCGTACATGAACAGGACATGAAGCTTGACTGCGCGTTTTAACATAAAACGAGAAACATTGAGGAAAGTGAGACATTTTTGATGGGCGCGCGGCGTTTCCAGTTGTCAGCCGGTCATCGCGAGCTCATCCATTTTGTGGAGCTGTCAAAAAGCCTCCATGTATGGAAAAACCAGCAACGGATCGCGTTTTCCTCGGCTCCATTCACTGCGGACGCAAATGATGGCCATAATTCTCGTTTCTCGTCAAATGACATTTGGCCCCGGCCACCTCGCGCCGCGCCACTTTCATTTCGCGAGAAAAATTAAATGGGCCGCAACTTTTTAACTACTACGGCTCCCTCCGCATGCGGAACATCCAGCATGGGAAAAATGTGGCGCATAATGAAAAACCATTCAGTGGAGGTCCCATTTTTTGCTGCCGGGATGATCAATGATTGGAATTACGGTGGGTGGTCAATTCGGCTAACAACGCGATGCATGCATCAATTTTGCTTCTTCGGAGAGGTCGCGTCATTTTTTGACCTCGTCTTCTATTATTGCAACGTCCAGAAGAGAAGAACAATGCGATAAAGGCGAATTCAGATGTCAGGGCTGTGACATTTGATGCCATCAAAGGCCATCAGCAGCAGCAGCCCTTCGAGGTCAAACCGCAAAATCATACGGCTTCTTTTCGGATCTCTTCACTCAATAAGCTAACTCCTTGCACCAAAGAGCCGCCAGCTTAAAAAGTAACTTTTTTAAAAAACTATCTAAAAATTAGATAAATTATTTTGGAGGTTCCGGCCGGCCTTAAATTCAAGCGCAGCCTTAATTTCGGGTGGGCATAAAAAAAATCCTTGCATATCTGAGCATTTTTCACGTCTCTTTTCCTGCTAAATTGATTAAAGTTTTGTTTTCTAAAAAGGTTTCATTTTAAAAAAATAATCATGTGCATCAGCGGGCATTGTCTTTTCAATCGGTCTAAATTTCGAGGGGGCGTACATAAAAAATGCTTGCATTCTTTTGAGGTGGAAATCGCGGGGTATTTTTAAAGGATTGGAAGCAACTGAAAAACTGCCTGATCTTTCGGTCTAGGCTTTGGCCACAACGGAGCGTTCAAATAAAGACAAGTCGAAGCACTCTCACATTTTCGATGGGAGTTGTTGATCAAATCAGCTCGGGGCACGATTCTTGATTGGTTCCTTTTCAGGTCGACTTAAGGTAGGAGGAATCTGGCGGCATCAGAGGAATAGAGCACAAGCTCCATTCATCGGGTAAGTAAATAAAGGAGAAAACATGGCATATCTTTTTCTCCGGACAATCAGCTGATTTGACCCGGAAAAAAAAGCTCTGATCTTGACCAACAAAAAGAAAGAAAAAAGAAATGAAGATGCTCAAAAAAAGTATTTTACAATTACACCCGCGCGCACGGAATTTGATGGAGCACACTTCAGATTGAAAAGAGATTAGAAATTGATCTCTCCATGATCGAGCAAGTTGTAATAAAGCCACGAGATTGATTTTTTCGACTTACACAAGCAGCAGACTCCGAAACCCGAGGCGCAAGATCCGGAGGCCCGACCTCCCAATCGTGAACAATCCGAGGAGCTGTAGCAGGTGCCATTATTGCCAGCTCCGGACACACAGGCGTCGTTCTTGAAGCTCACAATGGTAAACAGGGACAAAACTGAAACAAAGGAACGATCAGCTAATTTAAATTAGGTAGAGAAAGGAAGAAGGGCAGTATGCCATCATTTTTGAGCTAAGTGAGCAGCAAAAACGTGAGAGCTCGAATCTAGGTTGATTTTTTGATTTCAATGGAATTTCTAAATCATTTTTAACTAATGCATTTCACCAAATTAAGAACGATGAGCTCCGCTCAAATCATCCGAGTCGGTGAATCACAACTTCCCGACTTGGACTCCTATACTTTCATATTTGAAACGTTTTGATGTTGGACTCACATCTTGGATCATCCTGGGTTCTGTTCAAGGCTTGAGCTTCGGTGGAGATGTAATTTGGCTGGGCAGTGGTTTGAGGAGTCACCGATTCTTGAGGAATGAAAGGCTTGACAATTTTCCTGCGGATGTATCCTTGATTTGCAGTGGAAGAAGTGGAAGCTCTGATTGGAATTGGAGCCTCCTCAAGCGTATTTGTGATTTTGGGCAGGACTTTCTTCTTCCGAAACACTTTCCTGGTCAACTCTTGCCTCAAGTCATCCACAGTTTCATCCTCGACAGCAGCTGAAGAAGGAAATTAGGAATATAAAGAAAAAGGAATTCAACCAGAGTAAGCATTGACAAAAAATACCTCTGTTTTCTTGGGGCAATTCTTCGTCAACGTTGGCAGAGGATGGCACCACGACGAGCTTCTTTTTTCGCCGAAAATACTGAGATTCCGCTTCCAAGATCAGGGTGAGGGTGACAACCAAGCAAAAGCACGTGTTCAGTCTCATCTGCGATTAGGAAAATATGTGAATTGAAATCCAAAGTCCGAAATGGCAACATAGTTTACCTTTAAGGTTTTGTGTGCGTCTGGCTGAGAAGAGGTCACAAAGTAGACTAGGACAAAAGCAGTGTGACAATTAGGACATGTCACACCCAGTAACCCTCGTGCCCTCCAAAAACGAAAATCATAATGGATGAATTTTCCCCTGGTGCAAGTTGTTTACACCTGGTGAGGTTTTACTCTTCCATGACATCATGTCAGCCGTTAACCTCCTCTGCTGCTGCAGAGATTTTGCCAATGCTCCACGAAAAACATTAATGCCGTTTTCGTGTTGAATTTGCACGAAAATGACGGAAAATCACCCTAAGAAACTAAAGAAAGTAGCGCGGAAATTCTTCAAGACGAACGTCAGCTGACGCAAGAAAAAATCAGATCGACTTTAGCCACCTTGAAAGTAAACAAAAGCAACTTTTGCCAGTTTGTTTACTGAATTGGGATTTTTTTCAGCTGAACTGAGAGTTGGATTGTATCTGTTGGCCAAAAACAGTCAGGAAAGCTGAGTTTGGTTCGGAAAAATGGTGATGGAGATGTGACCAAACGGGCCACAAATGTCCATAAAAAACTTGCTCGGTCCCAAGCTGGTGTCAAAAACACGACAAATTCTAGCCAGTTTTGTCTCACCATTAAACTTACAAGCAATTTGAGCGTATTCTCATCGACTTTATTTCTAT
Organism: Paracyclopina nana; assembly: GCA_019096065.1. Classification (NCBI taxonomy): domain Eukaryota; kingdom Metazoa; phylum Arthropoda; class Copepoda; order Cyclopoida; family Cyclopettidae; genus Paracyclopina; species Paracyclopina nana. The sequence goes on along the minus strand of JAGUCH010000002.1, from coordinate 16,551,504 downwards.
CAATATTTTTCCTAAATATTGCTATAATTTTCAGCTGAACAAGAGCCTCAAAGCCTTCAAGCAAAGCTGTGACAACATCAAGTAAGTAACTTTTTGGCAAAATATCAACGCGTCAAAATTACTTGAAAATTAAGGCACAGTTCACCTACAAATTACGTCCAAACTGCAGGTTTTTGCCTTATATTTTGGATTAACCTTAATGTCAATTACAGGGTGACCAGATGTGGCTATTTATAGCCAAAGTGGCTATTTTTTACCCTTGTGTGGCTACGGAAATTTAGGCCGAATAGCCATAGCCATTTGTGGCTATTTTTGAAAAGCCCAAAAATTTGATATTTTTGCTTAATAACTGCTAGAAAATCGGGTGCCATTACTAAACACTACTGTTTTTACCGCTACGCATTAGTCACTACTGTTTTTGAACATATATTATAAGCACTACACTACTGACACACTAAGAACTACTGTCCATCTACTGATGTAGTAACCAATACAGAATTAAATATACTCATTTTGTACTGACATACTAAGCACTGCACTATACCACTGACACTTTAGTCACTACTCCTGTCACATTAGAAGTACTCAGATTACACATTGGTATATTATTGGTATATATTATTTTAAGGCCAGGCTTTCAAGGTTTGGCTTTTACAGTAACGCTTTTAAGGTAAGACATGTTAAAGGTTAGGTAGTTAAGGTTAGGCATTTAAGGTTTGGCTTGTGAGTTTATGTTTTTAAAGTTAGGCTTTTCCACTAGAGCTTTTGAAGTATGACATATTTAAGGTTAGGTAATTCAGGCTAGGCTTTCAATGTTTGGCTTTTGAAATTATGATTTGCAAGTTAGGCTTATAAAGGAAGGCTTTAAAGGTTAGGCTTTTCAGGTAATACTTAAGAATTGGGAGCATCTTTTTTTTTTTGCTTTTGCTTTTTGATTTATTGTACAATGTTAGTGTCTGACTAGTAGTTACTAATCTACATGTTCAAAAAGTGTAGTGGCTAGTGAGTATGTCAAAATGCTACTTGTTCAAAGAGTGTAGCGGTAAGTGTGTCAGTTCATTAGTTCTTAGTAAGACTGTTCATAAAGTGTAGCTGTTGGTATGTCAGTACAGTAGTGATAAAAATTCGGGATTAGTGTGTCAGTACAATAGCGATTAGTAAGTTTCCCCAGAAAATCATCAAAAAAACAAGGGGAAAAATATATTTTGCAAAATTGGCTGACTTTTTAAAAAATCTTTTGTTACCAAAATAACAAGAAAATTATTATTGAATCCTAACTTTCATCACAGCTATCCCAAAAATTGGATCTTTTCATAATAAGTATTGGTTGATGTGAAAATTCCTAAAATTATGGCTATTTTTCACCAATGTATGGCTATTTTTCTGAGATAGCCAAACGTGGCTATTTTTGGGAAAAATCTGGCTACAACCCGCTCAAATTTTCTGGTCACCCTGAATTTGTCAAAGCACAATTTCAAAGGAAAAATGTCAAAAACTTTTGGCCTCTCCCCACCTGAAATCGGCAAATATCGTGGTAATTTACAGGCATATCTTTCTGTTTAAAAGGCTTTACTTCTACTACATAAAGAAAGTGTGGGCCTCAAAAACGTTGGTGCTCAAAGCATAAAAGATGTCAAGGGAGGATTTGGAAATCCTTTTTGCTGTTCATCCCAGCAAAACGAGAGCATGAATTACGACCTTTGTGCACACATCCAAGCAAGCATCTGCCTTTAAAAAGCAGCTATCCAGCCTTACTCGATTCAGGCAAAAATTTGCATTTTAACGGCAATGTCTGAATAAGTAGCAGCCGCTAGCTGCGAACTATATTCATTAATTAGCATGATTTCTGAGCTCTGGAAAAATTCGAAAATGTGGGATGCGAGTATGATGGCATCGACATTTGCATTGTAACAGAGGGGGGCCAACATCATGGTTGAAGAAGAAGAAGAACATTTTATTGCTCATCTTTACATTTTAAAGTACAGCTTCAATAAATTGGTCGCGTATCAGAGGAAAACCATCATCGTCCCGTTATAGCTATAGCATAGGAAAAACGCTTGTTCTACTTGTGGGAGGAGGAGAAGAAAATTGCAGCATTAATGCCCTGTTCATCTACAACGACTATTTCAGTCGTAACTTCAGGAGTCTTACAAAAATTTGTCGTTATTCTATAACGACTAAAATTGCCTTAAGTCAGTGTAAGACCAGTCGTTAGCGAACGAATCGGGTAACCGAATTGGTCAAGTTAAGCGCTTACTAGCTAGGGTTGACTAAATTAACTTTGTTTTGCCTTTGTTCAAGGGCTAACCTTCGAACTTCGAACTTTGTTTCAGTCTGTCCTAAGGTAAGAATGAGTCTTACAGCTAGTAAAGCCGGCCTGCTAGGGCCGACTAAAACATTCTGCTAGGTCTATCATAAGTGGGGATTCTTTCTGATGGGCAATAAGTACATCATGTCTCTGGTGCACGTTACGACCAGAATAGGACTTGATTGGACCCCTCCAGTGGAACCTGTGGAAACCGTGGAGCCCGTGGAGCCGCCAGAAGTCCGGAAGGTTGCCCATTCACCGCTACATCACCACCTCAAAATCACAAAACCTCCTTTCTTAAAAACACCTTTTCATCTCCTCCAACTCTCTGATTGTTGCTGCTGCTGCTGCTACTACCTATGCGTTGAGCCTTACCTATGGCAATTCACCTGACCTTGAGTGGAGAAGTTGCTAGCCATTGTGTGGAGGAGTTGCTAGCTGCTACATAGAGAGGACCTGCAGCTGCATGATAACGGAGAGAAGCAGATGGAAGCTGATGGAACTTGCTGCGATGCATCGAGTGGAGAAGAAGGAGAAGACTCGGGGAGTTCGATGGGGGACTTCAGAGAAACAAGACATGGACCAAGTGCACATGGCCCATTGAGTGAGCTCTGCCCTGCTATTGTCCCACCAAAGTTCTCCAAAGTGTGCTGAGGCATGAAGAAGATGGCCACAAGAATATTTACTGCAGTACTTATTTCTTTGTATTTGCTGCCATTAATTTGTGTGGTGTTAAAAGCCGAGTGAATAAGACAACCTTGTTTGACTTTGTTCGACCATAACTTGTATAGAGGTTTCCTGGGCAGTTATGCACCCTAGTCTGAGGCTGTTGAGGCCGTTTAGGACGTGGGTAGGAGGCCCAATCACTGGTCTACAGCACTGAAGCTTGCCATGTGATGTATCTCGCCAGAGTTGGAGCACTGAGGCTGCGGCTTTGGGCCCAAGGCGAGTAGACATCCGGCCAGCACCCGGAGGCTGCGAACGGTACCGCGACCATGAAGCCGATGCTAACCATCCTAGGCTTCAGAGGGTGTGACCGTCGCACACCATTTTGGAGGCCCCGGAGGGATTGAAGGCCACTCTCTCTCCTAAAGGTTTGATGACCAAAAGCCCATGAAGTCCCGGAAAATGTCTTGGTGTGGATCAGGATTCCTGCTCTGCGGCGCAGGTTGGGCCGCACGCTGATTGCGATCAGGGTGTGTTCAATACAGTACAAAATCCCGAAGGCTGACGAGCCGATGGGGGTCACTCCGATGGCATTTGGGCCTATGTGGTGCGTAGGCTTTAGATTCCCTTAGACCCAAATTGCGCATTGATGCCGTTGGCGGGTTGGAACTGGCGCGCGGGGAGTGCAAGAAGGTACAGGCCGTGACGTACCACCAGCCCGTTGATGATGTCTTCCATTGACCATTGTTATGATGATGGGCCTACACAAAGTAACAATGACACTGTCTTTCCCGGAGGTGAATGCATGCGTGCAGGCTCCGCATGGCATAGCTTGGAGTATGGGTGCCATGGCAGCCGGAAAGCCAGCCAAGGTGCAGGTTGCGACCTGAGCCTCTGTTGCCTATCCATTAAGGGGCGAGTGAGCGCAAGAGTGTTGCGACACTAGTGGGTCTCGTCCGTGGGTTTGGCCACACAGATGGAAGAAGATGATGTAATTCATGGCCCCGCTGTGGGTCAACAAACCCCAAATAGGCCACGCATGGAGCCAGCGTGGGAGCCACAAAGGAATATGCGTGTTTGGGGCCCAAAAAACTGGCTAACCTTGGACAAGTTGCCGAGGGCACAGGGAAGGTTGGCCGGCCCGCAACTCGAGGAGGAGTGGGCAAACCTAAAAAATTCTTCATTCACTGAGTCGACACTGGTTGGCGAAGTGGCATACCTTTTTTGCGTAAAAAGTTGATGCACCTTTGTTTCAGAGACTTAGAAGAAAAACCCTACCACCTGTAGCACCAGTAGTGCTAAACCTTAAACCTTTCTTTATAATATAATAAGTGAGTATATTTGTGCGTGCGTGTGTGTGTGTGTTTTGTCTTGGCCGCTCATAGCCTTGACAAAAAATAAATAAACGAGCTTAGCAATTGCAACCTTTTTCTCTGTGTCACTTGACGCGGCGTAGTAACTAGGATAAGCTTCCCTGTGCTTTGAACAGCGTATAGCTTTTAATTCGGTATTGCTGAATTTAGTACACACAGTAGTGTACTAAGACCAGAATATTGCGTGTGACTCCGTTGCACCTCTAAGAGATAAGAAATACTCAGTGTGACTCCGTCACGCCTTTTACAAGATAAGAATGGCAAATCAGGATTCTAGGATCGCTGGACCTACTCTGGCTGAGGAAGTTACGAAAGTCAAGGAGCGATTGTTGCACCATCTTGGGATTAGTGAGGACACTTTTCAAGGGTACTTATCCCAATGCCACCCAAATGGGACCAGCAGGACTGTCTTGCAAAGATTTCTGCCACACGTTGCTTACCCTGAAGCACTAGAGTTTGTTACGGTAACCCCAACACAAATAGCAGCTGTATGGGATAGGACTCGAATAGTAATTGTTCCTAGGGAGCCAATTAGACCGTTGGATGATCATATTACGGCAATCATTAGTACTATGCCTCTTAAAGATCCAGTAGGCCAGGTTGTAAATGTGGTTAAATATATTGATGCACTTGACCCTAATTCATTGACAAGCACGACATGTGCTTTATTATGCATTTGTTTTGGTCTGGATGAGTTCCTAACTCGTATTGAGGAAAAGAAAGATCTGCAGCGTATCCAAGAAGTTGATGGAAGCTCCATGACCTACGCAATGTCAGGGACGCATGAAATGGTTGCGACATTGATATCCAGGAATTGGCTAAAGATACGGGCATTTGGAGATGGATTTTCTATTGTAGCAAGGCTTTATGGCCTACAAATCGATTATTTCCTAAATGAGCCGCTTAACCTGAAGCCACAGAAAACTTCAGGCCAGAGTGTACATTTTCCAAACAATGAGACGAGTAATGCTGTTCCAGATATGTCTTCGATAGCAAGTCCACCTGGGACTAACCATCACGAGTTCACTACTGGAGCTGACCTGAATGGCCATAATAAGTCAGTCCTAACCTCGACTAAAATGAACCCTCGTGATTTGCACAACTTGACTAATTCTGTCACGCTTCCTCCAATGGAAATTGTACATAGGATGGTACAAAAGATGTTGTCAGGAGGCCATTTGAATATTCAGGAATTAAACACGGTAAAAGCTTACTACACGAAAATGCATGATGCAAGCACGGCAAATAAAATTATTGCCTCTGCACAAATCACAGCTAAGCACATGGTTGGGGCAAAAGTAGAGTCTATCTTCAGTAAGAATTTAGAAAGAACCTTAAGCATAGTAGATGCTGCGACGAAGGAAAGAATGGTGCCGGAAACTGACGTCATCTACGATGAGTCTGCTCCGATTTCAGAGAGGCTGAAGTTAATTAACACCGACGAGATTAAGGATGTGGAATCAGCCAGACGAGTAATCCTTCAGATGGTTGACCCAAACTTATCCTCAGGAAAGAAATTGATTGAGATGCAGAAGCTCTTTAGTGTACTTAGCACGAGGGACGAGTTTACTTCTCTCCAAAAGCAGATATTGGCAGAAGGCTACTTGAAGACCCCTGAAATAAGTGTGGCCGCTGGAGTATCAGCTGACACTTCTAGGAGCATTTATGATCCGACCACCATGAGAGGTTACATTGCTGCACCTACGAATGGCCATGTTAAGTATGCAAGCTCACAGTCAATGAAGGAGATTAGGCACAAATATACTAAAAAGTTTGACCTACATAGTTCCTCATTAACTGCTGAGAATATAATAAATTTTCTGGACTATATGGCGAACGAGGCTGGCAGACAGCATTGGTCTCATGCAGCTTTGTTAACAGCTATGTGTGAGGCTTCATCCCAGAATACTAGTGAGTATTTTAAGGGGATGGCTGGAGAAGGAAAAGATGGTATGGAATTGCTATGGCAAGATATCTTTAACTACACGCAGTTTGTGCGTAAAGAGGATCCATATTTCCTCATTCAGGAGATGATCCGGAAGCCTACTGAGTGCTTCACTGCCACACTTAAGGCAATTCTTCGACTGCGAATGAAGATACACAGCACAACCATTGGAAATGGCGGAGATGCTCATGCAGTCTCTGAAGCCATCTCTGATGGTTTTGCACTCCTAGGACGTCATTGGCCTCAGAATTACCAGTCATTAGTAAACAAATACAACGACTATCTGCTGAGAGCGAATATACCTGCTAGGAGTTTGCACGCCTACAATATCATGATGAACCTAATTGGTAGTGACCTAGGTACTTATGTGCCAAGGGACCCGGATAGGGCTCATAAAGAGGAGAGGCTGCCAATGGTACCCAATATGCGTGCCAAACCTAGAATTGCTATGGTTGAAGCTACTGAAGAGGAGGTGTTAGACAGTGCTAGCACTATGTCGGCAGCCTCTGGCCGTAGTCAACGAAGTGCTAAAATAATAAATGAGCTACAAAGCGAGTTGGCTCGAGCAAATTTTGAATTGAGTAGGCAAGCTGTTGAAGTAGCTATGATGAAAGCTGAATCACCATCCGAGAAAATAAATAGGCTGGGAAAAACTTTTAACATAGATACATCTAAGTTGCCTGAAGGAAACCCTCTTCAGACTAATGGGTGCTTGTTCTGCAACCAAATGCATTACGCTACACAGTGTACGAATTACCCAAACACGAATTTGACCTCAATTAGAAACGATGGCACATTGTGCCCGTTGTGTAAAGGATTGCACCTTGAGTTTAGGGGAGAACAGTGTTGGAAGACACGACCTGCTCGTAAACAATAATGGGACCAAGTACAAAAACTCCCAATAAGAATGATAAAGATAGTTACATCTTGCCTTCATTTATGAGGGGAGAATGTAACAAAGAAGTAGGACGAGCTTACTTTGATTATTTAAAGGAGCAATCTGTGAAAAATGCCGAAATTATGACTCGTGGAAGTGAGGACAAAAAGGCTCTGGTCCTTGCAATAAGGGGTAGAAAAAGTCGGTTTGTCCATCAGCATACTATGACTGTAATTGAGATTAGCATAATACTGTTTGCAATAACAATATGTCAATATTGCTTATTTGGTTGGGATTATTGGCCAATTACAGTAATCTGTAGTGGAGCAATAATAGCTTTATGGTACTACTTTGTAAAAGGTAGCACGAGTGATGAGCAAAAAACTTGTAGTAATGATGGTATCGTTACACATCTGGCCTCGGTAAATGCTAATGAAGCAGAGCCAGTAACACATTTTGAACCTTTACCGAATCCGGAACTTGAAGATGACATGCTGAGTATATACTCATTAAAGCTACACAATGTTTGTGAAAGGTATTTTATACCAGTGGAGATAACTGGAAAAATACGTTTGCATGCTTTATTTGACAGTGGAGCAATGGTGCAGATAATATCACGCACCCTTGTAAAACTGATCGAAGACAAGATTGGTTACACTCTACCTCGAGTTGAAACTAATTATGTAATTAAGAACTTTAATGGAGAAGAATTCCCAGGGAATGAAGCTGTCTCTATTCAAGTTGCATTTGGAAATCGTGTTTTAATCAGACAGGCTGTTTTCCTTGTATCTGATTGTGATACACTATTAATGATAGGAAACTCGTTATTAGTGGACAACAATGTCCGGATGACTAGTAAAGATGGAAAGCACTTTATGGATTTCCCTGGAAAATCTAAACATAAGAAAATTCCACTCTTACTATCAAAAGAGGCTTTCTACCCAGTGGCAATAAATGAAGGGATCACTCTGCTCCCTGGAGAAGAAGTGACCACCATGGCTAGTTTACCTCATGATTTACCTGTCATCAGTAATGACATTCAAATAGATTCTGACTCTGACGAAGATGACGACCTTGGTCGTACCCATCACCAGAAAAATGTTTATTCCGGATTGGTGGATAAGTACTTAAACTTTATGCCTAGTAACGAGTACCGCGGAGTGACCTCTGAGGGGGCACTTACTGCTGTCACTCGTAAAGGTACCTTCCCAGTAAATATTGGGAATAATACTGAGGATCCCATCTACTTAAATGCACATGCAGTGATTGGGCGAGCCAGGATTGTCAAGAAACAGAAATTTAAGAGTACGGTTGCAGCCCATGTGGCTAACATTAGTTTAAAGGCCCTGGAGCATGAAATGGAGTCATGTTACTGCAATTATTTGGATTCGCACGTAATTGTGCAGTTTACGGATATAAATGGTCTTTCTTTTACTGATATGCATTTTCCAATGCCTATGAGCCATTAAGGGGAAGCCACAAGCCCTTGATTAGTAGAAAAGGAAATTACGTATTTATCTCAGCTAACCAAAGTGATGGTTACGAAGAGATAACTGATGTGATAATTAGCAAATTTATGAAACGAGAAAAATGGGATGAATTACCGTGGGCTGTTATTGTCCCAGGACATAAACTTTTGTCTGGCGAACAAAAGCGCATTGTAATAAAGATGAATATGATGGTGGATAAACTTAAAGTAGTATGGCTAAAATATAAATATATTTGCCCACCATGCATGACCATTGCCTTGTGTCCTATTGAATCCTACCTCAATGGGATGGATAGGGTCATAATAACTATGATGATACATGAGTATGAGAATTACCCCCTTGCTTATCAAAGAAATGAACTAGATAAGTATTTTGAACTAAATGTTCTTGGAGCTCATGGTATCATGTTTAAGTTGTCCAACAATGTTGAGTTAATATTCCATGTCCCAAGCGAACATGCTGAGAATATTGGCTACTTAACCACGCTTATGTACATAATAATTGGTCAATTACGGTACCAAAATGTGGCCGACGACGTGTGGATCAGAACACTTATGGATGGCGATGTGCATGTAGGTGACCCACTTTGTATGGCAACCACCGCTGCATTGCTAGTGTTATCTGGGTTACAAATGTACCCTGATGACCTTACCAAAGAGGATATAAAGACAAAATTTGGTAAATTTATACCATTTGTACTTGAACCACATGGTTGCTCGTGCAAGCCTTGCTTGGCAAAGAACATGGGCATCAAAGTGCCACTTAAGAGCTTCACTACTATTTACGAAGGTCCTATTGTGGATACCAGTGTCAGACAAACAGTTCTAAAAAGTCCTTCTGAACTAGACCTCGTATCAGCTAGCCTGGAGCTTTCTAAAGATGAGAGAAATAACCAAAAACTATATGATGAGGTTTATAATCTCCTTTTGAAATTTCCAAGTGAATTTGACCCCCTCCGTGTTTTAAATGGAGTAGCAGGTTATACATTTCCATTGAAACTGGTTGGTCCCGACCTCGTGGGTGACACTTAAGGCACTACTACTCGAGCTACGTCGGTTGGATCCCTGGTCTTGTACCAGGAAACCGTGAGCACTACTACGCCGAGATTTACCAGATCGAGGCGAACGTATCCACTTTGATACGAGATGTGTACTGAGTGTAATTCAGTGCAAGCTTAAGCGAGACAGAAAGAATGAATGCATGCACGCGCGAGAGGGGAGTATCTAGCTATGTAGGTTACACGTGAGAGTCAATATAGGGAAGTATGCTTCAACGTGATACAACACCTCCCCCAAGTGGGTACGGATACCCCTGGGTAGCTGTAATCACTAACATATTAGCCTATCAATTGACCTCGAACTACACTAATTTTGGGGCCTAGGATTTATGATATACCTAGCAAGCGAGAATTTCGATAAGAGCATAAAAAACCTAACGAAAATAGAAAAATAGGAAAAATGCATAGCGTATCAAAATTCAGTTCCATCATCCGATCCAGTGTCTTCATTTCTCTATGTTGCTCTTCAAGGCGATGTCGTCAAAGCAACCTCCCCTCCATTGGTCATCATTTTGAGCACCATATGAACATTCCAACACCAATAGCTACCATTGCAGCTACCAACATGCCGTACTTCTGGCGATCATCTTTGACTACTCTGGCCAACTCGTCACGCTTCAAGTCTATGATCTTGACGACCTCGGACTTCGTGACAGGTGCGTTGGGGTCCCAATCCGGATGATCCCAATCTACGGGGGGACGGTTAGCTTGGCCTTCTGACATGCCTGCAACATAGAGAAAAACACTTTAGATATTGTTGTAAGAGATGGCAAAGAGACGATTTCGCCGTCTCTGCTCCTCCTCCTGCAAGGGGGGCGAGTCAGGATGCGAAACCGTTGGTGAACTTCCCAGCGGGGAGGCTCCATAAGCCATGTTTGGCAAGCTCTGTACAACTCCTGGGAAAGGTTGATAAACCATCGGATGAGGGGTCGGGGCGATGGACATTGTCGAGGCGAAGGGCATGACATAGGGTGACGCGTAGCCTGGACAGCCATATGGGGCAGGGGCTTGTTGGGGGTAGACCGGTGGCTGCACATTTGCAGCTTGGGAGTGCATGATCAACAGTGAGTCTCTGGCCCTTTTCCTCGCGCTGGCCTTCTTCCGCCATTTCCTGAACCGCAGTCCAATCCATAGCAAAGCCATCAAAGCGCAAAAGGCCACTCCATAGAAGATCCAATGCGTGACATCTCTGCCAGTTGCCTCAGCAGCTGACTTGTCCTCCTCACTGGAGCCTTGCGGAACCATGATATCGATGTCCGCTAGCCTAATACCAGTGTGGCTGGTCTCATCAACAACCTGAGTCTTCGCTTTGTCGGCACTGTTGGTTGTACTTTGACCTGATCCCATTATAACCTCCGACCAGGTGCAATTTACAGGGGGACAATTTTTTTCGATGCTGGGCGTTGAGTGAGGTGCTTCAATTACTAGCCATAAAGATGCATTTGCATCGAGGTCAGCCACCTGCGCATTATGCTTGCGTAAGAAGCGCTTATTCCTCACAATTATCACGCCATCATCATTTTTGATGACGTAGCTTCTACTGGAATGCCGAACTTCGAGGATTACTACAACATCCTCCCATAGCTTAGTGACCGCATTTTGCATGCGCACTTTTTCCCCCACCTTGAAATCTGGAATGATCTCCTTAGGCAATTGCTTCTTTTCAGCTCTGGGTTCTGGCATCTCGAGCTTTGTCATCTCGTACAAGATTGGTAATTTTGTCCTCAAATGACAGCCCAAAAACATCTTCGCAGGGGAGTTGGCGTCAGCACGTGCCAGATTTCGAAATTCCAGCACAGCGACATCCATCTCCCTTAGGGTCTTGGTTTTCATAACCAGCCTTTGCATGTTTTTCACACTAGCTTCCTCGGTCCCATTGGACTCGTGGTGATAGGGGCTGCTGGTGGTGGCGATAATGCCATGCTCTTTACAAAACTCAATTATTTCATGAGAGATGAAGCATCCAGCGTTGTCGGATCTCATCACGATCGGGTACCCAAATGTGGCAAAAATGATCGTCAACTTCTTGATGATTTCCTCACTAGTGTATCTTACCATCTTGAAAATCCAAGGCCAACCACTGAAGGTGTCCACAACTATTAAATAGTCTGCCCCTTCATGATGGCCCAAATCCATTGCAATACTCTGCATTGGGGCCGTTGGTACCATGTTCTCGCCTTCTTCATCATGCGGTAAAGAGGCCATGTACTTTTGGCACATTTCGCACTCTTCTACTGATTGTCTGATATCCTTGGTCATACCACTCCAATAGTAGAATTGTCTGGCCGTAGCCAGGCTCTTCGTTTGCCCAGGATGCGCAATATGAAGAGTCCTCAAGATGAATGGACGTGCTTCCTTTGGTACGAAGACACGTTTCCCATCAATAACAACCATTCCGTCTTGGACTGAAAGCTGCCCCCAAAGGTTTTGGGGCACCAGCTTTAATGCATGAATGGCCACACCCTTCTTCTTATGATGATGAAGGTCTTCCTGGATGGCCTCAATTAGATCCTGATACTCCTTGTCAGCTCTTGCTGCATCATGGATTTCTTGGAATGCCGGATCTTCTTGTGCTGAGACAGAGAGGGCTGAGATTACGCTGATCTTTGAGTTCTTCAAAGTTTCTGTTTCTTCAGCGTCTGGGTGGTCATCTGAGAAGTTAATGGGATGTCTTGACAAGGCATCTGCAATGAAGTTTAACTTCCCCTCAAGGTAGACCAAATCGAAGTTGAACGGTAGTAGCCTCTCCCTAAGCCTCAAGAGTCTGGAGTTGGTGATCTCTGCCATGTCCTTGTTCATAATACCAAGTAAAGGCTTGTGGTCAGTCTTCACCAAAAATTTTGGGCAGCCATGCAGAAAATGCGAGCTCTTCTCACATCCATAGACTATTCCCAGCAACTCCAGCTCAATAGTTGCATAATTCTTCTCAGCAGCGGAGTTGACCTTGGACCCACAGGTAATCAGGTAGCTCCTGTCCGGGTCTTTTGGGTCATACTGAGTTAGAATGTAGCCGATGCCATATAACCTGCTGGCATCCGTTGTCAACACTGTGGTCTTGTTGACATCCAATGCTTCACCAACAAAGGTCCGGTCAGGATCTTCTTCAGCTGGTTGAAGTCTTCTTCGTGTCTTGGTAACCACTGAAACTGAACTTTGGCCTTGGTTAGCTCCCTCAATGAAGCTGACATGTGGGCCAAATCAGGCAAGAAACTTCCTAAAGTTTGAGCCAATCCCAAAAGCTTCGCACATCCGACTGGTTGGCTGGCCTTGGGTACTCCTGATTGCTTTCAAGTTGTCATCGTGTGGTTCTACACCATTCTTGCTGACCATGAATCCAGCAAACTTGACACGTTCACCCATGTGCAGCTTTTGGGTGATAAGCTGACACCATAGGTTTTGCAGTTGCTGAGGAGGACATCCAGATTGTGCAGGGCTTCCTGCTCTGTTTCTCCCCAGATGAGGACATCATCGACCAATTTGACTCCCTTTCCGTTCAGGGCAGTCATGATCATGTCGCTCCTGCAGCACCACTCATCACTGGAAGATGTGAGCCCCATGGGAGCTCTCACATAACGGAATCTTCCCTGTGGTAGCAAAAATGTAGTCAAGTAGGATGACTTTTCTTCCAACTTGATCTGGTGGTATCCCTGCGCACAGTCTCCGACCACAAACCACTGAGCCTTTGCAGGGATGCTCTTCAACAAATGGAATGCAGACGTAAAGGGGTGGGTTGGTCTCTTCACGTACTTGTTCAGCTGAACAAAGTCCGTAACCAACCGGACAGATTTCCCATCAGACTTGATGACAAAAGAAACCTCCAAAAGGCCAATCTGTCATCTCCCCTTGCTTCAGCTTCTTGACAATGGCGGCAACCCCCAAATCCTTAATGCACTTGGCCGCCGCTGCTTTGAGATGCACCGGTATGGCATTGGTTGAAGAGATCCTCATAGGTTTTATGTCCCCATCCACTAGGTGGATCTTCATGGAGTTCACCCTTCATAAACCTGGTTTTGTCAAGCTTGTCTGCAAAGACCTCTGTATATTTGAGCTTCAAGCTCTCCAGAGTCATATCCATTGTGGTTGCTGCGATTGCCGTGGAGTTAATGTTTAGGCCAACCACGCCTAATATCTCCAGTGTCTGCCAGTCGACAATCACCTCTTCATCGTCACCAAGTGAAGCGACCACTGCATTGGTTACTACAACCACTTTCATGCCACGTGATATTGCAATCTCACATGTTCTGCTCGTCTTCACTTGGTGCCATCAACGCTCCTGACGGTCTCCGGATTGGGATGTATTGGCATCCCCATCTCCGCTGCAACTTTCTCATCAACCACAGTAATGGTTGCTCCAGTATCTGGCAGGCAATACGTAGAGAAAGCAGACCCTATCTCAGGGCAAAATAATAAGCTTGGCCTTGGGAGTTGGCCTTGATGACGTGACCCTGGTAGCATTGGGTAGGCATGAGGGCCGCAGCCCGCTCACTGCCTTGGAGATCTTCTGCTGCATCTCCTTCTTTTTCTGCTCTTGGTCTTCGCCATCTTGATAACCCCTGCCCCTCCGTCATCTTCCTCCATCCTCTTGATGCGACTCTGAAAAATGAACGGCGGAGAGTATCTATCTTTTGATTTTTCATAATGCGTATTGCCTCATTGCAAGCAATAGCGTTTTACACTCCAACGTGCTAGAAAAATCAAAACTCAAAGGCAACTTAACTGTGAATTTTTAATGGCTTTCTTCGGGTTCCCATTCGGCTTCTTCTCGCCACCCTCGCCCTTGCCTTTCTTCTTGAAGCACTTGTCCGCCCCATGACCCTTCTTCTTGCAAAATTGACAGGTTGGTGCCTTCGGACAATTTGGTCGGAGGTGCTCTTTACTTCGCATTCAAAACAACCTCCATGCTTCTTCTTCTGGCTTGAACCTGCGGCCTCAGCCCCAGCATTCGAGCCCATGGCCTTTTTCTTGCGGTAAGCAGTAGGCCCAGCCTTCTTCACGGTAGGGTTCTCGTAACCCTCTTCGGTGGCTGTATTAACATCATACATATTGCCAGCCGATTTGAGCTCATCCATCGTTGCTTTGCCGCCAGCTAAGTTGTCGGCCTTGATAAGCTCTTTCCGTAAGGCTTTATTAGCTAGAGAGCTCATATAGAGGTACTTCATTACCGTCTCTATGTCCATGCTCTCGAACTCGGCTGCTTTGCATTTCAGCTCAAATGCAGCCCAACTCGTTCCATGCAGCTCGCTTGGGTTTGTACTTTTGTGACGAAAGCACTCCAGTCTTCTCTTAGACAATGGAAACGCCAGCTGGAACTCGTTTACTACGATCCTCTCCATTGAAAGGATCCAAGGAGTGCCCACATTTTCATCTTGTATGAAAAGGGGCGATTCCGCACTCAACTTTGCTGAAATCTTGGCTGATAGATTGGCATCAAATAATACCAGACTGTAAGTGTGCTGGGCATCGATGGACTTCTTCTGGATCTCCGACTCTTGAACGTAGGTCTTCCAAGTCCTCAAAAAAACCTGCAGCTCAATGGCTGTAGCACCAGTCTTCAGCGTTTTCGGCTTCAAATTTGCATCCGGCTTGACAATTTTTCTGTCCTCTGATGCCGGTGCATTTGATGCCGATATGGCATTTGGGTTGGCCTTTTCGTACCGGCCTGTGATTGCCAGTGCTTTCAATTCCAGGGCATCCTTTCTCTCGAACATCTCCTTGACCTTGTCAGCTTGAGTGACTCGGGTCTCGTCCGGCAGGTTATTTAGAATCTGCATGATGCTATTCTCCTGAGTCGACCAACTTTTGTTTCAGCTTCTGGAGCTCTTTTGCTTCTGAAACTGAAATATCCTTCTGCCTTTCCAGGGCCTCGCATAGCTTCTCTCCGGCATTCATGTGCCTGGACAACCAACTCTTGTGTCCATTGAGACTATGTATTTGTTTGGTGAGGTCCTCGAGTGCTCTTGCACCTCTGGCTTCGGAAAGCTTTCCGATTGCCAATTGCAAGTCAGTTGGATTCTCCTTCTCGGTCATCGCTAAATTTGCTCTGACCACACTTGTATCAAATGTGTCCTCGTCACTATTTGTGGCTGCCAAAAGCGTATCTTCGGGGCCCTCCGCTTCTTCTTTGGCTTCTTCTAAGGCTTTCACTTGCCTTTGAAGTGCTGCAAATACGTTCTGATCTGCAGTATGCCACTCTTCTTCGCCAGCACTTTTAATTGAGTCCTGGCTCATGGACACTTTTGTTGACACTTTTTGTTGTGATGCTGCCAAGGGTGGCGGAACTTTCACAATTCCACTCACGAAACCTTCTCCGGCTGCCTCTCACACTTTGTTGTCGTGATGCTGCCAAGGGTGGCGGAAATTTTCCACTCACAAACCTTCTTCGGCTGCTTCTCAAACCTTCCCTCTTCTAGGAAAGGGCCTCTTATGCAAAGAGACTGAGAACTGACGCCATGGTTGGTCCCGACCTCGTGGGTGACACTTAAGGCACTACTACTCGAGCTACGTCGGTTGGATCCCTGGTCTTGTACCAGGAAACCGTGAGCACTACTACGCGAGATTTACCAGATCGAGGCGAACGTATCCACTTTGATACGAGATGTGTACTGAGTGTAATTCAGTGCAAGCTTAAGCGAGACAGAAAGAATGAATGCATGCACGCGCGAGAGGGGAGTATCTAGCTATGTAGGTTACACGTGAGAGTCAATATAGGGAAGTATGCTTCAACGTGATACAACAGAAACCAGAAACGATCCTGAACATGGATCTAGAACACATTCCGGATGAGGTCAGAGAAGAATTTAGGGATCTCTTAATAGAATATAAGACTATATTCTCGGAGGACCCTAGATCATATAGGCTATGGAATGTCGAACCCATGAAGTTCCAGTTAAAGGATGATAAACCATTAGTGCCAAAAGTATTTAACATGTCGGAGTATGAAACTACGCAGGTTGACCGTAAAATAGCATTAATGCTGTCATCTGGATTAATTGAAATTGTGGATAAGTCACTTAATAGGTACTCGGCTTGCCCTTGTTTCTTGACTTCAAGGCCAAATGATGAAAAGCTGCCTATGAAGCAACGCAAGCCTCGGCTACTAGTTGACTTAACATCTTTTAATAAAAATCTGATATTTACTGACCGGAGCACATAGTGCCACCTATCCCTACCTTGCTAGGGATGTTATCTAATTCGTGTTTAATGTCATCTTTCGATGTAACATCCGGATACGATAACTTACCTGTGGACTCTGATAGTGCTGATATGTGCTGCTTTGCAGTAACGTCCCCTCGCAGTATATATAGATCAGTCTTTCTGAAAAGTAAGTCATGCCTACAAGGGATCGCCATTGCTCCGAGAATGTTCGCAGAGCTCCTCCAACAGGCCCTTAACCCTGAGATATTGCCCTTTACATGTGTATATGTAGACGATTTGGTTGTGGCCTGTAAGAACCCTGGCAAGCCTAGGCCTGCTACATTGGATGATTACATACGACATTTAGGTGATCTGAGGAAGTTGTTTCAAAGCCTCAAGGACTTAAATGCCCTATTACAAATTAAAAGACACAATTAGGTGTTAAAGAAGCTACAGTCTTAGGGCACCTAATATCTATTGACGAAAATGGGATTATGACTATGCGAATGCCCGATAAATTCAGGTCTGCATTTGATGATTTCCCTATTCCCACAACCAAGAAACAGCTGCAAAAGTTTATTGGAATGACAAACTGGTTAAGCCAGTACTGTCCTAATATGGCTACATACACAGCTCCACTGCTAGATGTATTACAAACAGCACAAGGGAAAACAGGAAAGTTCACCTTCACTGCTTTCCAAGAAAAATGTTTCTATAAAGTAATAGACGAGATTAAAACAGGTATGTCACTGGCATTGCCACGTTTTAAAGAAGGTTATTTAGTGGTTGATTCTGGGGTAATTAGCACCTCAGCTTTATTAATGGAGGTGAATGAGGATGGTAAAGCTGTGTGTGTTGGTGCACACAGCGCACGCTTTCCTTTATCAGTTTGCCTCTCGTACCACTCGTTTCAGCGTGAAGCATTAGGAGTTTTAACAATGATAAACCATTTTAAAAGCATACTATTCGCCTATGAGCGACTAGTCATAGTTACGGATTGTCTATCAATAGCCAGCGTGCTGGCTAGTTCGTTACTGGTAAAGATGCTTTCACTCATAGACTAGCAGCTCGTATTTATTCCCTGCCTGTAGCATGGAAATTGAGAGCTGTACCTCGCACAGAAGGTAGAAGTAGTTGATGTATTATTAAATAAGTACCATCAAACGCCAGAAGGTGAAACTGTATTTTATGCGCCCTACTCTATTGCGGGGCAGATTACGAAGGATATTTATGCAAATAAATACCCTCTGCCCGATGCAATCAAAGATAAGGTGCTAACGACACAGGAATTACTTACACATGTGTATGATACACTTGTGAATTCTGGAACTATGAGTAAGACTCTACTCCAGAAAAGGTTGCATTGCCTAAATGACAAATGGGTTGACATGATCGGCACGAAGCCGCCATTTGTGCCGACGACACGTCAACCTTACTTCAAGCAAAACATGATGATGATGAAATTCTTGAGGACGAGATACTTTCTAAATTATCCCATTCATTTCATGGTGAAGCTGATTTTTGATTCGCCAGTGAATCATATAGAAAATAACTTAAGAGTAGATACAGTCACTGTTAAGCGGAAGCGAATATCGCCACATTTACCAGGAATTACACGCAACCTACTCATTAAGTTGCAACAAAATTGTGAAGAAACACAAAAGATAATAAATCTAATTATGCTTTCGCCTCCAGAGAAAGTACCACTAGATGTTGCGGTAAAATATCGTGTCCTTGACGGTGCCCTGTTGGTCATTCGCAAGAATGTAAAGTTACCTTTTAGCGTTGCGACCAATACGAAAGTATATATGAGTATGCCCAACTGTGTGTACCTGATGGCATGTATTCATTTGCTACATAACCATTTGGGAAGTAAAAAGACTAATACTCTTTTACCCAATCTATGTATTCAACTTACTCAGCCAGAATCAGTCGTATTATTATTGGTGCGTGCATGCATTGTGCTTTATACCGCCAAGCTAATACTAGGTTTGTTGGGAAGGGCGTTTCCGCATCCCGACTCAGCCATGGGAATTGGTAATGATTGATTTGGCCAAGTTCGATGACACTTTAGTCAAAGGGTCTTCCGCAAAAGACCTGTTAGTATTTGTCGATGTTTATTCTAAGATGATAATTGCTAAACCACTATTGGATGCTAAATATAAGCAGGTAAGCGAATGCTATGGAAGAAGTAATTTCTTTGTTTGGGGTGCCAAAAACATTACTTGCAGATAATGGTGCCCAGCTAACGACTAATAAGGCCCTCCAACGCCTTGTTGATCGTTATAAAATTAAGGAGTTATGTCATTACCGAACTTTATCGCCATACAAGCATTGAACGCTTACGCTGAAAATGCTATACGAATAATAAGGAGTGCATTAGTCCTAAACTCTAACTCATACAATATGAGGTTATGCGATGTGTTTAAGACTTCTATTTACGCAATAAATAATCGCCCTCTTACTTATTTGGCATATACTGATGATAAAGGGGTGAAGATCACCCCCACACCTTTTCGTTATTTTTCGATAAAATGCCGTTCTATCATTTAGGACGGGATGTATTTGAAATACTTAGTGAAAGCGAGGACAAAATTCATAAAGCCGAATGGCGTCAACGCATGCGTGAATATGATCTAGAAGAACAGTTCCACTTAGAAAAATGAAGGCTACTGAAAGACCTTCCTTTAAACCAGAGATTGGATCATTAGTGTTAGTTATAAAACATCCCATAAATAAACAACGGTATAAATTTATGGATGATTTGTTTGAAGTTATTGACATTGGACAGCATTCGACTGTGACTGTAAAGCCATACCTTTATGATGGGCTTACTCGTGAAGTAAGCTTAGATCATGTCAAGTTATATCGATTCCATGAACTATATAGATTTCTTCTGGACAAGTTGTCCAACCTCTTGAAGCGACCTTACACTCCGGAAGAAATTCTACGTAAACAAGCAAGGAATGAGGTTATCGAATTTCTTGAAGGGGCAACCCTGAAAGTCATGATTATAGTTTGCGGGGTCATACAAAGGCCTCTAGTATAGTGGCCTCGCAAAGTTCATTGATTTCACAGTCCACATCAATGGACACAGAGCCAAGTGCGATTCACCAAACCTATAAGCGCTCTGGTTCTATCCTCATGCAAAAGGCAGCGAGCTTGTTTAAGCCCTCAGATATTTTGCGAATACAGGAGGAAAATAAACAACTCGTGCAAAAGCAGTGGGAACAATATGACCGTAAGAAGTTAGAAGAAAAATACCTAGCTGACAATGCTGGTAATAATATTCTCCACAAAGAAGCAAGTGATTCTTTGTCTGACACTGGCACTGATGAATTTATTGAACAAGCAATTGCACTAAGTGCAAATACAGGGCCCAATGAAGCATTTTATGAGGACATGCTGGCCTTGAGCCAACGTGGCCCTCCTACTTTTGCTGAAATGGCCCAACAAGAAAGATTATACGAATTTGCAAGTGTCAAACCTGACCATATTAGTACTCCTGATCGCTCGAACGTCAGTGAAGGGACACTTGCAGGGTCAGCCCTGTAAAGTGGGCCTTTCGTGGCCAATACCGTGATCAACGTGTGCCAGATATACCTGAAAGTCCGGAGAAATATCACACTCCTGACCAAAGTATGTCTGCAACTCCTAATAAGGACAATGATAATATAGAGGAGATTGTTGAAAAAGCAGCATCTTTCATCGCACCTTCCAAATTTGACACTGACCTAGAATCTTTATCTGCTGGCCTGGAAAGTATGCAATTAGCACTGCCTACTGATCCATTCGGCGGAAATACACACGACGATGAACATGAAAGTAGTGATAGTGATGACACAACTACAATTTATTATACTGCTCGTAAAAATCTGCGGCGTACACCGCTGACAAAAAGCATTAAACAGAATGTTCAAAAAGCAATCGATATTGTACGACGCCAGTTAGAACTCTCACCACGTAAACGGCCTCCCTCTCCACCAATCGATAATCCTATGGAAGGGCCCAGTGCCCCGAAACCGGAGATTTATGGAGCTGAAGGAGGGGAGCCTCAAGTTCGGTATACTATAATGAAAAGTCCGGTCAGAAAACCTGATTTGCAACCAAGAAATAGTGAGTTACCAAATGCGGGAGTACCACAAACTGTGCCAAGCACAAACGTACTTGAGCACTTTTCGGCAAAGGTTACACCTTTGGGTGACCTGGCTATGACTGAAAAGGAGCACATTGCTCACCAAGCTACTCCTGGGGTTGCACACCCCACTGTCAGGCAAACTGGCCCAGTAGTTCCACAACCGGGTACTCAGAAGCCACCTGAGGCTGTTGTACGGGCTCCGTATGAACCAGAAAAGTTGTCTCCATTAAGTTTTCTTCCTCATAACCTAAGAAGAAGAAAAAACGTTAATTATCGCTCCCTGGCAGGGTTTCAAAAGTATAATAAAAAGAACGTACCTGCGGGTCTTCCTGCGATTGCTCAGCCTGATCCCACTGAAGCATTGACTCGTTCCGAAGCAGCATTGACAACTGAACAGGATACAAGTCCTTCACAGAATGTTCAACAGCTCCTTGACACGAACCTTTTGGTGTCCTCTGACCAGCCGAGTAGCTCGGCAGCCACACCATTTGCCGAACCAAAGGAACCAGAAGCCTCGGCCGCTGTCCAACCAACAGTTGAACCCGAGATTAGTGAGCCCACTCCAATACGGATCCTTCCCAGACGACAACTGCGGGAGAGAAAGGGAACTGTAGATTACAGGAAGTTAGCGGGCATAAGAAAGTATGAGAAAGAGAAAAGCAAAACTGGTAAAGAACAAAAATACTTTCCTAATATTCCACGAATAGCTCCTTTAGATCGGGAGGACAAGGAATTCGCCCGTGTTAGGTTTACAAATACGAAAGAAAGGCCTGACCAAAAAGAGAGAGAGTTACTAGAAGAGGTAATTCCTAATTGGAAACTGAATAAAAACATGGCTGCAGTCCCTGATTATATTCAGTTTCTTAAAGCGACTGGCATGGATCACCAAGATGATAGCAACATAAATGAAATGAAGCGGCTGCGTCTCACCTATGATGAACTATACAAGCTAGCTTTTAAGAAGTTTAAATAGAGATTCGTAAGAAAGGACGTGATGACGGTAATCTTAGTGCCCATATTTTATGGGGTCACTACCTTTACTTTGTCAGTCCAATATGGGCGCACCGTTTTACCAATCAAGCGCACCCAAAAGTAAGTTAATGCAAAATGTCGATTGCGGACCTGAATTTGGCCACTTGCCAAAAAGATCATAGAAATGGACACGAACGGGCAATGTCTCTTCACATGCCCGCCAGTAAGGTACAATATGCATAAAGGTGATAAGTTGCTGAACAGTACATTGACAGCAAGAAAACAACTAACGAAACATACTCTCTGCAGTTCGTTAGCGGTTCTAGAAGTATGTATAAAAATGATGGAAGCCACAAGGCACTGGATTTGGACTTCCTCCAGGGATTGTTCAATCCAACAACAAACCAAACCTCGCTTGCTTTGACAAAAAAAATGAAGTTTGCGTAGGTTATTTTTACAATATTGATGGGACAAATAATTTTGTCCTGTTTCCTGATAAATACCGATGCAAATCAAAATTTGACCGGTACTTACGTGTGCTTGCCCCTTACTACTATAGTAGGAGGCCAAGCTTACAATAGACGATAGGCCGATTGGCCTGAATAAAGTTAACTATTATATAAGTTATATAAAGTAAAGTACTATAAACACGCCATGCAAGAGGGAAGTTGCAGATGGGCGTAATGCCCCATCTGAATAGTTATGTGTTGAAAACTATGGTTAAAGCTCCACTGAGCTATGTCCAAATGGAACCGCTATCCACTCCATGCCTCGCGTGGGTTGATAGCTACTGGGACATTCGTACCTTAGTACAGCAAAAGTTGGCACTAGGCACTGTGCAAGTGGGACACAATAAACCTCACAATACGCATGAGGGCTTGTGTTGGCCGCATTACTATATAAAATCTTGGAACGATATTGAAAACTTCCAGAAGAAATTAAAAAATGCACAACCTCTGAAATGAGGATTGGGCATCGATAAAAAAGGACGATTATAAATCACACATGTTCTGGCATGGAAACGATACCACAGTAGTATATGCCATAAAACAAAAACTCTGTTGCAACGACTACTGTGCCTATAATATCAGAGTGTCTCGACCATGACCTGGTTGCATAACGCAGGTCTAGGCGTGACGCCTCCGGACTTTGAGTAGGATGGAACATGGAAATCTGTACAAAAATGGGATTCATCTCCCTAAGAAGGGATCTTGAAATACTAAGTACAGCTTTGTGCCTGGGCGAATAATCAGCCCAAACTATGGTCTTCATGCCTCAACAAAATGTAGGGACCCACTCTCTATTGGAATGGGCCGCTCCTTTGTGGCTACTAAAGACAACAAAAAACCTATATGCTGGTGAACTCATCAGCTTTGGATACAACTGGGGTATCTTGGAGGTGAACAAGTGTTTCCCCATAAAATACCATTTTACATTTCATTTGCCCAACAGTCTATGTGTGACAAACGAAATTGTAATTCTAAATGAAAATAAAGTTCAATATGTGCCGCGTTTCTCTTCTTACTATGGCACGATTTAGGTTATTGATATCATGGATGGTGCCCACGGGCGCCATCGTTTAAATAACATTGAATAAAATTAGCCTAGCCGATAAGATCTTTTATAGTAAAAGATTCGAAAACATACTTACCTGAATTTTGTGTGACTGCTCACTGCAGTTCCCACAAAATGCAGAAAATTGTGGAGGGGTGAGTATATATACGTAGCCGCAGGAAATGCAGCCTGCGCCCCAAAAATTTCACAAAATTTGAGCGCCCTCGTGCTCTGAGAAAGTATTGTAAACAAAATTTCTAGAAAAAACTGGATATGGCAAACGACTACACAAAACTATAAACCTGAACACTAGCACATAAATGTCGCAAAATCTGCTTCATATATTATTATTAGTGCTAACCGAAATTAGCTGAAAAGATCGGTGCTGACAACCTCAATCTTCTAAATTAATTTCGGTTATGAGCACCCGAACTTGATGCACGCATCAAGACCGAGCTGGAATGCAGAGCTATAATGCTATAATAGCTATGCAAGTCAGTGATAACAGATAAAACATAATCTATGAGTCTGTTCAAAATGGCTAGACAAAAAACATTTGAGCAAGATAGACTGAAATGTGAGTTGCATTGCGCAAAGACGCTGAGCCAGCTTTTGTCGAACAGATACCCGACTCCAAGGGGGGCAAAAAGTTGTTATGGAACAAAAATCCAGAGACGCTCCCACACTAGAAAAATCCAGTTTGAGCGGCTTCGCTTGGAGATGTAGAATGGTGGCGCCACCATGCGCCTAACCACGAACTAAAAACGTTTTGCCCAAGGCTAAAACAAACAATGAAGAGTGGAACCGCCGGTGCACCTACAATTCACCTGGGAAGGTTTTTGAACTTATCTAAACTCAAAAATGGCCATACTTGACTCGAGTGGTGACCCAAATTCCGGGATTTATTAGGCGGGTACAAGGAATAAAATAAAACGTTGCATAAAAGTCAAGAGAATGAAAATGACTAATGTTATAATGATACCGCTAATGATCGCCAGATGGACTAACAGAAGAAAAGGTTCAAAGTGCACAAAGATTAGGCATATTGTTAAATAAAAGAAGTGCTGAAATGTGGCTATCTTGCAGTTGCCACATGAATCCCCTCTTTTTGGTGGAGAATTCAATTTACGCTAAACACAGCACTAGCAAAACAAGCTAGGTCAGCACACATTGTAGACTGACATGTGAGAAAATGAAAAATACCACGTCTTCTAGCCTGATATGGAAAAGATTATGGGGCCATGGCGTAGTGCTTGAGCTTGCTTTTGCTATGTGCAATGACATAGATACGGCCGGTTTTCCAGTCCTGTAGGGACTACGTTTCCTTCGCCGCACTCAAGGCCGAGCGGAATGCCCAAGGAAAAAAGGATGCCAAATTGGCATTGGTAGCCCATAAGCACCAACGCTTGGCCGGTAGTAATCGCAGACACTCAAATATGGTGCTGCATCAAGCCCGAGCTGGAATGCAGGGCTATAGTAAACGCTTTTCTTGAACATTGAAGCATCGTTTGCAGTGTCAAGGCCGTCAAGGTCGAGCTGGAATGCTAGCTTATTTACAGGCCCGAATCTGTGGATTTGGGCCGCTAATGATTCGCTAATGATTAATTATGCAATTAAAATGCAATTCTTGACACCTGAGATATGGTCTACGGTCCTTTTGGCCATGAAATGTAAAAAATTGGACTCGAAATGTGCTTGGCTATGATAATGAACTGCTGAACTTGACTAGAAAGGTGCTGAGCTTCATAAGGCTGAGCTATCTGCTGAGGTAAACGCGAAATGAGTTGCGGTAAACACAGTAGACACAAAAGTACAATGAACGTGGACTTTATTGTCCCAATGGGAGGCCTCCTGGCGAGGGGGGAGGGCTGGCCTTGGGCCACGTTGGGGCCAGCCCTGGCCGGTGCGGTGGCCTACCGGGAACACGACGAGTTCTGCAAAAGACAAGATGAATATAGTGAAGCCGTGATGGCTTAAGTGATTAAGTTAGACTTACTAGACGACTCCTTCGAGGGGGTCCGCCTCCGCCACGCCCAAAAGGCGGAGGACCCACGCACTGATGCGGGGGAGGTCCTCGGGCTCCGCCCACACGCGGCTGACAAGCCGGTAGAGGCCTCTCGGCTTCGTCCGGTGGACCCAGACGAGGGCGGGGAGCACCACCACGTAATACGTGGCTGCCCCTGCCACGTTCAGGGCCACGCCCTAGAGGATCTCTTCGGCCTGTAATACGAGAAAAAGTCGAGCTTTGACCAAATAGATAACGAATAATGCACTTACGAAGCCCTGAACGGGGCAGGGAGGGCACGCCTCCTGATGGCCCAAAGGGGCTGCGGGCGGGGCCGCAGGTGGCTGGGGCCACCCCGCCGCGGACTCGGCCGCGGGGGGCGCCCCTACGGGAGCCTCGGTGGCTGGCGCCACCGTTGTAGTAGAAGGATTCTGCATTCCCAATGAAAAAGATACAGTTTAACGAAAGGATTCACCGGATTTTAATCGAAATAAAAACTTACGAACAAGCCGTGTAGGAAGCCCGCCATGTTTTGGACTTTTTAGTAAACAAGGCGCGCTACCAGAAAAATCCGGTCTGAAATCGGCCAAATTTCGTGTAAAAAAGCCTCTTTTTATTACGTGCATCTACGTAAAGTCTGGGAGCGCTGTCAGATGAAGGTAACGGCTTTGCTAATACCTACTACTCCACTTGAATTCGAATTCTTTATTACATATATATAGAATACAAGTACTATAGTATATACTCGAGTATATTGGAAGCTTTGAGATCAGATCAAAATAAAAACAAGACGAGTGCAAGTGCAAAAGCCGGCTTTAAAAAAGTCTTCAAGGCCTCGAAAAGTCTACGAGGCCTCGAAAAGTCTGCTAGTTCTTGAAAAAGTGGAAAAGTCTACGAAGACTGCGGAAAAGTGCAAGTTATAAAGTGAGAAAGTTGCAACGCGATGAAAGTACAAAGTGCGAAAAGTTACAGAAAACGCGCTTAAATACGTGCGAAAAGAAAGCGTTCTTCGTCTTGCAATAAGTCTGTGGCGATCCTTAGTTGGCATCGCTGTTCACGTCCTGGGAAGCCTTTGACTCGGCGGAATCCTGGTCCTCATCTGCGATTGAGAGAGGTTCAGCCTCAGTGATCTCGTCCTTGTCCGGAATGGACTCCGCTGCCGAATCCAAGCGACGGTTATCTCGGGCTCGAGCCCGGCGAGATCGTCTCTTCAAAGTCCGCGGTCCACACCCTTCAGTAACAGGTACCTGAAACGGTGCACGAAAAAGAGTACATGAGTAACCTGTTTACAGTTCATAAATTGATAGGTCCTTACCCAGCCCTTGGGATTAGGGACGTCATAGATGTGGGCCAGCCCGGACATGATGCTGGGATTCCGGCGTAGTGTTCCATAGGGGTCCATGGCAGCCATTGCCATTTGGAGCGAATGGACATCAGGGTCACGCATAATCGGGGCTGTTGGCAAAGCTCGGACCTCTGGTGTACAGCAGTGAAATACCGCTGCATGCTCAGATGGGGCCTTTGTTGGAAGCATTTGCATGGCTCCACTGGCAGCCGCTGACTCCGTACGAATAGCTCGAAACGTGGCCACGAACCTACGGCACCACCGTGATGTCCACACGCAGAAGTACACCAACATGCCAAGCAAAATCTGTAAGGAAGAGGTGGTAAATAAAATTTGGCCATAGTTGCAAAACTAGCCATAAAGTTGAACTTACCAAAGCCATCCCAATGGAGGCTCCAAGACCGATCCACCCCATTACACCGTATCGGTGATAATTGAAAACCTCATCGATCCAGCCCCTCTGAGGGGCAACGGGACGATAACCATTTGGTACCGCTGGCATTAAATCTCGGGGGTCAAACACCTCCACCTCAAAGGGATCAACAGGAGCTGGGTCAAACCCAGGTCCACCCTCAGCTTCAGAAATGCCACTCTCAGGAATAGCAACAGTAGGACCTACTGGGCCCGTGGTTTGAGAATCCACTAGCGCAGGATCCACCGTTGATGGCTGGATTGGAACCTCAGTGGGAGCCTCTGTAGAGCTGCCCTCTGGAGTTAGAGAAACCCAGGCTAAAATGACCATCGCGAGTTGATTGGGATTGGAATATCTCTAGAAAAGTGACCAGCTTGGACGAAGTCCGATGGGAGAATGATCAACATTAAGTGAAAGCTGAGAGTTGCAACTGCCTGCTGCACCCTCGCTACGTTTCTCGATCTAGGAAGTCAAAAATGTCCGTGCAACTTAACGATGAGCGTGCGCGCACGCGCCCATCTTATAAGGAAGTGGTATAAGTCCTGTTACCTTGTTCTTTTTTACCTAGACAAAAAATGACCTTGGGTTTTTTTAAAAAGGGACAACCCACGCATTTAAATGCCCGAGAGTGTGGGGCATACCTGTAAGGATGCGTATAAAAAGGGCAGTTTACGGCCCTACAGCAACAGTCTGGAAATGAGCGATAGCTTGAATAGCCTCGATAACCTAAGGATGTCTCTGATCACCGAA
Organism: Paracyclopina nana; assembly: GCA_019096065.1. NCBI lineage: Eukaryota > Metazoa > Arthropoda > Copepoda > Cyclopoida > Cyclopettidae > Paracyclopina > Paracyclopina nana. The sequence continues at coordinate 16,523,478 of JAGUCH010000002.1, read as the reverse complement.
TCCATGGAAGGAGAATCTGCATTGGTCTCCATGATGGAGACTGATAAGACTGGAGAGTTCAACGAGCATGAGGTTAGTGAGCTCCTAAAGGATGATGAGCCAGTTATGGATCGCAACATGCCTGCTGTCAATATTGAGAATCAAGCCCAGAATCAGACGACTAGGCACCAGGACCAAGAGGAACCCCTCGAGGTCCCATTGGAAAGGGTATCCTCCAGTTTGGGGTACCCATTGCCATTTGAGGATTTGATCAGGCCTCCCCACATGGAGGGTCTACAGGCCTATGCGAGGGAGGCGAGCCGGACCAGAGCTACTATACAGCAGCACTATGATGCAAGCCTGTTGAAGATAGCTACGAAAGAGGTCATGACTGTTGGAAAGGAGGTGCCTTTTGACCTAACGATTAGGATAAATGGAGAACCCTATGAACGGACCGAGCCTCGTAGGCCATTGAAGGTGAAAAACTTTGACTGCATTGAATTGATTATCGAGCCAGTGAGTAAAGGAGGGGAGATTCCCGATTTTCTTGTTATATTTCCGATGCTAGACAATCTACCAGTCTACAACTTGCCTGACAAGATGGAATATGACGAGAATGTCCATAAGTTGGCCAATGTCAGGAGTTGGTCTGCCGTCCAGAGCCCAACAGCTGTTGGGTATTATGTTCATGGAATCCGTGGACAGGGTGGAGCCCAACTCCCTGTGGTAGTCTCAAAACATTATACCAAGCGAGGCTGCATTCAGATCATGCCAACATTGGACTCAACATTTTGGGATCCGCGGATGTTCCATGATTTGACGTCGCCTTACTTGCAACTGTATGTGGGACCGCCGTCCTGCCTTAACAATGGCGTGGCTCAAGCACCACGAAAATTGGACGTGAAGATCGATATGACCGCACTCCTGCCTACCATGGTAGCCCAGTTTGTCGATCGAGCCATTGGGACATATCCGCAATGCGTGAGGTACACAGCCGGGGCCAGGCCCCAAAAACTAGCTGCGTTTGTGGAGAAGTCTTGGCAACAAAAACCAAGGCGAGGACCTAGACTGTACGCCGATGTAGCGCGCGGGCGCCCTTTTGGCGCAGGAACGAATGGACCAGACATTTTGCACGCTAAGCGCTCCAAAGTCGATAAGAATAAGGAGCGTGTGAACTATCTCCTCCAGGCTAAAATGGAGGAAATGACCCCCAGCGACATCAAGGTATTCACTGAGGCGATTAATGGATTTGTCGGGCAGTTCTAAAAAATGAAATTACCCTTCAGAATCGAATTGTACATATTGATAAAATACTTGGTTGTGGGCCAATACTCTTAACTTTTTACCATACATGTCGACATGCTATGATAATAAAAAACCAATGGAAAAAAGCAAAGAATGTCTAGACATAGTGAGGTGGCGTGCCCATACTTGTCTGGGTTTATAAGGAAAGTTAGCGGTCTTGGGGCCCAAATAGTTTCTGATCAGAGTTTGTGCTGGTAAGATGTCGTTTGAATTGGCCTTCATACTCACCCTTTTGGGATCTGGCACTTGGGGCCTGTCCAACTACCCAAATACTCAGTTCGTACTGGATGAGGCACTTTGCCATTCCGGACATGCCCTATTTCCAGTTAGAGTGGTCCATCATCCTAGAATGGTGAAAAAGGCTATGGTGTTAGATACGAAGGATTACAGTGGCCTTTTGCAATCAACAATTGGCGTCCTGAATAATATTGACACCGTGGTAAAAGAAGTTAAGGACAAGGAGGACTTGGTCCATATTGGGAATATGTTGGCAGTTGGCGAAGAGAGTACCCCTAACACCATCGACAAAGCTTGTTCCAAACGTCAAGGGTTTGTACCATTTGCCCCTAAAACTTATGAAGACATGGACGTTTTTCTAGAACTATTACGTTATACGGCAAAGGAAAGCCCTCTTGCCACTAAGGTAACCTTATGTGTAAAGTTTCGGATTGTCAATGAGGTACCTATGTCCTTGGATGGGAAAACCACGTTCCCTCAAGTGGGGTATGAGAAAAAACCGGACGATGAGATAATTGCAGGTTACCCGTGTATCACGGGGTATTTCACTGTGGGACAAGGGCCGAGGACCATGACGTCAGTTAAAGCCCATGCACCACACAGTGATGGGAAGGCAACGATATGTGTCCAAAATGACTTTGTCATCACCCATAAGGACTTTGTCAAATCTGAATTGTCTGGGAGGAAAAGCTTCCTTGAAAAGGCCTACAACGCCGTGATGGCCCTAGCAGAATCAGGTAAATCGACAAAATTCACCGATGGCATGATAGCAAATACCACTCCACTGAGAGTACCACCGAAAGTTTCTTTGGCCTTTCGACTACTGAAAGGTTTTAGCAAGGTCTTTTTGAAGTCTGGATTAATACCAAATGATCTGCAGCAAGTATTGTCATATGCTGACACAGTTGTGCAATTTGCCAGAAATTTTGGACAGGCAGGCACACGGTTCAGCATACCAACTCTGGCGCATAATAGTGACAGAAATGCGGCCACCATTACTAATGTTTATGAACCTTTGGCGAACACTGAGCAGAGTGGAGACTTTGTCACTCAGGGAATAGTTGGGTATAAAGAAATGGACCCTACCACTGAGGTCACATATCATATTGTGTCACGAAGCAAAACGGAGTTCTTACTGCATGATAGGTATTTGACCCGCCGAAATGATCTAGTGTTTGTGTCTCGGGAAATACCCATCTATAGTGATTGCTTCGTTCATGACCATAATTTAACCGTGTGTGAAAACAAGGACTTTGACTTGACAGAAGGAGTCCAACACTGTGCTAAAGTACTTTTAGGGCTAGCTCTGGGTGACCCTTTTGACGCCTGTGAATTAGAGCCACTTAAAACTAACACGCTCATTGATGTGGGATGTGCTAATTATAAAGGGTTCTTAAATTTGGTCTCAAGTGCAATGATTAATAGGACTTGTTTAAATGACTTCAAGAACTCGATGGTATTGGAACCAGGATCCTATCAGATCCTTAGCAATTGTAAGGTTTCCCTTGGAACTCAAAGTACTGGATACGAGGACTCTCCTTGGGAAAGTGATATGGTGAAGTTCTTTACAAAATTCCCTGAAGATGAACTTGGAGGTTTATTCAATAATTGGGAAATAATCCTGACGGTGAGCCTATTGTCTGCAGCACTGGGATTCACGTGTATGGGCATATTGATTTGGAAAAGGCGGCGAGTATGCAGCCGATGTTATGATGATGGAGGCTATGTGAGACCTAATACGTCCCGCTCACGGCCTCGCTACAATAGAGGAGATCGCAAGAAAGATGCTGACCAAAATCAGCGCCTTACTGTGCGAATGAGTGGCCTGGGAGGCGCGACGTTAGTATAATAACTGTATCAACCTTAATGTGATGTAAGCGATCAATGACACCTTTTTTATATTTTTAGAGCTTAAAAACTATTTCAAAAGCTGAAAAAGTTAGGGCCGGGGAATGATGGGCAATAAGTACATCATGTCTCTGGTGCACGTTACGACCAGAATAGGACTTGATTGGACCCCTCCAGTGGAACCTGTGGAAACCGTGGAGCCCGTGGAGCCGCCAGAAGTCCGGAAGGTTGCCCATTCACCGCTACATCACCACCTCAAAATCACAAAACCTCCTTTCTTAAAAACACCTTTTCATCTCCTCCAACTCTCTGATTGTTGCTGCTGCTGCTGCTACTACCTATGCGTTGAGCCTTACCTATGGCAATTCACCTGACCTTGAGTGGAGAAGTTGCTAGCCATTGTGTGGAGGAGTTGCTAGCTGCTACATAGAGAGGACCTGCAGCTGCATGATAACGGAGAGAAGCAGATGGAAGCTGATGGAACTTGCTGCGATGCATCGAGTGGAGAAGAAGGAGAAGACTCGGGGAGTTCGATGGGGGACTTCAGAGAAACAAGACATGGACCAAGTGCACATGGCCCATTGAGTGAGCTCTGCCCTGCTATTGTCCCACCAAAGTTCTCCAAAGTGTGCTGAGGCATGAAGAAGATGGCCACAAGAATATTTACTGCAGTACTTATTTCTTTGTATTTGCTGCCATTAATTTGTGTGGTGTTAAAAGCCGAGTGAATAAGACAACCTTGTTTGACTTTGTTCGACCATAACTTGTATAGAGGTTTCCTGGGCAGTTATGCACCCTAGTCTGAGGCTGTTGAGGCCGTTTAGGACGTGGGTAGGAGGCCCAATCACTGGTCTACAGCACTGAAGCTTGCCATGTGATGTATCTCGCCAGAGTTGGAGCACTGAGGCTGCGGCTTTGGGCCCAAGGCGAGTAGACATCCGGCCAGCACCCGGAGGCTGCGAACGGTACCGCGACCATGAAGCCGATGCTAACCATCCTAGGCTTCAGAGGGTGTGACCGTCGCACACCATTTCCAAAGTTGCATTAGTTTAGTCAATCCTAGAGGCATCGATAACATAACACCAGCTCTTAAAAACTACGACATCTTATAGAAATTTGTGGAGCTACGACAACATTTCTCGTAGGGTAAGTCAAGAAAGTTACGAAAAAGTAGAGTAGATGAGCAGGTCATATAAAGTTGAGTTTTAAAGCAATTTTTCGCATTTACATGAAAAAAGCTCAGATTTTCTTAGCTTGGAGAAAATAGTTGTGACCTTTGACACAAAGTGTGACCAGCCTCCATGTCCGAAGCAAGGATTGTCATCTGGAAAAATTGACCTTGCAATTTGATGTGAAATCGCACGTACTCAAATGAAACAGCAGCTTTTTGTCAAATATTGCGCAGTCGATGATTCAAAGCTGAAAAGTTTTGCACTGCTCACATAATAAAAAATTCGTTGAACTTTCATTATGTCATGCACTGGATTTCTACTGATGATGACGACGAAGGCCTGCCATTAGCGGAGTTGCAAAAATGTAATAATGATAGCTGGATGGCGGCTTTTTTTGAGCCGAAATGGCCAACCGCGAAGATTGGATCTGGAGATAGCGAAACTCTTCAATAGCATAACCAAAGTATTTGCAAAAGAGACTGAGACAATTTCGGCGTGAGCAGAATGTTGGCAAAAAAAGGGTTGAATGCGACGCTTATCAATTACATACGCAGAACACCTATGAACACCAAGGTCCTTGCTTACAAAGTAAAATGATCTACTCTTTGAGTCGGATTTATCTAGAAAATATATGCTATTATGGCGAGGTGACGCAACAGCCAAATCTGAAGTTTCTCTAGCTAGACTAATTGGGATGGTCAAAGAGGTCATGCAGTGGAACCAAAATCAAGCAGCATAAAGTAAATCCGAGGAATCAGGTTTTAAAAGTGTTGCAATGCGTAGCTCAACCAGCGGAAGAGTTGATTTCTCATTGCATATGTTTTATCCAGGAAGATGTCAACCATGACAATGAAAAAAGGACCACTGAATTTGCGTAGTGATTAGCAAAGCACTTAAGACTTATTCAGCTCACATGGACTTGAAGAAGGTCCTAACCCAAACTCTTTACAACACCCAAAAATATCCATTTTCTGAAAGCTTATGTTCTTAGGGTTCATTTGGTAGTAATTTAAAAATCCTGGCCTATGGCTTCCCATAACATAAAATGTTCAAAAACGTCTAGCACCTACAGTTTACTATTTTTTGAGATTAATTAATTATTAATTGAGATAATTATTGGGTGTTGTGCATAGTTTGGGGAAGGTCCTTTGCCAAGTCAATATGAGCTGCTTCTAAAGACTTCTAAGGTGTCCACTATTCTCAGAATTAGACATGACTTTATTGTCCTGACATGATTTGTTTTGGGATAATTAGTGATTTAGCATAGGTTGTTTTGTGTATGCACATGTTTCGCAATATCCTCTTGATTAATCATAATTGCTGAACCATTTCTAGGCACCATGACATTGCTAAGGTTATTATTATTGCTTCAGTGCCTCCATTGATAATAATTGTGACGCACTAAAACATGCCGATGTGATTTCACATGAAATCCGTGACGGTGTGACAAATTTACAAGTTTTTTAAGCAAATCAAGGCTAGGCAGAAAATAAATGCAGCGCTCCTCTCCTATTACGAAAATCAGTGAGGAATGGGCAAGAAAGGTTGCGTGAAAACGACCTTGTCCAAGTTTCGATGCAACGAGGGAAAAAACACCTCATCGATGACATTTTCTTCTTCGTAACATTCCTCGATTTCCATGATTGTCTCGTGTCAACTTCATGTCGCCTTTTGTGTACACATTAGCGAAAAACGAGTTTTTTTCCGTTGTTTTCGTCAAGCTGTCAGCGCTCCGTGTTGTTTGAATTTCCCGCCACGTGAGCGAGAGTTGAGCACGCTGAGTTGAATTAATTGGGAAGCTTTCTGTGTCAGAGGCGAAGACGGTGCGCAGTGGGCGAAACAAGTTTTTCGAGGGAAGACATAATTTTGCCGCACTTCTTCATAGCGTCAAAGGTGAATTTATTGAGAAAGCCGGGAGGAGGCAAAAACTCGTGAAATCAGCTGACTCTCCATTGAAGCCAACGGGGACGTCAGCGATTTGACGGAAAACGTCTCCTTTGTTTTCGTCGCGACTTTTTGAACCCGTGGAAAAAACGCGCGAGTCAACAATGCACTAATTTCCATATGGAAGATAAGAACAACAACTTTTTTTAGTTCGTTCGGGGCTGTGACCTGTCAAACTGGAGGAGCATGGCCGATAATATGGCCAATTATGCTAATTACCTGAAGCATCAAGTCAAGTTTTCCCTCGAAGATTATGAGGTGAGTGAGAGAGCTATTGTTCCTTTTTTCATTGCTGTTTGCTCAAGCTGGACAATGCCTTGACATCGTGTTCCATTTAGGCATTCTGAGCGCTAATTCCTTCAAGCAAAGAACTGACAGTTACACCAACTGATCTTTGCAATGTTTTGCATGTTCATTTCATGGACATCAACGCGTTCAAAATGTCCCGCCAATTGATTTAGTTCAGTTTTTTTACTGCGTCCCTAGATGGCGCCACATTAGTAGGCTGGCAAAATGCCATTAGTGGCGGTTTTGACGAGTGAATGGCGGTCATATACAGTCTGACCGTTCAAAATTGGACGGTGCGGGAATCTAGAGTTTGTGTTATGAGTTCATGAATTTCGAGGCTTAATGGGTATCGTTGGAAAGCTTGAACCTTAGAACATCTTTTTATGTATTTTGACGGAATGAAAAATAATCATGAAAATTACGCGTGATAGCATGAAATGATCTATCAGTATTTTTCGTTTAAATTGATTTTTTCTATTCTAACAAAAAAAGAGATATGGGAAAAGACCCAAGCTTTCCAACAATATGAATTAAGTCTAGTATTTCTCGAATGTGTATCAAAACGTTTAGATTCGCACCTTCCAATACTGAACGGACAGACTGAACAATATAGACAGATCTTGAACAAAGTCCAGACAAAGCAAATCGCTGCTCCATCTAGCGGATGAGAAATTAGAGTCGGACTTGTTGCGTCGTAGCCTTTATGATATCAACTATATGGGTAAAAATAGGCCATGGCTTTCAGGTGCAACCTCTCACTAGGGACTCATAAGAAAGCAATTCCACTTTTTGCGGAGGCTGTCTTTCTTTTTATGTCCTTGACACGTTATGTACTCCACGCTAAAGTGCATCATGTTATTATCAGAATTCGGAGCACTATTGCAGCGATCGACGCGGCGGCGTCACCCAAATAGTTTCACCAGAAATACTAGTTTTGAGCATCGTATTTTGGGTAGCTACTTTTCATCTCCCATTTTGACCTTATCTCCGCCGTACGTTCATATTTGTTTGCTCGTCCAATGCTACACACAATGTATAGCAAAGCTTGCCCAGCTTTTTTCAAGCTGCTCCAGTAGAGTAGTCGCTCTAATAACGAGCTAAAAAAGCTGGAAAAAATCATGTTTTCCCACTCGTGGCGGTCCATGAAGACCTTCATGAAAAGCTTCTACGAGGATTTCACGAGGGACGACAACCCGTGCACCGTAAGTAGCACAAAGCGCCATATAAACGTGTTTATGCAATGCAGCCAAGATTGCGATGATGCATTGTTTAACCTGATAAATATCTTGCCACTACTACTACATATGATGCGAAAGTGGCCGTCGTCAGTCGTGATGAGGCAGCCCTACTTGAGGCATTTCCACCGTCGATTTCATGCCATCTGGGTGGGTAACAAAAAATTGAGGGCACGCTTCACTCCATAGCTAGCTCTCAATTGGCTTGGCGGAAAATGTAGCTTAAGTTTGATATAGCTAGGCCGAGTTGTTGTACTCTACTACGTAGACGAGCTAGCAGTTGCACACTTGGTGTTATACGTCATGCGTACAGATCAACGCAGCTATGGAAGCTTCAAGACGACTGTACAGAAAGTCCATGACGCTGCTCGACATTTGGATCCTGCGCACCCTGTGGCCCTTTTATAGCGTACTGCACGTGCCCATTTCGAAACCGTTTTGTCACCATTTTCTGCTCTTTTCTTTGCAGTCCCTCAACAATGAGTTCGGTCCGGATGAGCCCAAGATCAAGGTCAAAGTGGGCATTTGCGCCATGGAGAAGAAAAGCCTGTCCAAGCCCATGCGAGAAATCCTGTCGAGAATCGAAGAGTTCGAGTACATCGAAACAATCATATTTCCCGAACACGTCATCGTGCACGTGAGTCAATGTCAATTCGTGGTGCATTATTGCATGACGCTCGATCTCCTTTTGTAGGCTCCCGTGGAAGAATGGCCCAAGTGCGACTGCTTGATTGCATTTCATTCCAAAGGCTTCCCCTTGGAGAAGACCGTGGAGTACGCCAACATTCACCATCCGTACATCATCAACAATCTGGAGGCTCAGTTCGACATCCAGGACAGGAGGAAAGTGTACAAGATCCTGGAGGACGCTGGCATCGAGATCCCCAGATATGCCATCCTGGACAGGGACGATCCGGAAAGTATGCCAACATGCCCAGCATTGATGAGTTGCAATAATCACGTTTTTTTTTCAGAGAATGACCTCGTGGAGTTTGATGACCACGTCGAGGTCAACGGAGTCACTTTCAACAAGCCTTTCGTGGAGAAGCCCATTTCAGCCGAGGACCACAACATTTACATCTACTATCCAACCTCAGCTGGCGGAGGCTCTCAGCGGCTGTTCCGGAAGATTGGCAGCAAAAGTAGCTTTTACTCCTCCGAGGCCAGCGTGAGGAAAACGGGCTCGTACATCTATGAGGACTTTATGCCAACCGATGGCACGGACGTCAAGGTAGAATCGAATCTTAATTTTGATCGAATTAAGTTCATGCACCTTTTTGTAAAGGTCTACACTGTGGGGCCAGACTACGCTCATGCTGAAGCCCGAAAGTCTCCAGCATTGGACGGCAAAGTGGAGAGGGACTCTGAGGGGAAGGAGGTGAGGTATCCGGTCATATTGACCAACAAGGAGAAGCTCATCGCGAGGACAGTTTGCTTGGCCTTCAAGCAGACTGTCTGTGGATTTGACTTGCTGAGAGCCAACGGAAAGTCCATCGTCTGCGATGTCAACGGGTTCAGCTTTGTGAAGAATTCTTCCAAGTACTACGATGACAGTGCCAAAATCTTGGGCAACATGATCTTGAGGGAGCTGAGTCCTCAGCTGCAAATCCCCTGGAATATGCCATTCCAGCTGGATGATCCCCCCATCGTGCCAACCACCGTGGGGAAGATGATGGAGCTCAGGTGTGTGGTGGCTGTCATCAGACATGGAGACAGGACTCCGAAGCAAAAGATGAAGATGGAGGTGAAGAATCAAAAGTTCTTTGACATCTTCAAAAAGTACGATGGCTTCAAGATTGGCCATGTGAAGCTCAAAAAGCCTCAGCAGCTCCAGGAGATCCTGGACATTGCCAGGGATCTGCTGGACACAATTTCCAGTGGCTCCCTAGAGTCTGAGATGATTGAGGAGAAAAAGTCCAAGCTCACGCAAATCAAGAACGTCCTGGAAATGTACTACTCATTTTTGAGCTTTGTCGTACAACACTTTAATCAATATGATGCTTTAGGTACGGCCATTTCTCCGGAATCAACCGAAAAGTCCAGCTGAAATACCAGCCAAAGGGAAGGCCCAGAAATTCCAGCTCCGATGATGGTAACAACATGCCTCAAAACTTTTCCTGTTCTTCGTGCATTTCCCAGACCTCACAGGCTCAACCATGTAATTTGTGCTTTTATGTTGTAGTATATTTTTCTGGGGTGTAGCTACAAAGAGCCAAGAGGTTTCCTTGTTCAGCTTCGGAGTTACATTTTATGTTTTTTCCAGGTGAGGCCCAAAAAGAGGCTTCCTTGCTGCTGATTCTCAAATGGGGAGGTGAACTGACCCCATCTGGTCGATCTCAGGCTGAAGAACTGGGCAAGGTCTTTCGCTGCATGTATCCAGGGGGGCAAGGTACTCAATCCATTCACATCCCCTTTACATCTAGATAACTACAATTAATGATTGTGCTGACCTGGCATTTGTAACAACAAGGCTTGAGCTTGTTTTCTTGGTTTTTTTCAATAAGCCCACTAAAACGAAAAAAGTGCTCCAGAGATATAAAAAATGCAATAACTCACTCTCTTGATGTGTAGTGCTTGGATTATCAGCTAGATAATTTTGCACTCCAGACAAGATGAAAATCTCGACTTTTTCAACCTCCAAATATGCTGATACATCTTTGAATGAATCTTGCCTGGTTTTTGCTGTTTTGCTTTGCTGTTTCGATTTTTGGCCATTTTGCAGACCTGCTATTTGGGGGCTTGCCTCCTCCAAATGCTGATCAGAAGGAGGATGGAAACTCAGACACTGAAAGAAAATGCTGTCCTAACTGCAACAAAAACGAGGGTAAGTGTGTTGCTGCTGCTACTAAGATAACAATACCATTTCTCTGCCTCATTAATTGCTTGCATGCTAAAACTCTTGTTATTACAAATGCCTGCTACTCTATACATTCTGCCTCGCTTGTTCTATAACATTCGCACTAAACAGTTTGATTGGATTGACTTTGCAATTTTTCAGGTGAATATGCTGGGACGCAAGGGCTGGGGCTGCTCAGGCTTCACTCTACATTTAGGCATGATTTGAAGATCTATGCCTCGGATGAAGGTGAATTTTAATAGATAATTTTCTGGTGTATGACAATGTTCTCATCTTGTGCTATTTCGAATGCAGGGAGAGTCCAAATGACTGCAGCAGCCTTTGCCAAAGGATTGCTGGCGCTTGAGGGCGAATTGACGCCAATCCTGGTGCAAATGGTCAAATCGGCCAACACTAACGGACTCTTGGACAACGAGTGTGAAGGATCGAGCAAGTACCAGAATATGTAATTTTTAAAGGCCACTCTCAAGACGACATGTTTACCAACTGAAAATGTCAATTTGTAGGGTCAAGGTGAAGTTGCACGAGATGCTCCAATCCGACAAGGACTTCACCCAGGAAGATGAGGAGAGGCTGAATCCTTGCCACCAGATTTCCATCGGCAACGCTCTCAAATTCATCAAGAATCCTGTGAGGTGTTGCCAGCACATTTACGATTTGATTGTCATCCTCAGAGAAATGATCGAGAGCAAACGGAAGGAGTTTGGAGACTCTGACTTGTACCACGGAGAAACGTGGGAGTTGATGGAGCGAAGGTGGAACAAGTTGGAGAAGGACTTCCTCAACAAGTCCGGACTGTTCGACATCTCCAAAGTGCCCGATATCTACGACTGCATCAAGTACGACTTGCAGCACAACAAGAAGATTTTGCAGTGCGACCAAGCTGAGGAGCTCTACACCTATGCCAAAAACATGGCAGACGTCGTAATTCCACAGGTGACAATTCGCACACTTTCTGCCCTGAATAAGCTTGGTAATTTTTCCTATAAAAAAAGGAATATGGAATGACCCGAGCGGAGAAGCTGACAATTGCACAAGGCATTTGTGCCCCATTGCTCAGGAAAATCAGGGCTGACCTCCAAAGCAACATTGAAGAAGAGGACGACGAAGGGGAGCAGCTGGTGAATCGGCTTGACCCCAGGTACTCATCTGGAGTCATGTCACCGGGCAGGCATGTTCGCACCAGGCTCTACTTCACATCCGAGAGCCACATTCACTCCTTGCTGACCATCCTCAGCGAAGGCGGCCTTGTGGATGTAAGACTTTTTAGCTTCCAATTTGGTCTTTGATTATATTGGATCATGTCAATTTCAGAGCAACGATGAACAATGGCAAAGGGCCATGGAATACGTGTCCCTGGTGTCCGAGCTCAATTACATGACTCAGGTAAGTCGAGATAGTTCTTGGGGAGTCGAAATTGGCAAATGTGCCCCTCAGGGTAATATCTACCCTGGGCAATGTCATCACCGAGTGAGGCGTCCAGCTTCGTCTTGGTTTCTGGCAACACAGCGACGGCGTCCAAGGCATGAGTGTACGCCCACGTCGTTCCACCTTTGCTCGATGATAGTAGGTCAATCAGCTTGACAGTTGAGTCCAGCACTTCTTTGGACCTGTAGGCCTCGATGGACTCGTTGAACAGCTGCTTGTGCACCTTCTCCAACGTGTCGCACTTGGCCAGCTGTTGCTTGATTTGGGCATTTCCACCGAGTGCCGCTTTAAGATCACAGACTCCTCTGACTCTTGACAACAGCCTTGGCATCAAATTGTAAAAGTAGCAATGGTTGACCAATCCTGGCCATTTTTTCGCGAACACGTTGTAGGCTGTTAGTATGGCCTTCGGGCCAGCGTTGGCCTCCAAATACTCGATGAAACCAATCAGCCCATTCTCCACAGACTTGAACTCCTTGTCACAAGACAGGTGTTGCTCGTCTTGACCGTAGCATATCACATGATACGTTGCATCACAGCCTACAACATGGGCAGAAATCTCGACAATTTCTGACCTCAGTCCTTGCGAGTGCATGAATTGAACGTCAAATGCGACAAAGGTGGCTAATGCACCAATGTTGACGTGTAGAGCTGCCTCATTATGGGCAGGATCGGGTGAATTTTTGAATAGGACATTAGCCAAATCGCTGACAGTCACCAAGGACTTGTGCAGTACCACCCCTTCAACAGGGCTCAGATTTTGGGCTAGCTTGGACACTCTGTATTGAGCAAAGCCCAAGCTGTCGGTGATCGAGGTGGAATTCTCCCGTATTTCCTCCGTCATCATGACCCTATGTAGATTAAAATTACTGCATCAACTAGCTGGAAATTAGTGCAAAGTACCTGTCTTTGCTGGGCCATTTTTTGAGCAGAATTTTGTGCAGAGCTTCGGCGTCAGCCAAAGCGTTGTGGGCATCAAAGCTTTGCCCGGGATACAGTCTCTCAAACACTGCGGCCAGTTTGTTGTTCAAGATGGGCATCGAGTCCGAAAAGGCGTCGACAATCTTCATAAATCGGTCGAGCAGTCCATAGTGTGACAGATTGTTGAGCATGCAAGGTGCGTCCAAGTTGCCATGAGCAACCAAGACCAGCTTTTCAGCTTGACATTTCTCCTTTTGAAACTCGAGCCAAGTGACGAAGGTCTGGAATCCAGAAAACGGATCCACCGACTCAATTTCTCGCTTCTCCTTGTTGTGCCACAATATCTTCCGGCCTTGCCTGTCGAGGCAAGTTGTGACGTTTGTACCAGCAAATTTAGTCACTCCCCAATGGATGTTTCCAACGGGCAAAATGTTCACCAACACTCTGTCCGACTCCGAGGCGAAAGCGCCAATTTGGTAGATTTCGCTCAGCTCGTTGCCAAAGGCGGTCTCAATGTCAAAGCTGATGATCAGGATTTTCCCTTGGTCCACTTGGGTCCAATCAAGTTTAGTGGGACGTGGCATGAACACGGTGACTTTTTTCTTCTGCTGAGGCTGTTCCCCAGCGTGGTGGTGCTCGCGTTGGCCTCGATATTGGGCTCGGCCTCGGCTGTTGTAGCCTCCACGGACTCCGCGACTTCGTTGGTAATTTCCTCTTCCCTGAGTCGACATCACTTCATTCACTTGTTTAGATTTGCGGTCGACGTTGCAATTTCGCGGAACATTCTCAAATGTAAACAAATCAGCTGATTTATTTGAAATGTTGCGCGAAAGCGTCACGCAACCTCGCTATAAAAATAAGTTATCACCTCGATTTTTTCCGCTCCAGTTGAAGGCTTTGGCTATCGACATTGGAAAGGTATGAACGAGCGAGAAAGAAAAATGCTGCAAGAGAGTGTTGACAGTTTCTAGCACAGCTTTGTTGGTGTACATAGTCATGATCCTGAGCTCGATTTATGCTGCAATTTTTTCTTAATTGTTTGCTAGGTTGTCATCATGCTGTACGAAGATCCCACCAAGGACGTTTCTTCTGATGAACGATTCCACGTCGAGCTCCATTTCTCGCCCGGAGTCAATTGCTGCGTGCAGAAAGAAGTCATTCCAGGACCCGGATTCCGCCCTCATTCCAGGAGCAAGGGGAACTGCAGCAAGAGCAGCAACGACGACTCCAATGCTGGAGGAAGCCTCCTCCCTTGCAAAAAGGAGGACAACTTGGTGTGCTCAGTCAAGTGCTCGGCCGAAACTGTGGGGAAAATGTTTGGCAAGCAGCAAAGTTACTCTGACAGCATCATGACGTTTGATGAAGATCAACTCAATTCGGCCACTCCAGCGACTCTCGAAGATTTGGAGGAGCTGGACGAGGAGTTCCAAAGTACATCATCCACCGATGTAAAGTCCGTGGAAGCTCCTGTCGTTTCAGAGCCCATTGAAATCAAGAGCTCGAGAAAAAACTCCGTCATTCGAGATCAGCTTGATGGCGAAGAGCAATTCCAAGTAAACTAATGTTACAATCAGTCAATTTTGATCGAGTGAAAAAAGTAATGCGATTTCCATTTCACATGAGAAAAATATTGAATCTTTCAAGGCAGCTTCGTCTCAGGTGCACAGATTGATCATCATTATTTATGTAATTTTTAAGCAATTCAGTATATATGCAGTAAATACAAACGACACGTGTTGCATCTTTGTCTTGTTTCAAAGTCTCCTCGATCAAAATTGATCGAAATGCTATGTAAATCCCTTGCTCTGATTTATTTTCCCCCACCGTTGCATGATTTATTTTTCCCCCTCCTCTTTACTTCATTTTCGTTTTTTTTTATTTCCCCATTTTTCGTTGTAGACGGAATCGTGTCCCGGATCTTACAAGCAAAGCCACACTCACACCTACAAGTGTCGCAGGTCCAAGAGTGCAGAGAGAAAAACGTCTCGTCCAAGATCATTGGATGCTGAGTCATCCTCCAATGGAGAAGATGACAACGCCACTGGAACAAAGCTGAAAATCAAAAGAGGTAACAACACCAACGCGTTTTTGCTCCTTTTTTTTGCTCCCAATCCGAATTCCTCCAAACTTAAACTTTACACATTCGTTCTGGGGACCATATCTTTTTCTCTCTTGTATTTTCAAGATTCGTACTCAGATTTCAAGCAAGGTAAACCATATTGTCCCACATATTCTCTTCTCTGTCCATCAAATCTTTCTCTTTGGTTGCTACCAAAAAAAAAGTGATTTTAGTCCCTTTTTCGCACTTTTATCCACCTTGGCACAATCATAAAAAAAACTTGCTCTACACTTCATGACGTCAAACGAGCCTTGTGTACTTTCTTTTAAGCCTCCTCTTCGTCCCCACCAAGCAAAAATATCAATATTTAATAATAATTAAACTAACACCATCCAGTCTTAAATTTGGCTGGCTGAAATTGTAATTTATCAGGGGTAATTTCATCAAGGCAAATTCGGGCCAAAAAAATCCAGTGGGGAAAATCCAAGCGAGCTCTGTTCTGTTCTGTGAGCTGTTGCAATTTCGTACCCATGTTGGCACAGTGGGCACAATCGTGTCGGAAATTATTCAGAGTGAAACTGACAAAATGCTAATTTAATTGACTTGAAGCTTTCATTTGATTTTGCCTGTGAAACGAATGTTTCTTGTTGTCATTCAGGGAGAACTTATCAATTTATTGCACATTTCCGACTTTTAAAGGCCCACTGTAGCTTTCTACGCGTTTGGAGGCGTATTCGTCTACCGAAAAAAGGCCGCTTTTATAAGTGACCTTAGCTTATCTAACGATTCTTCGAAGAGCTACACATCGTACTTTAAGAATAGGCGTCCAAAGTCACCGAGCACTTAGATTCGTAATCAAGCAAAGACAAGTCATTTGAATACGTAGATTTAAAATGAGGCCGCGAGCATTTTCACTTTTGGCCGAAAAATGCCCAAAATGTCAGTTTCACCTCTGACTTTTAGCCATGCCTCTGATTTGTTCTGATAGCCGATGCATTTTCGTACCCAAGCAGCCACAGTGGCTTGAATTTTGCCGGAAATTAAGCTTCAACGATACTAATTGAATATAAGCCTACTTCAAATTAAGCCTAATTCAAAGTAAGCCAGCTTGAAATTGAGACTGCTTGAAATTAAGCTTTTTTCAAACTAAGCCAGCTTGATATTTAGCCT
This sequence comes from Paracyclopina nana, assembly GCA_019096065.1. NCBI lineage: Eukaryota > Metazoa > Arthropoda > Copepoda > Cyclopoida > Cyclopettidae > Paracyclopina > Paracyclopina nana. The sequence continues at coordinate 16,507,035 of JAGUCH010000002.1, read as the reverse complement.
GCTTGAAATTAAGCCTATTTGAAATTAAGCCTGCTTAATATTTAGCCAGCTTGACATTAAGCCCACTTGAAATTAAGCTCAGATGAAATTAAGCCTGATTGAAATATCGACATTCAAATTGACTCTAAATTGCTCCAACTTAGCGAAAACTATATCTATATTTATTGAAATTAAGCCTTACCTCTAACTTGCGAATGGGCAATTTGATGCTTGTTAGGCATTTCATCAGTTTTCCGATAAAATAGGCCCACTGTGTAAAAGTACAACAAACCTGCTTTCGAGGCTCCTAAAGTTGGACCATAGAGCTTCTTTATTGCGCAGCATCACACGGAATTTTCCGTTTGCCTCTGTGCTGTTCTGATAGCCGTTGCTTTTTCGTACCCAAGCAGCCACAGTGGCTTGAATTTTGTCGGAAATTGAGCTTCAACGATACTAACTGAATTTAAGCCTGCTTGATTTTGAGCCTACCTGAAATTAAGCCCGCTTGAATTTAAGCCTGCTTGAAATTAAGCCCGTTTGATTTTAAGCCTTCTTGAATGTAAGCCTGCTTGAAATCAAGCCTTCTTGAGTTTAAGCCTACCTGAAATTAAGCCCGATTTTGAATTTAAGCCTACCTGAAATTAAGCCCGCTTTATTTTATGCTTACCTGAAATTAAGCCCGCTTTATTTTATGCCTACCTGAAATTAAGCCCACTAGAATTTAAGCCCGCTTGAATTTAAGCCTGCTTGAAATCAAGCCTTCTTGAGTTTAAGCCTACCTGAAATTAAGCCCGATTTTGAATTTAAGCCTACCTGAAACTAAGCCCGATTTTGATTTTAAGCCTACCTGAAATTAAGCCCGCTTTATTTTATGCCTACGTGAAAATAAGCCCGCTTGAATTTAAGCCTGCTTGAAATTTGAAATTAAGCCCGCTTGAATTTAAGCCTGCTTGAAATTTGAAATTAAGCCCGCTTGAATTAAGCCTGCTTGAAATTTGAAATTAAGCCCGCTTGAATTTAAGCCTGATTGAAGAGTCTCGTTGTGGCTTGGCCCAAAATTCATCAAATGGGCCAAATATTGTTTAATAGAAATAACGGGATATTATTGTAATTGTGTTTGCACAGCTGATTTTAAAATCACTTTTTTCCCCTGGCCTGGTGTGATCATGTTTTTGTCGGCTTTTCATCTTTATTTCCCCCTTTCTTTGTCATCTCCAGAGGATCCTCAGCACCCGTCCAGATCTCAGAGCATGGATCATGTTGGAGAAGAAGGTACCTATCATTGAAAGTATGCTACTCTTTTTGCGTCAGCTTTTTTCCGCGTCCAATTTGGCACAAAAAAGATGACGGAACACTCTCATAATATGCCCCCTTTTTGTCCCTGACATGGTCTGCATGCCTTGCTCGTTTTGTCTGCCATTTCCACAGTTTGAGTTTTTTATTTATTATTATTCAGTTGAACTCTGCATCTGCGTTACTCTCGCTTAAAGCAGTGTAGTAGTAAAGTAGCTCACAAACTGTGAATGTGAGTGCACTCTCCAATTCTAGAGGGAATTTTTTTTTAAAGTTGGGCCTTATTTTTTTCGCGGCACCATACATCAGTCAATTTTATAAATGTAATTAACTGCAGCATTTCTTGGCTTTTTTGATCTTGAATTTGCATTTCTAGATATTTTGGCTCAAATTGAAATTTGGGATCAATGACTAAATTTCACCACATAATATTGTAGCCTAAATTTAAATTGATAAGATGTGGTCAAATGGAGAGAAGATTTACTACTTTTGTAGGGATGATTTTGCGTGAGGGCGTTCTCATATTGACCTGTCAGTCAAGTTAAGCTAGGTAAAAAGGCAAGTTCAGTTCAGTTCCGTACCCAGATATTTATGTATGTAGAACTTAACTTAGCTTAATTTTATGTAGTACTAGCTTGCTTGCCCAGCTAAGTTCAGTTGCCGAAATGAACTTAAAGTGTTCTCATATGCGTAGTAACTGAAGCTTGCTTGATTGAGAAAAGCTAACATTGCTCATCAGCTGCTGATGTACAACGCGTTGGCGTGTCAGCTCAGCGGTCAACTGAACATGACTAAAACGAACCGAACTTGGCTAGAACAAGCTGAACTTAACTGATCAAGTAAGGTTGCTGTTTTAGCAAGGTAACTTGACTAAAAATTCAGATATGGGATCGTCCTGTAAGCAATCTCGCGTCGCTTCTCAGTTTCCCTCAGTTAGTAATCTACTTCCCTACTTCACTGCTTTACTCTCCTTCTCTGCTTATTTTGCTTTTGAGGTCAAATCAATGATTTTAAGAAATGCACGTGCTTGTCCCCTCATTGCTCACTCACTCATTCAATATTTAACACTTTACATGTATAAATTGTGTTCGTGAGCGTGTTGAAGAGAATGTAACTCATTTTATTAGTTATCGTACACATTGATGGGCATATTAGGTTAATTGCTGTTTTTTCTTTCTTTTTCTATCCTATTTCTGATTTCTTCGCACTTGATTGTCTCCATGTCAGAAAGCCCTTCAACCGCCCTTTTTCGAGTCATAATCCACAGTGGCCACTCCTCCTCCTCCTCAACAGGTTTGGCCAGTCCGGATCCTTGCTCCTCAAGCTGTGATTACTTTTGCCCTTTGCAAAAGAGCCGCTCGCTCCCGCCCAACTGCGCCGACTCCGGCGCTGCCACGCCCCTCTTCCCCTCGACCAACTTGGTGGCCACGCCCCCTTGTGGGAACTCGGCTGGCACGTCCCCTGCTAATTCAATCTCCGCCCTAATCGTGGCCCCACCCTCCGCAGATGCATTCCGGAGAGCCCATAGGCATTCCATACCCGGTCACCGGTTGAACAACTACCTGAAGTTTCTCCATGAATTGGCTGCCAAAGGATCAACCACGGCCCACTTATTCAGCACCGCGGTCATTTCCGGATCAACCTCGGTGCCCAACTTGCAAGAAATGCCAAGGCAGGGCGAAAACGTTGGTAAGCTGTTTCGTTATAAGGCAAAGGCGTAAAGTTGCCAGATTCGCAGCGCCATCTATCCTTTTAACTTGGGCAAGTACATTTGATATGGCTGCGCTGCTATGATGATACACAATTGGCAATTGTTTGGCTTTGCGAGCACTTGTGTCGAAAACTTTATTAATGCGGCATAATCTACAGGCAAAATGGCACCCTTTCAAGCCATAAAACATTTAGCGTCTTTCGCAAACTTTCAAGCTTTTCGTTGTTGAACCCAAATTTTTGTAGCCTCGCTCCGCTGCTCAGCCAATCAAATTGCCGCTCGTAGTCACGTGACAAGTTTCGCGCAAGGTAGTTTTTCCAAAAACACTTGCTCAAAAAGCGCCATCTAGCGAAAAAGTTTGTCCCTCCCCTGGCTTATAGCAATCCGGATTGGCATTCAGGGTAGTTTTCAGCACTAATGTAAAAATCCGATCAGCTCAGTAGTAGAGTTATAAGCCTTCAAAGAGCCTTGCTTAACTTCACAGCAGCCTTGCTTGTTGAACTAGATGAGAACAGACTCTTGTAATAATTGCAAGTAAAGTAATTCAAAAGTAAAAGTTGCGTTATTTTTCATGCTCAGAGTTTCATGAAATGACATCTGGCTTAAAGTCAACACATGTCAACCCCATCAAATGTGAGCAAACACCGAAAAATTCGTGTGTACCCTTTCCAAATTAATTTGATGGGAAAAAATGTAGCTGCGCATTTCCCAAAAATTATCATATATTGATGAATGAACCTTAAGCAAATAATGATAGGAGCCACAATGATAAAAGCCATTTTTCCACGAGTCACCTATATCTATAAGTGCCTGTCATTTCGCCAAATGTCAGTGTGTATTAATTGCTTTTTGTTGTGATTTTCTGCAGCATTATCTGTGGGCATGCCCAACATCAGACCGCTTGAAACGTTACATAACGCTCTGTCTTTGCGACAACTCGACGCATTTCTGGAATATGTGACAGCCACCAACTTCAAAACCCCTTGCCCTTCCCCACCAGCCAGATGTGGTGGGTTCAAGAGAAGCACCAGTGAATCTTCCACGACTTCCTCATCAAAAGCTCCGCCAATTGGCCAGCTGTCACGTGAAAGCAGTAAGTTATTTGCTTACATTTTGGCCTTTATCAAATTGACACCACGACTGGCTTGATGTTTTTTTTATTTTTACTTTGCACTCTTCTCCTAATTATTCTTGCACTGCTTTTTCCCTTTTTATATTCGCAGATGACGACTTTTGTTTACTTTGAATGATAATTAGAGGTAAATAGTGTGTTTGTTTTTGTGCCTTATTACATATGTTACGTTCAAAGGCCGTTGAGAAGTGAGTAGCACGGAAACTGAGAAAATTGATCAATTTGGGAGAGACTAGAAGTATTTTTTATGGATAGGAATTTCTTTCAATTTTAATTTTCGATATTCATTTTTATTTCACATTATTTCATCTGACATGAACAAATTAAAAAAAAGGATTGATATTTTCTTTTCTATTGAAAGTCTCCCAATATTAGGCAGATTCCACTACATAAGACAGCTAAGTTAAAGCAAAAGCAAGGTTTGATGGCGCGTTTCTCAGTATCTTCTCAGCTGATAGGAACCAAAATTGGTTGGATTTATCAGAGTTGTCTAATAATAATTCATATTTAATTTGGTCCCAATCCGAGGCCACAATCAACAGATCGGTTTTCAGCAAAGAAAAGGTGAGCTATTATAAAGAAATTCGGGTGCCACTTAGCACCTCGGATTTGCACTAAATTTGACATCAACAATTATTAGGCAACTCTCATGAGTCCCACCTACTTTGGCACCAATCGATGCAGGCGGTGCTGGGAAATGAGCTACCAAAGTGATGTAGCTTTGCTTTGCTTAGCTTCTTAATTGTTCAGTCGCGTTTTTTGTTTTTGTTTTTCAGTACAACTCAGCATCTGTGCTACTTCCATTCTCTACTCCTTTAGTTATATGTTATCATTTGAAGGCGGGCAACGTCCTCCTCTTCTCTGTGTACACAATACTTAGAACTACAGTAGCTATGCTGCATTTTTATTCAATTCATTTTTCAGGCTTTGGCATGTGGTGTGGTCCTCCTTATTGGGAGACCAAAGACTTGATGAAACGCATTCGCAAGTTCCGATTTGATCCTGAGGATCAAAACCTGAAACGCATCAGCAACAACAATTAATGAGTCCCATAGTTGAAATTTTATCGACAAATTGTGGTTGATACTTGATGTACAACTATATTTTCAATGATTGGCGCGAGATAGAATAAAGATGAAAAGGCCCACAATTAGTTAAATTCACAACAGTCTGATGTAACCATCGCGTTTTTCCACAACATTCGACACTTCCACTGTGTTGTCATCATCCGCAGTCTCAAGTCTCTTATTCAGCTGCAAGCAAAATACATGGATTGTATTCGATTCATTTTTCAGGCTTTTGCATGTGGTGTGGTCCTCCTTATATTGGGAGACCAAAGACTTGAAACGCATTTGCAAGTTCCAATTTGATCCTGAGGGTCAAAACCTGAAACGCATTATAGTTAGAGCTTGCTGCAGTTTTATTCCCTTCATTTTTCAGGCTTTGGCATGTGGTGTGGTCCTCTTTATTGGGAGACCAAAGACCTGAAGAAACGCATTCGCAAGTTCCAATTTGATCTGGAGTATCAAAACTGAAACGCATCAGCAACAACAATTAAAGAGTCCCATAGTTGAAATTTTATTGACAAATTGTGGTTGATATTTGGTGTACAACTATATTTTCAATGATTGGCGCGAGACAGAATAAAGATGAAAAGGCCCACGATTAATTAAATTCACAACAGTCGAATATAACCACCACGTTTTTCCAGAACATTCGACGGGTCCACTGTGCTGTCATCATCCTCTGACTCGTAATCAACTGTAAACAAATCAAGTCATGTCGGAACTTTCCGGAATGGTTAAATCACGCAACCTCTTTAGGCAATTTTACCTGGAATGAAAATGGCCTCCTTTTTCGCCAGTCGGATTCTGTTGTCCCATTTTTTGGCGAGCCTGATGCGTTTGTCCCATTTGGAATCTTCCTCAGTTGACTTTTTGGCCAATCGGATTCGACTGTCCCATTTTTTGGCTAAACGTATGCGATTGTCCCACCTTTTACGAGCTAACCTGATACGGTTGTCCCACCTTTTGGGCAACATTTCATGGCCCATGTCCTCCACTAAATCATCTGAGGAAAAAAAGCATAAAACTTGAACCTTCCATTTTTTCGCATTCTCTCTTTAAGAAAACTGATGACTCAAGTCAAAATTGAGCTGAAGAAATCTGCAACAATAGAGATTTGCAACAAGATCTCTTAAGGGCCATATCATCAGCTCGCACAATTGACTTTTAAAGAATATAATCATCATCATGATGACAGTGTAAAATTGGCCTTTTCAAATCGTTGGAAAAAACTGGTTTGGCTAAAATGGACACTGTTGTAAAATGTGTGCAATTTCTTCTGTGACTAATTTGCAAATAATGGTTGAACACCGTGGAAAAGTGTATTTTTTGTGTGTGGCTTGGTGGAATTTGGGAATTCCCAGAAAGTCATTCAGTTTACATTAGAAAATGAACAAATTCATTGTTTATCAATATTCACATATTTCTAGCTTTTCAATCCAAAAAGAGAAACAATTTAAATGGATTTTACATGCTTTTCAATGGGGTTGATTTAATGGTCCAAAAACATGTGTGCAGTATGCGCGTTCAAACTGCAAAATAATCCACCGTGCATGGCACTACAAAATGAACGGTAGTTTCTTTGCAGTTTGTATTTCCCAATGAACAAAAAGGCCCCTTTGACTGCAAAAAAAAAAGAAAAGATTTCAAACCGGACTGATGCGGTTTTTGCACAGATGCAGCTCAAAAGGAAATGGATGACAAGTCAAAATACGATTCTTTTGTTCAGCGAAATTACACTAATAGGCCCTGTTCACCTGGTCTAAAATATTATGTTTTTTTTCGAACATAAAGCATTATCAGCCAACGCAGGCCATTTTCTACTGATTTTTTCCAATTCATTAGACGAAAATGGCTTAAAGGCGTATAACAAGAAAATCGTGTCGTACTTTCGAGCAGATTTCAACAATTCTTCACAGCAATATTTTGTCGAAATATCGACCATGAAGAGCAGGTGAACACATCAAGTGAAAAGAGCTCACCTTCGGTGTCTGCATTGTCGTCATGAGCATTGGCGCCACTGATGGCGAGAATCGCAACTACGAGGCCCAAAATTGCAAAAAGGCATTGACGCTTCATTGTTATACGTGTGTCGGCCTCTGGCCTCCGGACAACTACGTTTTGTCCGTATCAAGACCTCTCCGTTATATAGGAGCGTCACACATATAGAAAGCTGTTGCGACTAACAGAGCTCAATTATTTGGACAATCTAACAATGTCATACACTCTTGGAGTGTGTGTGTGTGTGGTGTGTGTGGCCTTTAATTAAATCCATGTCGTTTATTTCTGCGGACCCTTTTATTTTTAGTTGAGAAATCCACATTCATTTTTTTTGTCAGTTTTATTCTTGGACTGTGCTCACCTGCTCTTTATGGTCGATGTTAAGACAAGATATTGCTGTGAGGAATTGTTGAAATCTGCTTGAAAGTGCTGCACGGTTATCTATTTGAACACTTTCAAGCCAATGTTGGCCAAAAAATCTGGAACAATCAATAGAAAGTGGCTTATGTTGGCTAATTTTGCCGGATATCGACTTAATTGTACTATATGAAATCAAGATTTTCGAAAAGTGTGGATATATTTTCTGAGTTTTTTCTAATAATCTAATAATAAACTCCATGATGATGATGATGATGATGACCATGATTTCCATAGCTAGGCTTATTGTATCCTCCGAGACTGCCATGATATCCGTTATTTCCGTAACTAGGTCGGTTTCCTCCGTAACCGTTATTTCCGTAGCTTGGTCTGTTTCCTCCGTAACCGTTATTTCCGTAGCTAGGTCGGTTTCCTCCGTAACCGTTATTTCCGTAACTAGGTCGGTTTCCTCCGTAACCGTTATTTCCGTAGCTAGGTCGGTTTCCTCCGTAACCGTTATTTCCGTATCCTCCGTTATCTCCGTAAGTAGGTCGGTAGGTGGGTAGGTTACTGCCGTAACTCGGCCTGTTTCCGTAGTCTACGCTCAGTCCGTTAGTGCTGAATCCGCCATTTCCGGAAAAATGCCTTGTATCCACTTCGCTCACTTCATCTTGGCATTGGGACAAGGGAGCCATGATGAGACAAACAAAGGTCATTAGTCGTGGATTCATCTTCCTGTAAAGCGCAAAGAATGCATACATTGATCACAAAGGCTGACTCTTTACCCAACCTTTTGATAGTTACTTTGTAACGGTGCTTAATAATGCATTAGTCTTTCGCAAGTTTTGTATAGTCTCGCTATTTTTAAAAATAGCCTATGAATGTATTTAGGCATCTGAAATACATTTCATGTTATGAGCTATTTAAATGGGTCCTACTAAAAGGCACACAATGCCCACAATTGGCACACAATGCCCACAATACCCACAAGGCACACAACCGGCACACAATTACTAAAAGGCACACATCAAATTTAAAAAAAAAGTAATTGATTCGTAAAAGTAAGTTGGAAAGTGGTTGCATGTTTTTAGCTTAGAAATGTGCCAAATATAAAAGTACCATTTTAAAAATACAAGGAATCACAATTTAGCTAATATTATTAAACATAAGATAATTTGATGCAGCTTCCAAAAATGTAAAAAAAAAATTTCCGACTTTCCTTTGCACACAATGATGGCACACATTGGCGCACAATGGCACACAAAATTAACAACCCAAGCACATGATCCAATTAGTTTGCTTTTTTACTCCATGTGTGCCTTTTAGTAATTGTGTGCCATCATGGCACACAATGGCACACAATGGCACACAATGGCACACAATGGCACACAATGGCACACAATGGCACACAATGGCACACAATGGCACACAATGGCACACAATGGCACACAATGGCACACAATGGCACACAATGGGCCACAATGGCCCACAATGGCCCACAATGGCTCACAGTTGCACATAATGGCACACAATGATGGCACACAATGGCCCACAATGGCTCACAATGATGGTACACAATGGCCGGTTGAAACGGCAGCCTTTTGTACAACACACTACATAAGGCTTGCTACAAATCAAAGTCAGAAAATTATTGCATTTACATTTTCTGGCATTGCTTTGCTGAGATAATGCCACAATTTCGGCAATTACAACTAAATCAATTGTTTCAATTGTTGTTAACAACAAAAGCACACAAAAGCACATATTGGCACACAATGATGGCACACATCGGCACACAATGGCACATAAAGGCACACAATGGCACACAACGGCACACAATGATGGAAAACTAATAGCACACTTTTGTTTTTAGCTTAGCTGTGTGCCAAATATGAAATTAGCTTTTAAAATTATAAAGAATAATAATTTGGCTTTTATTATTTAATTGAAAAAAAAGATACTTTGGGAGAGCTTCCAAAAATGTAAACAGAATAATTTTCTGACTTTGCTTAGCTGAGATAATGAGATAATTACCGCTAAATCCATTGTTATTAACAACCCAAGCACATGATCCAATTAGTTTGCTTTTTTACTCTTTGTGTGCCTTTTAGTAATTGTGTGCCATCATGGCACACAATGGCACACAAAGGCACACAATGGCACACAATGGCACACAAAGGCACACAATGGCACACAATGGCTCACAATGATGGTACACAATGGCCGGTTGAAACGGCAGCCTTTTGTACAACACACTACATAAGGCTTGCTGCAAATCAAAGTCAGAAAATTATTGCATTTACATTTTCTGGCATTGCTTTGCTGAGATAATGCCACAATTTCGGCAATTACAACTAAATCAATTGTTTCAATTGTTGTTAACAACAAAAGCACACAAAAGCACATATTGGCACACAATGATGGCACACATCGGCACACAATGGCACATAATGGCACACAATTGCACAACGGCACACAATGATGGAAAACTAATAGCACACTTTTGTTTTTAGCTTAGCTGTAAGCCAAATATGAAATTAGCTTTTAAAATTATAAAGAATAATAATTTTGTGTAATCTTATTTTACAAAAAATAAAGATAATTTGATGCAGTTTCCGAAAATGTAAAAAAAATAATTTTCTGACTTTGCTTTGCTGAGATAATGCCAAAATTCGGGCAATTACCGCTGAGACCTTAGTGTGCTTGTTGTGTGCCAACATGAAAGTTGCTTTTAAAAATACAAAGAATTAATATTCGGCTTCCACTATTTAACATAAAATAAAGATAATTTGTTGCAGTTTCCGAAAATGATAACTGAATAATTTTCTGATTTTGCTTTCCTGAGATAATGCCAAAATTCGGGCAATTACCGCTGAGACCGTAGTGTGCTTGTTGTGTGCCAACATGAAAGTTGCTTTTAAAAATATAAGGAATTAAAATTCCGCTTTCACTATTTAACATAAAATGAAGATAATTTGATGCAGTTTCAGAAAATGTAAAAAAATATTTTTCTGACTTTGCTTTGCTGAGATATTGCAAAAATTCGGGCAATGGCTCACAATGGCACACAATGGCACACAATGATGGCACACAATGATGGCACACAATGGCCCACAATGGCACACAATGATGGCACACAATGGCACACAATGGCACACAAAGGCACACAAAGGCACACAACGGAAAGGGGTTGCTTGTTTTTAGCTTAGCTGTGCCACAAAAATGAAATAAGCTTTTAAAATTACAAAGAATTATAATTCGGCTAATCTTATTGAACAGAAAATAAAGATAATTTGGGGGATCCTCCAAAAATGTAAACGAAATAATTGTCTGACATTGCTTTGCTGAGATAATCGCAAAATTCGGGCAATTACTGCAAAATCCATTGCTGTCATCAATCCATGTAATGATGATTAGTGAGTAAACCTAGCATACTCAATCTCAGCAGCAGGCCCTATGTAGTGCGTTCTACACAAGGCTGCCGTTTCAATCGTTTAATCAGTACCAAAATTCGAAAAATGGTCCATTTTTTTATTTGCTTACAGTTTTGGAAACCATAGAGCATATACTACATTTTTTATCAGTGAGAAAACTCAGCATTTCTGCATTTTGACTCCGTAAATCTCAGCAGCAGGCCTAATGTAATGCAGTACTTAAGGCTGCCGTTTTAACCATTTAATCAATGCCAAAAATCAAAAAATGGTCCGATTTTTGATCTGTTTACAGTTTTGGAAACCAGAGAGCATACTCTACATTTTTTATCAGTGAGAAAACTCAGCATCTCTGCATTTTGACTCAGTAAATCTCAGCAGCATGCCTTATGAAGTGCGTTGTAAAAAAGGCTGTCGTTTAAACGGGCCATTGTGTACCATCATTGTGCGCCATTGTGGGCCATTGTGTGCCATCATTGTGTGCCATAATGTGCCATTGTGACCCATTGTGGGCCATCATTTTTGTGCCATCATTGTGTGCCATCATTGTTTGTCATAATGTGCCATTGTGGGCCATTCTTTGGTTTGTGTGCTACTTTAGCTACATTGGATTAATTGCCCAAATTTTTGCATTACCTCAGCAATGCAGAGTCAGTAAATTATTCTGTTTACATTTGAAAGCAATTTTCATGCTGAGTACACACCATTCACACAAAAATGTCTTTGCAATAATTGCCCAAATTTTGGAATTATCTCAGCAAAGTGGTCACAAAGTGGTCACAACAGTGGTCACAAAAGTGGTCACAGAAGTGGTCACAAAAGTGGTCACAAAAGTGGTCACAAAAGTGGTCACAAAAGTGGTCACAAAAGTAGTCACAAAAGTGGTTACAAAAGTGGTCACAAAAGTGGTCACAAAAGTGGTCACAAAATAGGTCACAAAAGTGTGCTATTGGTTTGCCATAATTGTGTGCCATCATTGTGAGCCATTGTGTGCCATTGTGTGCCATTGTGTGCCATTGTGTGCCATTGTGTGCCATTGTGTGCCATTGTGTGTCATTGTGTGCCATTGTGTGCCATTGTGTGCCATTGTGTGCCATTGTGTGCCATTGTGTGCCATTGTGTGCCATTGTGTGCCATTGTGTGCCATTGTGTGCCATTGTGTGCGTTTGTTGTTAACAACAATGAAGTTAACCATAATTGCCCGAATTTTTGCATTATCTCAGCAAAGCAAAGTCAGAAAATTAATTTGTTTACATTTTTTGAAACTGAATCAAATTATCATTATTTTATGTTAAATAGTGAAACCCAAATATTAATTCCTTATATTTTTAAAAGTAACTTTCATGTTGGCACACAACAAGCACACAAAGGTCGTAGCAGTAATTGCCCGAATTTTTGTATTATCTCAGTAAAGCAAAGTCAGAAAATTAATTTGTTTACATTTTCGGAAACTGCATCAAATTATCTTTATTTTTTGTTACATAGTGAAACCCAAATTTTAATTCTTCATATTTTTAAAAGCAACTTTCATGTTGGCACACAACAAGCACACAAAGGTCGTAGCAGTAATTGCCCGAATTTTTGCATTATCTCAGCAAAGCAAAGTCAGAAAAATAATTTGTTTACATTTTCGGAAACTGCATCAAATTATCTTTATTTTTTGTTACATAGTGAAACCCAAATTTTAATTCCTTATATTTTTAAAAGTAACTTTCATGTTGGCACACAACAAGCACACAAAGGTCGTAGCAGTAATTGCCCGAATTTTTGCATTATCTCAGCAAAGCAAAGTCAGAAAATTAATTTGTTTACATTTTCGGAAACTGCATCAAATTATCTATATTTTTTGTTACATAGTGAAACCCAAATTTTAATTCCTTATATATTTAAAAGTAACTTTCATCTTGGCATACAACAAGCACACAAAGGTCGTAGCAGTAATTGCCCGAATTTTTACATTATCTCAGCAAAGCAAAGTCAGAAAAATAATTTGTTTACATTTTCGGAAACTGCATCAAATTATCTTTATTTTTTGTTACATAGTGAAACCCAAATTTTAATTCCTTATATTTTTAAAAGTAACTTTCATCTTGGCATACAACAAGCACACAAAGGTCGTAGCAGTAATTGCCCGAATTTTTACATTATCTCAGCAAAGCAAAGTCAGAAAAATAATTTGTTTACATTTTTGGAAACTGCATCAAATTATCATTATTTTATGTTTAATAGTGAAACCCAAATTTTAATTGCTTATATTTTTAAAAGCAACTTACATGTTGGCACACAACACGCATACTTAATTCTCTGCGGTAATTGACCGAATTTTGTCATGATCTCAGCAAAACAAATTAAGAAAATTAATTTAATTACATTTTTGGAAACTGCAGTAAGTTATTTTTATTTATTTTTTTCGGACTGCCCCGATGAGCGACTGAAGCGCCACTCAGTGCTAAAATACCGCAACTAAGTTCCACTAAGGCAGTTGTGTGCCATTGTGTGTAATTGTGTGCCATAGTGTACCATTGCGGGCCGTTGTGTGCCATTTTGTGGGCATCATTGAGTGCCATTGTGCACAATCATAGTGTGTCATTGTCTGCCTTTTGTGCCATCATGTGCAATTGTTAGCCATTGTGTGCCATTGTGCACCATCATTATGTGTCAGTGTCTGCCTTTTTTTCTATTGTTAGCCATTATATGTCTTCATGGGCTGTTGTGTGCCATTGTGTGCCAATGCGGGCAGTTGTGTGCCGTTGTGTACTGTTGCAGGCCGTTGTGTGCCATTGTGTGCCATTGTGTGCCATTGTGTGCCATTGTGTGTCATTGTGTGCCATTGTGTGCCATTGTGTACAATTGTGTGCCATCATTGAGTGCAATTGTGTGCAATTGTGTGCCATAGTGGGCTATTATGTTCTTGGGCTTTGTGCTCCATTACTAATAAGGAATTTCGCACTAATATCCCCAAATTTTGGCATTATCTCAGCATTGGGACCAATTGTTAGAAAATTATTTGGTTTGCATTAACTTTAACTCTTTATATTTTACACGTTTTCTGACTAGAGGCACAAAAGCACATAAAGGTCTCAACAGTAATTGCCTAAATTTTGGCATTATCTAAGCAATGCAAAGTCAGAGAAAATTAGTTTATTATTTTTTGTTAAATAGTAAAAGCCAAATTCTATTTTTTTATAATTTTAAAAGCTACTTTTTTTGGCACACAGCTAAGCTAAAAATCATGGCTCCTAATTCCAAAAATTTTCGCAAACACTGTCTAGCTTACATTTAGGAATCAAATTTTTTTTTTTTTTTTGATGTGCGCCTTTTAGTAATTGTGTGCCGATTGTGTGCCTTGTGGGTGGTGTGGGCATTGTGTGCCAATTGTGGGCATTGTGTGCCTTTTAGTAGGAGCGATTTAAATAACGTTACTATGTAAATTGTGCGAAAGACTAAGCCTATGTAATGGAAAGGTATATGAATACCTGGCTGATCACTTCATAGGTGTGGTGTATTAAAAAAACCGTTACGTGGTAACGATCAAAAAGTTACCTAAAGAACCAGCCAAAGTATTTTTATATCCTCATCGTAAATATAACTTACGTTATTTAGTTGGATGTTGTTGCTTCAACTGCTTTCAAATTGTAATTGAATTTGGCTTTAAAGAAGGCTTCATTTATATACAAAATGGCTTTGTGGACAAAAGTGATCAGGGGTAAAACCGTGGACGTCTTTACGCCAACTTTGCCGCGCTTACTTGGAATTTTTTTACTTTACTGGGTGCATGTGTACTCAGGAGTAGAGATGCTCGCTGCATGGCAATAAAAACAGGGCATTCATTTTGTAAGGCAGTTTTTAAGGGAGTTTACCTGGAAAAAGTCCTTAATCATTCTTTGTTTGGTCTGTTTACCCAACTCAAAGGTGACTTTGGTGCTATTTGGGTGGAACTTTTAGGCTAGTCATAACACACTATAATGAAGATCGGAAAAAGCACTCTGTATACTATTTTATATGATGGAAAGTAATTTTCGCATGTATAATTCAGTTTACCAATTTGTCTCAGTTCATATAACTACACATATATAAAGTATTTTATAAGGTGTGTTGCTCCTCTGTTTGACCAGATATTGTCGAAGAAGTAAATCCCATTGCAGAAAAAAGGAGAAAAAATGCCTTGCATGGGGATTGAACCCTGATCATCTAGATTAGGAATCCGACGCTCTACTGACTGAGCTAACAATACAGATAGAAAAAATTGTTGTTAGAATTCCTTTTTATTCTTCTTCTAAGCTTAGCTAAGTGAAGCATAGGAGTAGAGTCTCTATCAGAGATACCAGACAAAACTTGATCTAACACGTCTTTTAGTTTCAAAAAGTGCCAAATTCAAAATGCACACTTTTTAAGTGATTCATTAACACTTTCAGCTACTCTTGCACTACTGAAGGCCTCTCAACCCAAGCCCTCAAAGTAATGGATCAAATGCTAAGTCAAGATTGCCTGGTCTGGTAACTTTATTAACATTTGAAAAATACTTTCCATCATATAGAATTGTATATATATGTAAACAAATTACAAAACATGCTTACAAAATATCTGAGCTCATTTTGTAAAGTAAAAATCTTGTAGCATTACTTGGCTCTCGCAAGCTCGAGCCCGCAAAGTTACCACTCGATTTTTGCTTTACAAAATTTGCTCAGCTGTTTTATTAGCTTGTTACAAATATAAATAGATAATTATGCCGTTATAGTGCAGAATTGCTTTTAAATTAATGAGAAATTGCCAGAGAGCAAAGAAGTTTGGCCGTTAGACCGCTTTTAAAAAAGAGCTTCTCAGCTAGTTGAACCACGGAACGAGCAGTCAAAATTAAGGCGAAAATTGGAATAACTTTCTATTCATCACCTGTACTTTTGCTGCAATGATGCGGCAATTGCTAAAATTGGATCATATTGATTATTCCAGTAATGCGCGTTGATTCCATCATTGCTATTTTAGAGCTGAAATTGAAGGAAAATTCGAGTGTTTTCGTAAAAATGGGTCTCAAAATTGACCCGTTTTTTCTTAAAGTATTTGCTTCAGCAGTTCAGCTGAAGTACACTTTTGCGATTGCCACAAGACAATTTTTCTCCTTTCCTAATTAAGGCATTCAACAAGGATTATCTTACGGCTTTGGGTGTAAATGAACGGGACATTAAGGTACGCATAGAATTACGGCCATTTTTGCCTTAAAATGAGTGGCTCGCAGTGTTATGAATGGTTATTCAACCTATTTACGCTCCGCTATCAGTTGCTATCATGAAATAGTGCGTAATCATTCATTTTATTATATTGATGATAATTGATGTTTCGTATTAAGTAACTATTTTTATAGCAACAAATATCCATATCCTCTGGATATTTGAAAATGAGCCATTTCTCGCGAAAAACGCGTGTAATTTGTATTTATGTTCTGTATGATCTGCATATATTTGTGGAAATGTCGAAAGCACTCAGCATTATTGCTATTCATTATGCAAACAAGTTTACTTTTGACTTTCATTTTGGAAACAAAAAAAATATGAGGCAAAACTGAACTTTCGAATTTCCATTTTATTGAACACAAATCACATGTTTTTTAGAGCATTGCATTTTTTAATAATAGCTATGGCCATGGTGATGATGGTGATGTCCGTGTCCTCCGTATCCTCCGTATCCACCACCGTAACCTCCGTATCCTCCGTATCCACCACCGTAACCTCCATAATAACCTCCGTAGCCACCGTAACCTCCGTTGCCTCCGTAGCCACCGTAACCTCCGTATCCTCCGTATCCGCCACCGTAGCCTCCATGGTGTCTTGATTGAACCTCTCCAGAATCGGCCTCAGCCTCTGGAGCTGGAGCTGCATTTACAAGTGCCAAGCCAATCAGGCAAAATACGGCAATTGAGTATCGATACATTTTCCCCTGCAAAAGTACTAACAAAGAATTATTTTAATTAATTTTATGTTATATGAGTTACTCACTTACTTGTGAATTAGTGAACTGGTGAATTACTAATGAAGTCTCAACTGTTGAAGATGATCCTTTTGTAGCATTTTGAGGGTGAAAAACCTGCACAAATCCACTTTGTTGTAATCTCAATGTAGTATATTACTCACCTAGTTTTTCAATGAGAATGCGCTCTCCAATGCATTGAACAAAGTAAGATTATTCCAGTTTTTTAGCTCGGCGGTTCTTCACCGAAAATAGCCCACCAACATACATTTTGTAATTTTAAAATGTGTAAAGATTCAAGAGATCTGTAAACTTCTTTCAAAATTGCATTCTGTAAATATTTTTCATTTAGATTTATTTCACGCCCCATAAAGTAACGCTACTCAATGCATAATATGTACGTAATGTAGCCAAAACTTTTTTAAAACTTTTTTCACCTAAAGCTTTTTGCAAGTTAGCATTTTTGAAAATTCATCGTTTGTTTTAATTGATGGCTAGGCATGTAGCGCCATCTGCGGCGACTTTGACAACTAAATATCAGCGGTGCTCAGTGGTAATTGGAAATTCCGCCAAATCGCCAAATTCTAATTTTTTTCAGCTTTAATAGAAAAAAAAAATTAAATTAAATTAAAAATAGTTCACATTTGTGGGAATGGATAAAAAAGCTTCAAATTGTTTCAGAAACAGGCTCCGTGGTGAAAAACAGTTTTAAAAGAAGCCAATTTCGCCTTCTTTCAGTATCAAAACGGGCAGCAGAAATTTGCTGAATTGGGAGTTCTAATTGAGAATTGAAGGTGTTGAGGATAAGGATTGTCTTTTTCTTTTAAAAGATAAGCACCACATTAATCCATTTAATTATTTTAATTCTTACTTGATCAGTTAAGCTCAGCTTGTTCAAGGCAAGTTTAGTTCGTTTTAGCCATGTTCAGTTGACCGCTGAGCTGACACGCCAACGCGTTGTACATCATCAGCTGATGAGCAAAGTTAGCTTTTCTCAATCAAGCAAGCTTCAGTTACTACGCATACCAGACCACTTTTTGTAGCCAAGTTCATCAGCTTGGCAGCTTCATTTAGCTAAGCAAGCAAGCTAGTACTACATAAAGTTAAGCTAAGTTAAGTTCTTCGTAAATATCTGGGTACGGAACTGAACTAAACTTAACTTTGCACCTCACTTAACTAGACTAACAGGTCATTACGTGAACATCCTAGAACTACATAAAGTTCAGCTAAGTTAAGGCCTACCTACGTAAATATCTGGGAACGGAACTGAACTAAACTTAACTTTGTACCTAACTTAACTTGACTAGCATGTCAATACGGGAACGCCCTACTGTGCTGCGGTGCAATCAATCAATTATTGACGAACAACTTTTCAAGTCCTTGGATGAACTTTTTTCCATACCGGCCATTTTCTAATGGAGCAGAATAGGCCTACATACCAGCACAAAGTCCATATTCCATCATGGCCGACATAAAAAACATGGCAAGGTGAAAATTCCAGATTTTTCCGCTTTGAAAATGTATATACGCACTAGAATGCCATGATGGCTCTTGGCATTGCATTTTTCTCAGAGTTTGGAGCTGGCCAAAGCTGGCTACTACAGTAACAAAGCTAGGCAAACCTTTATTGTTTGGGCTGAAGCCGAACTCTGGTTTTTCCCGCTAGCCAGCCCTTATATAGATCATACCTGCAATGAAAATCTTCACTTGAGCATTTCGAGCCCCCTTAGCAACAACAGAACCAAAAGTAAAAGTTCGTATTACGTTCGTTGAACTTTCCATCGTTATAACAATTATTTTTCAAATAGGAAAAACGAAAAATGACACAACTCACTTTGGCCTTTTTTTGCCTTTTGGTCGTGGCCTTGTCCCACGCTGCCCCGTGGCCTCAAGAGGTTGACATTCCATCATCGTCTGGAAATGAGGCTGAAGATGAAGATGCTGTGGCCAGGCATCACTTTGGTGGAGCCTATGGCAACAATCGGCCTTACGGAGGCTACAATAACAGGCCTTACGGTGGATACAATAACGGATACAACAACGGATACAACAACGGATACAACGGATACAACAACGGCTTTGGTGGAGGATATAACAACGGATACGGTGGAGGATACAACAACGGATACGGATACAATAATGGATACAATAACGGCTATAACGGATACAATAACAGGCCTGGCTACTACGGATATGGATTCAGGAACTCAGATTTGGCTGGAGATACCAACAATAATAATAATGATGTTGCGGCTGGTTCAGCTGGAGACGCTTAAAATTAGTATAGTGATACATAGCTTTAAAATACTCGAGTTTATCGAATAAACGCCTCAATTTTTCAATGGAACTCGTATGTCCTGTTCATGTACGCGCCAAACTCCTAAGGATAATGCACGAAAAACACCTTAAGGAAAGGAGGAAAATTGACTTATGACAAGCGTCAGCTGATACTAAAAAAATCAGATCGACTTTAAGCCAACTTGAAAGTAAACAAATATAAGTTTGGCCAATTATAGGCCACGTTTTCGACATTGTCTGCAGAATTACTCGACAGATTTTCATCTTATACTAGAGAAACGTGAATAAAGTTGGTTTTTCATGAAACAATGTTGAAAAACAGGAAACAAAATGACAGAAATTGCCATTAAAAACACTGCTCGGCCCCAAGCTAAACTCGTAGGAAGTTAGCAGCAGATTCACTTCTCCTTGAGATCAATTTTTGCATACCTTAAAAAGCATTCTTCATACATGAACAAGGCATCAATGTCCTGTTCATCCATGCGCTGAAGTAGCCGTAAAAATTAGAGCTCTGCTTAGCATCGCAATAGCTGCTTCTAGGGTTGCCTTGAACAATTGAAGAAGCCGTTACTATATGGCCCAAGTTGCTGGCTGTGTATAATGCTTTCAGTCTACCCTAGCTGCCAAGCTTTACTTGCTCGTAAAGCTTGCGTTAGGATCGGCTAAACCATTGTGATTCTCTCAACTGATGGCAAAGCAACATGGATTTAATCAACCCTAGCTAGCCAACGCTGAACTCGTTTGACTCGCTTGCCGTATTAGTAATTAAGACACTAATTTTGTCGCTGTAGATGAACATGGCATTAATTGTGACCACTTTATTCTCACTTTGGGGAGTTACTCATCCAAAATACGCTCCATGATGAGGATGATGGTGGTGGTGATGATGAAGATCGTCATATGGATTAATGGCATACCTATGTATAAAAAAATGTATTTTTACCATTAATTAGGTGTCCGAGGCCTTGACGAGTCGGATGATTTGAGCGGACCATTTTAACAGCCATTTTTTGGGTGCACTGCGGGTCTTTCAGGACGCATAAAACGCTTTTCAATAATTTAGAAAATTAGCTTCGCTCAATTAAATTTTTGCCATTATTGCAATTTTTTTATAGGGTAATAGTAGTGTACTTACGGATCAAGTCCGTAACCGTATCCTCCGTAAGCGCTGCTGTATCCAGGGATGCCGTAACCTCCGTAATAACCTCCATAGCCGCCGTATCTTCCGTAAAGGCTGCTGTATCCAAAAAGGCCAAAAGTGGGCGAAGACTCAATTGTGGTCATAAGCGATGCGAAAAACAGCCAAAACGATAAGGCCACAGCCTTTTCCATTCTGAATGTTAAAAAAATTTAACAAATAGTAAAAAAGAATTCGATTTATTCATCACCTGAAGGAATGATTGTTGATGGTGCAAGCAACACTTTTCAATTGAAGATATTTGACAATAAGATACATGTCTTTATATATCAGCCAAATTACCCGAGACTTCATGCAGCAACGCAAAAAATGGAAGAATTGAAGTGGTGATATCAGTTGGGAAATCAGTGACAACGACAACAACAACGGTATACCGTCTGACCGTTCAAAATTGGACGGTGCGGGAATCAAAAGTTTGTGTTATGAATTCATGAATTTTGAGGCTTAATGGGTATCGTTGGAAAGCTTGAACCTTTGGACATCTTTTTTGTTTTCTGACAAAATGAAAAATATTATTGAGAATTCCGCGTGACAGCAAAAAATAAATCATGCATCAGTTTTTTCGTGACAATTTTCTGGTTTGCCTTGGGAAAATTGAATTTTCCGGGTTTATTCCTCTTTCAATTGATATTTTCTACTTTTACAAAAAAGATGGAAAAAGGCTCAATCTTTCCAACGATATCATTTAAAAGTCCTGTATTTATTGAATATGTGACAAAAAGTTTAGATTCCCGTACCGTCCAATTTTGAACGGTCAGACTGTATATTGAAAATCTGATCAAAGACTCCAATTAGCAGCAAATTCTGTTACACTTGTCATAAAGGCAATTCAATTTAAGTTAGGTGATATCAAATGGGGAGTTCACGTATAGACCTGTTATGTCCTGTTCATGTATGCCCCAAACTCCTTATGAAAATGTACGAAAACACCTCAAGGAAAGGAGAAAAGTTGTCTTATGATAAGCGCCAGCTGATGCTAAAAAAATCAGAACGACTTTAAGCCAACTTGACAGAAAACAAATCTAATTTGGGCTATTAAGCACTCCACATTTTAGCCATTTTGAGCAAAATCAATAGTTAAATTTCAACTCTTATCAAAGAAACGTTAAGAAAGCTAGTTTGTTTTGAAAAAAGCTGAAAACCATGAGACAAAATAGCAAAAATGGCCATTCAAAACGCTGCTCGGCCCCAAGCTGAACTCGTAGAGTAGCAATCAGCAACAGATTCACTTTTCCTTAAGACAATTTTATCCATACCTTAAGGCATTCTTAATACATGAACAGGGCATTAGTCAAGTTAAGTTAGGTAATAAGTTTAGTTTAGATAAGTTCCGTTCTCAGATATTAATGTAGGTAGACCTTAACTTAGCTTAGCTTTATGTAGTTCTAGGTTGTTCCTGCATTGACCTTTAAGTCGAGTTAAGTAAGGTAAAAACTTACGCTTACTTCAGTTCCGTTCCAAGATATTTATGCATGTTGGAACTTGACTTAGCTTAATTTCATGTAGTGCTAGCTTGCTTGCCCAGCTAAGTTCAGTTGCCGAGCTGATGAACTTGGCTACAAAAAGTGGTTTCATGTGTATTGTAACTGAAGCTTGCATAATTGAGCAAAGCTAACTTTGCTCATTAGATGCGAATGTACAACGCGTTGGCTTGTCAACTCAGCGGTCAACTGAGCATGGCTCAAACGAACCAAACTTGCCTAGAACAAGCTGAACTTAACTGATCAAGTAAGGAAAATGCCCTGATTTTCGAAATTCACACTTGCAATGATGATAATGATTGCTCTGGGTGCTTTCCGCGAAGATGGGATAT
The DNA here is from genome assembly GCA_019096065.1 of Paracyclopina nana. NCBI lineage: Eukaryota > Metazoa > Arthropoda > Copepoda > Cyclopoida > Cyclopettidae > Paracyclopina > Paracyclopina nana. The sequence goes on along the minus strand of JAGUCH010000002.1, from coordinate 16,484,797 downwards.
TCCCTTGTTCTGGTGGTTGATTTCAGCCACGAATTGTGGAATTTCCTTTGTGAGTGCTTTATAAGCGGGCCTACCTGTGCTGCACAATCATCACTTGAACTGTCAAGCTCCCTAAGGTAAGTCTGTGAACACTCCATTTTCTGGGCCCAAAATTAGCCCTAATATTTTTTCGTTCATTCTCCCCCAGAAAATCAACCATGACCCGCTATTTGCAAATTGTGGCCATTTTCTGCCTCGCAATTGCAGCCATTTCGCAAGCTGCTCCTTCTCCACAAGAGGAAACGGATGAAGTTGAAGCAAGGCACCATTTTGGCGGCTTCTACGGAGGTTACAATAGGCCTTACAGGCCTTACAGGCCTTACAGACCTTATAGGCCTTATGGAGGGTATAACAACTTTGGTGGCTACAACAATTACTACCCAGGAAACTACTTTGGAAACGGATTTGGATTTCGCAGCAGCAATGACGCCAGTGCTTGAAAAACATGAAAAAAAATCACCTCCAAAATTGCACTTTGAAAAATTGGCTTTAGAAATTCACTGCAAATAAAAATTGAAGCATCATCATGATGAAAAATGGTCATACTCAGTTTTTTTTTCAATGCCTGAAAATCCCCTAGAAAATCTAAAAGAGAATTCATTGGAGTCAATCACTTTCACTATAGAAAGTACCAGAAGTGGAATTGTTCACTAGTTGTGGCATTTTCGACCATCGGATGACGATAAAGGGCTTGGTACTGTAAAGCAGCGCGTGTTATGTTGACAAAATCCGCGCTTGTTTTACGCTACACGCGGATTTACTTTGAAGTGGTTGAGGCCCAGATCATCTGTGGCCATAGCTGCTACATTATTACAGTATTATCATAATCTACCGAAAAATTTCAAGAAAAGTTTAGAGTTGAGCTCTAAATCAAGTTTCATTTCAATGAGTCGAGTCACTTTTTAAGGGTGAGTAATTATTCTTAATGCTTACTTTTGTTTAACTTAAGCTTAGCATCGGGACTCCAACAACTCGTAATTAAGTATATTATTGTGGTTATTTTAGATTTAAAACCACTTGGTTTTTGCGTCATGAATTAAGTATCTCTCTAAATAGTTAGATGTTACTAATTTGCCGGAGTCCTTAATTCGAAAAAACGCGGAAACTCAGTTTGTTTTTTAAGCACTGTCGGCCGTAAATCCCAGCTGTTGCCCTAAATTGCCGCTAGGGTCGCTCTTCCATCAATGTTATTGTTATGATACTAATGCGGCTTTTTTCATGATTCAAACTGAAACATTGGCGTTTTCTAAGTATGGAGTAAAAGTCTTACCAAGAACCTTCAAATGAAATATTTTTGCCATCTTTGGGCATTGCATGAAAATCAACAGCTGACTGTTGTTTTGTTTACATTTGGATCTCAATTTCGGCGCTCACAAATGTTGCCAAATGACCAGCTGATCCAGGCCTAACCATCGTCAGCTGTTGCCAGTTGCTACTTTATGCTACAACATCATCTCGATCTTTCCGTAAATAGCGAGTAAGAATAGCGGAATTCCCCTATTATCTCAGGCAGGCCATTAAGAGCTCGGGGCAAGCCGGCCTGGCATTTTTTTGTTGCATTTGCTCATTTAGCTCAGAGACCTTCAAACCTCCATTCTAAATCCAAATTCCCACAGTAAGCCCAAAATTCAATTTTATCCCTAACTTTCATAAATAATAGTTTTTCAGATGCTCCTCCTCAAATCCCCATTTATGATCCTTGCCTTTTGCCTCTTATTTATGGTTTACTTGTCTTATGGCAAAGATGACTTGGACGCAAGATATCGTCCTCGTGGAAGCTTCAGGCCTCCTAGGCCTCATAAAAGGCCCAGTAATCAATTCAAGAAGCCTTACAAGCCTTTCCTTGGGTGAAAAAAGCAATTCCGTGTAAGATTTACGTTGCAAAGGAATAAACTTGTCATTATTGAGGCGATATCCCATAGTTGAAGTTTTAGTCAAGTTACCTAGCTAAAACATCAGCCTTACTTGATTAGTCAAGTTCAGCTCGTTCAAGCCAAGTTCAGTTGGTTTTAGGTAAGTGAAGCTGGCTGCTTAGCTGACTCGATAATACATCTTACATCTGCGGCTGATGAGCTAACTTAGCTTTTCTCAATCGAGCAGGCTTCAGTTGCGGTGCATCTGAGAATGCTCCTTTTGTTGCTAAGCTCAGCTCGGCAACTCGACTTAACTTAGCAAGCAAGCAAGTACGACATTAAATTAAGCGAAGTTAAGATGTACCTACATGAATATCTGAGCACGGAACTGGACTAAGCCTAACTTTTTTCCTAGCTTAACTTGACTAATTAGTCGATATGGAAACGCCCAGTAGGTCGAGCAAATTCATGAGATTTTTATTGGTTTATACAAAGTAGTCAATAGCAGATCCTCCATAACTTCCATATCCTCCTCCGTAGTATCCTGCGTTGCCATAGCCTCCATTAAAGTAGCCGCCGTTGCCATATCCATAATTGTTGTAATAACCGTTGTTGTAATCATTGTAGTAGCCATTTCCTCCATAATTAGAGCCGTAATTGCCCAAGAAAAATCTGGTACCAACCTCGTCATCATCAGGGAAGGGGGCAGCCTGGGCAAAGGCCAAAGCAGCACAAAAAACAAAGGCCACGACAGCAAGCATTGTTCTATAAAAGAAAATACACCAAAATTCGTTTAAATGAATAATTAAATGAAACTACTCAGTGTTGTATGAGCAAAATGAGGAGAGTGAGTAGAGGCTTTGATATTTATACCAATGCATTTATGCTGAGGAAAATGGCAAAATAACCAGAATACCTGGAAAAACAGCGTCTTGTCAGGCGTGAAACGCGCGAGCTAGATTGAGTTCGAGTTGCTTCCACCAGAAAAAAAGAAGACAATATGACCTATCTTGCTTCGCCTTAATCTGCCCAATTATCCAGGATCAAGTGATTTAGTTTTTTCACTTCAGATGGCAGGACAAAAATACCAAAAGTGGATTGTTTTGCTAAAATTGCTATTTGGCTTTTTTAATCAGCGAATGCAATGGCGAAAATAGTCTGGTGAGAGCTTCCAATCATAACATTTTGTCACAAAATGCGGAAACAGTATGGGAAATAATGTAGTGTGAATATAAGTAGCAACTTTTTGAGGGTATGAAGGTACAAAAAAATAATTTAAATAAAACAAATTTTTTAGTAAAAATACCAAAAGGGAAAGAGTGTTGAAAATCTGCAACAAGTCATTTTGACGCTGAAAGGGGTTATTTTTGGCGTCTTGCGCATTTTATAACGTAAAAAGCCAAAGTTGCTGACATGCTCAATGTGAAAAAGAATGTTCTAGAACCGCGATGTCTCCCTTTCTATATAAACCCCAAATTTGCCTAGAACGATCGCGCGGAGGGCTCAATGTCAATGTTACTTGTTATGATTTGGATCGCTATAGCTTAACTATTTGGAAAATAAAGACGCACTAATGCCCTGTTCATGTATTAAGAATGCCTTAAGCTATGGAAATAATTGCCATGAGGAAAAGTGAATCTGTTGCTGACTGCTACTCTACGAGTTCAGCTTGAGGCCGAGCAGCGTTTTGAATGGCCATTTTTGCTATTTTGTCTCATGGTTTTCAGCTTTTTTCAAAACAAACTAGCTTTCTTAACATTTCTTTGATAAGAGTTGAAATTTAACTGTTGATTTTGCTCAAAATGGCTAAAATGTGGAGTGCTTAATAGCCCAAATTTGATTTGTTTACTGTCAAGTTGGCTTATGCTCTGTTCATCTACCGTTCCTTAAAGAATCCATAATGACGAAACCATGCAGAATGACGACTCTACGCAGCTAGTTTATGTACTGAGAACTCCTTTGCGCAAAGGAATTTCGCGTTCCGATTCCTTAAGGAGTTTGTAGATGAACAGAGCATTAGAGTCGTTCTAATTTTTTAGCATCAGCTGGCGCTTGTCATAAGACAATTTTTCTCCTTTCCTTGAGGTGTTTTTCGTGCATTTTCATAAGGAGTTTGGGGCGTACATGAACAGGACATAAATAGGCAACAGTATCATAACAAACCATCTACCGACATTTTTAAAGAAACACTTGGGAGTTGAGTTTTGATGAGTTGAGCTACTTTTTCTAGGGCAAAGAATTATTATGGTAAGATTTTACCAATTTGCTTGGGTCTTTATTAAAAACTGATAAAATGCAAGCAACACGGGCTGCGTACACTGGAAATCCCAGATGTTGCCCTAGAAGGCCGCTAGGTTCGCCCTACATCAATGTTATTGTTATGATACTCATGTGAATACTGCTGCTCCTTATTTCACTGAGATATATATTTCATTATGATAACTTTCACATATGATAGTGATTCCCATGCATCATTGGATATCCTCCTCGCAGTCCATAATTGCTGTAGCCATAAGGGTTATACATGCCATAATACCCTCCAGCCAAGCCATTGGCCCCTCGTCCATAGACCCCAGAATAGCCCCCTAAGTAAGGGCTGTATCCTTGCTGGCCATAGAGGCCTCCGAGGCCGCCATAATAGCCTCCATTGAGGTAGGGCATTGCGGCATAACCAGTCAGCCCAGCATTGCCATAAGTATACCCTCCTGGGTAACCTTTACTGAGGTTATTGTTGCCAGAAATATTGCCTTCGTAGTCGTATGTAAGCACTTCATCAATATTAGAGCAGTCTGCAAAGGCCACCGTAGTAATGAAGCAAATGAAGGCTGTGAACACGACAAAGCACATTTTTTAGCTTCGGTATGGCAAGTTCTTCACAACTTTATAGGGTTATCTAATCTGCACGAATGAATGGTATACCAATAGTGAACATCTCTTTTAAAGGCAAAAACGCGCCCTTATAATCTCCGCGCTAAAGAATTCATATGCTACGCAAAAAGATGAATTCTTGCAATAATAACAATAATAATGTAGGGAGGAGTCGCAAAACGTCATTACAATAGGTCGATCCCATGTTATAATTTTTAGTCGAGTTGCCTTGCTGAAACAGTAACAATACTTGATTAGTTGAGTTCAGCTCGTTCAAGCCAAATCCAGTTGGTTTTAGCAAAGTGAAGCTGGCTGCTTTGCTTACGCGCCATAACATCTTACATCAGCGGCCGATGAGCTAACTTAGCTTTTCTCAAGCGAGCAAGCTTCAGTTGATATGCTTATGAGAATGCTCTTTTTGTTGCTAAGCTCAGCTCAGCTTGGCTACTTAACTAAACTTAGCAAGCTTCAGTTGCCACGCATATGAAAATGCTCTTTTTGTTGCTAAGCTCGGCTCGGCAATTTAACTTAGCTTAGCAAGCAAGCTAGTACGACATTAAATTAAGCGAAGTTAGGATGTACCCACATGAATAACTGAGAATGGAACTGAGCTAAGCGTAACTTTTTTCCTAACTTAACTTGACTAACCTGTCAATGTGGGAACGCCCTAAAGAAATAACAAGTAGTTCTGAATAATGCAAAATTGTTTTTTTATTGCGCACAAAAAACACTTGGGCTCCATAATATCAAAATTCGAAATCCGTCACTTTAACCGTAATAGCCGTATCCATGTCCATGACCGTGGTGATGGTGATGGCCATGATGATGATGATGGTGTCCACCGTAGCCACCGTAGCCTCCGTAGCCACCGTAACCACCGTAACCGCCGTAACCACCGTAGCCACCGAGGCCGCTCAGAAGGCCGAAAATGGGAGCAGGATTGGCAGTGGCCACGGCCACGAGCAGAAGGCAGACAAAGGCCAAAAGTCGATACATTTCTAAAAGATAAATTAAAAATATTGAATTAAATATTTCCTTATTTGAAATTCAGTGGTAAGTCTTACTTTTTCAAATGGGGATTTGCTACTGATGGCTGGTGGAAAATTGCGTGTCTTTATATACCCATAGGCTCCTTTATAGGTGAAAAACCTTTGAAAAAGTTGTCTCCAGGTTGGAGAACGATGCAGTGGTCTTCTTGATGACGTCATGATGAAGAAACGCGCTCAAGAAGCTTACAGGGCATTGCACAAATTGCAAGTAAATGAAACAAAGCCGCGTCAATAACCGGGAGCTAACCTTTTCAAGATGAGTCAACTAAAAATGGAAAATTGTTCTACCATAATAATCATAGTATTTCAAGTTTGATCTGGTTAACATGCTAAGAAAAAATAATAAATGTGGCATATAGTGTAAAACTTCAAAAATGCAGCTAAAGCAAAAGTAAGGTGGCAAATAAAATAAATAATATAGACATTATATAATTTAAAAAACCTTTTTAATGCTTATTTGGGATTTCTAATTGTGTTTTCGTCAAGGAAATAATAATATATTCATTAAGGAATCCAGAATGAAATTTATGCTTTTTGGAAAGAACCAACACAAAAAGTAATGTTTTTTTTTAATACACTCGATTTCATGTGACAGTTCAATAATTTCGTCAAATTCTTTAGTGTACTCAAAGTCACTGCTAAAGATGACTAGGCCTTTTTCTTCGTCATGGGAAAATGTGTACAGAACGAAAGTCTGCCTTTGTCAAAGATTTTTCAATTATCATTAATTTTTTTATAGCTGTATCTATTATTAGCCAATTTTAAGCTCTTGTCCCACGAAATGGAAAGTTTTTCGTGGCTGTTTGTGTATTTCTTCTACATAAGCATGCCTAAAAAACGTTTTGTTACCATAGTAGGTCAAGTAATAGCAATTTACAGCCATTTTCTATTTGCCCTGTTTTTTGTGGCACTTTTAAGCAATTTTCTACATGTTCAGCCGCTTCTTATTCCGCGACAATGTCAACAACAATAATGTCCCGTTCATGTACCCAATAATTCCGAATGCCTTGACGAAAGGAGACAAAAGTAAACTTCAGCTGCATGATGCTAAAAGACGAAAAAACTTCAGCTGATGCTAAAAAGAAAAAAAAACAGGTCAATTTTAAGACTACTTGAAAGTAAACATTCTTTGAATTCTGATGCCAAAATTGTCATCAATTAAAATGCATCACACAAATTAATATGACCAAAGTGCCGTAATTGCCGCATTATTACAACAAAAACACAGCTGGAAAAATCAAAAGTTTTTCCGAATTTCGCCTCAACTTTGTCGACTCGTTCCTTGGATCAACTTGTTGAGAGGCCCTTTTAATATTGCCTGGTAGCTAACTCCTTTGGCTTTCGACATTTTTTTACTTTCCGAAAAAGCAACTTTGCACATAATCGGCACATTAAGAGTTGACTTTTTTCCTGCTAGATGGCGCCACTTCAAAGCACAGCTGTTTACACATGACGCTTTGGCGGAAAAATGAAATCGAAAAAATAGCTGATAACGGGCTGAAAGCTAAAAGTTTAAAAAAAAATGCCAACTATTAAAAAGGGCCTAAAATGGCTGTTGTTGCATTAATTTCGGGGGATATTCCCGGGCCGTTACTGAAAATAATCGTATCTTTCAAATGTCAAGCGCGTTTTTACTCAATGGACCTTGGGTACATTATACGTTACATCGTAGCAAGTTCAGCTGCGCGCGCTTAGGTGCATAAAAGCGCCGGGGTTGCACCTAAGTGGCCTGGTTTTCCCAACTACGATATTATTGCTACATCGTGACACGAACCTGTATAAAAAGACGCGAGTCTTCCACAGAAAACAACACTAGCTAATCTCAAGTCAACCAACAAACAACTGAAAAAAGTAAGAAAGAGGCTTGTTCCCTACTCCGCCTTTTGATTGTTACCCCGTAACGGTATTTAAATACACCTATGTAGTGATAAGCCAAGCTACATGGGAGTATTGAAGTTCCGTTACCTAGTTAACGATAAAAATACTCAATTGAATTTCGCATATATTTATTTTTCGTTTTTTTCGCAGCATCAAAATGTACAAGATTGTTGCTCTCATTTGCCTGATGATGGCGGCCATTGCCACAGCCTCTCCCATTTTGGGACTCCTTGGAGGCCTCGGAGGAGGATTTGGAGGAGGATTCAATAACGGATTTGGAGGAGGATTCAATAACGGATTTGGAGGAGGCTTCAATAACGGATTCGGAGGAGGCTTCAATAACGGATTTGGAGGCGGTCACGGGCATGGTCACGGACATGGTCATGGACATCATGGTGGTCATGGTCATGGTCACGGTCATGGACATGGACATGGGCATGGACACCATTACTAGTCTGATTTCGCTGCAATGCATAATAATGATATCGAATTGTGATGCTTAATGATACCAATGCTCAGTATTGTATTGAAATGCACAACCTGAAAAATAAATGAAAACTCCCTAAAAAATCCGTCAACTTTTATTGCAAAACTTTTCTGGAAGAATTTATTTGAAAAAAATGGCAATCTTGGATTGAGGACGTCTTTAAGAAAATTATGCTGTGTTCAGCTCCAGATAATTGCCGATGTTAACGATTTTTTCATGATTAGTCCAATTTTTTGCGGAAAAAGCCACCGGCTTGAATTTGCTTTTGTAAATATTTGCCCAAAATATTGGATATTATGGAGCAAGTCACCATAATTAAATTAAGGTATATGCTAAGCTTGTTAAGACTTTTTAAGGATAATCCCATCTCATGAAGAACCGTTATGAAATATACAAAGAAACACACCCTTTTTATTAGTTTTGTTGACATCTTATTATTTAGCAGGCTAATTATAATCTGATGAGTAAAAAATGATAAGGGCTTTGTAATGGGCACCATTTCTTGATTTGAAATGCAGAATAAAGAAATGTCAAATGGCAGCAAAATTACATTTACTAAGATTCGATCTCTGATGTCATTCAGACTAAATAATGGGAGAATTCAACGAGCCAAACACGCTTTTTTGCGTCTCGGGAAAAACTCGTACTTTTTACTGCACAGTACGAAGAATGACCTTCTATGATGACGTCAGAGTTGGTATATTCCCGCGTGACGTCACTGAGTAGTTCATTAAACTTTCTCAAAACCAGGAAATAAGCTAGCACATTTTAATTTATTTTCTACTTGTCACCATTATAATGAAAATGATCCCCGTAACCGTAACCTCAAGAGCCTCAGTAACCTCAAGAGCCTCCGTAACTTAAGCAGACTCCATAACCTCTGTAGCCTCTATAACCTCTGTAGACTCCATAACCTATGTAGCCTCCATAACCTAGTAGCCTCCATATTCTAAGTAGCCTCCGTAACATCTGTAGCCTCCATAACCTCCGTTGCCTCAGTAATCTCTGTTGCCTTGGTAACCTCCAAAGCCTCCGAAACCTCCGTAGCCTTCGTAACCTCCGTAGCCTCTGTAGGGGTTCGAACACTCTGAGACCTACGCGTTACACCTTACTAACTTATAGCTTATAAGACTCCATCTTAGTTGGAAGGATATATGTCGTCGAGCTGTTTGCTCGCGCATAGTCGTTTATTTACTGCTGTACAATTGTAGTGCTACCGCACGAGAGGAGGCAAGAGCGCAGGTGCGCAGGCTCGGGATCCTGCTACAATTTCCCCCTATTGAAGCGTGGCCGTGTCCTCACGGCGCAATGCTGGCACCCTATGTCGGGGGGATCCCGCGGCCGGAGGTACAGGGGAGATAGGTGGACCGGTGGTCGCTCCTCCTTCCATCGGTGACTTCAGGGGCGTCGAGGTCGCGGAGGCCACAGTATTGGGCGCCGGAGCCGAGGGAAGCACAGCCATAATGTAGTTGTGCATAGTCTCGTTCTGCCTCGCCAGTGCGTCGACCTGTGCCTGCAGGTTCCGGTAGAGGCCGTCTTGTTCTTTAAATAGAGCCTCCTTCATGCGTTGGCGGAATCCAGTCCGGCGGGGTCCATCGGTTTCTCCTGGTTCTGCGACCCCGTACTTAGGGGGTGCCTCGTCGTCATCCTCTTCGTCTCCGTCGCTGAGTGCGGCCAGGGGGTACGCCTCGGGTCCGTCTCGGTTTCGAGGTCGGCGCCTGCCGCGTGTTGGGGGTTGATCCTCGTCATCGTCGTCCCCGCCAGGGAATAGGATCTGGTCGTGCCCAAGGTTGGTAAGCATCCGCCACGGCATCTCAACCATCAGGAAGGCCGTATGCCACAGAGCCAAGAACATCCACCAACCCAATCCGCGCCGTCGGTACAGGATGATCATCCGGATGACGGCTCCGAGGATCAACTTGATCAGGCCGATGGTGATGAGAGTCCCTGTGAAGTAGGAGTAATACTTCCCCACTGAGCTGAAGAAAGGAATAATTGCGCTGCCGACATGATCCACCATTTTGATCAATGTCTTCCTGCGTCCATAGCGTAGTCGACCTGCTGCCGTGATAAGCGAGTTGTGGAGCATGTTACTAGTGATAGTGTTCACCACGGCCTCCCGACTGCTAAACAAGTGGAGGTAGAGGATATGGTTAGCCCGTTGTTCCGCCGAGAACACTCCACCCCTAGTCCTCGACTGATGTCGTAATGTCCGCTCCGGGAGCCGCGTCCGACATGGGGTTGAGTTGCGTAGGGGCAATACAGGCGTGGATCTGGGGGTAGCGCACATCCACTGATTGTGGATCTTCCATTTAATCGGGGTGATGGAATCGCATGGGACCACGCTGGGCCGGTCAGTCAGCACAAAGGAGAGAGGGTCCGCGAATCGTGTCTCGTTGTTCACCAGCACAGGAATCTCCTGCGTGCAGTTCGCAATAGACCTGGTGACGGCTTGCACCGGGTAGCAGGAGGTAACATAGGCTACAGCCCCGGCACGGGTGACTAGATGGCCTGGTCCGTGGCTATCCAGGGTGGCGTATGATGAGGAGCCAGAAGCCATACTCTGCAGCTTGGAGTGCAGGATCGCTCGTTCGTTCTTGCAAATAAGTTCCTGGAGGAACTTGAACCGGTCCTGGATATGCAGCGCATGCTGCGAATGCACGAATGCCAGCTGTGTCTGTATGTTCGCACCGTCCATGTCCTCCCGGGTGGAGGTACTTGGCTTGGAGGGGTCCATCCCGGGTCCCACGATCAAGACGGCGAAGTCGCGGAGCTGAGTGGTGAACAGCCGCCACTGGCACATGGACTGCACGCCCTTGAGGACGAATCCCGCGAACCGCGATTCTTCTTCGTGGGCAAGGAGGAGCAGGTCTCCTAGGTGACCCGCGTTGCCGCTGAAGCTGGACGAGTTGCGGTGAGGATACAGAATGGCCGGCCCCTTGTATACTTCGCTCAGTTCATCTTCGCAACGGGGGGTCTTGCGCTTAGGCCACACAATGGTGCCTTCGGCGTCGTCCTGCACGATCAAGTCCTGGAAGTTGGCTGTAAGGTGGTTGGAGAAGACCACCCGCCCATTGGCCGTGTTTAGCTTCCCGTAGATCGGCTCCACCAGCGCGTGGATCGTGGTGGTTTCATACGATTTGTAGAATGTCACGCCACCACTGATGAAAGTAGTCGTCGTGCATTTGTGATCCTTATCGAGCCCACCCTTGGAGAAGTATGACAGGGACACGGGGGTATTGAGCGTGACTTGGACCTTCTTATTTTCCACCAGCAGGAAGCGTTTCTCGGCGGCGTCTCGGCAGGCTTGCGGCGTTACCAGGTAGGGCCTATTTACGTCTGTCATTTGACTCCCATAACTGATGCTATCATATCCGCAGCGAGTGACTTCCCGCGATATGTGCACTCGGCACCGGTATGCCTTAACGGAGAGGGTCGAGGCCGTCTGCAGTACCTGAATCGTGATATTAACCGGCGACTGGTAAGAGCTGCGAATATCTTCACAGAGTTCAGGCTGGCTCAGGTCGATGGCTTCGTGCATGGCATCGGGGTGCGCGCAGTCATAGGTGGTGAACGAGGTCACCTTGGCGTCTGGGGTGTACAAATCGGCTGGTCGTGGTGACTGCCCCGGGAAGGCTGCTGCTTGGGCCACCTCGTTGAGGAGGATCCAGTAGCTGTATCCAAAGAAGACGAGGAGCATCAGCGTGGGACTGCACAAACAATGACCTGGATGCATGGTGGACGACGTAGTACGTAGTGGTGAGCTAGTATACACTTTATAAATTCCTTTCGCTAGGAGGTAGTTGGTTATTAACTCAGACTGCAAGAGAGAAGGTAAATGATTATTATACGCTTGTTTGTCTTGTTAGTGTTTGCGCCCGAATGTCATGGTTTATATAGCATGAGCATGTGTTAATAATGCAGTTATGATACATATGTGATGTGAAATATGGCATGAATGTGGCATAAATGTGTGTGCACCCCCCCAAACTTTGTCATGAGGGAGCAATATTGGTGCGTATGATAGCCTTTTTACACTTGGTTTGTATTAGTCCTGGAACACGTCGTCGCACGTTTCTGCGGTAGCTGCTGACGGTGCCGATGATGATGTTGAGTGAGAGGCCTCTTTGATCGGTGACGGAATGGACGGTCGAAGAGGTAGTGGCCGCGGTTCTAGCGGCGGGAGCAGATATCTAGTAGTTTGATGCACGGTTGGCGGATTGTCTTGCAAATGCTGCAGTGGCAACGTATCTTCGTCGATCGTGCTTCTCCTGTCACCGCTGCGTGTTTTGGATCTAGACCGTTTGGTGACCGCCTCTGGTCCACCTAAGAATCTCTCGGTGTCAGCCTGCAACATTTCTGCATTTGATCGTCGTTTCCTTTTCACCACTGTGCTAGTGCGCCTGGGCTCATCATCGTCTGTAGGAGGGCTTGGCAGTTGCTGAGTATTCTGCGGAGACTCATTATCCGGTGTGGATGCAGTCGTACTCAGGTATCGTGGGGTCGTCGTTGAAGGCCGGGATGGGGTCATCTCGGGCTTCTGGGAACCCATATTCTCTGTCCGTCGGGGCCACCGCATATTCATAAGGTACAGCGAGGTCATTAGCGGGCTCCGCCGCGATTTCATGTGGTGGGTACGCGAGGAATTCGGCGGATTCGTCACCTAACATGGACAGATCCAAATCCTCGGCCGGTGGTGCAGTAGACACGTTGCCTTGATCTTGGTCAGGTGGGATGTACAACTTAAGGCGGTCTACCGAGACAACTTGGTTCCGCGCTCGAGCCCAAGACGGGTCTGGTGCTATTTCGTAAGTGAGCTCGTTCACTCGTTTCTCAATTGTCCACGGTCCCGTCCAGAAGGTTTGTAGCTTCTTGGAGATGCGTGGAATAACCTTCGGGGTGAACAGCCACACTTTCTGTCCCACTACGAACGCACGCTTGTCCATGTGATAAGCCCGTCGTTGTCGCTCGATCGAGTTGGAGATGTTCTTCCTCGCCCATTCATGCGCCAGTTGTATTCGCTCCTTCAGTTGCTTGGCGAATCGGCCTGCTTGCGTGGCCTTTGCTACAGCCGGCTGCGGGTCCCCAAAGATCAAGTCCAGGTTGGTCGACGGTTGGCGACCGAAAACCATTTCATATGGTGCCATGCCCGTGGAGCGGTTTTTGGTGAGTACGGAGGACGAAGAGGGCGAAGGAGCGACCTCGGCCCAGTCCGCGTATCGACCCTTGACCATCTTCCTGATGAGCTCGTTGAGATCCCGATGCGCCCGTTCGACCGGGTTGCTGCGCGGGTTGTATGAAGGAGTAGTGGTGGCTTGTATCCCAAGGGCCGCGCATACCTCCATGAGATGGGCCGTGAAATGAGTCCCTTGATCGGTGTGTAGTCTCTCTGGAAGGCCAAATCTAGGGATGATTTCGGTCGTCAAAAACCGCACGGCTGTTTCAGCATCATTGGAACCGCACGGAAAAGCTTCGATCCATTTGGTGAAGGCGCACTTAGCAGTGAACAAGTAGCGGTGACGGTTCGACGAAGGCTGGAACGGCCCTACGTGAGTCGAGGCTCAAGATCTGGAACGGGTAGCCCGCGTAGTGCGATTTGAGGGTGTGCAGCTGGCTCTTCTGGCCCGGCTTGGACCGCTGGCAAAGGAGGCAGGACTTGACGACTTCATCGGCCAGGCGCGTCATGCCTGGGAAGTAGAAGTGCTGAGCTGCCCTGTGGACCACGGAGTCGCGCCCTTGGTGTCCCATGGTGTCGTGTGCGTGGCGGAGGCTGGCTTCCTGCCACTGGCGGGCACCACCAGTCGCGAGGTTTGCCTCTTCCGATCCAGCAAGCGAAGAGCACCTTGCCGATCCATGGTCATGGAACTTAGTTGTTCCAGTAGCACGCGACCTCGAGGTGATGCAGCGTTGAGGTTCTCCTGCGAAGGCGATTGTTTCAGTCGGACTAGCTGTCTCAGAAGGACCAGGTCGTCGTCCTCCTCCTGGGCCGCAGCCCACGCTTCCGGCTTCGTGGGAATCAGCTTGAGATTAGCCACCCGGAAAAAGTCATCATCAGAGACGTCTGAGCTGATATGGTCACCCCGCTGTGCCAGGTGGGGGCGCTCGGCTGAGGGAATCGGGCGTTGCCGTGCTTCACTCCTGCCCGGTGTACCACTTCGAAGTCGTAGTTGGAGATGGTGTCGAGCCATCGGCCCAGCATTCCGTGGGCGCTTCCATGGAGCGGATCCAGAGGAGGGCCCGATGGTCGGTGCGCAGGATGAAACGGCGGTGTTGCAGGTAATACTTGAATTGTTTGATGAAAATTATTACGGCCACCAGCTCGCCCTGATTAAGCGGAATAATTGCTTTGAGCGGCGTTCAGCTTCTTGGCGCCGTATAAGATGACTCTTTCCTTGCGATCTTGGACTTGGGAGAGGACCCTCCAACAGCCCTGTTTTCTTGTGAGAAATCCGTTATCCAGGATGAAGGGGTTAGGCGAGGCGAAGTCCGGATAGGCCAGTACAGGCGCGGAGGTCAGCCTTTTCTTGAGCTCGTCGAAAGCGGCCCGGAACTCCGGGCTGGGTTGGAAAACATGGTTGTCGCTGGTGCCGTCGTCCTTGGAGAGCTTGTCCGACAGGGGCGCCGCGACATGTTGGTACTTTTCGATGAAGGATCGGTAATAATTGGCCTTGCCAAGGAAGATACGCAACTGCTTCCTGGTGTTAGGCAAGGGCCATTCACGGATGAGGTCAATGTAGGCTGGCATGACCTCGAGGCCCTGAGGAGTGACAACATGCCCCAAGTATGTCACTCTGGATTGGAACAGGTGACATTTGGACGGCTTCAGCAGAAGTCCTGCTTTCTCGTGGGCCTGCAGCACCAGGCGCAAGTTGCGG
Organism: Paracyclopina nana; assembly: GCA_019096065.1. Taxonomy (NCBI): domain Eukaryota; kingdom Metazoa; phylum Arthropoda; class Copepoda; order Cyclopoida; family Cyclopettidae; genus Paracyclopina; species Paracyclopina nana. The sequence continues at coordinate 16,469,748 of JAGUCH010000002.1, read as the reverse complement.
AGGTGGGACTCGAAGTCGGTTGAATGGACTAAGCAGTCATCGAGGTATGGCAGGGCAACGTCCCATGATATGCCCTCCAGAACCATCCTATTGAGGCGGCTGTATGTCTTGGGCGCATTGGTGAGGCCGAAGGGCATCTTGAGGAAGGCGTATGAGCCGTCCCCTGTGGAAAAGGTGGTCTTCTCCACGTCCTCTGCCCGAATGGGAACCACGTTAAAGGCACCCACCGCGTCCAACGTCGAAAACACCGTGGAGCGGGCCAGTCGGCTGAGGTTGTCCCTGACGTCTCCGATGGGGTGTGGAGTCGACTACAGCGGCCTTGGTGAGTGCCCGATAAGCGACGCACCAGCGCAGCGTGCCATCCTTCTTGCGGACGGGAACAAGAGGAGCGGACCACGGCGAAGTGATGGGCGTGATGACTTCTTCATCCAACCACTTCTGGATCTGTTCCTTCAGGGACGCCTCGAGGTTCGGATTGATGGGTCGCCGACGGATGTTGATGGGCTTCGTCCCAGGCTTGAGATCTATGGCATGCTCGACCAGTGTGGTCTGCCCCGTGCGGCCGTCAAATGAAAAGGCTCCGGCGTGGGCCGCGAGCAGGGTGGCGGCTTGAGCCAACCGCTTGGGATTATCTTTGAGCATGTCGTTCTCGTTCAGCTTGAAGGTGTCGATGATACGGTCAGCTTGCTCGTAGCGGCGCTTGGCATCGGACTCCGACTGCTTCCGGCTGGTACTGCGGGTGGTGGCCGGCGTGCTCACCGCGCGCACCGAGGGAGTAGCCTCGGTTCCGCTGGGGCCCTCGTCTTCTTCGTGAGGCGGAGGGTGCCGTAGATCACTCCGCCTCTTAAGGCGGAGCGGGTGATCCAGGGGGTTCAGCACCCCAACTGCCAGGCTGCCGCCGGCCCGCGGCTGGACCAGTGCAACGTTCCAGGGCGCCAGCTGCGTCTGCGCGGCAAACTGGGGCCCTGCTTCGAGGGCGGCGGCCCGCGTGGACCCGTGGGGCCAGTGAGGGGCTACGGCGGCCACCAGGGTGACAGTGCGGGCTGGAATATTGACGGGCTGCAGAATCCGGATTTCGTACTCTTCCTGATCCTCAGCGGGTTGGAGGGCGCCCACCAGCGGGATCTGCTTCCCGTGCACGCGCAGGGTCCCTTGGGAGTGGAGCTGGTCGATGCGGTGGTGGCTCAGGAATGGCCCTGACAAGTTGAAATCCATGGAGAGGTTTCGTACCACTGCGGGTCGGATAGAGAAGGAGTGAGGGTGATTACCCAGCTGCACTCGCAGTGGTTGCCGTAACTCCCCCAGGACCTGGAGGCGTTGCTGCGCGTGGGCGGTGCCCACCGCGGGCATGTCGAGCATGGGCCGGAGACCGTGTGGAAGAACTCCAAGTCGGCGAGCGAAATTCTCGGAGATGCACGTGCGCCAGCTGTTGCCGCTGTCGACCAGGGCCCTGGCTTTGATCTTGCCGATGCGGATCGGGACTTGGGCCATGAATCGTTGATGACTGGCGATGTGGTCGAGAGCTGCTAATATGAAGGAAGGTGAGGGGACCCGGCTGGAGCTCTCTACAACCGGGTCGAGTCGTTTCCCGGTGCCGCATCATCCGAGGCCTCGGATTCGGGTTCTTCCTTGGGCTTGGCCTCGTAGATTTCATTGACTCGAGGCTTTTTGTTCGACGAGCCTTTTCTGGTCGGAGGCGCGACTTCGTCCTCGACCTCGGGAACTCTGTCCTCGAGCCGCCTGGTCCTTGTTGAGGGAAGCTGCGTGAGCCCACTTGTCGATCTTGGAGTCGTAGCGGCCATTACGCTTGTCGGAGTCGAGGGTCCTGCATTCGCTCTTGCGGTGACCCTTACGCTCGCAGTAGAAGCATACGACCGTGGAGTCGTCGCCGGCTCCGGGAATCATGGCGGCGACGCGGCCTTTACCTTGCCCCAACGACAACCAACATTCAGCTTGACTGGCGGCTTCCAAGGCGTCGGCCATGGTGGTGAATTTGTGTCCGGCGATGCCCATGACCACATCCTTGCGGTGAAGCTTGGTCACAAACATACGGATCAAGTCGGGGTAGGTCTCGACCTCCTTGGCTAGCTCAGGCTTAGCGCGGACGAAGATGCTGCGTAGCCTAGCGTGCCATTGGGGAATCCCTTCATCAGAGCGCTGATGGGCCGTTTCGAGGGCTATACGGGCCACCTGGGACGACGTAGCGGTGACGAAGAACCTCTCGTAGGCGTCGAGCAGGTGCTTGAGGGTGAAGCTTTCGTCCGTCAGGAGCAGATCTACCTCATTGATAGTACGAAGTGCCGCGCCCACCATGGCATGCTTGACCTCCAGTTTCTTGGTGGCCTCGGTATCCTTGGACCCCAAGAAGGTGGCCTCCACATGAAGGCGGAAGGTGAGCCACTTGTCCGCTTCCGTGTCCTCGAACTTTTCGAGTTTGCGCTTGCGCCCGGAACGAGCAGCGGCGTTTCGGCCTCGAGACGGCGGGTGTTGATCTCCAGGAGCCGTAGTTCGGCCTCCTGTTTGCGGGCCTGTGCATCCGCCTGCCGCTGGGCCTCCATGGACCTCAGGAATTGCAGCAGCATCGACTGCGACAGCCCCTCGGTGTCGGGGTTGGCGCCGGCGCCAGCCGGGTCAGTCTCAGCTGGTTGGTTTGGCGGATCCACCCTAGCCCCGGGCCCGGGGCGCGGCCTGGTCCCAGTGACGGTCTCAGCGGCCGATCCGTGGTTCCGCGGAAACCCGAGAGGGTCTAGGCCAGAATGGCTCCCGGTGGCGGCCCCGTGGGCCCCGAGGGTGCTTAAATCGGCCAAGCGTTGGTGAAGGCCGGTGGGGTGGGGCCCCAACTCGTGGCTGTCTGGGGACGTCCCGAGCTCCTCGTTCGCAGAGGTGTGAGGAGGAGATCGTTCGACAGGCATGATGAGTGAGCGGCGGCTGCAGAAGCGAAAAGGGGTTGGCTTAAGGCCCTGGTGAAAGCAAGTGAATGAATATTTACCGAGAGTGGCGTAAAAAGCGCGAGAGCAGGGGTGTAACAACTTGGAGTGAATCCAAAGAACTGGGTCTTTTCCCCCTGGTACTCGATCTTTTATAGCCTCTCTCGTCCCCTGTGCAGCGACCGCTCACCCGCAGCATCCGCTGCATTTTTCCGACCCTCGGGTGATCGTTTTAGCATGGCAATTGAAATTGTTTGTGCGATCCGGTCCTCGATAGGAGATTTTGACGATCGTAAAACAAGAAGGTTGTTTGGAGCGACTGCTGTGCATGCGAGAATAATGGCTTTTAGTGCGTTGACAGACAATCTCGATAATTGCCTTGCACATGTGAAGCACAGCATGCAGCCCTCATAAAGGGGCCAGTTTTACGGCTTGTTTATTGGCGCTCTCTTGCCTCACTGCAAGATGGCCGATGCGTAAATTGCAGCAGCGGCAATTATGCGTTGAAATGCATTGAAATGGAGCGGCTCTGGCTCTGCCTCAGGGGGGGTCGCTGGCCCGCCCTGCGTGGCTTTGGGCGACCGCGGCCTCGAGGCCGTCGATCGTGACGTGCGGGGGTGTGGCCGACCCGGCAGTTCGCTGCGCAGGTATTCGAATCGAATTGGGAGCATGAGAATGAGCAAAGAATTGATCGTGTTGATCGAATTTGATTTATTAGCATTTGCGATGCATGTATAGTGACTAGCTCTCATATAGTGGCTCGTTGCACTCTTCTGCAGAGTGATGCAGCGCCGACTATGTAGCGCGCTTCCGGTGGCCCGGGGTAGATGGCCTCTTCTCAGGGGCACCCCGGCCTCGACGCGGAAACGGTCCTGGTGTTTGGACCCAGGGGGCACAGCATCCGCACTCGGTGTCTCTCTCGGGGGCAGCGCGGGTGGCGGGACCTGCTGCCCAAGTTACTCCCTCTCGTGAGCTTTTGGTAGCCTCAGCCACCGTAGCCTCAGCGAGGGTGAGGTTGATGTTCGTGGCATACTTTCAGCCGGAACGCACTAATATTGTTGCCTCCTCTTCCCGGTCTTATTTGGTCGTTGTCGGAAACAACGACTTCCCCAGGGATGGAGGCGGGAGCGAAGGTGTCGCGTGTTTTGCGGTACTCGAAGAGTTGTCCTCAGCACCGCGCCAATTTTGTAGGGGTTCGAACACTCTGAGACCTACGCGTTACACCTTACTAACTTATAGCTTATAAGACTCCATCTTAGTTGGAAGGATATATGTCGTCGAGCTGTTTGCTCACGCATAGTCGTTTATTTACTGCTGTACAATTGTAGTGCTACCGCACGAGAGGAGGCAAGAGCGCAGGTGCGCAGGCTCGGGATCCTGCTACACCTCCATAACCTCCGTAGCCTCCATAACCTCCGTAGCCTCCGTAACCTCCGTAGCCTCCTTAAACTATGTAGCTTCCGTAGGCTGTGTAGCCTCCGTAACTTCCGTAGCCTCCATATACTCCGTTCCCTCCGTAACCTCCGTTGCCTCTGTAATCTCTGTTGCCTCGGTAACCCCTGTAGCCTCCATAATCTAAGTAGCCTCCATAACCTCTGCAGCCTCCATAACCTCTGCAGCCTCCATATTCTAATTAGCCTCCATATTCTAAGTAGCCTTATGTAACCTCAGTAGCCTCCAAAACCTCCGTTGCCTCAGTAATCTCTGTTGCCTCGGTAACCTCAAAAGCCTGCGTAACCTCCAAAGCCTCTGTAACCTCCGTAGCCTCGGTAACCTCAAAAGCCTGCGTAACCTCCAAAGCCTCTGTAACCTCCGTAGCCTCTTTAAACTATGTATCCTTCGTAGCCTATGTTGCCAACATAGCCTCCGTAACCTCCGTTGCCTCCGTAACCTCCGTTGCCTCCGTAACCTCCGTTGCCTCCGTAACCTCCGTTGCCTCCGTAACCTCCGTTGCCTCCGTAACCTCCGTTGCCTCCGTAACCTCCGTTGCCTCGGTAACCTCTGTAGCCTCCATAACCTATGTAGCTTCCGTAGCCTCCGTAGCCTCCGTAACTTCCGTAGCCTCCATAAACTCCGTAGCCTCCGTAACCTCCGTCGCCTCCGTAACCTCCGTCGCCTCCGTAATCTGTGAAGCCTCCGTTGCCTCCACAACCTCCGTAGCCTCCATAACCTCCGTAGCCTCCTTAAACTATGTAGCTTCCGTAGGCTGTGTAGCCTCCGTAACTTCCGTAGCCTCCATATACTCCGTTCCCTCCGTAACCTCCGTTGCCTCTGTAATCTCTGTTGCCTCGGTAACCCCTGTAGCCTCCATAATCTAAGTAGCCTCCATAACCTCTGCAGCCTCCATAACCTCTGCAGCCTCCATATTCTAATTAGCCTCCATATTCTAAGTAGCCTTATGTAACCTCAGTAGCCTCCAAAACCTCCGTTGCCTCAGTAATCTCTGTTGCCTCGGTAACCTCAAAAGCCTGCGTAACCTCCAAAGCCTCTGTAACCTCCGTAGCCTCGGTAACCTCAAAAGCCTGCGTAACCTCCAAAGCCTCTGTAACCTCCGTAGCCTCTTTAAACTATGTATCCTTCGTAGCCTATGTTGCCAACATAGCCTCCGTAACCTCCGTTGCCTCCGTAACCTCCGTTGCCTCCGTAACCTCCGTTGCCTCCGTAACCTCCGTTGCCTCCGTAACCTCCGTTGCCTCCGTAACCTCCGTTGCCTCCGTAACCTCCGTTGCCTCGGTAACCTCTGTAGCCTCCATAACCTATGTAGCTTCCGTAGCCTCCGTAGCCTCCGTAACTTCCGTAGCCTCCATAAACTCCGTAGCCTCCGTAACCTCCGTAGCCTCCGTAACCTCCGTCGCCTCCGTAATCTGTGAAGCCTCCGTTGCCTCCACAACCTCCGTAGCCTCCATAACCTCCGTAGCCTCCATAACCTCCGTAGCTTCCGTAATCTATGTAGCCTCCGTAACCTTGACCGTAACCATAAAAGGCCACGTTTTTCGTTATCCAACTTGCTCAATTTAGCTTAGGTGAGATGTAACAGAGAAGAACTTGTTATAACGAGCTAAAATCTTTTTATAGCATGTATTGTGAGCTCCATTTACCTTGGGGAAAAAACCAAGCAACCGATGCAAACTGGAATAATGCGACGCAAACGATGAAAGCGCAGTTTTCGCCGTATTATACCGTCAGCACTTTCAAAAAAGGCATCACAAAAAGTGAAACCAAGCAAAAAAAAAAAATAATTGGAGCAAAATCACTGGCTAAATAAGCAGTATTCCACAATTCACCTTTGGAAAATGTGCATTTTTTTGTGCCAAAATAGCACGCAACAAAGCAAATTCAAGCAATTTTTTTGAAAGAATTTTGTCCTTTTTTTTTGCTTTTGCAACAATATTTTGCCAAAATAAAGACGATTTATTCAGCAGAACACACTTTAAAAAAGCAAAGAATTTATTTTGGCTTATTTTTGGCCTTTTTGGTTAGATTTTACTTTGACATGGATATTTTTTAAATAATTTTGGCTAAGAGTGATGATGGCGACGACGGTGGCCATCATGATGCCTATGACCTCCATGATAACCTCCACGGTGATCTTCTTCTTGACCTCCTTGCTGGCCTCCATTTTGGCCTCCAAACCGTCCGGAATTCCCATGCTTATGACCTCCGCGCTTTCCCAAGCCCGAAAGGTGTTCAATCAATCCAGACCCGATTTGGACTCCAGAATTTGAAGGCAAGCTTCCATCTCCGCCAACGAGGCCATTATTGGCCCCTTGGCCTCTCTGAGGCTGAGGCCAGGCCAAGGCAGTCGAGAAAATTGTCAGGAACAGCAAAATGCAATGCATTTCGTATTTGTTACAGTCTCGCCAATGGATTATTTTTTATGCGCGCAGAATAAGAAAAAGAAGCCGTCTTATGAACCGCGAGGCAGCCGTGCGCGCGTGCGTACGCGCATGTACCAAAATCAGGGTAATAACCGGAGTGAAGAAAATCGTTGTGTACCTAAACTGGTAAAAACTGGCGCGCGCAAAGAACTAGGTTATTTACCGTACTCGTGCATAAAAGAAACTGCAAAATCTCGATTTGCATACATTTGACTCAAGTCATAGCGAGTAATAGCTTGCATCAATATTATTATGATTGATTAATTGACTATTGCTGCTATTCCAGAAAAATGGCTCGTTTCTACGTCTCAGCCTTTTTTTGCTTCCTGATTGCGGCCATGACAAGTGCTACTCCTACCCCAATTTTTGGACTCTTCAATCTTCTCTTTGGCGGCAACAGAGGCAATGGAGGTTTCGGCAATTATTATGACCATGATCATCATGATCATCATCATGGGCATTATCATCTCCATGGCGACCATCTCGATTTTTACCACGATGACCATGACGATGACCATCATCATTACTAGCCTTACTATATGCCATTATAATTGCTCAAAGTAACCAAACAACTGAATGATGCAAATAAATAGTATTATCAATTCAAACTTGAAAGTGTCCACATTGTGATAATAAATCATCGTTAAAGAGTTAAATTCAATGCTGATGATCATGGAAATCAGGGCTGTCGAAACCTCCATTGCATTTATTACCACCAAAGAGTTATGTCAAGTTTCCAAAAAAAGAGGTAGGACTAACACTTGTAATGTCAACAATCAAGAAGCAAAAAAAGGGCGATCCGTTGTTATTTAAAGACGTTAAGAAAACATACCTTTTGCAGTACGTACCATAAGAATATACCTTTTATTCATTGCTAATCGACAACTCACATCATGAAATCTGTTCAAGCCATCAATGATGGTAATGTCCATGATGGTGATGACCATGGTAGTGTCCATGGTGATGATGATGATGATGGCCATGGTGGTGATGACCATGATGATGGTGGTGATGGCCGTAACCTCCGTAACCTCCGTGGCCTCCGTAACCACCATAGTGGTTATGACCTCCATAGCCTCCGAAGAGGCCAAAAATGGGCTGAGGCTCAGGCTCTGGAGCGGGGAGAGCGACAGTCAAGGCCAAGGCCATGAGGCAGCAAAAGGCCAAAATTGTAGATCGGTGCATCTTGCAAGAGACTAAAGAAAAACAGCCTTTATTAGGTTTATAGATTAATATTATATGTTCTTACTTTGCTGGGATTTTGTCTTCACTTGCCTCCAAAAGGTTAATGTGAAATCATTGGCACAAAGCCGAGCTTTTATACCGATTCCAGGGGAAATACCGAACTTGTACCCAACTTGTACCGCTTGGACACAGTGGGTAAAAGCCCCTGCAAACAATTCCACTTCAACCTGATTTCAAGCTTTGAAGCAGAGTTGCAACTGAAACTTGATATCTTGCAGTGCAATGATTCTTGGGCAAAATTGATGACCTGGGAAAAATTCGGAGCAGCCCGGTATAAAACCGAATCTTCTGCTATGTATGCAAATAGAGAAAAAAGCCAAAACCACAAGTTTATATATGCAGAAAATCAAAAGAATAGCTTGAACCAAAATTAGAATCAAGTATGCAGAAAACTGAATTTTTCTGGATTGATGACATCAATTTGATCCATGATTAGAGAAGTCAGTAATTGTACTCATAGTCATACTCTGCATCATCCGGATCACCATAAGTAACGACCACAGTGACGTCAGTAGGCAAATGAGCAATTCCAGCAAGCTCGTCATAATTATAGTACCGATCATCATAGTTCAAGTTGATGCCGTAATCCAATTTGGCAGAGTTCGCAATTGTTGAGCTAGCCAAAGTTGTAGTGAATTTTTCATGACTTGACACATTTTCCTTATTGCTGTGATGGTTTCTTCTATGATGTGCGTGCTTTTCCTTGCTATTATGGTGCTTTCTCAAGTTTCTCCTGTGATGGCCAAAATTCCTATGCTTGAGCCTTCCACGGCCAAAATGAGGCTCTGGTCCAGCTTCTGGAGCTGGCAGGGAAAATACGACACTCATCCATAGGAAAAAGCAGCAAATGGCCCAAAAAAGCAAATACTTGCTCATTTTGACTAGAGGAATAAAAAAAAAGCATAATTCAGCAATAATGCAAATGTAAAGAGGGGAAAAACATTCAACCTTGACTCCTAATAGTAAACAAGCTAGTAATGGCCAAAAGGTAAAAATGGCCTGAAAAAGTTGGGTAATAGAAAAATAAGGTAGAATTGGCTTCATTGGGATGAAGAACGAACTGCAATTTTAATTGTCTTCCTAATGACGCAACTCGTTAAAGCCCGTGACGTCATTGCAAAAATGTGAGTGAAAGCAGCTTTTTAAAACGTTGCTAATTTTGCGCATTTGAGCTATTTCAGGTAAATTGCAGCTAAATTATGCACACTTCAGCAAACATAGAAATGCCTGCCCAAAAACTGACTTTTAATTGCAAAATAAAAGTAAAAATCAACCTAAATCATATCTACCTTATTCTGTTAAGAATGAATTGCGTCAAGCTCAATTTGCACACTGACCGTGACGCCATTTATATCGACATGAAACTAATTCCGGTCTTGAGTTTGTCTCCCTTGAATAAGAGCTAAAATTAATTTAATTGCTATTTTTAGATTATTCTCGCCTATTGCACATCCTTGATGGCCTATCCACAGTGCGGTAACCCAACTCGAAAAAACACTCTTAAAAAGTTGAATATTTTCCATATTTTCGCTAGTGGACATGCCAAGAGAAGCCAAGAGAGGAATATCGGCTCAAATCGTGCATGGTGATCCCGCATTGAGGCCGATTCCGTACCAAGTTGCCTTGAATTTGATCATTGATGGCGACAATCTCATTTGGTGCGGAGGAACCATAATTGGCAGGAATTTCGTGCTCACAGCCATGCACTGCTTTGACCAAAATCCCTACCAAATGTTCACGGTGGCAGCCGGAGCTTACACCATAGTGCAAACCAAGTCGGAGACTGGAAGCACTCAAGTACATCAAAATCATCATTATTTTTCGTTGCAAACAATCCATTTGACAATTCAGCTGAGGAGGATCAAGAGGCTGCACTTCCCTCTGGGCTACAACAACAGAACCAGGGCATATCAAAGGAGGTCTGAAAAGAGCAATGACATTGCCATCATTGAGCTGGATGAGCCTTTTGAATTCAACGAAAATGTTGGACCAGCATGTCTGCCCAATGCGGAGCAAATGCCCCGAAGTGGTTGCCTCATAAGCGGATGGGGCAAAGTTGAGTCCCTTAAATACCCAAGAGTTCTGCAAAGAGCCACAGTGTCAGTTTTCCCCCTTGAAGAATGTGGATACGACTTGACATACCTCAATGCCAACATGGTTTGTGCTGGAGGGAACAACAAGGACTCGTGCCAAGCTGATTCCGGAGGGCCTTTGGTTTGTGAGCATTTTGGCAAAGCGGTCGTCGTTGGCATCACAAGTTGGGGCAAAGGCTGCGGATTGGACAAGGTGTATGGAGTTTACACCAACGTTCATTTCTACCTTGACTTCATATTGACTGTCATGGTGAGAAAATCAAAAGTACAAAAAAATCGTTTCCTTAAAAGCCTTAATTTGCTGCCAGAATGGAGGGCAAGAAACGGTTGACATTCCACCTGAAAGATGCACTCAACCTGATAATTACAAAGACTTGTTCTGTGACGATGACTTGAACGTACCTGAATGCGACTTTGACGGAGGAGATTGCTGCGGCTTTGTCAACCCCAAATTCTGTCGTGATTGCACTTGCAAAGGGTGAAAATTAAATACTATGAGAGCTCTTTAATGGCGTGATATAGCCTTTGCCCATAGATGAGTGGATTTTCCTCATGGCCATCTAAATAAAATTAAAAAATACTTGAAAAATCATGACAAGTCATAGATCATTTACCATCATTGATACGAAGAATCCGGATTAGCATGTTGCCTTTGAGTTTATCTTCCAGTATTTGAATGAATTTTTCTGCTTGAATCTGCTTAGCTGGATTCTCCGTCACTATGAAAAAAAGTAAGATAAAAAAGGGAAATGGTCACTTAAAGAAAATTATTACATAGCCCATTCAAGCAAGTAGGAAAATTGAGTAGAGCTTTGACAGCCTTGGTCCCATGATATATTTTAACCGGTGTCAGTTTAATTGGAGGCCTCCTGTTGAGCATCACGTTTCCAAGAGGTACTTCACACATCAGAGAGTCCTGCAATAGAGAAATAGCTCATGACTGTCAAAGATTCTTAACTCATACTAACTATGATTTCTAATCCGTTCAAGTCTCTATTAAGCTGACTGGGAAAACTGCAGCTGTTTGGGACCACCACAATGAGAGCATTGATGTCAACCTTGTGCTCTGGAAAGCGTGTAGCATGCTCAGTGAAATGGGATTCACCTATTGGAGAAATTAATCACGACTGTCATGATATTCTTGCAAAGATTTGCTTACAGAGGAAATTGGCCACATGTTCCAAGTAGCCCCTCCAGTACATCAAAGCACTGCAAATTGCCAAACCATCTTGCTTCTCCGGATCAGAAAAGTTCTAAAGAGATAATTAGTTGAATTGGCGTTTTGAGAATAAAAGTAGATGTAGCTCACAAGGTCTAGGAAACAAATACTCGCCCATAGAACAGCAATTGTTCCAAAATTACAAAGTAACGTCTGAAATAGCAAAATGGCTCCAAATTTATATAATGTGAAAAGATTTAATTGTCACTTACCTGAGTGTCGACTTGATGCTGAATTTTGATGAAAATGATCCAAGCAAATGCCCCAAGTAAATGCTTTACGCGGCCTTTTTTGGGCAACTGCTTTTTCCATGCTAACTGAAGAACTTCACTCAAGGCTTCAGAAGCAATCATGGAGGGAAACAGTAAAGAGAGAAAGAGACAAACTTCAGCGTCGAAAACTGAGCTGTCCAAGCAATTTAAAATCAAGAAGTTGGCCAACATACATAATCGCCAATCTTGAAGGAATGACTTGGCAGAAAACATTTCAAAATTGACCAAAAAATTATAAGCATGAAAATCGCTTATCTTCAGAAAATCAAGCAAAATTCCGGGAAGTTGAGCCGCATATTTTAAGGCAATCAAAGATTTCAAAACACCTCATTTTAATCTGCTGAAAAGCATGTTGCTTGCACTCTTCCTCAAAAATATCAACAATTTTTAATACTTATCAAACTATACCTATATTATGCTTCATGAAGCCACAAAACTTTGGTGAAAACTGTTGGCGTCAGTCTTGTCTTAGAAATTCGATCTCTCTCTCTTTTTGCATCATTCGCTTGCGTTAGCTTGAAAGCGTCAAAGCTTCATTCCTTGCATCCTTAACGATTGTTATACTCTTCTTAAAAACCAACCATGCCAAAAGGAACCGGATTGACCAAGGCTTACACGTTGTCCCCCGAGTTGTCCGAGATCGTGGGCAAAACGGAGGCCAGTCGGGGCGAGTGTATCAAACAACTGTGGGCTTACATCAAGGAGCACAGGCTCCAGGATCCGGAGAACAAGCAGTTCTTCACGCCCGACAAGAAAATGTCGAGAGTGTTTGGCGAGGACAAGATGAGGGGCTTTGGCATGGCCAAGTTCCTCAGCAAGCACATGAGCTAAATCATACGTAATTTACACGCCAGGCTCCCTATGTTACTCCGCTTCTGCAACTCTAGTCTTGAGCATCGACTGCATCAAAACGCATCATTGTTGTATGTGTACTAAGACCAATTCAGCTTTCCCCCTTTAAAAATTGTACGAGCAAACTACTCTGGCCAAACCTCAAAACCTTGAAGGAGCAGGACTTCCAAAGATCGCAAAGCTCTCAGGGCTGAGCAGGATGATATTGTGGACAAAAAAGAAGCCACCAGAGCTACTTGCAAGCAAAAGTGGCCCTACATCAAGATCCAGGCTCTTGAAATCAAGCAAATCTCCAGATCTCAAGATATATTTGAATGTTTTATTCTATGACCATATTTCACATGTCTTATCAATGATTTTGATTCAACTTATCCACTGCTCTTTGATAAAAGTATTAATGCCTGGCGTTACAATATGATGACATCTCTTATGGATCTATTTGAGATCACTTTTGTATCTATGTGTGAGCCCTCTTTTAGCAAGTAGGGTGAGTACCCTAAAACATTGAAATACAGAGTACAAACTTGACTCTTTTGCTAGAATATTTCTTTAGCTAGTCATGAAAATGAAATTTGAAATCAGTGTGAGCCAGTGTGGTTTGCATATGCAGGAGTTCCATAATCACAATGTCCGCCACCATCACTGTCCTCGTGAGAATCAATTTGGAACTGAAATATGATAACCAGAAAAGTTGCCATTGTATTCACCATCTGGAGAATAAGTTTTTGTGCGCATTATGCTTTTTTTGGTGAAGCTACAAAATATACCATCATGAAAGAGTGCCTGGAGAGTCCAAAAAAGCCTGTGGCACTCAAGGTTGTTTCAACTTGTTCCAAGTAACCAGACATGACGCGACACTAAAAGAATAATCTTAAACGAAGCCTTTCAGATATTGATGAAATGAAAGAAACCTTTTCTTGGCTCTCGCTGTCCAAGAGCAAATATCCACTTGCGCTTGATTTCAAATAATGCTTCATCCTGTCTGCTCTATTTATGATGATTTGGCAGTAATTAGCCAGGGAATAGATTGAAATGACATCAAAAGAGACATAGCATAGGATGAAAAAGGCTATGTCATAATGACACCAACTGATGACCACAAATGAAAAGTAAACGAGCATGATTGTGGTTATGAGAGAAGCGAGATATCGAATGAACACCATAGGTGAATTAGCGTCTATGATAGTCTTCAAAATTTCAATCAGCTCATCGAGCAAGTCAGGGAAAATGTTCAACTCATTTTTCCAAAGCTCGCGTCGAATGATCATTCGTTCTTGCAAGGCTCTCAGTCGATCATTGAAACTAGAGAGCATGAACAAAAATAGGAGATATTGAGATCCATAAATGCAGGCCACAATTGTGGAGTAAATTCCGTTCAGAGCAAAAGTGAATGCACAATGCTGGAAAACAGTCTCAATCAGGCCAAAGTAATCAAATTGGCAGGACTCATTTCCAATCAAGAAGCCGAAAGCAGTGAATGCAGAGGCATAGCAGACAGTGATGAAAAGCACAAAAAGTTCGAATTTCACATTCCCTTCGGATCGAATATTATGGCTTAACAAGGCCTCGTCGAATGCAGCAAACTTTTGCAAAACTTTGACAACCTGAAACCAAACTTGCTTGCAGTTAGGAAATATGTCGAAATCTTTCAGCAGCTCTCTTACGATTGGGCTTCTTTTAATGCTGAATCCCACCAAAGCCACCAAAAGAAAGTAGTCTGGTAGGGCTCTTGATGAAGCATCCAGCCGAGAAATGGTATTTTCGGCCAAATTGAATGTGATCAAGCACTTAAAAAATAGGTGAATCAGGCTTATTCATCTGTGCATGCAACAACGTGACTTACTCTGAGACACCCAATAATAATAAGGATGATCAACCAAATCTGTGACCAGATGTGAATTGAGCTGTTTTTTTCGAATACCCAAGGAAATGCTTCAGTGGAGCCTTTGGTCAAAGGAGTGGTCAAAGTCCACCTCGTCAGTCTGAGGAACCATTTGGCCTCTTTGTAAATCATCGGTTCACCTCCACCTTTGAAGTACCCATAGCTTTTCCTTAGAAAGCTTGGCGGCAAAGGATCCATGGAGCTGATCTTGATGACTTTGGATGAGCCGGACATCATGTACACTACCTCCTTTCTCACCTACAATACCAACAGGAAAAGTAATGTTTGCATAATTGGCCAATTTTTTCTAGTTCTCTGCGTAGCAAAAGTTTGTGCTTTGTGGCTATTAATGAACGCTATTTTTAAATGCTTTTACAACACTTGTCATCAGCACTTCTGAGAATATTTTTTTCATAGCCAAAACTAGCAAAAGACGTCTTACCAATGCAGTTAACAAATGTGCAATAGTTGTTCAGACAAATGAACAGAATTTCAACGAAATTGCATGCAGCTTTTTTCTCACATTAGCTAATTCAAGGATTCGATATACCTGAAATCCCAATTTTCACAGATAGCTTTTTTCGTGTGACTTTCACCAAGCACGCATTCAAATCATATGAGTGAACCTACTTGTGATGGATATATGACATTTGATTTTCACCTTTCATGGTAATGAAAAATAAAAAGTTGTCATAGCTCCATTAACTGATAAGCAACAAACTCATTATAGAAAAGTTATTCGTTGGCTCTTGTTATATACGATTGCTCATTAACCATTGATGACCATTGTGGTGTGCACAAAGCAACACTTCAGAATTTAAGTAAACTAGCTCTTTAAAAAATTGTGTCATGTCTCCAAAATATTCTATTGTAAGGTAAATGTGGTACAATTATAGAAAATCAGCTCGCAAAAGGCCATCTGGCCGTTCAATTGATTGCGAAGAAATAGCTTTTTGCAAGAAGAGCTCAAGTCGAGCCAAAGGTCCACCACAGCCCTCTTCAGTCACTGCAGTGATTTTTTGGAAGTATCCGGTAGCTAGCACAGACAGCATCTTTCCAAACATTGGCCCATACTTTTCAAACATAAAGGCTCCAGACACTGACAATATGTCATATAAAACTGTAGCAGTGATGTCATTGATGGGCTCCAAGTTGAGTGTTGATGCCAGCAGCCTCCAAATGTTGCCCAAGCCATGGGGATGATCCTGAGTCGTAGCTCTGGATCCTGAAAACAGATTTGTTGCAACATATGGAAATTGTGACGTCAAGATTGCAAGTACCTGGTAATCTGGATATTGTGATTGCGGTGTAGAGTCTCGTTAACCCACTGACACGTTTCAAGAATTTGGTCTTGTCCTCAGCAATTCCGTCCATTCCAATGGCGTAGCCAAGAGCCCTGAGGTAATCCACGTCCGTCGTATCTTTTGTTTTTCGTGGGTACTTTGGCACCAAAAAGGGGCACGTTTCATAGAGGTAGGCCAAGAACGCTTGGCCAAAATCTTGGTGGTTGGCCCATATCGACACAATGATGATGGCTGGAGCAAAAGCATTTTTTGACTTGGAGGCAACATTGTCTTCTCCGTGATTGACAAGCTTTTTGGCCAAATGGTTTTTGGCATAGATCATTTCAGGCAAAGAGCTAGCCTGAAATCTCACGGTTTCTGTCGCTTGAACTGGCTCTCCATTAGTGAGTGCAGTGAGTTTGTTCAGCTTGTCTTTCAGGTGCTCAGGCGAGACATCACTAATAGCGTTGAGTGGAGTTGTCACAGCTTTTTGGCACGTGAACTTGAAGTCTTTGGGCACAGCCATTTGATTCAGCTCTCGCACATAATTGTCTCTGAAAGTTATGACATTCTTCAATAATTCAGCATTAGCAGGGCTAATTTCACTCAATTGGCATGTTTCTGCAATCGTGGCTTGGGGAGTGATGAGATCTTGCTGCGGCTTTTGTTGTTGATTCAGTTGCTGCTGATTTAGCTGAAGCTCTTGCTGCTTTTTTTGTTGGCCTAGTTCAGCCTGTTCCTGGTTATGCCTTTCCAAAGCCTCCTTCT
Organism: Paracyclopina nana; assembly: GCA_019096065.1. Taxonomy (NCBI): domain Eukaryota; kingdom Metazoa; phylum Arthropoda; class Copepoda; order Cyclopoida; family Cyclopettidae; genus Paracyclopina; species Paracyclopina nana. Next base: position 16,453,329 of record JAGUCH010000002.1, on the reverse strand, counting down.
CCTCATGCTGTCGCGTTGCTTGGTCGATCAATTCGATGACAACTGTGTTCAACTCCTGGATGATCTCCAGAGCCTCCTGAAGATCGCTTCCAGTAGGGGAGGAGTGGATGAAGCCTGGCAAACTTTCGAGGCTCAAACCAAAAGGCTGAAGAGAAGCATTGATGCTCTCAGCATCAGCAATGGCCACTAGGGGCTCCAACAGTTCGTTGAGATTATTAGCTTGAGCAATGACCTCTTCTTGGAGTTTTCTCTGCTTTTCTTGTTTTGCAAGCTCCAGTTGCTTGGCCCTTTGAAGTTCAGCCTCAATTTGGGCTTCTCTTGCCTTTCTTGCTGCCAATTCCTGCTGATACAGGAAATCATTGTTGGTTTTCGAGCTAAAATTTGCCTCAGCTTCCTTTTCTTTGGCCTCGATGAAAGCCAAGTCAGATTGAACTGTTTGCATCGCCTTCTCCATATCAATGATAGATTGCAGTTTCCTCTCTTCATGACGAGCAGACAGTCGCATTTTTCTCTCCTTGATTTTCAGCTCAACCTTCATCTTTCTCTCGGATTCCAGCTTCAACAGCTCTCGGCCTACTATTGACATGACTTCATCTATTGTGGGAGATGTAACGTCGAAGCTATCCGGCTTTTTCATCAGAGGAGTTGACACATGAGGTTCTTTCGCAGGACTAGTGATGTTTTCCGAGTCTTCGTCAATTGAGATTTCAGGCTCTGGACTCCTTGCACTGCTATTCAGCCTGCTTATCACGGATGCTACTCTTTTCAGCTGAATCTCACTCAATTCGGTAGTGACATCTTCCAAAACGGAGGACACATCTGCCAACGATCCAGCTAATGTTGTGACTTCCTGGTCTTTGCCATTGCTGACCTTTTGGGGTGAATCTGAGCTTGTCGACTCTCTCAATGATTTGTGTGCAATTGACAATGAGAGAGGTTGCCTTTCATAAATAAGTTTTCCTCTTGGGCTTTGTTTTAACGCTGCCACAACAAGTGCCGACGAATTCATGGTGTGCCAAGTTTCCTTCTTTTTCAATTCTTCAGGAGCAATTTTAAAAAGCAGATGAAATTCAAGCCTCAGCCAAAAACCCAAAATTCAAAATTGCGCTTTTCGAAGTTTTGTTTACGTTTTTGCCGCATACGAGTTCGAAAGACCTCGAGCTACAACAATTTACCCCAGCAGCTGTCGCATGAAATCAAAATCCTTTATGTTAGGTTCCCAAATGATTTTTTAAAAATCATAAATTTGTTTTTAACCTTTTTATGGGTTGATTTCCATGATATTTTGAAATATTTTTCAAAATCAAGAGCCATCTTTTGCCCTAAACGCTGCAGCTCGTTTTTCAATGCGAGATAAAGCGTTTTACAATATTTTAGGCAAACCATCAACAAAAGTTTGAAAGTTTGCGCAAATTAAAGATGCCATAACAATAAAAATAGCACATTTGAAATTATACATATAGCAAAAAATTTCACTTTTGAAGCTTTTCATAAGTTTTGATCATGCAAACTTTTATGTCAGCAAGAAATCGGTAGATTGACTTGGTTTCCTGCTCACGACTTTACTGCTTTAGCAAACAAAAAAGTGAGTAAACTTTTCCTTTGCCGAATTTGGAAAATCACTGTAAGCTTCCCTTGTAGTTAAAGCTCCTTATTTTAGTGATGCTCAAATTTTCTCAATTTTTCATCTACGATTGGTGCGCAATGATATATTTCCTGTCATCTCATAATCGTCAGGTTTTTTTTGACCTGTCCATAATTGTGTCATTTTTTTTAACTGTCTAAAACTCCCCTTACATTCTTGGCCTCTTTTGCGTTATCAATTCTTTTGTTTGCTCTGTATTTAAGCCGTGTGTCAATTCTTCTCAGGATTTGAGTCAACATGGACAAGATTTTCGCTTACATCGATGCCAACAAGGACAAGTACATCCAGAACCTGGCTGATGCTGTGGCCATCAAATCGGTCTCGGCATGGCCTGAAATGCGGCCAGAAATTGTCAAGATGGTCAAGTGGATGGGAACCGAGCTGGAGAAGTGCGGAGCCTCAATTGAGTATTGTGACGTTGGGGAGCAAGAATTGCCCGATGGCAGCAAGATTCCATTGCCTCCAGTCCTGATGGGTCAGCTTGGCAGTGATCCCAAAAAGAAGACCCTTTTGGTCTATGGCCATTTGGATGTTCAGCCTGCCCTCAAAGAGGATGGTTGGGACTATGAGCCCTTTGTTCTCACCAAGTAGGAGATTCATTTATGGCCATGAAATATTGTACTGTCAACTCTTTCCTAGGGATGGTGACAAGCTGTATGGGCGTGGTTCAACTGATGACAAAGGTCCAGTCCTTGGTTGGCTCCATTCCATCCAAGTAATGATGCAATGTTTCCTATTCGTATTTTTGAAATACTCCTTTATGATTTGCAGGCTTTCCAAGCTAACAAGATGGAGATTCCTGTCAACCTGAAGTTCTGCTTTGAAGGCATGGAAGAGTCTGGATCAGAGGGTCTTGATGACCTTTTGTTTGCCCGCAAGGAGACCGAGTTCATGCAGAACGTTGACTATGTGTGCATTTCTGACAACTACTGGCTGGGAAAAAACAAGCCATGCATCACCTATGGCTTGAGAGGAATTTGCTACTTTTTCATCGAAGTCGAATGCTGTGCCAAGGACTTGCATTCCGGGGTCTTTGGGGGCACCGTCCACGAAGCCATGGCTGATTTGATTTACATGATGAACACCCTCATTGACAAAGATGGCAAAATCTTGGTTGATGGCCTGCATGCCGATGTGGCTCCGGTCACTCCAGGTAACTCGAAATTTTGTGCACTGACTTTATCACCATCAAGCTATGTCATTTCCAGACGAAATTGCCAAGTATGAAAACATAGACTTTGACATTGAAGACTACAAGAACGACCTCAAGTCCAACAAGCTTGTGCACGAAGGGGACAAGATCAAGACCTTGATGGCAAGATGGAGGCACCCTTCGTTGTCCCTCCATGGCATCAACGGTGCATTTTATGAGCCCGGAGCCAAGACTGTCATTCCGAGGAAAGTCATTGGCAAATTCTCCATCAGAATTGTTCCCAACCAGACGCCCGAGGGAGTGGAGAAAATTGTGGTCGACTACTTGAACAAGAAGTGGGCTGAGAGGGGATCCTGCAACAAGATGAATGCCTCCATGTATCATGGAGGCCGATGCTGGATGTCCGATCCGGACCACCCCAATTATCTTGCCGGAAGGAGGGCAACCAAGACCATTTATGGGGTTGAGCCTGACTTGACCAGAGAGGGAGGATCCATTCCTGTCACCTTGTCTTTGCAAGAGGCCACTGGCAAGAATGTCATCCTTCTCCCCATGGGAGCTTGCGATGATGGTGCTCACAGCCAGAATGAAAAGATCAACGTTCGTAACTACATCGAAGGCACCAAGCTTTTGAGTGCTTACATGGACGAGCTGTCCAAGCTCTAAATCGCTATTTTCTTACTAATATAATCCTGAGAGTGATCTATTTCCTTCGGCATAATTTGATAGCCAATTCTAGCTGATATGCTGCGGTTCTTGCACAGGGCAAAAGAGTAATGTCCAAGTTCACCTTTTTGATCTGGTCATCTTTGCTGCCACTCATTTCAACTGTGGGGCACACGCATTGGCATTGAGTAGGGCACACATTTGGCTCCTCCTCAAAGGTTTTGATAAGAGCTGCTTTCGTTGGCGTTTCATTTTCTTCGACTGAAGAGGAGGGTTGGTTAAAGAAGGCTGCTCCGGGTAAAACCAGTTGAGGCCTAGTCGTTGGCCTCAACTTTGTGGGCTCCTTGATTGTTGAGCCTGCTCCTGACGAGGAGAGAACTTGGGACATGTGCTGCATGTACCTGCAAAAGATGACGATGAAGCAAGGTTCAAGCATCAGATTTTTCAATTTAGCTTCTCACCAATCCTTGACACTTTCAGTGCTTTCAATAGTTGGTGGAGCGGTTGGAGTTTCAGTGGTGGTATCGTCCATCAAACTTTCTTGCGCCAATAGGCTGCCAAAGTAGCTAGGCATGCTAAATGGTTTGGCAGTTGTAGTTGTGGAAATTGCTGGCTTGGAATTAACCAATTTTTGGCCCAGCTGATCCAAGACTGGCTTGAACAGTGAAAATGTTGAGGGTGTGGAGACACCAACCATAGACGCAAGTTTGCTTGGAGGTAGAGTGGTACTTGTCTCAGCACTGACTTCTTGGAAAACATAGGGAGGCCTCGTGGACGCTTTTTCAAAGACGTTCATTTTTTGTATATTACTTTTGATATTTTCAAGAGATGAAGAAGAGCTGTTATTTGTCTTGGCACCACCCAGCTTGTCAAAGAAAGTTTTCAGTCTCATAAAGTCTATTTGTTCTGTGCCGGAGGCAACTGGAGTTGGAAATGTCTTTGGGTCATCTGAATGAGTTAGTAAAGGAAATCCAGAAGTTTGAAAAGTGCAGTATAATTGGACATTTACCTTCTGAAATTGGAATGTCACCAAACCTGACTGAGTCTTGAGGACTTGAAGGCTCTCTTAAGTTGGGAAGATTTGCATAATACTGCATCTTTTCTGAGTGAAGGCTGCTCAAAATGGCACATTTTTTGCCAATGCATTTGTCATTCCAACTGAAGCATAGCGGCAAAAAAGCGAGAAAGATTCCTGTAGTTTTAGCCTGAGTGTAATGCAAACTTAATAATCAAAAAATAAATGAGTATAGTTAAGCTTACCTTCATAGTTCATAGTTTTTGCTAAGCATATAGGTGTAACAAGATTGGGACCTGACTTGGCACTAACGCCTCGTTTATCAGGATTCATCCATTTTTTACGCTTTCTGGTCTGAACACCAGGCAATAAGACAATGAGAGACTTTTGTAGAAATCGGACTCTTAAAATCAACTTTTACTCCTCGTTTCACTTTCAGCCAAGATTTTATCTCCCAATTAAAAATTGCAAGCAAATGAAGCAAGCGCATAAACTAACTCTTGGAAAGTAAGCTTTAATAGTCTGAGTGGTGAAAAATCTGTGCGACATGTGATCTTTTCTTGCAATGATCCTTGACTTGGTCAAATTGTGACAAGATTGATTATGTGAGAGCGCCATTTTTCCCTCTATATGTGTGAGAGTTTGTTTGCCACTTGTAAACTGATGGCAAACAGTTATACTTCATTTGGGAGCAATTAGTGTGTCGTTGATTGCAAGGATAATTGCATTTGTATTTCAGAGCATTTCAAGAGGTCTATATCACATTTTGAGCCCGGCAGCCTTTGATAAAATGTCATGTACGTCCGTCGAGGGGTAATTTTGCAGGAGTTTCATGTTTTCAGCAAAATCATTCGTGAGAATTTGATCTCTCACCAAAATGATCATGGCCGTACACACATCAATGAGGAAATCACACCTTGTTTCGTCGGCCAAAAGTGAGTCCCAGATTCGTAGGACATCAGGAAGAGCAAATTCTTGGCTGAGCATGAGGCTCAGCCAACGGAAAGAAAAGTATTGTGGCTTCAAGTCTTGGTCAACGAGCCTCTGGCTCACTTGTGGGTCAAGTCTGCTCACCTTGGCCATCAGCCTGTCCATTATGCCATTGATTCCAGACGCAGCCTACAATTTATAATTCACTACTGCAAAATTGCCCTTTATACGGTTCTACTTTTCTAGTCATTTTGCTGTAGTTTGCGATAACAATATGATTTAAAAAATCGTACCTTGTCCAAGCTTTTGATGAAAAAGTCTCGGATGTCTGCCATCAAATTGGTGAAGCAGAAAAAGCAATCCGCCTCAGCATGTTCTCTCCAATCCTGGTTTGAATCAGAGGCCATGACATAATAGATCGGTCCAATGATCTCATTCATTCCTTGCACGTAACTTTGCCCAGGATTCAATTTTGCGTACAGAAACAAGATGCGCTCTACAACCTCCCAATGAGCTTCTTGACCTGCTTCTAATGGAGCGTAGTTTTCCACCGCTTTTTTCTTCACATAAGAAAGCTACAAAAATGAATGAAAGTGAGCAATAGGTAAGACACCAGTGAATATCTTACTTTGGCAATGCCAAGGCCTTTTCTCTCGACATTCTGCGATTTTAGGCTGGTCTGTTGCACTCGTTGGTGAAGTCTTTCGTGGCCATTGGCAATCTCAGGATTTGGAAAGGTGGTAGCTTGTGAAAAGAAGGATATGTCAGGACACAGCCTTCTCACGTCTTTGTCAATCTGCAGTAGAACTTGGTTGTCTTTGAAAAAGTTTTGCCATTGACTGTCTGGATTGGGATTCAAAGGGTGGTCCATATCCTTCGAAGACTGAGGCTGGAGCACAACCTCGTCACACAATTGCTTGTACAATTTACGCTGGTTGGCCAAAAAGTCGGGCCATTCTGACCTCAATGGAGGCAAATAGTTCAGTAGTAGCCTCCAAGCTAGCGACCTTCGACCTCGACCTTCCGGAACTCCTCCAAAGCAAAGAAGTCTCACTTTCTCCAAATCAATCTTGTCTTCGCTGAAAGCAGCATCAAATGCCTCCACTCTGCAGGGCAAAAATGCATTTTACTGCAGGATTGCAATGGAAAAGCGCTCAAAAGTGGACTTACCGAGCTTTAAAAGCCGACATTGTGACAAAAAAGGGAGTATTTCAACTGAACATAATCCGCTTGAACTTGGAACTCAAAGATTTGTTTACATTCTGAAAGTGATTTTATTTTTCTGCCGCGCTAGCCTATTTTTCCGCGAAAGCGTCCTAGCTTTTTTAAGCCTTTATCTTCATCAGAGTAGAAGTAAGAAAAATATAAATCATCTTTTAGTTGACTTATATTTTTAAATATTAGAAAATTTAAATAGTACTTTGATATTGTGGACAATGAAAAGCTTTTGAATTGAATTTAGTCAATGTTTGCCTCCAAATGTCATCACGAGAAATAGATCGGGTCTTAATTTGATCCACTCATCAGCTGCTCAAAAAATTTCGAGAAGAAAGAAGAGAACCTTTCAAACTTGGAAACAGGAGAAAAATGCTCAGAGTGGAGTTGACTGTGCAACAAAAGTGCACAATATTTTTGTTTCTCATCGCCGCTTTCCACATTGGGGGTCTCATTTGGATTGTCGTCTCCGACTACTAGCCATTTTTCCACACTATTATCTTTTGTAGGTGAGTGACTTTTTTCCGTAACTGAAATCAATCGAGCCAAGCCCATGCATATTTTGGTTTTCATTCCACTCTTCGTTACAGTGAGTTCAGCTTTGACAGGTATAAGTGATCCTGGTTGCGCTCAAGTTTCATATTTTTCCTTGTGTCATTGAAGTTAGTTTTGAAAAAGGTTCAAGCGTGAAACTCACTCAAATATCTATGACAAAGAGCAAGCTGAGCATTAAATGATTCTTTTGGTTGTTATCAATCTCCACGAGTCATTAATGCTTTTGATTATGTCAATTATGTAGCATTTTGCTTGAAATGGCCTCAGAATGCAATTAGTTCCTTTTTTTATATCAATATCGGCTCGAAGGTGACTCTGATTGCTTTCTAATTACAAAGTGTGCGACTATGTTGCTCTCGTGTCACCAATGACAATTGAGCCAGATTGACCTAGGAAAAAGGGCTCATGATTAAAATTGACTATGAATGCTACTATGAACTGTCAACATGGAGGGCTCATAAGTCCTTAAATCCCAGTGAATTATCTTTTATCCTCGTGCACTTTTAAAATGATGTCAGCAGTTAATGTATGTGCTTTGACCCAAAGTGAAGAGCTTTTAAATATTTTCTTTTACTTTATCTTACTAACAGAAAAACCCGTATTTGACTTTGAGAGACTGCCTTTTAAAATTGCAAGGCGTAGTAGAAATGCAAAAATGGCGTCACTCTTCTGACTGCTTTTTCAACATTTTTCTGCTCTAAAATCAAGACCGATCGAACTTGATTTTTCAGCTCAGAATGGAATTTTTTTTTTTCACCGCTAGAAAATCCATCGAATAGCCCCTGCCGTCGAGGGTAAATAGCGCCCCCTATTGTGAAAATAGAGCTAGTATCAACGCAGCGGCGTAGCAAAGGGAATTAAGGATTTTTGAGTTTTTCTTGAGACCTATGGAGTATTTTTGAAAATGATGAAAGTAAACTCATTAGTATTTTTATCAACAACAATTTTGGTAAAAAATCTCTGTTTGTGCATGGCATATTCACCCAAGAACTCAATATCAATTGGAACTATGCTTTTGGCAAAAAGAAAATTCTCTGAAAACACTAACATTTTGCAAATGTCTTCAAATGACTGCTCATGTTTTGGTTTTATGCTACAATATCATCAGTTTTTATATGAAAGCAAATGGAAAAGGTGTTGCATTCAGAGGCCTAAGATCAGCGGAGGAATTTTCAGAAACGCAGGAAATGAGCTCCCTCTATATTTTCTTTCACTCAAATGCAAGGCTTATTATTTGCATTTGATGCTGGAAAGTCTAGCTAAAATGTATTTTCATATCCACATTAAAACAAAAAAATCAAGTCCGACAGAAAGCAGCAAATAATTAAAGTCCAAATATGAATATTTTTTTTTTTTTGGTTTGATATCTGAAGTTAGTTGCAAAGGCGAGAGATTCTTATTTAATTTGTCACGCAATGCAAAGATCATCTGAAGTGATAAATCTTGATGTTTAAGGTTGGCAGATCAAAGACTATGGAGCTCTTTTGAATAATCCAAAAAAGATTTGAATTTCTTGGCCACTTTTTTGCTTGGGAAAAAATAAAAGGAATCAAGCAAAGAGTCCATGTCAATTATTCGCTTCGGAAATCTCCGAAATTCCTTCTGTTAATGTACTGCAGCAATGGACACGAGCTTGAATGTGCCTCATGTTAATTTCCGAGTTGTTTTCAGTACGAGCAGCTTTTGGCCTTTGTTCAACTTTTGCCTTCTTCTCGTCGTTCATGACATTTCTGCGTGATTTTCTCGAGCTTTTTATAAATCCGGAGTTGAAAGGACATTTGTCATGTCAATTACTCGCTCCCATTTTAGCAGCAACTCCTTTGCAGCAAAATTCTTGAAAATTTGCAAATAAAAAAAATGTTTCAATGGCGGCCTTCTTTGAAAAAAGCTGAATTTTGTGTGGAGTTTAAAATTCTGATTTTGTCACAAGTTCGGCAGTAAATCAAAGCTTTATTTACTAACGATATGAACATATGGTGGTCATGTAACGGCTCGAGTTCTTCATTTACAAGTATGCGTTTTCATGATTTTCCTTGGCCTTGAATTGACCAAGGTCGCAATCATCGTGAAAAGGAGCGCACCTTTTGTATCATATCGGACCGAGATCCTAAAATCCTTCTTTGCTACATAAATGACAATGATATTTTTAACTACTATAATAACCTACTTTTAATAAAAGAGAGTACATTTTTCTTTGTAGCTTTCCTTTTCGATTTTTTCTGGCCCAAAATGAAAGAAAACACTCTGGCCAGCCAGTTTTTTCCCATTTTTTAGCCAAGATGTTACTACCTGAAAACGCACTATGAGCACATTTTAAAAAACTCCATTTTTCTTAATTAACTGCTGAAATTGTGCTATGAAATGCTTGAATGATTCAGGAATGTTGCTAATTGCGTCTTCACTATTAAAATAAAAGGCCGAGCTGATTTTTCAAGAGCCTTGGCATTAGCTATTTGGCTTTAATATTTTTTATAGATTTTTTTATGTAAAACAGTGCTTTTTGGTGGCTCAATGCCCCAGTGTGCAAACGTGTCCTAGAAGACTCCGTCTGTCCCACGGCGTTGTTTTGAAGCGCTGTTTTAAAGCGGCTGCGCCTCTCAAGTTGCAAATATAAAAATGTTCAAGTTCAGTATTTATTCAGTGATGCTTCAATAAAGATCATGTTTCGGCTAAGGCGCAGGTAAAAACCCAGTTTTTGTTCACTTTAACCCCGTTCTTCAGCAGGCTGCCAAGCTGTCAAATAGGGGAAAAAATTGGCGCAAACCCAAAGCACAAGTGTTTTTGCACACTTGAAGTTCATTGCAAAAAGTGCTAAATAATTATGGAGCTTTTTTGTGGTGGACATTTCTCAAGCTTCAGCTCAGTTGGAGTGGATTGCTCAAGTGGATCATAACAATAATAATGGCTGGACTGTGCTTCTTTGTCATTGACTGGTTAAGTCCCCACATAACTTTGTTGCTTTTGAATGAATTTATTAAATTAAGTTAATTAAGCATAGAGCCGAATTCTATAATAAAAACAATTGGAACTGATATTGTCCTTGAACTGCTGAAAAGTTGAGTTAACTTCAGCTTTGCTATAATTCGCTTCACTTCACACTTAATGTCCTGTTCATGTACGCCTCAAACTCCTTTGGAAAATGCACGAAAAACACCTCAAGGAAAGGAGAAAAATTGTCTTATGGCAAGCGCCAGCTGATACTAAAAAAATCAGATCAACTTTAAGCCAACTTGAAAGTAAACAAATCTTATTTTGGCTATTAAGTGCTCCACATTTAAGTCCTTTTGAGCAAAATCAATTGTTAAACTTCATCTGATATTAAAGAAATGCGATGAAAGATAGTTTGTTGTGAAATATGCTGAAAACCACGAGATAAAATAGCAAAAATTGCCATAAAAAACGCTGCTCGGCCCCAAGCTGAACTCGTCGAGTGGCAGTCAGCAACGGATTATTCACTGTTCTTAATGACATTTTTCCATACCTTAAGGCATTCTTAATACATGAACAGGGCATAAATATAGTCAAGCAAAGCAAGCCTCAAACGGATTTATATACTATACCGCATGTTAGTATGGTTAACCTTTTTGGTATACATGAGCATTTTTCATTGCTTCACTGGAGCAGAATATTTCCTGGTTGCTTTTTTTTCTTCTAACTCTTTTAATTATTTCGTTTTTCAGGTGTCGTGATCGGCTCCGGATAGCCAAAGAGGCCCCCGAGGATGATTGCCCGGTCCATCCCTCCTACCCAGATTTCAAGGTTCGACGTCGCTTGAAGCGAATCTACCGGCATAACCGGTTATCCGAGGTCATCGACGTCATTGCCATCCCCTCTGTCGTCATGGCGGCCTCAACCTCCATCTTCGAGGACAACTCGCCGGAAACGCTCTTCTCGCAGGCGGCAAAGGCCGTTTTTGCCCACCCAAACATCCTTTTCAAGATGGAGGCCTCGGCCTTCAGCCGAATCCACGATGGCCTTGTCCTTCCTGCCGAAGTCTGCGATCACTTGATTTGTGAGCTATTTCTCCATATTTCGAAAATCAATTTTTGATCGGTGTTCATCTACGGCATTTTTCCTTGCCATAGTGAAACTTATTGTTCATCTCAATGAAGCTAGCATTAATTTATGAGATGAGCAAGAATCACTAGCTCTCAGTATTAAAGTTATTCAAGGAAAAGGTGTAAGGATTTTCCGGGTATACTGGTAAAAGGCACCATTATTATTTGGCACTCCTTGTAAAAGGCACCCATCTCAAATATGAAATTGGCAATGTGTTCAAAATTATTTGGGATAAAAAATATTTTATGTATTTTTGTCAGAAGCAGTTGGTTTCCCAATCAAAGATTAACTTTAAGTTTCCTTATTTCTTAGTTGCTGTGTTGGATATCCGTAGCTGATGAGCAAAGTTGGCTGTACTCAATACTGCAAGCTTGGGCAGCAACAAATTTGAGATAACTTTTTGAAGCTTAGTTCAGATTGGCAACAAAACTTAGCCAATCAAAATCAGTTTGGGAACTTAACTTGGCAATCTTGCCAGCTCAAGCTACATAAAATTAAGCAACATTATGGATCTATGGTGTACCTGTATAAATATCTGAGAACAGAGCAAAACTCAGGTTAACTTTTTCTCTTAACTTTAGTAATGAGTCAATGCGGGTACACACTTAATATAGGACATTCAGTCATCAAAAATTGGGTAAGCGCTTTGGCCCATTTGGCCGGTTTATTTAATGCTACAGTGCAGCCACATTTCTAATGACTCTATTGGTATGATAATGCAGACTTCATGGCAATGGAAACTTTTTTAACTTCTAAACGTAATCATTAAAATTATCTGATTAGATTAAAAACATTTTTTGGGCCTTTAAATGAGTTGTGACTTTTATGAAAGTGCCTTTTATTTAGGTGCCTTTTTTGCAGATTGCCAATTTAGGTAGGTGCCTTTTACAAAAAGTGCCTTTTACCAGCAGAGCCGATTTTCCCTAGTTGGTGAACACCACATTAACTGGATTTAACTTCGTTTAACTGAGTTGCACCTGTAAGAATAAAATATTATTTTTTAGCTACTATGGCCTCCGAGGGGATCGATATTGATGACCGCGTGGCCAAAGCCTTTGGCGACCCTTCCTCCTCCAGATTGAGAAGGCTGGACCTGCGAAACGCCAATATCAGCAACGAAGGCCTGAAGATGCTCGTGCGCCATAACCTTCGTGAGCTGAGGCTGGTCAATTGTCCTCTGCTCACCTATGACGCCATTGAGGACATCAGTGAGCACACTGATAACCTCGTGGAGCTCACCCTCGATCCAGCCAATGTGATTATGCCTACCCACCTTTTCTATGTAAGAGTTGAATTTTGATGTTTTTTCCCGTTAAACAAAATGAATACTTTTCAAGGATGAGGATGAGGAGCTTGATACTGACGACGAGGATGACCTGTTTGAAGAAGAGAGGCTGCGTGCCCGGAAATTCCTCGAACGAGGCTTCATCCTCAGGGGCCCCAAATTGCAAAGGCTGACCTTGCGAGACCACGAGGTCGTCGATTGCGCCAGATACTTTGACTTTCTCTTCAAACCTTTGCCTCATTTGACCCACCTTGACCTCTCAGGCCTCGTGCACCGCGACAGCCTCGGAGATTTCCACTTCCTCTCTCATTTCACCCACTCACTCGTCTCCCTTGTTTTGCATAATGTCGAGGGCATTGTCCATGGTCTCCCCACCATATCCACGTTGCGTTCTCTCGTGTAATAATTGCCAAGAGGAGTTTTATTGCTGCCCAATCAGTGTTAATTCTTCTCCTTTTTGCAGCCATCTGGACATCAGCCAAGTCAACCGGATGCACGGGCATTTCATGCAGCCCAACGTGAGCCTCCGAGCTCTGGTCTCAGCCTTGCCCAATCTCATGTCCTTGGACATATCCGGCACGAATCTCGCGGGCACTGGCTCGTACGAGTGCGAGAACGCAGCAGTGGTGAAGTGCGACATACCCGGACTCGCGTCCAGGGTTGACACGCCCCTCAGATTCCTGGGATTGTACAAAACGGAGAACGAAGCTTCGCTGCGAGCCCATATTCCAGCCCATGAGGTGTCTGGAGAGTTCGTCGAGGTCCACCTGCTGACGGCCGCCAAACGCTACCTCCACCGCCCTGATGTCCTGGATTCGGTTCTGGCTGCGCTCTATCACAAGGTCCGCACGGAGAATTGCAAGGACACCAAGGCCGCTCTGGATATCATCCTCATCTCGATGGAGAAGTACACGGAGACCAAGAAGATTCAGTTCTCGTGCACAGCCACGCTCTATTACCTGGTCCGGAGCAATATCATGCTGAACCTGAAGGTGAAGCGGAAAATCTTGTCCACGTTGCTCAATGTCATGTATGCGCATCGCAATGACACGGTGGTCGTCAGAAATGGCTGCCTCACTCTATGTCAGTTTGAGCTTCCTCACGATGTGGTAAGATTTCCAACGGCAAAACTCGGTGGCAATTTTGCTCGGGATTTTCTTTTGGCAAAAGTTATACAGACTGTCCCGGAGATTTCTGTACACTTAGAAAACCAAAGTTTGTGTTACAAATTCGGGAAATATTAGACACAAAGGATATGATTGGAAAGCTTGAATCTTTGGCCATCTTTTTTTGCTTCAATGGATACAAGAAATTAAAAGTAAAAAAATGAGAAAACTTAATTAAAAAGCAAATTTGCCAAAACCGGCAAATAATTGACCAAATTTTCAGCTTAGCTAATCTTGGCTATTTTTGACATTTTTTCATGAATAAAAAATCTTGCAGCTCTGTGCTGGCTCATCAGAAAGGTGGATGATTGGAAAGGATATTTTTCAGTAAAACAAAAAAAGACAATAAGGCCACTGCCTTCTAAAAAGTTTCAAGATTATAGTGTTTTAAACATCATCACATCTTTGGGATTTTTGGTTTGTGAAGATCAAATGTTTAACCAATTTAATGTGATATTGAATTAATAATTTTTTTGCGAAAGTGACTATTCATAAAAAAGAAATCAGTGAAAATGGGCGTGAATTTGGAGTAACTATCAATTGTGTGGTCTAAGTCAAAATTTGAATTAATGCTTTTTAAAAATCTCAAAACTAAAAAAGATGGCTTAAGTTTCAAGCTTTCAAACAGTATCCATTGTGTTGAGTATTTCAAGAAGTTTTATCACAAACTTTTGATTTCAAAGTGTACAGAAATCTACGGGACAGACTGTATATTGAAAAAAGGGATGACAAAGGCCAATTAGCTATACGTCGCCGGCTTGTCAATGCAATTAAAATTCGATTTTCCCTATAGAAATTCGAGTACGAGAAGCTGGTGAAAATCTTGCTCTTCATCGTGTCAGCACATACCACAGAGGACGGCCTTTTTGTCCAAAGGGCCGGAATTTGCTTACTCAACTCTCTGGCCTGTCAGGTTGAGGGCAAACAAAAGCTCCTCGTGGGCAACTTGGGCGCCATGGAGAAAATGCTGAATGTCATCAGGGCCAAATTAGAAGCTGGTAAGCGTTTACCTTGATCAGCTCGATATCATCAGAGAGCATCCATTTTATTCTAGACACATGTGATGATGTGATGGAAACCGCGTGGTCCACCATGTGGAACGTCACTGACGAAACCCCCATCAACTGCAAGCGGTTCTTGGACGGCGGGGGTATGGAGCTGTTCATCCAATGCAAAGAAAGGTAGAGTTATCAATTATATATCCAATGGCGATCTGGAGATGACTCCGGTTGTTGCAGGTTTTCCAACTCGAATGACCTCTTGCGCAATATGATGGGCCTCTTGGGTAACGTGGCTGAGGTTGGCGAGCTCCGACCTCAACTCATGACTCCCGACTTTGTCGGAGAGTTCATGCTTCTCCTCGACTCCAATTCAGACGGCATTGAAACAGCCTACAACGCAGCCGGAGTTCTGGCACACATGGCCTCAGATGGCGCTGAGGCTTGGACCATTCAGGATCCTGCCCGCGAGGACGTCCTCGCCAAAATGGTTGGCGCTCTGGATCGGTGGGACATCAATACCAAAAGAAATATCAACTATCGAAGCTTCGAGCCCATTTTGAGACTGATCAAAATCGCGCACACACCGCAATGCCAGCATTGGGCGGTTTGGGCCTTGGCCAACCTCACAAGGACAGATAGTGAGTTCATTTGCACAGTTTCTAGATCCTGCCACTTTTATTTTGCATTTTATTCAGGCAAGTATTGCAAGCTGATTGAGGAGGAAGGAGGTCTGGTTCTTTTGGAAGAGTTGATCAACAGCAATACCTCCCCTGCTCCTTACGAGAGGATCCTTGAGCTGGCCTTGATTGTCAGAGAAAATGTGAGCGCCTGGAAGCAAAAGATGGCCGCTAGTGGGCATGACGGCGTCGAGGCCCTCGACTTGGATGGATGAGCATTTTATTTCGTGTGTTGTACTACTCCAGCCCATCGTGATTGGAAATACATCAGTTTGTATGGAACCGAGAATGTTTCTCGTCAAATCGCAGGGCGTCACTGCCTGCTTGCCTATTGTTGAACTCCATTTCGCGGAATTCCCACATATAATCAAAAAATTATACACCTCCACGCGGTAGTATGGTATACTGTATGTATTCTGGTCTGGAGAAAGACAAATAAGACAACATGCTCATCAAGAGTGGTTTTTTTAACATCGTGACATCACAACTGCACAATTCTTGTCAATCATTGGAAGAGCCTCAAAAACTGTGATATATTGTAAGGAGTGAAAGCTGTTGTTTGCTGATATGCTTGAAATTTCTCGTCCTGCAAGAGTCGAAAAGGTTGATGATGATTATGAAGGGTTCTGTTTGAAAGCGGACTCAGTCTCTCTAAGTGGTTTTTTTGCCATCCGGACTCCCACCTACAATATGGGAGCCAGACTTCAAGAGTAAGAGTATGTGAGTGGTGGTTGTGGGGGGGACATTCCAAAAGATGGATAATTTTGAGCATTGAAACTTCTAGGAGTAGTAAGTGTGATATGTCCCTTGTAGTAGTAGTAGGATATGGATCGGTTAACAAAGACTCCTTTTTTTTTGACCAACAACAACAAGTTTTGGCTGAGGAAAAAGCAGAGTGCCTTGATTGTGTGAAAGCCTTCTTAGGATCATTGGAAAGCTCATATTAGATCAGGCACTCTGCTTCACTGTCTCATAATGAGGTTTTCATGTTGTAAAAAGTGCTCGAGTCCGAGGACGAGAATTGCTCGTCCAAATCAGTGTCGTCGAATGAAGTCACAATTGCGGAGGATGTCATCATGGACGACTTGGGGGACACGAAGGTGGTCATCACGCTGCCGCTGCAGTTCTTGAAAGGCTGCACAACTGCAACCTGCCCTCCCACGACGACAATCCCGTCCCGGTTCTTCTTGGCATTCAGATTTACCTATAGCATATATAACATAAAAATTGAAGGCCTGCTGCTCATGATTGATCATGTCGATAGGGAAATTACTTTGGCATATAAATCTTCAATGTTATGGCTGGTGGAGTTTCCGTTGAGCGATGAAGAAGGCTGGAGGTGCTTCATTGGAATCACCCTCGACTTGGGACCGGGATCGAGGCCGAGCTCCTCCAAGAAGTTGTCGTTGCCATTCGACTCGTTCGGCCTATGCGGCAACGACCGGAATCTTGCAGCCTCGTAGCGCAAATCCGCGACCACATCCAAGGCCTCGCTCGAGGGTGTTGATCGAGCTGTACCAGGAGTTGACAAAGAAGATCCTTTGTTGCCAGTGGTGGAGACAAATCCGCAGCACTCATCAGGAGACGAGGAAGCTGAAAAAGATGCACTATTATTTGTATTCTGTGTTGTTTCAAACGCCATCATCGAGAACAGATTGCCTTGATGTCCTCCGAGCTATATATACCGTATGTCCGTTTAAAATTGGACGGTGCGGGAATCAAAAGTTTGTGTTAAAATTCATGAATTTCGAGGCGTAAAGGGTATCTTTGGAAAGAAGAAGGCTTTGGACATCTTTTTTGTTTTCTGACAAAATGAAAAATATTATTGTGAATTCTGCGTGACAGCAAAAAATAAATGATGCATCAGTTTTTTCGTGACAATTATCTGGGCTGCAAAATTGAATTTTCTCGGTTTTTTCCCGGTTAAATTGATTTTTCTATTTTTACAAAAAAGATGGAAAAAGGCTCAATCTTTCCGACGATATCATTTAAAAGTCCTGTATTTAATGAATATGTGACAAAAAGTTTAGATTCCCGTACCGTCCAATTTTGAACGGTCAGACTGTATATATACTACTATGGGGAAAATCTCAAGTGTTGCAGAGGTCACTTGATGTAGTAAAGAGGCCTCAGAGGACCTTCGAGTCAGGCCTCGGCCTTTATTGGCCCACTGAGAAGGAAGAAGACATTTCTATTGGATTTTGAGCACCTGCAGGTGATGCCGCAAAAACTCAATAACAAAAGACTGTGCATATGGAGCAGCAGCTTTGATAGGCACTTCCCATACAAAACTGTTCCAAGTACTAATATCAATTTTTCACTCACTGCTATTCTTGCCACTGCTGTTGGAATTATTGGGCTGGAAAGTATGGAAAGTGGTGGCCCCGTTCGAGGTGGAAATGAGAAAGTTGTCCACTGGGGGAACCCTGACATAAGTAGAGTTGTCCACCACAGGAGATGATGAATTAGCCTGGAAATACGAAGAAGAAATCATGGGCCCAGCACCACATGATAAGGCCCATATCCTAACGTTTGGTGCCAGAAACAGCAAAACGGGCCCTAATGGCGTTATTATTGTAATGATCATCATCTATATACTATAGCATGGTGGCGGCCTTTTCTGCTTCCATATACTACAGTACCATAATAATGTGGTGGGAGGATCAGGAGAAGAAATAAGCCAGCCATGCAAACTTCTTGGCCATGTACACACACAAATGTGGCATTAATCATTGATCAGCTCAATTACAGAAGTGTGCATGTATATAAAGATATTATTATGCACAACAGCAAAAGAAGGGGATTTTCTGATCCGGATAAAGAGTTCAAGATAGCTTACGTCGAAAGGTGTGGCTCTTCTCTGAGTAAGTGTGGCGACTTTGGCATGCCCAGGACTGCTCACAATTCTGCTCTCAACTCGAGTACCAGACAAGCAAACAACCATGGAATCGTGGCTTGTACTGCAAAGACAAGGATGTTTTGCATTTAGTAAATTGAGTAATATGCATAACATTGCACCCATTATCATATGGTCTCAAACACCTTTTAAGTAATGCGAGATAAAAAGTGGATTGTTCTCCAAAATCGTGTTTTTTGAGGGGATCAATGATGAGCATGCACTACTACACATCAGTATATGTATATACCGTCTGACCGTTCAAAATTGGACGGTGAGGGAATCAAAAGTTTGTGTTATGATTTCATGAATTTTGAGGCTTAATGGGTATCGTTGGAATGCTTGAACCTTTGGACATCTTTTTTGTTTTCTGACAAAATGAAAAATATTATTGAG
This sequence comes from Paracyclopina nana, assembly GCA_019096065.1. Classification (NCBI taxonomy): domain Eukaryota; kingdom Metazoa; phylum Arthropoda; class Copepoda; order Cyclopoida; family Cyclopettidae; genus Paracyclopina; species Paracyclopina nana. The sequence goes on along the minus strand of JAGUCH010000002.1, from coordinate 16,434,670 downwards.
AATTCCGCGTGACAGCAAAAAGATAAATGATGCATCAGTTTTTTCCGTGACAATTTTCTGGGTTGCCTTGGGAAAATTGAATTTAGTTTATTCCTCGTTCAATTGATTTTTTCTACTTTTACAAAAAAGATGGAAAAAGGCTCAATCTTCCAATGATATCATTAATAAGTCCTGCATTTATTGAATATGTGACAAAAAGTTTAGATTCCCGTACCGTCCAATTTTGAACGGTCAGACTGTATAATGTTAATTGAAAGAAGCTTTCTTTTGAAACAGTCTCAATAGTAATTGCTGCAATGATATGGGCTACCTTTTTGCTGCCTGACTTTCATCAGCAATAACTGAGCTCAAGTTGACAACAAATCTTGACACTGGACTTGGAGCTGCAGTGTTGCTAAAGAGAGAAAGAGAAGAAAGGCCCTCAAAGGTGAGTGAATTTTCTCTGAATGCATGATGGGGCCGAGAGTGGCTCAAAAGCAAATTACCCTTGTAAATCGAGTCCATTTTGTGGAGGAGATTCCGCTCTGCTGCTGAGATGGTGGCTAAGGCCATTATTGTTGGAGCTTCCTCCACCTGAAAATAAAGGGGATTTTTTTATCACCATCAATTGAGGTAAGGATGCCATCAAAGGCCTTTTTGCCAGGCCTCCCATCGCAGATTGCGCAAATAGCTGGGACTATTTTTCACGCAGCTCCGGAATGACATCAAAGGAGAGCTTGATTGGACATAATGTCATCAATAAGAAATAAAAAAAGTGCACAAATTAAGCTTGGAGTCATTTTTCTGCTAATATCATTTAAAAATGCTTTTTGGCCTCCACAACGCTGCTAATTTCAAGATGACAGCCAGTGTCAAAGAGAATAAAAGGTTTCTCCTCCCCTTTTGTCATTTCGTCACTAATTATGTATGCATGAAAAAGCACAAGCCTACTATACTACGGAGCTACTGCTTCTCAAAAAGGGGTCATATCAATCCCTTACTTTACATTTTTGACATAAAAAGGGGGGAGGTGCATACATGTATATATAGTCAGCTAAATAGGGAAATGCACTTGTGTGATATATAGAAAACATAACAATGGCCTCATCATCACACTATTCACCCTACCAGCCCTTGATAATAATGGTGGCTACAATCTGCCAAATATGCAAAGGAAAGCAAGCAATGCAGCTTTCACTGATTTTTTCCAGGCTACACTCAAGTAGCCTTTATGACTGATAGATGTGTGGCATTTTGCAGCTCTTCAGCTTTTCTTGACAGCAAAGCTGAGCCGAGTGACCTCGATATTTGTTATCCTATCCTACATATGCTTCCAACTGTCCAATTTCCCCCTGGAAAATATGAACTTTCCCTGGCTGCCACAAAAAAAAATGATTTCTGGCTTTCTTGAGGCCTCTCTCAAAAGGGCTGGAATTGAGGTGAAATATGCATGACTTGCCCATCATAACTCTTTGGGGTGTCTTGTCAAGTGTATCATGCAGTGACAAGCAAAAACATTTCAAAAGTGACATTTTGGCCTCAAAATGGATAAACTACTACTACTTACGGTTGCTGCTTTCTAATTCTTTGCATGGAGATTTTTCGGGAGATGAAGAATTCGAGGCTGGCTGACGCAAAGTAGGAACTGCACAGCATCTCCAAGTGGTGACCCCGAGCAAAACTATTATCAAAAGGAGAACTCCGGCCGCACTTCCCACATAAATGGGCAAATCTTCCTCTGTAATTTGCCAGGCCCCCAAACTCAAGGTGAGAGGGGGATATGGAGTCGTGGAAGTTGTCAAATTCAACGCCTTTGTGGCCACTTTTTTGACCAAAGTCGTGAGCTGGGTTGTTTGAGGAGCTAGAAAGGCGCCAGAAAAACCGTTACGAAAGCTGTCTAGACACTGTGGCGCCGGCAAAACCGTTAGGCGCCAGTCAATGCACGGCTCACCTTCAGAGAGTATTGACGCTGCAGTTGTGACTGATGAAGTACTTTGGGTTGTTGTTGAAGTACTTTGGGTCGTTGTTGTGGATGTCATTGGCGTAGTTTCAGCCACAGTTGATGGTTTCGTTGTCCATTTTTGAGTGGTAATGAAGCCATGCTTGATTTTATCCTGGAAAAAAAGGAGAGGGATTCTGGCCGTCAAATCTAATCAGAAATAGTTTGAGTGGAAAAATGGGAGAAGAAAGCTGCTCTCAAGGAGAGCTGTAGGGGGGAAATTTCAGTCACGGCTTTATTGGAGCAATTAGACTGCCATATAGCTATTCTGCAGCAGCCAGAGATGTCTTTATTTTCAATTTCAGTTCAGCTAGGCTTTTATGCATTTTCCTCTATGGCTAGCTCTTTTAATTCACCCAATGCAGCCTCCCCCTTCTCCAAATGCTGCTTTCTTTTATTGGGAAAAATGTGTAGCCAATACATCCCTTTTGAATTCATATAAGCTTTTAGCAATAAAAAAACCATTTTTTTCAAAGTTTCATGTGGAGAGGCCCTCTCACAGATAATATTGCATAACTCTGGAAGTTGCAGCTAGAGAAGGGAAAATTGGCACTTGTTTTATTAGAGCCTGAAAGCTTTCAGTCTGAGGAGCACTGTGTGAAAGCAAGTCCATTACACCACAAATTAGGCATTTTCAAAGCTGTAGCAAGTTTCAGCCAATAGGTTGCCTTTTTTAATGTCTAATCAGCTACTAAAGATATAGCAATATTGTGTGGCTGGCTCCTTCCTTTGATGTCATTTTTGGGTGAAAAATGGTCCTATTTATTTGCTCCTTTTTCCTGACAGTCTTCCACAGTGTTTTGGCAAGCAGTGAAAAAAGGCCTCATCACATTTCCAATCGGAAAAGTTGGCTGCTACAAAAAGGCTCTTGTACTGCCAAAGGAAGTAGGCATGATGAAAAATGCTGAAAATTTCAATCTTGCAATGCTGCATGTTTGCACAAAGCCCTATATGTATAAAAGAGAAATCAAATTCAGATAGCACAGTATATTACTAAGTGTGCCAATAACAGACTGGCTTGAGCACATATTGCCTGAAAATGCATGAGTCCCAAAATGGCTGAAGCTGCATATGTAGTGGTTGGCTTTCTTGATGATAAATGGTGCAAGTAATGGCAAAACTTCTTCATCTTCTTCTCCCACTTTTAATCAATAAGCAGCCAAACTCAGCCATCCATCTTGGGTTAAAAAGCTGACTCATTACTCTTTGCACTTGTCAGTTTCAGAACAAGCAGAAAATAAAATTCCCTTGGGACTTTTCTCTACTCAAAGCTAGATGAAGAAAGTCCTCACTACTGAGGTTGATGATAATTGTTGGGGTCGGCACAAAAAAGCTTACCTCATGTGAAAGTGAGGCCACGTGGGTTGCTGATTGGGCATAGAGGCTGTGGTCCAATTTTGCACCGGCTTTCTCAATCAATCTCCGCAAATCATTAACTGTAAAAGATAAGAAAGCACTCTGTTGTATAACCAGCCAATGTAGTACATGACATGAAGCAAATCTTGACTTGAGTAATGATATTCAATAGATACATCTCAATGTAGCTAAGTATTGCTGTATTGATTAACATTTCAATCGCAGCAATTTTGAGCATAGTGCAAGATTGAAAAACATGTTTTTGCAACATTCAAAAGCAACTTTTTTGTGTGCAGTCAGAAATTATGGGTTTACTGAACTCATTCAGCTTAGCTGTCGCTAAGTTGTGGATTAGCGATAGCTACCTACTATATAAATATCGTTGCTGAACAACTGAACAGACCGAAAGCTATTAGATGATAGGACGCTCCCATATTGACAGGTTAGTTAAGTTAGGAAAAAAGTTGAGCCTAGTTCATTTCCCTTCTCAGATATTAATATAGGTAGAGCCTAACTTCAAAAAAATTTTTGTACAACTTGAGTGCTTGCTAAGTTAAGTTAGGTTGCCAAACTGAACTTGGCCACAAAAAGTGTTCTCAGATGTGTCGCAACTGAAGTTCGCTCAATTGAGAAAAGCTAAGTTAGCTCATCAGCCGTTGATCTCAAATGAGCTGGCGCGTCAGCAAAGCAGCCAACTTAACTCAGCTAAAACCAACTGAACTTGGCTCGAACGAGCTGAGCTAAACTAATCAAGCAAGGTTACTGTTTCAGCTAGGCAACTTGACTAAAAATTAGAATATTAGCTGCTTTTTATACAAAAAATAACACTAAACTAGTTTGAAGACTAGTTTTCAGTCTTGTCATCCTCACTAGTTGCACTAGATATGCTATGATGAGCAAACAAGATTTTCTGATTGGGAAGTTCTTCAGACACCCCATGTCGCATCACTAACTCCTACAAATGCAATTATATTGATTTGTCTCCTCCTCGCCAATTTACAATTGTGCAACATTCAAGATGAATGAGGGGTCAAAACCCCGAAAATCTGCCTGCACACAAGAACATTGCTTTCGGATGTACACAAAACATGGCTGCAGAAACTAATAAGGCGAATTGCGAAAAAGGGCCCAACTATGCCCGACTTCTTTTTACCACACATTTTAATCCGGAGTGCATCTGCCCTTGTCGTTTTCTGAATGGCAAAGTTGAAATTGAGTATCTGCCCCAAGCAGCTAGCAGAAAATGCTGCGGATTGGCAGAAAATCTGCTTTGCGAATGGTGGTGCAAGGTGTTCATTCAGCGGAAAAATTACAGACCCCAAGCGCCAATTCAGCAACAACTTTAGGGAGATGTTAGGGAGTAAATTTCCGATGATTGCTTTGTAAATGGATAGAGAATATTCATGGACCCTAATGAATTATCTGCTTTCAGAACACTCACTGTATTCAAGTGAACCTAAAACTACTGAGCATTAGAATTTTATTTTTCATTTTTGGCCTTTTCAGTCCCATTTTTTTTCTTCTTTTTTTGGTAGACGAATCTAATGTTTTAATGGCTTTTTTGCACAGTGTGCACCAACAACAAAACAGACTAGGGACAAATTGGACAAACTCAGAGTAGTACTATGTGGCAGCAGTCCCATCTGGAGATCACTGTCAGGTTAGTTGAATAGATCCCAATTTTCTGCGGACTAAGCGCAATTTCTACCACACTGCACACTATGGGGAATGAATACTTGAAAAAAACCCACCAAATAGGAAAAAAAGACAGTTGTCACCCGCAGATAAAAAATGTAAAAGGCAAAACATGGAAAAAAGAGTTGGTCAATTGAGATTTACCACATGTGTGCCTGAAATCAATACCAAAAAATGGAGGCTGTGGCTTCAACCCAAATTGCTCTTTTGACCATAAAAGCAGCAAAAAAGATAAGAATTGGAAAATCCAAAAAATGGTAGAAGCACAATTTTAAAAGTGTTCCACAAATTCGCATGTTTTGGTAGAGAGGAGCATTTTCTGTCAAATATTGCTAGTTATCAAGTAATTCTCCCAGGGGAGGGTAAACTTGTCAATAATAGTTTGCTTGGGGCAATCTGCTTTGGCTGCATACAGAAGAAGAGAGATCGTTAGCATGATAAGCCCTGGAAGAGTCAAATTTCAATTATGTGGCAAGAAAATCAATGTCCACTATTTTTTCCTGATGTACCAATATATACATGATTTGAGTATGGCCACGTGACAGTACAGTGACATGCGTCATCATCTGCGTACACAAAAATTGCTCAGCTTGTTTCATGCTCTATGGACTGATTCGACATGGACGTCCCTATTGATTACCAATTCCACTTTTTATTTACTACAAAAGCATCTGAGGCGAATTCCTTGCAACAAAGAGCTGGCAGTTTTCATTTCAACAACGTAAGAAACATTTATAACATCACTTCATGCCCAAAAAAAGCCCTGTTCATGTAAGCTCAGATAAAGGAAAATTCTAAAAGCATTATTAAATAAAAAAAAAGTAGGTAATGGCGCATGATGATAAATGACTAAATGATAATTCGGCTGATGTGAAAAACAGATCGATTCAAACTGAAAATAAACTATCAATTTTTGTAAGAATTAAAGTACTCTATAATCGGAATATTTTCGGCTGTCTGTTCAAAAATATTATCTTTTTTTATTATTTTTATTATTTTTATTATTAAGGCTAAAAAATGTCCTAATTTGCCTTCAAAATGTTGTTTAACATCATTCAGATGCAGTTGAAGAATATTGCGCTCAACCCCAATTTTTCCAACACATTAAATAATTATGAATAATAGATGAGCGGGGCACAGTTTTCTGTTAAGCAATCTTCAGCTCTTTCTCTTTAGGCTCTAATCAGGGTGAATATCTGATCAATGTCAAGAGCAAAAAAGGCTCTGAAAAATAAGTACACGCTTGTAAAAAAAAAGGAGAAGTCAATCAAGGCGCACAAAGGGCCTTTTTTGGGGCCTTAAGAACTTCGGGCAGTAACACGTGAGAAAAGCTTACATATTAGTGGCTGTCTGGCAGACTCTTATGCGGTGTGTGCCTATCTTTTCTCAAAGTTTTCCTCCAACAATTTCTCTTGAGAAAGGATTGGCACAATAAGAGTAGGCCTACGCGCCAGGCTCAAAAAAGGGGCGCACATTGGGGCACTTTTCCGCGAGCCATAAAAAAGCAGATTACTTCTGCCTATTATAAATTCAAAGGAGAATAATAGGCAAGCCCATTAAGGCTCCATTCCATGGGAGTTTTCGAGTATTTCCTTCTCCTAATGTGGAGAAATAGGGCGATCCCATATTCGAATTTTTAGTCAAGTTACCTTGCTGAAATAGTAACCTTGCTTGATTAGTTGAATTCAGCTCGTTCGAGCCAAGTTCAGTTGGTTTTAGCTGAGTTAAGTTGGCTGCTTTGCTGACGTGCCAGCACATTAGAGATCAGCGGCTGATGAGCTAACTTAGCTATTCTCGACTGAGCAAGCTTCAGTAGCGACGAATATAAGAACACTTTTTGTAGCCAAGCTCAGTTCCGCAACACAACTTAACTAAGCAAGCCAGTAAGCGCTACATAAAATTAAGCGATGTTAGGATCTACCTTCATAAATATCTGAGAACGGAACTGAAGTAAGCGTGACTTTTTTCCTTGCTTAACTTGACTAACTAGTCAATATGGGATCGCCCTATATGCAGAACTTCAAGCCTTTCTCCCTGCTGATGCGGCATTTGGAGCTTGTTGAAAAATAGCTTTCGCCTTGACTTTGAAGCCTTCAAAGTGCTGCTGGTAGCCGCAGAATATTATGTCCAATTCCGAAATCTAGGAGCTTGTTGTGTGCGCGGATTATGATAATGTCTGCTATATAATTTGATACTGCATATCCCAATTAGCTATGACAATTAATATCCCACAGTTGAACGCAATCAATTATTCACCCTGCAAAAAACATGTGAAAGTGAAGAAAGCGCTCCCTTCTCGCGCCGTTTCATATCTATGGGTAAAAATGGGAAATTGTACTTTGTTCAAACCAATCATCGAGGACATTAATGCCTCGTTCATGTAAGATATTCAATAAGACTTCTAAATGCAAAGCTTTTTTATATGTTAGTGTACATATGTTAGGGTGACTCTCAACGTGTTGAGCAGGAGATCGAGCCGCGTTTTCTAGGGCTCTATCAATAATACAATTCATAGTTAGAATTCAGTATTTATTATTGGGTTTGAAAATTAAGCAACATTTTGCCAATAAAAAATATCTTGAAGTGTCTTCTACTATTAAAGAAGAAAAAAGAGACAAAACAAAGTAGTCTTAACATTGATCTGATTTCATGCAATTTTGCTTTCAAGTTTGAAAATCAGCAGTTACTTCCATTTTCTGATAAAAACGAAGCAATTTTTTGTTAAACCCACAAAGGTAGCAATTATAATTTTTGTGCACTTGAACAGGGCAAGAAAGGAGTGTAGATTTGGTGCCTTTTGCTAATTATCCGCGCATGTCATATCTCGTTAATAATGTAAATGCAAATGGAGGACTGCTATATTTGCCTTACCTGGCAGTTTTTGAATTATGAATTCAGGCCATGTTTTTGCACTTGATTTTCCATTCCAAAGAAGAAGAAGAAGCTTTGCAACTGTCAGCCAAGCAACTGTGTAATGGAAATTACAAGCTTAAAAATGCACTTTTTCCCTGATGCGCCTGTCAAGTCCAGAAATTAAAGTTGGCACACAACAACAACAACATGTGAATAATTGATGAAGAATAAAGAGAGCTTTCTTCTCTCTTAACTTGGGAATTTTTGCTCATGCAATTACTGCTGTAGCAGCTATTCGTGCAAAATTTAAAGGAGAACTTTGTTGGCTGAAAATCCCCTCCTATCTTTTGCCATTTTCCAGCACCAGTAGTCATGCCAAAATGGCTCAGCTTTTTTGCACAAAGCTGCAAAGTTCTACAATTTACTGCCATGCTACATAAAATGTATGAATTCTCCTACCTAAGCAATTTTTTTCTTTTTAAAAAAGATGGAAATATTTGGTTATCAAGGGCTCCAATCCAAGTTTGATACAAACAACAAAGGAATGCGTTTCACAAAAGAGAACCTGCTGAGCATATTCATTAAAATTCCTATTCAAATACTTTTGGGTATTGTTCCACCAAGGCTTTTCTCAACGGCCTTGATGAGACTTTCGTAGGCATTGGCAACCAAGTGCAGCAGGCCCAGAAAGCAATCACAGCTTCGTTTTTTTTAAAAAAGCCTTAAAAATAAATTACCTATAGACAATAGTATCATAACAAAGACATGCCATCTACCGACATTTTTGAAGAAACACTTGGGAGTTGTTGAGCTCAAAATCTGAACTGTTTATTTTTTTACTTGAGCTGAGTATCAGGACTCGAGCATATCATATGGCTAATATAGATTTAAAACAACTTTTTTTGAGTCATGAAGTATTTCTTTAAATGGTTTAATATACTAATTTGCTTGGGTCTATATTTCGAACTATTATTACTCAAGTAGCAAAACTGTGGCAATTCAGTTTTTTCCTCGAGTCTCAGAGTCAGCTGAAAATCCCAGCTGTTGCCCTAAAAGGCCGCTAGGATCCCACAACATCAAAGTTACTGTTGTGATTCTAATGTGAATTCAGATCAAAATTGAGTGTGCAGTCAATAACTTGTCAATTTCATGAAAACAGTTCTATTGACATAATGTGCTAATCAGGTTAAATTGTGTTCAACCAGCTCTTAACTAGATGGAATTATTTTTTTTCCAGAATACTGCTGCTATGTGCATAATCTGTAGAAGGCTGATGCTGTGGAAAACTTAGAGAGCCTCCAGCCATCCATCTCAAGATTAATTAGTCAAGGTGATGCAAATTCCAAGTTTAGTACTATACATTTAGTTAGGCTGCAGCAGCAAAGAATTGCAGTTGCAAAGAAAACCCTTACAGCACACAAATCCAATATCTTAGCATAGTACTTCTATAGGCTGGAAAATGTCAACAAAAGAAATGCAACATACTGAGTATCAAGATACAACTGTGGTAATAATATGGAACAATGCATTCAATAGGGCGTTCCCATATTGACTAGTCAGTCAAGTTAAGCAAGGAAAAAAGTCATGCTTACTTCAGTTCCCTTCTCGGATATTTATGAAGGTGCATCCTAACATTGCTTAATTTTATGTAGCGCTTACTTGCTAGCTTAGTTAAGTTGTGGTGCGGAACTGAACTTGGCAACAAAAAGTGTTCTTACATTTGGCGCAACTGAAGCTTGCTCAGTCGAGAATAGCTAAGTTAGCTCATCAGCCACTGATCTCAACTGCGCTGGTGCGTCAGCAAAGCAGCCAACTTAACTCAGCTGAACTTGGCTCAAACAAGCTGTACATAGCTAATCAAGTAAGGCTACTATTTCAGCAAGGTCACTTGACTAAAAATTTGAATATGGGATCGCCCTATTGATACGGAGGACATGAAATAATCACATTGAATGTTTTATTAATGAGGGTGAAAATAATGAAATAAGTAGAGGATTTTGTGAGCATGAAGAGGAAACTGAAGAGTTAATCCCAACTCTCATAAAAAATGTAAGCTACATTTGTTACATGGCTGGTTGATGTATCAGCTTTGGCATGCATAGAGTGGCCTGTGGACCATTTCCTGGCCCCCTTTTCTGACATCTTACAAAATTGGGACTATGGCCAAGTAGCAGGAGTTACCTATTGATGTTGACCTCTTTTGATACAATCTCCTGACCTTCCCTGGAGGTGCTGCTGGCTTAAAAGTTGTAAGCTACTGCTGCAGCATTTTGAGCAAAACATCATGTTGCTGTTATCTACCCATCAGGTCTAAGTAAACAAAGCAGAGAGAAAACAACTTGTACTTGTTTACACTGCTCCCCTGGGAAACCACATTAGAAAGCACAACATTTAGATGATCCTTTGATGAACTCAACCTAGATAGCATCTCACAGTGATATGAAAAACATCACTTTAGGAAATTCTACTCTCTACAGATAAGAATTTTTCATGAAATGTAGGAAAATTGGAGGGGGGAGAAAGGCAATTTGCCTTGATTGGGCATCATCATCCATTTGCATTATGTGCACTCTTCCTCACATTTGATTGGATGTTGGTAGCCTTGAAAAGGGCTGATTGAGGCCTTGATCACTGTGAGAACCTTTCTAATCTGATCATGCCTCCAAGAAGCCTCTACTGTCATGCCAATAAATGAAAAGCAATCTTGCTGAAAACAGCGAGCATGGATGCACACACACCCTCATTCAGATAAAAAGCTGCTCAGAAAGAGGGAGGGGGAGATAAAGTCTGGAGCTTTCTAAACTGCCAAAAAAGCAATGCCATCCATTTCCTCCTTATGGTCTTGTATTGGCATGAAGCATGCAAGGCTAAGTACTTCCTCAGTTCCATAAATAGCTCAAACTTCACTAGGAAGTTGGATGGGGAGGAAATGTGTGGCCACAAGTAAGATAAGCCCACTTTTTTGCATCCTCCATGCCAATAAATCACTTGGGGTATTGGTGGAAGGAAAATCATTCCTAATACCATCTTCCATGCTTGGTGGCTCCTGTTGTTGACTTATTAGATCAATTTGACACTTTGGTTGACATTCATCAATCCTCCTGCTCAGTTTTCTCCTAACACAGAAGGAACTGAATAATGCAATGCTATGAGCTGAAATTGACTGTATTTGGGCTGATGAGTGTTTATCTATTTTTTATGAGTGCCAAGGATATGTTTTCATCTGAGGCTTCCTAGCTAGGAACTAGAGTAGTATTATTACATGGTAGATGTGGTAAGGGCTGATAACTTTTGACCTCCCCTGGGCTTTGCTCCTCATTCCAGGGGGAAGCCTCATCATCTTCTCCTTCTTCCACTTCCTTGTGTGGCAGCAGTCCAAGAATTCCATTTTTCATCAAAAGCAACCCTCCATCCGCAGTATGCACGAATAATTCATGCTTGTCTAAATGTGCCAATATTTTTGCTGGATAAGTTTCAACTTCATCATGGAGTAACAATTTTGATGCTCAAAATTGCCCCTTAAATTGCCTAGCAACACACCAAAGTTGCTTGTCAAGGATGCAGATTAAACTTATCCAGCAAAAAAATTGGCACTTTGAGATGACTGATTTCAAAATGCAGTCATTTGACAATGCTCATAGGGTGTTCTCATATTGGCTGGTTAGTCAAGTTAAGTAAGGAAAAAAGTTGAGCTTAGTTCAGTTCCGTTCTCAGATATTTATGTATGCGGAGCATAACCTCGCTTAATTTTATGTAGCACTCGCTTGCTTGATTAGTTAAGCTAAGTTGAGGAACTGAACTTGGCCACAAAAAGTGTTTTTATATTGGTCACAACTGAAGCTTGCTCAGTCAAAAAAAGCTAAGTTAGCTCATCAGCCACTGATCTTAACTGTGCTGGCGCGTCAGCATAGCAGCCACCTTAGCTTATCTAAAACCAACTGAACTTGGCTCGAACGAGCTGAACTCATCTAATCAAGCAAGGTTACTATTTCAGCAAGGTGACTTGACTAAAAGTCCGAATATGGGATCGCCCTAATGACAGCAAGTTTTCCATGGATCACCTGGTGTGACATAAGGTGAGCAATTGCTTTCTTGCATTCAGCAGGAAGACAGATTAGCCAAATGTTCAACAAAGTGTTGAGAGACATCATCCCACTTATTTACTACCTAGTGAAACAAGTCACAGGGCATTGAACTTCAGTAGCAAACCTGAACAAATAAATCCCACATTTTTGATAATATGCTCTTTTGCTATTGCTAGAGTCTCAAGAAGCAATAAAAGGCAGATGTTGCCACAGCACTGAAGACTGAATCTCATGGTAAAAGTTGGACATAAATCATCCTCTTGTTATGATGATTAATAACAGCAAATTCTTGCATGATGGTTTGACCTTCAAATCAAGATGAGTTCTTTGCCTTGCATGACATGTGCAGTCAAGAAGCTTTCTCCACTGTGCACTGCACTGCAGAATTAAATTGGAAAGCTTGCAGCAGAACCTACTCCTACATATGGTAGATATAGTATTTTATGTGTATGGCAAGCCTAGTCTGCCAGATATGGGCCCACCAACCACTTGGCCAAGGACACAGACAAATTTTAATTGCTTACACTGCTACTTCACTGGATATGATTAATAGCAGGAGTTCCTTTCTGGCACAAAATGGCCCAGAAAAAACCCTGAACATAAGCATGGTAAATCTATTTTGAAAAAGCCTAAAAGTAAAATATCTTATTCTGTCTTTTACACCAGCTCACAAAAATTAAGTTTACTGCATAAAAGAAATTGGAAAGCTTGTTTGAAAGGTACTTTCAATTCCAATTCAAAATTATTTTCAAGTTTCCTTATGTAAATTGAATATTGTCAGCTCTTTGCATGAAGGAATTAGCATGGAAATCTCTTGAAGGAAAAAGACCTTGTGCACAGTTAAAAAGTGTTCAAATGCCTCTGCATGTGTTTGAACGTGCAATTTTCAGCAGAGGTCGACACGACGAAGGCCAATCTTTTTGGCAAGGCCTACGTCGAGGCCCACCACCGCCATTATATAGCATGAAGAAGCTGGAGCTTACAAGAGCAGACCAAGGCGATCAATAAATAGGATAGTATCACGTGTCACTGCTGTGCACTGCACTTTCAACCTTCCACATTTGACAAAAAATATCCTCCATTTCTTTGGAAGATCGAGGCAAAATGTTATGACTCAAAACTTGACTTCTCTGCCCTTTTTTCCCTGTTTTGGGCCAAGTTTAGACAGACAGCAGAATTATGCTGCTAAGCCTTTGTTTTGTGGCCTTTGACAGCAGCTGGCTGCACTTGTCAGAACTTGGAATTCGGAAGCTCAAATCAGCAACAAAACTACAATTGCCAGGGCCAATTTTGGTGTTTTCTTTTATATGTATTTATATAGAACGCAGGAAGGAAAAACGTAAAATAGCTGTGATAAAAAAAAAGAATGAAAAACACTAGAGCCAATTTTTGAAGCACGAACGAAGTGTCTGAGGTTCGAATCTAGGAGGTGACTTCACTTTTTCAAAGTAGATTCGAATTTGGCAATCTCCTTGGAAAATGAGGGCTATAAAATTACTTTATGCCCTCAAAAATAAAATTCTGAGCCATGTAGTATTTATTATAGCCCAAATCGCCTAGAAATCGTGTGACATAAAAAAGCTGAGTCGGATTGGTAAACTGAATTATAACACGAGGAAATGGTATGACAGTAAATAAAAAAGCATACCATTCAAAACATTGAGTCAGTAAACTGAATTATGTCGCGAGGAAATCGTTTCTCAAAAGTTGAATTTTTTTCTGGAAAAAAACTTCAAGGCAAATTTGCATTTCACTCAAAATTAACAGTGGAATTCTAGCCCTTTATGCTTATTTAAAGACTTGGTATATTTGGTATCAATAATATGACATGTAAAGGGAAAATAGAAAATCAAGCCTGATAGAGGGGCGTGAAATTTTGAGTAATGAGAGCCAAACATGAGACCTTTTATCATAAAAGTAGGTCATGTGTAAAAGCCTTGTATTTCTTTGGTTGGCTTAATTGAAGGCTCTCAGTAATTGATTCCTTTTGTGAGCAGGCAATTAGCCAATTATTCCATCCACTTAAACTAGGAAACTTACCTGTGATGTAGTTGAACTTGATGTTGTCTTCATTCCAGCCGATGTCAGTGATGCCAAAGTCTGCCACATCAATCACAGTTGCAGCAGGAATTTTGCTGCTGCTGTCGTCAGCTGACGGCTCAGTGGTCGCGTCAGCTGACGCCACCACGCGCTTGTTGCGGTCACTGTTAGAATTGAGCATATCAATGAGTGAAGCACTGGGTTTGATTTTAGAGTCTAGGGAAATGACCTCAGCCAGGGTGGGCCAGCTGGCTGGGGCAGCAGGTTGGCTAATGGTTGGCTGAGAACTCTTCAAAGATGGCCTTGGATGGCCTTGTGCAGTTAAAAAGACCATAAAGGCCAGGATGAACACGAGCTGAAGGAGATGAGTAGGCCCCCTCATTTCCAGGCCATCTGGTGAGCTGAAGAAACATAAAGGCCAATTAGGAGCTGGAACTTGATGTTTACTTAATTCTGGCAGAAGATGGCACTGCACATACAGCCTACAAACAAAGAGCTGACAATGGCTCAGCCTTGAAAATTGGGATTTTTTAGATTTCATCTAATGCCAATTTCATGCATAAAGAATGCCAGAAGGTTTTTTGAAAAAATCAGCTGCTGATTGCCGCTCTGCTGCTAGTTAAGCTTGGGACCGAGCAGCGTTTTTTAAGGCTATTTTTGCTTTTTTTGGTCGCATGTTTTTTCAGCGTTTTTCAAAACAAAACTAGCTTTTTTCATGTTTCTTTCATAAAAAATGAATGCCATTGATTTTACCGGAAATGTCTAAAATGTAGTAAAATAATAGCCCAAATTAGATTTGTTTACATTCAAGTTGACTTAAAGCCTATCAGTTTTTCCTTTTTATCAGCTGGCGCTTGTCATATGACAATTTTTCTCCATTCATATAGGTGTTCTCGTGCATTTTCCCAATGAGTTTGGGGCATACATGAACATGGCATAAATATTTTATTGCACTAGATTTCTTTTCTCCTTCATTTTCATTTTTTTTTTTTTTTTTTCACTTTTTTCTTAGGGAGTCATTTTCGCAAAATGAAACTTAACATAGTAAGAAATATGAGAGGTATCTGTAATTAGGTCCAAAACTGTGAAAAAGAGGCATTAAAAGCTATTTGGCAGAAAACTGTATTAAGAAGGACCTGAGTGCTTAATCAATTTACGCTCCTCGTAAGCGCTCGGGCTAGTAAAATTCTGCTCGAGATTTGTTTAAAGTAAAATAATTAAAATCCTCTATTTCAGCCCAAACGCTTGGAATGTTTCACACGTTGAAAATTTGAGTTTTTTAAAAGCAAAAAATCCGAATTATCACACTCAATCTCGAAACGAGGAAGGATAAAGGTCTTGTTGTTGTTGTCAAAATGATTTCTCCACATTCATGCAGCGGAATGAGTGAAAAGAGAAGATCTTTGAAAATTGTGCAAGTGACATTTTTCTGATCCTTGTCATCTCCAATTGTGTGATGGATTGAAAGTGGGCCAAGATGACATGGACAAACACCAGATTGCACTCAAAAACTGGGCTGACACATCATATGATAGATATAAATCAGTGTTTCTCCTCATGTCAAAAATAAATAGTTCCAAATAAAAGCCTCAAGCTTACCTTGGATTCCAGCACTGAAAAAGAGTGAAAAGGCTCAAAGGGTGATGAGCATTGACAAGCAATGGATGTTCTACACGGTGGGTTTGCACAAATCATACTAAAGTTGGTTGGTGCCTTGCAGCGCTTTTGCTTTTGCCGCTCTCCATTCCGCCGCTCCGAACTTCAGAGGGCAGCTCGCCCATCAACTTGGAGCTAGCTGAAGAGTGCAACTGAATGGGAAAAAAGAAATACATACCAAATACTATGCTAGCATTGATGAGGCCCATTTCGAAGCTTTTTCCCCCAACGGCTCTTTGGCCACAACAGCTGCACTGCGACAGTGGCGCCACCCTCCGCGCTCACGGCCAAAAAAGTAAACAAACTTGAATCTTGCGTAATTACTCTGTAGTTTCAACAGGATTGCACAGCAGCGCCCCACCATAATGAACCAAAGTTAATTAACTTTTGCTTCTTCTATCCAAAAGGCAATTTCTCGGTTGCAAGGCCAAAAGTTTGAGCTGGAAAAAAAACAGAATACTACATACAACCTTACTGGCGGAATTTATATTTTTGCGCAGCCTTTATTATGGTATACACCAGACTGCTTGCTATTATTATTACGAGTATGATTGTGAAGGCTACATCTGACCTTTGTGTAGATATGGCAAAAAAGGCCTGCTGTGTGTGTGTGTGTGGCCTTGAAAAGGTCACATTCTCATCTCAAGAAGCCAGACACATAAAAAATGGTGGACCCCCTTTTCCCATCTAATTGCAGGCCTTGAAAACTTTCAGGGCTCAGATCATGTGAAGCACCTCATTAGTATTCTTTTATGAAGGCCAACTTGGATTTATATGCTATCAGCAATGGGAAAAGCTATCAATGCTGCAAATGATCAGGGCCTTGAATGTTGATGACCAAAGCCAATGGCCTTCATGATCCACAATAGCTAAGTAAGCTCACCAGATAAGCTCACTCTGCACTTGCTGCTCACTTACTGCTGCAAGGTAAAAAGCCTATTTATATGGAATCTAGGCAAGTTTAACCTTTTTACACATGTGTGTTTTTAGTATACCATCACCCAGTTCCTTCATGCAAAGAACTGACAATATTTGAAATATAATCTGAATATTTCCCCTCTTTTACATTTTTCCAACTTTATGGACAATTGAAATCAGCTGAGATTTTTTTTGGGGGGGGTAAATTGGAAAAATAATTTTTGAGCAATAATCAATACTACCGAGTATTCAGAGTTTTTGGCAGTTTTCTTTTTTAATTTGAGTAATGAAATTCTATTTTGTTAGGAACTGGATTTCCCCTGTATTAAGCCACTAATTTGAATATCTTAATGAAGCAAAGCACACCTCAAACTCCTTCCAAACTAATTTTCAACATTTTTTGCCACGCCAAAAAGTTTCATAATTGAAGGCTGCCTCCAGTGTCTTCCATAACGAGAGTACGCGGCCATTTTTTAAATTTTCAGCTGACTCGGTTTTTCCCGCCAAAAACTGATGCCATCTTGAAAACAACAAAAATAAACAAAACTTGCAAGGCGTTTTCCAAGCGTATAAATCAATTCTGGAATCATAACATTCTTATGCAAAAAAACTTTAAAATTCATAACTTAATTTTGAATGGCCCGAAATCTGTTCTTTTACTGCAGCAGACAATGCAATGGCCTTTCATCGATGATGGCATCTCTTCTGAAAATTTTTCTCCCATCATTCCATAGCACATTCCAGTGTCTGAAATGCATTTTGCTTCTCATCGATGTCTTCCCTGCATTTAAAACCACCATAATGCACAGGATTACAGAATCTAAGGCCTTTTCCTTCTGCACGACTGATTGCAGTAGAAAACGCGGCCGTTTCGCCATGGTAGCATTTATTTCAAGCACGTCCACGACAACTTTTGATAGTAGTCGAAGTTTTTTGATACTCCAAACAGAAAAAAGAACATGCAGGCCATTGATCTCAAAAGAAATCAATAGTGGACTCCTCCCACAGAAAAAATCAAGCTAAATGGGCTTAATTCAGATATTTTTCTTTAAAATAAAGGTGGAAGCATGAGAAAAACCAACCCAATTTCTCACAAATGAAAGTCTAAAAAGTTTCAAATAGACAAACTAAACTGCTTAAAATCCCCGTTTTACATTAATGTACTATGTTTAAATAGATATGAGTCCATGTATCTAAAAGACTTGTCTGATTTTTAAAAATAGGTTATGATATTATTAGCTACTTAATTTGTGATCAGGATGTTAAGAAGGCTGGTCAGCTCTTTGTGCTGAGGAATTTGTTAAGAAGCTCATTTCTAAGGATAGTCAAGCTCACCAGTTGCAATTTAGCTGCCCATTGAAGCAATTCAATGGGGTAGTTGTTGCATCAACAACAACAACAACTCTCAATTGCATGGCTTTGACATCATCCTTTTTCCTGATTAGACCAACAACTTCTGAATTTCACACAGTACAAAGGAAAATTACGCCAATGGTGACAGCAGGGCGTTCCCACATTGACTGATTAGCCAGGTAGCCAGGTTAAGCAAGGAAAAAAGTTGAGCTTAGTTCAGTTCAGTTCTCAGATATTTATGTAGGTGGAACATAACATCGCTTAATTTCATGTAGCACTCGCTTGCTTGATTAGTTAAGCTAAGTTGCGGAACTGAACTTGGCCACAAAAAGCATTCTTATATTCGTCGCAACTGAAGCTTGCTCAATCGAGAATAGCTAAGTTAGCTCAACAGCCGCTGATATCAAATGTGTTGGCGTGTCAGCAAAGCAGCCAACTTAACTCGGCTAAAACCAACTGAACTTGGCTCGAACGAGCTGAACTCAACTAATCTAGTAAGGTTACAATTTCACCAAGGTAACTTGACTAAAAATTATAATGTGAGATCGCCCTAGCACATATCTAGAATGTACATGTAGGATACTAATGAAATGGCTCACACTCAATGGTAAGAGTACAACAATGACTGTCACATGACAGGGGCCAAAACTTCCACCCTGATCTGTATAGACCTACAATTACACTGATGTCATGTCAGCCTCTGACCTTGGCTTTTTTCTGGATAAAGCCTCTTATATGGAGGATGAAGGCAATTTTATTTCCCCTTAATATGATTGATCAAACTCCCATTAGCCACATAGTATATGGTGACTATGAATTTTCTTACTATTATTATTATTATGATAGTGAAAAAGCTTTCTGCTTTAAGTATGACAAATGGAGATTATGTCAACATCTAAATGCACCATGACTGTGCTACATTATAATCATATTGTTGAAAGCATTCACTTTACTGTCATTTCAGAGGAGAAACCTGAATGTCCAAAACCGAAAAAATATATATATTTCCAGCTTTGTTGCTGCAGCCATGGAAAAGTGAGTTCATCAAGCCTTATTTGAAATTGGACACCACTCCATGTGCTTGCCAAGAATGGTAAATTATCAGGTATGTGAAATATGAATGAGGTTTTTTTCACTTTGTCCACCTTCCAATATTTGAGACAGATGAAGTTCAATGTAGCATGCATGACATGATAAGTCATGCAATGTCATCAAAATGCTGCTCCACTTTGGCTGTAGGCTCAACCCTACTTTTATAGATCTTGTCTGACAAGTGATGTGGTGGAGAAACCTCCTTGTCCACAAAAGCCTTCTCTCACATATATGACATAAGTTATGACCGAAGAAAATTGCGGCCGTTTTGGAAAAATCCCCAACCAGCCAGCCAACACTGGCAACTGCAAAGCACAAGAATATTGAAAACAATTAAAGCCCTGTTCATGTACAAGGTAAAAGATAACAAATCTTAGGCTTGGCATGTAAATATGTGGCTGATTATTTAAGGTTCTGAGCTAGTTCAGCTTGAGCTCGAGCAATGTTTTCATGGGCACATTTGGCCATTTTTGCTCATCTAAATCAATAATTTTTTGTTAAAAATACAAAGCATTTGTACGTTACCTGGTTATAATTTAAGTTTTACGGTTGAAAAAGCTAAAGTATTTCCAATTTGAGATTAATTATTTGCTGAAACTGATTTTGTTTACTTTTCAAGCTGACTTGAAGTCGATCCGATTTTTCGCATCAGCTGAAGTCTCATCTTATGAAAGTAATTTGACAGTTAATTTAGACTATTTTTAGCTGGTTTTTTTTGGCATTTTCAGGTGCTAAGGGATTGGGGCTTACATGAACTGGGCAAATAAAAGCTGCCGAGAAAGTGCAGGAAACAAATAGAGCTCATATAATTTTTGATTAGCTTAGCTAATAACTTTTTGCTTGGACATGAGTGGTTGGTGGGGAAGAACGTTGACATCTTCCCGTGACAAATGGGTTCAGCCAATCAAACAAAGCTGGAAATTTCAGGACTCTCATTTGTCTGGCTTCTGCCATGGCTTGCAGCTGCATAAATCTGACACAAAAGGGGTTCTAACTAAGCCAATAAATCCCAAAGTTTATACACTTCAAATGATCTCCCTGATAAAACTTTGCTGCTGCTGCAGCTACCAGAAAATACCCTAAAAAGGCTTAAGACCACCTGCAATTTTTTGCTACTTTCCACAAGATCTACACACACTCACTAATGCTAGGAGCTACTTCAACCTTTTTTGGCCCAGGTTTGAAAAAATAATGGAATGTTTGCTCACTAAACAAAGAAGATGCCTTTACACACAAGCAAAATAAATGTATGAATTCTGACCAAGCTCACTTTTCTTTTTAAGCTAAGCAACCAAGCATCATTTTGCAACAAAACAAAATTACAATGAGCATTTCACACCATTTTAAATACCATATTAGTGTAAATGGGGATTTTTCTCACTTTTGGCTCTTTTTTACAATTTCCAGCTCTTTTTGAACAGGTATAGATAAGCAATAAAGGTTAAGCTAAGCTATGTCTATAAAACTCCCTCCAACACCACCTTTCAGCCTTGATAATAATTGTTTGCCAAAGAGCATGTATATGATTTTGGCCTAGTTTACTTAGCCTCTCTCCTCAATATGGTGGTGTGGTGAACCAAAAGCAGGCCAATGGCAATGTTATTGTTTGCAAATTGACCCAAAATAGGCAAGCACTAAAAATGGATTCCATGCAATGTGGAAATGAAAACAAACTCTTGGTGGATAAACAAATTGTGTGGTTTTACCATCACAATGAGTCAGCAAGAAGGTTTATCATCAATTTATTTAGTGATGTGTCATTGTTAGGGATAAATCAATGCAGAAGAAACTCCTCTCCATTATCAATTATTTTCTCTTAGAATTTGAGAGACAAGTGTGTGGAAATTGATTCTCCACCATCAAGAGGATGGTAAAAGCTGCAGCTGATTATGTCATGGCTCCAGATTGATGATTAAGACAGATTATGCATCATCCCCCTCACTTTAAACTGCCTAAAAAGTGCTCCCCTCATGAGCCACCACCCCTTTCTCTTCAAGTTAGTTTTTTTTCTGGCACCTCCTTCCTTCCTGCTACTTTCAATAATTAAAGCCTTTTTCAAAAGTTGGCCCAGCTGCTGGCTGCCAGGACCAAAATTTCAAAGTGTGCTTAGAGGGTTCTTTTCTCACTTAAAAGTCAATCAAGCACTTCTCTCTCAAAATGAAGAAAAACCTCTGAAGCTTTCTTACCTTGAGCAATCAAAGTTTCATTTTTTCATTGACTTGAATTTCATCTTATCAATGTTATCAATATTTTCAGCTGGATTTCCTTTAAATTGAATGTCCTTTTGTGGTCGAATTTCCCCTCCAAATCCCAAGAGCCTCATTTCCAAAAAAGGCCCACCTTTGCTGCTTTAGACCTGGCAAGTTTGAACAAAATCACAGAGCAGCAGTTTCCGCCTTTGAGTTCAAAAGACCTCACTGTGGCAGCTGTTAGCCTTTGTTGGCTGCTGCCACATGACAATGGAAAAGGTTCCATTTTGGGAACAATATACCACTGTAGCAGAATAGTGGATGCTGTTTCACATTTATGACTCTCAATCCATGATTTGATTGCACTCACTCTAGGGCGATCTCATATGCGAATTTTTAGTCAAGTTACCTTGCTAAAACAGTAACCTTACTTGATCAGCTGAGTTCAGCTCGTTCCAGCCAAGTTCAGTTGGTTTTAGCTGAGTTAAGTTGGCTGCTTTGCTGACGCACCAGCACAGTTGAGATCAGCGGCTGATGAGCTAACTTAGCTATTCTTGCCTGAGCAAGCTTCAGTTGCTAGGAATATAAGAACACTTTTTGTTGCCAAGTTCTAAGCAAGCAAGTAAGCGCTACATAAAATTAAGCGATGTTAGGATCTACCTACATAAATATCTGAGAATGGAAATGAACTACACTCAACTTTTTTCCTAGCTTAACTTTACTAACCAGCCAATATGGGAACGCGCCTTTCAGTCAAAAATCTATCTATCGTGTGTGACCAGATTTACTATTACTGTCTTCCATAATCTTAATTCCTAGAAATGTTTCCCAACAGGGGAGAAAATGATGTCGATAAAAACACCCCCTTTCCTCCCAGGATGACCCAACTTGACTAAGGACCCAAAATCTTTATGACTAGGGGTGAGTGAGTCATTTCTTCTCTATTGCATTTGCTACAACTTGGAATATATTGAGCAGAATGCTTCAGATCATAAAAGTGCGGATGTGACGAGCTAAATTCCGCATTCTTGAGCATGAAGAGCACATTTTTAGCCTCAGCTAGACTAGCATTAGAATATTCCATATTCAATATAAAAAATGGAATAACTTAGCACAGAGCTAAATGCATTTTCACATACTACACAAAATAATTTATGAACAAAATTGGTCCCATAAAAGCTGCCCTATAAATGCATGCAGTTGTCAACTTTTAAATTATGGCACTGTATTCAAATTGAACCCCATGAAATGGACAAGAGGAAGAAAAGTTCCAAAGGATTATTTCCTTGGAAACCTCCAGAGCAGCAATAAAACGATTGGTTTTGATCTTATGCAACTAAGGGCAGGAGCCCTTAAAAGGGGAAGGAAAAGATTTAATGGTTTAACCAGTTTGATGACAAGTCCAAAAGCACTGTATTTGGGATAGGCGTGGTGGAGTGGAACAAAAGGGGAATTTTTTCAATCACTTATAAGCAGGAAGTAGTAGCTATAGATGTTGTATATTTCCCCCTTGCTATTTCCTGCCATTGCTAGCTGCTACAAAAAGCAGGAAAGTATTGCTCTTTTTTATCTGTTATAGCGGTGGTTTCTTATCTGTATCCCATTGTGGAAAAAAGCATCTGCAGCCGCCTCAGGGAATATTTCATTTTCCATACATTTCACTACACTATTTCAGCTCTTGGCCACTTAAATGGAAGCTCAATTAGCAGAGAAAGCATTGTCACATTAACAGCAGCCATTGTACTACTTTTCACAGATAAATTGGTGATCATTTTTCAAGGGGACTCTTTCCTCCTTTTGATGTAGTATTTGTCCAAATATTCAACGCTCTGGACTATATTGGATTAGGCTGCTATTTGACCTTTTTTTCAGAAGTTAGAACTCAATTTGCTCATCCCCAAATCTACTTTTTGGTAGGGGAGGAAACTAACCATGTAATGTTTGTAGAGAAGATCACAACTTGACCCTTTCTTTATTGCTTGGCTAGGCTGTTAAGGACAACCCTTTGGCAGACATAAAAATGACTGCTGCTTCCATTTCACGAGGGTCAGCAATGCATAGAATCCCCCATTAACTTGGATAGTATGTGGACATGCTTTAGGCTCCTCAATTAAGGCATGAAAAATCTTCAGAGCTCGTTACCCAAAACAGATGGGGCAGCTAAGCGAGGATCTCTTTTGAGACAACGCTTTTTTGTTTACAGAGTTACCAGAGGAGATTGAAAAGGGCCAAATTTCGACCTTTATTGAGTTCTTTGAGGAATTGCGATAGCAAATGAACTTGGCCTTGCCACGTGAGGTCGTTCATGCGTAAGTTTTCAGATTATGACGTGCTCTAGCTAATTATAATTATCAAAACAACTTGAGAGCATGAAAGCTTTCCTTTTTTGTCAAATATTGTAGAAATCAACCTTTTTAAAGCTGACACTGCAAAGTAGGACAACTTTTTGCAGAATCCTTTCGGACTACTATTTTGAAAGCATGCTGACCTAGTTTTGGCTCCAAAGTTTCATTAGTTTCCCATTACAATCTGATATATAGAAAACTTTTATTCAGAGAAGTGGTGGCCAAAATGTTCTCCCCCTGCTTCTCCTCTGCAGTTAAGGATGTGACATTTTGCTCAATGATCATGAAATGCCCCCTGGGGCTGGCACAAAAGAAAAACTTGTTCACCTCGTTAATTCTTGGATATCATTTTTTTGCCATCTCAATTTCCATCTACAATTTGGAGATATTGGCAAGCTCTTTAAAGAAAAATTGATCCAGCCAACACAAAAGCCATATTTCTTAATGTAATTCACATTTTGACTTTTCTTTCTGCTTTGAGGGCTTAATGACATTAAAGAGGTCCCATTAAAATGTCAGATAGGTACATCTTCAAGAAGATGGATGACAGTAGCAAAATCAGAGCAGATAGCTTGTTCAAAGCTACTATACACCACATCCCTTGGGATCACCCTCTTTATAATTTCGACCATAATTCATGGCCCCCTTGTCTGGGTGTTGTCTGATGATGTGTCACGCCTCCCACTCTTAATATCAGCTGAGACAATTTCACATGGCAAATGGCCTCTCTGAGAAGCCCACAAAGTTTGTAGAGGCTTTTCTCACCCTGGCAGTGAAACTCAGTGCATAAGTCACTGTCAGCAAACTTGGTGAACCCACCTCAGATTTCCATGCTGGTCTATATCTCAAACTACCCTATTATCACCCAGGGTGGGAGAAACTTTTTTTGTTGCCAAAAGTAAATCCCCCCCTCTCTCTCTCTCCTTTTGACATTTTTTCCTGGTATCACACACTACAATATAATGCTGTGGTGCTATCTGAAGTGCATCAATAGGCTTTGATCAACAGCTGTAACGAAGCTTTGGCAATTTATGTATTGATTTTGTTATTGTGCTGCTGATATTTGTGCAAAAAATGTGGACAAGTGGGAAACTTTTGTGGAGATGTGGTGTCAAACCAAGACCCTTGTTCTAAGCACATGAAACAGCTACAATTGCTCACTGAAAGATGTGAATATATATTGAGTCACTTGGCCAAAAAGCCCTATTAAAAGCTTGATGGGAGCAGCACGTGCAAGCTTTCATTTGAGGTAAAAGGTGTTGGGGATCCAACAAGCCACACTTGGACTAAGTACACTAAAAAAGTTCCACATTTGCTGACTCACACATGAGTCAAAGCTTCCTAAGAAAAAGCCTGAGTAATATCAGCTTTCTCTTTTTTTATTTTACAGTCAAAAATAAAAAAAACGTCAATATGTAACTCATAAAAAAAGAGCCTTAATTTTATTTTTAAATTGATTAAGCTATAGTAATGAAAAAAGACTCAAATTCCTTATTGTTTCAATCATTATTTGAGGAGAGCCACATTGTGCTTGTTAGGGTTGGTTATTTCATGCTTTCCTAAGGGCAATTATGAGCCCTGGGCTAGTTGCCAAAAACGAGGATCATTAGGAAGAAGGGGCGATTGACGGATGAAGATTTGGTTTTAATGACGCCCAAAGGGGAGACCCCAACTTTGGCTACTGTGAGATGCAAAAAAGAGAGTATTATCAGGAAAATCTGGATGATTTCTTTGCTACTCATGAAATCTCCCCTATACATAGTCAGTCCAAGGCTTGTCTTTCATAAAGACAGTTGCTTTCAATAGCTTTCTTTCAAAAGTGGATGATGATAGTTGGTAGGATGATGGGGGAGAAGAGATGATCTTGTCTCCTTTTAATAATCCCCTTTTGTACTTTTTCCACTGAAATGAGATGAAAGGAGGAGAAGAGCCAGTTACCAGCAAATAATGCTAAAAATTCCTGCCAAAAAAATAATAATGGAGGAGTCCAAGTTGTTGGCCAGGTGAATTTGAATTTGTGAGGAGAAGAAATGTTCATCTTCAACAGCTAAAGCTACAAGTACAACAATAACAACCAGAAAAGAAGTAAGATGAAAATGAGTCTAAAGGGATTTGTGCAGCACACAAAATGCATTTGCAGCATCCTTCTTCTACTATGCATGGCAGAAATTAGTCCCTGCTGCCCTGTAATGCTTCTTAGCATTATGCATAAAAAGTTTCTCAGAGCTCACATCTCACCACAAAGAGGAAAATTAAGGCTATTCCATGTGACACACAAAATAGGTCAGGCTGTTACACTCCCTCACCCTTTTTTGGCAATTGTTAATCATCATTTAGAGAGACAAATGACTAAACCAGCTATTAGTAGAATGTTTCAAAGGTGAATAATTTATGGCAAGCAGGAGATGGAAGCTTGCAGAAAAAAGCTTATTTTGTGCAATTTAATCAAGTGGAATTCCATGTGCCAGATTGGCATATGGAAGCTATTACAAAAACCGACCCCTTTTGACAAGTGTCTGGCCAGAGGCTAAACAATTGGTGTGTACAGTGTGTCCAAGCTAAAAATGAAAAATGTATACCAGCTGTCAGCAGTTGAGGCTTTGAACCACTCTGTACAATTCACCCCTTTTTATGAATACAGCAATACTAGCTAATGCTCCCCTAATTGCTTTTTAGATGCAAAATAAACATGTCAAATGCTCAATGAGTACTTTCAAACCTACACAAAATGCAGATGATGGTTCTCCATTGTATGCTGCAGTGCTTTGATCCCTAATGATCAATCTTGTTGGCACAAAGGAATCAATGCCAAGGTGCCATATCAAGATCAGGCTCAACAAGGCCTAAAATAGATCACTTCTGAGACAAAAGATTTCTCCTTGTTTTTCCCTCACTATTTCAACTTGATTATAAAATGTAAATGAATAAAAAGGCAAATTTTCTGAATAACTGCATTGATATTTCTTCTGGAACCTTCTGGGCAATTTCTTCTCAGATAGACTCATGGTCAAGGTCGGAACCTTAATTGCGTTGTTGTTACAAGCACAAAATCAAGCCAAGGTTTGCGCAGTCTCACTTTGCAACTTGGCAAGCCAACATGAAAACTTTGGTAAGAAAATCACCCCTTTTTATATCATATGATAGTAGTACATTTTTTTCAGTTGCTCTTCTGTCTGCTCCTTGGCCTCTCTGTGGCCTTTCCAGGCCCACAAAAGGATTTTTTCACAGTGAAGTTTGTGAAAGAAATTAATGGTGGCAAACCAACTGGATATGGAGCAAGCATCAGCAAGCAAAAGGTCAACTTGATCAGGACCAATGAGTATGGAGAGGTTGTTGATGAGGAGCCATTTGTTGACCACCAACCACCATTTTTGGCCTTGCCACCAGTCACTGAAATTAAGCCTCTTCCACTTCCAAGCCACAGAAACTATGCCAAATAACAGCTATAAATAAATAATATCTATTTTATACACATACTGTAGTAGTACTTACCTCCCTGAAGAGTTTTTATTTTCTGGAAAAGGGCTTCAAAGTTCATTCCATTCATGTCTGTTTTGATACCTCGAGTGACAGCCCTTGAGAGGCACTCTGGGGTAAATTACACTTAAAAGCACGCAAGGAAAGGGAGCTCACGAGTTTGGTGTAGCACACTATTTTTTGAAAGCTTCATTAAAAATGTAAGTCTCCTATCAAATCGAGGACAGGACTCAAAAAGTAGAGTATGTTGTAACATATAGCAAATAAACACTGTATTTTTGCTCAATTAGCCATTGGGGTAAAATTGGCACATATGCATATAGCTTTATGAGCCTGAAATATGTTCATTTCTTGCTACACCGAGAAAGTTTTCCAAATGGCTTTTGTCACGACAATTTGGGGCCAGAAATAAGGAGAGAAGATATTTAGGATTGTCAAACAAGGAAAATTAATCTAAGGGAGTCACCGAACCAATTTTGGCCATATGTCCAGAAAGCAGCAGAAAAATGGTCTCTGCTTTTTATTATGATCCCAGGGGATTTCTTACACCACAGCTTGGACAAGCAGTATTAACGCAAGAAACAGCAGCCAAAAAACTTTCATCAAATAAATTCATCAAAAAAATTTTTTTTTCAAAGTTAGAGAAAATTGGAAATTTGACATGCAAAGTCAAATAACAGATGTTTTACTATGCAATGCATAATTGATGATCAAGTTCCAAGTTGACAAAAGGAGCTGTTTTCTAGCCCACCCCCAGAAAAAGCTTTATTTTTTCAACACTTTTTGGTGAGTTTGGGAAATTCCCTGGAGGAGTCAGCCAAAGTGATTCATCAGAAGTTTGGACACACATCTGTCTGCCATAATACAGAATATATTCAGCATAGAAAAAGACAAACAGATTTCATTTCTAGCATGTGCAGTGATTTTTATTGGGGCGCGAGAAGCATATTTCATAAAAGCAGAATGTGTGAAAGGAGCAGATCAAATGCCAAGTCAATCATACATCATAATTTGTCTCTGTCACACCGCATGAGTATGACTACATTATTACTATGTAGCTTACGTTTTGGAAATACTTAAATCTGATTCCTTTTGTCCCGTCTACCATTTAAAAAAACCTATTTTACATTTTAGACAGTAGTTGAAAAATCAAATCTTTAAAAACTAGGGCTTTCCCATATTGATTGACGAGTCAAGTTAAGCTAGGAAAAAAGTTAAGCTTAGTTCAGTTTCGTTCTTAGATATTTACTTAGGTAGATCCCAACTTTGCTTAATTTTATGTAGCACTTGCTTGCTTGCCAAGTTAAGTTAAGTTGCGGATTTGAACTTGACTACAAAAAGTGTTTTCAGTAGCGTAGTAACTGAAGCTTGCTCGATTGAGAATAGCTAAGTTAGCTCATCAGCCGCTGATTTCAAATGGGTCGGTGCGTCAGCAAAACAGCCAACTTAACTTGGCTAAAACCAACTGAACTTGGCTCGAACAAGCTGAACTCAACTAATCAAGCAAGGTTACTATTTTAGCAAGGTAACTTGACTGCAAATTCAAATATGGGATCGCCCTAAATTCATCAACTTTTTTGGCTGACTGGGAAGTGAGGAATACAAACTAAGCCGTCCATTTTGGTTGTAGAAATTCAAGTTTAGGACACAACTTCAAAGGCTCAATATTGGGTCTCAACACACTGGAGCAGCACAGCACGCACACACTGTGGCAAAAAAGCCATTAAGAGCAATCAGGGCTCTTTTTGTGCTGCAAAAAATATACTGCTATGTGGCTCAATATGCAAAAGGTCTGTCATGGTTATTTTATGATGTCACCCCACACAGTGATGGCCACTTTTGACCTTGGAATAGAATGAAGTAAATTGCACTATTGGAAAAATTCCATCAAAATGGCTTGCTAGTAAATTATGCTTAAAATGACACCAGCTATTTGACTTTCAATGCCATGGTAGGAAATTGCTTTAAAGCCTTTTCAAGCCTTTCTTTCACAGAAATTCTAAAAAGTCTAAATTTTGGGGACCCTTTTTCTATCAGCTTCTCCATTCCCATAGTGCAAAAGTAAGTGCTGTTTTTATCTGATGTTATGGGATGATGAGGATTTCACTGGGGAAAAAAATATTTATTGCTCAGATAAAAGTAATTTTTCCTGAGAAATCCACATTAGAGTATTTTTTCCTTATCCAGAACAATTTATGAGACGACGAAAAGCTATATGTGATTATGGAGGAAATATGAGAAAATTGTGGGCACGAATCAAAAGTAATGACATTGACAAATCTTGCTAGCAATTTACATGACAATAAAGAAGAGAATGTCATCATCCTCGTGACCAGGGTATTTTGGTGGAAAAATAATACACAAACCATGAAAATTCTCCATCATCGATCATGACAACTAATTTCGTTTGAAACCACATCAAAGCCAACTTCAAAAGCTTCTTTTAATTAAATTCCAATTTGCCAACTTGGGGCTGGTTTATAACACGAGTTTTTCACCAATATCAGCAAACTCAAAGTGTCAATTGAGACCAATCAATTAGAGAACAATCATGGCAAATAAAAGTGTCTCATAAATAATGTATCCACACAGCTCCCTATAAATAATACTCAAATATACGACTATATATAGCTGAAGGGTGTGTCTACATAGAGACTTTGCATAGAAACAAAGATAAGGCAGATTGTCCCATTCTACATGGAAAAATTCAAGCAAGCAAAAGATCTTGTTACCTTACAAAAATATATTGAGCTATTCTAAAGCTGTGTTCAGCTGCATATTTATCAACAATTTTATGTCAAAATATACTTTTTTTTAATGGTCAAATCAACTTTTTTGAATTTGTTACTTTTGAGTTATTTAAGTTTGTCAAAATATACTTTTTTTTAATGGTCAAATCAACTTTTTTGAATTTGTTACTTTTGAGTTATTTAATTATGGCAAAATTGCTTGGCTTCTGTCGTGTCTTCAGTCTTATTCAGAGCTCTAAAAAATGTGCAAGAAAGGGGAGTGAATTTAGAAATTAAAGTGTCTTGGTGGCTCATCTATTAGAAGAGAGGCGGAAATGTCGTGTATTCCATAAATGGTATGAGTTATTGAAGATTCTGGGTCTGGCTTTTGACAGAACATGGCGCAAGAAAATATGACTTCTTTTCCCAACTCTAGACTGGGGGGAGACACACACCAACAAATACTACACAAAACATCACTGATAATCATTACTTCCCCCTTACACTGGCTATGGAGTGAGCAATTCACACTGGGGTAAATGCATTTAAATTCAACTGCTGACAAGCTATTGAGGAATTACTGCTATTCAGACCATGGAGCAAATAGTGTTTTGCTAATAAAAAACATCCCCCTCAGTGGCCTGCAGACAAATAGTGCATACTTGAGAAGAAATCGAGCATAGAGGAAATAAAACAGTCATGACAAACATAGCAAATACCAAAATAATGCTGCTCAAGTACTTCCTTAGTATTTTGGGGGGTAAATGGACTAATATCCTGTTCATGTGTCAAGCATACTAAAAAAATTTAGACTGTCATATCCAGTTATCAGCTAGTTGAACCGAAGACCGCGTTGACAAGTTTGAGGCATGAGCAGAAAAGAATTTCTTTCTTTTATATTAGTTTTTGGGTGAAGTCATGCTGAAATTGCATGAACTCAAAGTTATTCTCTGTACTAAATGTTTGTAGAAATATAACTGACATGGAGCAATTTAGGGTTTACTTTTTTAAAAAAAAAGAGCTGGAGTCAAAGATTGATCCGTTTCTTTCCAAAAAGGTAGTGGCATCAGCTGCTGGATTTTTCATAAGGAAATTTTCCTTTTTTCTAAGCTAAATAATAATGGTAGGCAAATATGTGCATATACAGCCCTTTTTTACAAAACATCCAATAAATATGTTAACAAGAAAGGGAGCTGAAATCCTCCTCCATTTTAAGGTGGAAACCCATTTCAAATACATGGAAAATGTCATTGACTGTGGCTTTAAGATCCTTATCTACTTGGTCCTTTTTTCAAATGGTGGCAGCACCAGGATTTTCCTTCAACAGAGCAAAAAGCCTCCTCCTCCACAAAAAGCAATTTGGACAGACAGCCAATATCCTTCATTTTAGTAGCCCACATAGTTGGCAACTCAAAACAACTTGGCTTCTGGTTGGCAATTTAATTTAAGCTTCCAAATAAAAAGCAGCTAGCAAGCTTTGGATGCAATAAGATGCAAATTGGCTGGTGTCAAGCTTAGATCATTTACATTAGAGTCTAAAGTTGGCTGGGGGAGATTTCAAAAGGGCTCCTCCACTTTCCCCCTTTTTGTTTCAAGACAACTTGAAAGGCTTTGAATCCAACATGGATGATTTCTCACAAATGTCATTGGCTTTTTGGTGAAGGTGTAATTAGGAATTCACAGCAACCTTTGAAGATATCCAACAAGTATTGAGGATAAATACTTCTGAGAATGCCAACAGGGCTCCTTATAAAAAATTCATAGCAGGATCCCTAGCATCAAGCTAAGGTATTTCCACTATTTGACAGGATCCCCTTCACAAATAAGATGACAAGGAATTTCATCAGGAAGAGGCCACATAAGTAAATGTCTCATTAACAGGGCCATTTCTTCCCTTGTGAAATGTGGGTCAGTATGGCAGAGTGTTGAGGGGAAAAAAAGATACCATTAATTCAAGCCAATTCAGTAATTTGCAGTGCTACAGCTGAAGCTCTATGAGAGAGCTAGTTAGGGGTAAGTGGTGGAGTAAATAGCTGCTCAGTTTATTTATTATTGTGTGTTTCTGAGCTGGGGCAATGGAGCTTGGAAAGCTGTGTAGCATGCTTTCAGTAAACACAATTCACAAGTCAGCTCAATATCTCTAAGTGTTTATGTGGTGCCATGACTCATCTCAATCCCTCTCTTTCACAAGGAAGTTGAAGAAAACCCCTACACTGCACATTATTTCAAGTATGTATTATAGTATATAAAGATGGTTATCTTGCAAATCAGCCCACACACTCAGGAAAAGTTAAATGGAGTAAAGATTATTTCTCAGTTTACAAGTTTTAATTAGGTCTTTTTAGTTGCCAGCTTGCACTACTTGAGGCCACAATGCATTCATGAGTGACCCTCTCCAACTTTTTCCTCCTGAAAAAAGCTGATGAGTGAGCACAAGAAAATAACAAATCTTTTTTGAGTGAGTGGAACATTTTGAGTCCCTTGTGGTGGTCAGTCAAGCGAAGGAGACAACGATGGTGGTGCACTTGTAAAGAACCACCTTAGAGCATGTCTGCAATCTCCTGCAACCAATCATGATCAAAGTTTCACCATATTAGTTTCAGCCAGCTCCTTTTTAAGCTAGGAACTCATTTCTGTGATTTTGCAGCATGGAAAAGACTGTAGAGCAATTTGCTATAAATGCACTGATCTGCTTTTCTTTTTCCTCCCAATGAATAATACCACTCACTAATCAATGTGGGTGGATAAATGGCATGAGTGTTTTGCCATTTATTTTGGTCAAGTGTGTGTGTGTGCAATGTCTGGGTTTTTTGCCAGAACCCCTGGCTCTTGGTAAACAAACACTATACTGGCTGCTTAATCTACATAAAAGGAGGGCTGATTGGCAGAAATAAACAAAGGAAAATACCACATCAAACTTTTTCCCCATGCAAGAATGGAATTTTTTACTGCACCCATGAGGCTTCTAATCTGTAGGGGAATCCAGACTTTATTACAATGCCAAGACAAGCTTCTTACAGCAATAAGCATTTTTTCCCAGAGCTGAGCCAAACTTTTCTTCTGGCCTGGAGCCTCAAAAGATTTTCCTCTAATGCTGTTATGTTCAACTTGCAGCTTTTTTGATTGAATATCTGATGTCAGCACACCACTTGACATGATGCAAAATAGCAACTGAAAAGAAGAGTCTTCAAGTGGAGGGGAAATCACCTGCACAAAGGGAATTTGATATCCACTCATCTATCCCTCAAGATGTTTGTGAGGAGAAATGTGTCAGTCTTTTGCAGGGAAGAGGGTGGTGAAGATTGCAGCAATTGTTTGTCCTTGGCTACATCTCATAATTGTGGCTGGTGCACCAAAATCAAGGTCTGCACAACCAACAGCCAATGTCAGGTACTGCTGTCTAAACAGAGATAAGACTATGGGTACTATCTCTCTCTTGGGGATAACTGATTCAGATAGGCTGCCAATAGAATTCCATAATATGCTGAAAATGCCCATCTCATGTTTCACAGAAGCTATTATGCTAATAAAATTCCTCTCTCACACTGCTACACCTACTGTTACAGAGAGAAAGCCCAGGAAATCTGTACTCTGTAATCATGGGTGGGGTCCTTTTTTGTTTCACCCAACTACCCCATGATACTTTTGTGTGAAAATTTGTGAGCTGAATCTTTTTGCATATTTTCAATCCACTTTCTCTTCCTCTCAGCTCAGCTGCAGAATGCTTTCTATTTACAGAGAAAGCAAAGAATGCAAAAAAGGGAGAACCACCTCTTCCCTCCTCAACTTTCACACCAAATCAGGTGCCAATTTTATGTACAGCCCAAACTTCCAAACATTCAAGGTCAAGAGCCTCACTGGCTTTGCCAAGATTTGCAAAGTTGTGAGCAAAGCAAAAAAAGAGCTACTTCTTCTTCCCCTGTTTCTCTTCTCCTTTGATCAGGAGCTAATGAATCATGACAGATTTATTTGCTTAGTGAGTAAATAGAGTCTAGTTTCCTGCTAAGCTTCCTTTAGTATCAAGTGAGCTCATGGATCTCATTAACAGAGAGACAGGAATTGTTACACTGGATGTAATTAAAAAGCATGCATGCTCAGGATCTCTGCTTGGTTTAATTAGTAGCTGAGAATGGGTCAAAAGTTTGCTCTTTCAGGATGAGTGGTTCACTGGGCCTGTCAAGCAGTGCTTTCTGCCTGAAGAAACTGTGTGGACTTGGTTAATAGTTTTGTCCATTTTTGCCTGTGTCATTCTCACTCTCATTTTGGTGGCTTCCATCATAGCCCTGGGCAAAATCATAAAGCAGTTCAGGAGCAGCAGAAGAAAGTCAGATGCCAAGTCATTAGGCATTGCTACACTGCAAAAAAGAATGTTTGGCAATAGGGTGGAAAAACCGACTGAAGACCCTCTACCTGTGGTGCTACTTAGCTACAAGGCGGATTATGATGAATTGCTGCCAATACAAGGTCTGTACCAGACCAGAAACAATCAGAAAGCCATTTTTGGAAAGCAGCCATTTTTTATACTTTTCAGTGGCACCCTCTTCATCTCAACAAAGCAGCAACAAAAGGAGAGATTCTTTGTACTATGCCATTATTGATAAGAAAGTTTCTACACCATCCTCCAGCTTCCAAGGAACAATGATTCTCAATCACCAACTCTCCTGTGGGTATGTGTGCTGCAATATTGCAAGGATGAAGTTCACAATACATTTCTGAGATTATGCTGCTAATCAAGTTTCCATCCTCAGCATTGTGCTCAATTTTTAGGAACACCATGAACCATTATCTAAGGAAGCACCCAACAGTGCCACAGATCAACCGGTTATCTTTGCTATGGACCAATGACAGTGATCCAAGCACATTGGATTATTCAGATAGCAATTCTATCTATTCCCCATTGCCATTGCCAATGCCAAGACTGTTCACTGAAGATGAAAATGACAGGAAATCCCAAGCAGCAGCAGCAGTAGCCACATCAGGAATGCAGCCAGTGTCATGCCAAACAAGTCTGATGCAGATGTCTTCAAACCAATATTACTTGGTTGTGCAAATCAACTTGAATGAGCCCCAATCTAGTTTTACTTCCAGGCACTTGCCATCTTCTAATACTGCAGTGTATGAAAATTACCCACAGCAGCGCAAATTCGAGCAATAAACTCTCTAAACCCACTTTACAGCCATAATTGTATGAAATAACTAGTCGGATTTTTTTTTAAATTAAATAACATCAGGTCCTTTTCATTTTAAAGGATGTTTTATGCAGTTAAGAAATATCAAGCCTCAGAAATAGTTGTAGATTTATTATCCTCATTATTAGTACTAGAGGCAAAAATTAACAAAAATAGCAGAATGATTGAAAAAAAGTTCTTCAAAATTCAACTAATTATTTTATCCACATAAGAGCAAACTAGATTACACCTGCTAAACTTAAACAAGCTTTTGAAAAAATACTTATTGTTAAAAAAAATATTTTATTGAATTAGTAGGATCAACAAATACATTCTTAATGCAAATAAGATCCTTGATTGCTTATTTTGAAAATACCCATTTTGTAGTTGCGCTGAGCAAAATCGACAAAAAAAATAAAATGCTGTTTTAGTTGGGAAGATGTTCTGTATTGCAATTTGTGCAAAAGTCCACCAACGGAAATTGCCAGATTTGGCAAAAATGAAGGCAGTTTCTCTTCCAAAGCAAAAAAAAATGAGCTCAATTTTTGCTATTGCAATTTTCTTGACCATTGCACAATGCTTGGTGAATTGTCAGCAAAAATTGACCACAAGCTGAATTGGGGATGAAAAATCAGCCGACTTCAGAGCCTAAAACTCACTTTCGCCATCTTCTTGTATTTCTCATTTTATATTTTTTCAAGTGATGACAGATGAGCTTTGAATTCGGTCTTCAAATGTCCATTAGAGCTCAAACTGGCTTTAGAAACTGCTTTCAATAATGATGAGCTGCTATGAAAAAAAGAAGTAGCTCAGAAATCAATTTTGAAGAAATCAAGAGTGAGCTCCAATTGGAAGTATGAAATCACATGTATTTTCATTTTCGGTCTTCTCTGTGCTAAAAGTTGCCATTTTTCACAAGCTGTCTAGACATCCGAAGCCACCATGATGATGATGATGATAAGTTGCGGAGCAGCTCTTGGGAGCTGGCATATAAAAGTCCGGTTTGCACCCTGCCACATGACAATTGTTTGTCTTAAATCATCGCACTTCACTCCACTCTCAGTTGGCAAAGTTGGAAGATCTGCTGCGTTTGAGACTGGAGAATGACAAGCTGGGGATGTTGCAAAATTCTCGCAAAAACTTCTCTAGATTGTCATTTTCTTCAACTCAATTCAGTTGCCACACAACATAGGATATTATTATGTGAGTACCAAAGATAATTTCTGAATTTTATGCCTCATTAAAGCACAGATCTTGATCCAGAGATGGGCACAAACTCGTTTTGTCATCATCAATGATGATGATCAATTTCATGAGGTTATTGAATTATTTTTTTAATGCATATAATAGAGGAGTAATAAGAGGAAAGCATAATGATGTTGAGATGCAAGGTACATAGCACAGATGGCATTCATTTTTTGAAACTAGGCTAACACATAAAAAAATTGTACTGATAATGCATATAGATAGTGAGAAGAATTCTTTCAATGCTTGACTGAGCCTTGTGGTATATATCTCAAGATTGGCCCAGCAGGTAAAGCTTCTTCATTCACCTGCCTACTCCTATGTAACTGTTAAAGTAGTGACCAAAACACAATAACACAAGCATGAAGAGCTCACCAAAGTTGAGGCACTAATTTCACAACATGAAGCACTGGCTCCAAGGTCAAAGGCTGAAAAAGTTGACCTTTGCAGCCTTGGCCATCTTGTCTATTTTTGCCATCTACAGCTCATCTCTGACTCAAAATGTTGCTCACTTCACCAGAGGTGATGATGAGATTTTGATGCACTTGTCACAGTGTGGCTGCCAAAAGTGGGTGAAGTTTCAACAACCACAGCCCAATGTCACAAGTCAAGACTCTACTTGCTCAATTGATAGCTCAGTCAGAGGTCCAGGGCAAAAGGTG
The DNA here is from genome assembly GCA_019096065.1 of Paracyclopina nana. NCBI lineage: Eukaryota > Metazoa > Arthropoda > Copepoda > Cyclopoida > Cyclopettidae > Paracyclopina > Paracyclopina nana. The sequence continues at coordinate 16,397,829 of JAGUCH010000002.1, read as the reverse complement.
GTTGCTTTCACCTTTTATGAGCCAGTCAAGGAGGAGGCCAATCATGAAGACAAAAACAGGAGAGAGTATTTCCAAGGTGAAATCAAGTCCCAAATTTTAGGCCAGAAGCTGCAAGTTAATTTTATTGTAGGCATAGAAGAAAATGTGAAGCTAGTCCACCATTTCTATGGGCCAGACTGGTTAGTAAGAGTGTATTACCAAGTATCCCCACAAAGCCCAGCGTTGCACCAATTGTGTGACTTGGCTTGCTCAAACCCCAATTTGGACATTTGTGATGCCAATTCCATACCCAAGCTGGGCAATGCCTCCATTTTGTACCCACTCATTTGGAGATTCCTGCCAGTCATAGATACAAATGTAGACTTTTACCTCTCAAGAGATCTAGATTCTAGGATTAACCCACGCGAGGTAAGACCAATTATTTACTTCAAAAATAAATAGTTAGCTTCAACTTTGATTCATCTAGGCAGCAGCTGTGGAGGAATTCATGAAGTCTGATAAGGATATTCATGTCATGAGAGATCATCCAGCCCATGGAGCTTACATTCTTGGTGGAACCTGGGGAGCCAAGGTTGACCACCAAAGGACAGCCTTCAAGATGGCCTTCAAGAAAATGTTTCAGGACGGCATTTCTTACGTGGCGCGCGAAAAAGGGGGCGGATATGACCAAATTGCACTAACACGTTATGTATGGCCTTGGGCTAAAAAGGTGGCACTGTCTCACGATTCCTACACTTGTCACAAATTTTCAAAAACCTCAGCTTTCCCCACCCAAAGAGAGGCCGGAGTCGGCAACTTTATCGGCTCTGTCTTCAGCTTGAATTCTTCCATTGGTCTGGATGAGGGCGGAATTTGCCCCGAAAAATGCAGACCCAAAGATCATCCCGATTGGATTTATTGCTAACTCTAATATAGCGAAATTAAACTGAAACTTGGACTTACGGTTGTTGTAGATGAACCTTCTCGGAGCTATTGCGTCTATAAATATAAGAATTCTGATTTCTTTTCACCACGTGGTTCCTCACTTAGTCACTTTTTTCGGGAAACTGCTGAGTAGAGGTGTATCGGGCTCAGGCCCGAGCCCGAAAGCCCGATACCAATTTCTGGCCCGAGCTAAATAAGACCCCAGCCCGAGCCCGACTCGGGCCGATTTTCAGAAAGCCCGAAAAAGCCCGAAGTCATTTTCAAAAAACCCGAAGTGGCCCGAATGACATTTTTTCAAAAATTCTAAAACTTGTTCAAAATCAGAAAATCAATTGCTTTAGATTATGAGCTTAAATGTTGAGTTTGATTGTTAAGCATCCCTTCACTTACATAATCTTCAGTGAGTGAGGACAATTTCTTAACAAAAGAAGTGATTATTAATAAGATTTTTCCTGAAAAATTGTTGATTTCATCTCGGCCCGAAAAGCCCGTAACATTTTTTTTTCTGGCCCGAAAAAGCCCGAAGCCTGAAAAAAAAGTTCAGGCCCGGCCCGACCCGACCCGAGTCATTTTTGGAAAGCCCGAACCCGACCCGAGCCCGACTTTTCTTGGCCCGATACACCTCTACTGCTGAGTCTTTTATTTATGGTCTCAGTAACGAGGTTTCACCGTTTTCGCGGAAAAATAAATCAGCCCAAACTGAGCCGCTTAAATTAAGGCAAATGTGTAAATAAAAAAACGATCGTTAGCAATAAACCGTTAACTTTTTTTGGAAAAATTATCTCTTGGTGGCCTTTCTTTGTTTATAACTTTTAGTGAAGTGGTTTTTATGAAATAAATGGTGGCCAAGTTTGGCCGATGTGAAATTAAGAGAAAATCTGGGGCATACGCCGATCCATCACTTTATAAAGAAATAAAAGTGAATTTCATAACATTGAAACAAATCAAAAAGCTTCATTATGGAGCCTCCGGAGAACTCAGCCTCCGAGCTGACAGGCATCGAAGGCCTTCAGGTGTACGATCAAGTGACGTTTGAGGAGAAAGTGTCCAAGAATCTGGGCGACTTTGTTGACAAGCAAAAGCGTGAGCAAGATGAGAAAAGGCTGACTAAAGAGCTGGAAGAAGTCGAGTCAAACTTGGTCAAAACGCGTCAAAACTTGGCCAAAGTTGAAGAGTCGTTGAAATGCATCATCAACAAAGGGTCGATATCCAGTGACAGGAAATTGCAGACTTTTTTCACCCAGCAGGAAAGCTTGAATCGCGAGCTGGAGACGCTGACCAAGACCAAGGCAGAAATCGAAGAAGCTTTGAAAGATTTTGACAACACCGACGAAAATGAGGCCAGTGAGACAGCCTTGGAGAAAAGCATACGGTTGGGACAAATGACAGCGTTTGGAAAGGCTCTGGTGTCCAAGTCATCCACAGACTTGGAGAACAGTATTGCAGGCAGAAACTACGTCAAAGACTGGATGGACACTGAAGAAGTGTCCGATGAGGAGGAAAAAGCGCGGAAGAGAACCAAAGCAAAAGCCATCGAAGAGAGAATTCAGCGGGGCAAGCAAAAACGAAAAGGTACATAACACAAATGAAACGAAATTAAAGCAAGAAAGTTTTACTTTTTTTTTCTTCTCAGAAAAAGTTGCTAGGTACGATGAACAGTTCAACACTGATGACTCTGATTGGGAATCTTCAGGCGAAGAAGAGGACGAGTCCGCTCCGAAGATAGCCAAGAAAAAGTCCTACAACACAATAGATGATGGAGACAAGGACATTTACCTGGGGAGGCTCCAAGAATGGCAAGACTCGAGGCTAGTTGACGAGGACCTGGATGCCAAGTTTGAAGAGCTGGAAGGCGGACTACGAGTACCTGCCAAGCTTTGGAAGAGCCTGTACCACTACCAAAAAGTTGCTGTCCAATGGATGTGGGAGCTTCACCAACAAGATGTCGGAGGAATTCTCGGTGACGAAATGGGCTTGGGCAAAACAGTGCAAGTGATTGCATTCCTCGCGAGTTTGTCATACTCTGCCAAACGGCACAAAAAATGCAGGCTTGGTCCAGTGCTCATTGTTTGTCCAACCACAGGTACCTAATCATTTTTTATATGCAGTCCTGAATGTCAGTTCGTTGCAGTTATGCATCAGTGGGTGAGGGAATTTCACACGTGGTGGCCTCCATTTCGTGTCTGCATTCTTCACGAGTCTGGCTCTCACCAAGGACCAAGGGACACGTTGATTCGCTCCGTGGGCCACTCGTCGAGTCCCAGCGTGCTCGTCACTTCCTACAGCTCCATTTTGTCGCACAAGGACCAATTGTTGGATCAAGACTTCAACTACGTGATTCTTGACGAAGGCCACAAGATCCGGAACCCAGATGCTCAAGTCACTTTGGCTGTGAAGCAATTTCGTACTGCTCACAGACTCATATTGTCAGGGTCTCCCCTGCAGAATAACCTCAAAGAATTATGGTCATTGTTTGACTTTATATTTCCTGGTAAATTGGGTACCTTGCCAGTGTTCATGCAGCAATTCTCAATACCCATCACGATGGGAGGCTACAGCAATGCCAATCGATCTCAGGTGACGACCATGTTAAAAAAGTGTAACTTATGCCATCAACTCAATTTTTCGGGTTCTAGGTTGCCACAGCTCACAAGTGTGCGACAGTCTTGAGAGACACGATCAATCCCTACTTGCTCCGGAGGCTGAAATCCGATGTCAAAGATCACATCAACTTGCCATCCAAAAATGAGCAGGTGTTATTTTGCAGACTGACCGAAGAACAGAGAGACATGTATAGAAACTACTTGGAGTCTGGTGAGGTCAAGTCGATTTTGGATGGGAGGCTCCAGGTTTTCTTAGGCTTGATTGCACTGAGGAAAATCTGCAACCATCCAGACTTGCATGACGGTGGCCCCAAGCACTTTGGCAGCAATGAAGTACCTGAGAAGAAAGAACGAGCTGACGAGCAATATGGATATTGGCGGCGATCGGGCAAAATGATTGTAGTCGAAGCACTGCTCAAGCTATGGAAAAAGCAGGGCCACAAAGTTCTGCTCTTCACCCAGAGCAGAAAAATGCTCAAGATTCTAGAGTACTTTTTGAACGACAAACACTACACTTATTTGAAATTGGACGGGGGCACGGCCATTGCATCAAGGCAAGGCCTGATTAACAAGTTCAACAACTCGAGTGAACTCTTCGTGTTCCTCCTGACAACAAGAGTTGGTGGGTTGGGAGTGAATTTAACTGGTGCAAATCGAGTCGTGATATTTGACCCGGATTGGAATCCAAGCACTGACACCCAAGCAAGAGAAAGAGCTTGGAGGATAGGCCAAGAGAGAGATGTCACCATCTACAGACTCTTGACCTCTGGCACAATTGAAGAGAAAATCTACCACAGGCAAATCTTCAAGCAACTGCTCATCAATCGAGTCTTGAAGGATCCCACGCAGAAGCGATTTTTCAAGTCCAATGATCTCTATGATTTATTTGCCTTCAATGAAGGCACCTCAGATAAGACCGAGACGTCGGCCATTTTTGCTGGCACCAATTCGGAAGTCGAACTGAAGCGCAAAAAGAGGAAAAGGCAGCTGGAGGAGGAGGACCTGAAATCAAGTGCAGTGAGGCCAGTTGCAAAGCAGCCGAAGAAGATTGACACGCAAAAGGTCATCAGTGAAGACGGAGGAAGCTCCGATTTGACTGATTTGGACAGGCAAAAGCTCAGGGAAAAAGTGAGGCGAATATCTATGAAAATAGCTAGCAAAGAAGACTCCAAACATGATGACAGAAAGAGGAGGAAAAAGGACGCCAAATTCGAGGGAGAAATCCGAGTGCCTCATTTGGTCAAGTCAGACGTGTACAAGCCACCTGTCGTTCCGGAGGATGAAGACAAGTCCAAGGACGATGACTATGTTTTGTCCAAGCTGTTCAAGAAATCCGGAGTGCACTCTGCGTTACAGCATGATGCCATCATGGATGGGGATGGCGGAGCGGATTTTGCCCTGATTGATGCCGAGGCCGAAAGAGTGGCCCGTGAGGCTGTTCAGCGCCTGCGCAATTCCAGGCGTGAATGCTTTAGGGCCACAGAAGGAATCCCAACCTTTACCGGCTCCAATGGCTTGATGAAGAGGCCAAGGTTTGGCAAGAGCAACAAGAAAAAGGAGGCTTCTACTCATTCATCTATCAGCGCCAACGACCTTTTGCAACGAATGCGGGAGCGTAACAGGCTTATGCCGAATAGTGCGTCCAACTATGAGGGGCGTGATTTGTTTCACCCAGACAATTATGAAGGCTTCGAGCCCAATGTGGAGTTGCTAGCTGACATCAGGAACTTTGTTGCGTTTCAAAACTCGTCTGCTAGTGACGGAGAGGCCACCACCCAAGCGCTCGTGGACAAGTTCAAGGACAAGCTACCTCCAGTCAAGAACCCTTTGTTCAAGGCTCTCTTGAACGAAATATGTACCTTTCAGAAACGTGATCATCAGTCCGGCATTTGGAGACTCAAGCAAGAATTTAGATAACGCCCAATCTTAGAAAGCTAATTGTCGTGCTGTTCAAGGCCACGCTAAAGTCGTTGGACGCACTCCAAGATGTACGAGGAGGAAAAGACAGAAATATTACAAAAACAGGCTTCAAATGTCATATGATGAGAAACAGCTTTAGTCCGGCTTTTTGCCAGCTTGACAACAAAGATACGAAAACAGCTTTTTTATTGATATGATTACTATAAAGTAATATTTTTTTAAGAGTGAGAAATTTCTGATCAACAATCTATATTGTAGTAGTAGTAGTAGTACATTGGTATAGTATAGGCAATCTTCTGCAAGTATGATAATTTTGACAAAAAGTAGTAATGTAGCGTTGCATTGTGTCACAGTGACCCGGCCGCAAATCTTTCATTTCTTAAAGCATTTTGGATCCTTGTCAGGAATCATGCTATAATCGAAAAACCCATACCTGGGCTCACTCGTCTTTCTCACTCGCTTGGCACGGTATGCCAAGGCCTCCATTGAGTCTGGAGCTGGCACGGATGTACCATGAACAGTTGTCTCGTTGTGCATGGACTTGGTCATTGGGATTGATATGGCGGCATCTAGGTTAGCGGTGGAGCCGCCTTCCTTCTCGTGGATGGTGCCAAAGTCAAACTTGTACATCCTCGAATGGCTGGAGCTCCGACCTGGCCTCTCATCCAGAGACGCTCCTGAAGAGGGTGTGTTTGGTGGATTGCTATCCTCGGTCAAAGACGAAGAATCCAGCTGAATTTGCTGCTCTGTCGCTGACGAACTTCGTAGTCTGAATCCATACTTTGACAGGATTCCTGGGTTGCCAGGCAAGCTCCCTGTTGAGGGGTTCTCAGATTGTGATCTGTGAAAGCGGCGGGGATCAAGCTCATTGCGTTGCTCAGCATCTATGGGCTCGATGATGATGGGTGTGTTTTTGGGTACATTGTTGAACCGATCGGGGAACATGGAATAGTCGGAGAAGTGCGCATAGGAAGACTGACTTTTGGGGATGACTTTGTTCGAAGGCTGCTCTTGATCCTGGATGACCTGGAGCCTGGCAATGGCTTGATCAATGTCCGTGGCGGATGACGTGATTTGGGAGGCATTGGCACCCATTTTTCACATATTTTCACTGTCTTCACGGCTATTTCTGTAGTAGCTTTCTTCGTTTGAACGCTTTTGCGTCGGTTTCAAACAATAATAGGCCTCCTCCTGACTGAAACATTAGTTGACGTCACAAATTTACGTAACTCAAAAAGCTGGCAGAGTCAACTGATCTCTTTTGGCATAGCGCGCTATTTAATTTGCGGCGGTTCGGAGATTTCGCGAGATTTCCACTTTTTGTTTATGAATTAATTCAAGCTTTACCAAAGAGTGACAGCCTTGTTAATATTCCGGGAAACGAAAGGGTGTTATTTAGAACTGCATCATTTTTCATGTCAACCAAGTTTACCGCACTTTCAGGTTGTAGGGAAAATATTCCAGTTCAGTGGCCCGCATTCGACAATATTTACAGTTGCAACCGCAAAAGAGATAGTATGAATTCAGATACAAAGGCGTTTTCCTTAACGGCCTCGTCGTTTGCTTGACGTATCTTTGAAAAGTCAAGCAAAATATCGATTTGAAGTGATTTTCAGACAGGAAGAATGACTTAGAAATGTGCCTGTCATTGTGCTCAAGGCTCTGCCATTGGGGCCCTTTGGTGGCTCTAGGTGTGATACAGCCAAAAAGTAGCTTAGTTCTTTAATGACTTTTTTCCAATTCAAGGTATCATCGTATGGGTCTCGTTAGCCACAGTTTACAGCAATACGATGTATTGGCCACCTTCAGATGGATGGGAAGGCGTTGCCAACATGCTCAGTAAGATTTCATTTCATTTGCTGGATTCTAGGTCTGAAATTCTACTTGTAGGCTTCCTGGTGTTCTCCAGCTTGACCACATTCCATTTCTTTTGTGCCATGTGTGATGGTCCAGGATACTTACCACTTGAGTGGAAACCGGTATGTCAGTCTTTCTTCCATTCATGATCATGCTTTCATCCGTTATTATTATTATTATTAGGAGAATGAGAAGGAGTCGCAGTATTTGCAATTTTGTGAAGCTTGTCAGGGCTACAAAGCACCCAGGGCGCATCATTGCAGGAAGTGTAAGTGTTTATTCTAATGTAGCAGTTCAATTCACAATCTTCTCTTTTTATAGGTGGCAGATGCGTGATGAAAATGGACCATCATTGTCCTTGGATCAACAACTGTGTGGGCCATTTCAACCATGGTGAGGCTGCGTTCTTAAAATTATGGTTGACATGATGGTCTTCATATTTTGCACTTTCAGGCCATTTTGTGGGCTTTCTCACCTTTGCTGTCCTAGGCTGTGCCCAAGCTAGTTTTATTCTGGCAATGACTTTGTATTATGGCCTAAATAGAGTAAGTGTGCACATTAATTTGTTATGCTCATTGACATAATGGAACCTCTCTGCAGTCATGGTATCACTACTATGGCACAGGCTTTGAGCCCAAAGTGACCTTGACATTGACCACACTTTTGGTGGTGATGTTTGCTCTTGGCCTTGCCATAGGTGTTGTATTAGCTGTTGGAGCCCTGCTCTTTTTCCAGGTACTGCGAATCAGTATTCTATGCGTATGAATAAACTTGAATCGCATCGCTTTCAGCTGAGATCCATCTGGAGAAATCAAACTGGAATTGAAGATTGGATCCTAGAAAAAGCCAAATATAGAAGGAAAGACACTGATCAGGAATTCCTGCATCCCTACGATTTAGTAAGCAATCGGCTTGAAGTTCAGCCCATCCTCACTGTTCATTTCAATTTCAGGGCAGATGGAATAATTTGACAGAAGTGTTAACATGGACGTGCATTCCGCATGGCAATGGCATTGAGTGGACATTGAGGCCTGAGTGCGACAAATATACTTTGACTGTAAGCCAATTTTGATTCCCTCTAGCAAAAGATTGCACACATATTGGCAGATGTCAAATGCCTGTAAAAGATTAAAATGAAATAATTATCTGTTTTGTTTTAAAGGTTGAACAGTTGGAACAGAAAGCAGAAAAAAGAGACCGAACTAGAGAGTACAAAATTGCCAAGCCCTACTCTGGCTCATGGCTCCCATTTTGGTCCATGGGCTATAAGGTGGCTTGTAGGCCTCCTTGCACCGAAGAAGCCCGAATAAAATTAAGCATAGGCGATACTGTCAAAGTTACCAGGTGGAAAAAGTAAGATATGCATACACACCAAGTTGAAATTCGAATGTTTGATTACTACTTCTCTTTTTCTTAGGTATTGGCTGTATGGGGACAAAGTCAATAGTGAAGAACGCATTCGGGGCTGGTTTCCTCGTCAATGTGCAGTCGAACTGGTAGATAATGGGCGACTGAAGGAGTCCAAAAAGTCCAAATGACGCTCTGAGCTTTTAATTACTTCTCCGAAATTCTTGCACCATTTTGTGCCTCTTTCAACCATGCAGAAATTTGAATGCAGTTCTACGATAAATGCATAAATTAATAAAGAACGCACAAACTTATCCAAGACTCGTAAGTTCAAAAACTATTCCTATTCTCCATTTTTATGCCATAAAAATTGCTTTAGTGCTTAAAATTCTCTCGTACCAAATATTTTCTTTCCTATTTTGCAAATAAAAATAGGAAAACGTTGGGCCTTAGATTTGTGATCAATTGTATCTTTATTTTTTTTCGATATTTTCCTCTCGGTAGTAGGAAAAAGTTTTCTTATAAAGTTTGCATTACCGTGCAAAAGTTGATTCGAGCACTTTATCAACAAAGCATTTAAATTAGCTGTATACAGAAAAGTAACAAAAAATCCTGACCTTCATAATTGGGGAGCTTAAGAAGTCATTAGTGACAATACTCTGGAGAATGTCAAATTTCAAATTTTACGGTAACAATAGATTTATCTTGTTTTTCAAAAAAAAAACATCATATTAACAAACAGTATAAAAGCTAGGCTTACTTGCAACCACGCAACACATTTTGATTTTAGACATCAAAGATGAAGGTAAGAAGCAATGAAACTCATACCATTGCTAAAATACATTTGCATTTCAGGCCATGATCCTCTCCATTTTCTGCCTTGCCTTGGCATCAAATGCAATGGCTGATGTTTTTGACTTTAGCTCAATTGCCAAAAATGTCAACTTGGAAGAAATGTCTTCTCACATCGGGTAAATCAATCAGAGAAATTGAGCTGTATTTTTAACGCATGACAATTCCTTGAAGGTTTGTAAGGAGGACTCGAAGGGCAACTGACTCAGTCTGTGGCAGGCTTGAATTTTCCTCGACTAGCAATGTGGTGACAGCGCCAAGAGGAACAACCCAAGATGACTTCGATGTGTGCCTGTACCTAATTGCTGGATCTTTCGTTGATGACGCAAAGCGTTGTTGTCCCAACTACTGCAGAGATAGCGTCATCCTTGAGACACTTTGCGAAAATAAAAAGAAGATTGGAACTTTTGATGGAGCCAACTTCGCACTTTATAAAGTGTTGAAAGAAACTTTCATTCTTTCTTCCTACTAAACAAGATCACTTTTTAATTTCTTTATTTGTGCATATCCTCTACTTGCTGAATTATTCCCATACTAATACAACTAAACCAATCCGGACCTCCTTGTAATTTTTAAGAAAAAAAATTGCTGTCAATAAATTTCACAAAACTGGAGCAACGACTGAATTCCCTCTTTTTTAGTCCCAAAAATAAGGTAACTATTTAAAAGACTTATTGTTTGACAATTATCAAAAAGGCAGATTATGTGGCAAAATTTTATTTACCATACCTTGCAGTGTACATATCCATCAGTCTGTTTTGAGCCCCAAGCTTACGCACAGAACTGCAAATTTCGGTTACTTTGCCTTGAATGCAATTTGTCGAAGACAAACAATGCAGGATTTGGCCAAGTCTATCCAAGGCTAATTCTTTCCTACTCCCCAAGTCACACTGAAGGTCGTGATTCTTTAACATTGCCTCCACCTTTCCAATGAGCAGAATCAAAGCCTTGCTAGGCACACTAAGCTTCGGGCTTTTCGAGTCTGCCAAAGATTCCAATAAAAACAAATGCATCTGAGCATAAATGGCGTCTTCGTGAGGATCTTTTGCCTTGGCAACAACTAAAGGATGAAGAATCGTCCAACGGGCCAATCCAAGAAAAAGGCCCGAGCCTGAAATTGACATCAGTTCAATTCTTGACTCCATCCACTGAGTGAGGATCTCCACGATTTGCAACTGAGGCCAATTATCTGCAAGAGTGATTTTGAGACAAAAGCCTTCATTAGCTTGATCTTTTTTGTCACCAGAAGTTTGCTGTAGTTCAGTGAAGGCTGTCATGAAGCTGGCTGCAAACACAGCCGAAATATTAGGGAAATTATCCATGCCACCCTTGGCATCTGTGCTGAGCGACACGAAATCACTCTGGACGTTTGATGCCAATCGCAAAGCTAATGCATTCGAGTTCTGATGCTGCTGAAGCCACAATCCAATGCAATGGAGAGCAGGCCTGTTTTTGAGGCCCAAAGCTAAAGCTGTGAATCGGGCTAGGGAATGAGACCGTTTGTCCTCTTTCGGGTTGGAATCCATGAACAAATAGTTGGTCAAAAGCAGCATAGGTCCGGTGACTTCGTCCAGTACAAGTGAATCAGAAACATCACTAAGAGTCTCCTGAAATTGATATTCCACAATTTTGGCGCTCAATGCAATTTCACTACAAAAATGTTTACCTGATAGAAATCTATGATTATCTGCAAAAGCTGCAATTCTTGCATGGAGGTGGCCAACTTTTTCGACTTTGATTTGGTGAAAAAGACAAATTCGTCGACAATGTCAAGAACCAGCTCGGTTTCTTTTGGAGACAAAACTAGCAAGGTTGATGGCGAGGCCAGCTCTGAGATCGAGCTTTTGGGCAGTTTGGGACTCACTGTCACACATGTGGCGTGCAACCGCTTAAGGGCTTCAATTGTGCAGTTGGGAAACTCTAATTTCCTCAAACTTGAACGATTCTCAAGCGAGCCAGACATGACTCCACTTCATTTGACGGAAAAAATTCTTTTATTGTTGTTGTTTACTTTTTTCTTTCAGAGCAACCAGACGCAAACAACCATGGTAACCAGAAGTAGCCAAAAGCGTTACATAAAGCGCCAAACCAAAAACAAACTTTTTGTTAAGCTTGTTAACTCCGAAAAATGGTACTTTTATCAAGAGAAAATCGTCCTGGAACAACACAATTAGCTTTTCGCCTTGATTTTAGCTCGCATTAATAAATGTCAGTAAAACAACCAAATTCATTAATTAGCTTAGATATGGTCAATTCCGAGCAAATACTGAAATATATTAAGCAGATAATTTTCAATGGTGCACATTTTGCCATCATCTTACGAAGCGTTTGTCATGCATACCAATGCAGTGCCAGTGAAGCAGTGAGGACTTCCAAGCCATGCATTATTACCTGGATGCTTCATGCAGCTGATTCTACCATATGTATGCCAAGATGGGGTGGAAGAAATACGTCTATCTGCCCCTCATACTTGTTATGTGCAGGCAGTTACTTCTCTACATACAAGATCCTTCAAAGGCGATGCAAAGAATACATCAGAGACTACAAAACATCAGTGTATTTGTCAATCAAGCTGCAATCCCATTCAATGATGAGGAAATAGTGATAGCTGCAGTCGCTTGTGGACAAGACCCTGCAAGAGTGGAAGAACTGTCAACCATGCTCAAATCTGCTGTGATTTTCAGTCAGACCAAACGCCTCAAGTTCCTCATTTTCACCGATAACTTTGGCAGAGAAATGGAAAAAGTACTCACATCGTGGACTGGCCAAGCACAATTCACGTGGGACATTCGACCACCTCTGTACCCACCCCTCACAAAAGTAAGAAAATGTTGTAATAATGTTGTGACAGATTATTGTGATCAACTCTTTTTAGGAGCAGGATGGTATAAAGACAGAGTTTGCACCTTGTGCAACGCAAAGACTGTTTTTTCCCCAAATACTGCCAGAGTACGGACATGTTTTGTACGTTGACACTGATGTCATCTTTTTGGATGACCCAGTTCACCTATGGGACAAGTTCAAATCAAGCCCTCAAAAGTCATTTGGCCTCACCTTGGAAAACCAAGATCTGTAAGCTAACTTCTAAATTAAATACCTTATTATGAGCGTGCACTTCAAAAATAATTATCGAGAATTTTAATGTCCTGTTCATGTACGCCCCAAACTCCTCAGGAAAATGCACGAATAACACCTCAAGGAAAGGAGAAAAAGTGTCTTATGACCATTCTTAATACATGAACAGGGCATAAAACTAATCAAAAATAAAAGGCATCGCGATTAAATAAAAATGAAAATTATCATTTTTTAATTTCTCAATATCTCTTATGCTTTTTCGGCCAAAATATATTTTTTTCAGATTCAGCTCTTTTATATCACAGTTGTTTTTAAGCATTTTATAGACTGTAATACGATTTCCTCGTGTTATAATTCAGTTTACCGATCCGACTCAGCTCTTTTATATCACAGTTCTTTCTAAGCAATTTGGGGGATATTAAATACTCAACAGCCCTTGAATCAAATTTGAGGGATTTTAAGTAATTTAATGCCCTCATATTCCATGGAAGTAATCCAAATTCCAAAGAAGTTGGAAAAAGAGAGGATCATCCAAGATTCGAACCTCAGACAGTTGGATTAGCTTCCCAAAGCTCTAACCACTGAGCTATGGAAACATGATGAAAATTGCATGCTATGTATAGGACTTTAACCATAATTTAAGCCAGATAAAGAAAAAAAATAAGTTAAGGAGTGAGTGGGGTTTGAACCCTTGACTCCTGAATCAAGAGCCTAGCACTCTAACCATTGTGCCATAGGCACACATCTGAAGAAATGGATTTTAAAAGTCTATTTAATTGCTCCCAAAATACTGGATGCTAGCTAATGAGAGCCAGTGATATTCACATAGCAACTAAAAACCAAGCAGTATTTTCTAGGGCACGGGGCAGCCCGGTAACTTCATTAAAACACTCAAAAATCGTATTACAGAATATAAAATTGTATATTCCGAGCTGTGGCACGTAAAGTAGGGTCATTAAATAGCTGACCTCGGATTTTAAAATGGAAAAACACTCGTACAATTACAGCCCTCGCAGGCTCGGGCTAGTAAAGCTGTACTCGAGTTTTCCCATTTTAAAATCCTCGCTCAGCTATTTAATGACCCTACTTTACGTGCCCCAGCTCGAAATAAATAACTATTAATGGCCCTGGAATCAAATTTGAGGGATGTTAAGTAATTTTATATACTGTAATACGATTTCCTCGCGTTATAATTCAGTTTACCGATCCGACTCAGCTCTTTTATATCACAGTTTTTTCTAAGCAATTTGGGCCGGGATATAAAATACTTAACGGCCCTGGAATCAACTTTTAGGGATTTAAAGTAATTTAATGCCCTCATATTTCATGGAACTAATCCAAATTCCAAAGAAGTTGGAAAAGAGAGCATCATCCAAGATTCGATCCTCAGAAAGTTGGATCGACATTCCAATACTCTAACCACTGAGCTATGGAAACATCATGAAAATGGCATGCTATGTACAGGACTTTACCATAACTTAAGACAGATAAAGAATTAAAAAAGTTAAGTAATGACTGGGGTTTGAACCCTAGACTGCTGAATTAAGAGCCCAGTGCTCTAATCATTGTGCCATAGGAGCACAATTGCAAAAATTAATTTTAAAACTCTAATTTATTGCTCCCAAACCACAGGATGGTAGCATTTGAGAGCCAGTGAAGCAACCAAAAAAACCGAGCAGCATTTTCAAGGGCACGGGCCAGCCTGGTAACTTCATTAAAACACTCAAAAATCGTATTACAGAATATAAAATTGTATATTTTGAGCTAGGGCACGTAAAATTGGGTCATTAAATAGCTGACCTCGGATTTTAAAATCCTCGCTCAGCTATTTAATGACCCTACTTTACGTGCCCCAGCTCGAAATAAATATAGGATTATACACCTCTAGGCTGGAGGATAACACGAATTATTTTTTAGTGACAGATCACGAGTGAGCGGAGCGAACGAGTGATTGTCACGCGACACTAAAAAATAATGAGTGTTATCCGACAGCCTAGAGGTGTATAATCCTATTACTATTAGCTACCCCCAACATTGTCACGCGACACTAAAAAATAATGAGTGTTATCCGACAGCCTAGAGGTGTATAATCCTATTACTATTAGCTACCCCCAACATTTCAAGCAATACCTGAAAGTCAATTAAGAAGTGCTTTTCTTGCTCATTTTTTTTGCAAGATATGCCTTAAATTTTAGGGTTCGCTTTATTGCAGACAGCTCATCTAAGTTGACCCAGCGGTCTAGCTTGCACCGGCCGCGCTAGCTAGTAGCTGCTGCACACAACGAGCGTGAGCTCATCGAAGCTGACCGAGCAGTCTAGCCTTCAACATGTTGCCGTTGCGTCTAGCAGCCATGCCGCGCCGGCTCGTTTGGCCATGCACTGCGGATCAAAAAGCCGATTTTACGCGCACGAGAAATTACGTAAAATCGCAGATTTCCGATTTTAGCACTCATTTTCAGTTTCTTATTTGTATGACTTCTTGGCTATCTAAAGAGCACAAATTAATGTTTACTGACCGATAAAGATTCAAATTTGGTGAATGAAACAGGAATTTTTAGCCAAAAGTTGATTTTGGCGTCCCGGGTGCCAGGATGGAATATTTTTAGCTTACCGCCATTAAGAAAAGGGTGCTACGTTGATTTCACGACTTTTTTCCGTGCGGTTGAAATCGGCAAATAAACCCACTGCACTGCACTGTGACATGTTTTTAAGCGCTTGCTCCTAATCAATTTTCATATCAAATTGATGGCTTAGGGGTAGAGCGTCGGCGCGCTACCTGGGTGACCACAGTTCGATTCTTGCTGCCACCTTCCTTTTTATCTATGATATTTAAATAAGATAGATGGCGCAAAGATCACGTGAGGCATAATGATCATTATCTACGTGTAGATGCATAATGTTCATTATCCTCCTCTACATCAAACAACAATGAAAAATCATGGAAATTATATGGTCGGAGCTTATGTACTGCTCAGCCGTCTCAGCTAATAGTAATATAGGATTATACACCTCTAGGCTGGAGGATAACACGAATTATTTTTTAGTGTCAAGTGACAGATCACGAGTGAGCGGAGCGAACGAGTGATTGGCACGAGACACTAAAAAATAATGAGTGTTATCCGACAGCCTAGAGGTGTATAATCCTATTACAATTAGCTAACCCCAACATTTCAAGCATTGGCTAAAACTGAATTTAGGAAAGATTTTGGCTCAATTTTTTTGCAAAAAATGCCTTAGATTTTGCGACTCGCTTTATTGCAGATGCATGAGCTCATCAAAGTTGACCCAGCGGTCTAGCCTGCAACATGCGCTTATTGCCGTGCGTCTTGCAACTGCGCCTGGCCGGCCGGTACGGCCATGTATGCAGCGCTCGCCAGTTGCTATTTGTATTTGACCCGGCTAAAGACCTGCATGTATGTGTTAGTCAGTGACGTCACTCACTGCCTCGAGCAGCGAGCGGACTACGTACATCCAGCGCTTTAGACCCGGCTCTTAACTAACGTTACATGAAGCAATTCGTTGGCTCAGAGGTAGAGCGTCGGCACGCCAACCAGGTGCCCCGAGTTCAAATCTTGCTAGATCCTTCCTTTTTTCTATCATATTCAAATGAAATAGATGGCGCAAGGATCAAGTAAGGTATAATGACCATTATCCACTTGCAGATGCATAATGTTCATTATCCTCCTCTAAATTGAGCAAGAGTAAAAAACTCATGGAAAATATATGGTCGCAACTTATGTACTGCTCAGCCGTCTCAGCTAATAGTAATAACTATTATGCTCCTATTCTAAAGAACAAATACAAATTCCTATTCACATAAGTATCATAACAATAACATTGATGTAGGGCGATCCCAGCGGCCTTTATGGGCAACATTTGTGATTTTCAGCTGACACTGCTCGAGCCAAAAAACTGAGTTAGCGCGTTTTTGCGACTCGTAAAGTAGTTCGAAATAAAGACCCAAGCACATAAGAGTTATCAATTTTTGTGAAGGATTACTTTATGACGGTAAAATAAAATGGTTTTAAATCTATTGTACCCAAAAAACTTAAAACATCAAGACGTTAGAGTCCTGAAGCTATGCATTTGTAAAAACAAAGTAACCATTTACTATAGCTATTTGCCCTAAATAAAGTGGCTCGACTAATGCATACAAAATGTGATTTTGAACTCGGCTCACAAGTGTTTCTTCAAAAAACTCGGTAGATGGAGTGTCTTTGTTATGATGCTGCTGTCTATGAAGCTAGCTTGTTAGATTCGAACCTCATATAGTTTGAATAACAATTTACTAACTGTAACCGGTTTTACTCGCGAGTAAATTCACTTTGCCGATCGTGTCAGCTTTTTGCAAACCCCGTGACGTCACAACATGGCATTCCGGCAAGTTCATTTCGCTCGGAAAATCGGTAACAGTTAATAAAATTTGACTTGCTGCTTCTCGGGACTTCGAAGGTAACGTAAATAATGCCCTCGGTGAGTAAGATAAAACCTCGCCTCACTATTCCCCTCGCTTCGCTCGGTTCAAGATTCGGCTTGGTTTCATTTACTCACCTAGGGCAATTTTTACTTACCTTCTCAGTCCCAAAAAGCAGCAAGTAAAATACTATTGCTCTAACCACTGAGCCATGGAAACTTCATTATTAAAGGACTATTTTGACACTATTTCACTTTTCACAGAATTCCCCTTATTACTGAATAGGTATTCAACTTATTACTACTCTCCTATACCACATCCCGAGAATGGCTTGAACAGCGGAGTGATGCTAATGAATTTGAATAAAATGAGAGCCAACAATTGGAATGAGAAAATGCTCACCATATTTGAAGAAATGAAACATTACATGGCATTTTGCGACCAGGTTAGATGATACTCAAGTATTGTATTAATGACAAAGCTATTTTTTGTGTCACAGGATTTGATGAACATTTACTCATTTCTTTATCCAAATGAGCTGGAAGTTTTGCCCTGCTCAGCCAATTTCAGGCCAGACTTTTGCTTGGAAGCCAACTTGTGTGAACTTGGCGAGAACCCACTGATTTTGCACGGAAACCGAGCTGCTTTTCATGACGATTGGCAATTTGGTGGGACATTTTTCACATCCTACTTGCCAAAAATGATGCACTGGTTCATCTTCAAAAACCTCAGACTGGTTGAGTATGCATTTGTCATAAGGTAAAATTAAACGCTTTCTAACACCCGATCAGATTATGAGTGGAACAAAATTTTCAGAAAAGTCATGGAAAAGCAACAACTTTACCAAGGTGTCTACCGCACCTTCAATGAATTCCACCTGGCTCAAACTGATCTCAAAATCCTCAAGACTGACTTGAACAAGAATCTGGACCTAGTGGACAGCAATGACTTGTGTTATGCTACACTCAAGGAAGCCATAGTGAATCGTGTTTCTCGACGCATCAAATAGCAAATTATTGAGTTTCGAGCATATTCATCAGATCTGGGTTTTTTAAGTAGAGTGCAAATCTCATCTTGACTTTGAGTATAGCGTTAAAATTCGTCGTGTCTGAGGATGGCCTCTCCAAAATCAGTTGCTTGTGATCCCACAAACAAGTCGTATTTGGCCAGAATTTCCTCTTTGGTTAACTTTGCGTCTCCATTGGTGTCAGACTCGTAGATGAGATGCTTGGCTTCGGCCTCAGTATGATCGTAATCAGAGGGCAAAATCCACTTACGCACTTCAGACGCATCCATGAACCCATCCCCGTTTTCATCCCTGTGCTCATGAAAGGATTCCCTCTCTGCTTTCACCCAATCAGGCTCAGTTGATTCATCTCCATCTCCCCTATGATTACAATATTAATATAGCACTAGCCAAATGCAAATGAGCACAATAACTTGCCTGTACATATCTCCAATGTATTCTTCAAGCGAGATGAGACCATCTTTGTCCTTGTCAATGTCATCCACTGTTTCTGCGATGACAATGTCTCTCATATGGTCAGCTTCCTCTGGGTGCAAAAAGTGCTTGAATTCAAGCTTGTTGAGATAGCCATCATGGTCCTCATCGGCTGTATCCCATCTCCTCCTATCTCTGTCCTCCATTTTCTGATAGGAAATAGTATCTTCATCCACTGCAAAATGTACTCATAGTGACCAGTAGTGATTTTAGCAAGAAAACACCTTACCATGGTGTCCATCCTCGACATCTTCATCGAGGAAGCCATAGACAAGTTTCCTGTAGTCAGCCCACGTGATGGCCTCCTTATTCTCGAGATTGTGCTGAGCCCACTGCCTGTCAACGTCATCAGAGACATATCGTTGCTGGGTGAACCTGATCCAGTCCCTCATCTCATCCAGGGTGACGTAGCCGTCTTCATTGGAATCGATTCGATCAACAATCTTGGCCAATCTGCCTCGACTTTCCTCGGGTGAAAGATGATCGAATTCACGAGCTTCGTCGGCTCCCAAGAAGGCTTCATGATCATAATCTGGGTCATGGTGATCCCCCTCGAAATGTTCTTTATCACTGAGTTTGTGTTCACTTAGAACTCGGGCTTTCCCGTGCACATTATTGGTAGGTGAGTTCGAGTCCACTGAGGCTGAATGTACAATGACTATTGATGGCAAGGCAAGAGCCAAGATGAATGAACACTTGGAGAGCATTCCTGCAAAGTAACTGGAGTCAGCAGAGTTGTTGATGCTGTTTATGTTGCGAAGCTGCCAAAGATGACGTGGAGCTTCCAAGCACTGGCGCACATGTGGAGAGCACATGCAGAAAATATTTGGCACATTTCAATTGGGGGCAAAATAGGTCATCACATTACACGGCGCATTTCAGGAAACATTTTCAGAAATCAAGAAATTCTCCGATTTGTAAAAAGTGGGCAAAAATTGCTTTTTTGATTTCTTCCAAATTCGGAATGAAGACAATTTTCTTACTGTTCGGTGGTAGTGTTAATTTATGAGTGAAGGCTGCTTGGAGATTTGGTTATTTTTGACAGCCTGTATCACTCAAACATTCTGGCTTAACGGCACTTGTTGACATAAAATTACTCGTCGCAAATTCGCTATGACAAGAAGTTTTGTCACGCAACCTAGGCAGCTTACTTAATATTCAGAGCTGCAACACATTTTAAGAAAGCTTGAAAAGAGGAAATTTGCTTCTGAAACATGACAAAGAGCCTTTTGACTTGATGTTGTTGACAAGTAAGTCAAGTTTGAAACTTTGAAATTTGAATTACTTCGTAAAACTAAGTAAACCGACTTAGTAACTTTAGGGCTTTTTTATAATTTCAGGAGCAATTCGTAGCAAAGTTTACGGTTAATGAGGCACCATATAAGATATTATGAGAATTTTCCTTGGTTTTTGAATAAATTATTCAAATTGAATCTCTAGTACTTCTACTAACTATTTTTTGAAGAATTCATAAAGCCTTAAGACTCTAATTTTCGATCCTTCAAGATAGCCTTAAAATCACAATAGATAGCAGTATCATAACAAAGACATACCATCTACCGACTTTTTTGAAGAAACACTTGGGAGTTGAGTTCAAAATCATGTTTTGTTTTGATAAGTCGAGCCACTTTTTTTAGGGCAGATAATTTTTTTAAATGGTTACTTTTTTACTAATGCATAGCATCAGGACTCTTAACATCTTGGTATTGAGCGTCTCATGTTTATCATAGCCTTAAAATCATTCTATTTTACCGTAATGAAGTAATCCTTTAAAAAAATTCAATACACTTATTTGCTTGGGTCTTTATTTCGAACTACTTCTCCTGTCGCAAAAACGCGGTAACTCAGTTTTTCTTCTCCTGCAGTGTCAGCTGAAAATCCCAAAAGTTGCCCATGAAGGCCGCTGGGATCGCCCTACATCAATGTTATTGTTATGATACTGATGTGAATACAAACATTGCTAAGAACGCCGAACGTAATTTACTATTTTCTGCGAAATCGTCGCAGGAAAAAGGGCGTTCGCGAATTGGTTTCGTTCTTGGGGAAGGAAAAATGCCGTCGTCTTCTAGTTCGTCTGGCTCGAGCTCAGAAGAAGAAACTGAGCCAAAGAGAGACGAAGGCAAAAAAGTTGCTCAGAAACGGGAAGCCGAAGAAAAGAGCGACGATGACTCCGATGACGATTGGGTTGGTCCAACTTTGAGCGAAGCTGCGCCAGTGAAAAAAAAGAAAGTGCTTCCCTTCGAGAATGTCTACCTTGAAAATCTGCCCAATTGCGACAGCTACGAGCGTAGTTACATGCATCGGGACATGGTGTCGTTTTGCTTGTCATCGGGCTCCACCGGCTTTGTCATCACAGGCTCTGTAGATGGGCATGTCAAGTTTTGGAAGAAACGCGAGGTCGGCATTGAATTTGTCAAGCATTTTCGTGCCCATTTGGCTCCAATCAAGGATATGAAAGTCAACTCGAAAGGAACCTTGATGTAAGTAGTCGGCCTGTTTGGCTCATTTTTGGTCTCTCTCACGATAGTACCATTTTTCAGGGCTACAATCGCAGAGGACAAACATGCCAAAGTGTTCGATGTTGTCAACTTTGACATGATCAACATTCTCAAGCTGGACTACGTTCCAGAATGCTTGTGCTGGATACACCAGGCCGGTGATGCCATTCCAGCCTTGGCCATTTCAGGAGGGAATGTTGTGCGTGTGTATGATGGCCGGGGCTCCAACGGTGCCCCATTGAAAGTGCTGGAGAAGCTCCATATGAAGCCGATCTCGTGCATGACATACAATGTTGCTTTTGACGTAGTCATCTCAGCTGATGTGGGCGGCATGCTTGAGTACTGGAGAGGCCCCAAAGGAGATTATGATTTTCCGAAGAATGTGGCTTTTGAGTCGAAGCTCGACACCGATTTGTACGAGTTTGCCAAGCATAAAACTCACGTGGTTTCCATGACGGTCAGTAATGACGGCAAGTTTCTTGCCACTTTTGGCGAGGACAAGAAGATCCGCGTTTTCCGATTCCTCATGGGCAAATTGTACTGTGTCATTGACGAGAGCCTCAACCACTATTTTTCGGTGCAGCAAAACAAGCAAATCATGCCCGCCATGGAATTCAACAGGAAAGTGTCCAACGAGAAGGAATTGGAAAAATCAGAGTTCAACAAGCATTTGAACATTGTCTTTGACACCACTGGCAACTTTATCATGTACCCTACAATGATTGGCATTAAGCTCGTGAATTTGTACACCAACAAAAACGTCACCGTTATTGGGAAAAACGACAACTTGAGGTAATAATGCAATGCTAATGTTCACTCTGAATTCAATGCCAATGCTCCTCCATCCATAGGTTTGTCAACTTGGCCATTTGCCAAAATGACGAGGCAAAAGTGGTGCCTGACATGGACATGGTAGCCTCTGACAATCCTACCCTGTCCAAAACTGACTTGCTGCCAGATCCCACACTGATTGCTTCGGCCTACAAGAAGAACCGGCTGTACCTTTTGACGCGGAGAAATGGAGACCATTCCAACCGAGATGTATTCAATGAAAAGCCCAGCCACGAAGATAGAATCGCTGCCATCACAGATGAAGCCAACGCAGCTCCTAAACTGTTTGAGACGGCAACCATTCACACCGATGTGGGAGACATACAGTGCAAATTGTTTCCCCGCGAATGCCCCAAGACTGTGGAGAACTTTTGTGGTCTGGCCAAAAACAATTACTTCAATGGGTGCATTTTCCACAGGGTGATCAAACAGTTTATGATTCAAACTGGCGATCCCACCGGGATCGGAACTGGAGGTGAATCCATTTGGGGAGAGGAATTCGAGGACGAATTTCATCCCAAACTGAAGCACGATAGGCCATATACGATGAGCATGGCCAATGCTGGGCCTAACACAAATGGCAGCCAGTTTTTCATCTCTGTCGTACCGTGCTCGTGGTTGGATAATAAGCATACCGTTTTTGGCCGAGTGTTTAAGGGCATGGAAGTTGTGCAGAGCATATCCAACGTGAAAACTAACGCCAAGACTGACAAGCCGTACGATGACATAACTATTGTTTCTGTCACTGTGAGGGATCCAATAAAGCTGTAAAATGGTTCAGTAAGATGAAGACAACTAAAAACTGTTGGAATTTGATTCGTTTCGGTATTTTGTAGCAATGACATTGCAAGCGAAAAGTGAATTCAAATATTCCCGCCTAATACTGAGAACTAACAACAAATACCGTTCATACAATTTAAGGCATTTAAAGAAATAACCATACGACACCTAGCCGCTAAACATACATATTACAATTGATTATAACATTTTTTGGCAGCTATATTATTTTTCCGTGATCAAAAACCAAAGGAAAATTAAGATTTCATCATAGAAAATCTATCCTAACGTTGACTTCAAGGTCGGCTCGACGCACTTATCGAACCATTGTTTTGCTTCAACACTGTTTCCTCTTCCTTTCTTTTTCCGTCAATTGAGAGGTAAGACATAAACAAATTCACGTCTGTTGAAATCTCGTGAAATCACTCGCATCTTTTAATTTTAAAGGTCATGGGTCGTTACGCCGCCGAACCGGACAATGCCACCAAGGCCGCTAAGGCCCGTGGGTCCAACCTCCGAGTCCACTTCAAGGTAACTATGCCTACATAGCAAGCAGTCACTTCAGTTTCATGACTTGTCTTCCCGATGGATTTTCGGATCATGAACAAAGAAGGGGATTTTATGAAAGGAGTTAAAAGGCGGCCACAGCGACTGGTCCGTAAACCTCCTTGACGCCATGGTGATGTGTTTTTTCGTGCATTCTAGAACACCAGGGAGACGGCTCAAGCTATCAAGAAAATGCCACTCCATAGGGCCACGACATACTTGAAGAATGTCATCAGCCAGAAGGAAATTGTGCCCTTCCGCAGGTTCATGGGAGGCGTGGGTCGCCATGCCCAAGCTAAGGTCCATGGCACGTCCCAGGGTCGTTGGCCCAAGAAGTCCGCCGAGTTCTTGCTTCACCTGTTGAAGAACGCCGAGTCCAATGCCGAGTACAAGGGATTGGATGCCGATCACTTGGTCATTGACCACATTCAAGTGAACCGCGCTCCCAAGATGCGAAGGAGGACGTATCGTGCTCACGGTAGGATCAACCCCTACATGTCCTCGCCATGCCACATCGAAGTCTGCCTGGTGGAGAAGGAGCAAGCCTTTGCCAAGGTCGCCGCTGCTGAGCCCGAGAAGAAGAAGGTTTCCCAGAAGAAACTCAAGAGGCAAAAGCTCCAGATGGACAGGAGTGAGGGTGGAGCTATGTAAAGATTCATAGTGAATAAAAGGAACTCCTCTTCGATTACCTGCAGTCGTCCTGAACTGACACCCATAGCATAATTGGCCTTTTCAAATAGTTTTGAAAAGTGTAACGCACGATGCTGCTCAAGTAATTACACGTCTCGTTATGTGGCAGCCAAAAACATCTTCCGCCATTGACAACAACAAAAGATCAAGCTGTTTTTTCGTAATTGGGCCAGGCAAGACCAAATATGGCAGTTTTCAGCAATTCGTATTATAGACACTAGTTGTTTGTTCTGACACTAAAGGCAAATTATTCCGTACTTGCCATTTTGAAGCGGATACGTTAGCAGTGCACTTTCAGTTCTACACTATTAATAATGCAGGTTATTCCTCATGTCATAATGCCCAAGTCTGCCAATTTCGTGCTCATTGTGGCCCCAAAAGTTAAGAGTCCTCTGTCATTAGCCTTTGTTAGCTCGTTAAGCATTTCACCGTCTGTATCAAGCTGGTGTTTGAACTAATTAACACATTTCGGTCATGGTTGATCCATTATTGCCATTCGCCTTACATGACTTTCTGAGAGCAAATTTATGTAATGGGAGCAAAGCTAGCTCACGCAATTTTAATTAAGGGCCCCACTGTGCTAGCTATTATTCTTATTATGGGCATAAAGAAGATGCTCACCTTTTGTTGGCATCTCCTTTATGTGGCGCCAGAATGGCTTCCTTGTTAACTCACTTCCTCTGCTGTTCTTATTACATTTTCAATTTTACCTGGCTGAATTTATGTGGAGTGAAATTTAATCACGATCACCATTTTATTGTCTCTTGGCACCAATTCAAGAGGAAAAAAAATGATTAAGGTCAACTCAAAAGGCGTAACCAAAAATTGCTCATTTTTTCCCTAAAAATCATTGACATATTTAAGAGTTACCAAAGGAGTTGCCAATATTTAATTTTTTATCCTTCTTACAATTTACATTAATTTTTTAATGGTATTTGAAACTTTTAAAAGAAATTAAAAAAGTAGATATCATGTTCATACTTGCAAATTACTTTGTAAGTGAAAATTGGTACTTTTTAGAATTGAAAAAATAAAATTCAGATTTTAATCAGAATCTAATCTTAATCCTTTTGTAGCGACTGACGAGCAAATATTTTTGAATGGGGAGTCTTCAATTTTGCATGGTAATGCGAGAAAATGGTAGATGTTTATCTACGCCCCCATCGTTTCACGAGTTTCAATAAATGGCCTCGACCTGGATGAATTTTATGCTAGATAACAAACAATAAACAGTAAAAAAGATTCACCGCCGCAGCGAGAATTTCTTGAGCTTTATCGTTGTGTGCCACCCACGATTTGCCGCAAAAAACGAATTGCTCGCCATTTTTTACTTTGGCAAAATTGAGACCTTGACATTAAAAAGGCAACAGCTTTGGTACAACAGTTTATATGCAAATAGAACTAATTTGTCACCCATTGCCTTAAGGGGTGAACAAGAAGGTTCAATATGGTTATTTATCGGTTTCAATCTAGGAATTTGTTCAGCTCCTTTTGTAGAAATACGAGCATTGAGTTGGCATAAGATGTCATCCTATTTTACATGTATGGAATTCAAGGTGCATCATATTAAGATTTTTCTTAGTTTTATCACCAGGCAATTTGACTTTTTCAAAATGTGTATTTCCTGCTTTTTTATTTTATTACCAGCATTAAATTACAGATGGAGGCACAGTGTACAAGAAATATTTTTAAAGGTTTCATATTTTTAGTCTTGTATGGAATCCTGCTGTTTTCACAACATTTGAAAAGTTGAGGTGAAACACTTTATTTTTTCTCACTCGTTTATCACACAGTGTGCAGACGACAAGGCAATTTTTTGTAAATAATGGATCATTGTCAACACCAGAATGCTCAAATGTCACGCGAGAAAAATGCAATTTTCCAAACGATAATCGTGGCTCAACTCTAAAAATAAAAGAAAATATTGCCTTTTTGAGCATGCCCTACATTTTTAAAGGGCCTTGGTGTCTCGCACAAATTAGCGCATAAGTGGGCAAACGCAATAATCATAATCAGTCAACTTTGAACGACTATTTTTAAAACGAGTGGACTTTATATTTTTAGCCTTTTTTTACCTTTTTTATAGCCTAATTGGCCATTACTTTGCCAAGAATTTTTGTACTGCACATTTCGCTTGTCATCATTTTAAAGGGCTTAAAAATCCGAATTTCCTCTATTCTATTTCATTTTTAGTTGCAAAAAAGCAATTATTGATAATAATAATTTTTGCAATTTTTTGCCTTGGCATTTGGGAGAAAAGATGCAAATGCAATGCACTCAATCAATTCTCCTGATGAAGTGACACTGGAGTTCCTTTTGCATATACTACTGTGTTCCAATTTTTTCATAGCACCCCGGAAATGACGGTCATTTTCACCTCCACGTGACTAACGCTAATGACGTTTTCAGGCAGATGATGAGGCCCAATTTCCATGAGGTGATGCAGCCCATTTTACCCATGATGATCCTGACCTACTGCAGTCAATATTTTTTTTTCTGATATTAAGGCGCGGTTGCTCACGTTTTTGCGCTCAAAAAATTCGTATCCATGATTATATTTAATTTGGGTCCGGAAACACCATCATCCACTTTGTTGCTGCTGATGTCTCCGAAAAATCCAAGTCAAAATGTCAATGGTTGTAACGGAGATCAAAGAAGTGACTTTTGGCTCCTAATGACAGATTGCTCGACATCTGAAAGACTAAATTGAGCTTCCTTGCTCATGATAAGTGAGTACGAGTCTTGAACATATGGTGGGAAAAGGAGAAAAACAAGCCAAATACCAAATTACCCTTATTGAGATTAGTTAATAAATCCAGACACTCAACGTGAGATCCTTGAATAACAGTTTCAAATGCGACGAAGAAGTTCACAAAGTTTTATTGCATAATTGATTGAAGTTACTACTACCAACTTGATTCAATTCTTGGTATTTTTTGTCTATACGCACGTGTCTAATATCTATTTATATATGTAAACAATTTATAAAACAAGCTAATAAAACAGCTGAGCAAATTTTGTAAAGTAAAAATCGAGTGGCAACTTTGCTGGCTCGAGCTTGCGAGAGCCAAGTAATGCTACGAGATTTTTACTTTACAAAATGAGCTCAGATATTTTGTAAGCATGTTTTGTAATTTGTTTACATATATATACGATTTTATATGATGGAAAGTAATTTTCAAATGTTATGAAGTTACCAGACCAGGCAATCTTGACTTAGCATTTGATCCATTACTTTGAGGGCTTAGGTTGAGAGGCCTTCAGTAGTGCAAGAGTAGCTGAAAGTGTTAATGAATCACTTAAAATTGTGCATTTTGAATTTGGCACTTTTTGAAGCTAAAAGATGTGTTAGATCAAGTTTTGTCTGGTATCTCTGATAGAGACTCTACTCCTCTGCTGAACTTAGCTCAGCTTAGAAGAAGAAAAAATAGGAATTCTAACAACAATTTTTTCTATCTGTATTGGTAGCTCAGTCAGTAGAGCGTCGGATTCCTAATCTAGATGATCAGGGTTCAATCCC
Organism: Paracyclopina nana; assembly: GCA_019096065.1. Lineage (NCBI taxonomy): Eukaryota > Metazoa > Arthropoda > Copepoda > Cyclopoida > Cyclopettidae > Paracyclopina > Paracyclopina nana. Next base: position 16,370,474 of record JAGUCH010000002.1, on the reverse strand, counting down.
CATGCAAGGCATTTTTCTCCTTTTTCTGCAATGGGATTTACTTCTTGGACAATATCTGGTCAAACAGAGGGGCAACACACCTTATAAAATACTTTATAATGTGTGTCACTTGATAAAGTAAAACGTCAGAGCCTTTATATATGTGTAGTTATATGAACTGAGACGAATTGGTAAACTGAATTATACATGCGAAAATTACTTTCCATCATATAAAATGGCTTTTTTGCTCAGCTGATTGAAATGGAATAGTCCTTTTTGATGTTGAGGCATGTTTAATTTTATGATTTCAGTATTTTCTCTCTTCGTAGCAAAAATAATCATTGGTGCTGCCAAATTTAAGTATTGGCTTGACCAAAAGTTTTTTGAGACGATAAAAAGGCTCCGAATTAAGCCTACACTTGCAATTGTTGCAAATCAGTGGACCAATCTCGCAATTTAGCACTGTGTAACTGTTGATTTGCGATAGGATTTTTCAATCAACAAAGGAATAAGCTCAAATGCCAGCGTTTGATCAAAATTGCCCCAAATAAGTTGTGTACGGTAAATAATTCATCAAATCACTCAATTCCGGCCATTTATGGGTTCTTGATGAAATCGGGGCGACAACTGAACATTCTTAAAGCAGTTACCAAAATGAGTGACATCCCGTAGACAAAACGCCATTTTCCGCAATGATGATCAAAACGTAAAACAAAAACAACGGGTGGAGATTTCAACGCGCGGCAGCGCGCGGCGTTCGCGACTCGAAACGCGGCTCGCAAACTATAACGCTCGCGCATATAAATGAACGCGCGTAATCGATTCAATTTTAGTTGCTTCAAGGCATATATCCCTGTCATATACTTTAATTTATTTCAGTTCAACTCGATTTATCTGTGCCATACCATGAATATGAAGGTAAGACTCCGCTTATAAAATTTCTTAAATACTTGCACTGATTTTTGAGCTTCTTTTTTTGGAATAAAGCCAGCAAAATAGGATGGCTTTTTTCTTTTGCCTGAGTCAAAAAGCCAATTTCCGAAAGATTGACGGCTCGCGTCTTCTTCATCCTGTTGCCAAGCTTAATTGAGATTTGTCGATTTAGAGAAGTACGGAATTATCCGCAGGATCTAAATTGCACTTTGTTTCAAAAAGTTAGATGTCATCATTTTTGCTACAGTAGTCTCCTTGAAAAAATGAGCACATTTTCTTTCCCAAGCACGATGACAAGTTGACATTTTCACACACACACGTGCAATCTGCTATTTGCTCACTACCAAGATAAAAAGCAAACAATTACGCATGGCTCAAGCCCTCAATGCCAAAAAAGCCCTTCACTATTAACTCCAGTCATAGATTTTCCAGTAATTTTGATTTTGGCCAAATAGTGAACTTATGGGCATAAATCTGTAATGAATGCACGCAATGGCTGAATTCCAATTTTCGGCCATGGAAATTGAATTTCATCTCCTTGCCAGGGTCGCAAGCTAGTCTACTTATTATACAAATGTCGTGATTCAAAGCGGAAAAAATGAGCTCATGCGAGATCAGCATGTGGTTAATCCTTGAATGGTGATCTCTTTTTTATTTCAGATTTTCCTTCTGGCGTTCGCCAGCCTCAGCTCTGCAGCTTTGGCTGATATCAGTCACGAGCTGCCGAGGAGGTCACCCCAAAATTATGGGCCTTATGGACCTACTCCGAAGCCTTATGGACCTACTCCTGGCCCATACGGACCCACACCTGCGCCTTACGGACCCACACCTAAGCCTTACGCACCTACCCCAGCCCCTTACCATCCCTCACCTGCGGTAAAATTAGTAAAAGATACAATAATCAGATGAGGATCTTCGCTTTATTGCTAGGTTGATATCCTCATTATATTGACTTTACAGCATATTTATTTCCTGCTCTGATATCTGAAATCGAATTTAGTTGTAGGATAATCAAGTTACACCTGCATTATTGCACCTAGCAAAAAAAATGATGCTGATTTAGCTGCTCTTTTGATTCCGGAGATGGAAAAGAATTATTAGGGTCATGTTTGAACAAGTGCGATTTCATGCTTGGAATTCATGATGATCATGGTTGCTCCGCACTTAATCATCGAGCACCTGACCTGCCATTGAACTTTGTTGTAACATCGAGTGAATGATGGCTGTGATAAAAGATGAAATGGAAGTTGGCATGCACGGAAATTCAATTACAAACGTGATAATTTCTTTTGTTGCTTCAACGAGTAATTGGCAGGGGAGACATGCTCCAGAAAGAAAAAACCACACATTATACTATTTTAAGGTCATAACATATGATGAAATTGATTCAATTAGGACGTATCCAATTATTTCAGCCATATCACCCACCAGCACCATACTTGCCAACACCAGTGCCACATCCAGTGCACGCACTCCCTCATCACGCTGAGCCACTCCCTCATCACCCTGAGCCACTCCCCCTTCACCACCCTGAGCCAAGCTACCATCCGGAGCCTCATCCACATCCGGTCAAGCCATATCATGCACCAGAAGAGCATTACGAAGAGGTGAGAAAATCACTTAGAAGTAATTACTCTTTATAATGCAAGGACAATTAATTGACATCTGGTTGATCGTTCCGGAGTCATGGAGCAATAGTAAGTGTGCAATGATTGTTGTTGTTGTGCAAAAATAGTGTTTTCTTTGAATTGGCCTTGGCAAAGGCAACAGAAGGCATATGTATATAATGAGGTCAATAACATCACGGATGAAGAAGAAGAGCGTTAATGTGAAATCTCCTGTCAAATATGCAAATCTCGACTCTGAACCTTGATCTTCTTTTTTTTTCGGCGGAATTTTTCCCAGCTGTCATTCCAAGGAAATCTCACCTATATAGTGATGTGCAGCATGAAATTCTCCTACAGTATCTGCGAAATGCTTGTCATTTTTGAGAGATGCAGGAACTTGGCTGCACATTAAATCTTGAAAGGATTAAGCTTAATGCAAATATGCTCCGTTTCCGCACTTCGTTGCGCGCTCCTAATTGTGCCAGTCATTAATAGCCGAGCACATTTTTTATTTCCACTCAAATCACTTGATGATCTTGTCAAAAGATATGCGAAGGTGGGAGGAACTCATAATGATCATCACAATATAGTATATGTATATACTCAACAGATTTCGTGATGCGATTATGGTTTCGTCTTCTTCCTAGCTATAATTATAGCTCGTTCGCAATAGCAATAATTCTCTCTTCACCCCATTTGCACGTTTGCTATTTTTCGGCACCGATTTTGGGGCACATATGGCTTAGATGCTCCGCGCGGAGCATAATTGTCGCAGTGCCATCATATGTTCACACTTTTTGAGCGTAGACTTCAAATTCCAATGCGGATGTGCAGCCAAGATCTGTTTCTCACATTGAATCCTCGTGCACATCCACCATTTTAATGCGACACATCAAACACTTCCAGCTGTAATTCCTCCAACCAAAGATATCTGATGACTTATTGTACATTTGATGTATTTAAATAGCCAGGAGAGAGGATTTTGAATTTGAAAAAATACTAACATTACAAGGTTCTTTTTTGCACACAATTGAGCTGCAGCCATGAAATTGAAAAAGAAATAGCTTAATGCTGCTATTTAGACACTTTGCAGCAGCTGGGCAAAAGGTCAAAACGCACTACTTAAGGGAAATCTTGAACTTTTAATCCGAGCATCCAGAGCCAGAGCTGCACATTCTCATCATAGACACACGATGCTACGTTTTGTAACATATAGTGCATACACTAAAAAGTGACCTTTGCCAATTCTTCAATTTGGATGCAGTCTCATGCCTTCTTGGGTTTCAAGAGTTCAACATTGACCTTTTCTTTTTCCAGGGCCCAACTAATTATGCCTTTGGCTACTCCGTCAATGACGAGTACACCGGTGAGGACTTTTCCCACACTGAGGTGAGAGACGGGTACACCACCTCTGGCGAATACAGGGTGGCTCTTCCGGATGGCAGAATTCAAATTGTCACCTATAAAGCTGACGATAATGGCTACGTGGCTGATGTCAAATACGAAGGAGAAATTCACCAACACCACCCTGCTCCACCACCAGCTCACCATGCCAACCCTTACCAACCCCACGAGCCTGTCATCCCCCATCCTGAGCCAGTGCACTTGGCTCCATATGCTCCCACTCCAGCTCCTTACCACCACAAACCCCACCCCCCTCATGGCCCTGTTGCTTTTGAGGCAGTGCCACATGATGGCCCAGTCTCGGTGTCCCTCCCACCCTCACCTGGATACCCCAAAGCCCTGCCCAACATCCATGAACACGCCCCTCTACCCATCAGGCATTTGCCCAAGCCCCACGCTGGCCATTTGGAGCCAGCTGTATTCAGACCCAAGCCGGATCCATATGCTGCCAAAATCAGTGGTGGGGGATACATTGGTTGAAATGACTTTTTCATACGCATAATATGTAATAAACGACTATATATTTTCTACCTAGCAAATGCTCCACTGATTTCTGGCTGAGGAAGCAGCCTGTCTCACCAGTCTTTTGTGGTCATCCAGGGCTGGCACCAGTCCTTTGAGAACCTCTTTTTTGTACCTCACAGGCACATCCTTGATTTTGCAGCAGGTCTTGATACACTGAAGAGCCTTGATCCTCGTTTGAACTGCCACGGTTTTGCTGTCCTTGGACATACTCAGCCAAATGGGTAGGAAAGTTGGGATGAATTGGCTGAAGCTCTCGGGGTCGTGCTCAAGGAGGTCCTGGAGACAGGTCAAGCTGGCAAGAACAAGAGTAGGATCTTTGAGGCCTTGCAACAGAAGGGGCAGAATTTCTGCCAGCTCATGGGTGAGAGCAAATTTTGGTACATGGGGCAACTGGCAAATGAGAGCTTTCAAATGGCCAGTTGGGTTGATGTTGGCTTTGAAAGCACTGATCAATCTAACCTTGGTCAGGTTGAAAAGTTTCTGTTTGGCCAACCCTGCTTTCACGTGTGGACACTCCAAAAAGCTGTCTATATTTGAGACAAGACAATCAAAGTCAATTTCAACTCCTTGCCTTAAACACTCAAGGAGCTTGTCCACCCAAAGGTGAGTCCTGCCATAATTGGCAAGCCGGTAAAGCAAGCCCTTGGTGATCCACACGACATGTCTTGGACAGAAATCTTCATCCTCGATGATCGAGTCGGGATTGTCAATCTTGTTGACAATTGCAGCTTTGAGATGAGCCAGATCCAAGTCATCCTCCTTGGCATTATTGAAAATTGACCTTAGTAGAGAGCTTTCAAGAGCGTTGATCAACTTGGGACTTGCATAGGCTATAAGAGACTTGTTCACGTCCAGAGGCATTGTCAAGGACGCCTCATTGACCAAAGAAGAAAAGTCTTCATTCAGCTTTGGGCTGATGGCCATAATCAATTCGTTCCTCTTGTTATTCTTGCTGCTCAGAGTTGCAGAAAGGATTCGCTCAATGATGTCTTTCGAAACGCCATTGCCAGCATGGTACTTCAAGACTTCCAAAAGCAAGTCGATGCCAAAATCATCATGGATGAACGTAGTCAGCACTTTGTCAAGGTCATTTTGGAAAGCACTCGAGTCTCTGTAAACGACTGCCAACGTTTGGCCTTTCCTGAGCTCGAACAGTTTTTCAATGTCATCCGACCTTGGCCTTGATCCGTGGCACTGTTTGATGCATGTAAAAATCAACTCGTCATGATCAGAGAGCAGGACAGAGTCGAAAATTTGCTCGGCATCGATTGCCTCCAAAAAGTGCCCACCGGCACACAAAGTAAATGCAGCAGCCTTGCCCAATTCAGACGTCGTCAAGGCTGAATTGCACGTGAACAAGAACTTGTCATACCATGCAGGTCTTGATTGTCCAGAGTTAGCGGAATCTCTCAACAGCTTGGTCATGAAGAAGAGGACGCCAGCCTTTTTGGATCCTTCGCAACTCTGCAGCAAAATGGGCATAGCCTTCTCCAGCATGAACGCTGAAGGAAACGCCATTTTGGTCGATATCACATCTGTCAGGATGTCAATGGTCAAGCTCATGAACTTGAGTTCAATATCCAGCAAATGTCTGCCCACGTCCTGCCAAATCAGATTCAACCAGTCCTCCAAAATTTGCCTGTTGTCTATGGTTTGCACTGCTTTTGACAAGGCCAAAGTCACATTATGAATCACTAAATGGCAACTGCTGATCACTTCTTCGTTGATGTTCATCTTTATGCCCAAAATCTCCTTCTTCAGCAACTCCCATAACTCTAAAGATGAAGCAAGATTATTGCCATCATTAAGCAGTTGATCTCAATTAATGCCGTGTTTTGTACCTTTTAAATGCGGCTGGATTTGAGTTGGGCTGTAGACCTTCAGACACTCTACCAAAGTCAAGTTGGAATCAATTTTGGCCCCGGACAACTCGGAATCCAGCTTTTCAAGGAATAAAGGCATTGCCAAGGGAGCAAACAGGGATGACGCAGCCAAACAGTTTCTGAGTCCCATCACAAGCTCCTCCTTAGTCACTTCAGAGCCTTTGTGAGGAGCAAAATCAATTGGAAAGTAGCATGACATGGCTTCAAATGTGTCTTCTTCGAATGGCTCTAGCTTGAAACTGGACAAAATTATGGGCCAAAGGCCAAATATGACCTTGATGTTGATGGGGTCTTTTTCAGAATCCACAGCTTGAATGAAAGCCAAGACAAATTCGGATTCAATAGTCTTCAGAACATTAGCTTTGGAGTGAAGCAAATAATCCAAAATGGCGAAAATTCTTCTTCGGTCAGTCACAATTTGCGACTGGGTGTGAATGTGCATGAAAAAGGCTTGAAACAATTGGCAAAGATTTTCGCCTGACAAGCTATCAAACTTGAATATCGACTCCGCTCCTATGAATAACATATTACGTAACGTACTCCTTTACAAATCCGAAATTCATACCTTTGATGATGTCAGGAATGAGAGAGTGATGGTCATTCAATCTGTCTTGATAAAAGGCACTGAAAAGGCTACATTCGTCTGCGTTGAGAAAATCCTTGGGCAAATTGGAAAGAAATTCGGACAAAAAGGCTAGGCCGATTTTTCGCTTGCCCAAGTTGACATTGGTCAAATAAGGGCCCAATTCTTCCAGAACTTGAGCGGAGCTTTTTGCCTTCGCGGCTACAATTTTGGCAGCATTCTCCCCCGCTTCTAACACGTTAGAATCATTCAAGTCCTCCATTCTGCTTTACGGGAAAGAGAAAATATCACGAGTTTGTTTGTTTGTTTTTATTTCACTTTGGGCCGTGAATCGTACTTCAAAATTTGGGCTTACTTTCATTTAAAACTTTACATGCACTGTAGTCTTCAAAAGCATGAACTCTATCAAAATGGCATAATAATCTTCAAAATATTATTCAATTTTAATTTAGAGCATGACAACAGAACTTCATTTGAAATTTTGTGGACAATGCTAAGAATACTATTGGGCTTGGCTTTAGATTCGATCTTCCTACCGGGATTTCCAAAATAAAGTCGACGTTTCTAAAATCAAGTGAAGCATCCACTTTTTATGCGAAATTGTAGGTGGTGAAATAGTGTAGAGTTCAGAATGGGAGTTCCGGCCTTTTTTAGATGGCTGACTCGCAAGTATCCATCTGTCATCATTGACTGCTTGGAAGATAAGGTGAGTTTTGAAGTTGCGTCAATTTTTGGCCCAAAACAGAAGGCAAATATAATTACTTTTGATCTAATTTTTGCCTTCTTAGCCGCAAGAATGCGACGGAGTTAGGCAACCCGTAGATACGACTCAGCCCAACCCGAATCAAGTCGAGTTTGACAATCTGTATTTGGATATGAATGGCATTATCCATCCCTGTACTCATCCAGAAGACAAACCTGCTCCCAAGACCGAGGACGAAATGATGGTCGCCATCTTTGAATGTGTTGACAGGCTGTTTGCCATCGTCAGGCCACGCAAAGTACTCTACATGGCCATCGATGGAGTGGCTCCCAGAGCCAAAATGAACCAGCAAAGATCGAGACGATTTAGGGCTTCCAAAGAAGCAGCGGAGAAAATTGAAACGATGGCCAGGCTCAGAGAAGAGATGGAGGCTAAGGGCTTCTATTTGCCTCCTCAGAAAGAGAAGCAGGTTCACTTTGACACCAATTGCATCACCCCTGGCACTCCTTTCATGGACAGATTGTCCACTTGTCTCCAGTATTACATTCATGACCGGCTCAACAACGATCCAGGGTGGCGAAACATTAAGGTTATCTTGTCAGATGCCAATGTTCCTGGCGAAGGGGAGCACAAAATCATGGATTACATCAGGTATTTTCTATCCTCTGTGTATATCGAGGCTGTCAAGGTATAACATTTTTGGGTTTTTGCAGGAAGCAAAGAGCTCAGCCTGACCATGATCCCAACACGCAGCATGTATTGTGTGGAGCGGATGCTGACTTGATTATGCTTGGTTTGGCCACTCATGAGCCCAACTTTACCATCATTCGAGAGGAATTTAAGCCAAATAAGCCCAGGCCATGTGACCTCTGCAGGCAAATGGGCCATGACATGGTCGACTGTCAGGTAAGTTGGCTTCAAAATTGAATCGAACTGTGCCCTCAAGACTTCTTCTTCTAGGGAGCAGCAAAGCCCATTGAAGGGTCTGATTATGTTGGCGAAGACACACCTGTGTTTGGTGATGAGGTCAAGTACATTTTTGTGAGGCTTAGCGTTCTCCGCGAATACTTGAGAAGAGATCTGGCCATGCCTAATTTGCCCTTTCCCTATGACTTTGAAAGAGCCATTGATGATTGGGTGTTCATGTGCTTTTTCGTGGGCAATGATTTCTTGCCCCACCTGCCCAGCTTAGAGATCAGGGAAAATGCCATTGACAGACTGGTGAAACTGTACAAGGAAGCAGTCTTCAAAACAGGGGTAAGCATTTTTTACCATGTATTAATTGCCCTACAGATACAGAATACTTTGTGAAACCTTCCGCAGTAGCTAGATAGGACTATAGTACGTGGTAGACAATATGGCTTCCTAATTGAAATGCGTGTATTTCTATCACAGATACAAATTCATGGTCAACATAATTTTTTGTTTTTTATGGGCCAAGAACAAAAAGAGAGTAGGGACTCTTCTATTATATAATTTTTTTAAGTAGCAAGGAGGGATAATTTAAAGAGCTAGCTATTTTTTTGCGCCAAAGTACGTTCCAAATTTCGCAATGTTTTACTCAAGCATGCAATTTATCCTATTGGTTTTCCTGTTGGCTGCAAGAATGAAAAGTGAGCCCCTTTTTCTTCTTTCTCCACGTGAAGCACAAAAACGTGACTTTTTCCTCGGACATTGTGGCTTCTGTGCAGCCCTTGCAGCTTTTCTCATCTGCAGCAGCAGCGTATTGGAGCTCGCATTTCAGTTGTTGTTGGTCGTCCACTGCAATACTGTCGATTTTCAAGGAGTCATTTTTGTATTCGTTACTATGGTATCCTTGACTTGGGCTGCCGTGCTTGTCGTCGGCCTTGTAGAGTTCAAGGATTGACATTGAGTGCGAAGGCTGCATGGTAACTGGAACTGTCGAGGCATTGCCCTCGCTGTTGGCACTAATGTCTGTTGAACTGTTGTAAATGTTGGGCCCAGTTTCTGACAGTGAGAGGCTTCGCACATTCATTTGTGATGTGTTAAGTCTGGCCATTTTCTTGGTTTGGTTTTTGATATTGCCCAGTTCACCTGGAATCAGTCAAATTTCAAATAACTGACATGTAGTCATTCATATGTTCTTACCGACAGTATCTTCATGCTCTTCTTTGTATGTTGATTCCACCTCTTCCCTCATTTCCTCCTCCTCGTCACTCGCCTCCGTATTTAGAGAGCTGACTTTCGAGCCTCGCCTCGCCTTGTTGAAGCGAGACACATCCGAGGGCAACTCTCCAAATTTGGACCAGTCAAAGTCTGGAGCATCGTAGCTGTACCCATTGGACTCATAAAGGCTATGGAACAGGTCCTTCAAATATTCGTAGTCTGGAGTGTCTGAAAACTTGAGAGCCTTCACATATGCCATGTAGGACTCAAATGCTGGCGGCATGCCATCGCATAATGTCTTGACTGGAGTCTTCATTTTGGAGTCCCTAATTCTTCTGTACTTCTCCTTCACATTGCCCCCCGTCTTGAAGCCTTGCCACGGCAGTTTCCCCCGCAGGAAGTAAATGAGGACATAGCCTATGGACTCCAAGTCATCTCTTCTGGACTGCGCTTTTCCCAAGTGGCTGTGCACGCTCATGTACCTCGCGGTTCCAGTCATGGTTTTCAGGTCCAGATAGGGTAGATGCTTGCCAGTTGCGGGGTCCCTGTAATATGTGGCAAGGCCAAAATCCACGAGGTGAATGATGTTGGATTCCCTCGTATTCTTTCTTCCCAGCAGGAAATTTTCCGGCTTGACATCTCTGTAGACAAGGCCTCTGCTATGCACTACCTCAATCCTGTCTAGAAGCTGGAAAGCTATCATGAGGACGGTTTTCAGGGTGAATTTAGAGCCACACATCTCGAATAGGTCTTCCAGGTTGGCACCCAACAATTCGAGTACCATGCAGTCCAGCGTTCCACATCTTGCGAAATGGTAGATCTTGGGAATGCCGTTGATTTTGTGGCCTTTGGGGTAGCCCCTGTAGACAAGCCGGAGCATTTCGTATTCTTGCCTCAGCCTAATGGTGGCACATGGGCCTTTTTGGTTTTGAACGATTCGCTCGATTTTCACAGCGACCTTTTCTCCGGTGGGCACGTGCACTCCTAGCCTGACCTCACCAAAGTTGCCAGCACCAATTTTTTTGCCCACAATCTTGTACTCCGGGCCGACCATTTTGGCATGGCCTAGGCCCAGGGCCACATCGGTGTGCTTGATGGACGGCATTCTTGGATGGCCTTCAATAGCCAACTGAAGTGTCATTATAATTTAGTAAGGCCTCTAGAGTCTGCCGCTTGAAGTTAGTTGGCTTCTGTGTGGCTGTGTGCTAAAGAACATGTGATGAATACGAAATGCACATGTTTTTTATTTTTTTCAGGGCTTTTTAACCGACAGTGGCATGGTCAACCCTGCGCGAGTGCAGCTGATCATGCAAGAATTGGGCAAAGTGGAGGATCATATCTTCAAGGACAGGCAGAGGAATGAGGAGAATTTCAAGGCTAGAAACAAGGCCAAGCGAAGGAGGGAGAGGCTTGAACGGATGGAGAGCGAGGAGGCTCCCAAGTGGCTCCCGCGAGGCCAATTTGCTCCTCAGGCCGTGGGCCAACATATGGATGCTTTGACCAATGTCAAGGCTGAAGCCATCGCTATGAGGAAAGAAGGCATGGAGGCCAGCAACAAAAATGCTGCCCAAGACTTGCGAGCCAAGCTGAAGGCTGGCCAGTCTTTGGCTCCGACGACGGCAGGGCCTTCGCGGAAAAGGCCAGCTGAAGATGATCCAGATTCGGAGCCCGAAACTCCAGACGAGGTGAGGCTGTATGAGGACGGCTTCAAAGATCGATACTACGAGTCCAAATTCGGTGTGTTGCCATCCGACAAGGAATTCAGGCATAGGGTGGCTGCTGAGTATACCATTGGCCTTTGCTGGGTATTGAGGTATTACTACCAAGGATGCGCCTCGTGGAAGTGGTATTTCCCTTACCACTACGCCCCTTTTGCGAGTGACTTTGTCAACATTGGGGACATCCCCAACGAATTCGAGAAGAACACTCAGCCATTTAAGCCCCTGGAGCAACTGATGGGTGTGTTTCCTGCTGCAAGCAGATCCCATGTGCCTGAGCCCTGGGCTGAACTCATGGTGGACCCAGAAGCCACTATTATTGATTTTTATCCTGAAGACTTCAAGATTGATCTCAATGGCAAAAAGTATGCTTGGCAAGGCGTAGCTTTGCTGCCTTTCGTGGATGAGGTGAGGCTCAAGGCAGCTCTGGAGCCGCTGTACGAGTCGCTCACCGCTGAGGAAAATCGCCGAAATATGAGGGGCGACGACAGGCTCTACGTGAGAGAAGGCCACAAGGGATACAACCTTCTGAGAACCATATACACCGAGAATTTCGACCAGGACACTGAGATCCAGCTTGATGGAAGAATGTTCCAAGGGATGGGAGGCCGTGTCCTCTTCTCTAAAGTAAAGTACACTCTTTCAAATCCAGCTTGATGGAGCTTATTGAGATCTTTAATCTTTAGGACTGCATTGAAACAGATGGGGTGTTCCAGACACCCGTCAAGGGTCTCAAGCAGGTCGAGGGTGTGCGGACGCTCTGCGTTCGGTTCAGAGACCCCAAGTACCCTGAGGAGTACATTTTCCCTTCCAAGAGGTTGGAAGGGGCAGTGGATCCTCCAAACGTTTTGCGGCCACAAGATTTGATTGAGAGAAGCTCAAATTTCACACCAAGGTTCGGCTTTGGTGAGAGACGCGACCGAGCCCAATTGGACAACTCCGGGCACAGAATGTTGAACCATTACAACAACAGGAACAGAAACGAGGTATATATATTCGAAAACTGAAAAAATGCCCTCAAATTTTATGAATTGGTTTTTTAGGGAGCTTACGCTGCAGTCCCACCTCCCATCGGAGCTCTTGTAACAAACATGATGATGGCAGCCCAAAACGAAAGGCCATTTGGCCAACAACACCAAGGCCGAGGAGGCTACCACCAAGGTCACAACCAGCACGGTCAGAACCGTGACAACTGGCAGGGCAACAACCGAGGAGGATATGGAGGCCAGTATGGTCAGCAGCAAAATCGTGGCTATCACGATAACAACAGAGGTGGCTATGGTAGGCAAGACCAGCATCGCGGCGGAGGGTACCACAACAACAGAGGCCAAAACCAACATAGAGGCGGCGGTTATGGCTACAACAACCGACCTCAGAGAGGAGGAGGTGGAGGTTACAGAGGAGGCAATAATTGGAGGAACAACTGAATAAATCATCACATTTTTTCATAGCTGTGAACATGGCCGCAAGTCTTACACGTTCTTGAATACTCGTCTTGGTCTTCATCATAGGTCTCTTCGCCATAGTCATGCTCGTGGTTGGAAATGTCTTTTTTGTACAGGCTGCCACGCACTTGCATACGCAACGCCTTGAGCTTCTTGTTGAACTTTTTCACTTTGGCCTTGTCACGCTTGTCCTCGCGTTTCTCGTGCTCCTGCTCCAGTGTCTCCTCGTCGCCCCATACTTCCAATGCTCTTTGCTCAACCTGGAGCCTGAGAAAGAGCTTCATGTCTCCCCACCTCGGATTATGTGGATTTTTCCTCAAAATGAACTTGAGGGGCGGTTCGGGGCGCTCGAAATCGGTGTCTTTGAGCAAAAACTCGTTTTTGGCATCCGTCTTGGTGATCAGCTCATGCTTGCCATCTTTTTCCGTGTTTTTGCAGCCGTCGCACACCTCCAGATCGAAAGTTCTGAGCAAATATGAATCGGCTAATTCCTCTGAGCATTCTTGACATTTCGGCCGATCTGGTTCGATGACAGGAGCTGGAATGGGCTCTGCTACTACTCCTTCATCATCTTGCCCATTTTCTTCTTCGATGAAGAAACCAGCATTTGTGTCCACGAGCTTTGCCTCCTTTTTGTCATGCTTTTTCGCCTTGTCTTTGGGTAAAAATTCCTTCTGGCCTTTGGTGTCAGGATATGGCTGAGCACTTAGTCTGGCCTTTTTCAGGGCAATAGCCTTCAGCCTATTCTTCTCAGCTCTTAATTTCTAGAAAATAAAGAAAGCATTGATTGAAAAAATGATGCTAAATTTCACGCAAAAAATAAATAAATGCAGCAGTAATTACTTGTGCCTCATTTAATGCTGACTGAGGAGCTTCTTCAACGCTAGCGATAAGTTCCTCGTCAAAATCATCGTCAAAGGGATCTTCTGCCATTTCCGAACTCATTTTCACAGTTCAGCTAGAAAAAAACTGAAAATCCGAGGACAAAAACAAAATCAGAAGACCTGAAAAGTGTTGCTATCGAAGTGTCAAAATAATTCAATTCAATGTGGCTTTTTCTTGAAAAGTATGACGTTTTTCTAGATAAATCTATCGTGTAGCTCTTAATGTTGTCATTATTTTCCCGGACTTTTTTGGTGCGAATTGTGAAAGCGATTGTGCGGGAAATGTCCGATCTTGAGGATTCAGATTTCGAACTTGGAGAGGCCTCGTCATGCAAGTCGAAGAAAAGAACGAAAGCCTCCAAAAAGGGAGATTCGAAACCTGGCAAGCGGAGACGAGAAAAGTCTCCTGATTCCTCCAAGTTTTGTGTGTATTGCCGCCAAAGGCTTGAGGACAATGCCAACTTGATTTTTCATGAGACTGCTCCTGAAGGAGCTACAGAGGAATTCATAGCCTTGACAAATCCGTCCTTGATGACCGATGTTTTCGGTTCCAATGATGACGATGACAGGCCTGAGCTGCGTGTGACTCAAGTAAGTAGGCGACTTGTTGCCGAATGTTCTGTTAATTAATTACAGAGAGTGGGAATGCAGATTGATAAAATAGAGCTCGTTCAAAAAAAAATGTTCTTGGAAATGTGCTATATAACCGCAAAACATCTGTTCATATCAAAGCTCTATTCCGTGAAAATCTACTTTGTGAAAATTTGTTCTAAGAAAGTGAGACAAAAATTCTGCACTAGAAATTTAGAGGTTAGCTAAGCAGTAATGAAATGATGGGTATGATGGTTAAAATCTACTGAAGAAAAGAATATTTGTTCTAAATTGTGAAAGAATGCCTATTGATTATGAACAATATTTATTTCTGAAATTTTTTTATTTTGGTTGCATCTTGGGGTGTTTCCTTAAAAAGCATTTTTTTTTTTTTTGAAAATATTGAGTAAATTGTAAAACCTTAGTTTTTTGAGAGATACGCAGCAAATGCCTGAGCTGAAAATTAAATTTTATTATAAATTTGGGGTATGATGAACAACTTTTGCGTATGTCATAATTTGATGTGATCAACTTAAATGGCACTAATTAAGCAAACTATGATGTTCTTACAGTAAAACTACCCTATAAAATGGTCCAACAATACCATGACTAAATAGTTATTTATTTCGAGCTGGGGCATGTAAAGTAGGGTGATTAAATAGCTGAGCGAGGATTTTAAAATGGGAAAACTCGAGTACAGCTTTACTAGCCCGAGCCTGCGAGGGCTGTAATTGTACGAGTGTTTTTCCATTTTAAAATCCAAGGTCAGCTATTTAATGACCCAATTTTACGTGCCCCAGCTCAAAATATACAATTTTATATACTGTAATACGATTTTCGAGTGTTTTAATGAAGTTACCGGGCTGCCCTGTGCCCTAGAAAATGCTGCTCGGTTTTTATGCTATGTATCACTGGCTCTCATCAGCTAACATCCAGTGGTTTGAGAGCAATAAAAGAGACTTTAAGAATACAATTCTTGTGAGTTGCAGCCATGGCATAGTGGTCAGAGCGCTTGGCTTTGATTCTGCAGTCTAGGGTTCAAACCCCAGTCATTCCTTGTTTTTTTGGTTTCTTTATCTGGCTTAAATTATGTTTAAGCCTTATACATAGCATGCAATTTTCATGGTGTTTCCATAGCTCAGTGGTTAGAGTATTGGAATGCTGATCCAACTGGCTGAGGTTCAAATCTTGGAAGAATCTCTCTTTTTCTAACTTCTTTGGAATGTTGATTAGTTCCATGGAATATGAGGGGCATTAAGCTACTTAAAATCCCTCGAATTTGATTCCAGGGCCGTTAAGTATTTAATATCCCCCAAATTGCTTAGAAAGAACTGTGATATAAAAGAGCTGAGTCGGATCGGTAAACTGAATTATAACACGAGGAAATCGTATTACAGTATATAAATAAAAGTTGATCGTCTTATCCCATATTGGAAATAAAATTTCAATTTCAGCTCATTTTTTGCATGTTCATTAAATGAAATCATAACTTAATGACTATGATGACAGTTGTTTACTATAAAGGTACTCACAAGAGTGATCAAACTTCATAACAATGATAATAAAAATAGCTTATCACAAGCCTTAATTATAAAACATTTTTTCTCATCAATCATAAATGCATTTTGTAAAATCAAAGATTAAAAGTTAACAATATTAGCTAATTTTTGAATAAGTCATAAAGGTTTCATAAAGAAGTACCCCAAGATGCTACCAAAATAAAAAATGACAGAAATAGATATTGTTCCATGTGACCCTATAATTATAATAAAATTTAATTTTTAACTCTTGTATTCAAAGTCTGTTTAACAAAGTTATTAGGGCCAAAATTGGCTAACTTTGACAGACAATTATCTGCCCTCAGACAAGAAAGTGTACTTTTTAATTTTTTTATTTGAAAGTACTAATCTTTAGCTGACTCTATGCAAAAAAAGAAAAAAATTCCACTGGGGGATGGTTGCTCAATTTTGCTCTAAAGTTACCCCCTAAAAACACATTTCAGCCCCTGGAGCACAGTGGGCATGCAGGACAACAACTTTTAGTCCACTCTCTGAGACACCCATGGGGGGCCTAAAAATGCACAAAAAATGGGCAGATAAAAAATGCTTTGGGTCTACTGAATGGATTCTTCAAGGGAGCCAGTCAGTGGCCCCTAAGCTTTTAGAAATCGCATTTTGTTTTGGTTCGTAATTTTAAGGTTTGGCTACCCCTTCGGTAAATGTGACCAAATGTGACAAATGGGATTTTATTCCACTTTTTTATTGTCTTTCTCTAAGATTTTGGTAATCTTCAGAACCAATATAGCAGCCTTTAACTATTTTCCAACTTTCTCCAATTCGCCTCTTACCTACATGGTCTTCTTATGGTAAACTCATATGTATATAGAATATATGCGAGAATGTCTCTGAAAAGATATGAGTGAAAGGTCACATTAACCTGAGGGCTAGCCTAACCCTGACTAAATTTCTCATCGAAAATATGCAAAAAATTTGAAAGCTTTTGTCCCTAGGGCAGTGATGTCAAAATTCTGGCCTTCCCAAAACATGAAATTTCAAAAAACATGCAGCTCATTTTGAATAAAAAATGACCCCCTCCAAAATATCTCCCTTCCTGTGCATTTTAGAGACTTGCTTATGAAGTAAATAAAGCTAGATATGGGATTTTATAGGTGGTAATTGCCATAAAGGCGCTTAAAAAAATTAATGATAAAGGCGCTAGAGTTTTTTCCCGAAAATGTGCATATTTTTGATGAGGAATTTGGTCTGGGTTAGGCTACCCCTCACGTTAATCCGAGGTTATATTCTTATAATTATGAAGCATGACTTTTTCGTATTATTATTATTACTTTTATTTTTTTGTGCGTATTTGCAGCTGGACATACATATTTAAAAACATTCATGCCCAACGATATTTCAAAAGTGAACTTTCGTTTCAGTTTACGTTCTATGACAATGCTGGTCACTTGGTCGGGTTCGACTGGGAAATGTTGGATGCTCGCAATGAGGACATCAAATTTTGCGGCTACTTGAAATGCATCACTGACAACGACCCAACCGGGGAGACAGGAGTTCCAGTCGTGGATGCTGGCCCTTTGACTGAATGGTGGATATCGGGTTACGGATCCGGAGAGACAGTCATGCTGGGAGTCTCGACGGAGTTTGCCCATTATTACCTGACAGCCGCGAGCCCTGTTTATGCCCCATTTTTCCGGCAAATCCTGGAGAAGTCCCACCTCTCCAAGGTGGTCGTGGAGGCTCTGTGTGATGCGGAAGAAAAGCAAGAGCAACTCGAGTATGCTGAGCTCTTGGCAATTGTCGAGGCTGCGGAAGTTCCCAAGGGGATGAACCAGTTGAACAACGAAATGCTGGTCAACTATGCATCATTTGTGGTTGCCCAAGTCACCAGTTATGAGGATGCTGGCGACGACGACGAAGCCAGGTAGAGAGAGCTTTTGATTTCGTTTCCATGCAATGCCGGATTTTCAGCTCTGTTCTCAGGTTTATGGTGGATGCTCCCTGCATGAGGAACTTGATCAGCTTGACTGGCATCGAAAAGAAGGCCAAAAGGGCTGTCACCATCCGAGGTGAGCCCAAGGAGAAGAAGCACACCATGCCCCTCTCCAAAGCCACCACCACTTGCCTCATCAGCGAGGTCTTCAAAGAGTGCTTCAAAGGCATCATCGAGGAGGAGGAGGAGAAGAAGGGCTCGTCCAAAACTGCGCGCAAAGTTCGCTGCGGAGTCTGCGAAAGCTGCTTGGCCAAAGAGTGTGGCGAGTGCAGTCACTGCAAGGACATGGTCAAGTTCGGGGGCACTGGCAAGAGCAAGCAGGCATGCGTGAAACGAAAGTGCGATAACATGGTGGAAAAAATGCTGGATGCGGACATGAGTGACGACGAGGGCTCTGACATCGAGGAGGGCATGGTCAACAAGGAGAACACCAAAAACTTGATCAACAAGGAGAAGGGTCAAGCCAGCATCAAGGAGTTCACCATCAAGCTGGAGCGGCTGCATATACCGAAAAACAAAAGTTTCGTCACCAAGAACCTCGGCATTTCATGGTCAACTGCGCCGATTGGGGTCCTCAATTCGAAGCAGATCTACGACCAGGTTCAAGTTGGGAAGGCCAAGCAGTGGAAGGCTGGAGACTTTATCAACTATGATGGCGCCGTTGCTCAAATTGTCTACTTTTTCGAGAGGAATAACGATGGCAAGCACTTGGCTCACATCAAGACCTTCGAGAAGGGAATTGACACTGTTCTGGGAGAAACTTCTGATCGTCACGAGCTCTTTGAGCTGCGCCAATGCCTGAACATTGACATCAACTCTGTTGAGGTAGAACCATTGGAAATAGTTTTGCTTGTATTTGAACCTCTTTTCTTTTTTTTAAAGGGAAATGCTGATGTCAAGTTCTGGCCAATTCCCGACAAATGGGCCCAGTTGGGAGGAACTGAGGCCTCCATTGAAGCTCCTCCAATTGACTTGTCCAATCCAAAAGCGTTCTACTACAGGTACAAGTATGAGCCCAACTTTGCCAGGTTTGAGCACACTGAGCCTCTGCCGACCAAGCTTTCTTTGGAAACGCTGTGCCCCATTTGCCATTTGAACAAGGCTGAAAATGTCTCCGAAAAAGTCAAGCTGCTCGACCCCGTGGAGAGATATGACGAGGAATCCGGAGACAAGATTGATGACAAGAAGTACTGGTCTGGATTCGTGTACAAGCGAGGAATCACGTACAGGATCCACGATGCGGTCTTCCTCACCCCCAAAGGTCTTTTGAGTGGCCAGCCCAAAGAAAAGGAAATCGTGGAAATGGATGATGTGGACTCGTCCAAGTATCCCGAGTACTACAGAAAGTCTGGCCATGAAAAGGGAAGCAACAAGAGCACCAATCCTCCCTTTGACATGGGAATCATCGAGGACATCTGGAGCAGTCTGGACGAGTCCAGAGTGAGGATCAGAGTCCGGTTCCTCTTGCGCCCTCATCAAGTAAACTGAACGCATTCCCTAGGTTTTCATTATGATTTTTTTAAAACTTTACTCCTTAGGTCAAAATTGACAATGAGAAAGGCTTCTGGAAGGACCTCAACTATGTCTACTGGAGCAACATTGAGAAAAACGTGGACATTGATGCCATCGAGGGCAAATGTTATGTGAGATCTGAGCAGAGCATCGTTGCTGACACAACCGTTGACAAATGGTCATTGGAGGGAGAATTTAGGTTTTATTACAATCGCATGTACGACAAGAACACCAAGGAAACCACCGAGTTACCGTTGAAGGCCGAAATCTACAAGTACTTGGAAAAAGTCTCCTTTTTGCCCTTGGCTCTAAAATTATCATTTTAATTTCAGGACTGATGTCAAGCTCAAAGGAGGAGTTGGCAAGGGCAAGGGCAAAGGGAAGAGCTCATCAAAGGAAGATGATGTCAAATCATCAATGATGACAAGTGATGAGAATGCTGGTGCCTTGCCCAAGGTGGACAAGCCTCTGAAATGTCTCGATGTTTTTGCTGGCTGTGGCGGCCTCAGCCATGGCCTTCACGAGGCTGAAATTGTGGAGACCAAGTGGGCTATTGAAGTCTACGAACCAGCTGCTAAGGCCTACAAGGCCAATAATCCGAATGCCCTGGTCTTCATTGACGACTGCAACGTTTTGCTCAAAGAGGTCATGGAGGCCGAGGAGCAGGGCAAAGTGGCCATGCACAAAGGGAGGCCTTTGCCCCAACGAGGTGAGGTGGAAATGCTCTGTGGAGGCCCGCCTTGCCAAGGATTTTCAGGCATGAATCGTTTCAACTCGGGCCAGTACTCGACCTTCAAAAACTCGCTGATTTCCTCATACCTTGCTGTGAGACTCTTGCAATTTCTTTAGATGCGAACATCTCTGATTTCATTTTTTGCAGTACTGCGATTTCTACCGCCCTAAATACTTCATCTTGGAGAATGTTCGCAATTTCGCCAGCTTCAAAAAGTCCATGGTGCTCAAACTCTGCCTCCGGGCTCTTGTGAGGATGGGATACCAGTGCACATTTGGCATTTTGCAAGCTGGCCACTATGGAGTGGCCCAGACCCGCAGGAGATGCATTTTGCTTGCCTCAGCTCCTGGCTACAAATTGCCCTTGTATCCAGAGCCGATGCACACGTTTGCCCAAACTTCCCTGTCTGTCATGATCAACGAGAGGAAGTTTGTCTCCAACTGCCAATGGACAAGTTCTGCCCCGTTCAGAACCATCACTGTGCGAGACATCATGTCCGACTTGCCACCCATCCGCAATGGGGACCAAGTGGAAACCAGGGACTATGAAATTGAGCCCGAGTCTCACTTCCAGAGGAAGATGAGGGCGAATTTGCAAATGAACGAACTTCGCGATCACATCTGCAAAAAGCTCAATCCGCTCGTCGAAGCGAGGATGTCACTCATCCCTGTCAACCCTGGAGCCGATTGGAGGGACCTGCCAAACATTGTCATGAGGTAATAATCCTATATTTTAAAATAAGTTATAATTATAATGGAAAATATTGCTGCAGGCTGTCCAATGGAGAATTCGCCCAAAAGTTGGTGTACACTCATCATGACAGTATCCAGGGGCGACACCCCGTGACCAAAGCCCTTCGAGGGGTGTGCAAGTGTGCTGAGAATCCCAAAGCCAAATGTATCAACCCTGACAAGCAGGAGAACACCCTGATTCCCTGGTGTTTGCCTCACACTGGTAACCGACACAATCATTGGGCTGGGCTCTATGGAAGACTGTCTTGGGATGGATTCTTCTCCACCACGGTGACCAATCCGGAGCCAATGGGAAAACAAGGTCGTGTTCTTCATCCTGATCAACATCGGGTTGTGTCAGTGAGGGAATGCGCTCGGTCTCAGGGATTCCCTGACGGTTACCTATTTTCGGGCAACATTATCGAGAAGCATAGACAAATTGGCAATGCTGTTCCCCCTTGCATGGGCAGGGCACTTGGCATTGAAATTCGCAAGGCTTTGGCCAAGAGCAACATTGTGAAGGTGAAAGATGAATTTTAAATATGTATTGCTGTAATAAATGACTCAAACTCAGGGATTTGGAAGGTTGGTGCAAATCGAAAATTAAAGTCACAGTAGAGTTGTAGTCAGTGGAATATCTATTTATGCATGTTCACAAATTGTAAAGCAAGCATTACTATATTTATCTAGTTTTTCATTATTCAACTGAGCTTTCAGCAGTTTTCGTTGAATTGGACAATTCAATGTGACATTCATGATTGCTTTCGCGCAAAATTGCCAAAAAAGCTTAGGGTAGAAATTCAGATTATATGTGGGGCGGAGCGCGCGAAGCCCCTACTATATTCTGATCATGCATAGCTGCAGGATCCCAAAATACATGAAACTCATTTTGCGAGCACATCTATCCCAATATCAACCAAATATCAAAATCTTGTGAAGAATTAACTCTTCTAATTGATTTTTTTAATTAGTTTAGATCTCGCAACATTATCTAGCAAATCTGGTATGCGTAGCCTAGAAAGCATCTTAAAATAAAAGAGTAAATCTTAGCATTTGTTAGATTATCCTGTGCTTTTCCCCAAAAGCAGAATGCATGACATTTCTTCACGTATCAGTGCTTTGCCTCAATTCCTCTACTTTTTGATAACTTTTTAACCATGATTTCTTTGGTTATTTGTTTAAGGATTTTTTTTATAATATGAGAGATTAGTTTGTTGGCTAATATTTTTGGAAATAAAAAGCTTAATACTGGTTCGTTATCTTCTCCATAACTTTTTTTAGCCAGAGTAATTATTATCTAATTAAATATTTCGAGTTGCTTCCAAAGGTTGTTCATGAAAAGCTAAACTCAATCTTAAGCTCGCGCTCGGCTCTCCATGATGTGGACGCGTGCATCTTCTATAAAAAAATTCTTGTAATTTATAGAGCAGTACATCCAAAATCTATTGCTCTGATATTTAATAATTAGACATGTCTGTTCAAGATACATAATTGTGAATCGATTCTTCTTATTTTTAGATCCTTAATTGAATATGGAAGTAAATAGCCGAATTGGCAAACTGAATTGTACAATCGAAAATTGCTTTCAAGTGAAAAAAGATAATTCAAATTCTTGTGGCGTCTCAGATTTGTATCAGCTTCTTGGGACAGAGCAGGTATATCAGTAAGTACGATGGGACTCTTAGCAAGAGCATTCAGTAGCTTTTCAAAAACAATTCCCATCCATGTCTCCAAGCTTCCAATTGATACCACCAAGCTGCACTTGATAAACCAAAAGGTGCATGGGGAACTAGGCCCGATTTATGCTGAGAAGCTTGGGCCAGATGTCAATGCCTTGTGGATAGCCTGCCCAAAGTAGGTCAAACGTCATCAGCTTTGAAAACTTTGCCTCATAACTCATTTTCTAGGATCACTGAAAAGCTTTTTAGAAACGAGCCTGAGCATCCTATTCATGTGGTTCCACAGTGCTGGCAAGAGTTCAACAAGAGGTTCAATGTGAAAAGAGGCCTATTTTTCCTGGATGGCCCAGAATGGCAGGAAATGAGGTCCAAAATGAACCCCATATTTCTCAAGAAGAATCAGTGGCTGGCAGAAGCTCTGTCTCATTCAAACAAAGTCACTGACACCCTCATCAATGACCTTAAAGGCCAAACTGAAGTGGACTTGGAACAGATTCTGCACAAGTGGTCAGTTGAATCTACATTAGCCACTTTGTATGGAAACTGCTGTCAGTCCACTGACAGCCTCAACTCATTTGTCCAAAATGTCCACCAAATGTTCAGTAGCTCAGCAAAGTTACAAACTCAGTCAGCCTTTTTGGCAGCTGAGACTCAGACTCAGGACTGGTTGAACTTTTGCTCAGCTGCTCAAGAGGCTTTGGCATTTCTCAATAGCAATCTAACAAAGGAAAGCAAAGGACTTACAGGAGGAGTATTGTCGAATGTGTTCACAAATGAGGAGATCTCAAGGATTGCCCAGGATTTGATCATTGCAGCTGCTGACACTACCTCCTATACACTTTTGTGGGCATTGTACCACATGGCAACCAACAAAAGCTGGCAGGAGGGCCAAATCAAGTACAAGGAAATTATTCGCGAATCTATGCGAATCTCACCAGTGGCCCCCTTTCTCACAAGAATCCAGCAAAAACCTCTTGAAGCTGAGGGATACTTCATAGATGAGGGCCAGCTCGTTTTGGTGTCCATTTATGCAATGGGCCATGACAACTCTTGTTTTCCCAACCCTGAACAATTTGATCCCCGGAGGTGGAGCAGAGATCCAGAAAGTGGCAAGTTAAAGGGTGTCAATGATGCTTTTGCTAGTTTACCATTTGGTTTTGGCACTAGAAGCTGCATAGGAAAGAGATTGTCTGAGCAGCAAATGGAATACTTTCTAAATAAGTTTTTTGCAGCTTTTGAGCTTGATGTGCTTAACAGGGTTCAGTATGAGATGAAATTGATTGGAGTACCAGATGCTCGGATCCACTTCAAACTGACTCAGAAGAAGAAATAAAATCAGTTTATATTATTTCTACTTCTTTTTGCCCTTCTTGCTACTTTTTGGAGGTGCAACAGCTTCATTTGGATCCTTGCCTTGAGCCAAAGCAAGTTGCTTTTTGAGGTCTAACAGCTTATCCACAGCAGCCTTAATGGTATCCTTGTCAGCTTTGGATTCCTTCAACTTTCTCACTTCATCGCCTTGAGCAGTGACTTGGGACTCCAAGTCAGAAGCATTGCCAGCAACTACCGCCTTGGGTGGAGATGCTGATTTGGCAGGTTGAGATCTTCCAGCATACTTCTCCTTCAAAGCCTTTATTTCATCCTGCTTGATTTCCTTGATGAGTGGGGCAGGTTGGCCAATAGCATGGCCCTCCTTTAGGCAACACCTGCAATTTGAATGATGATCCCTATGTCTTAAAAATGTTAAGCTAGACAACTTACTTGAACCTTCGACCCTCCTCACTGGGTTGGCCAATGATGTTGACATCTTCCAGCTTGGCATTCAACTGGTTGAGCATCACATTAGACAAGTTGGGCATGTAGGGCTCAATCAGAATGGCGAGAAGGCAAGAAATGTTGACGCAAAGACTAACCACAGAATATGCCCTCGCCTTGTCAGCCTCACTTCCACTCTTGATCTTTTTCCAAGGCTGCTCGACTTGCATCAACTGATTGCCAATTCGAGAAATGTTGAAGATTTGACTGATGGCCTCTCTTTCCTTGCACTTTTCTAGGAGCTCAATGTACTGAGCCAGGCACCGGTTGATTTGTACCAGGACGATTTTGTGGTCTTCCTCCAATTGCATTTTGCCAATGACCCCATTGTAGTTGTCCTTGCAGAACTTCAATGCTCGGTTGACAAAGTTGCCCAGATTGGCAAGCAGCTCCGAGTTCGTCTTGAGCATCAAGTCCTCCCATTTGAAAGCAGAATCGGCATTCTCAGGTCTGGTGTACATCAAATAGAATCTCCAGATGTCAGCAGGGATTCCAGTGTCCTGAGCATCATTGCCAAACACTCCAATGCCTCTGCTTTTGCTGAACTTGGCATCCTCATAATTGAGATATTCAGTGCTCATCAAATGGTTCACCATGGTCCACTTTGTGTTTGTGCCCAGCAAAGTGGACGGAAACACCACAGAGTGGAAAGGAACATTGTCTTTAGCCATGAACTCGTAGTAGACCACATCATCAGGATTCTTCCACCACTTTTCCCATTCATCAGTGTAATTGGCCGTAATACTGATGTAGCCAATGGGAGCATCGAACCAGACATAGAACACCTTGCTTTCATAGCCCTTGAGGGGAACAGGTGTGCCCCACTTGAGATCTCGCGTGATGCAGCGAGGCTGAAGGCCACCCTTGAGCCAACTTTTGGCAATCACCCGGGCATTGTTCGTCCACACGGCAGATGACTCGTCAAGCCACTTGGTCAATTTAGGCTCAATTTTGGGCAAGTCGATGAAAATGTGTCGGGAAGACTTGATCTCTGGCCTCGCACTGCACAAGTTGCACCTTGGATTTTTCAGCTCTGTCGCATTGATCAATTTGCCGCAAGCGTCGCACTGATCACCTCTGGCGTCTTCAAAATTGCAAAATGGGCAGTTGCCCTCCACAAATCTGTCCGCCAAGAACCTGTCACAGCTTTGGCAGAAGAGTTGATCCATTGCTTCTTCGGTCAAATTACCGCAATTGTGAAGCTCCCAAAATATGTCTTGAGCAACTTTGGTCTGCTTCTCTGTAGTGGTTCTTCCGAATTTGTCGAAACTGATGTTGAACCATTCATAGATTTCAGAGTGCAATCTGTTGTATTTGTCGCATATTTGCTGAGGCGTGAGGCCTTCTTGGATTGCCTTGGTCTCAGTCGAAGTGCCGTACTCGTCTGTTCCACATATGTACAGAGTGTTGTAGCCCCTTAGTCGGCAGAAACGGGCAAATACATCTGCGGACAAGACTGCACCAACTATGTTGCCCAAATGAGGAACGTTGTTGACGTAAGGCAGCGCTGATGTGATCAGAACATTTCTTTCGCCTTTGACTGGCAAAACTTCCCCACGAGCATTTTTGTTTGATTTTTTGCTCTGTTTCACTATTGAGGAGTTCCACGATTTCAGAGCTGACTCAATTTCTTCGCTTGTCACAGGAAGCTCCTTGGCTCCTCCATCGCAGCTGTGACCACAAAAATTAATTAAATTATTCATAATTAGCGACAAAGGAGTGAATACCATGGAGAATCCAGACTGACTGGCTTTTTTGAAGAAGGCTCGCTAGAAGAACACTTCAGGCTCCATGTTGAGAACTTCCACTTTCTGTTGGGCCCAGGCTTGGACAAAATCCCCCCGAGTCCTTTCACAAACGTTTCCTTGCTGGCCAGATATTCCATCCAAGTCTTGACTCTGGGAATAGCCCCAAGGATGTCGGGGCTTTCAATATGGATAGGATACAAGTCACACCAAATGACAATGTCAGCCACAGACACAATGGCCTCATTTTGAGGGTAGTGGAGCAAACAGTCGTTACTTTGGTCGAGAATGGGCAAAATCCTACTTTTCAGCGCCGTTCTCAGTTCCTCGACATTTTTCTTGGTCGTGTGATAGGTTGACAAGATGGGTCTTAGAACGCTCACCTCCCACTCCAAAAGGCCTAAATCATCGATTCTTGTAATTGATGAAACTTGCTGGAAATCACAAAAGTTACCTTCCACTGCTCCAATAGCCCTTTTCTTCAGTAAATTTGGCCGCTCGTGCAAGTAACAGCAAGCTGCATTTGCCACAAACAGTTTCAAATCCTCATCAATCAGACAGGGCGTCAAACTTTGCGGCGAAAAGTCCACGTTCAATTCTATTTTTGCTTCGTTTGCAGCGATCGCAATTTTAAGGCCGTCAATATTATCCTGACTTGTTATTAGCCTCATTTTGCGAGTTTGATGTTTTTATCCACGTCGGTTTCCCGGAAAGTTCAATTAAGCAGAAATATTTCATCAGGAAATCGAATCGAATTGAAAGCCAGGCTCAATTTTCTGTCGACCATATTTAAGAAAACGAATAAGCTGTATTATTGGTTCACTTTTAAAAGCTTTCTCTGGATAATTGCAAATCTTTTTATGGAGTATAAAGTGCTTTCTGAGCTGGTTAAATTGCCTAACGTAATGAAGCATGGAAGAAAAGTTGCCTTGAAAAGCCTGATTTCGTCTACTTTTCAGGTAATCACAAAACCTTTCAGCTGCAAAATAATAGCAAACCGTGCAGCAAATTTTCAGCACTACACCGCAATGAAATACATCAGTAAGATAACTTCAACTGGATATTTCTAGCAAAAAAGCCAGCAAAATTCAATTGAAAGTTACTGCATGAATCAATAGATTTCTAGCTATTTATGAATCTACAAGAATGTTCGATTGAAGAAAAAATGGACATAATTTGTGCCCATTTCGACTCCTCACTCAAAAAACTGAGGCCATTTTGCTGCCAACCACTTTGGGCCTACTTGAAACATTGCGGTTTCCTGCCAGTGACAATGGCCTCAAAAATCATCTGGCCACAAATTGTGGGTGCCAAGAGGCAAATGTCTCAATTGGCGGCGCTCAAAAGATCCGCTGATCTCAGCAAGTCTCTGAATGTTGAGGTATGTAATGTTGTTCTACATGTCAATTTTTCAATCAAGCAAATACTTCCATTCTTTCAGAAATCATTGCTGCCAAGCGGCCTTCGAGTGATTTCCTTGGATTCTGATGCTGCAGCTGTTTCCACTGTTGGTGTTTTGGTCAAGTCTGGATCATGCTATGAAAACTACGAGAATCTTGGCATCAGCCATGCGCTGCGCTTGTGTGCAGGACTGGCCTCAAAGAATGCCACGAGTTTTGGCATCGTCCGAAATGTTCAGCAAGCTGGGGGTAACATCAAAGTGGTGGCTGGCAGGGAATATACTCTCTATTTATTGTCGAGCCCAAGAAACACTGTAGAAGGCAACTTTGACTTTCTCAACGAAATCGTTACTGGGCCCTCGTTCAAGCCTTGGGAGGTGAAGGACCAAGTGGTGACCAGGATGAACATGGATTTGGCTGCAATGTCACCTGGCCTCAAAGCTGTGGAGCTGCTGCATAAAGCAGCTTACAGGCAAGGCCTTGGAAATCCTCTCTTTGCACCTCAGTATATGGTTGGCAGGCACAATCCTGAAAGCTTGATGGATTTCCACACCAAGACTCACACAGTGACCAGGTCAATTATTGTTGGCAATGGGGTTGATCATGTCACTCTATCAAGGATGGGTAGAGGCATGAATTTTGAAAAGGGCCATGGACTGAGCTTTGCCAAAAAGTACTATGGTGGTGAGCTAAGGCTTGACTTGGGTGGGAACACAACTTATGTTGCCATTGCTGCCGAGTCTGCCACCTCTGGTGATGCTAAGGAAATCTTGACCTTCCAATTGCTCTCCAAAGTACTTGGCACAGCTCCCAAGATCCACAGAGGAAAGGGCGCTGGAAAGCTGTCAAAAGCAGTGGAAAGCATCAGTGGCAACAAGAGTGTGTCTGGACTGCATTGTGGTTATTCTGAATCTAGCCTGACTGGAGCATACATTATTTGTGATTCTGGCGTTGCAGGACAGGTAAAAGAAGAATAAGCTTCACAAAACTTAAGCTTGACTTAATTACGTTGGTTATGCAGGTGGCATCTGAAGTTGTGGCCTGTTTGAAGGGACTGTCCGTGAGTGAGGAGGAATTGAGAGCAGCCAAAAAAGCATTGTTGGTTGACTTTTCTGAGCAAATGCTCAACTCTGAAGCCTCAGTGGAGGTTTTTGGCCAGTCCCTGTTCAGTGGAGAAACTGTTCCTGCTGAAAACACTGGCATCTTGGACATGATTTCAGTTGGAGATGTTCAGGTAATTTTAACTCCTTGATTTGCCACCATTCAATTTTACTCACTTCTTTTTTTTTGCTGTTTTCTTTAGGCTGCAGCCAAAAAGCTCAGTGGTAGCAAGCTGTCAATGAGTGCAGTAGGCAACCTTGGACACTTACCTTACCTTGATTCATTGTAAATAAACTTCTAAATCAGACAATTCACATGTTGTGGCTTTTTTGGCCAAAGTCATAAATGCCAGTTCAAGTTTTCTGGCAACTCTGTTGCTGTCAGCTCAATGCTTTAATACCTGACACTTGGCAGCTCTGAATTCTGAGCAAATATGGAACAATTCACTATAAAGCAAGAGCCTCATGATGACAATTCAGCACTGGCACTCCATTTGGATTTGCCAGATCCATTTGCTGAATCCAGTTGCAGTGGAGTCCCCAGTAAGAAATCACGCAGATCTTTCACAATAGACTTCAAAATGAGGCTGGTACGTGAAGCCAAAGCAACCAGTGTGCCAAAAGTAGCTCGAGCAAATGACCTAGACGAATCCATGCTGCGGAAATGGGTGCAGCAAGAGAAGACCATGATAGAAAGTAGCAAAGACAAGCTTGGCAAAAAAAGGCTTGGCACTCCGGGACGAACACCAATGAATAGAGGTCTGGAGGAAGAGCTATACCGGTGGATTGTCTTCATGTTTGCCAATAACAATCGGGTCACTCGAAAAGTCATTCAAGAGAAAGCACGTGACCTGTTTAAAGACTATGATTTCAATGCCAGTGTTGGCTGGTGCACAAGATTCATTGAAAGATATGGTATTTGCCTAGGAGAAAAACAGACAATCAGTCATGCCAAACAAATCAAGCCAATCAAAGAGCAAAAAGTGAACAGCATTTTCTCGCTGCAAAATTGCAACATTGACCCTTTGCCGTTGCCAGAAAGCATAAAAGCACCGACAGTCTTACCATTGTCAGAGCACGACACCGTGAAGGAAAAACCAGCTGACATCTGTGAGCTTTGTGGACAAGTCAAGCCTGTGCCCAAAGAGGGGAAAAGTGTGGTTCGAAAGGTATGGGATAGCAATAACTCTGGCAAAGATGGCGAAGGCCGAACCATGGCCGAAATGTCAAGTGCTTGGAACTCGGGAGGAGAATCCTCTTCTAGTCGCAATGATGCTCAATTGAACGTGCACGAACTGGTGGAAGTTGTGATAAAGGAAGAAGAGGAGAATAACTCTCCTGGCTTGATACTAAGTTGATACTCATTTTGAAATCCATTTTGACGCATCAACGTTGATGAGCCTTGAATCAAGCTATTTAATGGCAGGTTTTGAAAACTTCATTTTTTAGCTTCTTTGGCGGCTTTGTCTGCAGCCTTTTTCTCTTGTTTTTCCCTCATAATATCCGCATCTCTGGCTTTTCTTTGCTCCAGAGTCAAGCCTGCATTGGCTGTAGTGTCAGCAGCACTCTTCTTCCCCTGGGCCTTTTTCATGTTTTTTTCCCTTGCAAGATCTCTTTGATTTCCGCGAGTCATCTTTGTCGTAGCCCTACTTTATAGATCATGAACTTCTATTCATGAAATTTTTCAAGATGATTTACCTGAGCACCAGCTTTCAACCGAGGCAGATGAGGTCTTCACTTTCATTAGCTTCATAATGAAAAAAATGGATCACATTTAGGCGAGGTGCACCCAAAAATGCATCTCGATTGCTAATCCATGCTGAAACCGTTCAAAATGACGGCAAAGAAAGGAGAAAAAATAAGTTTCGCCGTCATTTCTTTTGCGTTTTGTGACTCGCTGCGATTTAGCGAGTTTTTAGATTCGAAAATGCCAGCTTTTTTGGTTTTCCAGTTCTGCAAGATGAATCTACTTATCAATTTTCAGGCTTCATCGACTGCCATAATCTAGAAATCTCCTAATTTCATGAATAACCGAGTATCTATGCAAAGATAGAGAAAATTCCAGTGAAGAAATTGATTCTTAAAATTGAATCACATTCAGAACGCGAATGAAATTTGCTTTTTTTGTGCAATATATTGAGATTGACTTAATTCGGTATATCGCTCATATGCAACAACATGTGGCAAAATTGCAAAATAAAATAATTTCGTCAACTCCATGTGCAAACAAGAATGGCTGACAATCAAGGAGATGTCATGGAAATTGATCATGAGCTCGAGAAAATCCACGGAAATGGCGATCTAAGCCCAAAAGAAGTTGAGCCTGTCATCAAAAAAGAGCCTAGTGAAAATGGTGCAATTCCTAATGAGCCAAATGAGGACGATGACCCCATAGTGGATGAAATTCCCGTTTTTCTCTCCAAAGCCTTGGCAAGGCAACTATTCTTGTTCCAAGTAAGTAACTTGGCGTTTTGAAATTCCAAAAGGTATCATTGCTCCCTTTTTTAGTATCCAGTGAGACCGTCCACGTTGCCATATGACCCTTCGACAACTGAAGTTTTGGAAGCAAAGATCAAGCCTAAGCAACAAAAAATTGAAGTCACCATGAGCTTAAACACCTCTAGCGCCAACTTTGACTCTTCCAAGGGGGAGCAAATTGCCCTCAATGTGGACGGAAATCCAGATGCTCCAAAGGCTGACCAAGAGCTCACTTTTAATCGTGGAATCATGGATAAAATTGTACTGAGCAGTTGTCAGGCAGTCAAAACTCCCTCCCGTTATGCAGTAGGAATATTTAATGGCAAGAATGAGCTCCACTTGACCCCTTTAGAGGGTATTGTTACGCTAAAGCCAAATTTGCAGTACTTGGATAAATCTGACAAAACTGGCAAAGCTGAAGGAAGACCAACGTTGAATGATGAGGACTCTTCGGAGGACGAAGGTGACGTGAGTAAACCATCTGAGAATTTGCAAAAAGTTGGGGTGAGATTTGCCAAGGGAGGGGCAGCAGGGGAGCGTGCTCAAGAGATGCAGAAAAAGACTTTTCAGTATCAGCAAAAAATGGCTGCAGAGGAAGCTTGGGTGCACACTGATTTCCACCATGTTAAAAGTGATAATTGGTTGGATCAAACTTCTCGTTTATTTTGTCAAAACCAAGACCAAAATGTGTTTATGGCCCCTACTGATGTAAATGATAACGTCAAGGAGTACTTGTCACAATTGAAAAATTGAAACATTATTATTGATTAGTTAAAGTAATAAGATCAATTCCTACATAAAAAAACTCAATTACAAGTTGGAGTTTTTAGCTTTTGCCTTTGTCACTCCAAAAAGAAACCACTCAAGCATGTAGTGTATAGCATTTATTTATTATGCTACTCTAATGATACTTGGCTTGCTCCCAATCTGGCCAGTACTTTTCCTTCATCCTCTCTGTGAAGTCAACCAAATTCTGATGCTCCTTTCTTATTGTCCTTGTGTACAGGCTGTCAGCTGGACTGCAGTACATGAACATGCACATGAAACCAAACAGAGTGCAATCCAGCATTGTTGGCTCATCTCCAAAGGTGAACTTCTTTTCACCCAAAAAGTCTGACAAGTCTTTCACATCTTCCAGGCCCATTTTCTCCACTTGGCTTTGTGAATGCCTCCCCATGCCTTGAGCTATGGCTTGCTTTTCAACCATTCTTGAATACAAATGAGTGATTATGAAGGCTTCTACACTTCTAGGAAGTCCTTTGAATATGGGTGCAAAGTAGGTGGTTACATCCCTTGCCTTTCTATGTATCCATCTTCCACATGCCAGTGCCCAGTAGAGGTCTTGCTCAATCAAGATCCTCATTGCTTTAGACATGATTACCTCTTGTCGGGTCAGTCCCTTGTTTATATCCAGATTGAACTTTTGAGCCAAAAACTCTATTGCAAGCTGGGAGTCTGCAACATTTTCACCATTC
This sequence comes from Paracyclopina nana, assembly GCA_019096065.1. Lineage (NCBI taxonomy): Eukaryota > Metazoa > Arthropoda > Copepoda > Cyclopoida > Cyclopettidae > Paracyclopina > Paracyclopina nana. The sequence goes on along the minus strand of JAGUCH010000002.1, from coordinate 16,337,917 downwards.
AAAGTAATCCAGGGACTTTTCCCCTTCTCACTCATGGGCTCCTCAAAATCATTGATGTATTTTATGCTGTGCATTCTTAGAAATGTCTCCAGCTTGATTGGGTAGGGTGATGGATTGGGACAGGTTCTGGCTCTGGGAAACTGGTGCAAGACAACAACATCCTTTCCAGCTGCATTCCATCTGATCTGATTGTTCAGCCTAGTTTGCTTCTGATGCCAGCCAAAAAGGAATTTCAGAGCAATTCCCAAAGCAACCACCACAGCAAGCAATTCAATGCTGCAACAATCCATTTTGTAGTGTAAAAGGTTCTTGTGCACTAATCAGCTGACTTTATTAGTATCAAAGTGTATATGTAGTGTATGTTCACCATATAGCTCTCTACCTATACAGCTGCATGTAACTTTGTGCAGAGTGACTTGGACTAGCAATTATGTTCTCACTAAATCTATATAAACATGATTCCCACAGTCATCAGCATGACTACCACAAATGTTGAAGTAACTGATAGAGGGGCACTGCTTGTTTCCACATCTGGGCTAATGAGGTCTTGATATTTGCTCAAAAAGTGCATGAGCACCCCATTGGACCATCCAAACCCTTCCTGAACATCATATTCTCCTCCTCCTCCTGGAAGTCCAATCTAGGGGAGAACATTTTTATCACACCTGCTTTTCTATTTGAGCTTTAAAACTAACCTGTTCAACATCATACTTCTCAAACATTTTTTGCTTGCTCTGCACATATGAAACATACACATTCTTCACCCATTTGTCCACTAGCTCTAAAGCCAGTTGCTGTCCCTTAGGTAGTCCAGTGTTTTCTAAGCCTGTCACAATGATTTCTTGAAGTGGAGGCCAAGCATTGCTAAAACATTCAATTATCTCAATGGTTTAATCTGAAAAAATTGAAATACCTGAAGTCCCATTGCTGATTTGATGACACTAGAGATGTTGGTACACCTCCTGGATATTTGAATGCTTTGTGATTTTCCATATAGTCAATCACTGCTGATATCTTTTCTTTCATTCCCTTTTGACGAATTTTTGTTTGACTATTACAAAAGAAATAAAATATGTGTCTTTAAGTTACTTGATAATTAGTTACTCATAGCATTCAGCCCAAAGTGGAGACACATTGCTGGGATAAAACTGAACGTTCTGTGCCCTATTTTTGGTGTTGTAGTCAAACCAAGCTCCTTTTTCCTCATTCCACAGCACATCATCAATGGAGTCAATGAACTGGGATAAGATGATATCATAATTTTGAGCATGCACTTCCTGCCCCAACAGTCTATGGAATTTCGCCATAATTCTGGCATTTTTGCACAAGTAGGCATTCAAGTCCACTGGAATTATGTGCCTAGTTTTTATGTCTGTCAGGTTGACACTTGAGGTGCCATCTTCATGGAAGAACCTATAATGATTTATAAGCTTTATTAGAGTTCATTTACAGTACAGTGCCATCACCATCTGGTAGAGTAATCCCAGCCACTTTCAGCACCTGATTTCATGTTCTGGTAGAACTCTTGCTTCTCCTCAGGAGTTGGTAGCTTTTGAGCATCATGATAATCTTCATAGTAAGATTCTGGAATGGAAAAACATGAATTATTCATCATAAAATGCTGCTAGAAATATTACCTGGCCTGGGATCATCTACTTCAACATTGTAAACGGCTAGCCTATGAGTTTGTCCATCAACTGTCACATTGATGGTTCTTTGGTCCATCCAAAAGCTGAACTCCTGATCCAAGTACTGAATGTTATCCTGCAGGAATTTCTCATCCTCACTGGCATCCAAGTAAGCATCCACCATAGAGATGAAGAGTGGAGGCTGGCTTCTCCTGTCATAATAGATCCTATTGCCATTTGGAATGTGCCCCAAGTCCTTGATCAACTGGACAAAGTTGGCAAGCATACCATGGACTGTATCATACATTTCAGACACAATCAGCCCTTGGATTGTCCAGAATGAGTCCCAGTAGTACATTTCCCTGAATCTTCCTCCAGGAACTATGAAAGGTTGGGCCAAGTATTTCAAGGAGTACTTCTCAGGATGAGCTTGGACATCTGGTTTGATTTTCCTGCCCAACTCTTGCCATCTGGAGTGAAGATCTTTGATCATTTCCCTATACCTTTCATCCTAATAGAATCCAACAAATACACATAACTCACTAACTTTTGGATAAAGACAGCTCAATTTAGTTACTTTTATGTGCTTGAGCACTTCAATATCTTCATTCCAATCACTTGGCTCCCAGTCCTCAAATTCTGATCCTTCAGGGTCAAAGTTTTCATCCACGAATGACTGCACTTGCTCTTTTGAAGGCATATTTCCAGACTCCTTTAAATTGGTATTGTTGTTTAAGCTGCATTAATTTTAAAGTCTGATAATTTACTGTCATAAGTGATTGGAAGTTTTTCAAAACTTCCTCTTGGGATGTTTTGATGGACTTGTCCACAAATGTTTTGCTGTCCTTGTAAAGCCTTGCCATTTGCACCACATGGAGTAGCCCATGTTCATCTGTCTTGCAGTAGATCTCATTGTCACAGGGTGGAGGCAAATTTAGCAGAAAATGGCAAGGACTGAAAAAAGTCCACAAGCAGAACAAGCTCAGGCACCAACTCATGACTGATTGTTGTTGGAAAATCTGAAAGAAAGTTAGCTTAAGATATTTTGACTTTCTCCACTTGGGAAGCAAAGATTTTCCCATCAAATCTGAGAAAGTTCCACTCTTAACTAGTTTTTTTCCTTTGAGTTACAAGCTTAAAATCACAGATGTCATGCTTATTTTTTGTAGCTGAACTTGAGAGACACTGACAGCAAGCTTGATACATATAATTTTGAATTGAGATAATTTTCCAATTGAAACAGTCTTGTCCAAATCAGAATTCAAAGGAAACAGCTGTGAATTCTCCCTGCTAAGTAGTTACTATAAATTCCAACTCACGGATTCTTTAATCACGCAAGACACTCACATAACAAGTGGTATTTCACTCAGTTCTTCTTATCTTTTCTTTTCTAAGTTCATCGTCATCATTACACTTGGACCTTTATTAGGCTAGGATAATGTCTAATACAAGCTAAGAAAGGTTACTGATGCAACTTATAAATACTTTTGCCTTGTGATGATATGTTGAAGAATAGCCAAATAGGAATGTACTTCTGATAATTAAGTGATCATGATAGCAATTTGATTATGGAAGCTAACTAGCTAGAGAAGATTATCACTTTTTGAAATAAATTAAAAGGTTCCTCTTTGCCTATGAAAAGCAGTGCTGTTTCCAATTTTAATAAAACTAACCTCAAATTCAGTCAAGGACTACAAAATCAGACTCAGTCAAATGCAATGACTGACAGCATCCCATAGGCTACTACAATTCTGTGTTTAGAGCCCCCTCTGTAGCATCAACATAGAGAATAGCAAAGTGTTACCAGACTGAGCAGATGGCAAAGCCTGCCAAAAATGCCTGCATCATTTGAACGCTTCATAGGATTTATTTTTCTTTCGTGTGAAATCATAATTCTTTATAAAAATCACAAAACAGAAAATTTGGAGTTTTTTGAAATAGATTTAGATTAGCATTTTGATACCTTTTCTCTTAAACAAAAAAACAAATTGACAGTTGAAATTCCCTTGAAAAATTGCTGCATAAAGAAGTAGCCAGCTGTGAAATGCTTGAACGGGTTAAGCCTTAAGGGCTGCTGTTGCCCTCATGACGTCACACATGGGAACTGGGCAAGGCAATTTAGGGCCATCAAAGCGCAATGGGCATAGAAATAAAGCATGTTCACCCACAACGCTCAGTAGCTGCCTACACAAAGAGCAATTCTCTCCACTTTTGAGCTTTGTACATTTGATGTAGTGAGTCATGACCATTTTCATCTTCTTGCATTTGGCCTCCTCACAAGAACTGGAAACAGAAATAAGAGGCTTTTTTCAGCACTGTCATAAAGGCATTCATCTGGAAAAATCCAGTTTTTTCCAGCCTTGAATCAACTTAAATTTTTTCAATGCTACTGTCCTTGAATTTAGAATAATAAGAAGAAAATCCAAGAGGATTCATTGCCTCAAAACAAAGGCAAATAAAATGGGATTTTTTTCATATTTTAGGCAGCTCACCTGCATTTAAGGGAATGGAGCATAATTTGGATGAAAGCCCTTGTTCCAACCCTGACTTTTTGCCCTTGGTGATCATCATCCTTGTTGACAGTATTGCTCAAGTCTACTTTTGTGACCACAAGATTGTTCAATAGATCATTGACAGTGATGGGTTTCCGACGCGTTGTTGTTTTCTTGTTGACATTCTCCTTTGGCTTTGGCTTAGTAATTTTGGAACCATTGTGATTGATAGACTGCATTGGTTGTTCCTTCTTAATACACATGCTTTTTCAGAGTAAAATTGTGGATGAGATCACTTGTGTTTTTCTGCCCTTGAGCAGAAATCTTTCTAAGCTTGATTGGATGTGTGTGTGTGTGTGGGAGGGAGGGAAAGTCAAAAGCAACTGTTTGTTTTATTTAGTGCGAGAAAGGAATCAAAAGCAGGCGATCAATGTTGAAACATTGAGAGATTGTTACCAAGTTGTGTGAAAAACTGCGTCAATGGAGTAAATTTCTGTGATTATTGCATCACATTTCACCACGCCATTTTAATGCTCTGAGAGTACATTTTAAAGCGCCAGAGTTATACCAGTTATCAAATGAGACTACACCCAAAAACTATCAAAAAGAGCCACTTGATGCTTCTTTCGAATTTGGTCTCAACTGATAACGATTTTCTACAAAAATGAAAGGACCATAGTTTACTTTTCTATATAGCGCCCTCTACAAATTACATAATACTACATGCGTTTATTACTCGCATACGAATATCTTGTACCCTCATAAAAACAAAAATATATTTGAAGCTTGAAAACTAATTCTTTTGTTCCCAATTGCCACTTTTATGAATACTTTTGGGCCAGAAAAATATAGAGGGCGCTGCAATAAAGAAGATGAAAAGTGCATAACAAAAAGAAATTTCCGCGAATTTGATTGGCGTTAAGTTTCAAACGCAACAGTTCGTGATTGGTGTACGCTCAGGGCCGCAAATAGAGGTGTATCGGGCCAAGAAATGTCGGGCTCGGGTCGGGCTCGGGCTTTCAAAAAATTACTCGGGTCGGGTCGGGCCGGGCCTGAACTTTTTTTTCAGGCTTCGGGCTTTTTCGGGCCAGTCAAAAAATGTTACGGGCTTTTCGGGCCGAGACAAACTCTACAATTTTTCAGGAAAAATCTGAATAAAAATCACTTCATTGTTATGAAATTCTCATCAATTACTGAAGGTTGTGCAAATGAAGAGATACTTAACAATCAAACTCAATATTAAAGCTCACAATCTGGAGCAATTGTTTTTCTGATTTTGAACAAGTTTTTGAATTTTTAAAAAATGTCATTCGGGCCACTTCGGGCTTTTTGAAAATGATTTCGGGCTTTTTCGGGCTTTCTGTAAATCGGCCCGAGTCGGGCTCGGGCTGGGGTCTTATTTAGCTCGGGCCAGAAATTGGTATCGGGCTTTCGGGCTCGGGCCTGAGCCCGATACACCTCTAGCCGCAAATCATTCCATTCCACTCGGAAGGTTTTTGACTTTTTTTCATGCTTATCACAATTCGCATAGGTATACTTAAATACGCAGTACATACGCTTTTACGATTTAAGTTTGTGTATTTGATGAGTAATTTTGGAAATGCTGCGTATTTGCCATGCATGGTGCAATTACCTTGATTGCATGGAAACTTCCCAGAACGCACTCAACGCAGTCACTCCATCAGTTTTTTCTCGGAATTTCACAATGCTGAGACATAACTATTTCTAAACTAAACTTGCTTCCAACTTTTAATTACCTGAGTACTTTATGAGGGATAAACTTTTAGTATTCTTAGTTAATTTTTATGATTAGGGTCACTATTGAATTGGGAATTTTCAAACTTGTAGTCTTAGTTAATGATTGGAAAAAGTGTATTTCAAGGATGCTAAGTTTATTTTCTTCTGAATCTCATAACTATGTACCACACTAGAACGGCCACCACAATTACAGCCAAAACCGATCCCACGATGATGGGCACAGTGTCACTCTCAGGTTCCTTAGGTTTGCCTTCTGTAGTGGTTTCTCCCAAATGGAGGCCTTTGTAAATCACATCCTGAATTGAAGTTCCTTGAATATGGCCATTGTTGTAGGTAGATGGTTCCAAAATCGGCCCTGCTGATGTCCATGGGAAGCAAAGAAAAGCACAAGCCAAAAGTATCTTATCACTTATCAGCTGCATGATTGCCTAGTAGCGAAAAGTTATCTTTGCTTCAATAAGCAATAAGATCAAAGTTCTCTTCCAAGTTTACTTATTTAATGTAAAAGTTAACTTACTTTTCATAATTAAGCTTACTTTTGATGCTGAAATTACCTAGGAAATGAAGCATGAATTTTAAAAGTCTTAATCACGGGACTTTTAATTTAAGTTACTTGCTTTATTTTGTAGCTCTTAATAAACGAGCTTTGTCTACTAGTATCTGCATGATTTCCTTATCAATTATCAAGGATGAAAAATGTTATCCTTCCATATTGGAGCACTGTCAGGAAATTTAGAAAGCTCTTTTCTTCTATGTGAAAACTCGCTCACTTGTTGAGGCTTCACTATGAATTTTCATTGCATCTTAGAAAGCCGAACCTTCCTGAAATTCAAGCAAATCACTGCTACCTTTGCTGAGCACAAAAGTAATTTAAGTTAGAAAGCTGTTTTTGCATTTTTCGCAAGTTGCATTAATTCCACGTGGTGAGATTTGACTAATGAATTAATATTAAAAGTCTACTCAAAAGATGATTTTGGAATATTTTCAACTTTTTTATAAAAGAGATTATTATGGCCTTTGTTAGCAAAATTGAGGCCAGTTAAAGGCTGCATAGTTTTTTATAATTATTTAACTAAACAGAGACTTGGTGTCTAAAGGAGAGCTAATGATATTTTTGTGATAAACAGGGGCAGGAAATCTTGGCATTTGTCCATAAGCTTTCTTGGCTTCTCTGTGTGTGTGTGATAGTCTTTTCCTGCTTTTGTCAGCTTCAAAATGTGGCTGACACCTGAAGTCCGAGAGCATTTGATCTACTGGAAAAATCCCAGAGATTCAGGCATCATTTTTGGCGCAGTTCTCGTCATTCTTTTGGCGGTTCGCTATGTCTCCATCATCTCAGTCATGGCCAACCTTGGACTGGCCTTGATTGTCTCCACAATGGCCTTCAGGATTTACAAGTCAGTTTTGTCAGCTGTGAATAAGACCGAAGATGGACACCCTTTCAAGGTAGTGATGCCATTTTGTAAAATTATTGTTATTGAGGTTTCATTTAGAGAGGAGGCTTTTTTTGTTGTTGTGGGCCGTTGATTAATATCTACTTTGCAGCACTGCCTGAGCTTTGATGTGACTCTGCCGGTGGATCAAGTTCGTGAGACAGCCATTTTTGTGGTCAAGCATATCAATGCTGCTTTGGCACAAATCAAATCCGCCATCCTGATTGAAGACATGATCAAGTCACTGAAATTCGCTGCAGGTAAATTGCATTATTTTCCAAAAAGTTGAATTTAAAAAAAACCTCACTTGAATTTCAGCCATGTATGCTTTGACTTATATTGGTCGCATGTTTTATGGGACAACTGTATTGATTACTCTATGGGTGATTGCTTTTTCTGCGCCTAAAATCTACAGGGACAATCAGGTATGACAGCATGAATTTTTTAAATCGAGCCAAAAAACGTGAGCTTATTGTAGACCAAAATTGATGAGGCCTTGAAGCCTATTAAGGAGAAAGTTGATGAGCTACTTGCCAAAATGAAGCCTCAGCCCTCTGAGAAGAAAGTGGATTAAAAAGCTTTGTTTTGTCCCGTGAGACAAAGTTGCTGAAAATACACGAAGCACACTTACTGTTGAGGTTTTTTTTTAATAATATGAATAAAAGCCCACTATATTCGACCACAGAGTGATAATAAAAAACATTTGGCAATTTGTTAGTTCACGCTGTGAAATCGATCATGATGGGTAAATCTCAACTTTTTATCATGTTGGCAATTTTGCTTGCATCTGGCCTTTGCCAAGGCCAATTAGTGGACTCAGGGGAGACTTTGCAACTCTTTAAAGAAAGTAAGCTCTGAAATCATTAATTATTAATTATAGTGATCTAACAACACTATTAATAGACACAACTACTACATCTACAACTCCTACAACATCTACTTCTACGACTTCATCTACGACTTCATCAACAACTTCATCTACGACTTCTTCAACAACTTCATCTACGACTTCATCTACGACTTCATCTACAACTTCTTCAACAACTTCATCTACAACTTCATCTACAACTTCATCTACAACTTCTTCAACAACTTCATCTACGACTTCATCAACAACTTCATCTACGACTTCATCTTCAACTTCTTCCACAACTTCCAACTCCACAACTTCCTCCACGAATTCCTCCACAACCTCCACAGCTTCAACTTTTACTTGGCCACCTCTGCACAACACCACAGCTTCCACCATGTCCACAACGCCTCAATTCCCCATCAAGAAAGACATAATTCCAATTGTTGTGGGAGCAGCTCTTGGGGGCCTGGTCATCCTGGTTTTGGGTGGATACTTCCTCGCAAGATACAGGAGCAATCGAATGAGTTCTGATGACAGAGAAATTCTGGTCCAATAAATCATACTATTTTGAATGAAACCTTCTACTACTATATGACTAAACATGAATTGCAGACATAGAGAAAGCTGCTCTTATCAACTTTCTCCAATAGGGGGCGTTTTCATTGGCAGGTACCTTTATCTCTATGGCACCCATAGTAGCAACTCTGGATTCTCCCAGCTGACACACCAGAAATCATTAGCATGGATCAACTGAGGCAAAATGCAGAGCAATGCATGAAGCAAGGCAAGTTTGCAGAGGCCTTTTTCCACTGGACCAAGGCCATTCATGTGAGTGAGCAGAAAGGCCAAAGGGACCCTTTTTTGTATGCCCAGAGGGCCAAATGTTTCATCCACACTGACCAATTCCACTATGCTCTGGAAGATGCCCACAAAGTGGTTGAAATCGACCCCAAGAACCCCCTGGGCCACTTGAGGCTGGCTGAGGTCTACTATGAAACTGGGCACTTTTTGGAAGCCTTGCCTGAAATCAGCCTTTGCTTCACCCTCACAGCTGGCAAGGCTGAAAAGGATTACCTGCTGGAATGGCAGAGAAAGTGCAGACGAAATGCCACCAGGCAGAAGATGAAAGATGAGCAATTGCCCTATGTGGGAGCTGCGGTTGGCATAGTCATAGCCTCTTTGGGAGTGGTGGCTGATGCTCTGGCCTATGGAACAGCCTCTTATATAGCTCACCCAGTGATAAAAGCAGTGGTGGTCATCATCATAGCTGGAACCTGCTTTTTGGTTGCTCTGTTTCTGCAGAGAAATGCCATCAATGGCAGAAAAGCTTTGCTCCTACCTCCCCTTGACCTCTTTTCTGCAGACCCAAAAATCCAGCCACCAATACTAGCCAATAATCATTCAAAATCTGACTGAAGCCTGTGATCTTGGTGACAACCATAGAGATGCATTTGACCTTTGTGCAATAATGACTTTATTTAATAAAATATCTGTTGGCAATGAAGCTGCTCAAGTCTCTGAATGACCAGCCCATGAAGAGGCCAAGTGACCCTCCAACTGCACCCAAAATCCCTCCAAAGTCAAGCAAAACATAGTCCTGGTAAACTGCCAATTGGGTGGATGGAAAGTTCACATTGATGATTGCTGTCAATGAAGTTTTCCCAAGCTTCCTTGATTGGGGTGAACTCAAGTACTTGACCACTTTGCAAGCTTGAGGACATCTTGTGCCATGCATCAATTGCAAATCATGGAATGCTTCCATGCTCTGTTTGTATCCAGCAAGGTTCAAGCAAGGCTTAGTTTCATTCCAAGCATCTTTAAGCTCTAACAGCATTTTTGTGAAAGGAGACTGGCAAAATGCTGATGCATTCATGTTGTCAGCCATATTCTTGAAATTGCATGACAACTCTGATTGGGCCTTTGGGTACAGATGACACTCTTGATCACCTATCCACAATTGCTTCTCTAGAGATATTTCAGTGTATGATCCCAAGGGAGCATTGACAAAGTAAGGAGCCTGCTTGCCCCAACCCAATCCCCAAATGTAAGGCTTCTCAGTATATTCATGGACATACACTCCTACCATTTCAGGGTTTTCATATGGTGAATTCTCCTGATGAACTAACATGGTTAGATTTTTAAAAGCAGTTTAAATTCAATTCAAGTTACCTTGAATTCTAGGAAAAGAAATATTCCAGTGCCACCTGTGAATGTATCCATGCTAGTTACAGTGTAGCAAGCTCCATTGAAAATAGAAAAAACCTCTTCCACAAGAATTTTGGCATCTTCATTGAGGCCTAGCTTCAGCCTTGTTTTATTGGCTCCTAATAAATCTTTCTTGCCAAGAAAGAGCAGATCAAAGTCTTGGTCTAGCATGAAGGTATAATTTTTGTAAGCTAGCTCCATAGTGCTATTGTTCCATTCTTCATTTGGAATTGCCCTCAAGGTTTCCTCAAAGGTCAAGCTTGACTTGAATCCAACATTGGAGCAAAAGGTCAGTGAGGGCATAGTGAAGAAGGGCTTTATTTTCCTCTCTATTGACAAGGTTTTTTTGCCCTCGACAAACTTCTCAATCTGATCATGAACATGGAATGCAAAGCAAGCCAAAAGTAGCATTTGCACAATTGCATTGAAAACTTGCTCAACTTTCATAGTTAGTCTTTAGGGAGTGACTGAAAATGGCAGTGACAGCCCCACATAATTTTTATTTGCACACTTCATTTCGGTACATACTAAATGCCGCACACAAACGCAACGCAACGCACACTACTAAATACTGCACACTATTTTTTATATTATATTATTGCAATGAACTAATCAAACTGGCTGAAGGATAACACAAATTATTTTTTAGAAACACTAGCAGTATGCTTCTAGTAAAATCTGTTTTTTTGTCTCTTGCAGTTTTTTAAGTGTGTGCGGTATTTAGTATGTTTGCCTACTAAATACCGCACACTAAATATAGTCATGAATAAATCAAAGGGAAGCAAAAAATGCAAAAAATGATTTGAATTGACAATTAAAGGATTAAATTTGACTGAAAGATGATACATTTTTTACCCAAAATTAAGGCACTTACAAGCTACTTAGATTTGTTTTTCTAAATTGATAATTTGGCAAAAAATATCAATTCAGAAAATTAACTCAAAATTGACCTTACCAAGGATTTCGTGCTTTCTAAGTAGTTAAGTAGAAGTATAACGAGATGCGCAAGTTTTCATAAAAAAAATTAAAAATTAAAACAAAACTGTGTGCATAAATATGATTTGGGTGTGTGCGGTATTTAGTATGTGATTACTAAATACTGCACACAAAGTGAATTCTTGTTTGAGAAAAAGCAGTGAAAAAATTATTTTAAGAATTATTTCATTGCTATGGCCTCTTTCCAATAATGAAAATTAGTTTTTACACCAAAACTGATGATTTTACTGTGGTTTGCATTTTTTATCTGTGTGCGGTATTTAGTAGTGTGCGTTGCGTTGTGTTTGTGTGCGGTACTTAGTAAATACGCTTCATTTCAGCTATTGGCTTTTCTGCTAGAAAAACCTGTCTATTATTTGATGGCATATCAAGTCTCTGATGGACCAGCCCATGAAAAGTCCAAGTGATCCTCCAACAGCTCCAATGATGCCTGCCAAATCAAACAACACATACTCCTCAATAATGGTTTCTTGCATAGATTTGAACTTCAAGTTGATGAAAGTCAAGAGATCTTTGGTTGTCTTCCTGTTGAAAACCGGTGCAACTTGATATTTGACCTGCTTGCAATTGTCCTGACACTTGGCAAAATATTTTGTCTTGAAAAGTGCCAAGGTCTTCAGAGACTCAGAATAATCTTCCCTTGAATTGCAAGCTCTCATGCCAATTTTTGGCAGGATGGGCTTGAAGTCTGGGCAAGCACAAACATTTTCTTTGGATGTTTCCTTTTGCAGCTCAGCATAATGGCAGGAAATTTGAGATGGCTCTTCCCTAGCATAATTGTTACTATTGCACTTGGAGTTGATGTGGATTTCTTTCTCCAAGTTGAAAGTGTAGTAAGAGTCATGCTCTATTTGCTGGAATACAATAAATGAGCTTTGCCAGTTGGCATTCCACAAGGCCAGTCTATCTTCATAATTATGGATCCACAAGCCCATATGATCCGGATTCATGAATTTGTCCTGAAAGGGCTTTTTTATGATGCAACTAAAAGTCCTTTTTTAAAAAGTACCTTGTATCGAATGTCAAAAGAAATGAGCTCATTTGCAGTTAATACCAATCTATGAAAGGTGATAGTGTAGCAAGTGCCATAATATATTGTGTTCAATTCATCTATGGAAATATGCACTTGCTCATTGAATCCATTGCTTAATTTAATTTTTTGGTTGCTACTTCTGTTTGCCAAGAAGAGGTCAAAATCAATGTCAAGGATGAATGTAAAGTTTCTGAAAAGTTGCTCTGATGTGTTGCTATTGGTCCACTTATTAGGGGGCTGCCTTGCCAAAACTGTCTCAAAGCTTGTATTGAGCTCTTTGTAGCCTGGCATGGAGCAAATTGAAACTGAAGGAACATTCAGCTCAGAGACAACCTTTCTCTCCATGGATTGAGTGGTCTTCCCAGAAATGAACTTGTCCACCTGATCTTTGACATAGAAGCAAAATGAGAGCAACAAAATGAAACTAATGGAATAGTTCAACAGTTGATTTGCCCTCATGAATGCTGGTATGCATGACTACTGAATATTCGCTTCTAGTTGTAGCTGCTGGTATATTAACCCCACTACCTTTTTTTTTTTTTTGTCTAGGTTGAGTTTTCGTCAGACACTTCTGAGTTCTCGTAAATTCAGATTCCCATAGAGAACCTGACGGTGTCTGTAGTTGATATCTCGCAAGATCATTCCAGCCATTTGAAAGTACCTTCAAGTTTTCATTTGGAAATCTTAAATAAGCGAAGATAAGATTCCTTTGCAGTTCAAGCATGTGGAATAGAACATTTTCTTGTGAGATCAATAAAGCCTATGCTGTGTTCAGTTCTCATTGAAAAGATGCGTTTCATCATTTACAATCTTATGTGAACTGCGAAATTGGCCCATCGAAAACTGCGAAGTACGTACTTTATAGCGATTACAATTTGCAATGCCGAATTTTCAAAGTGAAGCTCTTGTTCCTTAATGAATCAATTAGGAATGCATTAATTTCTTTGAATTCGTTCATTCTGGACAAATTTATTTCGTTCTTTATCAATTATTATTTGTATTAGACTTAGATTGGACTCTTGCATAAACATAAGTAGTCAATTATTAAATGAAACATATCCAGGGATAATTTTCCTGTTAAGTGGCATGAAATGGACATGTCAATTAAGTAAAGAACGTGTCAAATGGTACAGCAATTAAGTATTGACCATCAATTACTCCCTTCCCGATGGCTTTTCTTCTTTCGACAATGTGGACATCATTTGGGAGATCGACTAGTTTGACGACGCCAACATCTCGCCAGTCCAAGTTAGGAGTGAGGTCAATGACAGCTCTTTCAGTGTTGTAGCGTCTGCACTCATACGTTGCCACCAATATCTTGTCAATCTTGAAGAATTGTTTATCCGAGGTGTACACAATTGTGTCATCAATTCTGGAGAACGTTACATTGCTGAAGCGGACAATGTTCTCACATTCATGACCAAACACAAAGTTCTGGAACATATTTTGCAAGACCTGTTTGGGGAAACTAGTAGTGTTTGGCTTCAGTACCTTTTTCATGAAGCTGAAGTTGCCCTCAAACATTAGGGTGCTCAGAGTTGGCAGTCTTGCAATGGCTCGAACTTCGAATAGGTGAAAAAATGTGTGCACATTCCAGGTACAATTAATTAGGCCCATGTTTGTCTCGATCAGCTCATATGTGTAGCAATGAAGTCGACGTGCATTGTACTTCTCATCAAGTTCTTGCCAAAACCCGTTGTCGAACAAGGCCATTCTAATGCAGAAGCAGACGTAATACCAAGTTCTAACTTGGCCTGCATATAGTGGCTGGTCAAATGATTCGCCCAACGCAAAAAGACCAGCTACAGCAATGGCCATAAACTCTTGAGATTTATAGTTGACAAAGTTATCCATTATTGACCTAGCACGTCGGTTAAACTCCCTGGGCAAATTAATGCGGCACCAACGATCATCAAACTTAGTCATTAAGCGAAGTTGTTGTGCAGTCAGTCTCGGTCCTGGATCACTGAGCAAAGCTTTCATGAGTTGCTTGATAACTCCTGAGAGATTATGCATTGGCTCGTACACAAAGTCAGTCATAAGATTGAACCCATCAAGCATTGCTAGTGGTGTGGCTGCATTCACCCCTTTCAGCACATCTTCGGTGAAGTTGCGAATGTCACTTGTGGCAATTTGCTGAACAATGTCCTTCCACCAAGTGTTACTTCTTGCGGGTGCTGATTTCGTCTCGTGAGGGAAAATTGTGCGATTTTGATATCTCACACCTTTGGCTTCACACCTCTCGCAACTATATGTGCCAGCATGTCCCTTCAGCCCACGCAGCTTTGCGCGGACAGGAGCATCGCCGATGAAACGCCTTATTGACATATTCGCATCATTACATTGCTGGATCAGCTTCTCGACAATCTTGTTAGGTGTAAGGCCACTTTCCTTCTTATAGACATGCATTGCTACAGTGTAAATTTGCCGACACGGGGGGATTTTCATGCCAACTACATTTAACTGGTCTGGGCCTGAATGCGAAAGAGGAACGCCATCCATATAAAAGACAAGGTGCCTTCCAGGAACGAAATTTTCAATGCTCACGTGCTGATCTCGTACTGTGCTCCAAACTTCGCTTATGTTCATGTATGCGTACTCAGATATTTTGGTAAAGTTCTTGCGAGGAAATTGTTTGCGTGGATACTTATCGCCGGTATGCCTCACAATCTCACCTGTGTCATTGTTCTTAAACTCGTACTCCATCATTACCTTGGGATGGCTTCCCTCAAGACGCAGCTTGCAAATGTCGTAAGAGCTGAGACCACGCTCCTCCATTTCAGCTCTAAAAAGGTTGAACAAGACCTCTTTGCCATCCTCTGTGACAAATTTACGGGTGCACACAATTTCAAATATTTCAAAGAACATTTTGTTCCGCTCAGCCTGAGTTGGAAGCCTTTCCTCTTTTGCTACCATTCTCTGAAAGTTCTTGTAAGTTAATGGCATATTCTTGATGAACTCGTTCTTGTCGTCGGCCTCCACGTTATCCTCAAACAGTGGAATTTCGAAATCTTCAATTACAGGCTCCGGAGGGACAGGAGGAACTTGAATTATTTCATCATCGTCACCTGAGCTGACGTTGACTACATCAACTTCCACCTCTTCGTTGTTGGCTTCGGGGGCATCATTGTTATCCTCAGGTTCTTGCGAGTCGTCAGAGTGATGCGAATTAGCTTCTTCGCATGAAGTGAAGCCATAATCGTCGCCAATGCGCATCTTCGTAAAATCAGCGTCAAGGTAATATGAACCTTCGAACAAATAGCCCTCCCTTTCCGGATTCTCTGACAATGGTGAGCCCTCGACATTGCAAATCATTTTTCTATGACGTCTTGCATCCTCGCGAGAAACTTGTGGCTCCTCACTTGTTGATGTGCTCAGGTCCGGGATGCCATCAGGATCCTCGTTGACGTCGAAATAAAACGTGTTGACATTGGCATCGCTTGCGTCCTCTTCTGTTGTGTCATCTATTCTTTGCGAAGCTCTCGCAAGACCGACAGGAGCAATTGAGTCCTCCGAATCGCTGGTCAGGAATCCAGCTTGGATCAAAGCATCGATTTCAGTTTTGACGGCAGTCAACTGTCCTTCTTGCTGGTACAGTCCATGAATCGGGGCGAAATCCTCGTCACTGAAAAACCTGTGTTTTAATTGACGCATTACAGTGTGATTGACAATTTCAAATGAAAATGAACTCACTTGCTACTATCTCGTCTAAAGATCTTGTCAATCTTTAACGCTTCGGTCCTAATGCTTGACTTGATGTTGTCAACGCTCAATGACAACTTCTCCAACATGCGGTTTGTTCGGCGCTGCTCGGCATCGTGCCATTGAGATCGAGGTCTCTTTTTTGGCGGCATGGCAAAAATGCTATGAGGAAATAAGTAATCAATAAAAGCCTTTACCAATTGATGGAAGCAAATGAAAGAGCAACTTACGTTCTCATAAAATTGGTGTGTAACTTGCGAGACGAAATTGTCGAGTGTTCAACAGTGGCATTCATCAGCGTTAAAGTTGAGAATTTTAAGGAGGATCACTGAGATTTCTCACCAAATTTTGCTGAAATGTGCGAATCTCACGGCTTTGTGTCAATTTTGGTCAGCTGCGCAAATTGGCTTCGTGTCTCAGCTTGCTCAGTCTTTGCCGCCGTTTTTTTTTTATTATGTAAACATGCGACATTCTTGCGAGATTTTCATGAGATCTTAACAGCCATCTGACAGTCAGCTTATTAAAATAATATTGCGAAATTCAAAATAAATCGTCAAACGGTCACAGGTTAAAATAACCGCCATTCACACAGACGCGCTAAATTAACGTTTGGAAAATGTCGCAAAATCCTGGCAAATCTGCGATCAGTTACGACCGAATTATCGTCGCCTGCCTTGACGAAGAACCGGTGTTCTCCTTTCTGCCCGTGGATATCACCGTGAACGATGGAATCCCACTCACTGAGGCCGTCTCGTTCCCGATTCTGAAAAGGCTTGGCGAGAACCGTGGCATAATGGTTCCACTTCTTTTTGGAGGAATCCTAAGGAAAATTCGAGTGTTTGCAAGAGTCGAGAAAGGTAATCGATACGAATTTTGAAATTGCATTTTCTCATGCCCACATTTAATGCAAATTTTAGGAGTCGAGCAATTTCGAGTTGATGCAGCAGTTAAGGAGCTGAATGCCGATGTCGCCAATATGGATGAGGATGAACTCATAAGAAGCTGGGCCAATATACGGCACGAATGGTTCGAAAAAGTCATGGCCGATGTAATGTACGAGAAGCGAGACAAGAAGACGAAGTCATTCCTCTTTCGTCCTTGGACAATTAGGACTAGAAAGGCTATGCTAAACCCTAACACAAAGGAGTACCTCACCGACGATCGTTCCTCCATGGACGAAGAAGTGAGGACAGCCATTTCGGCAACTAGGGCTTCTCAACGGCTGAAGGCAAAGGAAGCTGACCTTCCTCTCAGGAGATCCACGTCTCGGACTGCATCTGTCTCCTCCAGAGCCCCATCTGAGCGCTCAAGGGCCCCATCAGAGGCTCCGCAGGCTCCAATTGAGCAACGAGCTCCGTCTGAGCGGTCCAGAGCTCCGTCTGAGGTCTCCAGAGCTCCGTCTGAGGTCTCCAGAGCTCCGTCTGAGGTCTCCAGAGCTCCGTCTGAGGAGCATTCCCGAGCGCCCTCTGAGCACTCACAACCGCCAACTGAGGTCTCACGAGTTCCTGAAAGGCACTCACGAGCTCCGTCTGAGCAGTCTGCAGCTCCCTCGGAGGATTTTAGAGCTCCATCACAAGTGCCATCAAGAGCACCCTCTATTGCGTCGCAATCATCATCACAGGAGGAAATGACACCGATAACTCGTGACCCTATTAGACCTCCGCCACCACCTTCACAGGTTCACCAGCCGATGCCAGCACAATCTGCGCAACAACAGGGCAGCAGAGATGATGCAATGCAAACATCATTGGTCAATCTTGACGAATTGCAAGTTGCCCCCGTCCCGAAATCTGTGTCTTACGAGACCAACACCACGTTTGCTCAGCCATTGACAGCAACATCTGGAGAGCACTCTGGACCAGACGGCAACAATAATTCATCTGCTGATGAAGCGACCACGGCAATGGAGGATCCCAATTTCACGTTTGTTGCCGGGAGACGTGAGTCTTTGCCATCAGTAGCAGCAACAACTCCTGCTGCAGATCAAGTGATCTTGGTAAGATGCAAACATTTCTTGTAAGATAATGATCGACCTTTCTTATGCACCACGTTGCTTGCAGGAACTTGGTGCTGGCACTTTCATTACCAAGGAGTATTTTGACGATCAACTGCAGCGACTGTATGCACGCATCCGAGTTGATGCTGAGAAGGACAAGACGGACATAATTGATGCCATCAACAATTCCAACACCAACCTTAAGAAGAAACTGGACAACAAGTTTCAGCATGTGCATGTATGATTGTTGATCAGGTTCTTGTAAGATAACATTTCATGATGCTTTATTCACTTGCAGGACTTGAAGAAAGTCGCGAAAGGCATCGACAAGAGAATGAGCAATGTGTCCGAGCAAGTGGCTGCAGTTTCTCCTCAGAAGAACTTCTTTGGAAAAGCCGACATTCGTGGCCGAGGTCGCATGATTCTGCTCCGACCGGTGGCTTTTAACTTCATGGGCAAGGCTTGTGACATCTATTTTTCATGCCATTTCATCCAGGTACTTTTCTCACGAGACATAACCCCCCAAAAGGAATTGATATTTGACATTTCATTCTTTTCATTTTCAGGAACAAATCTGTGCCTTCATTGCACCCTACTTGAGGAAGATGCCCCTGGCCAACATGAATGTCACAATGGCAAAGTCGATAGTGATGACTCTGTTCACTCCCCTCGCTCGTGCCCACTTGATTTACGGGAAAAATCTGAAGTAAGCTAGCCTAACTCTTGCAAGAACTTATCCCATAATATTAAACATAATTTCAGTTCGACAAAGATGCTCCAGTTCAACAAGCGACCTTTGCCTCCCGGTATTCACGCAATGAATGAGAACTACCTCATTCCGATGGTGGAGGAAATGCTGAAGCTCTTGCCAGGAACTGAGGCTGCTCATTTGTCTGAGCAAAGGCTGCCTTGCTCAACCACGTTTGGAACTGACAGAGGCAATTTCTTTACTTGTGCTGTCAACAATACTGCCAATGTAGATGAAGCAGTTGAAGCAGTCGTTGACATGGATTTCCAATTCTACATGCACAACAGACACACTTTGCCTAAGACAGCTGTCGTTCCTTCTCGTGAGCAACACATTGAGAAAGTCAAGACGAGGAAGGAGATCAAGAATGGCTACAAAGCAGAGGCCGCCAGCACAAGCAATGTCGTGCCGCAAGTGACTCCCAGGGAGCACGTTTTTGATAGCATGACTTCAAAAAGTACTTACGAGATCCTTGATGAAAAGGAAATGCTCCGCCTCATTTGCGTTGCGGCACACTTGTTTGACCAAGACTACAGGAATTTGTCTTTTGACAAGCTTCAATTTGTGCCTGAGGTAATAAGTTGATCATGTCAGTTTATATGGACATCACTTTTACATCACTTCATCGTTCCAGTTGCCTCGCCTGTACAGGGAAGTCTTGGACGAAATAACTGACATTCGTGAACTAGTCAAAGAGTTCTCGGCAGATGCTAATGCTCAACTCCCAGAAGTGGTCATTCCTGATGAAGAGCAAGTCTCTCGTAAGCGAAATGCCTCTGCCATCAAGCAATGCTGGCCCTTCACTGGTGTTGCCAGCCAAGCAAAGCGTGCTCGCAAGAACTTGGCGAACTTGGCTCAGGAAGAGGAACTTGAGGAAGAAGAAACGAGCGAGGTATGAATACACAATATTTTATTATTTTGAATTACATTGCAATTGCTCTTATTTTGCAGACATCATCCTCAGCAGCATCGGCCAGGAATGAAGAGGACTACTTGTCTTCTGAAGATGGGAGCGTGAAGGATGCCCAAGTGGCCAATAAGTCCAAAAAACCCCCAGTGAGTCCTCAAAGCCTTATAAGAACCTCATTAAGATTTTGTCAATTATTCCTTTTACTTACATGAAATGTAACCTAACTCATCCTTTATTCCAGCAGAGGAAAGCTTCCGCCAAGGAGAAAAGCCCCATCCCCAGCTCTTCCAACGTCACTCCAAGCACTTCTCATCAAAACGTTGGAGAAATCCCTGAGCGAAGATACTTGACGGACTCCTCATCTGATGGCGCCTCTGCAGCCCCAAAGAATTAACTTCAAAATTATCATTTAGACTACATAATTAGCATGAGATAAATTTAATATGATTGACAAGGCCAATAGGCCTTTTTTTTGAGTCCAAAATAAAAAAACACTGTTTTTTTCATATGTGCAGTTCTCATTTTCCATATGGAGCGGCTAGCTTCTATTGAGCAGGTCAGGATCTCATTTTTTCATGTAAGAATCCCAATGAGAACCAAGAAGCGAGTGCCGGTCCGTCCAGCGAGATGACGTAGTTTCTCGCAAGAAATCTTGCGAGAACCACACCTCTTTGCATAGCCAATCTCGAAGTCCAATTCTCGCCAAAATGGCTAGGTTTCCTAGGTACAGTTTGTACGTATCCTGGCGAAAAAATTTAAGATCTTAACCTTGAGTCTGATGAGAATCTCACATCGACACTTTCAAAAAGTCCACGAAAATAGGTAGTGGGGAAGTAAACAGTATATTATGTTTGCTCTTATATTACAGCTAAATTGAAGAGTCAATTTGGACAAATGGTTCATTTTTTATGGAATATTGCAGAAATAATGGAGTTTGTGAGAGAAAGCAAACTTGCTCCAAGAAACAATCCCAAAGTCCCTCCAATATCAGAAATAAAACTGTTGAGTTCATAAGTGAAAAACTCCTCGTTGACTTCAGCCTGTTAGCATAAAAAGTTACCTTAGAATTGCTGACAGAGCTAAGTCAAAGTACCTTTTTTGACATGAGAGAAAAAGTCAAGATGGCAATTTTGTCCAGATTGGAATTCAAATTCAACCCTCTTTTCAGCAACAGCAAAGCTTGGCTATCATAATTAGCTAGTAGATGAGCTGACCACGATTTGCTATTGCAATTATCAACCATGCATTCATTTAGCTCACTGTTAAGGTTGTCAGCATAAATGTCAAATCTCAGCTTGATGTAGCTTTCCAAGTCTTTGGCTGATTGACATGGTCTTATGTTAGATGGATAATATGCTTGCTCCCAAGGAGTGGAGCAGTTCATTTTCGAGGCAATAAATCTCTGAAGGCAACTTTGCCTCTGAAAGTCGTTGTGGGCATTGCAACCTTTCACTCCTTTCATGACCTTCATTTTCAAATTGTAAAACCTGCATGAATTGACCAAGACTCAATGGAAGAAGAAGTGCAGGATATAAAAAAAGGTTACCCTCCATTTGTGGGAAAATCCTTCATTAACAAATTTTCCCAATCCATTTTGTGCAAGAATGAAGTGCCATTCGGCTCATGAAACTCAATCACAATTTGTGACATCAAACTCACATTGAACACCAATGTCACCTTAAATTACACTTATTTACTATATTTGTGCATAAAATGCATTTGGGTCCTACTGAAGGATCCGGATATGAAAAAACAACTGCTGGCCAATTGATAGAGATGCATTTCATTAGTTCAAATGGTGGCACATGGGATAGTCTGGTAATTTCTTTCCAGATGTCACTCAAGGACCTGCCATAGTTTTTCTTTGTGGCATTTTCGTCTTTCAAATTCAAACGCCTATCAAACAATGTTGTTGCTAGTCATTTCACTCTTAAAAGAGAAAACTCACGCCAATGAGCTATATTGGTAGCTTTTATCCAAGTTTGCAAAAATGATTGAGTCCAACATTGATGGAACCAGATCATTAAATTGCTTAAAAGAATGGTTACTTCCCAAGGAGACATCGGGAACCAAAGTCTTATAGTAAAACAAAGGACAGATTGTAAATTCAGGAAAGGTGGCAATGTCATCTTCCAATTTGATGGTGGTGCCAGTTTTGTTACTGAGCAACACCATAAAGCTTCCATAAAGAGAAACTGCAAAAGAAGTGCTAAAAAGCAAAAAAGTGAACTTTTTCAGGAGTTTCTCCAAGTTCATGCTGTGTATAACTAAGCAAATTGTAACTATTTATCAAGGGGAGTTGTTGACACATTTGGTGTGCACGCCAAATATACACAGTAGTCACTTAGTAAAATTAATTAAGCTGGAGCTGCTCCAATTTCTCTTCCACCTTTTTAATTCTGCTGCCAAAAATGCTGCTTCCAATCCTGATATTTGTGCTACCATTTTGTATGGCTTCCTCATAGTCATTGGACATGCCCATTGACAGCTCAATGTCATTGTCAGCAATATTGAAAGCCTCACTAACATTCCTACATAAAAATAAAGTGTAAATACACAAGGGAATGAAGCAATTAATAATAAAATGAGCTCACTTTTTGCATTCTAGCAGAGTTATGAAATCCGGATTTGGTCCTTGATGCTCCACAGAATGAGCCAAGGCTCCAATGGTCATGAGTCCTCTAAATGTCAAATTTGGGCACTTTTCTCTTATGTGCTTGACCACAGTGACAACATCATTGGGCTCAATACCACCCTTGTTTTCCTCTCCTGATGTATTCACCTGTAAGTTTGAATTCACATTTTAAAGCTGACAAGATCAAAAATCAAGCATACCTGAACCATGATGTTCATGTTGGAGACTTTTGCAGCCACACAGCTGGATTGGAATTTATCAGCCAACTTCAGACTTGCTATTGTTTCAACCATGGCTAAATTTGGTATTTTCACAATCTTGCTCACTTTGTTAGACTGACAGGTGCCAATGAAGTGCCATTTGATGTCAGGGCACTTCTCCAACATTGAAGGATCAGACGCCTTTTCCTCAAGCTCTTGAACATAGTTTTCACCAAAACATCTTTGGCCCAGCTCATAAGCTTCAAAAATCATTTCTTTGGGTTTGGTCTTGGACACAGCCACCAATCTTGGCAACTTGGAAGCACGCCTAGTCTCAGAGGCTGCCTTGTAAATGGCATCAATCTTGTCCAGAATACAAGCCAAATTGTGCTTGACATTTGATTCTTCCATCCTAAAATGCTGATATAACAATCTTCTGCTCCTGCTTCATTTGGTGTTTGTTGACATTATTGCAGATTACCTAACATTGCACTGGAAACAAACCATAAACTTTGAGGCCAATTTTGACTTGCTCAGTGTATTTGTTACACATGAATTATGAGTTATCATAGGCTGAGTCACTAGATGTACTGCAATCAATTTTATGTACTTTACAGAGTTGTGAATCTGGTACTTTAGGCTACTTTCCGCAATTTTGAAACTACTGAAATAAGTCCTACAACAAAGCAGTAAGTTCAGCAACTGAGACTAAGCAATTCCTGTTTATAACATCAGATCTAGGCTGAGTTATATTTAACTGAGAAATTCATAGCTGAGGCAAAATTAAGACTCAGCAATTCCTGGCAGAGTTTACTATGGATGATCTCAGTTTAACTCAGTGATTCCTAGCTGAGTAAAGCTACTCCCAGCTATGAATTTTTTTCCTCTAGTCTCAGCCAGTCCTAACTAGCTGACTCAAGCTACCACGATGCATTAGTCTCAGTATTTTGATAAAGCTGAGTATTGCAATTCTGAGCAATTCACGGCTGAGAAAAAATTGCTTTTGTGCCTCCAACATTTTTTGTTGTATACAAAGGCAAACTGGGCTAAATCATGCACCGATTGTAAAATCATGAAAAACAGACATTGAGTTGTCTTGGCACACAGCAAATATTTTTGATGAATTATTGGCTCAGTACTGCAATTAATTTCGATTTCAATTTAATTAGTTCTAGTTTGTATACTCAATTTAGGATATGTTGTCACATTGATGGTAAGCTATGCTATTTGTGAAAATCTAAGTTTAAGAGTGGAAATGAACAAAGCAAATAAATTGCTTAGCCAATTATTTTATGGAAAAGAAAGATTTTTTCTCGGATCACCATCAAATTTCTAATTTTCTTTGGAGCAAAGAAAAGTTTCCTATCAGATTTCCCTGGTTTTTTTTTGTTCTCCAGCTTTGGAAATCAGCTCATCAATTTGAATGACTTGGCAGTATGTAGCAACTTTCATTGAAAGTTCCAACTTGGGCAATCGTTAAAGTATCATCATGATGATCATGGAGGTGAAAACGTCTTGGCTTGCATCAATTATGCGGTGAACTTTGACAATGAGATGTCGAAACATTTCACGTTCGAGACCTTACTTCGACCCCCATAAATCTTTGCCAATTTCGTGATCAGTGAAAATGGCTCAAATATGCAACTCCGTTAGGTCATTAGAATAATGCACTTTAACATTTAGCTCAAAAGCAAGCATTTCTCCTATAAAATAATCCTATTATTTAATCTATGCAAGAAAGAAGCCTTACTACTAATTTCTAAAATTACTCCCATTTTGAAATATGTATACTTTTGATTTTTTGGGTGCTTAAAATCTAGATGTAGGCATGATATACTTATATGCGTATGTGCCTTTGTTTGGCGGGGGGCATACACTGATTATTCAAGTGAAATCCCGCGCGCATCACGCGGATCATGAGCCCTATTTGAAGCCCGTTTGTCTGCTTTATTGCTCCATTTCGCTTTGAACCTCTGGCAAGATCAGTATGAAGGCTTTTGCTCTTGTGTTCCTTGCCTTGATGGCTGTGGCCAATGCCATGCCAAGATACCTGATTGTCCCCATTGAAAACGTCCGATTTTTGCCCCACCAAATGAATTATGGGCAACATCGCAGGGTCGCACGATCTGCATACCCACAGTAAGCTGTAAAATTAATCAGTGATTGTTAATATAATGGTCTTTTTTTCAGGGATGCTCCAGGCCCAGTCTTTGAAATTCCCAACAACCTCAGACAAGGTGGAGAAATTGTTGACAGCATCCCTGCTGGAAGGTAAGTTTCCATTATCTTGCAATTTCGGCATATTATGTGAGCTTCCTCTTTTTTGTCATAGCACCTATGCTGGAAATGCTGGTCCCGACTATGTTGACTATGGAGCATACACTGGAGGATATGGCGCTTTTGGATGGTACACTGATCACCCTGTCTTGATCCAGCACTAAAACATTCACTTCTTATTATAGATGTTCTTATTCAATAAATCATTTTTCAAAAATATAGCATATTATAAACTAGTTATATTATTTTCGATTTTTGTTTTGTATTTGTGAGCTTTTAAAACCTCATTGGCGTCTTTTTAGAGCTCAAAGTTTTGGCACTTGACCTTGTGGTCCTTTTGGTAGCTGTTTTGGAGATGGGCGTTTTAAACTCTTCCATCGTCATATCCTCGCTTTCTTTAGCACTGGTGACTTTACCTCTGGGTGTTTTGAAGGCGGAATTTTTCGCCTTCGAAGAAGAACGTTGCGATTTCATCGGTGTTTCAGCGTCCACTCGAATATCAGGGATATCATTGTCATGCGCTAACGTGGCCATTTTCGTGGTCTTCCTCGCACTGATTTTAGCTTCTAATTCTGGAATATCTTCTGCGTCATCCAGGCTCAAAGCCGCTAATTTGCTCAAGTCCAAATCGGCTCCCGTTGGATAGGCAGCCTTTTTTGGCCTTTTCTGCTGCGTTTTCATAGCTACTTTTTGCTTGGTCACATCGGGCGTCTTGGACCTTTCAGCTTGGTCGAAAAGCTCCATACCCGGTTTGATTGGACTGGGCTCAATTATTTCATCTGAAGAAGAGTTGCTAACGGCCAAATGCAAGGCCACGCATGAAGCTTTGAAGGCGGTGGTCCAAAAAGGGTCGGGATCAATGAGCAGCCATAATTTTGTCTCCTCCAAAATAAGCTTGCACTGGTCAAATTGGTCTAAATGGGCATAACTCTCAAACATCCATTTGAGAGCAGGGAAAATGGCCTTAACATGTTTGTTGGTGTTCCTCATCTTCTTTGCGAGGCCTAAAACCAAGTCAAAGTAAACGACCATAGCTTCATTGTCTTGCTCCAAATGCCACACCACACCTTGGAAGGTGAAATATTTGACAATGACTTCGATGGCTTCCTCAGGCTTTTGGGGAAGGCCATAAAAGGCCTTGGTCAAGGCTGGACTTGAACACATCTCATCATCGTCCAAATTTGGCAAAACTTTCCTTTTCGTGCCGGTTTTGCTTATACTTGTCTTTAGTAGCTTATCGGGCTTCTCAGACCTCAATTTGCCTTTCAGAAGATTTTCCACTTCTCTCAACTTAATTTGAGCTTGCTTGCCATTGTCACAGTAGAGATCAGCCTCGACACTGTTCAAAATTTGGTGACATAAATGCTCCACAAGGCTGAGCTCAAGAGCAACATCAATGCACTGTTTTGCGAACAATTTCATTTCTCGGCCAAGGCCAATCCGGAAGGCAACGTCAAGGATGAAATTTGTGCTCTTGGTAGCAATGCTGACAGTTCTGATCCAAATGAGGATTCGGCTCAAATCACTAGGCGGATGCTTGTCAAAATGGGCTAGGGTTGAGGCGCAAGCCCTAACCGCAAACCAACCAAGATCCAGTGGACCTTCAGAGCCTTGGTGAAAGCCATTCATGGCAAGGTGCCCTTTGAGCAGGTTGATTTCAGCCTTCAGGATCTTGGCTTCGTACGTTTCCGCACACGCCTCAGCAGACTTGCTTAAAGTATCTAAATTCTTGTTCAGGTGGTCAAAATGGCCTGTCCTTAAAAGATCCCAGCAACCATCAATCAGTAACTTGATCTGGTCTTCACTTGGACTTTTTGACAAATCTTTCCCCATGATGTCAAAGTATTCTTCAATTATTGCTCTCATTTGAGCCATTTCTTCAGAGCTGGATTGACACGCTAACTCGTGGCTTTTTGCTAGGTCATCAATGATCGTGGAGTCAGAGTCCAGGCTCAGAATTTGGCAATATCTGTTTGATGTCATTTCATCGGAGTTATCCTCGTCATCTTTGCTGTTGGCATTGCCGAACGCATCAATTTTCTTCAGCTCATGCCTCAAAAAGGCCAACTTGAGCATGGAACACCAAAAGAACAAAGGAGCCTTGATGTCAACTTCAGCTATGGAGAGAGCCATTTTTTTCGACTTATCTATGTAGGAGAGGCCATGCTGCAAACTTTCCTCACTTCTTGCGCTGTGGCAAACCCACATAAGCTCAATATAGGCTCTGACCTTGCCTTGATTACTTTCAGCCTCACTTAGCATATTTTCAGCCAAAGCTTCGCGATTTTTTAAAAACTCACTGTAAGGCCTGTATTGAATCATTTCGAATTTCTGAGCTGGTTTGGGTAAGTTTTTCGTTCGAAGAGAATCATCGCTGAGAAGTTTCCTTTTCGCATTGACAAACAGCTTTGCAGCAGTCTCGAACTCCTTGTCATGACTTGCATGCTCAGCAAGCAATTCTGAGCACTCTAAAGCTTTAGAGTAATTATGGCTTTTGTAGCAAATGTTGTACTTGATCTGGATGATGCTAAAGAGACTAGGTGTGGTTTTGACTCCACTCATCAGAGTAGAAAGAGATTTTGCCAAGTCTATCAGTTTTTCGGCAGTCTTTGGATCCTCAAGTTCCAAGGCTTGACACTTCTTCGAGGTGCAGTACAAAAATCGGTCTATGTGAGGCCCCAAAAGCTTTCTTTTGGAATCCCTGCAGGAAAAATATATTAAAGTGCCTTCTTACAACGGATGATAAGGGAAATGCTCACTCGTTCAAGTTGTTGACTATTATGTCATGAATTTCTTGGCTGATTTGGCAAAACTCCCGTTCAAAGTCAGGATGATCCTGGCAAAACAAGAGCATTGGCACCTTGGGAATTCCCTCAACATGTTCTAGTACATCTTCTTTAACAAATTCGATGACATGGGCATTGCAGCTCTTGTCAGCCTTGAGCAAAATTGACGACACATCTTTGACAGCTTTGAACATGTCCTGCCCATTGGAGGCTGCTTGGTAGTAGTGAAATGCTGTTTTGCACAAAGACACCACATTTTTGGGTGTTCTCGATGCCGAAGTCAAGACAATGACAACAATGCCAATGTGATAGCTTGAGCTACTCAAATGAGTCTTGAACTTGTGGCTGAACTGTGTCAGCTTTTTCATGAACTCGAGCAGAAAATCAGCTTCAGTCTTGGTCTCTGATATTCTCTTTACAACCTAAAAGACAACAATGACTTGTGCAAATTGAGCAACATCAAAGATATCTTTATAATTACATGGTAGCAAGAATCCATTATTTTGACCAATACATCGGGATTTGGCTTGGCACAAATAAACAGGTCGAGAGCTCTTTGAAACACATTTGCTAGCATTTGGAGCACCTCTAACGGACAGTTCTTCTCGGTTGAAACACGGTAGGCTATCTGCGAAAAATGTGACATATTTTGCATTCAATTTTAACATCGAGAATATTTACCAGGTTCACTAGCTTTCGGCTTGATTCCACATCCGCAGCGGCACTTTTTTGGGCGTAAAAACTGTCCACCATGCCTTTGAAGTCTTCATACTTTTTCGCATCTAGAAGACGCTTTAATTCAGTTGAGCTAAGCATGTTTTAGCAAAGCTGAAGCTGCACAAGAAAAATTTCTATTAATTCAGCTTCGCGCGTACGTTTGTTTACACACCAGCTTTTTCGACTTTTGAGCGAAGTGCGGCACTAACTTTTAAGGCACCTTAAATTGTTGACTAAAATAAACAGCTGCAAATCTCGCGTACATTTTGTACTTCTTTCATATGTCTAAAACTGAAATATTATGATAATGCGTTTTGTGTTCATAAAAAGCAAGAAAAGACGGCGATAGTTCATTTATGTCAAAAATATGCATGGAATCAAAAAAAGATGGAGGCATCTTTTGATCTGCTTCTTTTGACGTTTACTTTTTAGTTTTTACACTCTTCAGCTCATCAGGTGAAAGATAAAGCTCGGAGAAATTTTCCAACAGATTTCTCGCAATTTGAGATGATAAAAGCTATTTTGATATTTAATAACCATGGGAAGCCTCGGCTCAACAAGTTTTACCAGTATTTCGTAAGATTTTCTGCCCACTTCATTTCACGTCTTTTTGCTCCATTCAATTTCACACAAGAAAATTTCCTTGTTATCGTTTATTTACTTTAATTAAAATATTGCAGAACGAAGCACATCAACAGCAAATAGTCAAAGAGACCTTTCAGCTAGTGTCCAAACGTGATGACAACGTGTGCAACTTTCTCGAGGGCGGAAGGTAACTTGAATCGAAAATCTGTCATTATATGCGGAATTGCCAACAGCCCTATTCTTTTAAGTTTAATTGGAGGCTCTGACTTCAAGCTGATCTACCGCCATTATGCCACACTGTATTTTGTGTTCTGCGTCGACTCCAGCGAATCCGAGCTCGGAATCCTGGACTTGATCCAGGTCTTTGTCGAAACTTTAGACAAATGCTTCGAAAATGTGTGTGAACTCGACCTCATCTTCCACATGGATAAGGTTCATTACATCCTCAATGAGCTTGTCATGGGTGGAATGGTCCTTGAGACGAACATGACAGAGATCTTGACCAGAGTTGAGGAGCAAAACAAAATTGAGAAGGACGAGGTCAGTGTAATTTTTCCTAGCATTTTTGTGAATTTTTTATGTATGGACAACTTTTTGTTTGCAGGCTGGATTGTCAGCAGCTCCAACTCGTGCCATTTCAGCGGTGAAAAACATGAACATTCCCCAACAAATCAAAGAAATCAAGTTACCAGAGTTGCCACAAGCTATCAAAGACTTGAAATTGTGATAAATCTGCATTTCTCAAAACGAGCCTAGTTAAAGAACTTTATTGCGTGTCACCCAGACTTGGCTTAATAGTAAGTGAAAGTCAGGATTTTACATTTGATCAAGCCGTTTTATCCATGGCTTCAAAGGATTGATCTTCGTGTAATCGGTCAAGCACATAGTTCTCAGGGTCAGCTTCATCCGAGTCAAAGTCATAGTCTGGGTATTTGATATTGTCAATGACATCAGAGAAAGTGACTCTGTCCAAGTTCTTTGCAAGCATGTAAAGCATCAGCCAGTCTCCAATGGAAGTCATGTCCAATATCCTGCAGAGCTTCCTTCGCAGTGCTTTCCGTTTTGGGCTTAGGTAAAAGCAAAGGAATTTCTGCCGAGCATTGGGAACTGCCAAAACAATGACGGAGACCAAAGAGTATAAAGATGTGAATAGAGCGAGGGCAAACAGCAAAAACCAGGTCACCAAGTAGATTTTCTCATTCAATATGTTGATTGGGAGGACGCATAGGGCATCATAGTTTTGAATGGATCCTGATGGGCCATACATGTTGAAGGTGCATTTGGTCATTTTGGGGAAAATCAACTGAAAAGGGTCCATCTTTGGCTCTCCTGCCTCATTACTCATCATGTACTGGAGGCTAGTAATTCCATAAGTGAAGAATTGCCTGCTCAAGTACCTTTGGAATTTTAAATTAGTATACATTAGGTCATGGCAAAAATCTGGTTACCAGTTGGTGAAAAATAGGTTGCAGATCGCAGTAACAAGGTTGAGGGCATCACAAAAGAAAAGCTTGATGGCCCACCAATCGTGGTTGTTCCAAAAGTCCCTGAAGTACAGCTTGATATCACCGTACTTGTCAACTCTCGTCTCATCGAAAGCAATCAAATTATGAAGGCCAGCTAACAGTAGCTGAACGCGACCCTCTTGGCAAAACCGGTGCAGCAACAAGGGCAGAAAGAAAGAGGCTGACTGAAACATGAGCAAATAGGGCACCCACATGTAGTAATTATGGTACACTGGCTCATGACTCTGGCCATTGTACCTAACTGGGCCAATGCCAGGGTAAGGGGCCAAATCTGAGTCCAAAGTGGGCAAGGTAAACGTGTCTGAAATGTAGCAGTACGAATTGAAGGCAGACTCTTCAATTTTCGCACCCTGGGAGTCTGAGCCGTCCTGGATGCAATGAATGTGATCATTGATCAGCTCCCGAGCAAAGACGAAGCAACTATGAGCAAATATGTTTAATTTACTTTTGATGCTTAATTGACAATTTACCTGAAGAAAAACAAGAGGGAGCCTGCCATGGTGTGCAGTTTGTAGGGAGCCCCAACTACCCAATGGGTAGCATATGGATCAGGGGAAATGGGCTTGTGGAAAAAGGGAGCAGAGAGGAACTCTAGCACAGCAGCCATTTTTATGAGTGATTTCTATCTACGTTGCATCATGCACAGAGCAAAACCACATTAATGCTGATATGAAATATTCCCATATAGTGATATGGGTCATATATATTGAATATAAATCATGCTTGTTGCTTCAGCGAAATCGCAAAATTCAAAATTTTATGATTTCAGAATATATAACGACCGATTATGCATAGCTAACTAATGAATATGAAAGAAAGGGCAAATCACTAATAATCATATGAGCCATATGATAATCTAGAGAGAGATTTTTGGTAGAGTCATTAAGAGTGGCATGAAAGGGAACTACTTTTTGCTACGCTCAATGTACTGCTTGCACTCAACACAGTGGCCTTTCCGGCACAATTCTGCCGCGCACTCGCCCACTGTGCACTAAGCAGGCAGTTGACGCACGCTCCGATTCAGATTATTCGAGAGAAGTCTACTTACAAGAAAAATGGCCACCAAAGCAGTTTGCGTTTTGAAGAGCGAGGCGGTCTCCGGGGTTGTCAACTTTGCCCAAGAGGTAATTACACTCACATTTTCACTCACCATTCCTTGAGCCAAGTGACACGCCTTAGATATCGACTTATTGCGTTGCCATTGCCGGCATTTTTTCCCTTATGCAATTATCTGGTAAAGGCTTGCGTAAGGAGGTTAATCAATGAAAATCCTTGCAGGGAGATGGACCGGTTCATGTGACCGGTGAAATTTCTGGCTTGGCACCCGGCCTGCATGGATTCCATGTGCATCAATTTGGTGACAACACTGATGGCTGCACCTCGGCTGGACCCCATTACAATCCTGATGGAAGCGAACATGGAGCTCCCAATGACGCTCAAGGCAGCCGTCATGCTGGTGACTTGGGCAACGTAGAGGCCAATGCTGATGGTGTGGCTGCTTTTGACATCAAGGATTCCT
Organism: Paracyclopina nana; assembly: GCA_019096065.1. Classification (NCBI taxonomy): domain Eukaryota; kingdom Metazoa; phylum Arthropoda; class Copepoda; order Cyclopoida; family Cyclopettidae; genus Paracyclopina; species Paracyclopina nana. The sequence continues at coordinate 16,305,918 of JAGUCH010000002.1, read as the reverse complement.
TGATCAGCTTATCCGGTGAGCGATCAGTCATTGGCCGCACAATGGTCATCCATGCTGATGTCGATGATTTGGGCAAAGGTGGCCATGACTTGAGCAAGACTACTGGCAATGCTGGAGCTCGCTTGGCGTGTGGAGTCATTGGTATAACCAAGTAATGCATTTTATGATAGCTACATCTGGTTCATTGAAATAAATTCGTGATACTCTACCAAAATTCTTAGAAATAAGTATCTGACTTGACGTGGTAAGAAGAGGAGAAGCAACGTTATTATAAACATTAGTTGGAGATTGACTAACTTCAGTCTTCAGTAAGCTAAAGCCTATTAAGTACTAAGTAGGTCATACGATTACCTATCATTGGTCGCCAAATGAAATATGATCGTTGATACAGTCTTAAATGAACAAGAAGTATAAAATTATCATTTAAAGCAATTTTGTAAAGCATGAGTCATGTCGGCCATTACTCTTTTAAGTCGTGAGCGCCATCTTTGGCCTTTTATAAGAAGGATTAAAGACGCAACAAGAACGACAAAATTAGCGGATATAATTATATAAATGGCCAAGAAATGACAAAATTTAGCTATGCTTTCAAAAAGAGTCGAGCGAAACTGTTGCTGAAGTGCTCAGCGTGTTCGTTAGAAGTTTGTTTACAACTCTAATTTACGCCGCAGTCATTTGACGTAAAATTAATTTTTGAATGAAGCTTTCTGCTGCAAGAGCCAGAGTCGGATTTTTAATTTTAAGGCAAAATGAGGGATTCTGAAACGTCCAATTTCTTACAGTAAAAGTGACGTGAGAATTTTTCCTGGCTTCAGCAAGTTTCTAGTTTTAAATGGTTCTTCGTGCGACTCAGTTTGCCTTACATGGTACAGAATTTGGTGCGAAAAATCAACTACTAGAGAAAATTCACTGATTTCGAGCTACTTTTCTGATAATATGCCTTAATTCGCAGTGAACTGAGCCTCTATTCTTAAGCCAAAAATGATAGTTTAATCTTCCGAAATTCGAAAAGAAAACCAGAAATGAAGGCTTGGAGTCTACATGTTCTATCAAAGAAATACTTGATTACTTAAAATAGTACTTTTTCCCGCGAATTCGGGGCAAAGTTTTTATTTGCCCGAGCTGGAAAGGTAAAGCCCAAAATTCGATCCGTTCTTGTTGTTTCCATTCCGAGACGACAGATTTAGAGAGTGAGAGCGAGAGAGAGAGCAAAATTTCGTGGTAATTTCTTGGAAATTTCGAAGTCGTCCTCCGGCAAAATGGAGGCCGAAGTATCGGAAATCAACGCTCACAATCTGTGGAATCAAGTGTTTGCAGTAAGTTTCACGTCAAATGTGAGTCACGCCTAAGCATGAAAGCAACAATGTTATTGAATTCTGCAGCAAATTCGCCGCGATTCCATGAACAATGATCATACAACGATTGAAGCCTCGAAGCCAGAAAATCGAATCTTCAATCGCTACCGGGACGTCTACCCCTATGATCACAGTCGAGTCGTATTGTGGGATTGTGAGGAAACTGATTACATCAACGCCTCACTTGTTCAGGTAATGATTTTTTTATCATGCGTGAAATCCAGATAAGTATCAATTTTCTTGAATGTTTAGCCTGCTACAGTTGAAAACTCTGCAATGACTTGGCAGTGGTTTTATTCTCGTTACATAATAATCGCCTATTTTCGGTGCCAACATTTTTGTTCCACGAAACGTTAAGAATGAATGAGATAGCGTGCATACACAATGAATGGAAATTAAAAATGGTCAGCTTTTTTTGCCAAGACCAGTAAAAAGGCACTGACCTAGATAAACTCTGTTGTACCCTAGCTTTTTTTACCTTGATAACCATCTCACAAGGCTTTGAATGCTTCGCACATATGGCAAGCCTTGTTATACGTAAACAATTGGTGCTTAAAATTCGACGAATTTGCCATATTAGAACCTTTTCAAACTGCATAATTATATTGATAACACGAAGAAATATGCCGCTAATGAATCAAATCAAGCGAGTAGTATGTGCTGAAGCCAGTAGTGATTTACAGGCTTAATTCGAAAAGATAAGAACGGCTTGGTGAATTTTGCTTTTCCCAAGTCATGGCCTCAAATCGCGTTTGAAGCCATTCCTATGAATTATTGATTCACATTGACAGGTTCATGCTCTTATTCAATGCACTAAAATCATGACACTATACATTTATTTTATTGCTCTTTTCAGGTTTCGAGGGCCAATCGCAAGTATATTTTGGCACAAGGCCCTCTGCCCTCCACAGTGAACCATTTTTGGCTGACAGTCTGGCAACGCAAGTCCAAAGCTGTCCTCATGCTTAATCGAGTCATCGAAAAGGGCCAACTGAAATGCCACCAATACTGGCCTGTGAATGCTGGCGAAACCTTGGATATGCCCGATGTGAATTTGAGCTTGTGCCACGTGGAGTCAACTCCTGGACAACACTACACTGTCAGAACTCTTAGGTATTAGTTTATAGCAATTGCTTTTGATTCAATGCTTAGTTTCAAATGATTGCAGACTCACCAATACTAAGACGAATGACAGTCGAGAAATTCTTCACTTCCACTACACAACATGGCCGGATTTCGGAGTGCCAGCTTGTCCTGACAGTTTTCTGGAATTCCTTCACGCAGTCCGAAACAGTGGCAGCCTTGACGAGGAAGTTGGGCCAGCTGTGGTTCACTGCTCTGCTGGCATTGGCAGATCTGGAACGTTTTGCTTGGTTGACACATGCTTAGTCCTTGTGAGCTTGCCATTATAGTTTCATATCGAATTTTTTCCTCATCAGCCATTTTTTTGCTTCAGATTGATAAGGAAGGCCCCGAGTCAGTTCGCGTGAAAGAAATCTTGCTGGAGCTTCGCAACTACAGAATGGGTCTAATACAGACCTCGGACCAGCTAAAGTTCTCATACATGGCCATAGTTGAGGGCGCCAAGGAATTGGGTCTGATTCCCAAGGATTTCCTTTCTGAATTGACGCGGCCTCCCACGATAGAGCTGCGGCCTTCGTCGGACTCTTCTTCATCTTCATCCGACGATGATGACGAGAATGACGATGGCAATGCCCCACCTCTACCTCCTCGGAGATCAGATTCACTGGTCAAGTCCAACCTGTACAACAATGGAGTGGACTGCTTTGCAAATTTGCCAGAATTTCTTCAGGGTAAAGCACTGCCATTTTTTCAAGTACATTATGATCTTTATGCTGATTGCCATTTCTGTGCAGAACAAGTGAATGGGAACAGCCACGAGTCAAGTTCCAGCAGTGAGCCCACTCCACCTGACAAGTTGGCCCCACCAACCACGCATCAGAGGCTGGTGGCCTCGGTGTCAGCTCCTTTGCAAGATTCTGGCCTTGCCGGAGGCCGCTGCCTCAAGACTGATTTCTACTCGAATATTCAAGGGAGTTCTTCGCACACAGCCTCTCCCACGAAATGTATTTTGAACAACCATAAAATGGAAGAGCGAAAAAGGTAGCCGAGTTCATAGTAGCATGATCTTTGCTGTGTTTTAATGCAATTTTTTCATCAGAGAAATGGAGATTCGAAGGCGGAAAAAAGAGGAGAAGAACAAGGCATTGGAAAGTCAAGTGCAAGAAATGAAGCGAAAAGCAAAAGAATGCGAGGATTGGAGTCGCAAAAAGGACTTTATCATCGAAAAAATGGTGCCATTTTGTGTCGGATTGGCCATGCTGATTGCTGGCACTGTCCTCTACATGAGAAGCTGAATGAAATGATGTCTCTTTTTTTACTTTGTGTGTGAAACTACAAAACGAACCCCTTATTAACACCCACATAGGCGCTCTACAGCAGCAGCTATCCATACATATAGTACATACATATCTCTGTGATTGAAGAAGATTTGGAACTATTATTATTATCATTATTATGCATGATTGAAGGAACATCAAGATGGTACCTGTAAATCTACACAACTACACTAAGGTTTAATAAATTGCAAAGTAAAGATCTGGAAACAATTGAATTACATCAAAAAGATAATAAGAAGGCCAATATAAAGTGGGGACTTTTGTAAAGTCCGAATTCATAGTCCATTACGAGTCCTGAAAATGGTAGGAGATAATTTTATTCCAATCTAGCAGCATTACTGAATATCTAGCCGGGTCACAAAGTACATTCTGACAAAATTATGTTAATAGTAGAAATATTGGATTGCGGAATATAAAGTAAAGCTGGCGAAGTGCGTGAGGTTGAGTGAAGCCCTCGGTAAAAAGATCCGCTGTAAGCTGATGCAAAAACCGCGAAAGAATGTAAATAAATCACTCTTTGATCAACACTTGAAACTATCACACGTACTTTTTATTATTTCATTCTTTGTGCAATATAACTCATCATTGTGTGATTTCGTGTCCTTTCCGTGCTAAACAGCTTGCTGCAAGCTGGTTTAGATCCATGTCTGTTGCTTATGACTCGGAGCTTGTAGTAGCGGCTACTACTCGTAGAGGTGTCTAGTATTGGATCCTTGCTTTAGATTCCTCGGTCTAACTTGTCTGGATTCACCAAGTGGTGCCGCGACCCGGGAATTAGATGAAACCGGAATATCCTTTGTTCTTGGCAGGCCAGACATTCCGATGACCCGATCGAAAAGAGCGAAAAAAGCAAGAACTCCGGTGGAACCAACGAGGACTAGTAACAGACTCAACAAAATCCAACCTCTTACCCAGGAGGAGATAGCTAGTCAGGTCGCAGCTCAAGCAAATCTAACTTTGGCTCAGCTGCATAAAAAAATCCATCATCATAAGCGGGAACCTTTATTCGCTAGCAAAACCAGCGAGTTTTCAGGCCCGACGTCGTCACCAACTCGAGTCCAAGCGGTTCAAGCTGACCGGTCTGAAGAGGATTTGATAGAAGTCCTGAGCGAGGAGGAAGTAGTTGTTCCCCCTCGCGACAATTCGGGCCATGTTGTTCGACCTTTACCCTTCAGGGCTGAAGAACAGGAGAAAGCCCAAGAATCCCCACCGGATCAACGTACTCCATCGCGCACTGGAGCAGTAGTCCAGCATTTCTTCTCGAAACTATTTGGGTCAAATCCGATGGCTTCTTCGCTGAGCCCCTCCGCTGCGGCAGCGGGGGGAGACAGAACTCTCTACCTGTCTCCGGGAGGAGACCTGACTACACTGATCGGAACCCAGAGAGTAAACGTGGAGGTACACCCTCAGCCTTCCAGTGGGGAATCTAGCGAAAGAAGACCCAACAGTGCGGCCTCGTCAGACTCCATTCAACAACCTCCTAGCGTGGGGCGACACTCATCCAACACCTTGTCACATGTGAGGCAAGAAACTTCGGCCAAGGAATACGCCTACACCCGGGCGAAGCAGGATGCAGAAAAGTTTACCAAAGAAGCCATTTCAGCGGTAAAGGACTCATCTTATCGCGCCAACAATCTCAAGGATTTGGCTGACGGCGGAGCCCAAGTGGTGGATGCTCTGACTGCTGCAGTCAAAGAATATGCTCGCACCTTACCTACTGTGGCTGCAAACCAGATCATGGAGGCCCATGAAGAAGAAGTGCTCACTCTGGGCTATTACATTGCTTCTCTTGACGAAATCCGCATAAAGATCGCTAGAGACCAAAGTAAGCAACAATCGGTGGCGTTGACTCAACAAATGTCTAGGGAGCTAGAAAAGCTGCGTCAAATAGACGCCCGGGAAAAAGCTGCTCGGGAGGCCATTGCCAAAGAGAGACGACAATTAGAAGAGGAAAGAGCCAACCTAGAACGTCAAAAAGCGGCCCAACTGCAAATGGCTCAACAAAGCCTCTCCTCCGGAAGGAGCGAACCATCTTCAAATTTTCGTCCTCCGCAGCTTTCGTCAATGTCAGCTCAAGACCTGCCCAGTATCATCGTAGACGAGGCCAATACGTCCAACACCATCACCGGGAGCAGGCAAGAAGGGAGCTCTAACCAACCTTCACCGAGCCCCAGATCGCACGGCCGAAATTCTGCTCTCGCTACGGCTAACTCCATGTTGAACCCCAACTCAAATAACACTGGTGTTGAAAATTCACTGCACCGGACGCAATCGAGTGGAGCATCTCAAAATGCGCTTCCAAAAGCTCCGCAACAACCGGACGTGGAATTATCCGAACATGAGACCCAATACCTGGAGGTGAGGTCGCGTCTGAGAGCGGCTCTCAGGGTGGCCATGGAAAACATGGGGTCCAACTCGGCCGTGTCCGACACGGTCCTGAGATCCTTGGATGATTTGGATGCCGCCGCAAGAGCAAGGCAAACTTTGCTCGACCAACAACCTCAGCTGATGACCTCGCCGTTGGTGGTCTCATTCGACGGCCCGCTGCAGATAGCCATTCGGGAAGCCCAAACCGAGGCCAGTGCTTACAGAAAATCTCTTGCTGACGCCAACAGCAGGTTGGCCCCGACGCCTATCCAAGTCATCAATAACTACCTTGATATTGTCACCCAGATCCAGGAAGCAGCTGCCAACCTGGAGAGAGAAATGAACGCCTCCAAGCCTTATTACATCGTTCATCAGCTAGCCACGCACATCCAAGTCTTGATGGTAAGAAAAGCTGAACTTTTGACTGAGCACCCCTTCTTGCCGGTCTCCCCTCAAGTAAGGGATAAAGATCCGGGAGTACATAGACTCGCCCAATATGTCACCACCAGAGCGAACCATTATATTTCCCCTGACACTAGCTTAGCCAAAGTAACGCAAAGATTCTTTGACGGGTCCTTCACTCCTCCGCCACCACCACCCCGAGGGCCGTGGTTGTACGCCCCTGCGTCCCCTCGCTCTGCGTCTGACGACGACGATAATCATGGCTATGATCCCCGGCGCGACAGATTTATGCCTCGAAGGCTCCCAGACTTGCGACAGGATCAACGTAGCCGTCCAGAACCACCCCAAGTGCAACAACCCTCAACGTTCGACCCCTACTCCGCCGCCTTTTACTCCGCCGCCGCAGACCCCACTTTCTACCAGTCAGCAGCCTCCATGGCTAGGCAAATGACCGCGGGGGCAGGAGCAGGTCATCCTCGGGGAAGTCGAGGGAGGGGAGGCGATCGGGGAAGAAAATACCCCGACAACCACAACAGAGATGACAGGGAACGCAATGACAGGGATTACAATCCCTTGCCACCCCCCAATCCTGGAAATTTTGGTGGGTCAGGCCCTCCTCCCAGGCCGCCTGGGAGACCACCACATGATCCCAACGAAGAAGAACGCCGACGAGAAGGAAATGATCCCCCTGACCCTGACGATCCTTGGGGCGCTCTTCCGAGCACTGCAGATCAATCTCCAGACTCGAGAACGCATATGTCACCCAACCTCTATCAGAACATCAAATTGAAACCTCTTGATTTGGAGAGCTTCACGGGAAAAAATCCGTCTGAGTACTTCGTGTTCAAGCAAAATTTCAAGTTCCTGGTACATGACAACCCGACCATATCCATGGCCGAAAAGTTTGGCAGGTTAGTGGAAAAAACCTCAGGAGGACCGGCCAATCGCAGCTTTGTCTACTTACAACGAAATCGGGAGAACTATTACAAAGCTCTGCAATCATTGGAAGAAACGTACGGCAACATCGATAGACAGATAAATTATGCCTACAACAATCTAGGCGAGCTAGGCACCATTGACCACACCAATGTGGAGTCCATATCGGCCGCTCAAGCTGCAATTATGAAATTGTCTATTCAGTTGTCACAAATACCTGGAACTAATCTTGCCAGTCATCACGGCCGAGCCAAAAGCTCACTCACGTTCACTTCAAAAGCTCGCGAATCGTTCAATCATTATTGCCAAATTCTAAGCCCAAAAGGGTTCACTTTCGAAATATTTAACAAGTGGTGTGAAGCTCAACTCGCACAACTCTACGAGTGCGATGGGCTAAAAACTAAATCAAAAATTGCTTTCGCCACCACTATGGGCAACGACAGCTCAGAATATGACAGCGACGACATATCACCTGTCGTCTTGGCCACCTCGTCCAACGACGCCAGCCAAAAAATCTTCAATAACTGTCCTTTGTGCTCCGCCAGTCACACGTTGTTGAAATGCCCCCAATTCAAAGCCTTAACTATCAAACAACGCAAGAACAAAGTCAATGAGTCAAGAGCATGCTACAAGTGCCTACTGGGAAAACACCGAGTCAATGCGTGCCACATGAAATGGACCTGCAGGATTTGCAAATCCGGAAAGCACAACGTTTTGATATGCCCGGAACAAAACGAAGAGGCAGTCTCCAAACCTCCTCCTCCTGAACAACCCAAACCCGAAGACGAAGTCACAACCAAGGATTTAATGAACTTTTTAAAAAATTTGGTCTCTTCCGCAAAAAATGCTACAGAGACCGTCTCTGAAGCAACCTCGCTTTTAACCAATAAAGACAATCTCACTTCGTATTTCATTGCTCCTGCCACTTTAAAAAACCCAAACAATGGAAAAACAATCAACGTCAACGTATTAATGGACACGGCTAGTGACTGCAATTTCTTGGTAAAAAGCGCAGCAGAAGCACTGCAACTAAGTGGTGCCACCACCATTCAAAACATCCAATCACTGAATGCACAAAAACGGATTGAATCGCAAAAAGTGAGCTTCGTCATCAAATCCACGGTTACCCACCATAATCAACTAATCGAAGCTCAAACGGTGCCCAAAATCATCGACTCAATCAAAATACCACCAATCGAAACACTAAAAATCCAATTCCCAGAGTTGAACGAGGTGCACTTCCCAAAAATCGAAAAACAAGGAGTACAATTATTGCTCGGAATTCAAAATTACGACTGGATGGCAGATTTAGATAAATTGCAAGAAGGAAAGCCTTATGTCATTAAAACGAAACTGGGAAATGTCCTCCTGTACGGACAAAATGAATCGATTTGTTTTGCGACCTCAACGGTTGAGGTCAAAGAAACAAAACGGGGGGAGAAAATGAAAGCAATAAGAGGACATGACACGGAAATACGATTCAAAATGGATGAAGATCCAGAAAAGCTCCTGGAAAACTTGTGGTCACTAGACATGTTGGGGATCGGAGCTGAAGAGGAAAACGAAGATTCAAAGCCGGAGACTGCTCAAGAACTCTACGCAATCAACATCATCAAGCAAGGAATCAAGCAACTCCCCAATAAAAGGATACAGATTCCGGTCATGTGGAAGCCGGGAGAGCCCGACATCCACTGCAATTACGAGGAGTCAAAGGCAATGGCAACAAAATTCGAACATAAATTACAACAAAATATGCCACTGGTATATGAGGCCTCCTGCAAAGAAATTCAAGCCTTATTAGACAATGGCTTCGCAAGAAAATTGCGGCCAGGCGTAGACCAGCTTCGGGAAGGATTTTATCTGCCAGGATTGACAGTTTCCCGACCAGACAAACCGTCTACGCCAGTCAGGATGGTTTTTGACTGCGCGCGGAAGTTCAGAGGGGGAAAAAGTCTTAATGACACTATGCTGCCGGGCCCTAACCTGTTGAATGACCTACTGAATGTTCTGCTGCGATTGAGGCTAAAACCAGTAGTTATCACCGCCGACGTAAAGAAGATGTACCTCCAGTTTCTTCTGGCTCCTGAGGATAGAAAGTACTTTCGGTTCTGGTGGAAAGGAGAAGCTTATGAGTCGGTGTCACTCATGTTCGGAGCAGCAGCGTCACCATGTATGGCGTTGTATGGCATCAAGTCCCATGCAGAAAAATACATGTCCACTCACCCCTTGGGAGCGCGAGCAATCATGGAAGACTCCTACATGGACGATGTGGTGACCGGAGCCGAGGACCATGAAGAAGCTCAACTTATAGTGGAACAATGTAACCACATTATGGCGGAAGCTTGCCTACCTCTTATGAAATGGGTCAGCAACAATGAAATTGCCATCAGCCAACTTGACCCGGGTTTGAAAAAGTCGACTTCAGCCGCTGAAGGAGAAAAAACACTAGGAATGATCCTGGATCTGAAGGCCGACACTTTCAAATACTCCACGCCCGACGTGGCTGAATATGTGGATAAACCAGTCACTCTGAGGTCGTTCGCGTCAGCCGCAGCCAAAATTTATGACCCACTAGGGCTATTGGATCCGATCACGCTAGCGCCCAGGCTGGCCATGCAGCAAGTCTGTGCGTTGAGACCAGTCATGGGTTTAGATTGGGACACCAATTTAGAAGAAGTGGACCACCCGGATTTGAAGCAAGTCATACGAATTTGGAAAGCATGTCTGGTGGCTCTTGAAGAATTGAAACACATATCGTTCCCAAGATGCATAAAACCAAAAGGACAATGTCGCATGATCCTCGCCATCTTCTCGGACGCCTCAGAGATGGCTTATGCATGCGTGGCCTACCTCAGGGTCGAGACCGCCGAGGGAGTCACCTCTAATCTTCTCATGTCCAAGAAAAGACTGGCACCTTTGTCGGAGCGACGATCCATTCCGGACTTGGAGATAATGGGCTCCGTTTTGGGCTCAAGGATGTCGAAACGCATTCTAAGGTTGGAATGGCCTTTAGAAAACGTGTATTTCTTCACAGATTCGTCGTGTGTCTTGACATGGCTCGCGAAATCCGGTCGGGCATGGAAGACTTTCATCGGCAACCGGGTTAGTCAGATCCATAGGCTTACTCGGGGGTATGAATGGCGACATGTTCGCACCAAAGACAACGCTAGTGATTTGCCTACTCGAGGACTGGCTGTGAAAGACCTCCAAAACAATGAGCTGTGGCTACATGGTCCAAAGTGGCTTAGAGGGCCTATCGAAGAGTTCCCAAAATTGGGAAAAGTGGACCCCCCACCAGAAGCCTTGGCTGCGGCCTGCTCCGAATACGTCATGATCATGGCGACCTCCGCGGCGGAGGTCGAGGCCGAAGCCGCCGCAGGAAGCGTGGCAGCACTCCTCATTAATCAAACTAAACTGTGGGAGGCTGAAAAAGCCAAGACGCTGCCTCTAAGCTATGACAGCTTCAACGACAATTACAAGAAAAGCGTGTACACCCTGGGATGGATGATCTTGTATGCTTCCAAGTTGAGAGCTTTCGTGGCCAAGCATGGAAAGATCCCCACAAAAGTAGATCCTTCAGAAATCCCAGAGGAAGCACGTCGTGATGCGTCCATGGTAGAGGCTGCCGAGGCAAGATTGGTGCTGCGAGAGCAACTGAGATTCTATCAAGACGAGCTGAACTACGTTCTTAAGGAAGGCCAATTTCCCCCAAAATCGGCGCTGTCTGGTCTCAGACTCTGCGTGGGGAAATGGGGGGAGCTTCGCTCCATGGGGCGATTATCTGAGCTAGCTATCCCAGGCTTAGTGAGGGCGAGGCTGGTGATTCCCCCCTCTAAATTGGCGTTCAGCATTTTGAAATCGCTACACATCGCCTCGGACCATGAGACTGGCTACAAAACTCTGTTGAACCGAGCCAGGTTTCTTTACTGGCCTCTGCGATGTGACTCCATAGCCAAGTCCGTGGTGAGGAGCTGCATCGAGTGCCAGAAAAAGACGAGAGTCCCCCTCATACCTCAAATGGCCCCCTTACCAAAAGACGCCTTCACCTATACTGATATTCTCCCTTTCAAAAATGTGTCGATTGACTTTGCAGGGCCATTCTCTGTGAAAATTGGTAGAACCACCCAAAGCAGACATGTCCTCATTGTAGCTTGTCGCGATACTCACGCCATTCATGCAGAGGTGACGCAGTCAATGCTGACGTACCATGTCACCAATGCCTTGCAGAGATTTGTAGCTTTGAGGGGCACCCCGAAATCCATCAGGTCTGACAATGGCCCCGGATTACCCAGCACCATGGCCGCCATCTGGGGGGATGACCGGCATGAGGCACTGCTTCAACAGTTGAAGATGATTGACTGGAGCCACCTACGCAAGTGGTCGCTCGACGTGGGGGTGAAAGATTGGACCTTTTCCCCGCCCTACGGGCCACACTTCAACGGGCTTGCAGAAACAAGTGTCCGGCTCTGGAAAACTCATTACTACAAATTGTATCGCCGGTACACATTCACGCTCGACGAGTTCCACACTCTCACTTTGCGAGCTATGTCCGTTGTCAACAGTAGGCCCATCGGTGAAGTGCGAGGGGAGGTGCTTACTCCTAATCATTTTTTATCTTTGGGCCCTCCCGGAGAGTTGCTGCCCATTCCGGGAGGAGAGCAGCTGAACAGAGCAGAGATCAGGTTCGGTGTGATCGAAACCTTCTTACAAAAACTCTGGGCCGAGTGGGTGCCGAGCTTTCTTTTCAAGTTGCACAAGCTGCCAAAGTGGACCAAATTTGTAGAGAGCTTAAGTCCTGGTCAGATGGTGCTGGTGGTGGATGCGAAGGACAGGAGGTGCGATTGGCGGTATGGAAAGGTGATGAAAACTATAGCGGGCCAGGATGGAGTGGTGCGCAAAGCAGAAGTGCAGGTAGTGCCTCAAAAGAGACCCAAATTCGTGGTGACTCGCCCGATCTCCAATCTTGTCCCGTTGGATATCTTCGAGGACGACTTTGCCCTCAACCGAGTCCAACCCCCCGCGCTGGAAATCGAGAAACAAGTGGAAAAAGACATCATCAGTACTCCCGCCCACATAAAGGAAGTGCAGAAGAAACAGCAAAAAGCCATCCACAAAAAGCTCGCTCGTCAGCACGCTATAGCTCCCGTGCCGCACGAGGCCAAACTGGTGAAGAAAAGACAGACTGTGGTCCCGACCACAGTGCCTCTTCAAGTGGTTACTCGAGCTCAGCGGAGACGACAAGTGCAAGAGGAACAGCGAGCCTCGCTGCTGACTTGCCTGCTGAACGTGCCGCTGTAAAGATCGAACTAATACGTGTCAATGACCGAGGTGCAAAATGTCAATCGGTCGTTCACCTTGTCACGCCGCTCGCGGCTCAGGTAAAAATCATGAATGACTCTGAAACTAGTTTGAATCTTCGCGGGCCCTCTCGACCAATCAACGCACATCAAAACAAACCTGTGCTCCGTTGTGATTGGTCGCCCACTTTGACTCTCACTTTGGGTGAAGGCGATTGGCTGCGCTCTTATCGCACTAGTGACGGACAAGAATGTGATTGGCGCGTCATGGCCGCCTGTTCAGTGCTGAGTGCAAACGCGGCAGTGACGTCAGTTCTCAGCCAACTCTCGACGCGACAACACCTCGGTGGAGAAGACAAAAGTGATTCTAAAGTGCTCCAATTCCCGGGCTCAACCTTGATAACGAGACTGTCTCGTGACTCAACCATGGACCGAAAATCTTCGAGCGGCGGCCGCTCAAAGAGGAGGTATGAGTCCGGAGGGACAAACCGTCATAAGTCAAAAAAGCGGAGATCTCGCTCACCGTCGCACAAGCAACCCACTCGATCTAACTCTCCTTCTCCTCCATCTAGGGTAACTTTTTCTCCGGAGACAGATCATAGCGACGGTTCCCCGGGGAGATACTCCAAAGGCCAGCCTCGACCATCTCGACCTCTTAATCAACGAACGGTGGAATTACGTCGCCGCATTTCGCGAGGCATGGGATACACGCATGAGGACTGGGTCATGGATGATGAAGATCCCCACAACCCCGTTCATTGGGTTGCACCGGCCCCAGCTTCACCTCGCGACGAGCAGCTCGCAGCAGTGGCCGAACGCTTCGCGTCACAGTACGGGTTTGTACGCGCCTGGTACGTCGAAGAGCTGAGAAACCTCGACTATGTGGCATTGGCTCTAGTTTACACGGAGCCTAAGCACGCCATTCTCGGATCCATGCACGACTTTGCCTCCAAGACCGGCTCAGATTGTAGGCCAGAAGCCACCCGACTGCACGCTCGCCTGGGCGGACTGGAAATGGACGCTTTGCGTCATGGAGCAATTGCTGAGGGAGCCACCCCATTGAGGATCATGCTGCAGTGTCACCCTGATCTCTTCAGCCGATATTCGGCCAGCCTGGCCAAACTAGCCACTCCTTTCAACCCGCCGCCGCCATCCACGACACAACAAAATAAGGCTATACAAGCTTTGCGCATCTATTCTGCTATTTTCAACACGATCGCAGTCTGTCGGCATCAGCATCTGGCTGAAAAGGATAAAGACGTAGACGCGAATGACGTCACCCAAATGGACCTGAGAAATTTACTGGCTTTATTTCCCGCCCAAGGCATCTGCCGTCTTCGGGGATGGCTGTTGGACGCCGCCGACGCTGTTTACGGCACCCCTCAAGAGCTTGTGGACGTGGCCCTTCTCGCATCCCCCGCTCCACCTCTCAAGGAGCACATTGTCGCTCCTCCTGCCGCTGACATCCCTAGGGCGTCGTATGACACAGATTGCCCTCTGGCCTTGGCTTTGATGGAAGGAAGAATAGCTGAAAAAGATTGTGACTACCCGTTTTGCGCCATGAAACTGCCTCCTGGCCAGGCCCCTCCGCTACCCATGCCGCATGGAAGCACTGCCAACAGACAAATCGCCTATCTACCCTTGGCTCAGATCAAAACTGAGGGATTAGCAGTGTCAGGGCCTCTGGATTTGACCTCTTTGTCTCGCCGCACGATCATCAAGTACACCAAAGAAAGTCAGTGGCCAGTAGTGGAAAAAACCTTAAGATCAACGGGCTTTTTCCAGTCTATTAAAGAACATCGATACGTGTCAGTCCATGCTGCCGGTTGGTCGCTCACGGCCTACAGGGACGCCAAGTTTGGCGATCCACAACCGCCTCCGGAAGCTTTCACTGTATTCAACATTATGGCGAGAAATGGAGTAATTCTGAGCATGCAAGTCAACTTTGGAGGCCTGGGCGAGCTCAATCTAAATGTGGCGATCCCGCCACTCATCCAACAACTCATGGAAGATCCTACGGTGCGGAAGTATCAGTTTAACATCTCCAGGGAGAAAAGATGCCTAGCTGCGCTCAATATTAAGCTAAACGGAGCTTGCGAAGCCACCAACCGAGCTGCATTCGCCTTCCCTCAGCCAATGCTTAACTACAACGATATTAAGACGGGAAAACACTTCGTGGCAGCTCAATTAGGCTTGCCTAAAGTTTACGAGCCTGTGCGTCCTCAACGAAAAAATGACCGAAAATCGGCCCGCCAACTGGTTGACATGATGGATGATCGCCTGAGCGTTGAGAAGGACGGAAAAATCTTTATTGACATCTCTCAGCTCAACTTCGCGAAGAATTCTCAGAAATGGGAAGAGGAGGCTGTCAACTATCTCTTCTATGAGACCGCTCTGCCGTTAATCTTCCTTACTAGAGAGGTTGCGTCGATTATGGACAACCTTCATTGTCCTGATTTGGCCGACTCCGCACGGTGGCACTTGCTACTTCTCGATCAAGTCTACGGCGTCACTCAGCTCTCCAAATTGCCCAATAAGTCGGCCAAGAACGCTAGACCCTTTGGAAGAGAAAATTTCATGGACGTACAAGCACGTCCAGGGCCAGCCTACTACTACGTCAACGAGGAAGTGGCCTCAGTCAATTCAGAACATTCAGTGCTCTGCGCCCAAGCCAAACCCGACATGTTGCGTCCAGTCGACTTGTCAAATTGCTCGCCTTCGTTAAAAGCTCATTTGCTACAGGTGGCCAAAGTCGACTCTATAGACAAAATAACTATAAACCACGTCTTGGACCAACTATTCGACTCAGGACCGGCGTTTCCGCACAGGTGTCTACGATGCGCATCAACTCAACACTGTTCCACTCTCGAAGAACTGTCCGCGGCGGCCGCGGACATTCCAGTCGTGGAAATTACTCCAAGCGACCTCAAAAAAGTCTCGATCGGAAAGAAACTCCCTATTCCGCCAAAAACTTGCGAAAATGTCGCCGTACGATGTGTCTACCCTCGTTGTCTGTCTGACCAACACGTGCTGGCTGTCTGTCCTATGGTGATGGAAAAATGTGCTCGATGTTACGCCTATGGTCACAACGCTGCAGACCACTTGAATGTACCCTTCATGAGGCTCATCGAAGACTTTAACGCTTGCGCCCCGTTTCACTCCCAGGCGATTGGCTTCGTGCAAAACTTGACGTGGGCTCACAATCTTACTTCTCTCAACAACGTCAACATCGATATCTACGCCAACGAAAATCTTAGTGCTCAACTCACTCCTGAAGGCCATCCTCTGGCCTACGTGTGTCTCTCGGTTCCCGAAGCCACGGGGGGAGCTGGCGAAGTGCGTGAGGTTGAGTGAAGCCCTCGGTAAAAAGATCCGCTGTAAGCTGATGCAAAAACCGCGAAAGAATGTAAATAAATCACTCTTTGATCAACACTTGAAACTATCACACGTACTTTTTATTATTTCATTCTTTGTGCAATATAACTCATCATTGTGTGATTTCGTGTCCTTTCCGTGCTAAACAGCTTGCTGCAAGCTGGTTTAGATCCATGTCTGTTGCTTATGACTCGGAGCTTGTAGTAGCGGCTACTACTCGTAGAGGTGTCTAGTATTGGATCCTTGCTTTAGATTCCTCGGTCTAACTTGTCTGGATTCACCAAAGCCATTAAAACAGCTGAGAGAGGAATTTAAACTGAGTGCAACACGAGTTAGGCTTTACTTGCCCGAGCATGCAAGGTCTGTAATTTAATTTGCTCAGCTATTTTATTAGCTTGTTTTATAAATTGTTTACATATATAAATAGATATAATATCCCCAATAATGTCTCGAGACAACTGTGACATAATATCTATTTATATATGTAAACAATTTATAAAACAGCTGAGCAAATTTTGTAAAGTAAAAATCGAGTGGCAACTTTGCGGGCTACTTCTAACAACAATTTTTCTGGCTGTATTGGTGGCTCAGTCAGTAGAGCGCTGAAGCTCTAGAAGTTCAGGGTTCGATCCCCATAAGGGAACAAGGCATTTTTTCTCCTTTTTTCTGCTATTGGATTTATTTCTTGGACAATATCATGGTCTCTGGTCAAACAGAGGAGCAACACACCGTATAAAATACTTTATAATGTGTGTCACTTCATAAAGTAAAACCTCAGAGCTTTAATATATGTGTAGTTATATGAACTGAGACGAATTGGTAAACTGAATTATACATGCGAAAATTGCTTTCCATCATATAAAAAAGCTGAGTTGGATCGGTAAACTGAATTATGGCGCTGTAATCGTATTACAGTATATTTAGCTGTAGTTTCTTCTTGCATGAGCGGCAAAAAAACCAGGCTACACGCATGCATCCAGCTCCACGAAAAAGCCCAAAGTTTTGATCATTGCAGGTTCCTTTAATTGTCACAAATCATAATGTCCCATTATAGGAAGCACTGAGCCCTATAAACTAACATTCTTTAAGGACCCAGTAATATACCCTTCTGGATTGGCCTATGCTCAATGTCACATGGCATAATGTCTCAGGGCAAATTGTCACATAGCATATTGTCCCATAGCAAATGCTCTCATAGCATTTTGTCCCATATCATTTGGTCT
Source organism: Paracyclopina nana (assembly GCA_019096065.1). NCBI lineage: Eukaryota > Metazoa > Arthropoda > Copepoda > Cyclopoida > Cyclopettidae > Paracyclopina > Paracyclopina nana. The sequence continues at coordinate 16,288,543 of JAGUCH010000002.1, read as the reverse complement.
CTTAGCAAATTGTCCCATAGGTATTTGTCACATAGGCATCTGTCACATAGCATATTGTCATATAGCACAATTGCCCATGGCAAATTGTCCCATGGCAAATTGTCTCATAGCTTATTGTCATATAGCTTATTGTCACATAGCAAATTGTCTCATAGCACAATGGCCCATAACATATTGTCGCATAGCTTATTGTCACATAGCATATTGTCTCATAGCATGTTGTCTCATAGAATATTGTCTCATAGCATTAAGTCATCTAGCAGATTGTTCCATAGCAAACTGTCTCATAACAAATTGTCACACTATGAGACAAAATCCTATGAGACAATTTTCTATGGAACAGTATGCTATGTGACAAATTGCTATGAGACAAATTACTATGAGCCAATTTGCAATGTGACAATATGCTATGAGCCAATTTGCCATGTGACAATATGCTATGAGCCAATTTGCCATGTGACAATATGCTAAGTGACAAATGCCTTTGTGACAATTTGCTTTCCATAGTAAAAACAATATAGCCTTGTTACCTCATTAGCTATGGAACATTCTAATATGTTCCAAGAATATAAAATCAATAAATTGCAATTTTTTGTAAAACTGGACACATGCGCGTAGCCAAAAAACAGCTCGGAAACAAGGGCGTTATGTGGGTTACCAGTATAGGTCTTTATTGTAGTAACATCAAAGTGGCTTTTTTCAAAAGGAAAAAGCATAAAATACCCTTTGATTTCCACTGAGAACCCCTTACAGTGTTAACCTGAATAAAGTGAATATGTTGTTATTGCTGTAGCACTGGAGCTTGGACAAAGACATGATGACTGCAACTAATTCTAACCAGGAGGACCTTGAAAGACTTTTAGAATGTCCCATTTGCCTTGTGGTGCCAAGGAGTGGTCCCATTTACCAATGTGAAAGAGGCCATTTGATTTGCTCCCGATGCCATCCCAAAATCAAGGATTGTCCCATTTGCAGAATTCCTATGGGGAAAACTCGATCTTTGATTTCAGAACAATTACTTTCCAGGTGAGATAGGTGTCTGTTATGGCAACTTGATTTATGCTAATGAAATGCAAATTTGCAAAAAGGACGCATTCATCATGCAAATTCTGCAATTATGGGTGTGATGTGAAGATGATTCAATCTGACTTGGATCATCACGAAAAGCAGTGTCCTTTTCGACTTGTTGAATGCGTTGATGGGATGTGCAAATCAAGGATTCCCATTTGTGGCCTTATGGAGCACATTTTTAGGCGACATCAGAAAGATGCAGAAATCATAGAGGCAAAAGGGTCCAGTCGTCAATCTTCAGTTCTCATTTCTGAAAAGCAGCTATCAACGGCTACTTACTATCGTCCCGTTCATTTGACGCTGGATGGGCATCATTTCTATTGGCAATGTTGCAGAAAAGAGAGCAATTTGTGGATGATGTGGGTCTGGTTCTTAGGCACTCCTCAAGAAGCCCAAAAGTTCAACTACACCATCAAGTTAATCAACCGAAACGAGGTAAAACTTGTAAATTGAACATGCTATGCAAAAAAGTCAATAGTGCTTCTTTTAAGCATGAGGAACTCATCTACTCTGCTAAAGTTGTGAGCATGGATGTCACAAGGAAGGATTTGGTGGCAAATGAAAGAGGGCTGATTTTTCATGACAGCACGGCGAAAAGATGGGCTAAAAAGCACCTTTTGGCTTACTGTGTCACTGTTGCTGCACATGCACGATGAGCGATTCAAATGAACAAGCATTCATTTATGTATATGTCTACAGTATGGCAAAAGAATAGCAAGAATAAAACTGACTGAAATTGCAGATATTATGGAGTTGTTAAAGCTTTTTTAAAAGATTGAAGCGACTCTTTCAACCACAATTTACTTTAAAACTTGGCAAATGTGTAGCATTGAATGCTGATTTTTTAACGGACAAAAATCGCAAAACTAAAATTGATGAATCGGATCAAAGTAAGGTCGAGCCAAGCTGTAATATGCGTTAAGTCGGTAAAAAATCAGGTTCTGGAAGTCAAAAATGTATTTAATCGAAAAAATAATTTTGAAAAGTCTTTGACCTAGGAGTGTTTCTCGATTAAAATCACTCTCGACAGCAGACCTTCTTTATTCTTTCGAGCAATGTGCCTTAAACTTATTGGCACAATTTTCAACAGTGTAAACAAAGTTGTCAAATGCGAAAAAAGTGAGTCGATATTAGATTATTTTTTATAATTCCAAAAAGAACTTTTTATCATGTTCATGTAGTTCAGAAAGTTGTGTCCTCTTTTAGACAAATTGCTACACTTTCGTGCAAGCTTTTGAAAATCGGAAGCAAGGAAAAATTGTGACACTATTTCTTCGAAGTGATCCTCCCATTTTTCAGATTGTTGAATTTGGAAATGCGTTTTGGAGTCATCAAAGAAGAAAATGAGTGAACGTAGTAACTCACTGTTGCGTTATGGAACGCTGTTCATTTTGGTGCTGCAAACCACAGCCACAGTTCTGCTCCTCAGATATTCTCGCACGAGGCCAGGAAGGCCATATTTGGCCTCCACGGCGGTTTTGCTCAACGAATGCCTCAAATTCGTCATGTGTTCGTTCAGCCTTTATGCTCAACGTGGCTTTTCACTCTCCAGATCTTGGAGAGCATTCAGGGAGGAAATCCTCGGAAAGCCAAAGGAAACTGCCAAATTGATTGTCCCCAGTGGCCTTTACTGCCTTCAAAACAACCTTTTGTTCATTGCCTTGACAAACCTCGATGCAGCCACCTACCAAGTATGCCATCAACCTCCAGTAAAAACCGAGTTACCATGTCTTGCTTTTAGGTGACTTACCAGCTCAAGATATTGACAACTGCCATATTTTCAGTGGTTCTTCTCAAGAAAAACATACATTCGCTTCAATGGCTGGCATTACTCATTTTGACAGTGGGAGTGGCACTTGTTCAGGTTATATTAACTTGCCACTTGGATGTACGAACTTGTTGTAAACTTGCACATTTCAGGTGCCAAGCGTAAGCACTGACGCATCACCTTTGGAGAGCAACAAACAGAACAGCACCAAGGTTCTTAGAGAAGTGAGCCAAGCTCAAGCTGATTCCGAGCTCATTGGATTGATTGCAGTTTTATGTGCTTGCTTCTCATCTGGATTTGCTGGTGTCTACTTTGAGATGCTGGTGAAAACTGGAGCTCAGCCTTCAGTGGTCATCCGAAATCTGCAATTGGGCATATTCTCCTTGTTTTTTGCTGTCTTTGCTGTCGTCTATGCTGATCATGAGGCAATTGCAATGCATGGATTCTTTCAAGGCTACCATCCCTTGGTTTTTGTCATCATCATTCTCCAGGTAAAGATTTTCAGTTTGCTGGAAGGCATCAAAGTGCATCATTTTTTATCATATTTTAGGCTGTTGGAGGAATCGTAGTAGCGATGACTGTGACCTACGCAGACAACATTCTGAAAGGGTTCGCCACTTCAATTTCGATTATTGTCTCCTCCATCTTCTCATACTTGGTTATGGATGATTTGATTCCTGGTGGATTTTTCATAATTGGCACTCTGCTTGTAATTATTGCAACTTTTATGTATGGCAGCTCTTCGTTTTGGCAAAAGCAACCGGTTCAAAAGTATCAATGACAATTAGCTTCAGCTTAAATAGCTGATTTCCATCTAGTCATATTTATTCCCTAATTTTGAAATCGTTGTCAAAAATCTATTATAAAATACTTATGAATGCCTTCAGATCTGACAGTTATTTTATTGTGGCATGTCTTCAAAATTGAGCAAGAACAAAACTGAAATGATAACGATCTTATCATAAATTATAATGGCATGCTTCACGGTGCGATCTAGGGACCGGTGTAACGCGCAATTCAACCAATAAAATGTTTCTCCTGGGACATAAAATTATTCAACTCAAAGTTCACATAATTTTGCCACTGGAAAGCTCCAATGATTTTTTACATTATGGAATAACCATATTTTTTTAAGCTCAAGTCATTCTCAATTAAGATCTTTATATACTCTAATACGATTTCCTCGTGTTATAATTCAGCTTACCGATCCGACTCAGCTCTTTTACATCACAGTTCTTTCTAAGCAATTTGGGGGATATTAAATACTTAACAGTCCTTGAATCAAATTTGAGGGATTTTAATTAATTTATTTCATCGCATATTATTAGAGTGACATGTAAGCACTTCTGCAATAGATAAATATGTAGAGCAAGTTAACATTATACACTTTTTTGTTTACTTGATTTTGACAGTCTTTTGTTGCGCCATGCATAAGTGCGCAAGGTCATAAGCATTCACTTTTCGGAGCTTTCCAAGCTTTTCAAGAAGCAAGAGCATTTTTACAAGCAAGATTTTGAACTGACCTCATGCGCATCTCTTGAGCATTTTCTTCAAAAACTTATTTTTGCTGTTTACAAAACAGACTTCGATTGAAGTACTATGATTTCATCTATAGCTTGCCTATTCTATAAGGTGCATCATCTTGGCTGTTGCTTATTGAAAAAGTATGTTTATGCTGAACTCTTTTCAACGGCAATGCAAAAATGGTACTTTTTATCCAAATTTTATCCATTTTCAATGGTAAAATTCTTAGCTCGCAGAGTAACCTTAATAAATCTCGTGAATGCTATCGAATTTTTTCTTTTAGGCTTTATTGTACACTTAAGAGGGTTTTTCTTCTAAACTGGATGTAAGGGATTAGTTTTTGCCAGCAGCAGCTTCAGCTTTCCTGGCATGAAACTCGGCGAACCTGGCCTCAAGTTCAGGCCTAAAGTGACGAATCAGACCTTGCACGGGCCAAGCAGCGCCATCTGCCAATGCGCAGATTGTGTGACCCTCGATTTGCTTGGAGAGCTCCCATAGTAGGTCGATTTCTTCAGCCCGAGCATTGCCCTCAACTGAAATTACAGAGAAATGTTTAATATAAAAAATCCTCTTTAAGGCTGAAAAATAGCGTACCAAATCTCCACATCATTGTGTTCATCCAGTCACATCCTTCACGGCAAGGTGTGCACTGCCCACAAGATTCATGCTTGTAAAATAAGGCTAACCTGGCAATGGCTTTAACAACATCCGTCTGCTTGTTCATGACGATAACTGCTGCAGTGCCAAGACCAGTTTGAGCCGCAATCAAGCCATCAAAGTCCATAATAACGTCATCGCAAACCCTGGTCAAAAAATCATTAATAACATTCAAGCCTAAAAACTCAACTGAAAACATTTAACACTTTCATCATTTAAACTACTACAACTCCTAAAAAGCACATCTACGTATTAGTTGTCAATTTGCAAGCCCGGCCCCAGATAATATTGATTATCGGCATTTCAAAACGGACTCCTACCCTTGGATCGACAACGGATCGTCCGTGGATAGACTACGACGAACCGGCCTTGCATCGACAAAACGGATCATCCGTGGACTGACTGTCAGAACACACAGTCCTTGGATAGACCAGGACTGACATGTATTAGGTTAGACAAGAAAAACGAAATGTACTTGGATCGACAAGACGAATCATCCTTGGATCAACTATGAGAACATACAGTCCTTGGATAGAACAAAAGTTTTTGTTGAATTCTAACATTGTACAGTACGTTCTAGCTGTCGATCCAAGGACGATCCGTTTTTCGATGCAGGGACAGTCAGTTATGTCAGTCTATCCTAGCACAGTTCGTTCTAGTCCACCTAGGTCCTGCTAAGTCATAGTAGTCGATCCAAGAACTATCCGTCTCATCGATCCAGGGACTATGAGTTCTGTCTGTCAATCCAAGGACGATCTGTTGCAGTCTATCCAGGGACAGTATGTCCTAGTCGATCCAAGTACGGCCGCCCTTCAAAACTAAAATCTAGCTAGCATTTATTGAAAAAGAATGAGCAAAGTATGGCTGTAATGTGAGTTCTGTAGGATAGAAAAAACTTACTTCTTGGGAATCAAAGGTGTTGACGATCCCCCAGGAATGACGCAGAGCAAGTTGTCCCATCCCCCAATGACGTCTCCGGCATGTCTTTGAATCAACTCCTTCAGAGGAATGGACATTTCCTCCTCAACAGTGCAAGGATTGTTGACATGGCCAGAAATGTTGAAGAGCTTAGTGCCAGAATTCCTCGGTCTGCCAAAGCTGGCAAACCATGCTCCACCTCGCCTGCAAATATCTGGAGCAACAGCCACAGTCTCGACATTGGTGACTGTGGTAGGGCAACCAAATACTCCGACATCGGCGGGGAATGGAGGCTTCAAACGGGGCTTGCCTTGCTTGCCCTCAAGACTCTCGATGAGACTGGTTTCCTCCCCGCAAATGTAAGCACCAGCACCTCGGTGCACAAAAATGTCAAAGTCATACCCAGATCCGCAAGCGTTCTTGCCAAGGTATCCAGCATCATAAGCCTGCAATCGAAACGCTTTAGGACTTGCTGCAACTTCAGTTAGAGAGCTATGTTCACCTCCTTCAGAGCAACTTGAAGATTGGTGGTCTCATTGTAGAATTCTCCTCGAATATAAATATAGGCAGCTCTGGCGCCCATGGCTGATCCAGCCACGAGACAGCCTTCCAACAGCTTGTGTGGATCATGCCTTAAAATCTCACGATCCTTGCAGGTTCCAGGCTCTCCCTCGTCACCGTTGATGACCAAATACTTGGGCCTCCCATCGCTGGGTTTGTTCATGAAGCTCCACTTCAATCCAGAGGGAAAACCAGCTCCGCCTCGCCCACGAAGTCCAGAGGCCTTGATCTCATTGATGATCCAGTCAGATCCTTTGAGAACAATTTCCTTGGTCTTGTACCAATCTCCTCTGGCCATGGCTCCCTTGAGGCGCCAGTCGTGTCTTCCATACAAGTTACGGAAGATGCGATCCTCATCTGCTAGTGGGCCAAATTTGGTCTTGGCTGGCTGTTCTTGAGCGGCTGCTCCAGAGTTGTACCTCACCAGCATTTGGGAACATGCTGGGGCTGAATTGAAGGAGCAAGAAATGGGTTAATGTCACGCAGAACTTTGTTTTGACGTTTTTCATAACTGCTGTTTTTCTAGCAAGATTTTCCGCCAAGATGGAGGGGTTGAAATTGACTTTGATCACTATGAAGACTTACCCTGGACTCCTGACAAGCCTTTGAAGACGTTCAAAGACCTCGCGATCTTCGACATGATTAACTGACTTGAATAATTCAGCTTTGTTGTTGGCAGTTCTTCAATCCTGCAACTTACGTAAAATGGAAGTTACGTATGTTTTCCACAGAGCTCTAAGCGAACATAGGCCGGATAGCATAGATCTCTACTGCATCAAAATGGCAGTCAAAACAAAGTCAAATTCAGGCACAATGCTTAAAGCTAACGAAAATTACTCTTTTTGGCTTATACCTAAATAAAAAATGTCCAAAATACCTCAACGTGAATTTTAGTCTGCTAATCAAATAAATATGGCATTCATTCATTCGATTTGGCGGAAAAAATAAACCCAAAGTACTTAGCAGCTATTTTGACTAGGCATGAATCAAAACAAACAAGGCAAATATCTCTCTGCGTAGTGGAAAAAGCTGAAAAGCTACTTTTTCACATAACTGATTGGTTCAGGAGTCGTTACATGATAAAGGCTCTGAAATTATTATAATAAGTGCTCATTTAAGTTGAAACTTCAAACTGTCACACCATGGCAAATCCCAACTTGACAATTATACCAAGAGTGGCGAAATTGAGTCCTAGAGTGATCTCCATTCTTGGCTGCAACCCTGGTCCCATGACTTTACGTGGAACCAATACATACATAATTGGCACAGGAAAAAGGAGAGTCCTCTTTGATACCGCGGATGGTAATCAGCCAGAGTATTTCCTCAACTTGAAAAAGTCCCTGAATTTTGACAAATTGACCCTTCAAGACATCATTTTGAGCCATTGGCACTATGATCACGTTGGCGGTGTCAAGGACATTCTTCAGTTTGCCGAGGTGCGAGATCTTAAGGAATCCCATTTCAACTACGTTTATAGCATTTTTGCTCTTAGAAAACGTGTCGAGTTTTCAAATTCAAAAGGTCAGATGGCGATGAGCCGGAACTCCCTCCGAATGTGGACTACACATGGATAGAAGATGGACAACAAATTGAGGTTGATGGGGTCACCCTTAAGGCCTTTCACACCCCTGGACACACTTCTGATAGCATCGTTCTCCATTTGGAGGTGTACTACGTTTTAAAAGTACTAGAGAATTTCACACAAAAACTTTCAAACTTTTTTTAGGAAGAAAATGCTGTCTTCAGTGCCGACACAATGTTGGGAGAAGGCACGGCTGTTTTTGAAGATTTGCATGATTACATTCAGTCTCTGCAGAAAATTCTGTCCTTGAACCCCTCTGTGATTTACCCTGGTCATGGGCCTGTTATTCGCGACCCCAAAGAGCGCATAGAATTTTACATCCACCACAGAATGCAGCGTGAGCAGCAAATTTTGCAAGCTCTTCATGCGAGTGCGGGACAAAAAATGATGCCCATGGATATAGTCAAGAGGATTTACACGGTTAGTCCATCGGAAAGTTTGCTGGAATACTTGAGCAATCATCTGCCTTCATTTTTCAGGATACTCCTGAAAATCTGCACGAAGCTGCTGCAAAAAATGTCACACATCACCTTGCAAAGCTAGAGAAAGAAGGCAAAGTGAAGAAAGATGGCGATTACTTTTTTGTTTAATTTGTAATTCGATTTTTTTTGCAATTAAATTTTGGATGTCAAAAGTTTTTAGTGCCTTGGAAATTTGGGTGGGGGTGGCATCATTTCATTGGTATTTCGTTTTTGAGGATTTGATGGCCTTGGGCTTGGAATTGAGTCGATAAAGTTAAGCAGCATGTCTTCAGTCACTGGCTCCTGAATACTCTTGATGACACCTAAGAGATAATCACGCAAATCACAGACAAATATGAGTAAGTATTCAATGATTGACTCACCCATGGCTGTATTGTATGCATTTGGAAATGATTTATCTGTCCGCTCTCTCATGAAAGACCAAGCGTTCTTTTCGGCGTCCCATTTACACTCTATGATTTTATGGTTGAGCTCCCTGAGGACGCTATTCAACTTAATCTCTGACAGTGGATGCGGGTGACCACCAACATAGAGCAGCCCTATCGACTTGGCTAGCATCCTAAAGTAGGCGCTAATAAAAAGTGAAAAACTAGTCTTACGGTCCCAACTCACCCTGGACGATTTTCTTTCTGTATAACGAGCTTGAAGTCCACACTGTTGTGAGAGCTGGGTTTCCATTTTAAAATCATGTCATCTCTTCCACATTGGTATGGCTATACCGAAAAAAAACCATGAACAAAGCAACAAATAGATAGCTTATAGGATTGAAAATCTTACGTGATTGACTGGTTGGAAAATGAGTCCGTCTGGCTCGTGTCCCAACTCTTCCTTAGTGAATTTGGGTCCCAAGAGGGTCCTTGTGGAATGAATGTCCCAAAACTTTTTCAGCCTGATTCTGAAAGGCTCCTGATCCTTGTCGATTTTTCCAGTCTGAATGTATTTGGCTCTAGCTTCTTCGATTTCCCTCTGAATGCAAAACAGTCTCATGTTGAAGTCGGTTTGGCCCACAGGTTGGTCTTTGCCATCTTTGTGTATGGTGATAATGTCATACACCAAATACCTTGGCTGTAACTTGTGATTTTGTTGGTCATCATCAATCACCATTTCACCTATTAGAAGACCAAATATTTAATACTTTAAAAAAATATGTCAGGTGCCAATTTAGGTACCATCGAGAAGCGTTCCGGACAGGTGCTGATTCTCATCTTTTCGGTTCAAAAAAGTCATGCCCTCCACCCTAAAGACACAATGGTCTCTGTCAGTGAAGAATATCGAATTGGGTCCATCGATGAGCATCATGTATCTCGTTCCATCCGCTTTCCAAGAAACTTTGTAGTTGTGTTGCCCAAGATATTTTATGTTGTCCCGATCCATCGACACTGGTTGGGCACCAGGAAAGCCTCTCTTGTTTCGATAGCCAGAGAGGTCTTGGAATCGTCGTTGAATTCGACTTAAGAGGGGCTGCTCGGTCACTGGATACACTCCAGGCACACCCTCCATAAATACTGGCACTTTTTCACCCTTTCTCTGAGTTTGCAAGGGCTTTTCAATGGCATTACCGTCATCATCAAGACTATTATTGTCTTCCTCTTCAAAACACCAATCAGGAAGATCTGGAACACTTGGAGCATCCGATACATCTCCATACCTTTAGAAAATTAATTAGAATGACACGATCACGATTACATCTTCCAATTCCTGGCACCTTTGAAATAGCGTTTGAATGTAGGCGTTTTTGTAGATTCCGGGCGGCCGCGCTTTAGCAAACTCCATGACCGAGGCTTCTGGACTCCAGTCCTCTGTCTCTATCAGATAGGAACTGATGAGAAAGCCTGTCCTATTGAATCCATGAGTGCAATGCACCGCAATTATTTCCAGTGGATGTTGAGCGATGAAATTACGACATATTCGAACAAAAGCTTGAACCTGAAATTCAAATTAAATAGACAAGTAAACAAGAGTCATAGTTCTCGCCAAATGGGCTGTAACTAATTTCAGTAGTTAAATGCTAAAAAACTCGCTAAATTAGATGAGGTCAAGTTATAGAAAATCTTACCTGCTCTTCTGTTGGCGTTTCTTGGTGGCCACGACATTGAAGCTTGACATATTTACACTCGGCGTCAATTTCCACCTCATTCTTGCGGTAAAAACGCGACGTATTTGTGAGATCAATCCACAAGCCGATTTTCACTTTATAGCTCTTCATCGAGTTGAACAACATGGCAGGCGAAAATCTGTATTCGGGTGGCACTTGATCATCGTACCGACCGTCAAGAGGCGTTTTAAAGGCAAGGAATTTGCCACCGATCAAATTCGCAGCTTTGCGAGGACATTTCAGCCACCTAGGAGGAATAGGACCAGGGCCTGCCATCTCACTGTCTTTGCTATTTTCTTTCTTCGTTTCGAGGTCGGTAACTACTTGACTGGATTTTTGTTTTTGTTTTGGCCAAACTTTCCACAACTTATGGATGGAACTGGCAGAAAATAGCCAAATGACGCTTGAAATCGCCGACACGTGTCGCGGCAGAAATAAAGAGAATCGAAAACAGATTTGATGGGCCACAAAATTCGTCTTTTACATGAATTTCTCACGATGATTGTGAATACAGAATTATGTCGTTAAATATTACTTCTCAGCGACAGTATTTATATTCAGAATGGCTTTGCCCTTGGCCGTTTGCCCTAAGATAATTTTGCCCTTAGGACATTTGCCCAAGATTACTTTTGCCCTTAGGACATTTGCCCAAGATTACTTTTGCCCTATGATAATTTTGCCCTTAGAAGATTTGCCCTTGATTACTTTTGCCCTAAGATAATTTTGCCCTTAGGAGATTTGCCCTTGATTACTTTTGCCCTTGAAACTTTTGCCCATAGTGACCTTGGCCTTTGGGGATGTTTTCCTTTGGGGACGTTTGCCCTTGGGGACATTTGTGCCCCTTGGGGACGTTTGTGCCCCTTGGGGACGTTTGTGGTGCCCCTTGGGGACGTTTGTGGTGCCCCTTGGGGACGTTTGTGGTGCCCCTTGGGGACGTTTGTGGTGCCCCTTGGGGACGTTTGTGGTGCCCCTTGGGGACGTTTGTGGTGCCCCTTGGGGACGTTTGTGGTGCCCCTTGGGGACGTTTGTGGTGCCCCTTGGGGACGTTTGTGGTGCCCCTTGGGGACGTTTGTGGTGCCCCTTGGGGACGTTTGTGGTGCCCCTTGGGGACGTTTGTGGTGCCCCTTGGGGACGTTTGTGGTGCCCCTTGGGGACGTTTGTGGTGCCCCTTGGGGACGTTTGTGGTGCCCCTTGGGGACGTTTGTGGTGCCCCTTGGGGACGTTTGTGGTGCCCCTTGGGGACGTTTGTGGTGCCCCTTGGGGACGTTTGTGGTGCCCCTTGGGGACGTTTGTGGTGCCCCTTGGGGATGTTTGTGGTGCCCCTTGGGGACGTTTGTGGTGCCCCTTGGGGACGTTTGTGGTGCCCCTTGTGGACGTTTGTGCCCCTTGGGGACGTTTGTGGTGCCCCTTGTGGACGTTTGTGCCCCTTGGGGACGTTTGTGCCCCTTGGGGACGTTTGTGCCCCTTGGGTTGCGTTTCGTTTGTGTGCGTTGCGTTTGTGTGCGTTGCGTTTGTGTGCGTTGCGTTTGTGTGCGGTATTTAGTATATACGCCCTTGGTAATGTTTGCCCAAGGGCAAACGTCCCCAAGGACAAAAATCTCTGAGGCAAAATTATCTAAGGGTAAATGTCTCAAGGGCAAATATCCCACAGGACGTTTGTGCCCCTTGGGTTGCGTTGCGTTAGTGTGCGGTATTTAGTATATACGCCCTTGGTAATGTTTGCCCAAGGGCAAACGTCCCCAAGGGCAAAAATCTCTGAGGCAAAATTATCTAAGGGTAAATGTCTCAAGGGCAAATATCCCACAGGCAAAATTCCCCAGGGGCAAAAGACTCCGCGGGCAAATGGCCAAGGGCAAAAGTCCTGATACCGATGGAACGAGCTCGTACTCCCGGTAGCTCGAAAGCAAAATTTGGCTCGGACTGCATAAGCGTCCAACTCGAACTCTCTCTCGAAAAAATTTCCTGCCAATTAATTAAGTAAATTGCTGTTAAACCGGATTAACTCGGAAAGTTCTAATCTACAGAAACGAGCCAATTTTCTAAATGAATCATCTCGAACTCGCTCGAATTTTTTTTTCAGGAACTCGCAACTCGCTCTTACCAAATGTTTTCGGCTCGTTCTATCACAATGAAAATCGCGAGTAAAGCTTTACTAAACCGAGCCTGCGAGTTCTCTAACTTTACAAGGGATTTCCATGTAAAAATATGAGGGATTTAGAGTTACTCTTAGCCATCTAAAATAATCATCTAAGTCATCAAAACCAAGATGATCAAAACCATCTATATTCATAACATATAGAGTTCAAGCCATTATGTCACATTAATTGCCTTGACACCCAGGTAAAATCGAAAATACAAATTTTCCATGTTACATTCGATTTTTCTCAATTTTTTTACATAGGTGGTATGGAAGTTAATGTTACATATCGACATTAACTCAACCTGGGTAAAACGAAGGAGTGCTAACACGTTACAATAACTTTCAGAAAACTTGGGAAAATTTCTGGTTGGGGTTACCGTAAGTTATTAATTGCTTTCGTTGAGCACGCCTCAGGCCCAAGCCAATTTCGGCGTTTGGTCCATTCATATGAGTCTACCTCTGATAGATTGATGAGATTTTTGCCTACATTATATTTCAAAATAAGCTGATAGAGAAGCCATAAGCAAGTAGTTATAAGAAAAATGCTATTATATTACAAGTAGGAATCAATGCTCGAGCCGAGACACGCTCGTTCTGCTTTGATATTGGCCTTGCTGACTAGCATTGGAGGACCTGTAGTGGCCTTGCGTGGCCAGTGACTGATGAATGGGTGGCTGAAAACAACGCACGTGCTCCACTGGCATGTTTTCTGCGTCGGCAGTGCTGGTGCGTAGGTACTTGTTCAAGGTGGCAAAGATCTGCGAGTTCAAGACTTGAAATCTCCGAATTCTGTCCACCATTCGTTTGAGTTGCTGCAAGATTGAAAAAGGTTGAACAGCATGCAATTTAAGCTTTTATTTGTTGGGCTTACAATTCCCTTGATGTTCTCGTCCTTGCCATCCACTCTTTGAACTCGATAAATGTGGTAGCAAAAGTCGAGACATTCGAATCTTCGCTGTTGGCCTAACAGAGTGATGAGCACGCATCCAGCCCAATTGAGGCCTTCACCGAACATTTGCTCAATGTTGAACTCGTTTTCCCCAACGGGGATGCAGTAGACAAACTGCAAGGCCGACCAGAGGCGGTGGAACTCGGTGCACTCATCAATGTTAATCACTCCATTCGTTGGAGCTTTCCCTTGCCACACTGAATGGTCGAGGTAGCTTTTGATTCTGGTGAGTATGACCTCGAAAATTGAGAGACCACAGCAGAGCCTTTCGCGAGTTAAAAGGTCGCCCTCTCTGGAAATTTGAGCTTGCTTGGCATTCCCCACTTTGTCAATATTTGAGACGATTTGCAAGGCAGCATACTTGGCCTCGAGTCTTTTCTGCTTCTGCTCCGGCTTTTCTCCCTCTGAAATGAATTCAATAAGAAAATATTTTTACGGAAAAATGCTAGGAATGGTAAGCCACCTTTGCAAAATGGCCTCGGAAGGATGTTCTGAAAAGGAGCAGCATGGAGGAGATCCAAAACCTCCTCTTGGGACAACGACTGCTCCATGAGTAAACAGAACAGCACGGCATTTCCAAGCTCGCGGAAGTTGTGGAAGAGCTCCGTACGAGCATCAGGATATTGCACAATGTCTTGGAGAGTCGCTTGGTAGTAGCCCAAAACGCCAGGAGAGCCATAGTCGTACCGGGGCAGTTTGCATTGCTTGGGCATTGCATCCATGAGAGTTTTGGTGAATTGCAGAATGTTGCCCTGAATGAGGCTCTTGATGATTTTCAGTAGCTCCTCCATGACCACAGCGATGCCTTGGTATCCCAGTAGCTTGGCCATGCATCGAAAATGGTGGCTCCCCACGAATCCAGCATACTGCGAGAAAACCGTGTTGTTGGCAATGTTCAGGGCTTTGCTGCCCCAATGATAGTGGTGGCCCATGGTGGGAGCCTTCTCGCGATGGACTTGCTTGGCAAAGCTGATGTCACGGCATTTGACGAAGCGATTCGTCGCAGCATTGTAGCAGTAATTTGGCAAAAAGTCATAATTAAGCTCCCAAAACACGTGCAGTGTGATGCGACCTAACAAAGCAAACCTCTGTAAATTGCTATTATTGGAATCAGCAATGATTTACCATATGGGGCTAGAACGTTGTGATTGGCCTCTTGGAACATTGACTGGAAATCGTCCATGGCCAAGTGCTCGGAGAGTAGCTTGTGGGTCAACTTGTTCACCCTGATGAGCGCCTCCAGCTCAACCACACCAGTGATGTCCCCAGCCTCAAACCGAGAAATGGCCAATTCCAGGGACTTGAGCATGCTGCTGTTGATTCTTTGGCACACCAGCCTATTGAGGTCAATGGACCTGCCCAAAAGTTGGACATGTCTTTGGCGAAGTAGAGTGACATATCTATTTGGCGGTGGACTGTTGATGTAAGTTCCCAGATTTTGGCACTCTTGGCGGAATCGCTTGTCGAGCATGATGCTGCCAGCCAAATGCTTGTAGTAGCCATACACTTGTTCGCTCAGCTTGTACACAAATTGATCGAAGCATAGGTTCACTTCAGCCTCGATTTCGTCGTACAGAAATTGCTTTTTGAATACGGTGAGAGCGTAGTGGGCGCTGTCATTGTACAAGTCCAAGGGATACAAGACAGACCTGCACAAAAAAAATGAGGACGTTAACTCAAATTCGAAATCGACAAAAGATTTCAACGCACTCCATGTAAGAAGAGTCTTTCGTGGCAAGAATGTGGTCAGTGAGGATCCATGGCATGGACATTTCAATGGGGAATTGAATTCGCTTCCCCATAGTCATTTCTAGGTAGAACTCCCTGTACCACAGCTGAGACAGGTCACAACAGTCTTGAAGGCTCCCTAAATGAATTTCAATAAGTTACGCCAAATTTCATTTCTGATAAAAAAATCATCTTACGGCTGAAATTCAGAATGTAGTGCCAATTGAAGGAGGTCTTGTGGAACTCGTCAATTTTCATGAGAACACTGCCATCGATGTCTTTCCTCAGCGTTCTTTTCCCTCCTGACTTGTCGGCAATCAAAGACTCCAGCATCGTTCTCACCATGTACAACTGAGTGGAGCTGGGCCCGACATTTCTGCGGGGCACTTTGAGGTCGTATCCTCCGTCCGGGTCTCGCTTACCCTTGAGGGCAGGGTCGTCATGTGGCTCAATTCCTCGGATCCAGTCGGCACACGTTTCCCTAACAGAGACAATAATGCTGCGAATCAGGTCCTTTTTGTTCTTGATTGCCTTCCTCAGCGGCTCACGAAGAGTGAGCTGAACAAAGTCCTGCAATTCTTGGTAAATGTTCCGCCTGATGGCGTCAGTGAAGACCGTCTCCATTCTGGCCATGAGAACTTGCAATCCTTTGATCATGGCAATCACCTCAATCAGGGCACATTTCTCGGCAGCAGAGTAGTTGTACCGGGTAGCCCTCTCGTATTCCTCAGCTTCAGCAGGGCAATCATTGTTCTGGTGGTGGTCGGTCGGGTGCAATAATTTCCAGCTGTACAGCTCGGTCACCACTGACGTCCAATCTGACAGCAAATGCAGACCTCTGAGTGCCAGATCAGTCAGCGCCTTGTTTTCAGAGTCGGTTCTGGGTGTTTCTTTGTAAGTAGTGGTGACTTCGTTGGAGTACCTGGCCAACTCGGACGAGTACTCGAGATGGTTTTCCCTCATTTTGGCCAAATGCACCATGATGTTGGCTTGTGGAGTGGAAGATGGTGCGGAGATGGGTAGCGCGGCTGCCGCAGCAGACAGAGGCCATTTGGAAGAATCGTAGTGCTTGGAGCTTTTGACATAGTTGAAGGGGGCAATCTGCATGTCACCAAAGAGAGGGACCACCTCAAGATCGTGGAAGATCTTGTCCATTTTGTCAAACCTCAGCCGCCTCTTCTGGTCCAATTTGTTGATGTTCACTTGCTCAGAGTCAATCAGGAAAAGGCTGAATCCCATCACCTTGACCAGCATGTGCTTTTCCGCCGGTGTCAGGTAGCCCTTGTTCTCAAACATTTGCAGGCAAATCATGATGATATCGCAGAACAGATCCTCGTAGTTTTTTATTTTCTCCAGGTTTTCCTTGAGCGTCTCCCGCACTTTTCCCTGGGTTGCCAAGAACATTGACAGATTTTGCGACTCTTGCAAAGCTTGGCTGTCCGCCATGACTTTGAGAAACTGTGCGGCTCGCCTGTACGTGGCGTAGTCGTTCTTCACTGAAGACTTCATGTTCTTGAGCTCATCCAGAACGGCGAACATGTTGATGAACTTGCCCAAGGTGAGCAAATAGGCCTCGGAGACAAAGTCTTTCCTCTTCTCCTCATGTGACAGCCTCTTCACCTCGCCGCAAAATCGTTCAATAGCCTTCCGTTGGAAGTACATCAAATTCAGGAGCTTGTTGACTTCGGGAGCCAACACCTCGACGGTTTTCTCATAGATTTCCACGCGATTTGGCTGCTCGTTGGACTTGGGTTGCGGAATAGCCCTGGAGCAACATCTCCACGTGTAGAGCATGACAGCGTGTTCGTGGCCTTCCTCGAGCATTTCATTGAGAGACGAGTGGACCGTGGCCTCTTCAATGTACTTGGCAACGCCCGTGATAAATGCATTTCTGTCCTCGAAGTTGGTGTCAAAATTTGCCTGGTAAACAATGCTCGCTGGCTGAGCTTCAATCCACGGCTGTTCGTCCGGCAACGGGAGTTCGTCAAGAACATCCACATTGGACAGAGCATCGGCAAGTGTCACTTTCTCGGCCATCTCTTTGACACTCAAAGATTGCGTCGTCCACCAAGCATAGTTATCGCAAATCCAAACTAAAGCAGACCAAATTCAAAGTCAAGCGGCACTTTTTCAAGTTTCGAAAATGCTTAAATTCAAATTAGTCAAAACCAAAAGTACTTGAAATTCTCAGAATGTTTATAGAGTGTAGAGGCCGCAATGCGTTTTTTTTAATTGTTCGTAGACTTCTCGCAAATTGAGCCCAATTGAAAATTGGTGCGTCTTAAAATTGTTAGCTCGGCTCTTTTTAGATCAAAGGCACCGGCGCTGCCCAATCACACCCTAAGATTTATTTATGAGGTGGAGCAATTTGTCGCGAAATCATCTTGGAAATTCGCACCTTCCTTTGACGGAAAAATCAATCCCCTCATGAACCATTACATAACCATCAAACATAAATTATGTCAACAAAATAAAAGAATAGCGTCGAAATCAATTTTGCCTTGATTTACAAAATTGACGCAACCTTTGCAGTAAAGGTGGCAGTACAGATTTTTTCAGGCAATTGTTATTTAAAGTTTCAACTTTCAAGCGATAACGAAAAGAACTCAAGAGGATATCAAGCTTTGACTAGATTAAAGAAAATGTCAATTTATGCATTTCCAATGTTGTTGACTGGTGTCAGCTTTCCCATGAACAAAAGACAATAGTTTTGAACAGAGATCATTCGAACTCTCACTGTCAATTAGTGAGTTGTGACACAAATAATGCCTTTGTAGTCGCTGGAGCATTCGCAGTAGGCCTTGCTTCTTCTACAAAGGCAAAAGCCACCCCACGCCCATCAATGAGTGAAAAGTAAGGGCCAGAGTTTTCGCTATGGCTGCCATAGTGCTCATACTTGCGGCCCTATTTCACCTCACCCCAGCCCTGGGGCCTCTGCCTGACGCGAGCCAGGAGGGGCTGCTTTGGCCTTACAAGGGCTTTGCCAGCGTTGCCCTCTTCCATTATCACGTGCCTCCCGAGGCCACCAGGGCCACGTGGGAGTTTGCCAGCTTTCAAGACAATCCAGACTGCCCAAAACGCCAAGTGCACGTCTGGATTCAGTATGGTAGCTACCCTGTCATCAACTCGACTTCGTCAGAAGAATTCCCCCCTCACCTCTACTACACTGACAGGTCTTTCTTGGACTGGATCACGCTAGAATCAGCCTTTAAGCCCACTGACACTGTGGTGCACCCAGTGTAAGCTTATTGCGAGCGAATTTCAATTACGATTCCTTAAAACTATTTATTTTTCAGGTACAATCCTTTGCCTGGTTCTTGGTATGCTGCAGCCTACTTGGAGCCCATTGAAGAGCCTTTGGGGTTCCTGCAGCAAACATGTCGATACAGCTTAGGCTCCATTGCTTTGTGGAACAGAGCGGATAATGTAGACATGATCCAGCCCAATCAGCAAGAGGGTCAATCTTTTGTCACAAAGAGAAACTTCTCATATTACAAATTCTTTGTCCCCGAGGATATTAGTCACTTTTCACTCACAATCTCAAGCTGTGCTGTCCTGCTCAAGAATTCTCATTTTCTTGCCAAAAATGGAACTTGCATCGAATACATAGGGCTGAGAGCCAATGCTCTTCCATTGCACAGCCCCTCAGAATTCCAACAAGATTGGAAAAATTTGTCAGTCAATGGGAGTGTCACACTCACGGAAGAAAGGCCATCCGAGGGGAGCTACTATTTCGTCCTCGTCGTCACTCAGGGCAGAGTGGGCTTCAAAGTCCACCTGGAGCTCAACCACTGTGGCGAGAGTGGCATCTATGGACCTGGGCAAAAAGACTGGTACTTGAATGAACGAGGCCTTGTGTGGGATGGAAACTTTAAAGGGGGAGAAAGCAGCCCCAACAGACCTAAAGAACCCACCAGTGGATTTCAACTTTTCTCCTCGCGTGCCAAGGCTGAACCGTACCAAGATAGCAATAACGATCATAGCAATTACGAAGTGGAGCTTTTTGAGACTGATGTACAAAAAGACAATCGCTCATCGCAACAAGAAAACTCTTACAGCTGCATTTCCAAGTTTGACTTCACCCGGATTGAGGGTGTGCGAGCCTTCAGCGTGATATACATGGTACAAGGACGAAGCTGGTACACAAAATGGCTTACGGTGCTGGAGGAGTTTCCGATTTTCACGAGATTTCGCACGTATGACTTCACCGATCTCGGAGGGAGCTTGAACATCAGAGTCACCATGGACACGGCCCTTTTCGGCACCTCACACTCTGCAGACGAAGCTGGCTTTTACCACACTGTCACTGGGTGCCTGTCATATGGAAGGCAGCCTCGATTCAATAGGAACACTGGCTTCATGGTCTGTGACAACCACTCTGCCACCTTTAAAGTAGCTGACTACGGCCTTGGCGAAGGAGGTGAGGCCTTGAAGGTCATCCCATTTCCTGAGCCTGGAATCTACTACATTGGGTTCCAGTTGTCTTGTCGCAATGCTTCTGAAGGCCATGTCATCCCTTGCCCCAAAACATCCGTCTCTGCGATGGTCTCTGTAGATGTCAACATTCAGCCCTGCGACTACAGGCCAGTCAAAGATGCCTGTGGTGGCAATGGTCATGGGGTCTGTGCCACCAACCACAAAGGAGCATTCACCTTTTCCTCGTGCACCTGTGCACCAGGATTCAAAGGCTGGACTTGCGACGTTCCGGAGCCTGGAGCTAAGCATAGTACAGTCCACACACTGCTACTGACACTCAGCAACTTTTTCTTCCTTCCGGCCATTGTCATTGCTCTTATACGGAGACTATACGGCCAATGCTTGGTGTACTCGGCTACGATGGCCTTCTCCGTGTTCTACCACACGTGTGACCAAGAATCGTTCAGTGGATCTTTGCCCGAAGGCTTGCAATCCACTTGCTTAGCTTTATATGTGAACAATGAGGTGCTTCAATTTTGTGACTTCTTCTCTGCCATCCTCTCGTTTTGGGTGACCGTCGTGTCCTTGGCCAAGTTGCCCCCTGAAGTGATGAATGCATGCAATTTAGGGGGCTCTCTACTCGTGGCATTTTTAGTCTCCTACAACCGAACAGGCCCGCTCGTGCTGGTCATTCCAGTGCCGCTAGGAATTACAATTTTAATCATTTCGTACGTGATACGAAGCGTCAAACGAAAGTCTTGCGTGCTGCCCACTAGAAGATCAATCTTATTCTATATTCCTGCCATTCTGTGCCTCATTTCTGCGGCCACTTTGGCCACAGTGGCGGGTACTAGTGCTAATTACCCTTATGTACACAGTGGCTGGCATGTCTTGATATCTCTCGCTCTGGCCTTTTTGGTCGTGAAAACCAAAAGCAGAAAAGTGCGGACTCTGGCTTCAAGTACCTCAACGTCCGAGAATGAGGGCAACTGCATATCATGCGAAGAAATCCCAGCAGACATTGTGAGCGAGGCAGCAACAATCTCGCCTTCAGAAGAGTCTGTCCGTTCGACAACTTGCCTGGAAATCACCAACTCTGAAGGCCTTCATCCTAATCAGAGCTTGGACAAGAATGGCTTCATGAAGCGCCTATCATACATCCAGAATTTCAGTGCCTTGATTTCTAGACATGAACCGAATTAAATGATATTTACGTAGTTGAGAGTTGTCGTCGTCGTCATTTTGCTGATGAGGTGGAAGGCTGCGCCAAGTTTCGCGTTCGTGACCGAATTTCCAGGGCTTCAACTTGCAATTGCGTCAGTTGGTTATTAGCTTCCTTGAGCATTTTGGTCAACACTCTTTCTTCCGCTCGCAGCTTTCGGAGTTCCGTTGCCCTTTTCTGAATCTCTGCTTGTGCTTGTTTATTGCTTGCAGACATGTTTCTTCTTGCTTTACTTTTGAGCTTACGAGTTACGACGAGATTTCCAGAATTTTAAAATTTTTTAACTTTTAGAGAAAACTTAAGAGTTCGAATTTGTACCGAGGTCTCTTAAAATTAACCAAAAGATAAATGATATCTTGCGAGTATTTACTCATTATTCACATTATTGTTGTATTATTTTGAATGCAAATAAATCTCAAATGAGATGCATACCATGCAATATTTATTGAGTATGATGGTCGAAACATTATTCATCGATGCCTTAAGAAATGTTGTTCACTTCCCACACTTTCCCAACAAAAACAACTTTTGACACATCACAAATTTTTGTTGCCGTTGTTTACAGACCGCGAGAATGACGGAAAAGCAGAAATATTCCATTCTGTTGCCGACGTACAACGAGCGCGAGAATCTTCCCATCATTGTTTGGCTTCTCGTCAAGTATCTCGATGAAGTGGTGCCTTACGAAATCATAATTATCGATGATGGGAGCCCTGATGGCACCTTGGAAGTTGCCAAGGAATTGCAAAGCATTTATGGACCTGAGAAAATTGTGCTGGCTCCTCGAGAAAAGAAGTTGGGGCTAGGCACTGCCTATATTCATGGAATCAAGCACGCTACTGGCCAATTTGTGATCATCATGGACGCTGATTTGTCCCATCATGTAAGAATGCAGGACTCAAAATGTCACTCGTTATTTTACTATCATGTTGCTTATTTAGCCCAAGTTCATCCCACAAATGATCGAGCTGCAGAAAAAGTGCAACTTGGACGTTGTGTCCGGTACACGATATAGCGGGAAAGAGGCCGGAGTATTTGGCTGGGATTTGAAACGAAAGATCATCTCACGAGGAGCCAATTACCTGACTCAAGTTTTGCTTCGTCCTAATGCTTCAGACCTGACTGGCTCGTTCAGACTGTACAAGAAGTCGGTTTTGCAAACGCTCGTCGAGTCTTGTGTCTCAAAAGGCTACGTTTTTCAGGTGTGAAAATAGGCCTTGATTTCGCTCGTTCTTTGCATTTTATAATGTTATTTTTCAGATGGAAATGATCGTGAGGGCAAGGCAGCACGGATTTTCAATTGGTGAGGTGCCCATCACCTTTGTTGACAGGGTGTATGGGGAATCAAAATTGGGGGGCAACGAAATATTTCAATTTGCCAAAGGATTGCTGTATTTATTCTCGGCAATATAAATGCATTTCATAGATCAAGGTTTCCCAACCCGAGATCCCCACCAGGCCGCTTCGAGTTGCTTTCCGTCCAAGCTTTGGCTATGGTTCTCTTCATGTCATCATCGCCCTCCTCGTACATTTGCTTCATCATGGTCATCAGGCTTTGGGTGGGATCCGCATTCGGGGTGTCATCCATTTTTGGTGTGAACCTTATGAAGTCAAAGCTTGTTTAAAAAATGTTTAGACCAGAATTGCGCGCCCCATCTACTTAGCTGCTGAACTATCCAGTTTGCTCAGTCAGCATTGAGATGCTCCATGTTTTCCTTATTGCTCAACCTTCTACAGTTTCTCACTTGTTACCTTACTACTGAACCAATAACAACTACCTTGATACTTTGGATTTACTGCCCTATAATTGGCCTATTTGTTTACGTGTACCATTGATCTACCATAATGTGTTCTTGTGTTCTATATTGAGTCCAACTGACTATCACTATCGGGATGATAAGGTGGCAAGTCATATGGGGTCTATCTGACCCTGGTCAATCCGACCAATCTGGCTCTTCAGCCATGTATTTTGCCTGCTACAGCAGCAGCTCACCAATGTATTTAGCGTCAGCTAAGGGGGCATTTCCAGCCGAAACAAAAAAACTCCTATTACATGACAAGAGCAACTTACTTAGTTTTCTCAGATGCGTCTTTGTCAGACTTTTTCAGGTGTGTCCACTTCAGACCTTCCTCAGTTTTGGCAAGCAGTATCACCGCCATATCTGTAACAGCAAGTTTTAAAAAATGCCAATCGTCATAACATTGAAATGGCTACCTGACTTAAGGTTGAACTTGGTTGGTGCATCAGCTTTGACCTTGTGAGCAGTCTCCTTGATTTCAAAGACATGATTTTTGCCATTCAGGTTGTTGAGCCTGAAGTACACACCTCCAGCGGGAGTGACTTGAAAGTCCACGTTGCCGGGATCAACTCCTGATGCTCCGTTCAATCCGGTCAAGTAAATCTTGACAAACTTGTCGGATTGATCCCACGCTACAAAAATTAAGAATCTTTTGAAAAGAAACGGCAATTGCGTAAATCCTTACAATAGTTTTTGATGATGAAATCAAAGGAGCGGGGAGCATTGTTTTGCTCAGACTTGGCAGTCGTCTTTTTGTCTTGGTTTCGCTCTTTCTCAAGCAGTTCCACGAGCTTGGTTTCTTGCCTTCGCAACTCGATGCTCAAAAAGTCGCGCACTTTGGGCCTTTTTGCCTGCTCGGCAAAGGTCTTGATTTCTTCGACATCCTTTCGGACCTGAAAGCAATCATGCGAATCAATAAATCATTGAACTTTCAGCCAAATCAATCATTTTCACTCACGCTATCGATTTCCTCTTGAACCGACATTTCGGCTTGTAATTTTCCAAATTTGCGGTGAAATTCGCTCTGAATGCAGAATGTTGCCGTTTGCCGACTTCAAAACAAATCTCTCGAGTTTTCTGGAAGATTTTTAAATCATTCGGCTACTATTGTCCGCGTAACCGCGAATTATGGTGGTTTCCAGAGCTTTTTGGCTGTTTTTAATTTTTTATATTCCACGAAATGGGAGGAACTCACAGAGTTATCGCAATCGCTGCAGAGAAGCACTTTATCACTCATAATGACTTTTTTGCGCATATTTTGGCGGACTTTGCGTTGAATGACATCAATGTGCTCAGCTGACAACTTTATCAAACAAACATTTTGGTGTCGATAGAGTTGTGCTGAAAGGTCAGGTTGCCAATATGGCAATGGAAGATCCCTTTTTCGTCGTGAAAGAGTAAGTGCAGTTGGGCGAATGTTGCCTCCTCTTGAAATTGACCCTTTTTGCTTGGTTTTCCAGCGAAGTCCTGAAAGCACTTTTGAAAACGCGAGAGCTCTATGAAAGATGGCGAGTTGGAGACGAGGGCATCGAGATGCGCTCCGCCGAGGAGCAAGAATGGGCTGCGACCGAGCTGCGAAACTCGCTTCGATCCATCGAGTGGGACCTCGAAGACCTCGACGACACAGTTCAAATTGTGGAAAAGAATCCAGCCAAGTTTCGCATCGACGCGAACGATTTGAGTGCGCGCAAGAATTTCATCAAGCTAACCAAGGAAGAGGTGGAAGTGATGAAATTGCGCTCGAGCGCGCAAAGCAAGACACCTAGTTCTCTTGTCAACAGTCAGTACTCGGTAATTGTCTGGGAACTGTCCTTTTTATTTTTCTCGCTAAATGGCATTGGCATTACAGATACCGATTGAGACCATGTCTAGCCCCACCGCAACAACAACAACAACTCAAAACAGCTTCGTTCCTCCGGGAATGCGCAACAACAAATACAGCAGGTTGGCCACCACCGGATCCCCATCACATTACAAGTCAGACAGCAGCGGCTACGCTACTTCCACACATGAACTCATCCAGCAGCAAATTCGACAGCAGGAGCAGCTCGTTCAGCACCAGGATGCCCAGCTGTCACAAATGTCGCAGTCAGTGGGCACGCTCAGAAATGTGTCCTCTGCCATCGGCAACGAGCTCGACGAGCAAGCAGTCATGCTGGATGAGTTTGGAGCTGAAATTGAGCAGGCGGAGACGAAACTCGACGCAACAATGCGCAAAATGGTAAGCTCTACTACATTTACCTTTTTTTGCTGGCGGCAATTAGCAGCTTAATTGCTCAATATCAAATTTGCAGGCAAAAGTACTCAACTTGGCCAACGATCGGAGACAATGGATGGCAATAGGCATTTTGTCCAGCGCCATGGTCGTGCTTCTTGTCATGATATTTGCACTCTAGCTTTTCTGCAGCATCTGCGTTCTACTACAAGTGTTTTGCTCTTTTCGCCGTTATTCCTTCAGTTTTGGGTTGAGTTTACGCTATTTTGCTTTTTAAATACCTGTGATCCGTTTTTTCCAATTCTACGATCATGTAGTCGAAGTACTAAGAGCTCCGATTGTCAGCATTCCATTCTTACAGATCTCAATTAATTTCAAGCAGCAACTGATGTGCAATTTTCATTCAGTTTCAAAGTTCAAATAATTAAGTGCTAATATACTCACATTCGAAAATAAATTGACGATAACTTCCTCAGTACTTAGTTCTTTATTATGGCTTATTGAAAGCATCATTACCTTTCGATTGGGACTAGTTACGCCATGAAGAAAAGCTCAGTTTTTTATTCGAGTTCGCGCGGATCTTGTTCGGTGCCATAATCTTTTTGCCGGCCCCAGTCCTAAAATAGTGGAGAAAACCAGTCAAGCGCATGGTACTTTTTATGCTCTGAGTTACCGAGGTCGGCTTCAAAAGCCACGTAGATGTGCTTTTATGGTTTCCTGCAGCGTCTTGGTGGCCCAAAGACTTTCTGTGCTCCGTGTACATAAATATAGGAATCCACACGAGCGAGGAGCCAGTGATGCAGTAACCCAATAACTGTATGGCAGTAGGATACACATACTTTTCATATCGGACGTGGCCAAATATGCTAAACTCCATGATAAGCAGCACTGCCAAAACGGCTGGCGTAATATACTTCAGGCTGACTTTCCAGTAGATTTTCAGCGCCGGATGCATCCCTTTTTTCATCTCCTCGATGTGCCCTATGAAAGTGTCAATGCCATAAATCCAGGAGACGATGACAACTTCGAGCAGGGCGAACACGAGCAGGTTCCAAGAGGGCGCCTGCTCGTTGAAAAGGGTGAACATGTGGATGCCACCTGGGCAGGTGAATGACAGGCCCAGCCAGGCCATGGTGAAAGCTGTGGCTGTCACGAGCTGAGGCTTGTAGTCCCTCAAGACCGGCCACTGATCACTTAGTGCAGTAATCACAGTTTCGAAAGCTCCGAAAATCGACCCCAACGCCAGCGAGATGAGCATGGCAAAAAACAGAGTGGCCATCAAGCTGGGGCTGATCATTTTGGTGACCACTTCCGGATACGCCAAGAAAGCCAGTCCTGGTCCACCTTGGACCACTTCACTGATGGGCCTGCCAGTGTCATGGGCCATGTAACCAAGGATGGCAAAGACCACACAGCCGCCAGTGATGGATGTGAGACCATTGGCCACAGCGATGGCAACCGCATCCAATTGGCAATCTCTGTGGAATTGATTGTAGGAAGACAAGGTGATGACACATCCGCAAGCCGGTCCTAATGAGAAGATGATTTGCGTGGCTGCATCCACCCAAATTTCCATTGTCAGCAGTTTGCTCCATTGTGGCTTGAAGTACTCCATGATGCCCTCACTCGCTCCGGGCAGAGTGAAACTCCTGGCTGCCAAAATCGTGAGGATGAGGTAGGGCAAAAATGAAGTGATGTAGGAAACTCTTCCAGAAGATTTGACTCCCTTGAGGAGGCATAAAGCAATCAAGATCCAGGCAAAAAACAGAGCTGCAACATTTTGCACTCTTGGCACTCCCTAAGGGCAAAACATTAATCAAGCTTCTATTACATGCCACGAGTTGCTTCACATAATTGGACCAGTCGTATCCGATTCTGGAAAGCACGTGTCGATCCCAGTACTCCTCAACAGAGGATGACAGGTTGCATTGGAGCAATTCAGAGCTCAATGTTGCAGATTGGCAACTCCCATTGAGTGCAATGAAGCGCAGAGTTCCATTATTTACACAGTTGTCATCATCAATTTGCGAATGGCAGCTAAATGACAAATTAAGGTCCTGCTCCTTTTTGACTCGATTTCTCGCTTGAAAATGTACCACTTTGTGTTGTAGCTATGCCCGCAGAATGCCCATTCCAGCCTTGCATCTGGGACAAGCAAGGATGCAAAAGATACGCAGAGATACCACAAAGCCCAGGAAACCACGACGTTGTAAAAGAAAGCCAAGAGCACACCCACACTGACCATTGCCTGGGAATGGAGAGCAATAATCAAAAGCTTCAATGCGAGAGATCCGAGCATGAACTCACGTAGCCCAATCCCTTCAATAAGGGCGTCATCAGGCCGAAGATCTTAATTGGGCCCACACCAGCATATTGACCCAGCGCCATTTCCAGGAAGAACACGGGAAGACCAGCGCAGAAAAGCATGACGACGTAGGGAATCTGAAAAGTAAAATGGAATGCGAATTCAATTACATTTTTGATTTTTGCGCATTTTGGCTGTTTTTAGCATGGAATGGCTTTTTCAGGGCTAGATGTACATTGCACTGAAAAACGCGCTCATTAAACTCGTCAAACTGAGCTTCCTTTTCCAGTTGACGCTTCAAAGTTCAAACTGGAGAAGCGAAGACGTGGGTAAGTATCACTTGAATTTGTATCTTAAAAAATCTTGTTAATCCTCATCTTTAAATGATTGATGGGAGCTATGCCGCGCTGACATAAAGCAGCTTGGTCGACGGAGCTTTCTAAACGAACTTACTTGCTCGTTTTCCCCTAAAGTTCGCTCTTCGAGTTTTGGACAAAATTAATTTGAATACTCCGTGAGGAAGAACTTGAGATACGGCCAAATTGAAGTCTTGAACTCCATCTTAGCTTCCTGCCGGTATTTGAAGACGCAACTGGCGAAGACATTGATTTTCACTACCGGTAACCGAAAATCCCTGGTTATGTTTCAATTTCCAAATAGTTCTTAGTTAATTTCTCTACCATGACTAGCATATAAATGGGAAAAACGAATTGTAAACAAAAGCATTGGGAAAAAATTAACCAGGGGAAATTTTTTCCCGGGAAAATTAATCACCTGGCGAATTTTTTTCCCGTACGCTTCGTTGTCTTGAGCAGCCACAATGTGCGGGAGTTGCTGCCAGGTGCGGGAGACACTGCCAGGTGCGGGAGACGCTGCCAGGTGCGGGAGACACTGCCGGGTGCGGGAGACACTGCCAGGTGCGGGAGACACTGCCGGGTGCGGGAGACACTGCCGGGTGCAGGAAAGTGCTTGCGCGAGTCAACTTTGGTCACTTAACGGATTTTTCTTGGGGTTTAACTTTTGCTGAGGCGGTAGGGAAATATTAAGACTCCTTGTCTGTTTTCATCCTGACCTTATTCTTGTTTTATGGCTGCGATTTCCCACAAAAATTGAGAAAATTCCTTTTTTTAAAGTGAATATGGGCTGGATTTTTCCTTGCTGGGAACTACTTGCCGATCTCATTTACTAGGCAGGTTCAGTTGGACCAATTTGACCTCAGCCAGTTTCTTTGCTTCGCGTCTTTCACAATTTTGTTTTGAGGAGCCGTTGTTGCTCATTGCTTTGTTTTCCGGCTCCTGATCTTAGCAGGTTCTGGACCGATTTCACCACAACCAGAAGCTTCTGATATGGGCTGCTGGCCTCGAACTATCTCAGATTGACAGCTGTAGCTAAATCACAGCTAGAATCTGATCCTATTTCCCTTACACAAAATTGTTGGTTCGGTTATCACGAGAAATTTTGGTCATTTTTATTTCGAATTTGTCGTTGGCTGAGAGTCGGGCTGCTGGCCTCCACCTCTCTTAGGTCCTCTTCGGTGAGCGAATTTTTGGCCGCGAACGGCAGCCGAAAGTGGAGCCTCGGATATCGCTTGTGGATGTCGTAGCAGAGGCAGTTCATTGTCACCCATTCGATGCATCCGGTTGTCAAATAAGTGGCGATAACGTCGCAATTAAGCCTGACAGCGTCATATTTGATGGGGGCCATCACGATGCGGCTCAGCCGATAAAGGAGATCGACCAAGCTCAGGTCCGATCCCACCACGTAGCCGTTGTCCACGTATACATTGCCACGATGTCCGATGTCGCTAAACCGAGTCAGGGTCACTCTCGGACGGCGGTTGACCTTCTGCAACTCAACCACGAACGCCTCCTTGTTGATCCGCAACAGGATGCCGGTGTGGACATAACCATCTTGAAGTCGACCTGCCGTTACCTTCGTATGACAGCGCTCCCAGACTTAACGTAGAGGCGCATAATAAAAAGAGGCTTTTTTACGTAAAATTCGGCCGATTTCAGACTGGATTTTTCTGGTAGCGCGCCTTGCTTACTAAAAAGTTCAAAACATGGCGGGATTCCTCTAAGGCTTGTTCGTAAGTTTTTATTTCGAGTCGAATCCGTTGAATCCTTTCGTAAAACCGTATTTTTTCCTTGCGAATGTAGAATCCAACAACAACAACAACAGCGGCACCAGCCGCTGTGGCACCCGAAGGGGCGCCCCCCGTGGCCGAGCCCGCGGCGGGGTGGCCCCAGGCACCTGCGGCCCCGCCCGCAGCCCCCATGGGCCACGAGGAGTGCCCTCCCTGCCCCGTTCAGGGCTTCGTAAGTGCACAGTTCATTATCATGTTATTCGAGGTTCGAAAGCTCGACTTTTTCTCGTATTTCAGGCCGAAGAGATCCTCTAGGGCGTGGCCCTGAACGTGGCAGGGGCCGCCGCCTACTATTTGGTGGCCCTGCCTGCCCTGGCCTGGGTCCACCGGGCGAAGCCCCGGGGCCTCTACCGGCTGGTCAGCCGGGTGTGGGCCGAGCCGGAGGACCTCCCCCGGGTGTCGGCCTGGGTCCTCCGCTGCATGGGCGTGGTGGAGGCAGACCCCCTCGAAGGAGTTGTCTAGTTAGTCTAACTTATTCACTTAAGCTATCACAGCTTCACTATATTCATCTTATCTTTTGCAGAACTCAACACGTTCCCGGTAGGCCACCGCACTGGCCAGGCTGGCCCCTACGTGGCCCAAGGCCAGCCCTCCCGCCAGGAGGCCTCCCTTACGGGAATAAAGTCCACGTACCTAGTACTTTTGTGTCCACTGTGTTTGCCGCAACTCATTTCGCGTTTAAGCTCAGCAGTAGCTCAGCATAATACTCAGTAGAAAACTCAGCACCATTCGTATTGGTATTTGTCAGGAAACAGGACGAGTTAATTTGTCCTGTTAATATTGTAAGAATTACCTACACAAGCTTCAGTTATTTTGAAGCAAGTGAGGTTTGTGTTGTTGTTGGATTGAACAAGCCTTCGAGGAAGTTCGAGTCCAAAGCGTTCATCGCATCTATCATTTTTATACCTATCTTAACATTGCTAACGAACTGCAAATAGTGCATGTTTCGTTAGTTTTTGGTTTTTGGTTTTCAAACCATTAGGAGGGAAACCGATACCTTTACAAGTCTTGGTATCCTTTTGGACCAAGTATAGTGTAAAGGTTTTTTCTTGCTGTCGATGCATTGTTCCGCATCTTATCATTACCTTAACGAATATTGTACATTACTGACGGGCATGCGAAAGTACATTGCCCGTTAGTATCCATTTCTATGATCTTTTTCGACAAGCGAAAACTACAAGTTCGCAAGAGTCATTTTGCTTTAACATAATTTGGGTGCGCTTGATTGGTAAAACGGCGCGCCCATATTGGACTGACAAAGTAAAGATAGTGGTCCCATATAAAATGGGCACTACATTTACTTTCATCTCGTCTATACTTAAGAATGTCTACTTAAACTTTCTAAAAGCTAGCTTGTATAGGTCATAATAGGTGAGACGCAACCGCTTCATTTCATTTATGTTGCTATCATCTTGGTGGTCCATGCCAGTCGCTTTGAGAAACTGAATATAATCAGGGACTGCAGCCATGTTTTTATTCAGTTTCCAAGTAGGGACTACTTCTTCTAGTAACTCTTATTTCTTTTAGGTCTGGTTTGGCTTTAGTATTAGTAAATCTAACACGGGCAAATTCCTTGTCTTCACGAGCTAGAGGAGCTATCCGTGGAATATTAGGAAAGTATTTTTGTTCTTTATCAACTTTGCTTTTGTCCTTGTTATATTTACAAATTCCAGCTAGTTCTTTATAATTTACGATTTCTTTTCTCGCCCGCAGTTGTCGTCGAGGAAGAATCCGTACTGGAGTGGGCTCACTCATTTCCGGCTCAACTGTTTGAGCAGCGGATGGAACGTCCGGTTTGTTTGGTTTGACGACCGGTGGGGTTGCCGAGCCACTTGGCTTATCAGAGGATGACACAGGATTCGTGTCTAAAGGCTGTTGAACAGCTGGTGGGGAACTTGTATCCTGATCAGCCGTCAATGCTACTTTCGGATGAACCAATGCTTTTGGAGTAACAGGCTGTGCAACCGCAGGAGTGACCGCAGGTGCATCTTTGTTATATTCCCGAAATCCTGCTATTTCTCTATAGTTTATGTTTTTTCTCCTTCTTAGGTTGCGAGGGAGGAAACGTATCGGAGACAGTTTTTCTGGTTCATATGGAGCTCGTACAGCGGCCTCAGGTGGTTTCTGAGTACCAGGCTGTGGAACTACTGGACTAATTTGCCGGACAGCGGGGTGTGTGTTCTCAGGGGTAGCCGGGTAAACAGGCTGCGCCATTGCGGGCGTAGCCGGGACACCCAAAGTCGTATCTCTGGCTGGGGTGTGCTCGAGCACATCCGTGTTTGGCACAATTTGTGGTACTCCAGCAATAGGTAATTCATTAGCATTTGGTTTGTAACCAAGTTGTCTTACTGGACTTTTCATTACAGTATACCGAACTTGAGGTTCTCCTCTCTCAGCTCCATAAATCTCAGGCTTCGGGGCACTGGGCCCTTCCGTAGGATTATCAATTGGTGGAGAAGGAGGCCGTTTGTGTGGAGACAGCTCTAACTGGCGTCGTACAATATCAATCGCACTTCGCACGGCTCGTGTTATATTTTTCGTAATTGGTGTACGCCGCAACTGTCTTTTAGCGGTATAATAAAGAGTTGTAGTGTCATCACTGTCACTATTTTCATCATTAGTATCTTGCACATCCCCACCAAACGGTTCGGTGGGAATTGCTAACTGCATACTTTCGAGGCCAGCAGATAGAGATTCGAGGTCAGTGTCGAATTTAGAAGGTGCAATGAGAGAGGCTGCCTTTTCTACTACCTCCTCTATATTCTCGTTGTCCTTGTTAGAAGTCTCGGTCATACTTTGGTCTGGAGTGTGGTATTTCTCTGGACTTTCAAGTATAACCGGCTCGCGTTGTTCGTGATATTGGCCACGAAAAGCCCAGTTTACTGGGCTGATCCCTGCAAGTGTTCCTTCGCTTATGTTTGAGCGATCAGGAGTACTAACATGGTCAGGCTTAACACTTGGCAAATTTGTATATAAACGTTCTTGTTGGGCCATTTCAGCAAATGTAGGAGGGCCGCGTTGGCTTAAGGCCAGCAAGTCCTCATAAAATGCTTCATCAGGCCCTGTATTTGCACTTAGTGCAATCGCTCGCTCAATAAAATCATCAGTGTCATTATCAGACAAAGATTCACTTATTTCTTTGCGAATGGTATTATTATCAGCAATGTCATATAGGTATTTATCCTCTAATTTCTTGCGATCATATTGTTCCCATTGCTTTTGTACGAGTTGCTTGTTTTCCTCCTGTATTCGCACAATATCAGAAGGTTTAAACAGACTCGCAGCCTTTTGCATAAGAATAGAGCCGGAACGTTTATAGGTTTGGTGTTTCGCACTTGGCTCAGTTTCCGTCGAAGTCGACTGTGATATCAATGAACTTTGCAAGGCCATTACACTGGAGGCCTTAGTTCGATTCCGCAGACTATATTCTTGACTTTCAGGGGCTGCCCCTTCAAGAAATTCAATGACTTCATTTCTAGCTTTCTTACGCAATATTTCTTCCGGAGTGTAAGGTCGTTTCAGGAGGTCGGACAATTTCTCCGGAAGGAATCTATACAATTCGTGGAATCTATATAGCTTAACATGATCTAAGCTTACTTCGCGAGTAAGCCCATCATAAAGGTATGGCTTTACAGTCACAGTCGAATGCTGTCCAATGTCAATAACTTCAAATAAATCATCCATAAATTTATACCGTTGTTTATTTATGGGGTGTTTTATAACTAAAACTAATGATCCAATCTCAGGTTTAAAGGAAGGCCTTTCTGTAGCCTTCATTTTTTCTAAGTGGAACTGTTCTTCAAGATCATATTCGCGCATGCGTTGATGCCATTCAGCTTTATGAATTTTGTCCTCGCTTTCACTAAGTATTTCAAACACATCCCGTCCTAAATGATAGGACGGCATTTAATCAAAGAATAACGAAAAAGGTGTGGGGGTGATCTTCACCCCTTAATCATCAGTATATGCCAAATAAGTGAGAGGGCGATTATTTATTGCGTAAATAGAAGTCTTAAACACATCGCACAATTTCATATTGTATGACTTAGAGTTTAAGACTAATGCGCTCCTTATTATTCTTATAGCATTTTCAGCGTAAGCGTTCGAATGCTTATACGGCGATAAAGTTCGATAATGACATAACTCCTTAATTTTATAACGATCAACAAGGCGTTGGAGGGCCTTATTAGTTGTTAACTGAGCCCCATTATCCGCGAGTAAAGTCTTGGGCACTCCAAACAAGGATATTACTTCTTCCATAGCATTCACTACTTGCTTATATTTAGCATCCAATAGCGGTTTAGCAATTATCATTTTAGAGTAAACATCAACAAATACTAATAAGTCTTTTGCAGTTGTCCCTTTAACTAAAGTTTCATCGAACTTAGCCAAGTCAATCATTACCAATTCAAACGGTTGGGTAGGGATGCGGAAGCGCCCTTTCCCAACGAACCTAGTATTAGCTTGGCGATATAATGCACAATGCATACATGCACCAATAATAATACGACTAATCCTAGCTGAGTATGTCGAATACATTGATTGAGTAAAAATGGTATTGGTCTTTTTACTCCCTAGATGGTTATGCAACAAATGAATGCACACCATAAGGTACACACAATTTGGCATACTCATATATACTTTCGTATTGGTTGCTACACTAAATGGTAATTTTACATTCTTACGTATAACCAACAGAGCAGCGTCAAGAACACGGTATTTTACCGCAACATCTAATGGTACTATCTCCGGAGGTGAAAGCATAATTAGATTCATTATTTTTTGCATCTCTTCACAATTTTGTTGCAACTTAATGAGTAGGTTGCGTGTAATTCCTGGTAAATGTGGCGATATTCGCCGTTTAACAGTGACTGTATCTACTCTTAAGTTATTTTCTATATGGTTCACTGGTGAATCGAAATCAGCTTCACCATGAAATGAGCGAGATATTTTTGAAAGTATTTCTTCCTCAAGAAACTCATCATCATCATGCTTTGCATGAAGTAAGGTTGACGTGTCGTCGTGTATAAATGGAGGTTTCGTGCCTATCATGTCTACCCATTTATCATTCAGGCAATGCAACCTTTTCTGGAGTAATGTCTTACTCATAGTGCCAGAATTTACAAGTGTATCATACACGTGTGTAAGCAATTCCTGTGTCGTAAGCACCTTATCTTTGATCGCATCAGGCAGAGGGTATTTATTTGCATAAATGTCCTTTGTAATCTGTCCCGCAATAGAATAGGGCGCATAAAATACAGTTTCACCTTCCGGCGTTTGATGGTATTTATTCAATAATACATCAACTACTTCTACCTCTGTGCGAGGTACAGCTCTAAGTTTCCATGCCACGGGCAAGGAATATATGCGCGCTGCTTGTCTATGAGTAAATGCATCTTTACCCGTGAATGAACTAGCAAGCACGCTAGCGATTGATAGACAATCAGTAACTATCACCAATCGCTCATAGGCGAATAGTATGCTTTTAAAATGGTTTATCATTGTTAAAACTCCTAAAGCTTCACATTGAAATGAGTGGTACGAGAGGCAAACTGACAAGGGAAAGCGCGCACTGTGTGCACCAACACACACTGCTTTCCCATCTTCGTTTACCTCCATTAATAATGCCGAGGTACTTATTACCCCAGAATCAACTACTAAATAACCTTCTTTAAAACGAGGTAACGCTAACGACATACCCGTTTTATTCTCGTCTATTACTTTATAGAAACATTTTTCCTGGAAGGCAGAAAAGGTAAACTTTCCTGTTTTCCCTTGCGCTGTTTGCATTACATCTAACAGTGGTGCTGTGTACGTAGCCATATTGGGGCAATACTGGCCTAACCAGTTCGTCATCCCAATGAACTTTTGCAGTTGTTTCTTAGTTGTAGGCATAGGAAAATCATCAAATGCAGACCTGAATTTATCGGGCATTCGCATAGTCATAATCCCATTTTCGTCAATAGATATTAGGTGCCCTAAGACCGTAGCCTCTTTAACACCTAATTGGGTCTTTTTAATTTGTAAAAGGGCATTTAAATCCTTGAGGCTCTGGAATAACTTCCTCAAATCACCCAAATGTCGCATGTAATCATCTAAGGTAGCAGGCCTAGGCTTGCCAGGGTTCTTACAGGCCACAACCAGGTCATCCACATATACACATGTAAAGGGCAATATCTCAGGGTCAAGGGCCTGCTGGAGGAGCCCCGCGAACTCCCTCGGGGCGATCGCGATCCCCTGGAGGCACGCCTTACTCTTCAAGAAGACTGACCTGTATATACTGCGAGGGGACGTTACCGCGAAGCAGCACATATCAGCACTATCTGAGTCGACAGGTAAGTTATCGTATCAGGATGTTACATCAAAAGATGACATCAAACATGAATTAGATAACATCCCTAACAAAGTAGGGATAGGGGGCACTATGTGCTCCGAAGTCGTAAATATCAGATTTTTATTAAAGGACGTTAAATCGACCAATAGCCGGGGCTTGCGTTGCTTCATAGGCAGCTTTTCGTCATTTGGCCTCGAAGTCAAGAAACAAGGGCAAGCTGAGTACCTATTAAGTGACTTATCCACAATCTCAATTAATCCAGACGACAGCATTAATGCTATTTTATGGTCAACCTGTGTGGTTTCATACTCCGACATATTAAATACTTTTGGCACCAATGGTTTATCATCCTTTAGTTGGAACTTCAAGGGTTCAACATTCCATAATCTATATGATCTAGGATCTTCCGAGAAGATAGTCTTATACTCCAGTAAGAGGTCCCTAAAGTCCTCCCTAACTTCATCCGGAATGTGTTCTAAATCCATGTTCAAGATCGTTTCCGGTTTTAATGGAAATGTATAACCTGCTACTCCATTTAAAACTCGGAGAGGGTCAAATTCACTTGGAAACTTCAAAAGGAGATTATAAACCTCATCATACAGTTTTTGGTTGTTTCTCTCATCCTTAGAAAGCTCCAGGCTAGCTGATACCAGGTCTAGTTCAGAAGGGCTTTTCAAAACTGTTTGTCTTACATTGGTATCAACAATAGGACCTTCATAAATAGTAGTGAAACTTTTAAGTGGCACTTTGATGCCCATGTTCTTTGCCAAGCAAAGCTTGCACGAGCAACCAGGTGGTTCAAGTACAAATGGCATAAATTTGCCAAACTTTGTCTTTATATCTTCCTTAGTAAGGTCATCAGGATACATTTGTAAACCAGATAACACTAGTAATGCAGCCGTGGTTGCCATACAGAGTGGGTCACCTACATGCACATCGCCATCCATAAGTGTTCTAATCCACACGTCGTCAGCCACATTTTGGTATCGTAGCTGACCAATTATTATGTACATAAGTGTGGTTAAGTAGCCAACATTTTCTGCATGTTCGCTAGGAACATGGAATATTAACTCAATATTGTTGGACAACTTAAACATGATACCATAAGCATTAAGAATGTTTAGTTCAAAGTACTTATCTAGCTCATTTTGTTGGTATGCAAGTGGGTAATTTTCATACTCATGTATCATCATAGTTATTATAACCCTATCCATCCCTGTGAGGTAGGATTCAATAGGGCACAAAGCAATGGTCATGCATGGTGGGCAAATATACTTATATTTTAGCCATACTACTTTAAGCTTATTCACCATCATATTTATCTTGATTACAATGCGCTTTTGTTCGCCAGACAAAAGTTTATGCCCAGGCACAATAACAGCCCAAGGTAATTCATCCCATTTTTCTCGTGTTGTAAACTTACTGATTATTGTATCAGTTATCTCCTCGTAGCCATCGCTTTGGTTAGAAGAGATAAACACGTAGTTTCCTTTTCTACTAATCAAAGGCTTGTGGCTCCCCCTTAGTGGCTCGTATGCATTAAAAACATGCATATCAGTAAAGGAGAGACCATTTATATCAGTAAACTGCACGATTACGTGCGAATCTAAATAGTTGCAGTAACATGATTCCATTTCATGCTCCAGGGCCTTTAAGCTAATGTTAGCCGCATGGGCTGCAACCGTACTCTTGAATTTTTGTTTCTTGACAACCCTAGCTCGCCCAATCACTGCATGGGCATCTAAGTAGATGGGGTCCCCAGTACTATTCCCTATATTTACTGGGAAAGTACCTTTGCGAGACACCGCTGTAAGTGCCCCTTCAGAGGTCACTCCGCGATATTCGTTACTAGGTTAAAAATTCAAGTACTTATCCGCCAATCCGGAATAAATATTATTCTGGTGATAAGTATGACCCAGCTTGTCATCTTCGTCCGAGTCAGAATCTATTTGGATATCATTACTGATGACAGGTAAATCATGAGGTAAACTAGCCATGGCGGTCACTTCTTCTCCAGGGAGCAGAGTGATCCCTTCATTTATCGCCACTGGGTAGAAAGCCTCTTTTGATAGTAAGAGTGGAATTTTCTTATGTTTAGATTTTCCAGGAAAATCCATAAAGTGCTTTCCATCTTTACTAGTCATCCGGACATTATTATCCACTAATAACGAGTTTCCTATCATTAATAATGTATCGCAATCAGATACGAGGAAAACAGCCTGTCTGATTAAAGCACGATTCCCAAATGCAACTTGAATAGATACAGCTTCATTTCCAGGGAATTCTTCCCCATTAAAGTTCTTAATTACGTAATTAGTCTCAACCCGAGGCAAAATGTAACCAATTTTGTCTTCAATCAGTTTCACAAGGGTGCGTGATATTATTTGCACCATTGCTCCACTGTCAAATAAAGCATGTAAACATATTTTTCCAGTTATCTCCACTGGTATAAAATACCTTTCGCATACAATATGTAACTTAAGTGAGTATATACTTAGCATGTCATCCTCAAGTTCTGGATTTGGTAAAGATTCAAAATGTGTTACTGGCTCTGCCTCATTGGCATTTACTGAGGCCAAGTATGTAACAGTAACATCGTCACTACAAGGTTTTTGCTTATTATTAACACTACCTTTTACAAAGTAATACCATAGAGCTATTATTGCACTACTACAGATTACTGTAATTGGCCAATAATTCCAACCAAATAAGCAATATTGACATATTGTTATCGCAGCCAGTATTATACTAATCTCAATCACAGTCATAGTATGCTGAGGAACAAACCGACTTTTTCTACCCCTTATTGCAAGGACCAGAGCCTTTCCGTCCTCACTTCCACGAGTCACAATTTCGGCATTCTTTACAGAGTGCTCCTTTAAATAGTCAAAATAAGCTCGTCCTACTTCTTTGTTACATTCTCCCCTCATAAAAGAAGGCAGGATGTAACTATCATTTTCATTGGGAGTTTTTGAACTTGGTCCCATTATTGTTTACGGGTAGGCCGCGTCTTCCAACACGTTTCTCCTCTAAACTCAAGATGTAAACCTTTACACAATGGGCACAATGTGCCATCGTTTCTAATCGAGGTCAAATTAGTGTTTGGATAATTTGTGCACTGCGTTGCATAATGCTGTTGGTTGCAGAACAAACACCCACCAGTCTGAAGTGGATTCCCTTCTGGCAACCTAGCTGTATCGATATTAAAAGTTTTACCCAGCCTATTTACTTTTTCGGATGGAGTTTCTGCTTTTAACATAGCTACTTCGACTGCTTGCCGACTTAACTCAAAATTTGCTCGAGCTAGCTCACTTTGTAGCTCATTTATTATTTTTGCACTTTGTTGACTACGGCCAGAAGCTGCAGACATTGTGCTAGCACTATCTAGCACATCTTCTTCAGTAGCTTCGACCATTTCAATTCTGGGCTTGGCACGCATATTGGGTACCATTGTTAGTCTTTCCTCTTTATGCACTCTATCATGATCCCTTGGTACATAAGTGCCCAGATCACTGCCTATCAAGTTCATCATGATGTTGTAGGCATGCACACTTCTAGACGGAATATTTGCCTTCAACAAGTAGTCATTATATTTATTCACTAATGACTGATAATTTTGGGGCCAATGGCGCCTCAGAAGCGCAAATCCATCAGAGATGGACTCAGAGACAGCATGAGCATCTCCATCATCCCCAATAGATGTTCTATGTATCTTTATTCGTAGTCGAAATATTTCCTTAAGTGTCAAAGTGAAGCTCCCAGTTGGCTTCCGGATCAACTCCTGAATAAGGAAGTATGCATCCTCCTTATGCACGAACTGAGTGAAGTTAAAGATGTCTTGACAGAGCAATTCCATGCCATCTTTCCCTTCTCCAGCCATTCCCTTAAAATATTCCGCAGTATTCTGGGAGGCAGCCTCACACATAGCTGTTAACAGTGCTGCATGGGACCAATGGGACCTGCCGGCCTCAGTTGCCATATATTCTAAGAAAGATGTTATATTTTCAGCAGTTAATGAAGGGCTATGTAGGTCGAACTTCTTAGAGAACTTGTGCCTAATTTCCTTCATGGACTGCGAACTAGCATACTTAACATGACCATTTGTAGGACATGCAATGTACCCTTTCATGGTGGTCGGGTCATAAATGCTCTTGGAAGTGTCGGCCGACACTCCTGCTGCTACACTTATCTCGGGCGTTTTTAAATAGCCCTAAGCCAATATTTACTTCTGGAGTGAAGTAAATTCATCTCTCATGCTAAGTACACTGAAGAGT
Organism: Paracyclopina nana; assembly: GCA_019096065.1. Lineage (NCBI taxonomy): Eukaryota > Metazoa > Arthropoda > Copepoda > Cyclopoida > Cyclopettidae > Paracyclopina > Paracyclopina nana. The sequence continues at coordinate 16,248,357 of JAGUCH010000002.1, read as the reverse complement.
TTCTGCATTTCAATCATTTTCTTCCCTGGCGACAAGTTTGGATCTACCATCTGAAGAACTACCCTCCTTGCTGACTCCACATCCTTAATCTCATCAGTATTAATTAGCTTTATCCTTTCTGAAATTGGAGCAGACTCATCATAGATGACGTCAGTTTCCGGCACCATACGTTCCTTTGATGCAGCATCAACTATAACTAAAGTCCTTTCCAAATTCTTACTGAAAATGGAATCCACTTTTGCCCCAACCATATGCTTAGCTGTGATTTGTGCGGAGGCAATAATTTTGTTTGCAGTACTCGCGTCATGCATTTTCGTATAATAAGCTTTAACTGTATTCAATTCTTGAATATTCAAGTGGCCCCCTGACAACATCTTTTGTACCATTCTATGTACAACGTCCATTGGAGGAAGCGTAATTGAATTTGTTAAGTTGTGTAAATCTCGAGAATTCATTTTAGTCGAAGTCAGGACTGACTTATTATGGCCATCCTGGTCAGTTCCTTCCGTAAGCTCATGATGATTAGTCCCAGGTGGGCTCGCTATTGACGACATATCTTGTGCGGCATTACTGGTTTCACTGTCTGGAAAGTGTACATTCTGGCCCGGAATTTTTGTCCGTGGCTTTAGCTTAAGCGGTTCGTTTAGGAAATAGTCGCTTTGTAACCCATAAAGTCTCGCTACGATGGAAAAGCCATCTCCAAATGTCCGCATCTTTCGCCAATTTCTTGATATCAGTGAAGCAACCGCTTCCTGTGTCCTTTGCGTTAGATTAATCATGAAGCTACCCTTAACTTCTTGGAGTTGCTGTGAAACTTTCTTTTCCTCAATACGAGTCAAAAATTCATCCAGACCAAAGCAAATACACAACAAGGCACATGTAGTGCTTGTCAATGAAACAGGGTCAAGCGTGTCTATATACTTAACCACATTTACAACTTGGCCCACAGGATCCTTATGGGGCATAGTCCCAATAATTGCTTTTATATGGTCATCCAAAGGCCTGGCTGGCTCCCTAGGGACAAGTACTGTTTGAGTCCTTTCCCATACAGCTGCTATTTGTGTTGGACTGACTGTGACAAACTCTTGTGCTTCAGGATAAGCAACATGTAGCATAAAGTTTTGCAACTCAGCCCTGCTAGTCCCATTTGGAGTGCATTGGGACAGGTACCCTTGAAAGGAGGCCTCATTAGTCCCAAGGTGGTTTAACAATCGATCCTTTACTTTCATAGCTTCATCAACCAGAGTAGGTCCAGCGATCCTAGAATCCTGATAAGCCATTTCTTATCTTTTTAAAAGTGCAACGGAGTCACACGGAGTATTCTTATCTTTAGAGGTGCAACGGAGTCACACGCAATATTCTGGTCTTAGTACACTACTGTGTGTACTAAATTCGGCAATACCGAATTAAAAGCTATACACTGTTCAAAGCACAGGGAAGCTTGTCCTAATTACTACGCCGCGTCAAGTGACACAGAGAAAAAGGTTGCAATTACTAAGCTCGTTTATTTTATTTTTTGTCAAGGCTATGAGCGGCCAAGACAAAACACACACACACACACGCACAGGTACACTCACTTGTTATATTATAGAAAAGGTTAGGGGTTTAGCACTACTGGTGCCACAGATGTTAGGTTCTTCTTAAGTCTCTGAAAACAAAGGTGCATCAACTTTTTACGCAAAAAAGGTATGCCACTTCGCCAACCAGTGTCGACTCAGTGAATGAAGATTTAAAATTTGCCCACTCCTCCTCGAGTTGCGGGCCGGCCAACCTTCCCTGTGCCCTCGGCATCTTGTCCAAGGTTAGCCATTTTTTTGGGCCCCAAACACGCATTTTCCTTTGTGGCTCCCACTTTGGCTCCATGCATGGCCTATTTGGGGTTCGTTGACTCACAGCGGGGTCAGGGATTACATCATCTTCTTCCATCTGTGTGGCCATACCCACGGGCGAGACCCACTAGTGGCGCACCACTCTTGCGCTCACTCGCCCCATGATGGATAGGCAACAGAGGCTCAGGTCGCAACCTGCACCTTGGCTGGCTTTCCGGCTGCCATGGCACCCATACTCCAAGCTATGCCATGCGGAGCCTGCACGCATGCATTCACCTCCGGGAAAGACAGTGTCATTGTTACTTTGTGTAGGCCCATCATCATAACAATAGTCCATGGAAGACATCATCAACGGGCTGGTGGTACGTCACGGCCTGTACCTTCTTGCACTCCCCGCGCGCCAGTTCCAACCCGCCAACGGCATCGATGCGCACTTTAGGCCTAAGGGAATATAAAGCACGAGCACCTCAAAGGCCCAGAATGCCATCGGAGTGACCCCCATCGGCTCGTCAGCCTTCGGGATTTTTTACTGTATTTGTCACACCCTGATCGCAATCAGCGTGCCGCCCAACCTGCGCCGCAGAGCAGGAATCCTGATACACACCAAGACATTTTCCGGGACTTGAATGGGTTTTTGGTCATCAAACCTTTAGGAGAGAAAGTGTACACCAATCCCTCCGGGGCCTCCAAAATGGTGTGCGACGGTCACACCCTCTAAAGCCTAGGATGGTTAGCATCGGCTTCATGGTCACGGTACCGTTCGCAGCCTCCGGGTGCTGGCCGGATGTCTACCCGCCTTGGACCCAAAGCCGCAGCTTCAGTGCTCCAACTCTGGCGAGATACATCACATGGCAAGCTTCAGTGCTGTAGACCAGTGATTGGGCCTCCTACCCATGTCCTCAACGGCCTCAACAGCCTCAGACAAGGATGCATAACTGCCCAGGAAACCACTATACAAGTCATGGTCAAACAAAGTTCAACAGAGTTGTCTTATTCACTCAGCTTTTAACACCACACAAATTAATGGCTACTAACACAAAGCAATAAATACTGCAGTAAATATTCTTGTGGCCATCTTCTTCATGCCTCAGCACACTTTGGAGAACTTTGGTGGGACAATAGCAAGGCAGAGCTCACTCAATGGGCCATGTGCACTAGGTCCATGTGTTGCTTCTCTGAAGTCCCCCATCGAACTCCCCGAGTCTTCTCCTTCTTCTCCAATCGATGCATCGCAGCAAGTTCCATCAGCTTCCATCTGCTTCTCTCCGTTAACATGCAGCAGCAGGCCCTCTCTATATAGCAGCTAGCAACTCCTCCACACAATGGCTAGCAACTTCTCCACTCAAGGTCAGGTGAATTGCCATAGGTTAGGCTCAACGTATAGGTAGTAGCAGCAGCAGCAGCAGTAATCAGAGAGTTGGAGGAGATGAAAAGGTGTTTTTAAGAAAGAAAGGAGGTTTTGTGATTTTGAGGTGGTGATGTAGCGGTGAATAGGCAACCTTCCGGACTTCTGGTGACTCCACGGGCTCCACGGTTTCCACAGGTTCCACTGGAGGGGTCCAATCAAGTCCTATTCTGGTCGTAACGTGTACCAGAGACATGATGTACTTATGAAAAGTAAATAAATGTTTTTTGCCTATTTCCTCCTTCAACTGGCCAAGGAAAGAGCTGTTACTAAGCTTGTAGCATTTCTAATTGTTTTAGGATTCATTTGGTAAACTTTTGGTCAATTTTCATTGCAGTATGTTTCCTGTTCAAATTCGGCCTTTTTTTCCAGTAATTATCTCTAAAAAGTCTTGGCCTTGCCTGCAATTCAGCGAGCATTGCAGCTGTTGCTGTTTGTTTATTTTCAGCTTTCGTGACGTCACACTTATCGAGATGCGAGCGCTACGCAATTAACGCGCGGCAATTTGACGGAAAAATTAAAACTTCATGAATAAAAAAATCACGAAATGGCGGGTGGCAAGGGGGATAAAAATCCTTATTTTGAGGCACTTCCCGGCCACGCAGAGAAAAAATCCTTGGTGTTTTGGCGGTCCCATGGGGCCCCTGAAGGGCTGAGCAAAAAAAATCGGGTAGCCCTATAGTCAAAAAAAGCAACGTCTCACTCATGCACACTACTAGTGACAACTTTGCCAGCCCCTTTAAGGCAATTTGCTTCATTCAGTAAACTTCATATCCAGAAACCTGTCTTTGGCATGACAGATCGATTAATGATGAAAATTGCCTTACTTTTAGTTGATCAGATAGCTCAAGGGTTCACAACAAACTTGTAGCTTTGGACACTATGGATCTAAATTGGCCACTTTTTTTATAAAAAAGCCATATATTAAGATATTTCCCAGAAACATTGCAGTCAAGAAATGCTGTTGCTCGTGCTACAGTTTTTGTACTGGCATGGCATGCAATGCAGGCTAGCTGTCTTGGTTTTCTGCAAATAGTTCTAGCAAAATTGGATTAAAACAGAGAAATTACAGGCTTGAAATGTCTTTAAAGAGTGTCATCACAAAGAGAATAAAATGCTACTTTAAGTAATGCAGGGAAGCTCAATTTCTGTAAAAAATCAAGCCTTAGAATGGCTCTGCTGGTAAAAGGCACTTTTTGTGAAAGGCACCTACATAAGTTGGCACTGCAACAGTTGGCACTATTGTTAAATGGCATTACAATAAATGGCACTGCAATAAAAGGCACTGCCACAATTAATAGCAAGCAAGACAAATGAGCTTTATCAGGTACTCAAAATTCCGCAAGGTGGGTGGTGACACGGTATTTTTGGGGGGCAAATAGCTTGCTGAGGTGTTCGCAAAGTTTGCAAGATTTGGTAAGTGACCAACATCACATGATTTTTAGCACAAAAAAGGGGCATTTTCCGTTTCTTGAGCGTCAGTTTGCTATAATAGTTTCATTTGGCAAAATGTCCGATGTTAACATTCCTGATCATAACTTTGTCTATGACAACAAAATCACAAAATGTGGAAAATGTACTGGTGCCATAAAGTATTTTTTTTCACTGATATAGCAACCCTACACTACCCAACCAAGGTTTTTGAATCAACACTTTCAAAGCATAAGGCCTCTCAGCAAATCAAGTATTGTTTCTAGCCAATTTAATTGACATCTTTCATATGTTGACCAATCTACTTAATGTCCTTTCAGCCAAGTGTATCAGAAAACACAGATTCTTTTAATCCAAAAGATCAAATAAATGAGATGGGTGGCTTATACTAGGGGTGCCAATATTATATAGTGCCTTTTATTAAAGCGCTAATATTGTATGGTGCCTTTTACAGTAGTGCCAATTTATGTAGGTGCCTTTCCCAAAAAGTGCCTTTTACTAGTATACCCCTTAGAATTGGCACATTTTGAAACTTAGTTTGAGACTCGTGTCACACTGAAGCAATTGGGAGGGGGGTGAGGAATTGGTGAGGGTGGGATGAAAACCAGCAATGATTTTATTTATAATTTCTAGCCTTTTTCAATGCATGGAAGGTAGTTGTAGGAAGGCATTAGTGAAAAAATGCAATCCCCAGTCAAAAATAGCAACATAGTTTCAGTTAGAGGGCTTGTTTTTGGAATTTTCTAGTGTACTTGGCAGCTTGCCTGCTAGCATAGGCCGGCCAAACACCTAATGACAGCAATGCACTGATATTTTGGCAAAACCTTATATTCAGCAAAAGCTGAGTAAGCTGTTCACGAAACCCTCTATTATTTACTTTAATTAAGTAATTATTTATCGATAACTTTTTTAATTTAAAGGCACACAATAGCACACAAAGGCAAACAATCATGGCACACAATGGCACACAAAAGCAAACATGGCGCGCAATGACACAAAAAGGCACACAGTAGCACACAAAGGCAAACAATCATGGCACACAAAAGCAAACATGGCGCACAATGACACAAAAAGGCACACAGTAGCACACAAAGGCAAACAATCATGGCGCACAATGGCACAAACCAGCTCTCATACTTTTTAATTTAAAAGCCAAGCCAATAATGGGCTTAGATAATCCATACTCCATATACATATGTTTGCGCTTGCCAGCTTGTGCTGCTCCTGAATCAGCTTGCTTCAAATGCTACGCATACAAGTTTTGATCAGGAACAAGTTTTAATTAGGCGCACTTTTTCAGGCTTGAGGATATACAATGTTGTCAGCTGGAAAAAATTTGGCAGCAATCCTACCTAAAATGGTTCAGGGTGGCATTTTGAATGACAATTCTCCATCAGTGAACATTTTTGACTTGGATTATTTTGAGAGTAGAATCACAAGTCTCCATGAAGCTTTCAATGAGTCTTTTTTACTCATTGCTTGGCTGTCAAGGCCAATCCCATAAGAGGAGTGGTTCAATGTGCCATCAGAAATGGGATGGGTACAGAGACTGCCTCTCTAAATGAAGCTCTTCTGAGCCTTTCTCTGGGCCTTGAGCCCAATAAGGTCATCTATGACAACCCTTGCAAATCCAAGGTACTACAATTTAGCAATGAAGCTCTATGTACATGGTTAATATGAGTTGTCTTTTTCCAGGCTGATTTGGAGCAAGCCCTGAAGCTTGGCCTTACTATCAATCTTGACAATGAAAGTGAAGCTTCTGTGGTTGATGACTTATTGAATACCACTTGCAAGGGCTCTAGAGCAAGAATTGGCCTTAGAGTTAACCCCGTTGTTGGGGCAGGATCTGATGCTTTCACCTCTACTGCCACTAAAGAGTCCAAATTTGGCCTTCCCATAACAGATAATGAGCAGCCTTTGGTGAAGGCTATTTATGCCAGGTACAACTGGTTGACTGGCATCCATTTTCATGTTGGAAGTCAAGGAGTTCCTCTTGAGAAATTTGTGCAAGGTGCCAAGGTATGTATTTCTACTCAAACAAAAATATATATACTGTTTCCCCCTAAATGTATTATTTATAGATTTGCATGGATTTTGTGAAAAGTTTGGAGGAGAGTGGGGTGAATATTGAGTGTATCAATATTGGTGGTGGATTGTCATCCTCTTATACTGAGCCCAATGAAAGTGAGGATTTTTCTTTCCTCCAGTATAGAAAAGAATTGGAGAAGAATGTTCCGCTGCTGTTCAGTGGAAAGTACCAAGTGTGCACAGAGTTTGGCCGCTCTCTGCTATTGAAGTGTGGGTCAACCATTTCCAAAATTGAGTATGTCAAGCAATGGCTGCCGGAAAATGATCCGATTCTTTTGACTCATTTGGGATCCAATCAATTCTTGCCCGAAGTCTACACTCCACAAGTGAGGTTTCACAGGTTCAGTGTGGCTGATAGGCATGGAGCTTTTCTGCCTGGGAAAGCCACAAAGTCCTACAACATTGCTGGGCCTTTGTGTTTCCAAGTATATATGCACTCTTTATGATAGTATTATATAGTGATATTGTTTTCATGTAGGGTGATTTTGTTGGCAAGAACATTGCTTTACCAAGCATCATTGAGGCTGGGCACTTGCTGATTATGCATGACACTGGAGCGTACACATTATCCATGTACTCCAAGTTCAACTCTATAATCCCAAGCCCAGTCTACGGTTTCTCATTGAAAAGCAACACGATTTTTTGCTTCAAAGAACGGGAAACTTTGAGAGAGTGCCTGGAGTTTTGGGGCTCCAGGCAACCTCGGCTCATGTAATATTCCTAAAATTGATGTAAGTGTCCTTACCAGGAAACTGCCTCCTCCATGCTTGAAGCAGAGCAAGGGAAACCTCCATATGTTGCCCAGGCCTACAGCATATCCCAGGCAGGAGACGAAAAAGTCACACGGATTTTTCCAGTGGCCTCGAGAGCCTCTTTCCAAATTGTGGCCAACTGCACTATCTAAAATTAGAAAATAATGAAAATTAGGACTTTAAATATAAATACCATATCACATACCTTCTAGCTCGTTTTGAGCTCTCATCGTTTTCAGGGCAACCAGTTGCTGTGGCGGACTTTTCCTCGCTGAGTTGATAAGGCGAACTTGTTGCTGTATTCCCGAGAGGCATTTAAGGCCCCTCTTGAGCTCTCGCGCTAAAGAAACGAGCTTCTACAGCAATAGTCGTAATGATGAGCAGAGAGGAGAAAGAAAAGAAAGCTCTTCTTGGCTGACCGAGATGGGATAATTATACTGGAGTCCTTCTCGCAGTTCCTTTATTTTAAGCAGCATGGCTGGTACAATGATAAAATAATAGCGTAATTTAATACTATGATTTTCCGCAGTAATAATTAGCTGATGACAGTCATAGCTGCGCCAGGTGCTGCGTTATTTTTGGCTGCGTCCATCTGGGCCTTGTGCTCGCCGACGCGGTCCCAGGCGGCCAGGACCTGGGCCATTTGCACAGCCTGCTGGGTCCCTGCCAACCCTGTGCAGGCCAGGGAGAACTCTCGCGCGATCTCCTGCAGCTTCCGCTTATTGGCTCGCTCCTTGAGCACGAGGCTGGCAAACTGTTGCTTCTGCTCCTTGTTCACGTTGCCAGAAGGAAAGCCGTCCGTGTTCACGAGAGCCCCCAGCCATTGGCACAGATTGTCAAAGTACTTTTTGTTCAGTGCGAAAAGGATGTCGACGTAGTTGTCGACAAACGCGGAAGAGGCCGCTCCGCCCACGCACTGCATGACATTCATGAAGAGCACCTCTCCGTGACGATTGACAATCATGTTCAGCGGGGGGTGATCGCGGCTGACATTGACAAAGTGCGAGAGGAAGCTGCAGGCATACTTGACTGGGCCGCTCTCAGGGAACCCGAGGCAGCCGCAGCCGCACTGGAACAGCTGGCCGACGTCAATGTCCACGCCGGCTCCCATGATCAGCAGCGTGGGCGATTTCTTCAGAATCTGAGAGAGAACCTGCAAAGATATCGGATTTGCATAAATCGATCTTTCTTTTGTGGCTTCGGATCTCGGAACTAATGCAATGCAAGATGGAGGAAGAAGAAAGTCTGATCGAGAACCTAAAAAAAGCCTAATAGCAATTTTTGTAATTTCCCCCTCATCTAATATGGAGATCATTTAGCTAATTCTTCTGATTCTAAGATTTGCGAAGACGTATGCAAGGTCTGATCCGTGAGTAACCTTACAAATTTCAAAAACCCCATTTTTTTTTCAGATTTTCAATTCTACATGACTTCACCATATTTTTGGCAGCTAAGTCAATTTTACCTCCAAACGATGAGGCGTTGGCCTCTTTGATACATTTTTAATGGACACAATAATAATTCGATAAGATGCAATTTTGTTGAGGCATCAATATTAATCAAATTGAGAATAATTTTGGGCTTATTGTAATGTTATTTGCCCTAAAATTATCGTCTTTGCCAAACAATTTTTCGCACTATCATTTTGTGAAAAAATAGCTGAAATAGTCGAAAAAAATTTGCAAGAACGACTCGGACCGCAGTAAAATGAGCCAATTTATACGGTATTTATAACTATATATTTAGTACAACTGGCCTAAATATTAGAGTTTCATGTCACATTTTTGCAAAATTTCATAAAGGACGGCCACAATCACTGAATTTTGAAAAGTGTATTTTCCCTGACATGTAAACTATTAGCTAATGTGATCGGAGTATAACTTTTCCGATGTCATGTTATCCACATGAATCTGTAGTTTCATACTATTTCTTTATCAGTCAAGATGGTTTTAAAATGATGCCGTATACTCATTTGCAAGCCTTCATCTAATGGCATGAGTTGCATTTATCACAAATGAGTGCTAAACTACTTCGCTGAAATCTGAGGCAATTGCGCGTACCATAATTTAGAGTTAAAAATGCGGAAGTAGACACTAATCCTATGCAAAGAATACAGTTTTGATTTTTTTCCCGCTCCCCACGCAACTCCCTAGGTATTGTAGAGAATGAAGACATCTTTCCGATTTGCCTAAAAGGTTACGAGAAAGGAACCAGCGCAAAATTGCGGATTTTGTTGTCCGCTCTTTAAGCTTATTTAGTACCTAGATCAGACCTTACTCACTTCTATATAACTAGAGAGCTAGATTCTGTAATGAGTAGAGTAATTTAGCAGGGCACTTTTTACCTGGAAAAATGTGGCCACCAGCTCGGAGAAATCAGAGGGATTTCCTGTAGATCGCATCTCCTGCATGGTTCGGTCGATGAGAGCCTTGAGGAAAGGCCGGATCAAGGGCACCATATTCTGATCATTGCCATACATGACGAAGAATTGCCTCGCGAGATCAAGAGTGCTGGAATGCGGCTGGGCCTCGTAGGTCTGCTGCAGGGTCATGATGATCTCCTGGGCAAACGGCCTGATGTCGTCCTGGAGCGTGGACACGACCTGCTTCAAAACACTGCTCAGTGTTTCCATGACCTCAGCATCCTTCACCCAAACTTGAGCCACTTGCTTCAGCAGAGGGTAGATCTGGGGGAACATCACAGCTATGGGCTGAGGATGGTTGGACTTGCGCTGCTGCGCCTCTGCTTGTTCGCTGTCCTTCTGACTGATGTCGAGGGTCTGGAATAAGGTCATGAGGAGCTTCAAGTGGAACGTGACTTTGGCCTTGGTCTGCGGGCTGGGTGGTAAGCCGACATTTTGCTGCATCTCTTGAAGATATGGAGTCAGGATCGGCTCCAGCTTGGGCAAGATCGTGTCTGGTGGCAAGAGCGAGAGCATCTTGCCAATCGGGTACATGAGCCGCACACTGTCACCCTGCTTGAGCTGTCCAGATTTCAGGGCGTTGTGGCACTGAGAGATGATTTCCTAGAGGCAAAAAAAAAATTAGCACAATAAGGCGAAGATGGCAAAAGTAAGCTCACCTCGCTGTACGGCTTCATGCCCTCAGCACAATCTCGACTCATATCTTTAAGTGCCATCGTTGCGTAGAGCGCAATTTCCGGACTTTGTAAAGCTGTCAGAACAATGGGAGTCACGTGGGGCAGAAGGTCGGGGTGCATGGCAAGCCATTCGGCAAAGCCCCCGATGCAATCAAGGGCCGAGGAGATGACCCTCATGTTGTTGTTGTAGGGGAGCATGGGCAGTTTAGCGAGGAACTGGGTGAGCACCTCGCTAGCTACGTCCTCCTCTTCTGCAAGAGATTCGGCAACGGCTGACCAGCAGAACAGGCAGGTCTCCAGATAGGGCCAATTACGAGCTGGGTCTTGGAGGTTGAGGGAAGTGGCCTCGTCAATGTGTCTAAGAAGCAATCGCAGCAAGTTGTCTCGTAGAATGTTCTGCGGGTAAACAAGGAAAATGTGGTAATTGGGTAAATTGAGATGGCTCACAATATATGCTTACGTAACAATACATGATCGTATCAGCTATGTCAGTCCTGTAACACCTAAAGGCTTCTCTCTGGTCACCAGTCCATTCATTTTCGTTGAGGCTGTACATGGATTTGCGGATGAGCGCGTTCACCAGCTCCTCGTAGATGGGGCCGAAAGTGGCGATGGCAGCTTGAAACTGAGGTGGGTCGCAAGCAATCATGTCGTCCTGGAAAATGTACCAGAACCCGAATGGCATCTCGCTTATCGTCTCCTGCGTGGGGAACTGGGCAGAGCAAGAGGACACTGCGTGGATGATCCTCACCAAGCGCAGAGTCGCATCTCGACCAGCCTGACACTCAGTTGACCAATCGATCAGCATCCGAGAATGGGTCTCTCCGAACGTGACGAATAAGCTCACGAGCGGAGTGGACATTTCGTACGACCCCTCGCCCATGAGCTGGCCCAGATACCGATCCAGTCCGAGGATCTTCTCGAGGAAGTTTTTCATCAGATTCACATATTTGTGAGTGTCAGGGTGACTGATGATACTGCTGAGCGCATCCAGGGTGCTGTCAAACAGTTCTTCGTCTTGCACAGAAGCCAAAAGCCGGTCAACTATGGGCACTGTCTCCTCCATGGGAATGCCGAACTGAACCCACGCTTGAAGGCACTTGATTGCTTGAACTGTCATCTCCCCCTGGCTGGGCTGCTGGAGAATGTGCAGAATCATGGGCAGCACGTGCTGAACGCTGTTGGTCAACTCATGCCGCACCGCAGATCTCTTGGATGAAGGCATGGCCTAAGAAAAGAAGAAAATGGGGTGATGACTTTAATAATAATAAAAAATGTCCCCTTATTTATTACCTGCGTGGAAAATTCCTCAGGGATGACCGTGAGAAGCTCAAAAAGCAACGTTGTCGATTTCCCTTGGAAAATGGACACCAGCTCTTGCACCGGGCGGTCCCATTGGCCAGGAATGGACTGAATGACGACACCAGCGAGTGCCACGCACAATCTCGTTTGCACAATTCTCGGCCCTTTGCAAGTTGTCAACAATTCAAGAATCCTCTTCCGCAAGGCGACACTCTGTAGAATTGATGAAACTTGCTGTTTTGAAAACTTGGGAAAATGGAAAATTGACTGTCTTACCTGATCGGCGGGCACTTCGTGCCAAAACTTGGACACTTTAATCGCTATAGTCGACGCGCCGAAAAACTGCACTTCTGGCTTTTTGTCCGGCATCACAAGCTCCCAGGCAAAGTTCCATGCTGCCGGAGACATTTGGGCCGTGGTCAGCCACTGATGCGTTTCTTGAGAGGCGCCTTGGTAGTAAAACTGGAGGACTGCCATCTCCACGTTAGCCGCGGTGTGTTGATCCATGGCTGCTGTGAAGTCGAGCCTTTCAAACAATTATTCGAGGTCGGAGGTTGCGACCCTAAGAAAATGCTTTTATCAACAGAAAACAAACAGCAGGAATCAGCCGTTTCACAAGTTGACACACTATATAAAATTCAGATACTTGTGAAAAATGCCACAAAAGAAAGGTTTTCTCCGCATTGATTAGCGGTAACACTTTGAGCTGAACGTTCCTTCAATTTGACCCACTTGACTTTTATTAGACCACGTTGCATTCTTAAGTGTGTTAGCTCGAAGCAAGTGGCTATTTTGATTTCTTTGTAAAGTTTTGCGGGAATTGTGTATTTTTGTTTTGATTTTATTCTTTTCAATTTTAAGCAAAAAAAAATGACTGAAACTTCGGGAGAAAAGGAGCCCGCGGCCAAGTTGACCAAGACGGAAAAAAATTCGCCTTGGATTGAGAAATACCGGCCCAAGTTGTTCAATGAAATCGTGGGAAATGAAGGTAATTATTGGTGCAGAATCTCGGAAAACATCCCGTTTCACTCTGCTACTTTCAGACACTGTGTCAAGGCTCGCGATCTTTGCCAAGGAGGGCAATGTGCCTAACATCATCATTGCTGGTCCGCCTGGTAATTAAGATGTCATCAACAGTTACGGCATGACTTTAGTTTCATTTCGCAGGTGTGGGCAAAACAACGACCATTTTATGCCTTGCCAGACACTTATTAGGGCCCTCATTCAAGGAGGCCGTTCTGGAACTGAACGCCTCCAATGAACGTGGCATCGATGTCGTACGCAACCGAATCAAAATGTTTGCCCAACAAAAGGTGACGTTGCCGAAGGGACGTCACAAAATTGTCATTTTGGACGAGGCTGACGCGATGACAGAAGCTGCCCAACAGGCGTTGCGCCGAACCATGGAAATCTACAGCAACACAACGCGATTTGCTTTGGCTGCCAACTCCTCGGAGAAAATCATCGAGCCCATTCAGTCACGATGCGCAATGCTGCGCTACAGTCGGTTAACCAATGCTCAAATTCTTGCCAAAGTGCTCGACGTGTGCGACAAGGAGAACGTGAGCTACACTGAAGATGGTTTAGAGGCGATTGTGTTCACCTCCCAAGGTGATATGAGGCAAGCTTTGAATAATCTGCAGGTAATGCCAATGATTGATTGCTTGTGTGCCAAACGTCATCATCCACTCTTTCTCATTCCAGTCCACTCACGAGGGCTTTGATCACGTGAACTCGGAGAATGTGTTCAAGGTGTGCGATGAGCCACACCCTCTCCTCATCAAGGATATGCTTAGTCATTGTGCCAAGTCTGACTTGGACCCTGCCTACAAAGTGGTCAAGCACTTGTGGAGTCTTGGCTACTCGGCCGAAGACATCATCACCAACATCTTCCGAGTGTGCAAAACGCACAACGAGCTGCCCGAGTATTTGAAGCTTGAATTCATCAAGGAAATTGGCCAGACGCATTTGCTCATTGTTCAAGGCACCTCCACTTTGCTGCAAATGTCCGCTCTGCTCTCCCGACTATGCCTGATTAGCAGCAAACCGGAATGATTCAAAGAATACACGTAATGATCAACTAATATTTTTGTGTATATAGAATGTCTCTTGATACTGTATAGTAGTAGTAATTTAGAATAGTACGCAATTTAGTAGTAGTAGTAGTACGTAGAGTAACAAATATCTCCTGATTATACTTAGTGTGTACGACTCGAATATTGTGCAAACTCAAAATGCTTGGTGATCCACGTTGGCCTCATGGTCTCCCTCCTCCTTCCCCACAATTTGATCCCTGTTTCGGATTCGGCCCAACTCCTCAAAACAGTCGTCGCAAACCCTCACGGGGTGGTACAATTGCTCCTCAGGAATCGGAATATTATGGTTGGAGCAGTCACGGCAAAAGAGTCGGCCGCAGCTTCGGCAGTGATGCTTCCTCCGTCCAAACCAAAAGCTAGTGTTGCACCTAACAGCAAGATGGGAATAAGATATGATTGCTTTTTCTCGCACGGCCTTCATTAATCGTCTTACTTCATGCACGAGACGACCGCATGATCCGGAATCCATAGAGTGGGATTGGCCTCTTTCTCGTCCACCGCCTCCCACGTGGACGAGGCATCGGAACACGCGCCCGTGGACGAGGAGCCCGAGTGCGTGGTGATTGCCGACCCATTCACTGTCATGGCCATGGCTCGTGCCGCCGAGTCGATGTCGACGCTCAAATAATCGTCACCATTGTGAGTTGTTCCACGACTAGCTCCGTTGGCAGCGGCTCTTTGGCGCATCAGAGCCACGCGAGTGGACTGCAAATCACGACGCAGAGCTTGCACCTCGGCCTGATGGGCGGCGAAAATTCGGACCAGGCGTTCCTGGACCTCGTTATGGTGCGCGGTCAGGCCATCTGTATCGATGGGCTCCTTAAAGTACAGACTCAGATCACAGCCCATTAGGCAGTGCGAGGGGCACCCTGACGGGGGGTCATTCTTGGGGGGCTCGTGCCCATTCGTCGTCGTTTGGCCATTGCTCACACCATTTGGGTGACTGTCTCCAAGTGGTGCCTTGCTATGACATGCCTCGTTCACATTTTCCTCCTGCGTCGTCGTCGTCGTCGTCTGGGCGGAAGAGCTTAAAGCTGACTCAACTTCCACCGTGTCTGGTAGGGGTGGCCGGTCTTCGGTGGTGTCAGACGTAACTGCTGCATGTGATACCTGTCGTTCGTCAACCTCAGCCACCAGGGTGTCGGTAGAGCTTTCGATTGCTCGGGCCTGCTGCTGACCCAGCCGAAGCTGGGCGACTGCTCCGAGCAAGGAGGCTCTTTGGCTCGTATCACATATGGTCAAATCACTATCGTAGTTATTGGTAGTTGTGAGCAGGCAGGAGTCCTGCTTCTCCAGCTTTTGAAGCTCATCGCGTACCATCTTCAAGTCACTTTTGGGATTCTCCTCGTCCTCCCGCGAGCTGTTGGCTCCAGAGTCCACTTGATCCGAGCTGCTGCCGGGGGCGTCCTCGCAGCGGCTGTTCATGCCTGACGAGGAGGCCGTTGACGCAGTGTTGGTCGTCATCGAGGGGACTAATGCGGGCGAGGCTGGTGACAAGCTTGACTTAAGATCTGACACGACATACACATCCTTCCAGAGGAGCAGATCCCGGACCTCGCATCGAGGCCAAATCGGGTCCACTGTCCTCTTGGGCAACCGGCCCTCGAAGAGGAAGTTTCGGAATTTGACTTGGTGATGGTCGAGGTAATCCCACACAGACCTCGTCTTTTCGGCAACCTTCAGCCGGCGACGCTCAGACAAAAAGTTACATAGGAAGGTCCCGAATAGGGAAGAGTACGAGTGCTGGGCCAACTTTACCAGGAAGCTCAAGTTGAACTCAAAGTGACATGGGAATTGAAGGAGCAGTTGATGGACGCAATCCAGCCACTAAAATGACTTTGCTTAACTAGAGTAAGAGGGGCATGATTTGTGCAGGGCTCACCTGTAGGAATATGGGCGCTCTTTCGTTGGGGTCGTCAACTCCCAAAACCGTTCCGTTGCGATCGGCCATCTTATGACCAAAGTCGAGCCAGCAAATTTCCACCAATGTTCGAAATCCGTCGATGGACCGGTAGTATGGATCAAGCATCAGCTGGGCCAGGGACACCAACTGAGGAGTCCGGTCCCATCCATCAGAGCAATGCACAACAACTACCGAATATTTCACAGTAGATAATGTAGCAATTTCAAATGTCTTATTTCCTACCTGAACGGCCCTCGTTGTGCAAGGCTGTGGCCACTCTGGTGGCAGCTTTCAAAAGACCCGAAATGTGATACAGCCATTTGGTTGCGTCCAAAGCGGCCAGCCATCCCGACCCCCCGCTAAAGGCCTCGGCCGGAGTCTGGTTGCACAAGCTTCGCAGGGCTTGGAAACTCTTGCGAATATTATGAATATTCCCAAGTGACATGAAGATGATTTCCGCGAACGGATAGTACTCAATGCACTCCACGCCGCCCCCGCGGGCCCGATTGCCCACAGCCGCAGGATAGCTCCTCGCATCAACGATTAGCACCTTGGCATTCTTCGCCACGGTCGCAGCCACTTCGGCCGACAGATCCTTGAGGGACGGGACGCCTTCAAGGCTGGACACATCTGTTTTCTCGTCGCAAATGCCTACCGCGTCATCGGACAATTGGAAAGACTGGTGGACTCCCGGCTGGTCGTAGGCAGAGGCATCTGCGATTGCTCTGACAAGTGCCTCGTCGTCAGCACTCCTCCATCCCAACCAGCCCACCTCGGGCTGGGAGCAGCGGGCCAGAACGGCGCCGGTGAGTCCATGTCTCCAGACGACAGCGGGTACCCTTCGGGCTGACCTGAACGAGGCCACCTTGACAAGAATCTTGTCATCGATGCAGTTGGGCACGAGAATTTCTGGAGGGTAAGTAGGGCAGAAGCTGAAGTCTTTGTTCACCGGTGACATTCGCCAAGCCACGTTGAGGTCGAAACCGAGGCGGGCGACCTCGTGACGAAAGGTATCACAATAGGTGTCACTGAGAGCGGCGGGCGAGACGTAGTCTTCCTCCAGCTCTTCGAACTGAGCCTCCACTGCCCATTTGAAGTGGACGAGGGCGAAGGCATCCTCAATGGAGGACGTTTGCGAGCTTATGGCCGCCAACAGCCGCCTCTGCCAATCCTCGCAGGCCGAATTGTCGCTAAATGACACGCGATAATATCTGGAGTCCTTGCACATGATGTGGATGAAAAAGAGGTCACGAGCCTCCACCGACTCGACGCATGACAGGGGCACGTTGATGAAGGCGCCGCCGACTGCGTCTTCGCCCACGGTCTTGGCGGAGGACGAGGCGTACACTCTGTAGTTGGTGAGGACGATGCAATTGCCGTCCCTGGTGGTGCCGACGTGGCTGACAATCTCGCCAGGAACAAGCGCACACGGAACGGCCATGACGGGAGACTCTGAGGCTTCTGGCACTTTGCCTCCCTTGTCTTCGCAGTCGCCACCGCCTCCGTCATCCATTATGACTCCTTTGACCTCGCGAGTCTTGTTCACATAGTACAAAGAATGTCAAAGGCTGGCCGATTTGCAATAATGGTGGCGCAAAGACGTCGATAACTGCGCAGCTTCTGCCTCATCATGTGTCGGTCTGCCTTTTCCCAGGGCCATATTCAAAAGAGAAATGATGAAAGTAAACGCGCCTTTTTCGACACAACGCGCCATTCAGTGAGCTTTCAAGGCTGTTTTGACTTTCCCACTTGACTTGAAATTATTTCTTCTGTAAAGTTGAGCCACTGGTAACTTCGACGTGACTAAGGCAATTTTTGTTGTGACTGTTTTGGCGAACAATTGCTTATTATCCGCGAAATGGCAGCGTCATCGCTGTGACTTCGAGGCACATAAACAAATAAGCCCGCTGACTTTATCTTGATAATTTTGAGCAAAGGGTTGAATTACAGGCTTAAAAATGGGTGACGATGCATTATTGGAGTCTGCCAACCGACACTTTCAACTGAGAAACTTCAAAGAAGCTAAGCGGTTATATATCAAGGTTGAAAAGCAATTGAAGCAGAATGACAGAAGACTTATCGATGTGTACAGGGGACTTGCTGAATCTAACCAGCTCTTAGATGAGTTCGATGCAGCCATTGAAGCGGCTGAACAGTACAAGAAAGTTGCCACGATCAATGGTCGCGAGGATGAAATTCAAAGATCACTGGTCACAATTGGAACCGCCTATTTGGATAAGGCGAATGGCCAGTCTTGCCGCTACAGCGAAAGAGACGAAATTGCCCAAAAGGCCAGGGACTATCTGAAGCAGTCCATCGCCAAAATTCCTGGAAGTCTGTGTGAGAAATCCAAGAAGGAGATGAAAGCAAGAAGCTTGCTCAACTTGTATTACCTTGAAACTACCATAGGGAATCACGAAAAGTCTGTTCAGGTCTATACTGAATGCGAGATGGTGGCCAAGAGCGCCAACCTGAATTCAGATCTGTTCAATTTGCAGTATGCACATTTGCGCTACAACCTTGAGAAAGAAGACTTCAATGCGGCTGAAAGCTCCTTCAAGAAATGTAAGGCAACTTTGCAGCAACTGAGCCTGGGCGAGAAGGACGACACCTTTTATAATTTCAATGCAGACCTTACTATGGAACACATCCGGATGCAAGCTAGAGCTGAGGAGCATTTTACAAAGGCTGACAACATTTTTAGAAACCACAAGACAAGCCCTTCGCGGCGATCAACTGAGAGTAAAATTGTGCTCGTTCACAAGCATGTCAGCAAGCTCAAGAATAAGTTCAATGAAATGGAAATTACAGCCTCTCCAGAAAGACTTGCTGCACTGTATGAAGATATCGCTGATCTCTATGACCATAGTATCATTGGTTTTAAAAGGCTGGCTCTAAAGTATTACATCAAGGCTGAGAAAACTTTCCCACTTGATAATGTCGAAAAGAGAGCCAATCTTCTCTACACGATTGGTGCACTTTATGAGGATATGAAATGCTGGCAAGAAGCATCGACGTGGTACTCGAAAGAAATTGAAATGGCGAAAGAATACAACCTCAAATCTGCTGAAGACAGCGCATTGGGCGTGTTAAGATGCTCAATTCGCCAGAAGGAGGAAATTTCCGTTATTTCCAATCATTTAAAAAATGCCTACGAATATGCTACGGATGAAGACAGCAAGGACGAGTTATTCACTCATATGGAAAAAGGAGACTCGCTGGATGTTTCGAGTCTCCTCGAGTTCTTGGAAAAGTACAAACCCAAAAGTAATGATGAACTCATTCTTTCAAGCGATCCTGAGGACGAGCTTGAGGATGAAGCCCTCAGTCGCATCCATGACAGTGCACCAAAAGTAAAAAACATCAATAGCAAAGGTACTTTAATTGAGCGTTTGAAAAGTAGCTTCTGATTTTTTTCTTAAATTCCTCGCATTTTTCAGGAGAGACTCAACTCCACGCTTTGGTCAAAGATGACGGTAATCTTGAAGCAATCAAAGCACTAGTCGACTCTTGTCCATCAATTGTGAACATCAGCGACAAGCTTGGTTTTATTCCCCTGCATGATGCGTGCATTGGTGGGAAAAGTGATTACGTCAGAGTAAGTAATTTAGATCCTTCTTTTCAGTTTTAATGAGGTCTGTTTCATGAAAAGCGGCACTAGCTTGCAAATCTTACAATTTTTGTCCTCTCTTTCTATTTATTTATTGATTTGAATATGAATACGATTTGGTCCACTCTTTCGATGTATTTTTTTATTTGAATATGATTAAGTGGAAAAATTCCGGTTCCACCCATTACTAGCCAATTAGCGTTTGAGGCAGAACATTGTTAATGCAAAAATAAAAATAAATAGGGTGAACAGAAAAGCAGAACATTTGAGCGGCTTGTAGCCATATTTCTCACAACAAAAATTGCCAAGTTTGGTTAATATTCTCCAAATCTTCACAAATAAGCTTAAAATAGCCACATTTTTAGGGTCCTTCGATATAAAAGTACGCATTACGAAATACCGTACCCGCGTTAATTTAGGTCCATTCGAGAATAAGTACGCTCGAAATTAAGAGTGAGAATCCCATAGCAGTGCAGAAGGAGTCTAGTGGCTCCGACAGCTTTTCAAAAATCTTATGGACCATCTTGAGGGGCTACCCCTAGATACTCACTGTGCCAAAGGGTTTTGCCTTGGGACCCCTGGGAGGGGAGATACATGCCCCCAAAGTGTGGAGAAATTCTTATGTAGTAAAACTTTGGACCCCCCTGGTGGCCACATGAGGCAACTTTTATCAACCCATTTTTTGTGCATTGTTATACCCCCTAAGGGTCTCTTGGGAAATGGGATAAAAGTTGTAGTCATGCATGCCCACTGTGCTCCAGGGGGCAATATGTTATTTTTAGGGGGTAACTTTGGCGCAAAATTGAGAACCTTCCCGCGGATGAATTTTTTTCATTTTTTGCACAGAGTCAGCCAATGGTTAGTACTTTCATATAAAAGAATAAAAAAATGACCCTTTTTTGTTTAGAGCCAGATATTGACTGTCAAAGTGTTGCTAATTTTAGCCAATATAACTTTGTTTTACAGGCTTCAGATTTATGGCCTAAAAAAGAAATTTTATTATAATTATTATATGTTGTGAACAATACTTATTTTGGTCATTTTTCGTTTTGGTAGCATCTGGGGGTAGTTCCTTAATAAAAGTTTTAGAATTTTTGGAAAAAAATGGTTTAATTTTAAAACATAAGTTTCTGAGTGATAAAATGAAAATGCATGAACTGGAAATGAAATTTTATTATAAATATGGGGTATAAGGAGCAATTTTTATTATTGTCATACCTAGGTGTTCTCGATTTTAGGGGTAGTTATTTCATAAAAACTAATACATTTACTGTTAAAAGTACCCCCAAAAATGATCCAACACTATCATGACAATGATAAAAGTTGTTGAATGTACCACATATTTATAATAAAATTTCATTTTCAGCTCAATATATTTAAGTTCATTTAACAAATATGTAAGATTAAACAAGACTGATGTATGTTTATTATAAAAGTATCTTAAAAATAAAAGTTGCTTACCACTGCCAATAATTATAATAAAATTTGATTTTCAGAGGTGAAAAATGAATTTTGTAACATACAAACTTAATTCTTGCAACTAGTACCAATTTTTCAAAAAATCAAATAACTTTTATTTAGGAAGTGCCCCTAGATGCAGCCAAAACAAAAAATGACCAAAATAAGTAGTGTTCACAACATATAATAATTATAAAGTTTTTATGTCCTATCAAAATTAAGGCTCGGTTCACCTACAAAATTACAGCCTAATTTGAAAGAAAATTACAATGATATTATTATTACCTTATTTTTTCTTTGAAATTGTGCTTAAACATTAAGGTGAATTCAAAATATTTAGACAAAAAATATCCTGCAATTTCGATCGTAATTTGTAGGTGAACCGGGCCTAGTCTCGAGATTTTTTTATTTAAGTCCGCTCGAATTTTAGTCTGCGTTCGAAATTAGGTCCGCAGAAAACTGGCAAAATTTAATTTTAGCAGCCCTATTTTATGTTCCACTACTCAGTGCATAGATTTTTGTATACATACTGTTATGAGATATTTGAGTGTTTGAATAATATCTATTTATATATGTTAACAATTTATAAAACAAGCTAATAAAATAGCTGAGCAAATTTTGTAAAGTAAAAAATGAGTGGCAACTTTGCGGGCTCAAGCTTGCGAGAGCCAAGTGATGCTACGAGATTTTTACTTTGCAAAATGAGCTCAGATATTTTGTAAGCCTGTTTTATAATTTTTTTACATATATATACGATTTTATATGATGGAAAGTAATTTTCAAATGTTAATGAAGTTACCAGACCAGGCAATCTTGACTTAGCATCTGATCCATTACTTTGAAGGCTTGGGTTGAGAGGCCCTCAGTAGGGCATGAGTAGTTGAAAGCTTTAATAAATAAATTAAAAATTGTGCATTTTGAATTTGGCACTTTTTGGAGCTAAAAGATCTGTCAGATCAAGTTATGTCTGGTATCTCTGATAGAGACTCTACTCTTCTACTAAGCTTAGCTCAGCTTAGAAGAAGAATAAAATGGAATTCTAACAACAACTTAGAGCGCCAGACTCCTAATCCTGGCGTTCAGGGTTCGATCCCCACGCATGGCATTTTTTCTCATTTTTTCTGCAATCGGATTTACTTCTTGGGCATTATAATGGTAGCAGAGGAGCAACACACCTTATAGAATACTTTAAAATGTGTGTCACTTCATAAAGTTAAACGTCAGTTCGTTTATATATGTGCAGTAATATGAACTGAGACGAATTGGTAAACTGAATTATACATGCAAAAATTGCTTTCCATCATATAATAGTTATTTATTTTGAGCTGGGGCACGTAAAGTAGGGTCATTAAATAGCTGAGCGAGGATTTTAAAATGGGAAAACTCGAGTACAGCTTTACTAGCCCGAGCCTGCGAGGGCTGTAATTGTACGATTGTTACCAAAAAGGCAATTTCATCTGGACAAGTCTGCCAAAAGTCATCAAAGTCTTCACAAAAGTGTCAGAAATGATTTGAGTTGCGGCCTAAAAGGCTGATGAAAAACTGGGTCAAAGAGTTACTTGAAAAAATGTCCACAAAAAATGTAAGAAATGAAATGATGGAATAGCGATAACAATAGTTAAATGAAGAGTAGTTGAAAAGTGGCCTGAAAAATGGTCAGAAATATGGTCTGTAAAAAAAGGACTCGCCTAGGCTAGTCCTTTTTGACCCGTATTGGACCATTTCAGCCAAAATACTCGCCTAGGCGAGTAATTTTGCAAAAAAAGCCTCCCATAGGGTTGAGAAAATACTCGCCTAGGCGAGTAATTTTGGCAAAAAACGTCAAATAGAATGGTAAATAGGAAAAAGTATGTTAAGTATTTAAGAAATATAAATCAAAAACACCATAAATATTTTTTGTTCCATTTTTCAATTTAAGTATTTCTTATTTTATGAAAAAAAAATTTATGAAGTAAAAATTTCCCTAAATGCACTAGAAAAGAAAAATACCCATTTTTCCACATTCAAGCTTGAATAGCTCAGCAGCTATGGGGTCAGTTCAACCAAGGCTACCTGCCATAATCTGTGGCTTGATCAGAGCTTTCCAGAGAGCCAAAGATTTATGCCTAAACCATCAACCGCAAAAAAGTTTTCTTAATAAAAACAGTTATGAGCGTTTTCTCTTTCAGCTGACAAACCAATAAGCCTAGTGAAAATAATTAGCTGTCAAAAAACTCCTCATACCCCAGTAGTCAAGTGGTAAAAATTTTTTTTGATCAGCCTTGCATGGAGCAATTGAATTTTTAATGCTTTCTAAAAAGGGCCAAAAATCGCCAATTTTCCACCTAGGTCCAAAAATCGGCCTCTAGCTCAGCCCAGGAGCATTTCTAAGCCCATGTTGCATAATAACTTAATCATCCCACTATATGGGGGTACTATTGGGATGGGTGTCATTTGATTCTAGAATTTTCGCTTACCATAAATTTTCCCCCTGGCTCCTGCATAGACTCTTAAAAATACTTCCCATAACATAACATTTTCGAAAACGTCGAGCACCTAAAGTTAATCATTTTTTGAGATTTTCAAAATTAATTACCCCCTCTGAAAAAAGAAGATCAAACTTTTTTTATTTCATGAGCAAGTCTTTAAAATGCCTAAGATATTGGCTACCAAACTTATTAATATGCAAAATTAATCAAGTTGTTCACAATCAACTTTTAGCATGGCTTTATCACCGTTTCTGTTCATCCTAGTGATTTTACTATTAAATAACAAAAGTTTATTTTTGAATTTCAGTGGGGGTCATAGAATCTAACTACCCCTAAACGTGCGCTAAATGTTGTTAAAAATATCATGTTATTGGAAGCGATAGGCCAGGATTCTTATTTTACCGCCAAATGAACCCTTGCGACACACGCTTTCAGAAAATTTATGTTTCTTGGGTGTTGTAAATAATTTGGGTTAGGTCCTTTGCCAAGTCAACGTGTGACATATTTGCTTGGTTTCTTGGTTTGCGTGGGTGTTTCTCTGATATTGGATTAACGTTTTGCTTCCGGTGGTGTACGATTTATTTTTGTTGGAGCACGAGAGAAATTTCCCCTTTTTTTCCAGGTTCTTGTTGACCGCAAGGCAAATGTCAACTTTCAGAACAAGCATAACATCACACCTCTGATGGACAGTTGTTATGTGGGGTGCCTGGATTCCATCAGGATTTTGCTGCAGCATAACGCCAATGTCAACTTTCGTGACAAAAACGGATGGTCAGCGGGTGACTACCTGGAAAAGTACATTTCGGTGAATGAAAAGCCGGTTGGCATCAGCGAGGAAGATCGAGAATTTCTGTCCAAGCTGAGAGGTGTTCTCAAAGAAATGCGATCCAAGGAGACGAGGTTTCCGCCTGGAGAGAGGAAAAAACGTGGCAATATTGCTGTGGACAACGATGACTGTGATAGTGACAGTGATGAGTTCTTTGTCGATGATTTGAGCGTTGCAAAAATGCCAAGGCGACCATCAAGAAAAAGCTTTCATCGATCTACGTCAGACAAAGCGGAAGATTCTCCAGAAGAAGGGAGCAGAGTGAAATCCTCAAAGTTGTCACGAAGGCCGAAAACGCGGCCAATAATGGAAGCCAATCCTGCGAAACCAAGCAGAAAACGCCTAGATATAGAAGAGGATTTTGACAGTATCCCTGATTTAGATGACGATGAGGACCCCAGTCCTCAAATCAAGAAAAGGAAAATTGCCATTGCTAATGATGATGATCATGAGGTGATTGCCAATGCACCTGAACCTTCTTCGTTGCCAAGTTCGAAGTCAGAAACTCCAACAGAGGAAAGTCCAGACAAAAAGGCTTTCACTCCGTGTAGTGCAACTGGCTCTTTTGAGGAATTGGACAAGTCGTTGTCGTCCCTTTGTGTTGTGGTGGACATTGATGGTCATCTGCTCAGAGTTGTCATTGACAGAACTTTGACAGTTCGAGAGTTGGCGGATGAGTGCGCTCGTAGATATTTTGACATCTTTGGCAGAACGCCCAAGCTGACTCTTTCAACAGATGTTGACCAGGCTTTGTTGTACCCGACGGACCAAATTTCCGCCATCCTCTGCTCACTGCAAGGCTCATCGCGCCTGATCAAAGGCCACGTGGACGCCTGGCTCGTACCGCCATTTGAGGAGGCATACGAGCGATTTTGCAGGCAATTCGAAGAGCTGCAATTCGACGATGTCAGGGCGAACCTTGCCAAGGCCAATCTGGAGGGTGTTTTGTCACTTGACAACTGTGGCCTTGGACAGCCTTCGGCCTTGCGACCTGTCATCAAAGCCATGCGTTTCCAGGAGTGCATACGAGAACTCACGATAACTGCCTGCAACTTGGGCCGCAACGCCGAGCTATTCAAGGCGTTTTGCCAGAGCATCGCTACTTTGCCCTACTTGTCACAGCTGGACGTGAGCAACAATGGGCTGAGGCAGGCGCATGTCCAGGAGCTGTTTGAGAAGGGCTCGAAATTGGACCATTTGAACGTCTCCCACAATTTCCTGACGGATTCGTCTGGAGCGATCCTTGCGAAATTCGCGAGCAGCCTTCGGAGCTTGTCAGTCAGCTCGTGCTACCTGACTAAAAACTGCTTTGAGAACGACCTCTGGAGCATGGCAAAGATGCAGAGGCTCAACGTGTCCAATAATAGGCTGGGCGAGGTTGGCATAGGGCTGCTGCTGAAGAAGCACCTCAGGGACTCTGACGCCATTCAGTCGATTGATTTGAGCCACGTCACGCAGCGCGTCACTCCCCAAATCCTGGCTGATTTGCAGGAATTTGGCAGCCAAAAGGAGGGCCAATTAGAGGAGATTATTTTCCGCCGCAACAAAGCCACCCGAGACGCCTTTTCTGCTGCCCTTGTCCCTTTCATAAAAGTCTAGCCATTTTTTTACTATGTTGCGCACAAGAAATGACGATGATGATGGCGTGTTCGGACGTTGTTACGTGCAAACTTTGTTAGCTCCACATGACATTCAAATGAATGGGAATGTTCGCACTGATCCTCCTCTTTTTTGCCCATTACACGTACTTGCTGCAGTGCATGTTTCAGTGTGCCACTCTTTGTGAGAGGGGAAGTGAGTTTTCGGTTATCCACGGAAACCTGTTGACCATGTTTAGCGCATGTGCTGCTGAGTGCGCGTTGATTTCCTGACGGTAATTGCGTTGGCTGTTGGTCAATTATGTACTTGGAATTATTGTCTATAAGAAGAAGTCCGTTGTTGGCCGTTGAGCGGATGTTGGTCGTTTCTTGGCTACTGGCTAAGAGATGATCCACCGGAAACAACACGCCACGCTTTGCTGAATGAGAATCTTCCCAGGCCTCTAGGGATTCTTTCAAGCACGAAAAGAAGATCCCACACCAAGATGTCCACTCGCTTTTCCCCTTTTGTCTCCTCGCGAGTAGAAATTGCCAAAAATTGAACAATTGGTGTCGTGTTGTCAGGGGCCAAACGCTCGGGTCACTAATGCTCATTGTCTAATATGGTCATTATGGCTCTGTGATGACTTTTGGTCACTCCGGAGTTCAGCGCGTGGGAATGTTCTCATGGTACGTGCTGTGGCCTCAATAGACCTGAGCAATGGGTCAATTGGAAGAGCTTGACCCGTTAAATCAATTTGCTTCTTGTACTTTAAAAATTGTGATGATTATACATTTTTTGATAGCCAATTACAAAAAAATGGACCCGTATCTAAGAAAATTTTTTTTGATTTTGGAAGAAGGGGGATTCATCTTTTTTTTTTTAAACCAAAAAAATGATTTTGGAACATATTTATGAGGAGTTTAATGAGGCTGTTTAATTTAAGCAAAAGGTAAAGTTGAACTATGCAAAAAAGGTAATTTTTTGGAAATTGGAGATTAAAGAAGAAGAATTTTTTATGATCTAAAAGCCGCGTTTTGAAAACTCTGCAAAAAATAAAAGGTTGGATTTATTTCATTTCATTAAGGAACCAAACAGTGATATCATATATTTTTTTAAAAAAAAATTGGAAAGTTCGTTCATTTCCATTTAATTATGGCCAAAAAGCAATGCTGAACACTGAATAAAAAAAGATTGGAAGCAGTGAGAAAGGAAAATATTGGTTTTTAGGAAACTCTGAGATTTATATGGGAACATTCATATGCTAATCTCGCACATTTGCTGGCTGTTATAGCTTACTGCCAAGGTGCGAAAATTATGGAATTTGGTTGAATGGGCCGCATTTAGCATAAATCATAATGGCAGCATCCGTCGCTAACCATTTCCAATTAAACGGGCCGCGCGGTGATTGCTCCATTGTGACGGCTAAATCCATTATTGCGTTGACACTTCCGCCAATAGCCAATTTTTCGCACTCAATACTCGTGTAGTGGATGATGACCGCGCCCATTAGCTATTTGTAGCCGTTTTGTCCCATCCTGTTACTACTCCTCTAGCTTTGTTCGTTGGGAGCTTCCGCTGGATCCCCGCGACTATGAGCGTCACGGATGACTTCTCCCTCCGTACAGTAGCATAATGGGCCGGAAGACTGCTACGAGCTAGCTGAATTCCATCATGATATGAATACAGCGCCGGAGGCGAATCAGAGGTTTATACTATATAGCTCCGGAAGAAAACCGTGAGAAAGGCATTGATCACGCTTCTATGGCGAATATGTGTGCAGGATTTTCGCCAAGGGGGAAAAAAGGCATATATTTGCGTTGGAAACTCGAGGATGTTTGAGCTGCCAGCAATATTTACGCAAACTGCATGACCACCCAAAACGCCAAGACAAGAGGATGTTGACAACGACTTCCTTTTCATAGGAAAAAACATTTATTCTTCTGAATGAATCACCACGTGTGTGAAAAATACACAATCTGCTCTAAATGGAAGACTAGACTAGAGACTCGCTTCTTTTCTGCTTGGAGGCCAACAGGGCTGACAGCATTCGGTCCAGCCGGCAATATTCACTCGGCACCTCGCTCATGGTGCTCAGGTCCCGGTAGACGATGCAGTCCTCCATGACATGGATGCGAGGCCACATGTCATCCTTGTCATGGTCGAAGCTCAAATCCAGGCTGCTGAGGTTGTCCACGGTGCTCACGCCAGCGGAGCAACTGCTCGTGGTCGTCGAGGCTGTGTAGTGGCTCTCCTCGTCCTGGCTGACATTCCTACGCTTCCTCAGGAAGACAAGCAAGATGATGACGAGGCTGAGTAGGGCCACGCCGAGGATTGGCGCCCATATGTGGGCTCCTATTTGGGCTGCGGTTCCCTCTGACGAAATGGGCTGAGCGTTGATGATCTCATCAAAGACTTCATCAGCCACCTCGTTATCCTCTTCTTTGACGATGATAACGGGAACTGTGTTTGACATGAGCGCCCGGTTGCCGGACGCATCAAAGGCCACGATGCCGTAGTAGAAAATCTGGTTGTGCCACGGCACCCCCACCGTGCACCTTTGCTGCACTCCGGCCACTTCCGGCTCCGGAATGAGGCTGGCATGGACAGGTATGCTTTGCTCCGCGTAGGTGTCCTCGTGCAGCCCCGCGGCGCTCGTGGCACATCGGATCTCGTAGCGGAAGGCTGAGCCGTGGTCGAAATCGCCCCCGGGCGCAGTCCAGTTGAGTGTGACAAACAGTTGGGCGTCCCCAATTTGGCCGACGACGCTCAAATCCGTGATCCTATTAGGCGGAAAAACATCGCTCACCAGGAGTCGCGAGCCAACTTCCTTCCTCACGTAGAAGCTTGAGGCCATTTGGGTGACGTGAAAAGAGGCGGAAAAGGTCCGGAGACCATCATTGTCATCATCGACCACCAGCACTTGGTAGAATCCCGACTCGGGCGAGAGCTCGGTGAAAAAGGCGGAAAATATGCGGTCGTTCGCACGCAAGTCCGGATAGCCCGTGCCGGAGTCTGCTAGCGTTGAAATCACCACGGGCAAATCTTTGCCCTTGTGGCTCGGCCTGGAAACGTAGGCTGTCAGCCGCCTACTTTTGGGCGTTGATGACGACCTGGCGTAGATCGTGATCCGGGGATGGCCCAGCTTGTCCACCCTCGAGTCCACCCAGGCCTCGAGTGGAGGCTGCTCCCTAACTTCGCAGCTGTAAATGTCCAAGTCGAACGCGTCGTTTTCGTTGTACATCTTGGCCTCGTAGCGCCACTCTCCAACTTCCATGCGGCCTTCGGCCAGATGCAAAAAGGCCATATTGTGCGAGTAGAAGGGGTAGGCAAAGGCTCGGCCGGACGGAGATGTCACCACGAGGGAAGCAATGTCTCGCTCATTGGCTGCTGTCACCACAATCGTGGAGGAATGGCTGACGTTGCCCAAGGCGAAGGCTCCCGACAAAAAGCCACTCGCATTCGGCTCGTGAACGCGATGCTGCGCATATTTGCCACTCTTCTCGCCAGCCTGCATGAGCAGCGAAGTCACGGATGACTGGCAGCTCCTCGGGCTCTCACACTGGCCCACCACGAACAGGTATGGAGAGAGGCTGGACCAGGAGCGGTCGAGAGTCCGGTCAAGCCCAATGATGTGCGGGGTGAGTCTCACGTGGCTCATCTGCTCCTGAGTCATTCGGCCGGATTTGACGAGAAGGATGGGCTGGATTTGCGTGTCCTCCTCAATGGCCAAGGATTGGGCCAAATCCAGGCCGCACTTGTGACAGGCCTCCAGGGAGAGCAATTGGTTGGGCAGAGGCCTTCTCGGCAAGGCCGCATGCACGAGGGCTCGGTTGTCATCGGTCAGCCTGGTGATTGGCAGGTTGAGCTCGGCTGAGGCTTGGTCGTACGTAATTATGGCGAGCTGATCGCCGGAGGCCAAGCTGGAAATGAATGGCAGGAGGGCGCTCTGCATAGTTTCCCATGTCAGGCTGGCCTCGAATTCCGGATAGCTCCGTTGCACCACCAACACATAAGCTCGTCTTTGGCGCTCCGCCACATAGCTGAATTTGGGACTCGTGAACTCCTTGGTGGTTTGGTAGTCCTCTCCGGAAAGCTCGATGATTTGCCTCGCACTTCTCCCATAGCAGAGCAGCTGCTGCCTGCTTTCCGGAGCAAAGTCTGCGCGAGTCTCGTTCACTTGCCACACATTTTGAATGGAGGTCAAGAAGACGCCGTAGTTATTGTTCACCAAGCTCACTAGCAGAGACTCGCTGTTTTTCAGGCGCGACGAGGACAAGGCAACTCCGCGGCCCTTCGTTCCGCAAGGGCCATACTGGACTGTACTCAGCCCTTCTTCTTGGTGATCACTCGTGATCTTGAGCTCGGCTGTCTTTGGCGAGTGCCAATGAGTGACTTTCTTGTGGGCCAAGCAATCACTGCTGAGAAAGCTGTGGGGCACTTCGATGGTGACATCTGTGAAAAGCATGTGCTTCTCAGTGGCTATGTGCCAATCTAGAGACAGATCCCCCACAACGCTCTAAAATTGAAAAGTTTAGTTAGTCCGGGCCTCGTATATGGCAGAATTAGTGTCTTTACCTCGAGTTGGTCCAGAAGTCGCGAGCAATTTTTGCCCTGCACTGCTTGCTCGGTGACCTCCACAAGCAGATGGGTTGAGGCCGTGAGGCCACTGAAGAAGCTCAGAATCAATGCCAAAGAGTTCAGCATCTTCGTTTCGTCTTTGGTGTCTTAAAAGCTCTGTTCGCAGCTACGCATGACTATTGCCGATGGCGATTATCGTTCAACTGAATTAGCGGATACCTAACGTCCGCTAATTTTGCGCGCGCGCACGGAAATCCTCGCACGTCGGAAAAGTGAACGGCGCGTCGCGCGCCGAAACGCCGTTCAACAATTTTTCCCATTTATGAAGCTCTAAAATTCTGACATGATGAGAATGCATTGACGCGTGAAAAGATTTCGTTTCTCACGCGAAAAACGTGTTGTTGCTCATCATGAGGTTGATTATTGTCTCGAATGCATGGCTGTATATTTAGAAGTTTGATCAATAGACACATGCAAAATGGCGTCGAAAAGCAGCCATAGCCTTTTAGACAGTTTCGGCGAAAATCGCCCAATGGAGGCGATCGGGCGATCCAGCAGCAGCAATTCCTTGACGGGTGAAAGCTCCTCGGCCTCCAGGGTCATTGTCAATGGCATGTTCGCCGGGGGCGTCCGGGGCATGAGCGGGGCCATCAAAATGGAGAGGTCGGAGCACGAGCGAGCCAAATATCCGGATCGCATCAACTTGGACAGGAAAGGACTCCACGGTAAAATATAAGCATTTTTGGCCTTTTTGGCCTTTAATCTCAAGGTACATTTCTGCAGGCGTGCCCATTTTGGCGGATGAGCCCGATTTGCGACTCATCAGCCTGCAGCACAACAGCATCAAAAGAATTCAACACTTGGACACGACCTTTCGGCTCGTTTTCCTCGATCTGTACCACAATCGGCTGGAACAGGTTGGCAGGAAATCGTCGTTGTCAGCAGCAGCCCATTCTAATCCTATTTTTAGATAAGTGGACTAGAGCCTCTGACCAATTTGAGAGTTCTCATGCTGGGCAAAAATAGAATCCGGAGGATCGAGGGCTTGCAAAAGTGCTGCAGATTGTCAGTCCTCGACCTGCATGGCAACAGAATTACTCAGGTGCACAAGTGTTTTAAAACACATATCAATGCAAGAGATAAATTCAATCCTTTCAGATTGGAGGGCTCGACAATTTGGCCGAGCTCAAAGTGCTCAACCTGGCCGGCAACCAAATCCGCAAAATTTGCAACTTTAACGGTCTCGTGCGCCTGGAGGAGCTCAACATCAGGCGAAATCGCATCAGATCCAGTGCAGGACTTGAGGCTGTTCCAACCCTGGAGAAGCTTTTCATCAGCAATAACGAGTTGCAGGTATATGCTACTTTATACACAAGTTGAAGTGTTTACCTTATGATATACGCGCATAATAAGACTATCTCGTCGTTGGCCAAATTGGAATGCTTGGAAAAACTTCACACCATCCAAATGGAAGGAAATCCTGTTTGGTCTCTCCCAGATTACTCGCACTACGTCGTCTCTGCTTTACCCCACTTGAAGGTGCTCGATCAACAAGAAATCACCGCAGACATGAGAGCAAATGCTGCCAAGTGGAAAAGCACTCAGACCGCTGTACGTACACTGCAGCCAATAATTTATAGGATATATACTAACTGTTTTTACACATACTCGATTTTAGGTACCATCTAGTATTTTAGCTCTCACTTCTGCTGCAAGGTAATAAGATTATTATTATTATTGTTACGCGCTTCTGCTGTGGGAAATTTCCGTCTAAAATTCGATGCACTTTTTTCTCGTCAAATGAAGCGGTACGAACGCGACAAAATCCCACCTCATGAAGAAATTGGAAGAGAGGAACGTGTGCATATCAAATGCCAAGCAAAGGTGGAGTTTCCTCAAAAAGTCCACTTTGGCCAAGGCCCAAGATGCTCTGGCCAAAGACAAGACTAGCAAAGGCGACTACGACGACGGAGACCATCCGCCTCGAATCATCAGCCATTTCCAAGATGGAGAAGAGAACAGCGATGGCGACTTGAGCTCCTCCATGATGACGACGACTGAAACTGACTGCACCATTTCACCAACTTTGAGCCATCACCATTTGGCCTTGTCGAGACAAGCTTCACGGTCAAGCCTGCTATCAATGAAGCTGACATTGCCTAATAGCGGGCCTGGATCCCCAAGCAGCAGCAGCCAAAGAAGCCTTGGATATTCTTGCAAATCGGGCAGCGACAGCGAGGGAAAACATCACGGCAGCCATCAACAGGCATCTCAAATTCCGTTTTACGTATACAATATATAGTATCCTCAATAGTTTAATTTTTTCTATTGAAAATGTGAATTTCTTTCGTACTGAATCCCTCTTTTTTCAGCAACTTCCCGCGCAACCACAAGCTTCAAATCCCTCTTTTTCCGGCCCCACCGACATCAAAAAAAAGTTTCCCGGGCTGGAAAGGCGAAAATTCGCATTACCCCAGAAATTTGTGAGCCTTCAAAGCATCGACATTGAAGCGCAGCAACAAAGTGAAGTGAGGCATGGAGAGAAGAATAAAATTGGCTTTTTCCACTTGCATCATGCCACCGAAGATCCGTCAACATCCGACGATGAATATTCTGGCGGTGGAATCCACTCGGATACGAGGTCACTACTAAGCTACTAAAAAATGCAAGCTTCATTCATGACTACTTAATTACAGCTCAGATTCAACGTCTTCTGAATCTGACGATGGGATCGTGTTTCCCTCTGGTAACGACAAAAGGCGACCTGCTTCAAGAACAAAAAAACTTCCTTTAGGAAGTGGCTTATCTGATCTCGAGAGGAGACGAAGGGCCGCTCCTGTGAAACGAATCAGAAACTCTAGAAGCAACCCAGGACTGTCAAACTTGCAAAACATCGCAAATTTGACGGGCAGTGATCGAGAGAGGAATCAGAGCGGTGCTAATATCTCTTCTGGTCAAGCCAACTCGGAGAGCAATGAAGGGCCACCAACAAGGCCGCCAATTTGGTGCAGAAGCCGCTCCCCGAAAGTGCCCAGCATAGCTAGCAATTCACAATTGATGGCCGATACCGGAAGAACAGTGGAACAAGGCCGAGACTTCCTCATTGAACTGGATGGCGACCTCGTCAACGTTTTTGGGCCGCAAGCTTTGAAATTCCTAGATAGGCCTTGGAATCGGCAGCGGTCGCAAAAAGCCACCACCATCCAGTTCAACTTTGTCAGCTTTGACGACCTCGTGCCCTACTTGGGAAAACTCAAGCTGACCTTTCCCAACGTGACGAACTTTGAGTTCCTCGAAACGGACATCAGGACGATGGGACAATTAAATGCTCTGTCTTTGGTGCAAGGACTCTCCACATTGATCATTGGAAAAGAAGGCAACCCAATAACGTACTCTCCATTTTTATTTTGATGCTAGTCAATGTCTACATAGCTCTTTTTTCATTTATTGCAGCAACCCACTTCCCAACTCGACTCTGGATTGGAGACTATATGCCATTTATAGGCTGGAGCATTGGGGGCTGTCATCGGTGAATAATGCTGAAGTCACAGATGCCGAAATAATCGAAGCAAACCGAGTTTTCGGCAGCCTTGGTGAACTCGCAGTGATGGTCATGCCACAGGCGCAAATAAATAACCTCATCAAAAAGCTGGACATTGCCAATATTAAAGACCAAGACCCTTGCATTGACTACATGGCTGCAGTTAAGGATGGCCATTTGAGGGAAATTTTGGCCAAGGAGATTTTGACCTATGACCCACCTGCCAGCAAGCCACCTGACCTCAACGATAACTACTCAAAAGTGGACCAACTCATGAAGGTGGAAATCTATTTTTTCACGCACGCATAGTTGTAAAAGTTAACGTTTCTTTTAAAACGCAGAGTGGCCACGCTTCGTTTCACAAGATCGGAAGGCTCGAGGACGAATGGCCTTGCATTCTTCCAATTCTCATCAAAAGGATCGTTTTGCAATATTCAGACATTGGGCGATACAAAAAGGAGTCTTTGTGCAGACTTGAAAAACCCAAATAAGCGAACAAAGTAATAGGTTTTTCAAAAAAAAACTTCTTGGAGAATAGGATATGTTTCAGCGCTAACTTTGAAGAAATCTCTAATAAAAAGCATTTAAATAATACAGTATCCTTGTTTTCATGAAACACGCTAAATTATAAACGTAGATATCTAAAATACGCGACACGAAGGAGCGTACGTGATAGGCGCTAATGGCGGCCGCGATATTTGGTTGCGTTCGTGATAGGAAAATAAGACTTGCTTTCAATTTTACCTCCAAAGTATGGCGATGAGAGCACTATGCCAAGAAACATAGCAGAGCAAGAAATTAAAAAATGACTGCACTATCCTTGCATTGAAACCAATTCATGGTTCATGATTATTATGTAAAGTGACAAACTAGTAGCATAATTGAGATATTTCATACCTTCAGCCAAGGCTTCAGCAGCAATAAACTGCCTGTCCCAGAGATTTCTTCGCACTTTGAAATCAAAAATTAGAGTTGGAACTTCGGGAAATACTAGACACAATGGACATTGTTGGAAAGCTTGAACCTTTAGCCATCTTTTTTTAGTTTTGAGAGTTTTATTAAAGTATTTATTTCAATTTTGATTTAGGCCACAAAATTGATAGTTACTCCATTCTAGATCATCTTGAGTTACTCAAAATTCACGCCAATTTTCCTGATTTTGTTCGATGAAAAGTCACTTTCAGGCAAAAAATATTAATTCAATTTTACTTATAATTGGCTAAACATTTGATATTCATGAACAAAAAATCTCTAAGATGTGTTGTTTAAAACATTTATTTTGAAACTTTTTTTAAGAAAGGCAATGATGATGGGCAATAAGTACATCATGTCTCTGGTGCACGTTACGACCAGAATAGGACTTGATTGGACCTCTCCAGTGGAACCTGTGGAAACCGTGGAGCCCGTGGAGCCGCCAGAAGTCCGGAAGGTTGCCCATTCACCGCTACATCACCACCTCAAAATCACAAAACCTCCTTTCTTAAAAACACCTTTTCATCTCCTCCAACTCTCTGATTGTTGCTGCTGCTGCTGCTACTACCTATGCGTTGAGCCTTACCTATGGCAATTCACCTGACCTTGAGTGGAGAAGTTGCTAGCCATTGTGTGGAGGAGTTGCTAGCTGCTACATAGAGAGGACCTGCAGCTGCATGATAACGGAGAGAAGCAGATGGAAGCTGATGGAACTTGCTGCGATGCATCGAGTGGAGAAGAAGGAGAAGACTCGGGGAGTTCGATGGGGGACTTCAGAGAAACAAGACATGGACCAAGTGCACATGGCCCATTGAGTGAGCTCTGCCCTGCTATTGTCCCACCAAAGTTCTCCAAAGTGTGCTGAGGCATGAAGAAGATGGCCACAAGAATATTTACTGCAGTACTTATTTCTTTGTATTTGCTGCCATTAATTTGTGTGGTGTTAAAAGCTGAGTGAATAAGACAACCTTGTTTGACTTTGTTCGACCATAAATTGTATAGAGGGTTCCTGGGCAGTTATGCATCCTAGTCCGAGGCTGTTGAGGCCGTTGAGGACGTGGGTAGGAAGCCCAATCACTGGTCTACAGCACTGAAGCTTGCCATGTGATGTGTCTCGCCAGAGTTGGAGCACCGAGGCTGCGGCTTTGGGTCCAAGGCGGGTAGACATCCGGCCAGCACCCGGAGGCTGCAAACGGTACCGTGACCATGAAGCCGATGCTAACCATCCTAGGCTTCAGAGGGTGTGACCGTCGCACACCATTTTGGAGGCCCCGGAGGGATTGAAGGCCACTCTCTCTCCTAAAGGTTTGATGACCAAAAACCATGAAGTCCCGGAAAATGTCTTGGTGTGGATCAGGATTCCTGCTCTGCGGCGCAGGTTGGGCCGCACGCTGATTGCGATCAGGGTGTGTCTACTACAGTACAAAAGCAAAATCCCGAAGGCTGACGAGCCGATGAGGGTCACTCCGATGGCATTTGGGCCTATGTGGTGCGTAGGCTTTAGATTCCCTTAGACCCAAGTTGCGCATTGATGCCGTTGGCGGGTTGGAACTGGCGCGCGGGGAGTGCAAGAAGGTACAGGCCGTGACGTACCACCAGCCCGTTGATGATGTCTTCCATGGACCATTGTTATGATGATGGGCCTACACAAAGTAACAATGACACTGTCTTTCCCGGAGGTGAATGCATGCGTGCAGGCTCCGCATGGCATAGCTTGGAGTATGGGTGCCATGGCAGCCGGAAAGCCAGCCAAGGTGCAGGTTGCGACCTGAGCCTCTGTTGCCTATCCATAATGGGGCGAGTGAGCGCAAGAGTGTTGCGACACTAGTGGGTCTCGTCCGTGGGTTTGGCCACACAGATGGAAGAAGATGATGTAATCCATGACTCCGCTGTGAGTCAATGAACCCCAAATAGGCCACGCGTGGAGCCAGAGTGGGAGCCACAAAGGAAAATGCGTGTTTGGGGCCCAAAAAACTGGCTAACCTTGGACAAGTTGCCGAGGGCACAGGGAAGGTTGGCCGGCCCGCAACTCGAGGAGGAGTGGGCAACCTAAAAAATTCTTCATTCACTGAGTCGACACTGGTTGGCGAAGTGGCATACCTTTTCTGCGTAAAAAGTTGATGCACCTTTGTTTCAGAGACTTAGAAGAAAAAACCCTACCACCTGTAGCTCCAGTAGTGCTAAACCTTAAACCTTCCTTTATAATACCATAAGTGAGTGTACCTGTGCGTGTGTGTGTGTGTGTGTTCTGTCTAGGCCGCTCATAGCCTTGACAAAAAATAAATAAACGAGCTTAGCAATTGCAACCTTTTTTCTCTGTGTCACTTGACGCGGCGTAGTAACTAGGACAAGCTTCCCTGTGCTTTGAACAGCGTATAGCTTTCAATTCGGTACTGCCGAATTTAGTACACACAGTAGTGTACTAAGACCAGAATATTGCGTGTGACTCCGTTGCACCTCTAAGAGATAAGAAATACTCAGTGTGACTCCGTCACGCCTTTTACAAGATAAGAATGGCAAGTCAGGATTCTAGGATCGCTGGACCTACTCTGGCTGAGGAAGTTACGAAAGTCAAGGAGCGATTGTTGAACCACCTTGGGATTAATGAGGACACTTTTCAAGGGTACTTATCCCAATGCAATCCAAATGGGACCAGCAGGACTGTCTTGCAAAGCTTTCTGCCACACGTTGCTTACCCTGAAGCACTAGAGTTTGTCACAGTAACCCCAGCGCAAATAGCAGCTGTATGGGATAGGACTCGAATAGTAATTGTTCCCAGGGAGCCAATTAGACCGTTGGATGATCATATTATGTCAATCATTAGGACTATGCCTCTTAAAGATCCAGTCGGCCAGATTGTAAATGTGGTTAAATATATTGATGCACTTGACCCTAATTCATTGACAAGCACGACATGTGCCTTATTATGCATTTGTTTTGGTCTGGATGAGTTCCTAACTCGTATTGAGGAAAAGAAAGATCTGCAGCGTATCCAAGAAGTTGATGGAAGCTCCATGACTTACGCAATGTCAGGGACGCAGGAAATGGTTGCGACACTGATATCCAGGAATTGGTTAAAGATACGGACATTTGGAGATGGATTTTCTATTGTAGCGAGGCTTTATGGCCTACAAAACGACTATTTCCTAAATGAACCGCTTAACCTGAAACCACAGAAAACCCCAGGCCAGAGTGTACATTTTCCAAACAATGAGACGGGTAATGCTGTTCCAGATATGTCTTCGATAGCAAGTCCACCTGGGACTAACCATCATGAGTTCACTACAGGTGTTGACCTGAATGGCCAAAATAAGTCAGTCCTAACCTCGACTAAAATGAATCCTCGTGATTTGCACAACTTGACTAATTCTGTCACGCTTCCTCCAATGGAAGTTGTACATAGGATGGTACAAAAGATGTTGTCAGGAGGCCATCTGAATATTCAGGAATTAAACACGGTAAAAGCCTACTACACGAAAATGCATGATGCAAGCACTGCAAATAAAATTATTGCCTCTGCTCAAATCACGGCTAAGCACATGGTTGGGGCAAAGGTAGAGTCTATTTTCAGTAAGAATTTAGAAAGAACCTTAAGCATAGTAGATGCTGCGACGAAGGAACGAATGGTACCTGAAACTGACGTCATATATGATGAGTCTGCTCCGATTTCAGAGAGGCTGAAGTTAATTAACACCGACGAGATTAAGGATGTGGAATCAGCCAGACGAGTAATCCTTCAGATGGTTGACCCAAACCTATCCTCAGGAAAGAAATTGATTGAGATGCAGAAGCTCTTTAGTGTACTTAGCACGAGGGACGAGTTTACTTCTCTCCAAAAGCAGATATTGGCAGAAGGCTACTTGAAGACCCCTGAAATAAGTGTGGCCGCTGGAGTATCAGCTGACACTTCTAGGAGCATTTATGATCCGACCACCATGAGAGGTTACATTGCTGTACCTACGAATGGCCATGTTAAGTATGCAAGCTCACAGTCAATGAAGGAGATTAGGCACAAATATACTAAAAAGTTTGACCTACATAGTTCCTCATTAACTGCGGAGAATATAATAAATTTTCTGGACTATATGGCGAACGAGGCTGGCAGACAGCATTGGTCTCATGCAGCTTTGTTAACAGCCATGTGTGAGGCTTCATCCCAGAATACTAGTGAGTATTTTAAGGGGATGGCTGGAGAAGGAAAAGATGGTATGGAATTGCTATGGCAGGATATCTTTAACTACACGCAGTTCGTACGTAAAGAGGACCCATATTTCCTCATCCAGGAGATGATCCGGAAGCCTACTGAGTGCTTTACTGCCACACTTAAGGCAATTCTTCGACTACGAATGAAGATACATAACACAACTATTGGAGATGGCGGAGATGCTCATGCAGTTTCTGAAGCCATCTCTGATGGTTTTGCACTCCTAGGACGTCATTGGCCTCAGAATTACCAGTCGTTAGTAAATAAATACAACGACTATCTGCTGAGAGCAAATATACCTGCTAGGAGTTTGCACGCCTACAACATCATGATGAACCTGATTGGCAGTGACCTAGGTACCTATGTGCCAAGGGATCTTGATAGGGCTCATAAAGAGGAGAGGCTACCAATGGTGCCCAATATGCGTGCCAAACCTAGAATTGCTATGGTCGAAGCCACTGAGGAAGAGGTGTTAGATAGTGCTAGCACCATGTCGGCAGCCTCTGGCCGTAGTCAACGAAGTGCTAAAATAATAAATGAGCTACAAAGCGAGTTGGCTCGAGCAAATTTTGAATTGAGTAGGCAAGCTGTGGAAGTAGCTATGATGAAAGCCGAATCACCATCCGAGAAAATAAATAGGCTGGGAAAAACTTTTAACATAGATACATCTACGTTGCCTGAAGGAAACCCCCTTCAGACCGGTGGGTGCTTGTTCTGCAACCAATTGCATTACGCCACACGGTGTTCGAATTACCCGAACACAAATTTGACCTCGATTAGAAACGATGGCACATTGTGTTCATTGTGTAAAGGACTGCACCTTGAGTTTAGGGGAGAAAAGTGTTGGAAGACGCGACCTGCTCGTAAACAATAATGGGACCAAGTACAAAAAATCCCAATAAGAATGATAAAGATAGTTACATCTTGCCTTCGTTTATGAGGGGAGAATGTAACAAAGAAGTAGGACGAGCTTACTTTGATTACTTAAAGGAGCAATCTGTGAAAAATGCCGAAATTATGACTCGTGGAAGTGAGGACAAAAAGGCTCTGGTCCTTGCAATAAGGGGTAGAAAAAGTCGGTTTGTTCCTCAGCATACTATGACTGTAGTTGAGATTTGCATAATACTGATTGCAATAACGATAAGTCAATATTGCTTATTTGGTTGGAATTATTGGCCAATTACAGTAATCTGTAGTGGAGCAATAATAGCTTTATGGTACTACTTTGTAAAAGGTAGCACGAACGATGAGCAAAAACATTGTAGTAAGGATGGCATCGTTACACATCTGGCCTCAGTAAATGCTAATGAAGCAGAGCCAGTAACACATTTTGAACCTTTACCGAATCCGGAACTTGACGATGACATGCTGAGTATATACTCATTAAAGCTACATAATGTTTGTGAAAGGTATTTCATACCAGTGGAGATAACTGGAAAAATACGTTTGCATGCTTTATTTGACAGTGGAGCTATGGTGCAGATAATATCACGCACCCTTGTAAAACTGATTGAAGACAAAATTGGTTACACTCTACCTCGGGTCGAAACTAATTATGTAATAAAGAACTTTAATGGGGAAGAATTCCCAGGGAATGAAGCTGTCTCTATTCAAGTTGCATTTGGAAATCGTGTTTTAATCAGACAGGCTGTTTTCCTTGTGTCTGATTGCGATACACTATTAATGATAGGGAACTCGTTATTAGTGGACAATAATGTCCGGATGACCAGTAAAGATGGAAAGCACTTTATGGATTTTCCTGGAAAATCTAAACATAAGAAAATTCCACTCTTACTGTCAAAAGAGGCTTTCTACCCAGTGGCAATAAATGAAGGGATCACTCTGCTCCCTGGAGAAGAAGTGACCACCATGGCTAGTTTACCTCATGATCTACCTGTCATCAGTAATGACATTCAAATAGATTCTGACTCTGACGAAGATGACGAACTTGGTCGTACTCTTCACCAGAAAAATGTTTATTCCGGATTGGTGGATAAGTACTTAAACTTTGTGCCTAGTAACGAGTACCGCGGAGTGACCTCTGAGGGGGCACTTACTGCAGTCACTCGTAAAGGTACTTTCCCAGTAAATATTGGGAATAATACTGAGCATCCCATCTACTTAAATGCCCATGCAGTAATTGGGCGAGCCAGGATTGTCAAGAAACAGAAATTTAAGAGTACGGTTGCAGCCCATGTGGCTAACATTAGTTTAAAGGCCCTGGAGCATGAAATGGAGTCATGTTACTGCAATTATATAGATTCGCACGTAATTGTGCAGTTTACTGATATAAATGGACTTTCCTTTACTGATATGCATGTTTTTAATGCCTATGAGCCACTAAGGGGAAGTCACAAGCCTTTGATTAGTAGAAAAGGAAATTACGTATTTATCTCATCTAACCAAAGTGACGGTTACGAAGAGATAACTGATGTAATAATTAGCAAGTTCATAAAACGAGAAACATGGGATGAATTACCGTGGGCTGTTATTGTTCCAGGACATAAACTTTTGTCTGGCGAACAAAAGCGCATTGTAATAAAAATGAATATGATGGTAGATAAACTTAAAGTAGTATGGCTAAAATATAAGTTTATTTGTCCACCATGTACAACCATTGCTTTGTGTCCTATTGAACCCTACCTCAATGGGATGGACAGGGTCATAATAACTATGATGATACATGAGTATGAGAATTACCCACTTGCTTATCAAAGAAATGAACTAGATAAGTATTTTGAACTAAATGTTCTTGGAGCTCATGGTATCATGTTTAAGTTGTCCAACAATGTTGAGTTAATATTCCATGTCCCCAGCGAACATGCAGAGAATGTTGGCTACCTAACCACACTTATGTACATAATAATTGGCCAGCTACGATACCAAAATGTGGCCGACGACGTGTGGATTAGAACACTGATGGATGGCGATGTGCATGTAGGTGACCCACTTTGTATGGCAACCACTGCTGCATTGCTAGTGTTATCCGGGTTACAAATGTATCCAGATGACCTTACCAAGGAGGATATAAAGACAAAATTTGGAAAATTTATACCATTTGTACTTGAACCACATGGTTGCTCATGCAAGCCTTGCTTGGCAAAGAACATGGGCATCAAAGTGCCACTTAAAAGCTTCACTACTATTTATGAAGGCCCTATTGTTGATACCAGTATCAGGCAAACAGTCTTAAAAAGTCCTTCTGAACTAGACCTTGTATCAGCTAGCCTGGAGCTTTCTAAGGATGAGAGAAATAACCAAAAACTATATGAAGAGGTTTACAATCTCCTTCTGAAATTCCCTAGTGAATTTGACCCTCTCCGTGTTTTAAATGGAGTAGCAGGTTACACATTTCCATTGAAACCAGAAACGATCCTGAACATGGATCTAGAACACATTCCGGGTGAAGTTAGAGAGGACTTTAGGGACCTCTTAATAGAATATAAGACTATATTCTCGGAGGATCCTAGATCATATAGGCTATGGAATGTTGAACCCATGAAGTTCCAGCTAAAGGACGATAAACCATTAGTGCCAAAAGTATTTAACATGTCAGAGTATGAAACCACCCAGGTTGACCGTAAAATAGCTTTAATGCTGTCATCTGGATTAATTGAGATTGTGGATAAGTCACTTAATAGGTACTCGGCCTGCCCTTGTTTCTTGACTTCAAGGCCAAATGATGAAAAGCTGCCTATGAAGCAACGCAAGCCTCGGCTATTAGTTGACTTAACATCTTTTAATAAAAATCTGATATTTACGACTTCGGAGCACATAGTGCCACCTATCCCTACCTTGCTAGGGATGTTATCTAATTCATGTTTGATGTCATCTTTCGATGTGACATCCGGATACGATAACTTACCTGTGGATTCTGATAGTGCTGATATGTGCTGCTTCGCGGTAACGTCCCCTCGCAGTATATATAGATCAGTTTTTTTGAAAAGTAAGTCATGCCTACAAGGGATCGCCATTGCTCCGAGAATGTTCGCAGAGCTCCTCCAACAGGCCCTTAACCCTGAGATATTGCCCTTTACATGTGTATATGTAGACGATTTGGTCGTGGCCTGTAAGAACCCTGGCAAGCCTAGGCCTGCTACATTGGATGATTACACACGGCATTTGGGTGATTTGAGGAAGTTATTCCAAAGCCTCAAGGATTTAAATGCCTTATTACAAATTAAAAAGACTCAATTAGGTGTGAAAGAAGCTACAGTCTTAGGGCACCTAATATCTATTGATGAAAATGGGATCATGACTATGCGAATGCCTGACAAATTCAGGTCTGCATTTGATGATTTCCCTATGCCCACAACAAAGAAACAGCTGCAAAAGTTTATTGGGATGACAAACTGGTTAAGCCAATACTGCCCCAATATGGCTACATACACGGCACCATTGCTAGATGTGTTACAAACAGCGCAAGGAAAAACAGGAAAGTTCACTTTCACTGCTTTCCAGGAAAAATGTTTCTATAAAGTAATAGACGAGATTAAAACGGGTATGTCGTTGGCACTACCACGTTTTAAAGAAGGTTATTTAGTGGTTGACTCTGGGGTAATAAGTACTTCAGCCTTATTAATGGAGGTGAATGAGGATGGGAAAGCTGTGTGTGTTGGTGCACACAGCGCACGCTTTCCTCTATCGGTTTGCCTCTCATACCACTCATTTCAACGTGAAGCATTAGGAGTTTTAACAATGATAAACCATTTTAAAAGCATACTATTTGCCTATGAGCGGTTGGTAATAGTTACTGATTGCTTATCTATCGCTAGCGTACTTGCTAGTTCTTTTACTGGTAAAGATGCGTTTACCCATAGACTAGCAGCCCGTATATATTCCTTGCCAGTTGCATGGAAACTGAGAGCGGTACCTCGCGCAGAGGTAGAAGTAGTAGATGTATTATTAAATAAATACCATCAAACGCCTGAAGGCGAAACTGTATTTTATGCGCCCTACTCTATTGCGGGACAGATTACAAAGGATATTTATGCAAATAAATACCCTCTGCCCGATGCAATCAAAGATAAGGTGCTGACGACTCAGGAATTACTTACACATGTATATGATACACTTGTGAATTCTGGAACTATGAGTAAAACTCTACTTCAGAAAAGGTTGCATTGCCTAAATGACAAATGGGTAGACATGATCGGCACGAAGCCGCCATTTGTGCACGACGACACGTCAACCTTACTTCGCGCAAAACATGATGATGAGGATTTTCTTGAGGAAGAGATACTTTCAAAGCTATCTCACTCATTTCATGGTGAAGCTGATTTCGACTCACCAGTAAACCATATAGAAAATAATTTAAGAGTAGACACAGTCACTGTTAAACGGCGAATATCGCCACATTTACCAGGAATTACACGCAACCTACTCATTAAGTTGCAACAGAATTGTGAAGAAACACAAAAGATAATAAATCTAATTATGCTT
This sequence comes from Paracyclopina nana, assembly GCA_019096065.1. Classification (NCBI taxonomy): domain Eukaryota; kingdom Metazoa; phylum Arthropoda; class Copepoda; order Cyclopoida; family Cyclopettidae; genus Paracyclopina; species Paracyclopina nana. The sequence continues at coordinate 16,203,772 of JAGUCH010000002.1, read as the reverse complement.
TCGCCTCCGGAGAAAGTACCACTTGATGTTGCGGTAAAATATCGAGTTCTTGATGGTGCCTTGTTGGTCATACGCAAGAATGTGAAGTTACCCTTTAGTGTTGCAACTAATACAAAAGTGTATATGAGTATGCCTAACTGTGTGTACCTTATGGCATGTATTCATTTGTTACATAACCATTTGGGGAGTAAAAAGACCAACACCCTTTTTACTCAATCTATGTATTCAACTTACTCAGCCAGAATCAGTCGTATTATTATTGGCGCGTGCATGCATTGTGCTTTATACCACAAAGCTAACACTAGATTTGTCGGGAAAGGGCGCTTCCGCATCCCAACCCAACCATGGGAATTAGTAATGATTGATTTGGCAAAGTTTGATGAAACTTTAGTTAAAGGGTCATCTGCAAAGGACTTGTTAGTATTTGTCGATGTTTATTCTAAGATGATAATTGCTAAACCGCTATTGGATGCTAAATATAAGCAGGTAGCAAATGCTATGGAAGAAGTAATCTCCTTGTTTGGGGTGCCCAAAACATTACTCGCAGATAATGGTGCCCAGTTAACATCTAATAAGGCCCTTCAACGCCTTGTTGATCGTTATAAAATTAAGGAGTTATGTCATTATCGAACTTTATCGCCATACAAGCATTCGAACGCTTACGCTGAAAATGCTATAAGAATAATAAGGAGTGCATTAGTCTTAAACTCAAACTCATACAATATGAAGTTATGCGATGTGTTTAAGACCTCCATTTACGCAATAAATAATCGCCCTCTCACTTATTTGGCATATACTGATGATAAAGGGGTGAAGATCACCCCCACACCTTTTTCGTTGTTTTTCGATAAAATGCCGTTCTATCATTTGGGACGGGATGTGTTTGAAATACTTAGTGAAAGCGAGGACAAAATTCATAAAGCTGAATGGCGTCAACGCATGCGCGAATATGATCTAGAAGAACAGTTCCACTTAGAAAAAATGAAGGCTACAGAAAGGCCTTCCTTTAAACCTGAGATTGGATCATTAGTTTTGGTTATAAAACACCCTATAAATAAACAACGGTATAAATTCATGGATGATTTATTTGAAGTCATAGACATTGGACAGCATTCGACTGTGACTGTAAAGCCATACCTTTATGACGGGCTTACTCGTGAAGTAAGCTTAGATCATGTAAAGTTATATCGATTCCACGAACTATATAGATTCCTTCCGGATAAGTTGTCCAATCTCTTAAAACGACCTTACACTCCGGAAGAAATTCTACGTAAAAAAGCAAGAAATGAGGTTATTGAATTTCTTGAAGGGGCGGCCCCTGAAAGCCATGATTATAGTTTGCGGGGTCATACAAAGGCCTCTAGTATAGTGGCCTCGCAAAGTTCATTGATATCACAGTCCACATCAACGGACACAGAGCCAAGTGCGATTCACCAAACCTATAAGCGCTCTGGTTCTATTCTCATGCAAAAGGCAGCGAGCTTGTTTAAGCCCTCAGATATTTTGCGAATACAGGAGGAAAATAAACAACTCGTACAAAAGCAATGGGAACAATATGATCGTAAGAAGTTAGAGGGAAAATACCTAGCTGACAATGCTGATAATAATATTGTCCGCAAAGGAGCAAGTGATTCTTTGTCTGACACTAGCACTGATGATTTTATTGAACGAGCAATTGCACTAAGTGCGAATACAGGGCCTGATGAAGCATTTTACGAGGACATGCTGGTCTTAAGCCAACGTGGCCCTCCTACTTTTGCTGAAATGGCCCAACAAGAGCGATTATACCCGAATTTACCAAGTGTCAAACCTGACCATATTAGTACTCCTGATCGCTCGAATGTCAGTGAAGGGACACTTGCAGGGGTCAGCCCTGTAAAGCGGGCCTTTCGTGGCCAATACCGTGATCAACGTGTGCCAGATATACCTGAAAGTCCGGAGAAATATCACACTCCTGACCAAAGTATGTCCGCAACTCCTAATAAGGACAATGATAATATAGAGGAGGTTGTTGAAAAAGCAGCATCTTTCATCGCACCTTCCAAATTCGACACTGACCTAGAATCCTTATCTGCTGGCCTGGAAAGTATGCAATTAGCACTGCCTACTGACCCATTCGGCGGAAATACACAAGACGATGAAAATGAAAGTAGTGATAGTGATGACACGACCACAATTTATTATACAGCTCGTCGAAATCTGCGGCGTACACCGCTGACAAAAAGCATTAAACAAAATGTTCAAAAAGCAATCGATATTGTACGACGCCAGTTAGAACTCTCACCACGTAAACGGCCTCCCTCTCCACCAATCGATAATCCCATGGAAGGGCCCAGTGCCCCGAAACCAGAGATTTATGGAGCTGAAGGAGGGGAGCCTCAAGTTCGTTACACTGTAATGAAAAGTCCAGTAAGGAAACCTGATTTGCAACCTAGTAATAGTGAGTTACCAAATGCGGGAGTACCACAAATTGTGCCAAGCACGATCGTACTTGAGCACTCCTCAGCAGCTGTTACACCGTTGGGTGACCCGGCTATAACTGAAAAGGAGCACCTTGCTCATCAAGCTACTCCTGAGATTGCACGCCCCACTGTCATGCAAACTAGCCCTGTAGTTCCACAACCGGGTACTCAGAAACCACCTGAGGCTGCTGTACGAGCTCCGTATGAACCAGAAAAGTTGTCTCCACTACGTTTTCTCCCTCATAACCTAAGGAGGAGAAAAAACGTTAACTACCGCGCCATGGCAGGGTTTCGGGAGTATAATAAAAACAACGTACCTGCGAGTTCTCCTGCGATTGCTCAACCTGTTCTTCCGGAAGCATTGCCTCATCCGGAAGTAGCATTGACAGTTGAACAGGATACAAGTCCTCCTCAGGCTGTCAAACAGCCCCCAGACACGAACCCTGTGGCATCCTCGGACCAACCGAGTGGCTCGTCAGCCACACCATTTGCTGGACCAAATGAACCAGAGGCTTCGGCCGCTGCTCAACCAGCAGTTGATTCCGGAATTAGTGAGCCCACTCCAATACGGATCCTTCCCAGACGACAACTGCGGGAGAGAAAGGGAACTGTAGATTATAGGGAGTTGGCGGGCATAAGAAAGTATGGGAAAGAGAAAAGCAAAGCTGGTAAAGAACAAAAATACTTTCCTAATGTTCCACGAATAGCCCCTTTAGATCGGGAGGACAAGGAATTCGCCCGTGTTAGATTTACAAATACGAGAGAAAGGCCTGACCAAAAAGAGAGAGAGTTACTAGAAGAGGTAATTCCTAATTGGAAACTGAATAAAAACATGGCTGCAGTCCCTGATTATATTCAGTTTCTTAAAGCGACTGGCATGGATCACCAAGATGATAGCAACATAAATGAAATGAAGCGGCTGCGTCTCACCTATGATGAACTATACAAGCTAGCTTTTAAGAAGTTTAAATAGAGTTTTGTAAGTACGGACGTGATGACGGTAATTGTAGTTCCCATATTTTATGGGGTCACTACCTCTACTTTGTCAGTCCAATATGGGCGCACCGTTTTACCAATCAAGCGCACCCAAAAGTAAGTTAATGCAAAATGTCGATTGCGGACCTGAATTTGTCCACTTGCCAAAAAGATCATAGAAATGGATACTAACGGGCAATGTCTCTTCGCATGCCCGCCAGTAAGGTACAATATGCATAAAGGTAATGATAAGTTGCTGAACATTACATTGACAGCAAGAAAACAACTAACGAGACATGCACCTTTTGCAGTTCGTTAGCAATGCTAAGAATATGTATAAAAACGAAAAGGTTAGATGCTACTAAAGCATTGAACTTGACCTTCCTCGAGGGCTTGTTCAATCCAACAACAATACAAACCTCGCTTGCTTTGACAAAATAAAACGAAGTTTGTATAAGTAACTCGTACAATATTGAAGGGACAAATACATTTGTCCTGTTTCCTGACAAATACCGATACAAATTAGCTTTGCTCGGTACTTAAGTACTTAAGCGTGCATGCCCCATACTACTATAGGAGGGGGATAGGCTTACAATAGTTTTTAATAAAGTTAAATTGCTTTTACGAAAACAAGGAACATGGATAAAACTCTATGCATCATATTACCCCAGCATAGAGGACAAGATTGTATTACTTCAATCTTAGGGCTTCTCAATAATACTGCACTTAGCCCTACTGAGGTGTCAATGGGCTGATTGGCCTGGATAAAGTTTGACTGTTATTTAAAGTAAAGTACTATAAACACGCCATGCAAGAGGGAAGTTGCAGATGGGCGTAATACCAGAGGGGCAAATGCCCCATCTAAATAGTTATGTTTTGAAAACTATGGTTAAAGCTCCACTGAGCTATGTCCAAATGAAACCACTATCCACTCCACGCCTCGCGTGAGTTGATAGCTACTGGGACATTCGTACCTTAGTACAGCAAAAGTTGGCCCTAGGCACTGTGCCAGTGGGACACAATAAACCTCACAATACGTGAGAAGACTTGTGTTGGCCGCATTACTTTATAAAATCTTGGAACGATCTTGCAAACTCTCAGAAGAACTTAGAAAAAACTTGCCCACCCTCCGAAATGAGGAATGAGCTTCGATAAAAAAGAACGATTATAAATCACACATGTTCTGGCATGGAAACGATACCACAGTAGTATATGCCATAAAACACAAACTCTGTTGCAACGACTACTGTGCCTATAATATCAGAGTGTCTCGACCAACCTGGTTGCATAACGCAGGTCTAGGCGTGACGCCTCCAGACTTTGAGTAGGATGGAACATGAAAATCTGTACAAAAATGGGATTCATCTCCCTAAAAAGGGATTTTGAAATACTTGATACAGTTTTTATGCTCGGATGAATAAAAATGCCCATATGCTGGTAAAACCATCAGCTTTGGATACAACTGGGGTATCTTGGAGGAGAACAAGTGTTTCCCCATAAAATACCATTTTACATTTCATTTGCCCAAACAGTTTTTGTGTGGCAAACGAAATTGTAATTCTAAAGGAAAATAAAGTTCAATATGTGCCACCTTTCTCTTCTTACTAAGGCACGATTTAGTTATTACGTAGCCGCAGGAAATGCAGCCTGCGCCCCAAAAAATTTCACAAAATTTGAGCGCCCTCGTGCTCTGAGAAAGTATTGTAAACAAAATTTCTAGAAAAAACTGGAAATGGCAATCGACTACACAAACTATAAACTTGAACACCAGCACATAAATGTCGCAAAATCTGCTTCATATATCATTATTAGTGCTAACCGAAATTAGCTGAAAAGATTGGTGCTGATAACCTCAATCTTTTAAATCAATTTCGGTTACGAGCACCCGAACTTGATGCACGCATCAAGACCGAGCTGGAATGCAGAGCTATAATAGCGATGCAATTCAGTGATAACAGATAAAAAACAATCTATGAGTCTGTTCAAAATGGCTAGACAAAAAACATTTGAGCAAGATAGACTGAAATGTGAGTTGCATTGCGCAAAGACGCTGAGCCAGCTTTTGTCGAACAGATACCCGACTCCAAGGGGGGCAAAAAGTTGTTATGGAACAAAAGATCCAGAGACGCTCCCACACTAGAAAAATCCAGTTGGAGCGGCTTCGCTTGGAGACGAAGAATGGTGGCGCCACCATGTGCCTAACCACGAACTGAAAACGTTTTGCCCAAGGCTAAAACGAACAATGAAGAGTGGAACCGCCGGTGCACCTACTATTCACCTGGGAAGGTTTTTAGACCTAGCTAATCTCAAAAATGGCCACACTCGGCTCAAGTGGTGATTATGCGGGTACAAGGAATAAAATAAAACGTTGCATAAAAGCAAAGAGACTCAAAATGACTAATGTTATAATGATACCGCTAATGATCGCCAGATGGACCAACAGATGAAAAGGTTCAAAGTGCACAAAGATTAAGCATATTGTTAAACAAAATAAGTACTGAAATGTGGCTATCTTGCAGTCGTCACATGACTCCCCTCTTTTTTGATGGAGAATTTGAGTTATGCTAAACACAGCACTAGCAAAACAAGCTAGGTCAGCACAAATTGTAGACTGACATGTGAGAAAATGAAAAATACACGTCTTTTAGCCCGATATGGAAAAGAATATTGTGCCATTGCCTAGTGCTTGAGCTTGCTTTTGCCATGTGCAATGACATACGGCCGGTTTTCCAGTCCTGTAGGGACTACGTTTCCTTCGCCGCACTCAAGGCCGAGCCGGAATGCCCAAGGAAAAAAGGATGCCAAATTGGCATTGGTAGCCCATAAGCACCAACGCTCGGCCGGTAGTAATCGCAGACACTCAAGTATGGTGCTACATCAAGCCCGAGCTGGAATGCAGGGCTATAATTAGTCCTCATGAGACTGTTCTTGAACATTGAAGCATCGTTTGCAGTGTCAAGGCCGTCAAGGTCGAGCTGGAATGCTAGCTTATTTACAGGCCCGAATCTGTGGATTTGGGCCGCTAATGATTAATTATACAACTAAAATGCAATTCTTGACACCTGATACTTGGTATTCGTGGTCCTCTTGGCCATGTAATGTAAATTAATTGAGATAATTAGCTAAAGTCTGTTGTATGATGCTGATCTACTGAGCTACTGCTGAACTAGAACGCGAAGTGAGTTGCGGCAAACACAGTAGACACAAAAAGTACTATGCACGTGGACTTTATTGTCCCAATGGGAGGCCTCCTGGCGAGGGGGGCGGGCTGGCCTTGGGCCACGTTGGGGCCAGCCCTGGCCGGTGCGGTGGCCTACCGGGAACACGACGAGTTCTGCAAAAGACAAGATGAATATAGTGAAGCTGTGATGGCTTAAGTGATTAAGTTAGACTTACTAGACGACTCCTTCGAGGGGGTCCGCCTCCGCCACGCCCAAAAGGCGGAGGACCCACGCACTGATGCGGGGGAGGTCCTCGGGCTCCGCCCACATGCGGCTGACGAGCCGATAAAGGCCTCTTGGCCTGGTCCTATGGACCCAAACGAGGGCGGGGAGCACCACCACGTAATACGTGGCTGCCCCTGCCACGTTCAGGGCCACGCCCTAGAGGATCTCTTCGGCCTGTAATACGAGAAAAAGTCGAGCTTTGACCAAATAGATAACGAATAATGCACTTACGAAGCCCTGAACGGGGCAGGGAGGGCACGCCTCCTGATGGCCCAAAGGGGCTGCGGGCGGGGCCGCAGGTGGCTGGGGCCACCCCGCCGCGGACTCGGCCGCGGGGGGCGCCCCTACGGGAGCCTCAGTGGCGGGGGCCACTGTTGTGGTAGAAGGATTCTACATTCCCAATGAAAAAGATACAGTTTAACGAAAGGATTCACCGGATTTTAATCGAAATAAAAACTTACGAACAAGCCGTGTAGGAAGCCCGCCATGTTTTGGACTTTTTTTGTAAACAAGGCGCGCTACCAGACAAATCCGGTCTGAAATCGGCCAAATTTTACGTGAAAAAGCCTCTTTTTATTACGCGCCTCTACGTGAAGTCTGGGAGCGCTGTTAGATGAAGGTAACGGCTTCGCTAATACCTGCTACCCCACTTGAATTCGAATTCTTTATTACATATATATAGAATACAAGTACTATAGTATATACTCGAGTATATTGGAAGCTTTGAGATCAAAATAAAAACAAGACGAGTGCAATTGCCAAAAGCCGGCTTTGAAGTCTGCAAGTCTGCGAGGCCTCGAAAAGTTTGCGAGATCTCGAAAAAGTGGAAAAGTCCGCGAAGACTGCGGGAAATGCAAGTTATAAAGTGAGAATTCGCACGCGATAAGAAGGACAAAGTGCAAAAGTTACAGAAAATGCGCTTAAATACGTGCGAAAAGAGAGCGATCTTCGTCTCGCAAGTTCGTGGCGATCCTTAGTTGGCATCGCTGTTGACGTCTTGGGAAGCCTTTGATCCAGCTGAATCCTGGTCCTCATCTGCGATTGAGAGAGGTTCAGCCTCATTGACTTCGTCTTTGTCCGGAATGGACTCTGCTGCCGAATCCAAGCGACGGTTATCTCGGGCTCGAGCCCGGCGAGATCGTCTCTTCAAAGTCCGTGGTCCGCACCCTTCAGTAACAGGTACCTGAAAAGGTGCATGGAAAAGAGTACATGAGTAACCTGTTTACAGTTCATAAATTGATAGGCCCTTACCCAGCCCTTGGGATTAGGGACGTCATAGATGTGGGCCAGCCCGGACATGATGCTGGGATTCCGGCGTAGTGTCCCATAGGGGTCCATGGCAGCCATTGCCATTTGGAGCGAATGGACATCAGGGTCACGCATAGTCGGGGCTGGTGGCAAAGCTCGGACCTCTGGTGTACAGCAGTGAAATACCGCTGCATGCTCAGATGGGGCCTTTGTTGGAAGCATTTGCATGGCTCCACTGGCAGCCGCTGACTCCGTACGAATAGCTCGAAACGTGGCCACGAACCTACGGCACCATCGTGATGTCCACACGCAGAAGTACACCAACATGCCAAGCAAAATCTGTAAGGAAGAGGTGGTAAATAAAATTTGGCCATAGTTGCAAAACTAGCCATAAAGTTGAACTTACCAAAGCCATCCCAATGGAGGCTCCAAGACCGATCCACCCCATTACACCGTATCGGTGATAATTGATAACCTCATCGATCCAGTCCCTCTGAGGGGCAACGGGACGATAACCATTTGGTACAGCTGGCATTAAATCTCGGGGGTCAAACACCTCCACTTCAAAGGGGTCGACAGGAGCTGGGCCAAATCCAGGTCCACCCTCGGCTTCAGAAATGCCACTCCCAGGAATAGCAACATTAGGACCTACTGGGCTCGTGGTTTGAGAATCCACAAGCGCTGGATCCACTGTTGATGGCTGGATTGGAACCTCCGTGGGAGCCTCTGCAGAGCTGCCCTCTGGAGTTAGAGAAACCCAGGCCAAAATGACCATCGCGATTTGATTGGGATTGGAATATCTCTTGAAAAGTGACCAGCTTGGACGAAGTCCGATGGGAGAATGATTAACATTAAGTGAAAGCTGAGAGTTGCAACTGCCTGTTGCACCCTCGCTACGTTTCACGACCTAGGAAGTCAAAAATGTCCGTGCAACTCGACGATGAGCGTGCGCGCACGCACCCATCTTATAAGGAAGTGGTATAAGTCCTGTTACCTTGTTCTTTTTTACCTAGACAAAAAATGACCTTGGGTTTTTTAAAAGGGACAACCCACGCATTTAAATGCCCGAGAGTGTGGGGCATATCTGTAAAGATGCGTATAAAAAGGGCAGGTTACGGCCTTACAGCAACAGTCTGGAAATGAGCGATAGCTTGAATAGCCTCGATAATCTAAGGATGTCTCTGATCACCGAATCCATGGAAGGAGAATCTGCATTGGTCTCTATGATGGAGACTGATAAGACTGGAGAGTTCAACGAGCAAGAGGTTAGTGAGCTCCTAAAGGATGATGAGCCAGTTATGGATCGCAACATGCCTGCTGTCAATATTGAGAACCAAGCCCAGAATCAGACGACTAGACACCAGGACCAAGAGGAACCCCTCGAGGTCCCATTGGAAAGGGTATCCTCCAGTTTGGGGTACCCATTGCCATTTGAGGATTTGATCGGGCCTCCCCACATGGAGGGCCTACAGGCCTATGCGAGGGAGGCGAGCCGGACCAGAGCTACTATACAGCAGCATTATGATGCAAGCCTGTTGAAGATAGCTACGAAAGAGGTCATGACTGTTGGAAAGGAGGTGCCTTTTGACCTAACGATTAGGATAAATGGAGAACCCTATGAACGGACCGAGCCTCGTAGGCCATTGAAGGTGAAAAACTTTGACTGCATTGAATTGATTATCGAGCCAGTGAGTAAAGGTGGAGAGATTCCCGATTTTCTTGTTATATTTCCGATGCTAGACAATCTACCAGTCTACAATTTGCCTGACAAGATGGAATATGACGAGAATGTCCATAAGTTGGCCAATGTCAGAAGTTGGTCTGCCGTCCAGAGCCCAACAGCTGTTGGGTATTATGTTCATGGAATCCGTGGACAGGGTGGAGCTCAACTCCCTGTAGTAGTCTCCAAACATTATACCAAGCGAGGCTGCATTCAGATCATGCCAACATTGGACTCATCATTTTGGGATCCGCGGATGTTCCATGATTTGACGTCACCTTACTTGCAACTGTATGTGGGACCGCCGTCCTGCCTTAACAATGGTGTGGCCCAAGCACCACGAAAATTGGACGTGAAGATCGATATGACCGCACTCCTGCCTACCATGGTAGCCCAGTTTGTTGATCGAGCCATTGAAACGTATCCGCAATGCGTGAGGTACACAGCCGGGGCCAGGCCCCAAAAACTAGCCGCGTTTGTGGAGAAGTCTTGGCAACAAAAACCAAGGCGAGGATCTAGACTGTACGCCGATGTAGCGCGCGGGCGCCCTTTTGGCGCAGGAACGAATGGACCAGACATATTGCACGCTAAGCGCTCCAAAGTCGATAAGAATAAGGAGCGTGTGAACTATCTCCTCCAGACTAAAATGGAGGAAATGACCCCCAGCGACATCAAGGTATTCACTGAGGCGATTAATGGATTTGTCGGGCAGTTCTAAAAAATGAAATTACCCTTCAGAATCGAATTGTACTACATATTGATAAAATACTTGGTTGTGGGCCAATACTCTTAACTTTTTACCATACATGTCGACATGCTATGATAATAAAAACCAATGGAAAAAAGCAAAGAGTGTCTAGACATAGTAAGGTGGCGTGCCCACACTTGTCTGGGTTTATAAGGAAAGTTAGCGGTCTTGGGGCCCATATAGTTTCTGATCAGAATTTGTGCTGGTAAGATGTCGTTTGAATTGGTCTTCATACTCACCCTTTTGGGATCTGGCACTTGGGGCCTGTCCAACTACCCAAACACTCAGTTCGTACTGGATGAGGCACTTTGCCATTCCGGACATGCCCTAGTTCCAGTTCGAGTGGTCCATCATCCTAGAATGGTGAAAAAGGCTATGGTGTTAGATACGAAGGATTACAGTGGCCTTTTGCAATCAACAATTGGCGTCCTGAATAATATTGACACCGTGGTAAAAGAAGTTAAGGACAAGGAGGACTTGGTCCATATTGGGAATATGTTGGCAGTTGGCGAAGAGAGTACCCCTAACACCATCGACAAAGCTTGTTCCAAACGTCAAGGGTTTGTACCATTTGCCCCTAAAACTTATGAAGACATGGACGTTTTTCTAGAACTATTACGTTATACGGCAAAGGAAAGCCCTCTTGCCACTAAGGTAACTTTATGTGTAAAGTTTCGGATTGTCAATGAGGTACCTATGTCCTTGGATGGGAAAACCACATTTCCTCAAGTGGGGTATGAGAAAAAACCGGACGATGAGATAATTGCAGGTTACCCGTGTATCACGGGGTATTTCACTGTGGGACAAGGGCCGAGGACCATGACGTCAGTTAAAGCCCATGCACCACACAGTGATGGGAAGGCAACGATATGTGTCCAAAATGACTTTGTCATCACCCATAAGGACTTTGTCAAATCTGAATTGTCTGGGAGGAAAAGCTTCCTTGAAAAGGCCTACAACGCCGTGATGGCCCTAGCAGAATCAGGTAAATCGACAAAATTCACCGATGGCATGATAGCAAATACCACTCCACTGAGAGTACCACCGAAAGTTTCTTTGGCCTTTCGACTACTGAAAGGTTTTAGCAAGGTCTTTTTGAAGTCTGGATTAATACCAAATGATCTGCAGCAAGTATTGTCATATGCTGACACAGTTGTGCAATTTGCCAGAAATTTTGGACAGGCAGGCACACGGTTCAGCATACCAACTCTGGCGCATAATAGTGACAGAAATGCGGCCACCATTACTAATGTTTATGAACCTTTGGCGAACACTGAGCAGAGTGGAGACTTTGTCACTCAGGGAATAGTTGGGTATAAAGAAATGGACCCTACCCCTGAGGTCACATATCATATTGTGTCACGAAGCAAAAACGGATTCTTACTGCATGATAGGTATTTGACCCGCCGAAATGATCTAGTGTTTGTGTCTCGGGAAATACCCATCTATAGTGATTGCTTCGTTCATGACCATAATTTAACCGTGTGTGAAAACAAGGACTTTGACTTGACAGAAGGAGTCCAACACTGTGCTAAAGTACTTTTAGGGCTAGCTCTGGGTGACCCTTTTGACGCCTGTGAATTAGAGCCACTTAAAACTAACACGCTCACTGATGTGGGATGTGCTAATTATAAAGGGTTCTTAAATTTGGTCTCAAGTGCAATGATTAATAGGACTTGTTTAAATGACTTCAAGAACTCGATGGTATTGGAACCAGGATCCTATCAGATCCTTAGCAATTGTAAGGTTTCCCTTGGAACTCAAAGTACTGGATACGAGGACTCTCCTTGGGAAAGTGATATGGTGAAGTTCTTTACAAAATTCCCTGAAGATGAACGTGGAGGTTTATTCAATAATTGGGAAATAATCCTGACGGTGAGCCTATTGTCTGCAGCACTGGGATTCACGTGTATGGGCATATTGATTTGGAAAAGGTGGCGAGTATGCAGCCGATGTTATGATGATGGAGGCTATGTGAGACCTAATACGTCCCGCTCACGGCTTCGCTACAATAGAGGAGATCGCAAGAAAGATGCTGACCAAAATCAGCGCCTTACTGTGCGAATGAGTGGCCTGGGAGGCGCGACGTTAGTATAATAACTGTATCAACCTTAATGTGATGTAAGCGATCAATGACACCTTTTTTATATTTTTAGAGCTTAAAAACTATTTCAAAAGCTGAAAAAGTTAGGGCCGGGGAATGATGGGCAATAAGTACATCATGTCTCTGGTGCACGTTACGACCAGAATAGGACTTGATTGGACCCCTCCAGTGGAACCTGTGGAAACCGTGGAGCCCGTGGAGCCGCCAGAAGTCCGGAAGGTTGCCCATTCACCGCTACATCACCACCTCAAAATCACAAAACCTCCTTTCTTAAAAACACCTTTTCATCTCCTCCAACTCTCTGATTGTTGCTGCTGCTGCTGCTACTACCTATGCGTTGAGCCTTACCTATGGCAATTCACCTGACCTTGAGTGGAGAAGTTGCTAGCCATTGTGTGGAGGAGTTGCTAGCTGCTACATAGAGAGGACCTGCAGCTGCATGATAACGGAGAGAAGCAGATGGAAGCTGATGGAACTTGCTGCGATGCATCGAGTGGAGAAGAAGGAGAAGACTCGGGGAGTTCGATGGGGGACTTCAGAGAAACAAGACATGGACCAAGTGCACATGGCCCATTGAGTGAGCTCTGCCCTGCTATTGTCCCACCAAAGTTCTCCAAAGTGTGCTGAGGCATGAAGAAGATGGCCACAAGAATATTTACTGCAGTACTTATTTCTTTGTATTTGCTGCCATTAATTTGTGTGGTGTTAAAAGCTGAGTGAATAAGACAACCTTGTTTGACTTTGTTCGACCATAAATTGTATAGAGGGTTCCTGGGCAGTTATGCATCCTAGTCCGAGGCTGTTGAGGCCGTTGAGGACGTGGGTAGGAAGCCCAATCACTGGTCTACAGCACTGAAGCTTGCCATGTGATGTGTCTCGCCAGAGTTGGAGCACCGAGGCTGCGGCTTTGGGTCCAAGGCGGGTAGACATCCGGCCAGCACCCGGAGGCTGCGAACGGTACCGTGACCATGAAGCCGATGCTAACCATCCTAGGCTTCAGAGGGTGTGACCGTCGCACACCAATGACTAGGATGTGTTCAAAAGCACAGTTTCATAAGCGCTGAAAAAATGCACCTTTCAACTTCAATTTTTAAAGATGATCAGGCAATAATTTTTCAATGTCAAATCAAAATTAAGGTCAGCCATATTATTTCTCCGGTTGGCGAAATGTGCATGCTTAGGCAAAAAATTAAGTTTCAGGAAAATTAAGCTGTCTCATTGTTTTTACTTTTATTCCTATAACTCATTGAAAAAAACTACGAGTAAAACTTACCAAATTATTAACAGACGGCTCTGCGAACAAAACCATGTAAAGTAAAAGTTGCATGGAAGGGAGAAGTCACTAAGGCCTAAGATCGGGGTAGGTTTCAGGATCTAAAATCATGGTGGGTTTTAAAGCCTTCACTTTTTTGCTCTGGGTATTTTAAAAGATCTAAAGGTTTGGATGCTAAAGCCTAATTAGTTGGATGTTAAGATCTAACCATCTGGGTTTTAAGATCTACATTGAAAAACATCACCTCTTTATACTTAGCTTTTTAAATCAAGTTGACTGTTTTTCAAGATCTTTAAACTCTGAAAAGTTAAGTTTCAAAATGAAAAGTGACTTACAAAAGAAAACGGGTATACTGGTAAAAGGCACTTTTTGAAAAAGGCACAGCAATAAAAGGCAACCTTATGATTTGGCACTCCCTGCAAAAGGCACCCATCTCAAATACTAAATTGGTAATTTGTTCAAAATTATTTTTGATAAAAACATTCTATGTATTTTTTAGAAGAAGTTGGTTTTCCAATAAAATATTAACTCTAAGATTCCTAATTTCTTGGTTGGTGCATGGTATACTAACATGACAATTGCGTTGTATATCAGTAGCTCATGAGCAAAGTTAGCTTTACTCAATATTGCAAGCTTCAGCAGAGACTAACTTGCAAACACTGTTTGATGCAAAGTTCAGTTTGGCAACTTAACTTAGCCACCAAATTCAGTTTGGCAAAATTAGCCAAGAAGTAAGATTATGGTGTGCCTGTATCAATATAAGAGAACAGAGCTGAATGACTTTTTTTTCAGTATAACTTTTTCTTCTTAAGTTAACTTAGTGGCAATGCAATGGCAACTTTTTTAATTTCAAACCAAAATCATAGCAATTAACCCGATTAGATTTAACGCATTTTTTGTGCATTTAAATTAATGGTGCCTTTCATTGTTGTGCCTTTTTGTGCAGTTCCAATTTATGTAGGTGCCTTTTCCAAAAAGTGCCTTTTACCAGCAGAGGCTAGGAAACTTGTAGGAACCTGATATTTTAACTTTCTCCGTAAATATATGTATTTTTTCTTCAAAATGCGTAGTGCCACTTAACAGGTGGTTTTGAAAACTTATGATACGTGCAATTCCTTGCAGCTTTCTATTTTTGTGACTGTTAGATCTTAAAACCCTTTTCTTTAGATCTTAAAACTCAGGTCAAACGCAAACCATTTTTTCAACTTAGATCTTAGTACCCAGTTCCAGAACTAACTGCCAACTGGATCGCTGCGCGGATCCCTGAATGTAAACGAAAGAGCGTGATTTCTTGGCAAGTTCTCCGCGCCCTTCAACCTCGCCGGGGTCAAGCCTGACTTCCTTGATCCTACTTTTTCAGCGATCATTCGCTCGAGCGTCTCTTTCTCCTTTTTCAGGTACTCGAGACCCTTCAGCGCTTGCTCTTTATCGGCCTCAGTTTGTCGCTCACGTCTGAGCTTAAACAGATCACCTGTCATTCCCAGGGCTTGAGCGTCTTGGACATATGACTTGTACAAGTCCGGGTAGAGCTTCAGAGCATCCTCGAATCGACTCTTGGCCAGGTATATCAACCGGACCTCGTCCAGCTTGGTCCATGGCAGCCTGAGCTTCAGTTGCTCCAAGGGCAGTTTGGCGTGGTGCCCGGACATCTCCGGGTTGGCTAGGATCCGGTTCTTTGGATCGAACATGGCAGAGCCTGCGTCCATGCCCTTCTCCTTTAAGTCTCTTACATAGATAGGAGGGATATTGAAAGGGTACTGGCTTTCTCCTGCTACCTGTGGGCGCCTAGGCTCCCTGAACTGGGATCGGTGCTTGGCGTAATTGCTTCTATGGGCCATCGTGCTTAGATAACTTCTTATGTGGGGAACGTCTCTATATGGAATGATGCTTTTAATGGCAGAAAAAGTTGAGAATTTTGGTTCTGGAGCTCACCCTGTGATGAGACTACTTTCCACGTCATATTCTTCTAAGGGCTCCATCATTTTGTCCGACAAATTTCCTCATTTTGTTAAACGTCCGACACATATTTGGTGAAGTTGTAAAATGACCGACTCAATTTTAGCGTAGGGTGCATTTTTTGACCGACACATTTGGTATAGTTACAAAATGACCGACACATTTTTGGCAACATGCAGGAGCATTTTTTGACCGACACATTGGGTATAGTTGCAAAATGACCGACACATTTTTGGTGATGTGTGTGCCTTTTTTGACAGACACATTTGCCATAGTTGCTTTAAAAATCTTGAATTCATAAGGCAAAGCAAGAGTGACAATTTTTTTAGTAGCCATTGCCGATATACTTTTTACAAATTAAAAAAGTTTAAGACTAGTACAAAAAGTATCTGTCCGACATTTTACATCTGGGTCGTGTCAGACATTTTGCAACTAACCTGTCGAACACTTCACATTCTATTTTTCGGACATTCTACAACTATGACAAATCTGTCTAGGAAAAAGGCAGTAGATGTCGGACATTTTACAACTTGATTTTCGGACAAAAAAAGTTTCTGGTTACGGCCAAAAAACCTTATTTCAGCAAAACATACTTTAAGTCCGAAATCAACTAAGCTGGTGAATTTTGAAGGTGTTGTGTGAAACAGGATAAAATATCTATCTAGCTTTGACAGCTTAGGTTCGTAGCTTTCGACATTGCTCCTGGGCTTGTTCTGCAAATCATCTGGTTCTATACACATAGCTAAAAGCTGATTTGCCATTTTTTTGTGCTCAAGACACAGCCTCAATTTATGTAAGTACTATATTAGCTATTACTCATAAAATTGGCTTTGCAGTTGTCTTTATCACATTTGAAATGCAGCAAAAAATGATTAATTCATACTGAAAACATGTATCCATAGTTTTTGCTAGGCCTGGGAGCTTGAGTAAACGGTGAAAACCAGTGTATCGAAAATCGCCCAAAAACGGCCTGTATCGACTTCCAACGAGACTTGCGAGTCCAACGTCCCTGCTCTTTTTTCAAAGATTCGATGGCCTTAAATTGATGGGAAAAGAGAAGAGAATTTGCATACGTACAAACAAGATATGCTTATGGTTTTTTAAAAGACACTTACCGTTTCATCGTACCAGATGGCAGACACCTGAGTTCCAAACATAATAGAAGTGAATAGGGCAAAAAGTAACCTGAAGCAGTAAATGCGTTGAATTTGAATATTGTCTCACGAAGAGGCCATAGAGTTTACATACCCTTCAAACATGAGGAAAAGCAGAAAAATAATAGTGGCCGGGGGACTGTAGGCAGGACAACCTTTCCAGTCTGTCCCAAGACAACCAATAAAATGGTTGACCGCAAGGAACAGCGCATAGAATGACATGAGAGCGATGTAAAACTACAAAAATCAAAATCACCAATTAAATCACGAAGCAGATAACTCAGCCATGCTTACAGTGAACAAGACGAAGTATTTTTGGTTTCCCTCTCCAACGCAATTATTGACCTTTAAAAATCCATTGAAATATTGATTGAGCAAAATGTGAATGTTGAAAGCTATACCCATGGACAATGGTGGTCCATTTTTCGAATGCACCGCTGGCAGACAGAGCAATGGTGAGCACGTTCTGGCTTAATGCTGCAGCACTTTGGGCACTTGAAGATAACCTGGCCTTCTTTGAAACCCATTTGCTGAATATTTTCTTTGGTTGCGTTTCCCCTCGGAACAGCACCCTTAAATTGGATTTCTAATTAGTATACATATGAAAGAACTAAGTTTTTAAGGCTTACTGGATCACTAAGCATGGTACGCAAATGAGAGGCAATTGCCAGGCTGCTAACTACGATATACAGAACTGAATTGATCATCGAGTACAGCGAATGGATGTCAGGCCATAGGATCACTTTTATCACAACGAATTCCGCATAGAAAATGAGAAACCAAGTGAGGCAGGCACAGAACATTCCACACACATCCTGAAATGACAACATCTCGAGTAGTTATGTGTGTCAAAGTGATCAAAACAAATGATACTCACCTTGACACACCAATATCTTGCGTTGCAACAACGATTGTGACGATCTATCACTTTAGCCTGAGCCGGTGTGAATGAAGGCTCCACCTGGAGAGACGTGTATTCCACGGTTTTCGACGAGGCTGGGGCCCTGTGATGTCTCTCCATGGCCTAATCTTACGAATTGACACTGTCAATGTTTACAGGTTTCATAGTAGTCTGTGCAACGATGAGCTTTATCCCAGCGCTTCCAGAGAGGTGACAATAAACGCCAAATCATAGTAGCTCCTTGACCATAATGTAGGCGTTCGAAGGCTGAAGGCGAAAGTAGTACTTGGGCACAGTTTCCGCGACCACGAAGCCTTTGGCCAGGTAAAAATCAATGCTTGCTTCGTTTCCTTCCTGCACGTGAAGAGAAATTCGGGGTAGACTTTTCGTTTGGGCATA
This sequence comes from Paracyclopina nana, assembly GCA_019096065.1. Taxonomy (NCBI): domain Eukaryota; kingdom Metazoa; phylum Arthropoda; class Copepoda; order Cyclopoida; family Cyclopettidae; genus Paracyclopina; species Paracyclopina nana. Next base: position 16,185,386 of record JAGUCH010000002.1, on the reverse strand, counting down.
GGACACAGCACAGTCCAATAACAGGCTTCCAATGCCTCGTCGCCGAGCAATGACTTTGCAGCCCAAACTGCTGATGTAAAGGCTTCTTTTCTGACCTTGATTCTCTTCTTGAACTCGGGCGGACAATACACCCACGGGCTGATTATTCAAGTAGGCAACTTTGCACACTCCTTCAATCACGAGAACCTCTTTGAAAAACTTGCTTGGGTAAGTAGGGAAAATGCAGGCGTGCAAATGCTTGAACGCGTCAATGTTTTCGCTGGAAAGATCAGCAATTTTAACGACTTCAGACATATCCAGACATGAGTGTTATTTGGGCGAAAATCGGCTGACCGAGCCTTGTTTTCAGAAATTTTCAGCGCAACTTAACAAATGATCGAAATAAACCCTAACTAACCTAAAATTATAACAAAAAGCTTAAAAAGTAAAACGTTCCAATTTATGTAAATAATAAAAATGATAATTATTTTTTCATTATCTTGAAACCTCCGTTATAAGGATTTGTGAATGTAGAAGATAATTATCATGGCACGAAATTTCATTCGCCGTACCTCAATTTGCCTAGCTCGCTAACTTGACAAGGCTTAGGACTAATGGGACTTGCGCCAGCGCTACCAGATTACAAAGTTTGCTGAATATTGGTAGAGTGGCATTTTGCAAAAACATAAACGCATATATTCAAATCTTAGTTTGAAAACCCGAAAGTGAAATTCAAATGTTCGCGGCTTGAATAAAAAATCATAATACAGCTAAAGTAGTGTGATTTTTCGTCAAATCAACATGTATCGCCATAGATCTGCAATTCATGTCGAAGTGAGCCACCTTACTAAATCCACGCTTGATCCTGACGTTCTCAAGTCTGTCGTTCATCAGCACTTGGTTGAAACATCCATATCAAAATCCTTGACGTCAACAACTTTGGCCGGTGCCGATTTGGGACCCCTCGGTGATCATGTTGGTAAACTTGTCATCTGCAATGACTCTCAGAATGAGGCAACGAACAATGCACCTCTCGAAATTCACGTCTACAAGCTTAATCCAAGTGGTGAGTGGGATGCGTATTCTTTTACTATACGGATTACCTTACTAGATTATTGTTAGTGAGTTCAATTGATGGCGCGATTGAGCTGTCAGAAAATGTAAATGCCGCCACTTGCCGTATCCTCCCTACCGTCGAATTCGATGGACTGTGGGAGAGTCTCTTGTACGACTCAAGAATCAAGGAAGAGGCTCTTCGCTACGTTGAGACGGCCATGATTGCGTCTGACTGCAATATCGACACCAAACTTATTGGCTTGAACAGGTTGATTTTGCTTTACGGTCCTCCTGGTAAGAGACTCAATAATTCTATCAGTGTTGGAATTAACTTAATTGACCAGATCATTTGTAGGCACCGGCAAGACTTCCCTTTGCAAGGCCTTGGCTCAAAAGACTGCCATCAGAATGTCTGCCCGGTTTGTGGAGTTCCAATTCATCGAAATCAACAGTCATAGCCTATTCTCCAAATGGTTTTCCGAAAGTGGAAAACTCGTCCAGAAAATGTAAGCTGAAAAAGTTGAACTCGATACTTTTATTAACGAGTCCTTACCTGATCTGCAGGTTCGATCAAATTCACGAAATTCTAGAAGACGAGCAGTTATTTCTGTTCGTGCTTATCGACGAAGTCGAAAGCTTAACCATGTCGAGGAAAGACACCAAAAACGAGCCTTCCGATGGCCTCCGAGTTGTGAACGCCTTGCTCACGCAAATTGACCAATTGAAGAGCCACAAAATGTCTTGGTCCTCGCCACCTCCAACTTGAGAAACAGCATTGACGACGCTTTCTTGGACCGAGCAGACGTCTCGTACGAAGTGAGTCTGCCCACGAAAGAGACTGCCTACGATATCTTGATGAGCTGCATTGCCGAGTTCAAGCAGAAGGGCCTCATTGACAAGACTGACGAGTCGGAGATTTTCGAGTTCAACTTCTTCAATGGCATGACTTCCGCCCCTGAGCAGCAGCAGCAGCAGGATGGAGAAGACGAGGTCATGAAGAACAGCTACGTGCTGTGGGACATTGTGCGAACTATCAAGCCGTGCAGCGCTCGCTTCCTGCGCAAAGTCACTTTCCAGGCGCTGATGAAAGTCCCCGAGTTGCCCACCCGAATGGGCGACTACTTGCTGGCTCTGAAGGCGTCCATGCCTCCAAACAAAACGGAGCTAGAGACGGCTGATGAGTAAATAGAGAATTGGGCATATATATTATTATTGTTATCTGCATCATTTCAACTAGTAAGTATCGTTATTTAGAGGGAAAGCATCTATATACTATGTCAAGTCAGGGCTCTGCCTGCTGTGAAAGGGAGTGGTGTCTTTGCTGCTCCGCCAGACGTCTTGCATCCTCCACATGTTGAATGCATAACTGAGCGCCTCTCTCACTGCCCGCAGGTTCCGTTCGCCACTCTCGGTCTGATTGTGCTGCTGTTCTACCTCGCCTTCGCGCAGGACGGCGTACAAGAAATCAATGTAATCTGAGGCCAGCTTGAGCGTCTGTATTTTGGACATTTTGTCCGAAGGCATGGTGGGAATGCTCTGTCGCAAGTTCTGGAAGGCTTCGTTCAACGACTGCGTCCGCTGCCTTTCTCGGATGTTGGCTTGCGTCCGCTGGGCGTTGAGCTCTTCGCTAGTGATGTGCTTGCGAGCTCTGGCCCGTGACGAGCTCGAGGATGAGGAGTTGGAGCGCCTTCGCTTGCCAACAACATTGCTCGACCCACCACTAGAACTGAAGCCACTCTGCAAAGGCTGTCGGGATCGTTTGCGTCGAGAGCCAGCCTGCTTGTCAAACGGCTTCAAGTGGTCCTCACTGTTGAGCAGCTCGTGTGTGGTGACGCTTTGGAGCTCGTCGGCGGAGAGTTGGTAATCGAGGTCAAGATCTCTTGGAAAGTCGCACATTTGGTCCTGACTGGGTAGGGCCCCTCCCCCTCGGTGCCCGCCATCATCATCGGGCGTGAGCGGGGACAATGAGGAGTGCAGGTCTGGTGACATCAAGTCGGTGAGAGTGGAGTCGGGCTCTAGCTTGAACTCGTGCGACCGGTGCTCTTCCCCGTGATGCAGCTCCATGATGGGCAATTGCATGAGCCGCAAATGCACCTCCTTGCCAATGTCCGAGTCCGTTTCGAACTTGATTGCGGTGGATGTTGCGAGCTCGTCGTCCGCCATGGCAATGAGATCTTCAGCGGCCTTCAACTGAAATGATGGCGGTGTTGTAATTGCTCATTATATGTGCTGCTGCTGTAGATGTAGCGCGAGGGTCTGGTCTCGTCGTTCGTTGTTCCCCTTGTTCATTCCCACGCCGGCCGATGTGAGCATCATCGTCTTGGTCGTAAGCTTGTCTTAGACAGCCGCCGAGCAGCTCTCGCACTCGCTACATACGTAGCTCCCAAAAGAGCTCGCGGCAGTTGGGAGTAGGCTGGTGACATCCAAATCCAAAGATCACTTTGGGCCAGCACGACTCTTTTTTCGTTCTCCACGCACACAGCATAACACGCGGGTCTTTTGGGAGCTTCTTATTCTTCTGCAACTTGATGCGCTTCTACCCCATTATTCTGCTTGTCTTTGTCTCTCGCAACAACAACTTGTTGGGGAGCAATAATTAGAGGATGATGGGAAAGTTGTAGTTATGCGAGTCGCAAGTGCAATGACACTTTTAGTGTGTATAAGCCATTCCCGGATTTTTAACAGCGTTCTGTTTATTTCGGGCAATACATTTTTTGGGAACGCGGAACTGGACCAACTATATGAGGCAAATGAGACCTACCAACATAGAAACATGGTGGACACTGACAAACGTATCATGATTTTGACCAACTCTTTACTGGTCATTAAGGACCTGGGCCAAGATCAATAAAATTGTCTCAGTATGATGACCAAATTGGACCTAGGCCACGTTAGATAAAATGTATTTAGTATATTGGCCAACTAATGACGGACCATGACAAACAAAACAAGGCTGGACATTGATTGACCAACTTATGACGAACCATGACTAAAAACATGGCTAGAAATTGACCAACTCATGTCGGACCGGGACCATGACAAACAAAATGTATCAGGATACCATTGACCAACTTATGACGGACCATGACCTAAGAGGTATAACTGAAAATTGACAAACTCATGGCTGACCTGGAAAGGAAAATTAACCATGTTTTGCGCATGTCATATGTAAAACCAGTCGGTCTTGGCAATATCCGGCGTGTCTGACTCAGTAGGTCAGAGCCTGGGTGAGCAGAGTTGGTCCAAATGTAGAAGCCCCACTTCGGGAGATGTGGAAATAATCATCAACGTCACTCTTGCTAATTTATGTGGGCGGAGAAGCTCAAGAATGAAAGAAACCATCTTCCATTAAATACTAATCAAACACCGGACGTAGATCGTTACAATGCAAATCCCAAGCTGATCACCAGAAAGAATTTTTATTGGGGCGCAATTTCCTGTGCCCATTTTCCCAATCTCTATATTGGCAATGGCCTGGCTTTCCCAAAGACCACCATATATTATACACCGCAATTTGGGCGAGTGTGCTAGCTGCATTTTCCCTTCTACTGTACAAGTGTCGGTCACATACTACAATATATATAGTATACACACTCAAGTAGATTAAGGCTTCGCGAAGCTAGGAAAGGCCGCATTACGGACAGCACCAAAAAAGGAAGGGAAAGTCAGCACGAACGAGCACAAGTCCCCATTCGGTAAAAACGACGCACGGAAAGCCCGGCCGCAACTTTTATGTAGCACTACATCAGCAGTACATATACCCTACAATATATACCTGAATTACACACGTCTCAGTGCAGTCCGAGGCTTGGCGAGGACACGATGTCAACCACTGCTCACATACTCCTTTTTTGTGCCTTTCTGTGCCTTTCCATTGAACAAGGTGAGAGAGCAAATTTTGACATTGCTTTGTTTTTCACTTGATTCATTTTCTAGGGCTTGCCATAAAGTGCTACCAATGTGAAGGCCCCGATAACCTCTGCACCGTTGGTCTCTTGGGGGAGAAAATGGAGTGTCCATCCTCCACCAAGAGCTGCTACAAAAGTTGGACGGGTGAGGCTCGATTTGGAGATTATTGCATTCAGTGGCAAGCTAGACATTTCAAGAAAACAGGCTTTTGAACATATACTATAATAATGGCACAGCCAAAAGAAACTCGGATACATGCCACTACATTCGTGCGTTTTTATTGATCACGCAAACGCTTGTGGAAAAAGTTGGGCCGTAAATTCAACTTTCTTTGTGCGAGCTGAAAATGAATTGCATGCTTTGACTGTTCTACGCTGATTTCAGTTGGCTCACGCAGATATTTAGCCAGAATGCACTAATTTGAGAATTCTGCCAATTGTTGCTAATTTAATTAGATCATAGATCACAAGAATCAATTTCTAATATAGTTCAGACATTCAGAAAAATGGCTCCGAAAAAGCTGGTTTAAAATTGAGTCTAGAAACACTAAAGGGTATAAATTACTGGCTTCATATTGCAAGTGAAGGTAGTTTGGTAGAAGAATGAGGATTCCTATTGCTGGTGGCTACTCAAATTACAGCGCCATTATATCGATTAAACATATCCAGTAACGCACATCATCATCATCACGCAGATGGCTCAATATTTTATGGCCGCCGCGACTCAATGATGCGTTTCAAATGTATCCCCCAAGAATGCCAACACAAATCTTATTCTTTTATGTTGCATAAATCTTTTCTGAAGTGACAAAATAATTCATTGCATGGACTTTTCAAAATCAAAATACGATTTGAGATTTTGGGGTTAAAAAATAGTTTGAATTGATGGAGTGGTAATTATCAACTTTAAGCTACTCAAAGCAGAGTATATACACATTGACTTGAAGAAGGTCCTAACCCAAACTCTTTATAACACCTAAAAAATGTACATTTTCTGAAAGCTCATGTTCTTAGGGTTCATTTGGTAGTAATTTAAAAATCCTGGCCTATGGCTTCCCATGACATAAAATTTTCAAAAACGTCTAGCACCTACAGTTTATTATTTTTTGTGATTATTAATAGCAATGACCCCCTCTGAAAAAAAGAAGATCTAACTTTTTTTATTTCACAAGCAAGTCTGTAAAAACTCAAATTGAGATATTTGATGCCAAACTTACTCTGCAAAATTAATCAAGTTGGCAGTAATCAACTTTTAGCATAGCTATATCTCCGTTTTTGTTCATCCTTGCGATTTTACTATGAATTAACTTAAGTTTTATTTTTGAATTTTAGTGGGGTCATTCAAGCTATCTATCCCCCAAAAATGAGCCGTTTTGTGCAAAACGTCTTTATTTTTATGTTATTGGAAGCTATAGGCCAGGATTTTTATTTCATCACCAAATGAACCCTTGGGACATAAGCTTTCAGAAAATATATAATTATTGGGTGTTGTAAGTAGCTTGGGTTAGGCCCTTTGCCAAGCCAATGTGTATAGCTACTAGCATTAAAATGTGCAAAACCGGTAGGGGAATGACGACCCACATATATAGGCTAAATAAAGTGCTGAAAATCAGCTTTTTTATAGTTTTGCAGCGGCAATGACCTCAATTTTTCCAACTTAATCATTTTTTCCCCATTTCAGTTGAGACATCGCCATTGACGAAAAGAAAATGTGCAGATGATCGAGAGTATGAGGAGACGTGCAAAGATGTTCTTTTCGGGCAAAATAGCATGCTTGCATGCTATTGCAGCGATGTCGACTTCTGCAACTCGTCAATAACAAATTGCTCAAACATGTGGGTTATGCTTACTGCTGCTATATTTCTCTTGCTGCAATAATGATAACGCTTCATTTCACATAAGAACTCCGAAGAAATGCATTAAATTAGGGATTGTACCCCACCAAGAATTTTGACCCTGCGATTGTTGTACTTTGTGGATAGATCACTTTCGATTTGCTGCTGCAGCAATTTGGCCTTTTCCAAGACGGAATCGCAACTGAGGCGAGCTGCACTTGTCTCAGACAAAGTCTCGCTCCTCTTAGCCTGGATGTTTTCCACCTTGTCATCCATTCTTTGAGCCATGGTCAACTTGTGCTCCATCTCTGATACTATACGATTGACGAACGTGGAAGACGTCTTGGTCATGTGGAGTGTGTACAGAGGACTGGTGGGACCAGTGAGGCCTTCAATGAGTTCAGCTATTTCGGATTTAGCCCCTGTCCAAGTTTCAGGCGAGTCTTCGCCGGAAGAGCTGATGCTGTCATTCAGCACAAAGTTCTTTTCCTGTGACAGCTCCACAGAAAGCATCTGACAATAGGATGCCAACTCGTGCCTGAAAAGATATGATGTAACTAAAATATTGCCAAGTGTTTTCTGATATTACAGTTCATCCACAACGATGTTCCGAAGTCGCCGATTGTCAAGGATCAAGTAGGCATCATCACCAGTTGCAACTCCACCTGCAGTTCCAC